>OX328015.1:14380577-16800577 GCA_946811545.1 Netelia fuscicornis | reverse complement strand
CCGCTGCTTATCTCGCGCATCGACATCTCGGCCAACGACGATTCCAATCGTCGTCATTGTTTTAAAGACTGCTGCAAAGCCTTCGTTAAAAATCCCTGCGGCCAAATAAGCCGCGATGTCGATCTTTTTCGCGCCACAGTGAAGGTGTTTAGGTGCGAATCGCCAAACGGTTGCGTTGAAGCTTTCGTTGTTGTTTTGAATATCGCCCCCTAAACACCTTTCCAGCAAGTCTCTCGATGACAAATCAATGTAAATCGGCTTAATAGCATTCGCGACGTCTTCATGCAGTGGAGCTTCGTGATCAAATTCGTGCAGAGTTTTTTCGGCTTCGGCAATGCGCCATTTGCACCAGCTTTGTGACAACGAGCGCGCGGCCACCGCGAGTCGACACGCAGGTATAAAATCGCTTATAACTTTGCCATTTTTGAGAATTTTAATTTGAAATTTTTCACACATATTCTCAACACTTTGAAGAATATGAAACAGCGGTCAGCGAAAAATCGATTTTGTCGTCGAAAAAAAAGAAAATCCCCCCTTAAGTTCATCAACTTACTCCGAATGAGCATCTAAGATTTGCATCGTGAAACCTGAAATCACCAAATATCGAGGTCTGTCACATTGACAGAAAACATAACCAAAAACCGAACAATTTCATTAACTAGTATTACACTTTCTCACACAACACCTAACGATATACTAGCTTTAACTAGCATAATATGATCGAACTATTCTTAAAGAACTATTATTAATTATAGAGTGAATAAAGTTTCTGAAGTGGTCCTCATCCCTATGAGGACCACCCTCGCCGTCGCCCTTACCCTTCCCTCATCCCTATGAGGGAATGGCCCTAACGAACCGTCGACCTACCAGCCGCTGAGCTTACTGGACATGGCAGGAAAACTGTACGAACAACTACTTAGACTAAGACTGACGGATGTAATCCAGATGGGAGGAGGCCTTTCAGACGAGCAGTTCGACTTTAGAAGGGGCCGATCGACGATCGGGGCAATCCAGCGGATGGTAGACCTTTTCCGGGAGACATACAGACATTGCTATACAGCGTGACCGATCATACTGCTGGCGGCACTAGATTACCTGCGCAATAGGAAGATAATCTACGAGACGACTGAAGAGGAGATTTGCAACAACCTGTTGAGACTGGAGCTGCCGCTCGGGGTTCTCCTTGTTGCTTACGCCGACAACGTGAAGGCATTGATCGTTGAGCGGTTTCCAGAATTGGTGCAATGCAAACTGGACCAGACAATGAGACGGGTCGGAAGATGGATGATAGAGCACGGACAGTAACTAGCAACGAAAAAGACTGAAGTGGTGTTTCTCACACGGAAACGCATGCTTAAGTCGTTTGATGGCAAACATGAACGGCCCGAGACCGGGAAAACGAAGACTGTTAATGTCAACGACCCTGTCGATCCTTCTCTATTGCGCGGAGATCTGGGCGGACTCTCTAAAGACGAATAAATACCGCCACGCAATGACGACAGTATAAGGACTTTGAACATCGCCTGCTCCTACCGGACAGTCTGAGCAGAGCCAGTGCTGGTGGTGGCGGGTGTAATCTCCATCCGATCTTTTTGTAGTCGAGCGCAAGAGGATCCATGAAAGAGCGGAGGACACGACCTGACAGCACGCGGCAAATACGGAAAGAGACAAGAAGATGCAAACGTGACAACAACGGTGGACAGACAGGACAACGGGCAACTGGACGAGGTGGCTGATAAAGGACCTGAGATCGTAGACTGAACTTTGGGGACGTGAACTTCTACGTCACCCAACTACTAACGGGACTCGGCTACTTCAGGCGGTACCTTTACAAAATGGACAACGTGCAAACATCAGAATGCATTTACTGCGAACGCGACCGAGACGACGTGGAGCATACGTTCTTTGAATGCGACCACTGGATAGAATAACGACAGAGATTGGAGGGGACCGCGGGAATTGAAATCACCCCCGATACCTTCGTGGGGGTGATGCTCCGGGGAAAGCAGCAGTGGCAAGAGGTGGCCACTTACGTAAAAAAAAAATACTACGACGAAAAAAGGAGACGGCTGCATGACATGACGGGCCCGACGTAATAATTGAAATAAATGAAAATAAACACCGCGCAGAACGATGAGACGTACGCGGACCCCGGCTAGACGCAAAAGCTTAGCCAAAATATTATACGTTGTCGGGAGGGGGGTGGGGCATAGGAGGTTGCGTTTTAGCGGGTAGTATGCCGGCAGGGCCCACGGTAGTGGGCTGTCCAGACAAGAGGCTAGCATCACTACCAATTTGCATGGCTGGTGGTATTCATAAATAGATTCCGCACCTCCTCGGATAAAAAAAAACTCTGTCCACCATGGCAGATTTTTATTTGTTTGTGGCATGAACATGGTATCAAACCTTGCATTATGGGCAACAAGTAAAGTCGGCTTTGATGAACATATAAGAAATTCTTAAAATTTCTCCAATGCATTTTTTAGAAGCGTAGAGTTTATTTTCCCACGTTGAAAAAACAATTTGCCATTTCGATTTTCTAATTCAGTAATTTTCGAAGCCTCTGCAGCACCGGGTTTTGTAGGATTTTTATACATAGAAAATATTCTATCAATACTTTGGGCTGCGAATTGAATGATATCTGCATGCCACCAAAACTCGATGATTCGATGTTAAAGTAGACACTTCTGTGGTTATCAACAGTCAAATGAATATGAGTTATATTATAAATATATATATTGTCGAAATCTATTTTGAGTTCACAATTTGGGCGGTATTGTCCTCCTTCTGTATGCTCTATTTTTTCGCAATTCACGTCTTTGTCAATAGATTTCGTCGTGTTTTTTGCTCTCTCAATTTTGCCACCGCAAATTTCTTTGCTTTTTTCCTATTCCAATTAACGGTAGAATAATTCCCATGCTTGCTCGTCGATAATGTCATTTTTGTATGAGCCCGGATAAAGAACGCTAGCCGTCATTTTTCTGACAGACACTACTTGCCCAACGATAGTCAGCAGACTTAATGCTATTATTATAATGGCTTTTCGGTGCTTTATATGTCATAATGCTATTCAAGGACTCATTAGCCTGACTTGATGCAGCTACCGACAAATTTGTAGAGCTATTGGCGTATTTGGTGAAAATAGCGTACAAGACTGTATACAATTCAGGGTTTTTGATTAATACAGATGGTGCCTTATTGTCAGATTCGTTTTGAGAATTTTGACGACAGTACAAACCACAGTTTTCATGACGACCAAATACGTGATGCGGTACTGCACGTAAAGTAGCTGCTGGAATGTCAGATTTACCCTTATTTTCGGCTATTGCATAATCAAAGTATTTTTTCAAATGCGCAATACTATCACAATCCCGCATTTCTTTAAATTGATTTCTTAGGTTGTACTAGTCACCAGTGAAATGTTTTCAAATGTATCTTCCAATTTAAAAACTTTATCTGATCTTCCACGGTTCGTAGCTGTGATAGAGGAATTATCTTCATCACTGATCATAAACCGAACGTTCAGCCCTACTTCTTTCAACATTGCACGGTCATTGATTAACTCAGCCTCCACATCTGCCTCTATAGCGTTAGCACTGTCGCGAAAATTTGGACGGGAAGCACGATCTTCTTTGGGTAGACCTTGATAGGATAACGTGCATTTTCGGTTTCGTGTACAGAAAATCTAAAACCTTACCACTCAAAAACTCGATAATTGCTAAATAGCCATTTAATCGATCGTAACATCTATCAGTACCCCGTTTGCTCTAGCCCATATCCTAGGAAACTACAATATTGATTAGATTATTAATCGCTGTATCAAACAGTTCTACGTTAGAAGTTAAGTCAATATTAGGATCGATAGGTCTATAAGTTTCTAGAGATGTTAAAGAGGGTGCACGTGTGAGTCGATGTGGAGGTAAAACACCATGATGGTTATGAATACAAGATTTAGGTTCTTCATCTTTGAGGGATGAAGAGGAAGTCAGGGGAAGCAGGTTGGGTTCTGGCCTAGAGAAGAAAAAATAAAATAAATTAGCATATTCATGATCATTTTATCATCGTACAATTCTTTATTAAAACGGCTGAAAATTATACTAATTAAAAATTCATTATGAAGTGGCTCAGTTTATCGACCAAAATAAGAACCTACATTTTAAGATAAAGTACCAATATATAATAACATGATTTAATTGAAATTTCCTTTGAAGAAATATTTTTCGTGAATGAAGGCAACAGCGAATGAATGACTGGCAGAATACAAATCATGTGGTATGGTATCTATTCCTTCTGAATAACTTAATGCGTAACAATTATACATTATTATAATTATAATTGTAAGTTCCAGTGGATACTTTTGTATCTACCAAAAACTTTCATCAACGTATCGTAAACATCGTATCAATCCAAGTCGATTTTCATCAGTAATATCCTTCAATGGATGTACTTCCATACATTGAGAACAAATTTAATTGTCCCCAAGCTCTGAGCTTTTAACAATTCGTCTCCTTTCACATAGCATGCTTGTGAAGGTCGTTTTTCATCGACTTCAACACCTTCAACACATTTTTTCTTTTTGGCTTCGGCCATTGCCACCAGAGCTTTTATTTCACTATCAACTACGTTTTTTTCCATCACTTTCCTTTAAAACGAATTCTGTTTCACATTTTTATTTTTTTCCACTAATATAACTACACACTTGAAAGCTTCCGTCAATCTAATACTCTTCTGACAGCTCCGTGACAGTACATTACAGTATTGCCTCGATCGTTTATCCACTGAAATCTATAGTCACAATTGCAGTTAGCTTATTGCTAGTTCGCGGAGTCGCTCTATCCGAGTAAGTGCGATAAGGATGCGTTAGCCAAGCTTAACTGGCGTAGCAGACTGGTGAAAAGCGTTTTTCATGATTTTATCATCTATTCTAATTCTGCCCGTTCAAACAATATTTAGGAAAATCCAATTTTTACGGTTTTTTCGACTTTGAGCTGTTTTTTCATTTGGAAGATCACATTTTGGACCAACGATCCCTTAGAGACTTTTGTTCTTTTTAACAAGTAGAATGTTTCAAGGTCATGAAAAAATAAGAGCTTGCATTTCCGGGTTAAGGTTCATTTTGTCGCTACAAGGTTTGATAGATCTCCACCGATCTCGAGCTGGAGATTTGGTGAAGTTCCGACCAATCATTTCTTTCCACCCTGTACACTACGTACAGAAATTTAAAGTCCATGGTTCATAAGGTTACAAACAAATGATGATAAAGACAATTTTCAAAAATCATTTTAAAGGTTGGGATGTAAACTTTTCAATACATTAAACATTTGACAATTACGTATGGTAGTGGAAGTCATGCAGGGTGTTTGGTTTTAATCTTATCAGATAAAAAATCTTGATGAGATCGTAAAATCAAAAAAGATATTTTTGCGTAAAGTTGGAAGATTTTTGGAAGGTCAAATAATGGTGTCCTTTATCCTAACAATAAAACTAATTTTTAAGATTAGATCGCGCTCACCTACAATTTTCTTTAATGAACATCCTTATTTTTTATTGCACATTTGTGTTCTACGGGAAAAGATACGTAACTATTGTCAGGAACTTTTTTATAAACTACAAAATGAACAATCACTTAAATGATCTTTATATCAAATCAAATCAACATTGATAAAGAAAAATTGTTTTTTATGGTGTACACAAAAGTTTTTTTTATGATAGCACTGATAATTTGTGTATAAAAGTTTATTTGAAATTATATAAAAATGATGGCTTAAATGATATCGATCATTTTGTAGTTTTAAGCCTTAAAACAGCAACTCACTTTGATGGCCAGAAAAATAAGCTTTTTTCATGTATTTTTTAATTAACATAAAGGTTTTTTGTGGTCAATTGAAGATGTGTTATTCCACATACATTAAAGTAGATTCAGGTGACTTTTTATTGAGAAAAGAATAATAGTTGTGGTACAGAAAGTGGTAAAGTGTATGCCTATCGAAAATTTCCTTCGTCGTCGTGGGATTGAAATCTCTGGTTTGATTCGACTCAAACAAGAAAATTAAATTTAGCCTTGATCTGCATTAATCTCGTTATTGTTAAGGGGAGTTGTTTTTCATTTTATTGATTTTTTAACATATGCCCACCGCTGGAAAAAAAGTATTATTTTAACTTAGAATAACTTCGTTCAAGATGCTTTAAGAAGGAGTAAACAACGGCTACGCTCAGCGATCGCTATTACAACTATAAACAATTTCGTGCAACCATTTTATATATCTGACTATTATAGCTGGCGTTACCGCCGGCACCAGTTGAAGAGCGCCGAACGGACAAGTTTCAAAAACTTTTTTTTTATTTTCTTAATTTTTTGATATTCTTTAGTGCCAATCGAAAAACTCTTCGTAGTAAATTTTGAGGTTTTTTTATTACCCGTTCAAAATATATCGAATTTTCAAAAAATCGTTCTCTTTTCGGCTTTTTTGCTCATAACTTTTTTAATAGTAGGTCAAAGTGAATCTTTTCTTTGCAAATTTTAGTTTTTTAATGTACTTTAAAAAAATATAGAAAAAATATTTGAGGTATTTTTGAATGTACTTTTCAAGCTTTAAACTTAAAATTTATTTGTAAATGAGTGCATATTTTGATTTTTTTGAAAATTTTATTATTTTAAACTTCTATCAATTTAACAACTTTTAAACCTGAGACGATCGTATGCTGTCCATAATTACTATTCTTTTTCAATTTTTGAAAATTTGAAAAAGATTTTTTTTTATTAATAGGTAACTATTAAAACCGTTTTTTATAACTATATAATCTTTTTTCAATTATTATCAATAAATTTTTATACTTTTTTGTTGTTGACAGGGGTCTAAAATTAATAATAAGTTATTATAAGTATGTTTATAAATAATAGTAAGAAAAGTTTTTATTTAGTTGGGTATTCTTTTAAAAATGTTACATATAAGTACGATCATTATTTGAACTAGAATACCCTTTATCTCGTATTTTTTCGGTATCCATTGGAATAACTGATTGTGAGTAAAATTTGTGGATCCCTGCGATTGCCTTACGGTACGTCCCTGTTCGTATCCCTGTGATTGACTTATCGTAACACAATCACAGGGACACGAACATTTTACTCGGCGAAAACATACGAGCTAAAAGGCATTCTAGTTCAAATAATGATCGTATATGTAATATTTTTAAAAGAATACCCAACTAAAGAAAAAATTCGGTTACTATTATTTATAAACATACTTATAACGACTCATCATTAATTTTAGACGCCTGTTAATAATAAAAAAGTATAAAAATTTATTCATAATAATGGAAAAGAGATTGTATAGTTATGAAAAACGATATTAATAGTTATTAACAAAAAAATAGCAATTATGTGCAGCCCATGACCTACCCAGACTTAAAAGTTGTTAATTTGATAAAAGTTTAAATTAACAAATTTTCAAAAAAATCCAAATATGAACTCACTGTAAAAAAGATTGAAAGTTTAAAACTTAAAAATCACATTCACAAACACCTCAAATAATTTTTCTATAGTTTTTTTTTTAAAGTACCTTCAAAAACGAAAATTTGTAAATAAAAGATTCAATTTGGCTTACTATTAAAGAAGTTATGAGCAAAAAAGCCGAACAAGAACGATTTTTTGGAAATTCGATATTTTTTTAAACGGATAATCAAAAAAATATCTAAATTTACTACGAAGAGTTTTTCGTTGGGATCTAAAAATACCAAAAAATTGAGAAAATAAAAAAAACGTTTGTGAAACTCGTCCGTTTGTCGTGGAATGCTCCATATATAAACTTTAATTTTTTCCGCCTACTAAATTTCCTCAGTTCTGAGTTCATAATGAGATTCGTCTTCGTCATTATCGTTTTCATCTGTCGACAGTTTCAGTTTTTTATGGGCGGTATTACTTCGCCGGGACGAACTTTCCCGGCGAAAATTGTAACAGACCCTATTTGCCACCGTTGAATGGGATGGTTGATATATAAAAGACTGCTTCAATGACCATACTGCAGGCCGAATGGGAATTTAGAGCGACTTGACAAGCCAATGAATTAAAACATTAATTATTATTCTGGGTAAATTCACCCGCACAAAGATACAAGAAACGTTAAAAATTCCATAACTTATCATAACATTTATATCGAGAGCGAAGTTATTTCATAATTGTCTTGCGGGCGTAGAGTCGAACACCAAGTTTCACCACTTTCGATTTCGTATGAATTTCAAGCACGCTGGTATTTTCTACCAGCTGTTATATGTATATTTTCTACCAGCTCTTATATTGGATATTGATTATAATATTACTACAGAACATAACTACAAATTTTCGGAGATAAATAGCAACCTGTGCACGTCAAGATATTCTGCAGCCAACTGATCCCATGTGATTTCTTTCGACCTTATAGAATGTTAAACATTAGAAGATTTCTACGAATCCTCTAGGGGAAATACGTACAAAATGAAACAGGTGTTTTAATTCGAATTTGGTGAAATACAGCTTCAATATTTACCATTGATACTTTCACATCGGTTTAGATGTCGTAGCGACAAAAAAAATTAAACCGTTATAATAAAAATTGTAGTGCTTACCATTAAAAGAATTCTTTTTCTAGTAAATAATAAATAAACGTGCAATCCCCATCGATAGTTCATGCATCGGACGTAGGAAATTAAATCGTGCATATTAAGTCGAAATTTAATCGAATTACTAGTTTCCGAGTGCACTACACCGTCAGGGTCAGAAATATTTTTTTGCTAGAAACACGATTTTTTTATTCTGACCAAGTTCTTATATACATAACGAGATAAATTCAGTATCTACCTTAAAACAACTGGCCTTGGACATATACACATCCTTCCTCATCCTCGTAACATGCTGCTTGTGACATTTTCTTCGTCCTTCAACCCCCACTCCCCTTTGGGGCGCGAAGGCCGTTTCGCAATCCGCCGTCTTCAAGCGCGCATCGTCTTTTTTTCCGCGTGACCTTTGGTACTGTGGCCAATTTTGACGTGATTAATGCCTAATATATGCAAAATTATTTTATTATCTTGCTTGAAAAAGTATTCCTCCAAATAAGCTGCTACATCTATAATATCTGCACAATTTACGATAGGACAGTATTACAACTTTCATTGGAGTTTTAAATATCGTTTCGATCACATATTCTCGATGAGAGAACCCAAGGCTGTTCAAATCTTTGAATATTGATTTAATCGAATTTTAGACGTCTTCGTGCAAAAAAGGTTGTTCAGCCTCACTATTCAGCTTTGGCATATTGTTATCGATACTAATTATCAGGCTGTTCTAGACAAAATATATGTTGGGAATTCTCATTCGCCGAAACTTAATGAGAGAGTAGCCTTATATCAATGCTTCTTGAGATTTCTAGTTCCTCTGAGTTGATACTTAATAATACGCAGTTAATAATCTATTAAGTTTATATGCCAGATTCCGAAACTATTTAGCTCCGAGCTTTTTTGTTTTTTTTCTGAATATAACGGGATCTTGTTTCTCTTCGCTTTTGAGCACGACCAAAGTCTTTTCTTGTTTTTTTTTTCTACAGCGATGTTTTTGTACGCTTGATAACAACGTTATACCAATATTCTTTGAAAATTACCGAATGTTTGATACCACTGTGCATTACATACTTCGCAAACTCCGTATACTTGGATCGGCTGAGCGAGGTGTTCTGCATAGCTTACCATCGTCCTCCATTTTCGAAATCTCGCAATAAATTTCTCAGGACTATATCTTACACGCATCAAATTATCGATGAAGGAAACAAAATCGGCTTATGGATCCTGCAAGCCAAGCAGGCCTCATAGGTAGTGATGGACAATATAATGATTGGCCGACTTTAGAAGATTGACGATTTATATAAACCGAATACATGTAAGGTGAATGTACCAGTCGTTGAACGATTAAGCCTTTAAGCTAGACTATTTTTTTTTCAGGATCATTCGCTAAAATATTAACATTTTTACGTGATACAGACTTGTTCCTTATTGTTACAGCTAATCAAATCACATATTATGAAGCGATTAAAAGCTTTTTTTGTTGTAAAATTAACTAAAATAGAGAAATAAGTAAATGCCCCAGTATCTGAATGTCAAATTTCAGTGTGTCCCTATAATTGAACAATGATGTCTGAGTGAATGAACGTCAAATTTCAGCTTGTCCCTGTAATTGAACTGTCCTAGTGAATGAACGCTTATTTTACGCTTACGGAAATAGATGTTGAAACTAATTCTCGCAGACGTTTTGCAATTAGTAAAATTAATTTTTAAGATTTTGAAACATTTTTTAATACAGAAATATTTCGACATTTTTATAAAACATTTTATAATTAGCGTAAAATTTTTAAACAATAATATTTTTAGAATTTTTAAGTTTTTAATAACAGTCTTATGTTCTTTTTTATTTTGTTATTGCCTGCCCGTCATTTTTTCCATCTTGAGCCTCTTTTTAATTTCCAAACGCTCTTTTCTTATATGTTTTTTCTTTTCGAGTTCTTCAGCTTTTAATTTTTTTGCTTCTTCCCTTTTTTTCGTCTATCTTCAATTTCTTTCCGTTTCTGCACCTTGTTCTCTTCTTTTAGATTTCGGTATGTAAGCCAATCATTACTTGTGGCAACGGTTGGAATTTTTTCTTTGGTTTTTCCTTTTTTTGTTGGTCGATTCTTTGGGCAAAAATAGAGTATCTCGAAATGGAACCGCAAAGTTGTTTAAATACAGATTCGGCTCTGCATTTTCTGCAAAAATAAAAATGAAAATATCAATGTTTGGAAATATAATTTTCAAATATTAATATAAGTAAAAAATATAAATTTAAATCAATTCAAAAACCTTTGGTATCGTCATCTGCTGATTTTGTCGGCGAGGTGCAGTAGGTCATTGGGTGAGAAATTTCATCTGGACACGAATTCACGTTTGTGTTTTCTGAAAAAATACAAAAAATTTAATATTTCTATTTACAAAACATTATAAAGTGAGCCATACAGAGAATTTATACTATTATTTATGTGGATAATAATTAAAAATAGTTTACAAACCTTCGATATTACAATTTGTTTCATAGATTGTCGATTCTAAGAAGAGAAGATCGAGTTCCTCCAAATCCTCCGTATTTTCTTCATATCAGCAATTTTCGTAATTTCATAATTCGGTACTCCATTGGTATTATTATTAGATTCCAATAGTGGGTGTTATGCCTGTTGAACTTTTACTAACAAATTTGCATGAGAGAAAAATATTGTAGACACATTTTTTCTTTCATGAAATCTCGTAGAATATTCAAGTACCACACAAATTTTTCCAATTCAACCAATATTCGTAAAGACCGTAATTTTCCGTTTCGATGTTTTCTTTTGATCCATTAGCGAGTCGAAAAGTGTTGAGTACATCTGCATTCAAATTGCCTTCAAGAAGCTGCAAGTGCTTCTCATACTTTTCTCTTTCTTCAAATACTTTTTCCGTTCTTTTTTGCATGCCATTGAGTCTTTCTGCCGTTCCAGCTGCTCGAGGATTTTTGTTGAAAATGTTATAATTTATGGCATCAGCAGAGAATGGCAATAATCCACAAGCTCTAAAACAATTTTTTAAGGTTTTTGTCTAGTCAGTAGAATTCAAAGCGTCTTTTAACAACGGTGCAAATTTTTCTCTCTTGAGACGTTCACCGCCATGTTTTACCGCCATCTATTAACGGTGCCCTTCCAAGCGTTTTTAAGAGGATGAAATGCAGCAACATCCAATGGTTGCAAAATATGAGTCGCATTGGGGTATAAAGCTATAAGTTCAATTTTAACACTTCGACAAAATTCTACAACTGGCATTATTAGATGTGATGAATGTCCATCGACATACGAAATGATTGGGGAGACAATTTCATTTTTTAATAGCCATGGGTAGAAGCAGTTTGTGATATATTCTCCGATAGTCCAATTTGCCAGTCCTTTGGGAATTCACTCAATACGCTGTATGGCACTCGTTTGTACCAATACATTACCATTGGAGGTACTAATGAACCCGCAGCATTCGCCATGAATGAGGTTGTTATACATTCTTTTTCATCAGTATTAACAATATTATACACAGTTTTTGTTCCTCTTCGAACTAAAACTTGATCTGCCTTCGGACACAACATGAAAGGGCTTTCGTTACAGTTATATATCCTTGTCGGATGAACATCTAACAAGTTGAGTTTCATCAGATGAGCATTGACTTCGGCAAACCAATTTCGCAGTGAGGTTTCAGTAACTGAGGCACGTGTCTGAGTTAAATTTTGGGCCACTCTTGATGACAATTCTCAATGCCGCTTCAATAACTCATACCAATGTCTACCTGGTCTGTTATTTTTGAAAGGAGTTTCTCTGTAGAACTCGGTTATATGTTAAGTCGCTGGGCACTGTCCAAGAGTTGAATCTTCGTAACTGGAAATCCTCTCTCTCCAAGAAACAATATCCATCGCGCCAACTGCGACTCTTCTTCTGTTAAATATGAAGTTGGACCCATTCTTGATCTTAACGGCAATTTTCCCTTGCTTTTCAGAAAAAAGTTGTCTTCGGTATTCCATATATTGAACTGGCGACTGCAAATGATGCTCCATTTTTGACAGCCTCCAGTGCTAATTCAACATCTTCTTTCTTGTAGACAGACCTCTTCTTCTTATTTTTAGACATTTTACTCTAGTTCAATGTAAATTTCGTTACATTATTATCTTTACTTTCTCTGAAAGAGTTAAAAAAATGAAATTAAAAACATTTGTAATACTCTGCAAATTTTATAGGTTAAGTCCATTATACTGTTATGGGTTACGAACATTCTCTTTTATACTTTTTTTACACTCTACTATCTTTTTACAATACACTGTTTATCATTTTTAAAAAAATATATTTCAAGATTAAAAGTAATTAGCATATCATAACACTTACTTGTTATTATGATATTAAATACGCACTTCACTCAACTTATTCCAACGCCTATTGTTCAATCACTGGGACTACCGTTTGACCGTCCCTGTTCCGGTATTTGAACAGGCGGTCAGTAACTGGGACAATCGTAATTTTCAAGTCCTAGTCAATGAATGACAGATTTATCATGCTTAAATGAGTTGATTGGGGAAAAACTATCCAGATCGATAGAAATTTTTCTCGTGAACCCGAAAATCTTCTTCATTTGTGTCAGAGATGAGTAATAATCTAAAAGAACACTTAAAAACTGTACGCTTAAGTAAAATGTTTAGAAAATGCATGTACGCGACGACCAACCACTCCTGCTGATGAAATATAATTTTTTCTCCGTTTATTACACTATTTCCGATAAATGAGCCTTGCCTTTCGCTTTTTATAGTATAGTATTTTTATTTCCACTTGTATGCCCTTTCGAGCTTTTACATCCTCCTCTCTTAATCTTCCCCATATTTACATTTTAACATTTGATATTTCCTTCTATTAATCTATTGCTATTTCTGCTCGTTGCTCTCCTATTTTTCTCGTTCCCTCTCTTCTTCTCTTCTATTGGCTATTTTTTCGAACTGTCTCACCACCTCGCACATTTCCTCAATTAGTTCCTTTCCTTCCAGTGCCTTGGCCCATCCCGCTGGTTCCGTGTCCTGTTGTTGTTCCGTCCACCGTTGGTATCTCTTCAACACTTCCTCGTCCATCTGTCTTCCCGCCTCCTCACATTCCCATATGTGTTTCAGTGTCTCTTCCTCTTTCTTACACACTCTGCATTTGCTATTCCGGAATCCTTTTTCTTTTTCCCTTCCTATACTTCCACATCTCATTTTTGCCCATATTTCTTTGAGTTCCCCTCTCGTCGTTTCATTCGTCCAGTACTCCTCCAATCCTACTTCTTTTTTCCTGTCCTTGTATTCTGGGGAGTACTTGGATTTCTCTATTTTCTTCCAGTTCCCCTGTATTTCCTGGTCCGTCATGATTTGCTGTGCTCTTCCTGCCTTTTTCTCCCATTCTCTTGCGTTGCTCCTTCTTAACGTGTCCCCTATTTGGCCCTCTCCCGCTTCGTTCATTGCCTCTTCCACTTCTCTCCCCCACTTGGTCGCGTTGCCGTTCTGCATCCCTCTTGCCTCTTCCATCAGGCATTTCCTGGGCCATCTTTCTCTTTCCATTCCCATTATTTTTCCCAAATAGTCCGCCACCCTCTTTCTCATCACTATTTGTACTCCCTTGTATCCTGCCTCCATTTTCCAGATGTATTCCGGTGTATTTCTTCTCAGTCCCATCGCCATCTTCGTGTATCTTGCCTGCAGCCTTTCTATTCTCTCTCTTCTTTTCCATCCCCACACCTCTACTCCGTACAGCAGTCCACTTCTCGCTAGCGTTTCCGTTATTCTCAATCTCTCTCTCAGATCGTTTATTCTCGCCCTCTTTGCTATTCCCCATGCCGCGTTTATCGCCTTTCTTGCCTTCCCCTCCACCAATTTGGTGTGCTTTTCGAAGGTGTTGCCCGCCGAGAACCATACTCCTAGGTACTTGTATTCCGTCACCACCTCTATTCTTTTTCCGTTCATCTCCCATCCTTTCTCTTTCTTTTTCCGTCCTCCCTTTCTAAATATCACAACTTTTGTTTTTTCCGTGTTCACCTCTAACTTATTCCTTTTCACGTATCTCTCCAACATTCCTAGCATTCCTCTTAGTCCTTCCCCCGTGTCTGCTACCAATGCGACGTCATCGGCGAATTTCAGTGCATAGATCTTCTCCCTCCCCCCCCCCCCCCCCCCCCCCCTATTACTGTTCCCCCTTTCGTCCTCCGTTCCCACTTCTGTTCCATGTCTTCAATGTACCAATTGAAAAGCGTCGGGCTCAGTGCACATCCTTGTCTAACTCCTCTCGTCGTTTTGAATTTCCTCGATATTCCTTCTCCCGTTATTATTTCATTGTGTGTTTCCTTATATATTTCTTTTATCATATGTAGTAATTTACCCTTTACCCCTGCCTGTATTAGCTTCTTCACCATAATCTCCCTGTCTACTGAGTCGAAAGCCGCTCTGAGGTCGACGAATGCTGCGTACAATTTCCCTCCTTTCCTTTTCATGCTGTTATTTATTAAGGCGTTAAGCACGAAGACGTGGTCCCTTGTTCCCCTTCCTCGTCTGAATCCGGCCTGTCCTTCTTTTACCAGTTTTTTGCTTTCGATCATTTGCCTCAGTCTTTTATTCAATATGCCCGTCATGATTTTGTATCCTACATCCATTAACGTTATCCCCCTGTAGTTCCTTGCATCCGTTGTGTTTCCTGCCTTGTGTATTGGGTATATCCTCCCTGTTTCCCACCCCCTCGCCAGTTCTCCGTTCTTCCAAAGTCCTTGCATTATTTCACCTAACTCTTTCCTCCCTTCCTTCGGTAGCCATTTGAAGAGTTCCGCTACTAGCCCATCTTGCCCTGCTGCCTTCCCTTTCTTCATTTTATTCAGCACCTCTTCCACTTCTCCCTGTTCTATGTCTCTATTCGCCTCTTCCTGTATCATTCTGTCCCTGTCGTTGATCTCGTTATTCCTTGTGTCTCTTCTTCCCTGCCTTCTTTCCTCCCTTTCAGCTATTTCTGTCTCCTTTTCGCTTGCTCCTCTTCCAAGTAATTCTTTAAAGTGGTTAACCCATTCATCCTCCGTTATTATTGTATTGGTCCTTCCTCTTTTCCTTGCCCTAAATGGTCTCAGTGCTCTCCATAGTTCTGTCATGTTCCTGCTTTGATTCACCGCATCCCATTTCCCTCTCCACCGTTCCTCTCTTTCTTCCTTTTTTATTCGTTTCAGGGTGCTCCTTGCCTCCCTCAGCCTCCCTCTTTCTTCCTCCCCTGGTTTCTCCAAGTATTCCTTCAATCTCTTCCACACTATCCCCCTTTGCTCTCTGTACCTTTCGCTTGGTCTTCTCCCGTCTGTGTTTCCATTCCCTACCGTTTTATACATTCCTACACTCTCCGCCGCCTCCCTTATGGTCTCCACCAGGTTGTCCCATCTGTCCCTTACCTCTTGCTTCCTTTCTTTGTTCTTCCATATTTCTTTGAATTTTTCCTCATACGATTCCCCCCTCTCCTCTTCCCACACTATTCTTTTTTCCCTTCTTCCGATGGGAGTCCCCTTCTTCTCCTGCGATTCTCTTCCCTGTCTTCGCCTTCCCCCTTCCGTTGTTATCACTATGGGGAGATGATCCGACTCCGTCCTTGGTTCTATCCTCATTTCCTTTTCGCTTTTTATAAATATCAGTTAACTTCATCATACAGGGGAAATTTCTTATTAACCACGCAAATCGTTAATTTTTCCACGCAATCGTTAATTTTTCCTAATATTGGCAGCATCGTTCATATACAGGGGCGTGTTCAACGACTAGTACATTTACCTTACATGAAGAAACTAGTTACTTTCACTATCGTTATCTTTGACATCTCAGAATTAAGCGCTATGATCGTGGCGAAGCTAAAACCATTCGCAACATTTACAGTCAGTGTTACAGGCGACTAGTGGTTCGAAAATGCGAGCCGCATTTCTTTCGGAACTGAGCAACCAATCGTATTAACATTTTAAGGGTATCTAGAGAATTATGGCAAAAAGTGGCCAAACAATATTTTCCAAAACTTTTGCCATAATCCTCCAGATACCCCAAAAATTCTTACACTCAGTGCCGGACAAAGTGCGGATGGCGGTTTCGGTTCGCTTGTCGCCTGCAACACTGTTTATAAAATTTCGAAGAAAGATTTAGTCACTTTTTGCCATAATTCTTTAAATATCCTCGAAATTATAACGCGATCGATTGCTCAGAGTTGGAGAAAGTACGGATCGCGTTTTTAAATCCCTTGTCGCCTGTAACACTAACGTTTAAAATAACATTTTATACGGTACGTGTGATGGCTATTTTATATGTTCGCGTATAAATTAATATCATGATTATTAGATTAACCTGTTCATTTTGTCACGTCGAATTCCTGATTAATTTGAACTGTCTGGTGGAATTTCCAGTATCCACTTGCCTAGCCAATTTGCAACAGAGATATGTAATATTATAGTCGAAGTTTATCGACAACAACATTTTTCACTCAATAAAATATTTGAATCCGGGGTTTTACCTTCAACTTTCATACAATTTGCGACCGGTTTAATGCTGAAGATTACGGGCCTGTTGTGATGAATACGCTAGGCTGTTGATGAACTTATAGTTTTTTAACAACGAAAAAAGGTACACGAAAAATAGCATTTTCAGCATTGACATAACAATTGCATTGTTCGAAGTTGTAGACGCGATAAAGCATTAAAAGATACTGACTGTACACAGTACAATTGCAAACTATTAGAAATTAAGTTTTGTGAAGAAGTGAGAGCTGAAATCTTCGTGAGTGGTACATATATCATGCTCAGTGGTTAGTTACGAATCTACAAGTATTTGCATGCAATTGGGTTATTAAATATCTGTATAAGAAAGATTATTTTATTTCAAACATGTTTATTAGCGAATGCCCACTTACATCATTTTGGCAACGTAAAAAAAATATGAACGATGAAAATTTCCAAGCTAATTCGAAATACAATCTTTGCACGTTTTTTCTTATAAATTCTAACATTAAGTAGTAAATCATTTTTATGTGCGCTTTTTACCATGCACGGCATCTTTTTTCTTGCCAAAGAGAGTGCAGCGTATTTGAGATCGGCACGGCGTTTAGCTGTAGACCGAAGTCCTAGAGCCCGCCGAAGAGTCTCGGCGGTTTCCACTCTTGACAATTTATTTTATGCAAAAATACTGATTGATCGCTTAAGAGTTGCCTGCGAAAGAGGGAGATTAGTCGTGACTAATATCGAAACGTTTGAAAACCAAGAAAAAGTATTGCTAGAAAACGAGGTTTTTTTTTCGACCCACAGGAGATGTGTCTGGTAAGTCATTAGCAGGTACATAAGTAATTACTATACGTTAGGTAAATAATTACAAAGAAGACATGTATATTTAAATATTCAAAAAACATTGTTATATAAAGAAAGGTTTGTACAGAATATGCACTCGACGACGAGACATTTAATAGCCAAATGTTTAATGTCTTGCGAGTCATCGGGCTCGAACCATCGAGTGCGGGCAAGCTCCGTATTTCCCACTTTGTGACGGTCAGTTAGGTGAGAGTTCCAACCCAACCAAACGTAGCTGAATAGAAAAAATGAAGCAACAGAAAAAAAAGATCTCGCACGCATTCTCGAACCGAGGACCCTCGAATTGTGAATCCGAACTCTTGCCGTTGCACCAACCAAGGTTCAGAAATTATATTAACATAGAAGACTTATGTATGGCCGATATTACATAAACCCTTGCCATTCCCAGCATCTCCCAAGATGCAAATGTTTATCACGATAATCTGACTCCGAAAATCTCTCCTCACCAAACCACGATTTTCCCTCGAGTTAATATTATAAGAACCACCCTGTTCCTAGGCTAACCAGTTATTGCATTTCCAATCATCTGAGTAGCATCGTTATGCTGTATCATCATATGATGATACAGGGAACGGCTGTCACAAGCAATAGCTGTCCGCTGTATCATCTAATATATAAAAATTGAAGAATGTTTGTTTGTTCGTTTGTTTGTCACGAGTAACCTCCTATACCAGAGATGAGTAGGGAGATCAGCAACGGTCGACAAAAGTTGAAACCTGGAGAATTTGTTCTGCGACATCTGGGCGGCCAAAACGCCAACTATTTCGTGCCTCCGTTAAGAGGTAGTGTTACTGGCGACGTACGCTTCGAAATTTCGATCAGTAGTCCTGCGAGCACTAAACAATCAATCAGCTTAAAAATTGGCAGGTACACAGAGAATTATGGCAAAATTGGGCTGTTGGTATTTTTAAATCGAAATATTAAAAAAAAATTTGCAGTTTTGTATTATCACGGGAGTAATCACAGATTTACGTATGATGCACGGATCGGATCGCAATTTCAAGAGCAAGAGCCACTCCGCAATTAAAAAGCACACATTTCGGGCTTTATTTCATTATATTTTATACAAAATTTAATGAATAAAGGCTGCTCGAAATTTTTGACAAGAAGATATCGACAATTTGACCGACATACGAAAAAAATAGTGTAGCGAAATTCGAAAAGAAGGCGCTGGCGAAATTTTCTCAAGAAACTCGTATGGTAAGCGGTGAAAGCGGAGACAAATGACGGAAAGCTTTGCTGCTATATATATTGAAATGTTCTTTATGGACTCGAAAGAAATTGAGGGGTAGACGTAAAAAAAAAATTTAATTATTCTTTATTTTATCCTTATGCTTCTAAGTTCACACCGTTCCTTATCCTAATTGTCCACTTTCGCTCTTCGACTTTGATTGGCGCGTATCACCGGCCGTTGCTGCGTGGTGATTGGCGCGTTCCGTACTGATAAATTTCTCCTGCCCGGTCTGATTAGTTGCGTCGTAATCGATGGGAATCGATTCTTGCTGGTTGATAGTTAAGATGGCGGTGCCGCAGTGAATCGCATAAGTGTATTCGTGTTGTACGACTTGTTTCAAGGATTAATTCGGCACGGTAAGTCCCTTTTTTAATTCTTAAGCTTGTCGTGGGTGCTTTTGCTGTTTTTCTTGTTTTCTTTTAGAGCCGTCATGTGGCCTCGTCGTTACTTGCGGCGGTGTGCCCAGATTTGTTTTCTCTATGGGTGAGTCCGCGCCTTGTTATTTCTTGATTATTCGTTGCTTTAGTATTCTGCTGCTCCCTTTTCTTTTTATTGCAGGACTTGAGTCAGCTTGCTTAAGGAATACGATGCTCGTTGATTTTGGAAGGACTATGCTCTCGCTTTTGGAAGGACTATGCCCTTTTATGCTGCTGGATTTTGGTCGTACCACTGCTAGTGAATTATGTACCAGGATTTAGATATTGGTAAGTTTTTTTAGAATTTCTTTCTCTGTTTTCCTCCTCTCTCCACTGTCCTGCGTCTTGTTGTGAGTCTTTTGCTGAGGGACCGCTCTGCTGGTCTCGCCTTGCGTGTCGTTTCTTTGGTGAAACTCCGCAAGTATTGCTTCTTCTTCCGCTGTGCCTTTGCGTACCTTTCTTATTTCTTACTATTAGAACCCTTTGAGATTCTCCGCTGTTGCGCCTTTGCGCAATCTGATCTCCTCTTAATGATTTTGACTTTTCTTACTGCTTCTCCGCTCCGTGATATAATGTTATTCCCAAAATTCAATACGGTCTTTCCTTTTCTTTACGCGAGTCGTTCTAGAGTCAGCCACCCTCGCTGTCCTTTCGGAGAGTATTTTCCCAGCCTTCTCACGAAATTCTCACTTTGAAGTTAATGGATGTTGGTACAATTTTGGTCCAAAATTTCTATATTTTAACCCGTCTATTCCCTTTTTCCTCTCCAGCGAGTTGGTCTCGAGTTAGCCACCCTCGCTTTCCTTTCGGATAGCAATGTACCAGCTTTCTCAAAACTTTCTCGCTGTCAAAGTCTGTGAATTTTCGGTACCTTTCTCCTTATTTTCTGCTTCCTTATATATTTTCCTTTCTCTCCTTCTACCTTGGAGAAACTCTTCCCTCTGTCTCCTTTTCCGTGTATTAATCATGATTCTAATTGTAATTTCATTTTTCAGGTGCGGTGGCAGGTGGCGCCACGTGGCCAGGACAGGAGGACATCTCAATATATATGTTACTTATATATGTTTAGCCCGCAAGGCCTTGCCTCCTCCGTCTCCGACTGTCGCCCGGCCTGACTACCGCACGGATCGCGCGTATATATATATATATATATATATAGATAAAAGCTACGACAGCGCAAGCTACATATTAGGCCAACGTCAGGCGCGTATGGGTGAGACTCGCGTGCCTGCTCGGGAACCGACGGCCGCGCGAACAAATGATACTCATTCATTTCCTCCCCGAATGCAATGAAATAAAATGCAAAATGTGCGTATTTTGATTACGCGTTAGCTGTCTATTCAAGAACTATGATAATGTCAATACAACTATCGGAAGTATTCGTCGTATATTTATTTATATATAAGTGTTACAGGCAACATATGCTTCGAAATTTGGATCAGTAGTCCAGCAAGCAGTAAACAACCGATTAAAAATTTGAAAATACACAGAGCATGATAGCAAAAGTGTATGTTGGTATTTTTTCTCCAAAATTATTGCCATAATTCTCTACGTACTCTCAAAACCGCTCAATGCCGAAGTAAGTGCAACTGGTGTTCACCTAAAATCAGGGGGGACAATGAGATGTCTTCCCGCCCAGGCCAAGTACCGCCACCTGTCACCGCACCTGAAAATGAAATTAGAATTAGAAAAGGACAGAATAAAGATTAATTCACGGAAAATGAGATAGAGGGAAGAGTTTCTCCAAGGTAGAAGGAGAGAAAAGAAAATATATAAGCGAGGAAAAATAAGGAGAAACCACCGAAAATTCACAGACTTTGAAAGCGAGAAAGTCTTGAGAAAGCTGGTACATTGTTTTCCGAAAGGAGAGCGAGGGTGGCTAACTCGAGACCGACTCGCTGGAGAGGAAAAAGGGAATAGACGGGTCACAGTATAGAAATTTTGGACCAAAAGGGTACCGACATCCATTGACTTCGAAGTGAGAAATTCGTGATAAAGCGGGGACATTGCGCTCCAAGAAGAGAGCGAGGGTAGCTGACTCTAGAACGACTCGCGGGTAAAGAAAAGGAAGGACGGTATCGAACTTGGGGAATGACATAATATCACAGAGCGGAGAAGCAGTAAAAAGATTCACAATCATTAAGAGATCAGATTGCGCAAAGGTGTAACAGCGGAGAATCTCAAAAAATTCTAATGGTCAGAATAATCAAGTGTGCAAAAGGCACCGCGGTAGGGAAATTCATATCAAAACAAAAGAATACATTAGATAAAGAATAGAGAGCAAGGAATAAAATAACATTCACAACTACGAAAAGGAAAGGGAGGAAAATATCGAAAATAAAGAAATTACTCACCAAAGTTTTGGGAGTCAAAATCCCAAACGCAACGTATCGTATTGCAGAAAATCGATCAAACGCACGAATTGTCGTCATATAGAAACAGTCGGGATCCACAGCAAAGCCCTGCAATAAAACAAAAAGGCAACAGTAAAGCAGAGAAACGAAAAAAAATCCTTCACACGGCGTCGACTCACCAGATCCGAAACGAGTCCCGTACTAGCGCAGAATTGACACCAAGAAACGCACAACGAACCTAAAAGAAAACCAAAGCCGAACAACAAGCACACAAAGCTTAAATTAACTGAAAAAGGACTTACCGTCTCGTATTAATCCTTAATTACGGCACACAACACAAGAAGCACGCTGTCGATTCACTCTGGCACCGCCATCTTAGCTGTCAACCAGCGAGAATCGATTCCCATCGATTACGACGCAGCTAAACAGACCGGGCAGGACTAAATTATCACTACGGAACGCGCCAATCACCACGCACCAACGGCCGGTGATACGCGCCAATTAAAGTCGAAGAACGAGAGTGGACAATTAGGATAATCAACTGTGTGAACTTAGCAGTATAAAGATAAAATAAAGAATGATAAAAATTTTTTTTACGTCTACCCCTCATTTTTCTTCGAGTACCTACAGAACATTTCAATATATATATATATGCGTGCGTGCGCGTGCGTGTGTATGTACAATGAATATTCACGATAGTTGCATTGACGTTGCCATAACATATACAGCTAGCGCGCGATGCGGCTATGGGTACGCGTGTATGAGTATATGCCGATTCCAACGGCCGCTCTCGTCGAGAGACGCGAAGCTACAATTCAAACAAACCTTACGCCCGCTATGAGAAACCGATGGAGCTGAAATTTTGACCCTGCATAGACAAAGGTGCCAGAGAGTGAACCTTGGTATTTTTTCCTATAATTTAGAACCAGAAACCCCATTTTCCGGGCTACCGTTGAGAATAAACATGTATTTTATATATAAATGACTAAATAAATGAAGAAATGAATATATATATATATATATATATATATATATATATATATATATATATATATATATATATATGTATATATTCATTTCTTCATTTATTTAGTCATTTATATATATATATATATATGTGTGTGTGTATGCACGTATATTGTCACGCCGACGGGGGTGTATACGGGGGGGAGAAGGGGGTCCTGAAACGGGAAAAGAAATACCAACCAACGCAATACACAAAAAAAAATGGCACAAGATTTATTATATAAAAAAAACACAAGAATAACAAAAAAAATAATTTCTATAATTGCGGTCGGCGGACGATCTCCGGGGATAATATAATTTCGGTACAAAATAAATTTCTGGGCGCCAGTTAATTTTTCGTAAATTAACAAACCAAAAAAAATATTACAAAAACGATAATGGTCGCTCGCTTAATATTATGGCGGTACGGGGACGATCTTATGGGAAACAAAAAAAACAAAAAAAAGGGAAAACTCAGGGTATGGATTCTCCGACTCTATTTGGCCTCTTATTAATGACCATCAGTCTTTTATAAAATCTCGAATTAAATACCGGTCGGTTAAATTTGAATTTAATATTGGGTAGGCTAATTTTGAAACGACATATAGGACGATAAGGAGAATATTCGGGACGCTCTAGTAATTGGGAAATGCTCGATTCTCGTCGCACGCTGACTGAAGGACAGCGACAAGAGACCCACAACAATAACAAGCGCGCGACTGGCAATGTCGCGCGTAACGGTCGGAGCGGACGACCTAGGGAAAGGGGAAACAGGGGAAAGGGGACGTACCGGCTTCGCCTTACACTACGCGCGCACAACCGTTCCACGCGATTATTTCTCGAAATTTTTATTGTCACTAATACGCTATTGGTTTCGATTTTCTCTAAACGCAGTGGGAACAAAAGAAAAGAAATACAAAGGGGAGATCTCTAAGTAATTTGGGTACAAAAAAAAAGAAGCGAAAGAAAGGAAAATATGCAATGCGTGCCGGAAGATAATGTTGGATTGGAAGCGGTGCAAACACTTACTCGTCGATGTTTTTTTTTTCTGCCGGTGTTTCGCTCGTTTCTCTCCCGCTATCTCGGCGGCGCCGTATCTTCGCACTCTCTCCTAGTACTTTTCCTCACTGTATTCCTTGGTTATGTCCTCTTCACTCTTACCTCTCTCTCACGCTCAAATTTTTCTTTCTACCCAATCTACTCTTTCTCACTCTTGTAGGTATTATTTTTCTTAAACCCTACAGGCAGTGTGAGCGAGTGGAAATTTGGAAGGATGTAAATGATTCACAAGTCTTCTATATGAAATATATATATATTCACTTTTCTTTACACGTCTTTATAGGTATCGATTACTTCTGTCGTCACTGAGCGTCTTTTTACAACTGACTCTACTGGGCCTCAGCCTTGTATATATATATAAACACGCGTGCTCTCGAACGCTCTGGAGTTACTCGAATATTCTCGAACGCATCACTCTACACGGTTCTTGACTGTTCTCGCTCTTTCTGCGCGTCCATGGTTGACCTTTCTCTGTCTCTCTCTAAACAGAGCGGCGTCGCACGCTCGGCGATAGACTACCGTATTTGGGATCCTGCACCCGGCCCTCCTGTTCCTCTTCATTCGCCCTCGAATGGGTCTCTTCTTCAGCAGCATCTTCGTCTTCCGTGTCCTCATAACTTTCCCAAGGCTTCATGTAGTCCACAGCAGTAGATGTTTGTGCCGGGCCTTCGTGACTTCCGACTTTTCTCACCAGATAACGGTCGTTTCTCAGAATTCTGAAAACTTCGTACGGCCCAAGGAACTTCCCAGCGAATTTAATCCCAGGCCCTTGCTGCGTTCTCTTTATCGCTACCAGATCTCCTAGTTGATACAGCGGTGCCGCTTTCCTTTTTTTATTGTAGCCCTTGCGATTTTCCTCCTGTGTCTTCTGTATGCGATCCTTGGCACGTTCGCGAATCTCATTACGTTCATCACTGAATACGTCCAACAATTCCTTATCTACTAGTTCCTTTAGTGACAGATCTTCTCGCATTCGCGGATTGGTTCCAAACATTACTTGGAATGGTGTGGTGCCGATACTCCGATGATATGTCGCATTTAAGCACCGTTGCGCGATACCCAAATGTTTATACCACTCCGCTACTCTAGGGGCAGTCAACTTCGTAACGAGAGGGATTAAGGTACGATTCACGCGCTCCACCTGTCCATTCGCGCGTGGGATTCCAGTCGTTATACAAACATGTTCAATCTTTTCGTCTTTACAGTAGTCTTCGAATTCTTTGGATGTAAATGCCGTACCCCGATCAGAGACGATACGTCGGGGATTGCCAAACACAGCTGATTGCTTCCGGAGCCGATCCACGACTTCCGCTGTGCTTGTCGATTTCGTCGAGTACAGCCATGTAAATTTTGTGAAGCTGTCTATCACAACGAAAATATACTTGTGACTCTTCTTCGTAGATGCGAGAGGGCCTAAATGATCAATGTGGAATGTATCGAGAGGAATCGCGTCCTTTTCTATCGGATTGAGGAATCCTTCCTGTCTTCCTTCCTTCTTCTCCGCTATAATGCAGTCCACGCAATTTTTTACGATTTTGCAGATCCTCTCGCGCATATTGGGGATCCAATGGTCCTTGCTTAGAATGGCTTCCGTCTTCGCCGTCGAAAAGTGTCCCTTCTCGTGCGCTCGCCGAATTATGTAATTGCAGAGACTCTTCGGGACGACCAGTCGTATATCATGTTCTACCTCCTTGTACAGGAGTCCCCCTCGTATAATATACCCCTGTCTTTTACCTTGTTCGACTTCCTCTATGATCCGCTTTAGACTCTCGTCCTCGCGCTGAGCTTTTCGTAAACGCGCCGCTAGTCCGTCTTCGCAACTATTTATTAAGTAACACGTCGGCAACGGGCTACGACTCAGTGCATCTACATGCACCATGTTCCTACCCGGACGATGTTCGATTTCGTAGTTGAATTCCTCTAAAAGTAGCGCCCATCTCGCTACGCGCACGCACAAATCCTTTTTCTTCATTGTTAGCATAAACGCGCGGCAGTCGGTAACGATTCGAAATGGAATTCCAAGCAAGTATACCCGAAATTTTTTCAACGACTTCACGATCGCCAATACTTCTAGCTCGTAACTACTATATTTTTCTTCCGCGGGGGTAGTTTTTCCGCTAGCGTAATAAATCGGATGCCACGCGTCATCATCCGCACTTCGCTGCACTAAAATCGCACCGTATCCCTGTGTTGACGCGTCCGTGTGTAATTCGGTTTCGGCGTCGACTCTATATAAATTCAAAACCGGATGATTCACTAAGGCAAATTTTAAGCTTGTAAATGCGTCGTCTTCGGCTTCGCCAAACCGGAACTCTGCGCCTGCTTTTAAAAGATTCGTCAATGGTCTCGCGATAATGGAATACTTGGGGACGAATTTACGGAAATACCCGGTTAATCCAAGGAAGGCTTGAACTTGCTTTACATTACTTGGTCTTGGGAATTTTTTTACCGCTTCCGTCTTATGGTTCGATGGTCGGACTTGCCCGTAGCTTACCACGTGACCCAAAAATTCAACGGTACGTTGTAAAAATTTACATTTTTTCCACTTGAACGTCAATCCGGCCTTACTCGCAGTATCGAACACTCGTCGCAAATTTTCTATACCGCTTTCGTAATCTTTCGAAGGAATTATGAGATCGTCCATGTATGTTAACACGAGTCGCTCGCGGATAAGATCTCTGAACACGGCATTTATAAATTTTTGAAATACGGCGGGCGAATTGCATAAACCAAAGGGTACCCTACAGAATTCGTATTGCCCGTCTGGTATTACAAAAGCTGTGTACTTGCGGCTTGATTCTTCAACAGAAACATGGAAAAAGCCATTCTTCAGATCGAGTGTTGAAAATATTTTCGCGTCTTGTAACCGATCTAGTTGGTCCTCAATTAACGGTAAAGGGTACCTATCCTTTACTATGTTTTTATTAATTGATCGGTAATCTACACATAGCCTCGAACTGCCGTCCTTTTTTTTCACCATGACTACGGGACTGGCAAAGTCTGAGTTCGATTCTCGAACGATCCCATCCCGTAGCCACTCGTCAACCTGCGCGTTGACTTCGCGGTTTTCGGCCTCGCTTAATCTTCGCGGTCTCTGACTGACTACCTTGTCCTCGTACAACACAATGGACATTTCTATGTTGGTTTCTTGGTTTTTAGTGGGTTTATACCCGTTTATCATGCTTCTTACCCTCTCTCGATACTTAGGGTTATCGATAGTTGTTACGTCGGCGCCCTCGACTTCGTTTACTTCAACTGATTGTATTTTGAGAACTTCGGGAGTTTCGTCATCGGTTTTGCTTTCTGCTACATTATCCAACGGCTTAATCAACCAGATATCTCGTGCTCTGACGAGTTCAACTCCGTCTAGAAAATCTGTGCCCAACAATAGTCGTTGATCGAGTAGTTCTTTTCGCACAACGTGAACGCGCGCTTTGTACTCGTTATCGTCTATTCGTAATTTCGCATCGAAAAATCCGACCGTCTTGTTTAATTCTTTCCCTACGCCTCGAAACGGTATTGACTTCGGGGTTAGTTTCGGCAAAGTCATTCCCGCGTACTGGTCGTCGCGCATCAATGTCAAATCGCTTGCGGTATCAACTACTGTATCTACGTCTTGTTCGTTTACTTGGATTCGCTTCACATATTTTATTACGGATCGTTCGGCGACAAGTCGAGTGTTATGCGCTGCCTTCGGGGTTTCCGTACAATTCGACGCGATATGACCGTAACCGCCGCACCGAAAACATTTTTTTCCGCGCTCTTTCGTCGGACAATCTATACTAAAATGATCTGTCGATCCGCAATTAAAACACCGTCGTTCATTATTTCGTTCTTTTTTATCAATCATGTTTTTCGAACTACGCGTTGCGTTCGTTATACTCGAATCATTTTTTGCGCATATCGTCGGTCCGCCCTTACCATTACTATTTCTTTTTTCGTTACCCTCGTAGCTCTTCGTGGATATACTGCTCTCGCCATGCTGCGTAACTCCTTCAAACGCCTCCAGGAGTGCTTCCTTCGTTCCGAAAATGCGTGTCCGCGCCAGGTTTCTCAAATTTAAGTCGGTGATACCATCGATGATATACCCCAGCAGTTGGTCCTCGTCCATGTCAACACGATTTGCCATTATCGTTTTGTCGTGGACGTATTCGCAAAACGTTTCGTCTTTTCTCCACTGTCGCTTTTGAATACGTCGAATCAACATCGTTTTGTCCGTTTGTCGGAAGAACATTCCCCGTAGGCTGTTCAATAAATCATCCGCTGGCAACCGGATGTATCGCGGCACCGAGTGAAACCACTCGAGCGCCTTTCCTCTTAATCTCATCCCTATTAGAACCTTCGTCGCGCGGTCATCCAACTCGTATGATTCTCGTAAAAATTGTATCTGCCTTTCCCATGTTTCGAAAGACTCAGCATCCCCTTCAAAATAGTTGAGCAGGTCCGCGACGGCTGATATCGCAATCCTTCCTGGATTTTGTAAAATCGGCAGATTAGACGCGGAGCTTCGGCGTGGGATCGCACCTGCATCGCCGACCTGTTGTCCCGTCTCGGCTCTCATCAGTGCCAATTCACGTCGTAGTACAGCGACCTCGCGCTCGGCCAGTTCCTTCTCCCTCTTATATATTTCGATCGTTCGTCGATTTATCGCCGCTTCTTCTCGAGCGATGTCACCCGCCGTAGCTTCATCGGCTTCCTGGCCTTGCGTTTCTAGCCTCGCTAGAATTTCGTCTAAATTATCTACTTCGCTGAGACGTAGCACTAGATCCGTTTTATTTCCCGTCGTTGGCAAATCTAGTGCACGTAACTTCTCTTTAAGTTCACTCATTGTCCACTCCTGCAATTGTTCCATCGTTTTTTTTTTCTCGCACACCGCGATCCTTTCAAATTTCTTCACTCGATCCCGGTTGAGCCCCCAATTTTGTAGGTATTATTTTTCTTAAACCCTACAGGCAGTGTGAGCGAGTGGAAATTTGGAAGGATGTAAATGATTCACAAGTCTTCTATATGAAATATATATATATTCACTTTTCTTTACACGTCTTTATAGGTATCGATTACTTCTGTCGTCACTGAGCGTCTTTTTACAACTGACTCTACTGGGCCTCAGCCTTGTATATATATATAAACACGCGTGCTCTCGAACGCTCTGGAGTCACTCGAATATTCTCGAACGCATCACTCTACACGGTTCTTGACTGTTCTCGCTCTTTCTGCGCGTCCATGGTTGACCTTTCTCTGTCTCTCTCTAAACAGAGCGGCGTCGCACGCTCGGCGATAGACTACCGTATTTGGGATCCTACACTCTTTACACTCTCCTCGCACTCTACACTATCTCTCTTACTCTCGATAACTCCGCTACTCTCACGCTCTTCCTTACTCGCAAATCTAATCTCCTTTCAAACTTTTTTTTTCTAAATTCCTCAAACTTTACTCGCTCGCTTTACTTTGGTGGTCGTACTCCAAGTGACGAGTCTCTCGTTAGGCAGCAGCGGCACGGGTCCGGTGATACGAGCAGTGGGGGGAGATCGATATTTTCGGGACGGTACTAGGGAGATCTATCGGGAAATGGGTGTAGTTATGACGATCGATAATATAGGGTCGTTCTCACGGATATCGGGATTACGGGTAATGATAATTGCTTATGCTCGCCGCGCGCTGCTGCCATCTCCTCGTAACTCGAATTACTGCGTCGATGGATGACCAGTAACCGAGTTACGGGACGGTACATGTGAGAGTTTTTTTTTTTTTGGCGGGTTCTTCGTTTGGAATGGTGAGAGTGCGTGTGTGCCGATGAATTTCTTCTTTTGGTGGACGTCCTGGGAGTTCCTCTGGTGATAATTTTGAACCATCGGGGTGTCCTCAGGATATCCTTGGTGCTGACGGTGACGATAACAATGACGCTGACGAAGATGACGATGACAATGACGCTGACGAAGATGACGATGACAATGACGCTGACGAAGATGACGATGATAATGACGCTGACGAAGATGATGATTCCGACGCAAGTGCTTGCACCGGGGTATGCTACGAGGTCTATTCGGGGAGGGGGAGGGATGGGGGTGGTCCTAGGATGACTTTTACTTACGTTTTCTCGCAGATTGCGTGCGTGGAACGGTTGCCTTGGAGCCCACCGGCGGGGTGAGGTTGTGCAACATCACAATATATATTGAAACGTAATTCGTGTGAGGACGCGAGGAAAGTCAAGTAGTCGAGACGAAGGAAGGTGTTGGTAAATTAGATTTTATTACTTCTTATCGATACACGAAATATGTCGCGTGAGCCGTAGCGTGTACTCTCGCTAAGTACCCACGGTTCACTTAATTAGCCGCGATAAGCACCCCGGCGCTGTGATCACAGCGAGTTCACCGGTCAATGCTGTTACATTAATCGATGGCGTATCTGAAATCAATATGGCCGCGGCCGTGACATGTGCGCGCGAGTGTTATTACTGTTTTATACGGATTTTTAGTTTTTTAGTGCGTTTAAAGGTGTTCTTCCTCGTCCTTTCGGGATACTTAAATTGGTAAGTATTATTCTGGTGCGCGCGTTCGCTTGGGTTGTTTATTTTATCTCCTTTTTATCTTTTCAGGTGTTGGCACACCGTCTGGCTTGTCAACGGTCTTTCTTCCTTCTTACTTAAATTTGAGATGACCGTGCTCTTGCCTTTGGATCATAGGTGAGTTATTTTCTGATTTGTGTTGTGAGTTTTTTCTTTTTTGTTGATTTCGTTGCCGTTTTCAGGTGATGATCAAGGATACTGTGCTACGTGACAGCGCTTTGCCGATCCTGCGCTCCAGCTTAGGTCTGCGCCTCCTGGTTCTTTCTCCACCTGATAGTGATTGGTGGGTCCCTGAACTCTGCTGCGCCTCCTGATTCTTACTGCGCCTCCTGCCTCTTCTTCGACCCCGGTAGGTTAATCTGATTCGAGTTTGCCCTAGAGGTTGCTCACCCGCTGACTCCGCTGTCACAATACCGAGGTATTGTGCTGCTCCGCCAGGGTTATTGCTTCCTACTAGTGCTTCGCTCTTATCAAAGCAGATTTGAGAGGTACTGTTCTCCTTTGTTAGTTGTCAATTTATGTTCTCGCAAACATTACTTTGTTTGCGAGATTTGTTCTTGTTGTTCGCCATCTGATGGTTGTTTATTGAACTCACCATTGTTTATTTTATTTATAAGTCACGTGGTTGGTCGTCGTTGGACCGTTATATTGTCCCCCAAATTTCTCGGTGAGTAGCCTGCGTATCACCGTGAAATTTCCTTTCTCTCCATTTGTGCCTCTCGCAGTCCATCCCGCTGTTCTGGTGTTGCTCGTTCGCTATGGGTTCTTATAGGAATTATCGTACTACTTTCTTTTCTGACTTTTCTTTATTTATTTTACAGACATTTTTTTTTTTTTTTTTTTTTTTAAACTTATTCTACTCTGATGTTACGGACATCACATCCTCCTCTTCTTCCTCTTCTTCTTGCCTCTCTTCTTCCTCTCTCCTTCCCCATATTCTGTCGAACCGGTGGTCGGGGGTCACCTCCGTCTCCTCCTCGCTGTCCTCCGGGTCTTCCCACCAGCCTTCCGGAACTTCATCCAGTACGCTTAGATTGATATTTCGCCACCACTCATCGTTTTCGTTGGTGGCTGACGTACTTGGCATTTCTTCCTGTTGGCTCGTGTCCCGGTGTTCGTATCGTTGTAGTTTTCGGAGGTTTTCCTGCTCGCTACTTAATTGGGGTCCCTCGCAGTACCACCTGAATGATTGTAATTCCCATGTTCGATGGGCTAATCGAAAGTGGGTGACGATACTCCTATAGTCTTGTCCAGTCTGGCTGTGGGTTAACCGACCCCAGATTGCATCCGTCCCGGTGACAGTTGGGTCCTTCACCAACCTCCATTTCTCCCCCACTGTCCATTCCCTTAGGAATCGGATGCCCTCTATGTCGTACTCTTCACGGATCGGGGTAATTCCTCTAATCCCGCATGGTATCGTGAGGAACGGGGTGTCCCTCATCCATTGCGGTGCGGTGTATAGCTGCTCCACTTTGTAGCTGAATTCCCCGCCGTAGTCCCCCAGCCATGCGTAGGTCCACCCGTCACTCACTTCCGTGATTGTTCCCCGGTCAAATTTGTGGTCTTGTCTGCACAAGACGCCTTTACCGGGGAACACCTCCTCCTCCACGCAAGGTTTGACCTCCTGGTGGTCTCGAGGTGTACGTTCGATCACCTCCAGGTGCGCGTGTACATTGTAACCTGGCAAGTTAAATCTCAGGTAAACTTGGTCCGGAGAGAGTAGTCCAATGATTTCCACGTCGTCGTAAGTTTCCGCAAGAAGGTCGATTGGAAAATTTTTGAAATCCATGTCGTCGTATAGGTTGCTTGTTGTTGTGATGTATCTTAGTTGCCTGGTTGATTGCTACTGTTCGGTTTTCCGTTGGTATCGTCCTCCCCACTTCGATTTTCGAGAGTTTCCCCTGGACACCAAATTTTGATAATTTCGTCTGTGATTGTTCTTATTTCGTATTCGTCCTTAATTTGTCTCCATGCTTTTGTTACTTTGTCCTGTGCCGCTTTGATGGCTCTTGTTGCTCTTCTTCGTCTCACCCGTCTGCTGTGCTCTCGTTTTTGTTGCCTTCGACCTCTGCTGGCCATGTCACCGGATTTTGGTGGTTCCATGCTTTTGTTGTTGCCCGTGGACGACTGATGTGTTGTCTAGTGCTCCACTCGTATGCTCTGTTCGTCCAGTATTTCCACGCACTTTTTTTTTTTTTTTTTTTTTTTTTTTTCTTTCGCGAGATTTTCCGTTTATTTCCCCTTCTCCTTCGTGTACTTATATTATTGTTCTTATTATTATTATTATATTTACTCTTATTATTATTATTTGTTCTTATTTTATTTACTCCGATTATTATTATTATTCTTATTTGTTTTTATTATATTTACTCCTATTATTATTATTATTTTTTTCTTTCCGTGCTGCTGTTCGTCTCTGTCTCATTTTTGTAATGTCTTAGCAGGCATGCGTGAAATTTACCTCTTTCTTTATTTGTTACAGGGTCTTCTAAGAGGTACGTAGCGAGCCCTACGCATTTTTTTATGGTGTACGGACCTTCGTACAGCGGCAGGAATTTGGCTGTTATCTTGTTCTTTGGATCTGATACGTTGAGCGCGCGTACTAGCACTTTTTCCCCTGGTTCGAACACGGTCGTCCGGTGCGTTTTGTCGAACCTGTCTGCGTTTCTTCGCCCCTTTCGTTCTATTCTAGTCTTTACAATTTCTATCTTTTCCTCGTATTTTAGCTTTTCGAATCTTTCTTCATTGAGCGCTAGAACCCACTCTTTCCGTCTACTTTTTTTCTCAACTAACCGTCTACTTTTTTTCTCAATCACTAACTAACTCCGCTGATCGCCAAAATCTAACTAACTTCTTCATCTAATTCTCTCTCGGTGTCCACCGACTCGTGCGTTTTCCTCGCTCCCTTGTTCCTCTGCCGGCGAAGGTGGGGGTCTCGCGGCGATCGCTCCTCGATCGCCGGCACAGCCATCCCTCTCGCTCCTTCTGCCTTCGCACAGCGTCGCTCTCTCTCGTCGTTGCTGCTGACGCCTGGCGACCGCTCTCTGTAAATAAAGGAAGCCTCGCCGACAGAGTGTGTCCTTCTATTTCTTTTATTTACACGGGAGCGAGGCGTCGCGACTCTGCTTTTCTTTCCTGCTCATATTCCTCACGAATATTCTTAGCGAGCGCGATCTGCGAGGAGAGTACCGCCTCGTCACAATATATATATATGTCGGATTAGAAAGAGAATCGTTAATCTCCTTTTGAGAATTAGGCATTTTCTTTATTAATGAACCGAACGGAGAAAAGGGAAAGAAAAGGAAAAGCGAGATGATCCCCGTGCGAGCACACTCTTCTCAAGTTCTCTAAAGACTGACTCTTCTGTCCGTTTTAAACAAAACCCTTGGCAACTCCAAGGGCTCCTCGTTTGCTCTCGATCCTTCGTGCCTCGCTCGGATTCCATCCAGGCGTGAAGCCTGTCGTTTTCCTTTTGTTTTTTTCTTTTAACAAAAACCAACGAAAAACATTCTTCGACACGGCCATTCTGATTATTCACACGTCCTCGTGTGATTCGTCTACAAGAGAAAAAAAGAAGTTTTCATTATTAGTTGTTCATCTCGGCCACTCCTGGCTCAACGATTCAACTTAGTTCTATAGTTTGGCTATTCTGACGTCGTAAGATTTTTTTTTTTTTTTTTTTTTACAAACCCTCTCATCACTTACATCCAGTGATGAGACCTCCTGCACTTACCCAGTAACAGGGTACACCGTGCCATTGTCACTTCCATCCAGCGACAGTATTCCATTTCATTGCTCAAATTCTGGCACACCCTCATGCAGATTCTCAGTACCCGTTTTTTTTTTAAAACATCAGTCTCATTTACAAGGCAGTTAATCAAACTCATATCCGAATTCAGAAACCCATACTATTTTCAAGATATATTTTTTTAATTTATCAACACACTTGCGTTTTCTTTTGATTTTCCCGGTGAGGACTCCAAATCTTCTTCATCGACTTGAGCATCGGTATCAGGCATCCTTCGTAATCGGTCATGAGAGTATTTGTATGTCCTTTTTGAGTCAAGAGCTGCGAGTGTGTATCGATCCCCGTCTAACACGTCAATTACTTTGAACGGTCCTCTGTATTTAGGATCCAGTTTGGTTTGGTTGCGTTCTTCATTTTGAAGTAATACAAAATCTCCCTTTTCAAATTTATGAACTTTGGCTTTTGTTCGATCGAATCTTTTCTTTTCGTATTCAGCGTTTTTGTCCATATTTTCCACGGCCAAACTTCGCGCCTCGTTTATATCAATTTGTGGTTCAATATCATCAGCGAGCATTAATTTCAGAGGTCTGGCTACCTTGCCAATTAGCAATTCAAGTGGACTTGACTTGGTGACCCGATTGATAGTACAATTCATAGCTAGTTGTACATCGAGCAAAGCATCCTGCCATGATCGTTCTTTGCTTGTTTCTACTGCTGTCAACATGTTCTTGAGCGTGCTCATAACCCGCTCTACTTGTCCATTTGCACGAGAACTTCCAGTCGCTATTAAATGAAGACTAATGCTGTGAGCTTCACAGAATTCTCGAAAATCTTAGCTTGCAAAACAACGTCCTTGGTCGGCAATTACCCGGGTGGGCGCTCCAAAGAGATTCACGCAGTGTGATAACGCCTTGATACTGCTTATAGCGTCTATACGAAGTGTGTGGCGTAAGATCACAAACTTTGTGAATGCATCAATTATTACGAGGACATACTCCTTCTTGTCGTTTTTACCACTGAGCTTGCCGGTGGCGTCAATATGTATTGTATGCCATGGTATGGCGATCTTTGGAATCGGGTGCAACTCTGCTTGAATCTTCCCTGAATGAGATTTCGCAATTTTACAGGTGGCGCAATTTTCCACAAATTTCCTGACAAATTTGGACATATTCTCGAACCAATAGAGTTCATACAATTTTTCTAAAGTTTTCTCCCATCCTAGGTGCATCAAAGATTCGTGTGCAGTATTGATAATTGACCATCTAAGAGCTCGAGGTAAATAGGGAAGCCATCGTGTTTTTTTATTCCGTTGAATTTTTCGGTACAACACGCCCGATCGAACCTCTAAGGTTTTGGCCGCTTCATCGTCCAACTGGTTCTCGTTAAGATCAGTTATTATTTTTAAAATCTCAGGATCCCGCTGCTGCTCAGCAGACAACCAATTTTCGGAAAGGGCTGCTGTATAAACTTCTTTTTGCTCCATTTTATCAAAAGTCTTGATAGGCGTCTCAGGCAAAGGATTTCTAGAGAAGAAATCAGCATGGCTCATGCGCTTTCCATCCCTGTGAACAATATCAAAATCAAATGCCTGAAGAAAGGCCCACCACCGATGAACACGTGGTGTAAGATCCAGTTTTTTTCGAGATGCTTGCAGTGAACTACAGTCTGTCATCACAGCGAATTTTCGTCCATGCAGGTAATGTCTAAAATGTTTTACTGCATTCACAACTGCAAGCGTTTCCAGCTCATATGAATGGTATCTTGATTCTGCAGTCGTAGTACGTTTGCTGAAATAAGCTACCGCTCGGAGTTTGCCTTCTTTTTTTTGCATAAGAATTGCCCCATAACCGATAGAACTTGCGTCTGTGTGCAATTCAGTCGGGCATTCCGGGTCGTATATTGTCAGTACTGGTTCATTGGTCAAAGACGTGATAATTTTCTGACGTATAACCTCATGATCCGGTTTCCAGTCGAGATTTTTCTTTGTCGAGCTTGTTAAGACAAAGAGTGGTGCCATAATCTGGGAGAACTTCGGTACAAATTGACGAAAATAAGACGCCAGTCCTATGAATTGGCGTAGCTGAGGTACGGTATGCGGAGGAGGCAAGGCTACCAAAGCCTCTATTTTCCGGGGATTCGGCCTTACTTCACCTTGACTTACCTCAAAGCCCAAATACTCTACCTTTTGCTTCATGAAGGAACATTTTTTAATATTGAAAGAGAACCCAGCCTTTGTGAGAGTGATCAGAACGGTTTCAACCCGTTTCAAGGATTCTTTTACATCCCGTGTTCCAACAACAAGGATATCGTCCATGTAGACAACTACGTACGTATTTGCAAGCTCTCCTAATGCCGTTATTACTGCGCGCTGGAATGCAGCGGGAGCGTTACGCAGTCCAAAAGGTAGAGCAAGGTATTCATATTGCCCTTCAGAAGTTATAAATGCTGTCTTCTCTATAGAATCAACATGTATTGGTAGCTGATGATACCCACTTGCCATATCCAAGATTGAGAAATAATAACAACCATGGAGTCTATTAATCTGATCTGAGATCAGGGGCAACGGAAATCTTTCAGGAACAGTATTGTCATTTAACTCTCTATAGTCTATGCACATTCGATCTGAACCATCCTTTTTCTTGACAAGGAGAATAGGACTTGCGAAAGGAGAAGAGCTGGGGCGAATTACTTTCGCATTTAAAAGTTCATTTATTTTATCTCGAACTATTTTTCGTTCTTCTTCGCTCAGTCTGTACGGGCGACGATAAACTGTTTTATTGGGATCTTTAAGGCGAATTTGCACAGGCTCAACATTCGCACGAACTTTTGGGGTCCCACACACAAATTGGTCTTTGAATTTATTTAAAATTGATACCAATTTCGATCGGAATTCTTGTGGAATATCGGTGTCCAAATTTTCAAAGTTGAACTCGTGTGGCGTTACGTTACATGCATTAATAACACGCGTTCTTGTCATCTTCAATGTGTTAACTGTCATTAACACAGATACACCCTGACTCAAGATTTCTGCACCAATCATAATGTCGTAGCGCAAATATCGATCGAGTAAAACATGAAATAGTATTTCAATAGTAATATCGTCGATTTTTACGATTGACAGAATTTGTAAGGTGCTATCGACACTTGCTTGCCCAATACCAGTCATAGTCACCTCATTATTAATTCGTTTTCCATGAATTTTACAAGAAATTGACTCTTTAATGAGTGAGCATTGAGATCCCGAATCATAACAAAATGAGTATCGCTCACCATTCTGTTGTAGCACGCCCGTAGGTGTATTCACTACACACATATCCACACGCCGTTCCATATGCTTGCCATTACCACTGTCAGGGCCCTCCTTGACAGTTCTCTCGGGGCAGCGTGAAGCATAATGACCATTCTTCTGGCATTTAAAACATTTAATGGAGTTTGAAGATCGGACTGGGGAATTCTTCCGTGATCCCTCCTTTTGAATATTCATTTGTCTCTCGCTTCCTTGGTGTTCTTTTCTTGATCGGCATGTTGATGCTTTGTGGCCTATCTTTCCACATAAGAAACATTTGACGGTGGAAGAAGATGTCGTGAACTTGAATCGCTTGGAATCTGGCCCCTCGTTTCGTTCATTTTGACCTTCCGAAGATTTTCGCTTCAAAAACGACATTGCTTTCAATTCGTTATGAAGTTGATTCCTTGAAGTAATATTTGTTGTGAAAGCAAGCCGTTGTACACGTGGCTCTAAACGTGCAAGATGCGCCAATGTTGTTGATAATGCTATCTCTTCAACAGTCGAATTCTTCCACAATGTCATTAATGAAGTCATTAACGATGCAGCATAAGACGCAATACACTCGCCTTCTTTAGGTTTACTACTGGCCAAATTTATCAAAAATGCAGCAGCAGTTTCCGGACAATCATATCTTGATATAAACAATTCTTTGAAATCATTCCACATCATTCCAGCATATGATACTTGCGACAGCCATGCTGAAGCCTGTCCTCTCAAGGCACGGCTCAATACAATCATCAAGGATGCTCCTTGCAATGGTTGATCGGCCATACAAATATCCGCGGTCGTTATCCATGATCTTGCATTAACTTCGAGCTTGTCAGGATCAAATTCCGGTAAACATACGCTATTATTATTTGTTGTAGGGGTCTTCATCATTTGTAGCAATGCAAGAAAGTTTCGATTTTGTTGGTCGAGAAGTAATCGCCATTTTTCTTCGCTGGTCTCACTCGCCCCTTGTGATTCAACAGATTCAGATCCCACTTCTGATGTCGGATTAGAAAGAGAATCGTTAATCTCCTTTTGAGAATTAGGCATTTTCTTTATTAATGAACCGAACGGAGAAAAGGGAAAGAAAAGGAAAAGCGAGATGATCCCCGTGCGAGCGCACTCTTCTCAAGTTCTCTAAAGACTGACTCTTCTGTCCGTTTTAAACAAAACCCTTGGCAACTCCAAGGGCTCCTCGTTTGCTCTCGATCCTTCGTGCCTCGCTCGGATTCCATCCAGGCGTGAAGCCTGTCGTTTTCCTTTTGTTTTTTTCTTTTAACAAAAACCAACGAAAAACATTCTTCGACATATATATATATATGTGTGTGTGTGTGTGCGTGTGTGTGTGTGTGTGTGTGTGTGTGTGTGTGTGTGTGTGTGTGTGTGTGTGTGTGTGTGTGTGTGTGTGTGTGTGTGTGTGTGTGTGTGTGTGTGTGTGTGTGTGTGTGTGTGTGCGCGTGTGTGTGTGTGTGTGTGTGCGTGTGTGTGTGTGTGGGCTCGGCTATGGGTACGCGTGTAGGAGTATATGCCGATTCCGACGGCCGCTCTCGTCGAGAGACGCGAAGCTACAATTCAAACAAACCTTACGCCCGCTATGAGAATCCGACAGAGCTGAAATTTTGACCCTGCATAGACATAGGTGCCAGAGAGTGGACCTTGGTATTTTTTCCTATAATTTAGAACTAGAAAACCCATTTTTCCGGGCTACCGTTGAGAACAAACATGTATTTTATATATAAATGAGTAAATAAATGAATATATATATGTATGTACGTATATATGTATGCATACAGATATGTATATTCGTGTATATATATATGTGCGTGTGTGTGTGTGTGTGGGCTCGGCTATGGGTACGCGTGTAGGAGTATATGCCGATTCCGACGGCCGCTCTTGTCGAGAGACGCGAAGCTACAATTCAAACAAACCTTACGCCCGCTATGAGAATCCGATCGAGCTGAAATTTTGACCCTGCATAGACATAGGTACCAGAGAGTGGACCTTGGTATTTTTCCCTATAATTTGGAACTAAAAACCCATTTTTCCGGGCTACCGTTGAGAACAAACATGTATTTTATATATAAATGAGTAAATAAATGAATATATATATGTATGTACGTATATATGTATGTATATATATATTGTAACGGTCCAACGACGACCAACCCCGTGACCTATAAACAAAATAAACAATGGTGAGTTAAATAAACAACCGTCAGATGGCGAACAACAAGAACAAATCTCGCAAACAAAGTAATGTTTGCGAGAACATAAATTGCCAACTAAGAAATGAGAACAGTACCTCTGAAATCGGTTCGGATAAGAGCGAACCACTAGAAGGAAGCAATAACCCTGGCGGAGCAGCACAATACCTCGGTATTGTGACAGCGGAGTCAGCGGGTGAGCAACCTTCAGGGCAAGCTCGAACCAGATTAACTTACCGGGGTCGAGCGAGACTGAGGAGGCGCAGCAAGAATCAGGAGGCGCAGCAAGAATTAAGAGACCCACCAACCACTAGCAGGCGGAGAAGAATCAGGAGGCGCAGACCTAAGCTGGAGCACAGGATCGGTAAAGCGCAGTCACGCAGCACAGTATCCTCGACAATCACCTGAAAACGGCAACGCAATCAATAAAAAAGAAAAACTCACAACACAAATCAGAAAACAACTCACTTATGGTCCAAAGGCAAGAGCACGGTCATCTCCAATACAATCAAGAAAGAAGAAAGACCGTCGACAAACCAGACGGCGTTCCAACACCTGAAAAGATAAAAAAGGAGATAAAATAAACGATCCAAGCAAACGCGCGCACCAGAATAACACTTACCAATTTAAGTATCCCGAAAGGACGAGGAATAACACCTTTAAACGCACTAAAAACCAAAAATCCGTACAAAAACAGTAATCACACTCGCGCGCACATGTCACGGCCGCGGCCATATTAATTTCGGATACGCCATCGATTAACGTATCAGCATTGACCGGGAACTCGCTAAGATCACAGCGCCGATGTGCATACCGCGGCTAATTAAGTGAACCGTGGGTACTTAGCGAGAGTACACGCTACGGCTCACGCGACATATTTCGTGTATCGATAAGAAGTAATAAAATCTAATTTACCAACACCTTCCTTCGTCTCGCCTACTTGACTTTCCTCGCGTCCTCACACGAATTACGTTACAATGTATATATATATATATTGTGACGCGCTCGCTACACTGAAAATTTTGTTAAACAAGTCGCGAGCTGCCCGTCCAAAATCTCTAATGACGCCCGTGTTTCTCTTATTTTCTGACTTATTCGCTCTCACCTTTGGGCGCCAGGTATTTCTTTCGCCCGAAATACCAAGGGCGATTTCTTATTCTTCCGACCCGCCTCGGCTAAACCCAGGGAAGGAAGGGGGTATTCGGGGGCAAGTCCACTTATTTATTTTCTGTTCGAAATAACGGGTGAGCATCGAATGTGTTAAATAACGGAACAATAATCTTTTATTTCGTTAACGCTCTACACAATGTCAGTCGCTCTCTCACACACACATTCACATACCGGGTTCTACCTCTCATGCCAACCCCCGGAGACGCCGGAGGGCACAGCCTTTGGTTTGCGGGGCGAGGGGACGGGGCAAGACGCTCTCTACCGCGTCGCGTTACACAAGAAATGGTGCACCATGTGCGCCTACCTTATCTCGTTGCTTCTGATCGCGCAGCGTTCCTCTCTCTCGCTCCCGAGTACGCCGGTGGCTCAGCCTCGCTCGCTCTCTCTCGCTCGCACGTCTTCACCGATGTCTCGTCCTCCGATCTCTCGGTCTCTCGCTCGCTCGCTCGCTCTATCCTCTCTCTTTCGCCTTCTCACACACTGCTCACTCTCTCTCCACTCTATTCGCTCTTTCTTCACTCTACTCTGTTCACTCCTCACTCTCTCTATTCACTCGTCCTTTTTCCGATTTCGACTCTCTCCCTAACAACTCTTTTTAACTTTTCTAACTATTCGTCCGCACTCTATCAATCGCTCAATCCTCACTCTTATTCGTACTACTCGCAATCCAACTTCTAACTTCCCAATCGGCGATCAATTTCTAACTTCCCAATCGGCGATCAATTTCTAACTTCCCAATCGGCGATCAATTTCTAACTGCCTGTCCTTAATATCTCATCCTTCTCGCCGGCCGGCTCCGTCGCTCTCTCGGTCACGTGGTCGGCGCAGAGTCCGTCCGACGATCGACGATCGCTCCTTCGGCACAGCCATCTCTCTCGCTCTGCCGTCGGCCGTCGTCTCTCTCCGTCGTTTGCCGACGTCGTCGGTCGTCGTCTCTCTGAAATTTACGAAGATTTCGACGACAGTGCCCATTCGACCGTACCTGGTTTCCACCACGGGTGCGGGACGGCGCGACGCTGCTGTTTGTACTCGACGTGCCTGCGAGGCCGATAATGCCTCGTCACAATATATATGTATACATGTATAGAATGAATATTCCTGATAGTTGCATTGGCGTTACGATACGCTGTTGAATAAACAGCTAGCGCGCGATGCGGCTATGGGTACGCGTGTAGGAGTGTATGCCTATTCCAACGGCCGCTCTCGTCGAGAGACGCGAAGCTACAATTCAAACAAACCTTACGCCCGCTATGAGAAACCGATCGAGCTGAAATTTTGACCCTGCATAGACAAAGGTGCCAGAGAGTGGACCTTGGTATTTTTTCCTATAATTTAGAACTAGAAAACCCATTTTTCCGGGCTACCGTTCCGGGCTACTGTTGAGAACAAATATGTATTTTATATATAAATGAATATATATATGTATATATATATATGTTATACACAATGAATATACCTGATAGTTGCGTTGACGTTGCCATAGCCGTTGAATAGTTTGCTAGCGCGCATTTTTCCACCGAATGTAATCAAATAAAATGCAAAACGTGCGTATTTCTATTGCGCTTTGAAGTTTCAATTAGTACTCCAGCAAGCACTGAACAACCGATGAAATTGACAGATACACAAAAAATTATAGCAGACAGTGACTCTTGGTATAAATTTTTCATAATTTTGGAAATGGTATTGCAGGTGCCGAACGATTCAAAAACATCGTTCGTATCTTTTCCCGCCCTGGGGGATTTGAGGGTATTTAGAGAATTATGGCAAAAATTTTGAAAACAAATACCAAGACCCTCCTTTTGCCATAATGTTCTGTCTACCTGCCAATTTTTATCCTGGTCGGTTGTCTATCGCACGTATGTTTATTGATCGAAATTGCGAAGCGCACGTCACATATAACATTGACTCGTACTTGTGCGTGGTGTAAAAAAGCTCTACGTTTCAAAGATTTTTATCACGACTATCTTTATTGTAATTTGATTATGAAAGGTCCCGACCCTATTGTACTTCAAAAGCAGTACGCGCCGATGCGAATGTCTCCACAAAAATACGATAGCAATCCAGTCACTTTTCGAAGCACGAAATTATTCTGTAATAGCAAAAGCATCTTATGCTTTTATGTCGATATTGGCGGAAAATTGAAGAGTGATTTCCACCAGTTATTCTCGACCAATTGCAATAAACATACGAGATTTGTTGTTGTATTCGACATCATTATTATGAATATGTATTAGTCGAAGAATGCAACATTTTATCCCTTGGAACCTTTCTTTTTATCTTGGCCCGTTCACGAATGAATACGGTTTTTAGTGTGCGTTCACCCCTAAATGACGATCCACCAAAATTAAAAAAATTGTATCGACTCGTTCCACTAATTATACTTGCATTGCAATCCATTTTTACGAGGTTGCGTCGATAACGCACGGTAAGAACACGGTTGGAACAAACTTATATGAACGTGATTTTAGTCCGGAATGTGCAAAATGCTAGCCGATCGTGCGATGCACTTGACTAAAATACCGAAGAAAAGTTTGAACCCCTTCATTATGAGATATCGGAAAAACAAAAAAATACGTATCCGCTAATTTTCCATCATCTATGTGTATACAAATTTACATCCCAATATGTTGAAAATTCTCGAAGATACGCATGAAAAATGTTGATTTTTGCAATAAACAATATGAAATTTGTTGATCTGCATCATTCTCATTTCCAGTATATATAATACGGAAAAAAATAAATTTTGTTGCAGTTTGTAACTTATTCACATCTTGGACGGTTCAATAGTTATCGATAAAGAAGAATAAAAAACCCTATTTTCGAGGGTGCATTTCACGCCTTCAAAATCAATCTTGGCACGATACACGTCGCCTATTGTTATTCATTCTACCAACATGCCAAATTTTATGCAATTCATCTCAGGTTGACCTCCAAGACAGATTCCTTGTAAGTACATGTACACCAATTATTTTGTAGTTTCTTTGCCGTTTGCAAGCGTTTTCCACTTTTCACTACAAGGAGGTGATCGATTTTTAAAAACTATTTTTTGGTGTTTTTTTTTTTTTGTAATTTTGTTCTGATTTATAAAACAAGGTAACATTCTCATAATCAAAATAATAAGTTATTGTGAAAAAAAAATCTTTTTTTTCTGACATATTACTTTGCTTTATAAACATAGAAAAATGAATGAATAACGAAAAACATACAAAAAAATATAGTTTTCGGAAGTCGTTCACCTCCACGCGTACACTATTATTTTGTCGATAGCGAAACAAAACCCATTGATGAAAACTTTTTGTAGTATATTGAAAGGTTGAAAGTTTCTAATATTTTTTTCCATCGTATCTCTGACTAATAAAAAAATGATTAGATAAATAGTACGAAATAATTTTGTATTATGTTATAAATAATCTTATCCCAAATTATAGTGTTTTTGTTACAACTTCAACATACATTTTTTCTTAAAGTTATGCAATTCTTGATTAAAGAGTCAAAAGAATTTACATTATTTTTATCACAACAAATTTTGTAAAAACATACTACACATCATATTTTATCTCGTTAGAAACTAACGATAGGCAATATTTTGTAAATTTCTAATAAGTGAGTGATCTCGCTGCATTGCTCGCTTTATTGCATATGAATAAAAAATATTATCATGTTCTTTTTTATGTTATATTAGGTTTAGTTGTTTGCATAATATAATTACTTTGTTTATTATATTTAAAAAGATATTTCTTTTCGATAATATATTTATTTGATATATTATTACATGTAAAAGTATTTGTCGTATGTATTGTATGGCAATTTTTTTTTACTATGTTCGTCTCTAGCTGTGAGAAGTAGATACTTCTCAGAACGACGAGTTGCTGAAAACAAAATCCGGTGAAACAGTCGAGGATTGCGGGCGATGACACTCGCGATCGTCGATTGTTTCACCGCGGCACCCCATCGTTATCGGCGGATTTGACGCGAGATCAGTCGCTCACTGAAACTGGCACGGGAAAAACGAATCCCGCGTCATTTCACATAGATTTTTTTACAATTATTATCTACTGTATCGTACATACAGTGTGTAGATTTTCAGTGCGCGAATTAGAATTTAGTGAGTGAGTGTTGAAAGTGAAGTGTTGCGATAGGTAATCGTCATAATAAACGGCGTAAACATTCGCTGCGACGATTTTTTTATGCTCGGTAAGTATATTTGGCTCACGCTGTAAAATTACAATCTATTATTTGCATTTCGTAGCCGAGTTAACCGTAGTGACCGCGTAGTATCTGTTGCTAGCATGGGGGGGGGGGCGGACGGACGGTGAGCCCGCCACTGCACGTGCTCCGCGTGGGAAGCTCCGACGCTTCTCGGCGCGCTTTGATTAGACCAACGTGGGGTTCAACATATGACATCGTCAAAAAATACGGTTTAAAAAATTTTTGTTTCTGTACGTACATATCTTTCTCCATATGTGGTTCAAATTTCATAAAATTCTGACCAGTGCAAGTATGATAAATTATGTTTTGAAGTTAGCGCTTGAAACCATTTCAAGCGATTTGACAGAAATTCGCAAACAGCCTAGGGGGATAAGCACATGAAATCTGCCCCCGCACATAATAAATCTAGATTGACACCATAGATTGGCATCTACATAACTAAGAAGTCCTATAAATATCAAACTTTAAATTGCCTTTTTCTAGGAGTTATGGAGGGGGAAAGCAAAATAAAAAAAGTCCTATAAATATCAAACTTTAAATTGCCTTTTTCTAGGAGTTATGGAGGGGGAAAGCAAAATAAAAAAAATGATTTTTCTTGAAAACGGCTTGACCGATTTTAATGAATAAAAAATATGTTACACTCGTCAATAAAACCATGAAGAAAAAACAAATGTTTATTCTGAAAAAAAATACGGGTAGAAAAAAATTGTTTAATTCTTCAAAAAATTTTGTTTGGGTTATGTTTCAAAGTTACATCTCCAATTTTGTTTCCAAAGAAAACCTTAAAATGTCTACTTTAACATATATTTTTTTCAAATTTTTCGTAGAGGTAGTTCATCGCGAAAAATGATGATAATCATGTAAGCGCCGCGGCATCACGCTCTCGCTCTAGCCGCGCACGTATATTAGCCTGATTTTTATGCTAGATTCCTGAATTTCGGCTGGTTTAAATTGATAAATGTCTGGCAAAAAGAAGGGAATTATATATGTATATTGACCGAGTTCCGATATGTATACTGTCAGTACTGAATATCTACAGTCGGTGACGAAATTGAGTGGACACCCTCTAGTATGCGTGCGCGGTTAGAGCGACAGCGTGATGCCGCGCCGCTTGCATGATTTTCATCATTTTTCGCCATGAACTACCTTTATGAAAAATTTGAAAAAAATATATGTTAAAGTAGACATTTTAACGTTTTCTTTCGAAATAAAATTGCAGGTGTAACTCTGAAACATAAACTTAAAAAAAATTTTTGAAGAATTCAAAAATTTTTTTCTACCCGTATTTTATTTTTCAGAAAAAATGTTGTAAACTGCGCACTGTTAGCGCTATCCTTCTTTTGTATATAGCGTTTTGCGATACAGGCCCAAACACGTCGCCACATGCGGCGACTGCCGCATACTGATTTCTTTGTCTATCTTCGTGACCGACCAATTAACGCGACAAAGCGTCAGTTCTGCCTAAGCCACTGATCGAGCGTGTCACTTCATTTTTGTTCTCAATTATAATAAAGACATTATCCTAACCTGTGGTGTTTTCAATTTACTATTTACTACTACCTCGCCTCTGTACAAAAAAAATTCTTAATGGTTTTATTGACGAGTATAATATATTTTTTATTTATGAAAATCGGCCAAGCCGTTTTCAATAAAAATAATTTTGTTTATTTTGCTTTCCCCCTCCATAAATCCTACAAAAACACAAGGTTGATATTTACAGGAATTTTAGTTATGTAGATGTCAATCTACGGTGTCAATCTAGATTTATTATGTGCGGGGGCAGATTTCATGTGCTTAGCCCCCTAGGCCTTTTTCCGAACTTCCCGGGTAGAAATTTTGTAGGGTTTGCCGTATGTGGTAGCAGGCCCTGATCAGGGAACGTTGCGGCCATCTTTATTACGGCAAATCTGTGTGGCCCGGACACGGCTCTGCAGAGGCGTTCACTAATACCGCACTACTCATGAATGCCTCATAGCGTCCATCAGAAGCTTGCCATAATACGGCCGTATTAACGCTCGCCTTACCCCGCGTAGAAATTATTGTAGGGCCCTTTTCAGGGCACTATCAGGCTGCCATACTGCCGTATTACGGCACTGATAAGCCAAGCCGACAGGGCTCTATAAGATATTGTAACGCTTCGCCGTATTAGGGCCCTATCAGGCTGACTGAGATGGCTATCCTTGGGCTGCCCTCAGTACTGCCATAGTTTTATTATACATTCAAAAAAGGGCTCTTAAGAAATATCATACCTGTAAGAATTATTATATAGTTATTAATACTCACGTTTATATACATATACAAAATTAAAAAGTAAACAAGATTGTTTTGGAATTCAAGAAATATGTACAGAATATATTATGTATACCATAGATGTATGTATATAAAATATATTTCATATACTTGTTGAATTTTAAATGATTCTTATTCATTTTTTGATTTCGTATGTACACATATATACGGGTGTATCAATAAATGCATAATAATACTGGCTCATGGTGTGATATTCCTTCAGAACACTTTTTCAAATAGACAAAGAAACAATTTGCAGAAATATTAAATGTAAAGTCTATACTGCATAGATATACTTCTTGAATTTCAAATATTTTTATTAACTGTTTTATTGCTTTTTTAATACACTTTTTGATACAAAATTAAGAAATTAAAACTTTTGATTATTTTTTTCCTTAATACAAAACTCTTTGGTTCTTAATACTTTATTTTAAGACTTAGTAAATGCTTATTATTATATCAATCAGTCTTGATGATTTGCTTCGATATTGTTTTTTTTTCCGGAGCGAGCGATGCCCTTCCCAATCCTTAGCGTTGTTAATAACTTTCGCAACAGCACGTTCGAATTCTTTGTAGCTGAAGGAGCCGGATTTATCCTCTTTTTCAAATTTTTTGAAAATAATGCCTAAAACACCGATAATACATTAGTTGCTATTGATAAAAATTTTTCATGAGAATTCATACAATTTGTAATAATTACCTCGCATACATGAAAAAAACTGCGTCTTGTTGAGAACAATTTTAGCGCCCGAATTTTTGACGACCGTAAATTGCAAGATGACGTCTCGTGTCGCGAATTTCTGTATAATATCTCGTATCCCGCGTAAAATAGATGTATGGACACTTGTGGTTTGCCATATATGGGTCATCTGATGAAAAAAAGCATCTGTATAAACTTTGAAATAAAAATGATTTATACGGAAGCATAATTTATCTATCACATTTTTAATTATGTGACAAAAGCAGAACTATGAAAAACTTACAATATCATCGCGAAAATCCTGATCTGTGTTTAATTTTTTGTCGAATTTCATAAAATCTTCTATATTGGTTATCGGAAGTTCGAAATTATATTTTTCAGCAGGATTTAAGAACGATGATAGACAATCGGGTATCTTATGGCCAACGGTGCATGCAGTCATCATAGTTTTAATCTCTGCGAGTTGAATTGCTATTTGCGTCATGTGCACTTTCTGGGCATCGAAACCTCTGGAGATCATTTCTTTGATTTCTGTGAAATCTGCAAACCGAGAAAGTAGTATATAAAATTCATTGAGTAATATATTTATCGAAGTGCATATATAAATCTGATTTTTTTGTGAATTTATTTACTTTTGTTTTTGGATTCTTAATTATAACATTTAAAAACATGGATGTTAGTTTTTACCTTCACACGACAGGTTATTTGGTATAACGGATAACATGTCGTTGAACAAGACAGTCTCTTGTATATCGCTGTTATTAGTCACTGATCTATCTGCTGGTAACATCGCAGGTGGTTTTGTAATCTCTGCAAATATTAAATGTCCAAAGTCCTATAGTCACCATATGAATAATAAGTTTAAATTGATAAGTACAATAGTGACATACCATTTATTTTCCCGCCTTTTTTTCATTTTTTTTCATTTTATCAACTGAAGAAGGCGTTGAATCTGTGTCGAACCGGTAACAGACAATTTTTAAAATTGATTTTCATGGTACAACCGGAAAGTAATATAATTAAAAAATTCTTGATTGGAATATTCAATTTCAGTTTCATCAAATGCTGTTACCCTTACAAACTGTATTGTCTTGTAATTTAAAAAATATAAAATCGTCGATAATCACGTTAAATAATTACGTGTTCGCTATACTTACATATATTCTGATTGAGATCTGGAACTTGCCAAAGTTCTTCGCAAAGGTTTTTATTCTTTTTGTAAGTGTCTGTTGCATTGTCGGCTTTACGTTATGCGGTATAGTCACTATCAGAAGAATACGCGAATTCTTTGTGATTCAAAATTTTAAGTTTTTCCAAAGCAAGTTCGTATGTTTCTGTTTAACAAAATGTAAACAAAAATATTCAATGGGACAATGTGTTACCAGTGAGACTGCAACTGTAATAAATTGACTTACTTGCTTCGCCGCGTATCGCTATTGGAAACGAGGGCCATAAATTCGGTGCAGGACCTCCACATTTGACGAGGGTATGCAACAAGGCAGTATTTTCATCATTGTAAGGAGGCGGCATGAATTTCGATTTTAATATGTTTATTTCGTAATCATACGATATCCAAGAAGACGGCACAAAATCCACACATTTTTGTTTTCCACATCTTTCATCGATAAATTCAATAAGTTTGTAGGAAGCGTAGTCTACCATAGCTGAAACAACGAATAACAATAAGTACTGAAATATTTATTTATTCTTGACCAATATCTCACGTTGTACCTTGCATAATGTAAACGCCGAGCTAACGACGCACGCTTCACTGACGAGGTTATGTTCGCGCACAGTGAACACTATCTGGTGTTTTTCCACCTCAGCACTCTTAACTTATTATTGCAGAGAAAACTGATGAAAAATTATTGTTCAGTACTAATATACGTAAATCCACATAATACACCGATACGACGAAATAATAAAAAGCGCGGGAGCGACGGATAAAGAGCGCGACAAAGGGTTCCGCGTGGCTGCGGCTTTTATTTGCGCCCAACGAGTATACACTGGCACAACATCAAAAAATTGTGCGCATGCGCGCCTCCCAAATAGCGATAAAACCAAGGAGTGCGGGAACGTATATCGGCTCGTCTAAAAGATATTATTAAACAACATGAATCGCAACGAAAAGACACGTTTCACAACGAAAATGAGGGTTCGAAGATTCCGTAAAATTCGCGACACAATTTGTGAAGGGAATAAACATACACACGTGTGTATGTTAGGTATGTATAACCAAAAAACGTATCGAGAAATGCATCGATGGCCATACTATGGAAGATATTAGATTTGTACTTGATGGATACAATTAATTAATAGAAGATTAAGAAATTATTTGTTTTTTTTTCTACTTCGTCCAATTTTTCGAAGTTGTATTGATGGTTCGTGCACAGATTTATACATTTATTCATGATGATATGAATATCATCCAAGCATCAATTTAAAAAAAAATTGTTAGGATGTATTGCCTTTGTACACGCCCAAAAAGGAATTTGTAGAGTAACACACGAAAGGATTAATACGATATTATATTATAAGTAGCACAATTTCGCTCGTTATATACACGATGTATTCATATCTTCGACTATAATCGTTTCTATAAACGTGATTTACAGATTGGAATCGTCCTAGCACTAGCACTGCAGCTCCAATACAATCGAGATCTCAGAGCGAACAGACTACTTTGACGAATCAAATTTCAAGTGGTAGTTCTGAAAACAGTGAAGAACTTAATTCTGATAATGGCGCTGATACGGATAATGTACATGAACCAACGAACAATGCCGTTAAAAATGAATCGAATGATTATGAAATGAATGAAGGTAATTATAACGATAGAAGTCCTATTGCAATTCATTCGCACGAAGAAACATCTGACGATGAACAAATCAGTTTCGCGGAATCTGATGAGGATGGGAATCGTAAAAATAATGAAGGGCTGGATGAACATGACCCTCAAATAGACGATGCAATTTTGAGAAACAATAATACCGTAATTTCTGAATTACGACGATGGGCTCTCACTTCCTGCATTCAGCATACTCATTTAGATGGTTTATTGAAAATTTTACGAAATCACCTTCCCGGATTACCGAAAACGTCAAAGACACTTCTCAACACTACAACAGCAGTGTACGAAATCGAGGAGTTCCTGAAATAACAATATCGCAGTCAGCGGTCAATTCGTATATTTCGGCGTCACAAAATTATAAATACAGACTTACACAAAGAAAATATACTTTTCCTGAAATTCAACATCGATGGAATTCCATTATTTAAATCGAGCAGCCAGCAACTTTGGCCGATTTTGTGCATGGTTCATTTCGAACCAGACATTTATGACGTATTTCCAGTCGCAATTTACGTGGGAACTGAGAAGCCCTCAAATATTAATAAATACTTTGAAAAATTTGTACCAGAAATATCAAGACTACTAGAGGTAGGGATATTGATAAACGGACGACAATTTGAAAAACGCATAAAATGTTTTATATGTGACAGGCCGGCTTGTTCGATTATAAAATGTATAAAAAACCATGGTGGTTATTATGCCTGTGAAAGGTGTACCATAAAAGGTGAAAGGTGTAATAATCGGACAATATATCCTACTATTAATTGTGAAGAGAGAACAGACGATAATTTTCGTTGTCAACAACAACCCGAACATCACACAGGCATCTCGCCACTGACCTCAATATTTCAAATTAATATGGTGACTGACTTTATATTGGATTTTATGCATCTCTGTTGCTTGGGTGTGACAAAGAAACTCTTGGACTATTGGATCAGTGGTGATCGGCAAATAAAATTGAGCCAGAATGATAAGCTACGACTATCACAATCTCTACTAGATTTACAGCCACACATTCCGCAAGATTTTCAACGGACAACGAGATCATTGAATGACTTTGCTAAATGGAAAGCGACGGAATTCAGATTGTTTCTATTATATCTTTCTCCAGTTATTTTGAAAAAAATACTCTCACACGAATTGTACAAGCATTTTATGCTTTTCCATGTAGGCTCCCGGATACTATGCTCGAAAGATCTTGCATTAAGATTCAATAACCAAGCAGACATTTATTTAAAAACATTTGTGAAATTAGCCCGTAAATTTTATGGGAATGAATCTTACGTTTTGAATATGCATTCTCTTATCCATTTGGCTAGTGACGTGAAAAATATGGGCTGTTCATTGAGTAATATTACAGCGTTTCCATTTGAAAGTGCTTTGGGGAAAATAAAACGCATGATTCGAAGTGGTAAGCACCCACTGTCTCAAATATCGCGACGTATTCATGAGCTGTTCCTTATTACTAACGAAAGTAAAGTGACACTACCTCCGAAAATATTCATATTTAAAAAAATACTCGAAGAGAAGTGTACTCGTATTATTATTGAAAAAATTCAATACAATGCATCGATTCTCACTAGTAAATCACCGGATAATATTGTACTGACTAAAAATAACGAAATTATAAAAATTAATGTAATGTACAGCCACTCCGACGAAGATGAAAATGCTATATACGTCATGGGAAAACTCCTTACTAGAGAAAAGCCAATTTTCGAATATCCATGCAATTCAGGTAAGCTGAATATGTGGAAAGTTAAATATACAAATCAAGAAAAAACATTTTCTTATAGTGACATCGTATTAAAAATGGTATGCTTACAGTTCATGGACGATTTATGTTAGGTATTAAAAAAATGTATGTAATGCCTCTTCTTCATCAATAGAAGTATTATATTTATACATAAGCAGTAAATATAAAGATGATTATTCAATAAATAATTGTTGTATTCAAAATTGCGTATGTGTTGTTTTCGTTGACCACTGACTCTATATAATTCTACCTACTCGTTATTGGAACTTGTTAATGCCGTTCCCCCCAAAAAAACATAGAACATATTTTATTATTTTCCTATACTTATATGTTACGGTATGCCCTGGTAGGGTGGTGTAAGGCTAGCGTTAATACAGCCGTGTTATGGCAAGCTTCTGATGGACGCTATGAGGCATTCATGAGTAGTGCGGTATTAGCGAATGCCTTTGCAGAGCCGTGTCCGGACCACACAGATTTGCCGCAATAAGGATGCCCGTAACTTTCCCTGATCAGGGCTTGATACCACATACGGCAAACCCTACAAAATTTCTACCCGGGACACCATCCTACCAGAATTTCGTAACGGAGCAGCGCACTCGCTCTCCCCACTCCGGCGCGACACGACAGTATCGCGAGGACCCTCTAGTTCACCCGTTGCCATACAGATGGATGCCGGCGTTCTCAGTTCTCACAAGTGGAAGGGTGCGAGAGTAAAGATAAGTAGGCGAAGAAAGTTTATTTCATAAGCAAAAAACGACCCATCACGAACAATAATATGAATGATAATCGTAATTTATTGAATTTACAGTTTTCTATAGAAATATCTTATTATTTCTTAATAGATATTGGAAATTTGTTTACGGGTCCGAGATAATCGTTTTTTCGCAGCGTTTTAACTCGTACATTCCACGTTCATGCACTTTACTAAAATCAATTGAGAACATTGTATGTTTTAATTTTCACAGAATATCGTTACATCGTATCACCGCTATAACGGGGTTGATGAAAATATCTCTTTTGACAAGTGTTTTATAGATTGTGTACTGATTTAGGTTGTGTTACCCCGGGTAGAAATTGTAGTAGGGCACTGTTATGGCAGCCTGATCAGGACCGTATTAGGCAAGGCGCTACCGATTCTAACGGGGCAGTGAGTGCATGCCTTACGAGGGCGGTAACACGGCAGTCAGGCAGCCTGACAGCGCCCGGAGCGGGCCCCTACTACAATTTCTACCCGGGTTACTGTTCTTCTACAGAAAAAATATGTATTCACATATAAATATATATGCGTGCATATTTGTGCACATATATTTGAACATAATTTATAATAAATAAATAAATACCCATTTACACTGCATAAACAATTTATTAATTATAACTAAAAAATACATTATTGGATATTGAACATTTTTCGACGTTTTTTTTAGTTTTGTTCAGAAAGACTTTATTGATAAGTAATTCTATATAGGGTTTTAGAGGATATTCGACTCATTCTTAGAAAATTTTTGGGACCAATTGAAAGCCGAACAACATTGGTTCGAAGAATACCTATTTTCACTGTATCTTTTCTCAGAAACCGTACGTCCGATTTTGACAGTTTGTGTTGTGTGTATATATCAAAGTGTTATAAACATTGTGTCCAGCCATTTTTTCGATACTTTGTTTCAGAATTTTTTAACATCGTTTTGAACTTTTGCTAAAATTTTAGACCACGTTTTTCTACCCATTTTCTCGGGTCTGAATCGCTTTTTCAACAAAATGGCTCGACACATCCTTCGTTTGGATGTACTTATTACGTCAAAAAAAATATGCCGATACGATGAGTAGATTTCGACAAAAGGTACATTGCAACTGACAAAACATAACTTTTCAAGAAACACGATTTTCGGAAAAAGTCTCTATTTGTAATGAATTCCAAGGTATTCGTGGCATCGATCGATAAATCATTTTCATATACTCGTATATTTATATGTGCGTTATAATTATTTAACCCCTTTGAGGCGGTTGGTATTCATAATTGCATGTAGTTTGCAGCAAACGATAAAAAAAAACTTGTACTTTCAGGAAAAAAAAAATTAAAAATGCATTTTTTACTTTAGAATATGCCGAGCCCCCTTACATGAAGGTAAAAAGATTCTGTTTACATAATCTAACAATCGATAGTTACTTCGATCGATGCAACAAACACCCCGAAATTCATTAGAACTTCACACTTTTTCTGAAAATCGTGTCTCCTGAAAAGTTATGTTTTTTCACCTTCAATGTACCTTTTCTCGAAATCTACTCATCGTATCAGTATATTTTTTTTTTGACGTAATCAGTACATCCAAATGAAGGATGTACGGAACCATTTTTTGAAAAAACGTTTCAGACCCGAGAAAAATGGATTTGAAGGTTAAAAAATGTGGTAAAAAATCGTAACAAAATTTCAAAACGATGTCTAGCCCAATGGCCGTTGCAGCACAAATAAACACCTCGCCCTTTACAATAGTGTCATGTTATTGTTTTTTTTTAGGCGCCATGCTTGCAAATTACCGGAGCTCACTCCAAAGGAGGTGTCTACTCTGATCTGCAAGGCTAACGATATTCATACTGTTGCGACACAGGCTGCATCAGAAGCTTCCGCGCAGGAGGAACGAATACTAGGTAAGCCTAAGAGCATCGCAGAACCGTTATGCGAAACTCGGGAAAATTTTAATTTCCCGAAATCTCGTCGAAACGAAATTGTAGATAAGTTACGAGATCGGGTTGCCGATGTAGACGCTGATCTCTGCAACGAAGAGACAATTCGTTTCTCCGATGGAAAACGGGAAAACATAACGCACGTTAGTAAACGAAAAGCTGACGAGCGTTGCGAGCGGGATTCATCTAGTCCTCAGATGAAACGGTTAGCTACAAGTAACTTGCAGAATGTAGAATCTTTCGTAGTCGAGCATGGTTCTATAGACAAGGGTCGCATTGTAGAGACCGCCATCGTTGGTCGGCGGATTGTTGATTTAAATTTCTTCTGGAATCAATTACATGAGAAATTTGATAATCACAATACCGCACTGCAATGTCCATTTAGCGATCTTAAATTGTTTAAGTCGCTCGACCGTGGCTTGCGAACACAGATATTTTTCAAATATCAAATGTGTAATTACACATTTAACATTTGGACTGACCCCAATCACGGTGACGATATGAGCGTCAACGAAAGTGCTGTATGCGGTACCATCACTTCAGGTACCGGCTACAGCACGATGGAGGAACAACTCGCGGCAATGGCTGTTCCATCCACGAACGCCAATACTTATTGTAGATACCGTGACAAATTGTACGACAACTTCCATGAAGTTGCCGAAGCAGAACGGGAACGTGCAGCATCGATAGAAAAATCGATTGCAATAAAAAAAGGCCATGTCATTGATGGTATCCCGTACATCAATGTAATTGCAGATGGCTATTGCGCGAAACGCTCGTATGCCGGTGGTAAGCATGACGCTTTATCCGGCACAGCTATTGTTTTTAGCTAGGAAACTAAAGTGGCTCTGTTTATTGCTGTACGCAATAAGTACTGTGCAATATGTGAGAGAGTATAGGTGCTCAGTAAAGGCCAGAAATCCCTTTAGAATTTTCAAAAAATCGATTTTTTTTACATATTTCGAAAGTATGATACCCAAAGAATATACTGACCAAAGGAAAACCCGAAATAATGAATATTTGCGGAGTTATCGCATATAGTGAAGAGCAGAGCGACAGCGTCCGGTCAGGTAGCGAGTCGGGCGCTCGGACCGTTAGAGGCGGAGCGACCTTTACATCACAATGCTCCCTTATTTACCTTTTTTTTTTTGACGATATGAAAAAAGAGATTATGGCTACTTTTTATCACATTTTTTCAACAAAAGAAAAGCCAAATCACGAATACTGCCCGACTGGACCCGAAAGCTGGTGTAAATGGAAAAAGCAATCGCCTTAGGTAAAAATCCAAAATTGGAAGATCTTTCACCGTTACTTCCGGAAAGTATCCAAGAGCATCTCCTGCCAATTTATCAACATCTGTCCAGAGATGATTTGCTAAAAAGGTGCTTGGGAGGCCATACCCAAAATGCAAATGAAAGCTTCAACTCGACGATCTGGCGATTGGCTCCAAAACATTTGCATTCCGGCTTAAAAATTCTTGAAATTTCGGCCCACATCGCCGCTGGTATATTCAATGATGGCTTCTCTTCGATCTTGAGGATTATGAATGCATTGGACATAGTTGTTGGCACCAACTGCAGAATTTTCGCCGAAACTTCGGATAAGGAGCGAATTGTACGGCAAAATAGACTGAGTCTTTCTGAGACGAAAGAAGCTCGTACTGCCCGGAAAAAACAGCTGGCGGAAGAAAATCAGCTTTTCGAGGAAGAAGAAGGTTTGCTGTACGCGCCTGGCATCGCTGATTAATCGGTAAGTCACTACAATTATTAGTTTTCACATGTTGAAACTTTGAACGCGATTATCTCGAAACAACATTTTCAAAAACTGCTCGTGTTGAAGCTCCAAAAGTTATCGACCGATTTCGATGAAATTTTGGGAGATCACACTCAGTAATATTATCGGAAGGATATACCTAAAGTTTGAAAAGTAGCGTGTAAATAAATAATTTTTAGGGGTCAAGTATGTCGAAAAAAAGGTCAAAAATTAGAACTTTAGAATAAAAGGGCTCCCAAATTTTCAATTTTGCACTTTGTCATCATTTTTTAGGTATATCCTTCCCCTTAATATGTCAGTAAACGAATAACACTTGTTAAATCTTTTTCAGATCAACAGCAAAAGCGTGACAACTGCAGCACTTTTCGACGTCATGCAAAACAGGCGTCCGAAGACCCGTAATAACGCCGCCATTTTGTGAACTATCGCAACAAAAAAAAATTGTTTCTCACCTTGAATGCTTAAATAAAATTATCTTAAAATTTGAAAATTATTGGATAATTTTTTCCCGTCCAAAAAAATTGTCCAAAAATACCTATTTTTCATGCTTCTAAAGGGATTTCTGGCCTAAAGAGCCACCACCACATGTTTGCTATAAAAACTGGGGTCGAGATCGAAGCTCTACAGCTATGGAAACGGACATAGTTCTCGAAGGCTTCAACAATAGTATCGCGTCCAATGGCCTAATTTATCGTACCCTGATTGCGGATGGCGACAGCAGCGTATATCGGGCCATACGAGATGCAAATCCGTATATGAGATACGGTATTATTGTCGACGAAGTCGAGTGTAATATCCACTTGTTCCGGAACATGTGTAAACAATGTAGGCTTGCTTCGAAAACAAAATTTACAAATGTTTCCGTGAAAGAAAGGGTCAACGTGACGAAAATTCGTCAGTGCGTCTTGTCGAGTGGCCTTAAACTTCGAAAATTGGTTCAGCATGCGAGAGATCTCCGCAACGCAGAAGTCATATCGGAGGCAGAGAAAGCAAATGCACTCTGCAAAGATATACTGGCTCTGCCAAGTCATGTTTTCGGTGACCATACCAATTGTTCTGCTCTCCCTTTCAGTTGTGAACCGACAGAGGGGACAGAACACTTATTACCAATTTTGCATGCTATTGGTATTAGTTTATTAATAAATGTTACGAATAACGTGGCAGAAGAATGTAATTCAATTGTTAATAAATTGAATTCCGGCAAGCGAATAAACCATTGCACGAGGAACTCATATCAAATGAGGTGCTATGGAGCTTTCATACAACACAACACGCAATCAGTGTTGTCGAAAGTATACCTCGGTAAACGCTGCGCAATTCCCAGAGCTGTCCAAAGAATGGAACGCTTAAGGAAACGCAAAAATATACGTGACCGCGTATATAAGCAGCGAGAGTGCAGTGGTCGGGTGCGCCAATTTAAGGGGACCGACAAAGATTACGGTCCATCGGCTAAAAAGCCAGATGTCGATGAGGATGTATTCAAGACTTTTGTTGACGACCACATGTCAAAGTTGCGATCGAACCAACAAAGTTGTTGACAGATCGAACGAGACACAGTTTCGCAACGCAATTGCGAATTGTGGCATCAGTTGCAAACCGACATGATCACCGCGTCGCAATTCGGACAAATATGCCGTATGTTACCCACGACATCGTGCGGAAATATGGTTGCGAGTATTCGGTATCCTAAGATACTGGATTCAGCAGCCATACAGTACGGCATTACAAACAAAGATGCAGCACTACAGGCAATTGAGAAAAAACTGGGGAAACAAATTGTTGCCTGCGGTCTCTTCATCGATCAAGAGATTCCTTATCTAGGAACATCTCCAGATGGATTGATCGATGACGATGGTATCGTTGAAATCAAGTGTAAATTCTCAGCGCAAAATGGCGATTTAGAAAGCGCCATCGAAGAAAAACTCGCCCTAAGAGGCATATTCGATAAAAAAAATAAACAAGTTCTGAGAAGAACTCACGCATATTTTTATCAGGTGCAAGGTCAATTGCACATAACGAGGCGCGACTATTGTATCTTCGCACTATGGAATTCCACAGATCTGAAACTGGTAACAGTTCTCAGAGACGATAATTTCTGGGAGTTGCAAATGAAATCAAAGTTATGCAAATTCTACGTTAATTGCTTACTCCCAGAAATCGTCGATAGTCGTTGTAGCAGGAATATGCCGATCCGCGATCCTGGCTATATCGTACAAGCCCGGGAAGAAGCACTGCGAAAAAAATGCTTCATCCTTACACATTAGCGCTCCAGTCACGAGCACAAAACGAGACAATATCTCGTCCTCTCTCAGTGTACAGAGAGATGCATGCAATCGCATCGATAATTGGGTCATGATCGAAAGCGACGACCAAATCGAATCTTCCGATGAAAATCGGGAGTTGATCGACATATTAAAAAAAGACATTTCCGTACATGAGGTCGATCCCCTAATTTTGAAGGCTAACAGTTTTTTAACTGATAGTTGTATAGATTTGTTTCAAAGCATTTTGGAACAAAATACACAATTCCACTGCCATCCTGCCTGTTACACGGGATATCATAAGTTTATAGAGCCCAACGATTTTGATAGCTCTGACTTACAAATAATTGGCGGTAATAAGTCGAGGCATTGGTGTTGCCTTAATAATGATGGAATGAACGATACTTGATACGAATTTGGAGAAGACTATCGTAGACGATAGTCTTCTCCAAGACTATCGTAGACGATAGGGTATCGTTTTACTATGTATCTCATTTCATTCGAGTCTCCACTCGGAGTACGAGCTCTTGAGCCCGAATGAAAAGAGATACATAGTAAAACGATACCCCTATATCGGTAACGAAGATATTATTTTTCAGCCAGTGACTAAGCAGCCTGATTCGTTTAGTTGTGGAGTCTACGCGATTGCTTTTGCGACGGCGATTGCACTAAAAGATAATCCGGTCAATCGCATGTATTCCCAAGAAGCATAAAAAATGCGTCGCCACGTGGCTGATATGCTCAGGTCCCGCAAATTATCGTTGTTCCCCTGTGATTAATCGACATAGATGCGACGATACGCGCATGTGCTCGTTGATACCGATATATGGCTTATAATTGCATTTTTCGAACGCACTTATGGGCATCATATATCCCTCTCTGGAAGAGTGAGGTTCTAGCCACCTTTGATACTACCTATTGCTGTCCAAACAAATTACCAACAAATATTCATGGCATTCTACACATTTGTTGACACATATATGCCTATGTCTCGATGACGAGAGTCGTCCGTCACCGAGATCGCACTTTTTTGCCTGTCGTTGACCATGCCTGATCGACAATGTTCTTGAAACATCGTTCGACGAATAAAAATATTCGAGTCAAAATTCGACCGAGAATTTCCTATTCTCGATCGCGAATTCCTAATTCGCGTCATTTTGTAGATTAGTTTATGCATGTATGCCTGCCTCTCGCTGACGAGAGTCGTCCGTCGCCGAGATCGCACTTTTTCGCCTGACGTTGATCATGCTTCATCAACGATGTCTTGCATCGTTCGACGAATAAAAATATTCGAGTCTAAATTTGACCGAGAATTTTCTATTCTCGATCGCGAGTTTGAGACTCGAAGCATTCTTTATATTTTTTGACGCATATGGGCATTTGGCTGAAGAGTGCCGTTTGACGAGTGCAATGAGCCGAATCTTAGTTTCTAAGAATTGTGCAGAAAATAATTGGCTTACAAGAAATAAATTGCTGTACTATATAAATGATTTTACAAATGTCTTCATGTAAAAGACACTCACACGCGCATACATACTGTAACGGGTCCACCTGAAACAGACAAACAAATTATCGTCACTAGAGGGCGACGTTTCGCGTAAACGAGGAAGAAAATTAACAAATATAAATAGGGGTAAATAAATTGACAAATTACTCTACCTTGCGCTCTCCTTACCTGTGTCGTCCTAGCAGGCCTTACCTAACCGTTGCCTTCCGACGCTTGACGCTTCCACTTCGGTGGAAAGAACGAGTATCGTCTGGTAATGGAAGGGTGCAGATCTGTAAAGACAAAGTAATATTAGTCTCGCGTTAAAAATACGTTACTCACCTGAGCGACCGAAGGCATCGATGGCGAGACACTCCAACGGCGATTTCCGAACTTGGCGAGCGGTCAACGACCCCTGTCACCACCTATAGAGAGACGAAAAACTTAACATAGGCACGTTCGAGATAAGGAAAATCGAAACAACTTACCAATATCCGAAGAACTGACGTCCAAAGGATACACTCGCCACTCACAAGGAAAAACACGACAAATTAGTTAAAACTGTAAAACGATAAAAATATATACACCCGCGTGACAGATGTGGCCGCGGCCATATTGGCGAAGATCACGCACACGATAGATCAGACGCACCACGGCGGATCGCTAGCGCCAATATCAATCAACCTAGATCGATACGAATAGCGAGGTACTAATTAGACCACCGGCGTCGGTAACAAGGCAGAACTGTAATTACCCCATAAGGTTTCCGAAATAAATTTCGTCGCTGTACCAACAGGATTCTATTCTATTTATTCTTCCTCGAGTCCCGAACGCAAAACAAAAATCAATGACTCGGTCGTACCGTTTCAATACATATATATATTTATATATTTTCGCAAAGTAATACAATGCGGCGGTTCCCGTGATGGGTACCAGAGGAGGTGGTTTTAGTGGATGGGAGCTCCACATTCCTGCTAGACAAATCTAGCAGGGTTGGCAGGAAGGGCTTCCCACCTCCGAAAAAAAAAAAAATTATGAGTCGTTATACGTAAAATCGACTACTTTTGAATCCGATCCCTGCATCTGAAATTTGTATATGCTATATACCGCACAAAAATGCGTTTGTGAATTGTTCACATTTTTTACTCAACCGCAACAAAAGATATGAATTTATTGTAACAATTTACATATATTTTTTGGAACGCTCATAAATTTTTCCAACAATTGCTAAACGGCACGCACTTTTTAGAACAATATTCACATTCATACGTTATGAAATGTTTCAATTTTTCAGAGAAAACCATCAATTCTTCCAAGACCGCTATTTTTGACTTTTTAAAAATAAAAATAAAAACTTTGATTTATTCTCGATTTCATGCCGTACTAATACTAGGCAGATTGCTGTTTTAATTTTTTTGATTGAAAAAATAAAATTTTCATTTTTTCATAACCTAATGTTGTTTTGATGATAAATTGAAGAACATCCCGAGTCGAAATTTTCGGGCGCTTCGAAAATAACTCGAATCGAGCGGAGTGGCGAGGGCCCTGGGGGGGGGGGGGTGTCCAAGGTAAACTAGAGGGTATATGCAGACCCTTTCGTTGGCCCTCCAAAATGGCAGAAAGTTTATATTTGGAGTAACGGAGGGCCACCGGAGGGGTCTGTAGACCCTCTACACAACCAACTAGGGACCCTCCTTCGCGCGCTCGCCAAACCATCCAGACCCCTCCTTTTAACCTACTAAAGGCGCTCCCCACTTTCCGTATGGAGGGGGAAACAGGGGGAAACATTATTAATACACATTAATAATTTTATATATCTGTCAGAAATATAAATTTATTTTAATAGATGAGATGAGCGAGATAATTTACATATGTATGCGCACGTGTGTGCGTACGCGCGTATATAGATATGGGCATACATGCATACATACATACATACATGCATAATATATATATCGTCAGTTTTTGTTAGTGCAAGAAATTACCAACTGACATAAACCAACCCTTAAGTACAGCAGTTAATACTTTTACTAGAATATGCCAACTGTAATTATCGACTTTAAGTAAGTCATACATATGATTTATTGATAAAGCCGAATATTCTGGTAAAGGTAATAATATATGTAAAGAAACTACATTTCTCCATTTGAATTCTGGCGCGCCACAGAACATACAATAGCAGTGTACTTCAGAGATGGCGCTGAGCAATTTACGTTGACAGACGGTGGAACAGTTTCGAATGTGGGAAAAAGACCTTGAAACGAATCACAGAAGTAGAGAAGGAGAAAGAGTGAGAACGTGACACCTGTGAGATACCAAAGAGTGAAAATATAGAGAGAAACAGTGGGAAAGCTAAATAATAAACTTCAATTGTCGTTTCTCTGTTTTAGGTAAGATAGTAATATAAGACTTATGATTAACATTATTGTCACAACCGTTATATGAATATACCTTCTCTGTTTTAGAGCAACACAATATTGTTTTATTATATTAAATTTCCCAACCATCCTTTGTGGGAGAACCTAAAGAACTTATATATATATTATTACTTTTCTGGTAAAGGTAACTAGCCTAGCTTGTATGTATGTCCATATATATACATATATACGCGCGCGCACACATATACATCATATGTATGACTTACTTAAAGTCGATAATTCAATTTCGGTTTACCTATATATATAGGTAATAACTGTAAACTGAAATTTACTTGTATACACCGCAAAGAAAAATAATCATCGACAACATCTATAATCATCATAAAATATATGTCTAAAACCAATAAACAAGACGTAAACGTTTAAATATAAATTGAAAAATAAAAACTTTCTAAATATAGGAACACTTCAAATTAAAAAAATTGATAAAGCCAAATAAAAGAACTGTCATTAACTAAAAGAGCATTTTTTTTGTTTGTTTCATTGAGGCAGTAAAGAAAAAATATCACAATTTGCAAATAATCTGTAAAAAATAAAAATACAATCATAGAGACGTTTTTTGATTCTAAAAGAACTTTGTCAATTTCTTTCCCGCAGCTACAAAATATAGATTTATAAAGGCGCTGAAACGGGTCCACCTGAAACATAGAAATAAATTAGTACCACCAGGGGGCGATATTTCTCGTAAACGAAAGCAAACGGCAATGAGTATAAATAGGGGCAAACACCCTCTCGAACTCACCTGAGTCACCTTGGTCTCTTACCCGTGTAGTCCGACCAGGCCTTACCCGACTGTTGCCTTACGACGCTTGACGTCTCTACCACGGTAGAGACAACGAGTCTCGTTTGACTCTCGGAACGGTACAGATCTGAAAAGACAGAGACACAATTAATTTCGTATTAAAATTCGCGACTCACCTGAGAAGCAGCCGGCACCAACGACGAAGTTACTCAACAACGGTCCACAAATTCGGCGAAGGGTCAACGACCCGAGGCATCAGCTGGAAGGAGGAAAGAAAATTCATCTCGGGACGATTGATATAAAGAAAAATCGAAACAACTCACCAGTCTACGGAGAATTCCAACGACACAGATACACCGCACGAGACACGCCGCGATTCGAGCAAAATGATTATTTATAACTAAAACAAAATATAAACGAGTCACACACACACGCGTGACAAGAGAGGCCGCAGCCATATTGGCAAAACTCGTATCTACACTAGACGACGCACCCCGAATGATCGCTAGCGCCAATATCAATCAATCGAGATCGATTCGCTTAGCGCGGTACTAATTAGAGCACCGGCGTCGATAATAAGGAGCAACTGTAATTACCCCGAAATGAATTCTCAATAAATCTCTTTGCTGTACCAACAGGATATTAATCTATTTATTCTACCTCGAGTCCCGAACTTACCATAAAATTTAATGATTCAGGTAATACCGTTTCAGCGCATATATGCTATTCCCAGGATCCGATACTCCATGATTGTGAGGAATCGTAATAGCAGGGTCAAGCTGCAGAGGAAATGAGGGATACTGCACAGCATGGCTCGGATGTTGATAATATGGACGGTACAATGGTCGTTGAAGATGGTTACTATAATGCTGTTGGTCATGTTCGTAATTGATGGGTCGTGGAGGTTGGACATTCTCGAAGGATGGATAATTAATATCTGTAAATTGATGAACCGGTGCGTTTTGTCGTCGATCCTGTTCGACATTCTGTTCGGCCTCCTTCTTCTGATCCTCGCTCTTGCTCATTTCTTCGGTGTTTTTTCATGTTGTTGTGCTATTCGTTGTTTCACCATTCGTTGTTTCACGTGTTTTTTTTGGCGCAAGGCTTTTCGCTTATTATACGCCCATTTATTTATAAAATCTATATATTCGTGCTCTTCGAAATGTTCTTCCGACCATTCTCTGGCCCAGTCTAGAAACAGAATATTGAGATATAAGATAGATATATTGAGGAAATATGATAACAACTAATTATAATTAACGTGTATAAATACCCCCCCTTACATAAAAGACCTTTATATAAGTGTTGATCTATGACTGGGCGATGTCCATTTTTCGTCCCCTTTGCTGAGCGTTCTGTTAAATTGCTTCCATATATTTCTATTAACGTATGGCGAACTAATGATCGCCAATTTTTTTGACGGGAGCGGGTTTCTTTGTTATAGTTTGTCGATTTTTTTCTATTGCAGTCTTTACGCCCAAATGCAGGAAAAAATTTATTCCGTCGAATATAGATACCTGAAATATCGTTTTAGTAATAGTCAATTAACGTTGTCAAAACGTTTTACATCTGAACGTTACATATAGAACGTTTTGGTAACTTCGTTTTTAAGGATCATCATTTTTTATCAATATATACATGTAAATGTATATATTGATATTCCATCGTTTAAGACAATAAAATTACCTTGTGCTTGCTAGGCTTCGTGTATATATCCTCAACCTGAAATACAAAATAAGCGATATGAAAAAGATCGGTAGCAGCTTTAATTAAAATGTTTTTTAAAACGAGAGTTTGTGTATACCTCGTAAGGCGTTTTCTTAATCATTGCTAGAGCGCCACCTTCAGTAGATATAAAAGATTCTTTGAGCGCTTCCACGATCGAATCCAAAAAACTGATGTTTTCCGGCGTAGCTAGAAGTGAGAGAAAAGGGTACAATAAATTTTAACTACGTTGCAAAATGTTGTGTGAGTACTGAAATGAGTTGAAAGTGATTGAGAACAGATGATTCTCGAGACTTTTAATTGATATTTTGAAGTCGTATTAAAAAATTCTATGGTTTTTCGATTACCTAATATTGCAAATAAAATCGGCGAAATATACTATAATAATTACTATAACATTTTTCGAAATAATCTAGCATTTGATTTTACAACTCTAAACACACTCGTTACACTGTATGCAAGAAAAGTTGATTAGTGCAAATGAACATAAAATAGATCAAATAAAATAAGAATAAAGACGCTGTACAATCTCTTTACACTAACCACCGTCTCGTACATATAATCGAATGAACATGTATGCAGCGCTACAAAGTTGAATTCAAGATTATCGTAAAAAAGAATTATAATAATTATTACAATACATTCTACATATGTTATAGGCGCTATTATTTAACATACAATCAATAGAATACATAGATTTTTTTAAATGCTAAGTATTGGAATGTTAATATGGAAATTTCATTCACCGCATTTTATCAGCTGCATGAAAAAAGTACTTTTTGAAATTGTAAATATGAGAACCTGATTAAACTTACCGATGGCAACGAGGTCCTTTATCCTCGCCCAGAATCTTTCTCGATCTATGCGGACAACTTCTCGATCGGTTTCAATAGATACTGAATTGTCTGTAGAGGATGGCGGAACTACCGCCGAGTGGTGGGGTTCTGGTATTTTATTTATACCATATATACCCGTGTCATGGGCTATTTCATAGTCCAGATTATTACAGGCACTTTGTTTTGCCACCAATGCTGTTTTTTTTTCCGCACGCATCTGTTTTTGTTTAACGAGGATTTCCTCTGTGAATATTTGTACATTATCATCAGCTATCTCCCCTGAGGCGGCGTCAATAGACATTTTTAACAATTCATCGTGATTATCTGTAACAAATACACGAACATATATTTGCAACGATCGTTACATTTACATATTTACGCGTTTACTTACCAGAAATATGTTTCACGATGACACAATGGCACGAACTTTTATTTGTCTTTTTGTCAACCCACGTTACACGTGATTTATGTCCGACGACGCGATGATGTTTCGGTATCACCGAAAGGTCCAAAATGTCGTAAAAAGTTTTCGGCTGTTTTTCGCCGGATTTTTTACGATTTTTTTCACTTTCTTCATATACGACTAGAGCATACTGCCCTTTCACTTTTGATGCTTTATTCATCACCTTCACTATTTGAATTCGTTGTCACGCAGAAAAAACGCCGGCACATGCCGTGAAGGGTTGTACAAGACTGATTACTGGTTGCCGGGAGAAGCACACAGCTAACAATAAGATAGGCAGCAAGGTGCGGTGTACATGCATACACAGCACACACGCGCGAACAAGGAGACGCGAACTCGGACGCATATATCTTAATCCGCTTTGCCGCGTTTTCTTTGTTTACCTCCCTGAACGACGCCACGCTACACGCATACATACAGTTAGTCCATTGAAATGTTACATTGACCCTGCATTTATCAAAGTCAGCAATTTTTTTTTTCTGGTGCATAGGGGGAGGTATGAAAAGCTTAAGTCCAAGTTTGTGGGGTTGTAACCCTTGAGGAAAATCCGCCATCTTGAAAAAAGGGGTGAAATAGTTTTTGCAAAATAACTATGAAACTATCCACCGCGCAAGAAAATTATATTGTCGTTTTTTGTAGTAAATGAAATTCTCTACAAATTTGCTCTCTTGATTTTTTGTCGTAAAATCAAAAATACCAAAGTTATTAATAAAAAACGACAAAAAATTAAGGAGTAATTTCCTTTAAGTCGCTCTAACTTATTGTTTTTGCATTTTTCAGAAAAATATGTTCAGAGAAATTTTTTGGCGCTCCTTGAGATGAACAAATTTCACCCCTCATTTTTTAAATTTCGTTTATTTTTAAAGATTTTACAGCCATTCAAAGGTAAAAATGTGCGTCGGCACATCATACTTTGGGTTTGGGTTTTAAATCGTTGTATTGATATAACAGGAAAACTATCCACCGCGCAAGAAAATTATTCTGTCTTTTTTTGTAGGAAATGGAATTCTCTACAAATTTGCTCTCTTGACTTTTTGTCGTAAAATTTAAAATACCAAAGTTATTAACAAACAACGACAAAAAAGTGAACGAATAATTTCTTTTAAGTCGATCTAACGTTTTGTTTTTGCTTTTTTCAAAAAAATATGTTTAGAGCTTTTTGATAGAAGATTTTTAGACGAACGAATTTCACCCCTCATTTTTTAAATTTCATTTATTTTTAAAGATTTTACAGCCATTCAAAGGTAAAAATATGCCTCAGCACACAATATTTTGGGTTTGGGTTTAAAATCGTTGTATTGATATAACAGGAAAACTATCCATCGCGCAAGAAAATTATGAAGTTGTTTTTTGTAGGAAATTATATTGTCTACAAATTTACTCTATTAACTTTTTGTCGTAAAATCAAAAATATCAAAGTTATTAACAAACAACGACAAAAAATGAAGGAGTAATTTCCTTTAAGACGTTCTAACTTCTTTTCTTTTCATTTTACAGAAAAATATGTTCAATGCATTTCGATAGAACACCTTCTGACGAATAAGTTTCAATATAAATGTGTCAACTTTTATTTATTTATAAACATTTTACCGTGCTGCAAAGGTAAGTGTCGAAGTACTCGAAAGTAGACATAAGAATGAACGATTATGCGTCGTTTCTTTGCAAATTTCATTAATTGCGGCGGACAAATTTTATTTGTTGTTATTGCAATATTCATAATAATTAGCTATGAACTCCTCGTAGGTAGAGCGGAAAAGAGTTCATAACTAATTATTATTATTAACTCCTCGTAGGTGGCGCGGAAAGGAGTTCATAACTAATTATTATGAACATTGCAATAGCAACAAATAAAATTTGTCCGCTGCATTAATGAAATTTGCAAAGAAACGACGCATAATCGTTCATTTTTATGTCTATTTTCGAGTACTCCGACACTTACCTTTGCAGCAATGTAAAATCTTTATAAATAAACAAAAGTTGACACATTTATATTGAAATTTATTCGTCAGAAGGTGTTCTATCGAAATGCATGGAATAGATTTTTCTGCAAAATGAAAAGAAAAAAGTTAGAGCGACTTAAGGGAAATTACTCCTTCATTTTTTGTCGTTATTTGTTAATAACTTTGATATTTTTGATTGTGCGACAAAAAGTCAAAAAAACAAATTTGTAGAGAATTTAATTTCCTACAAAAAATAACTGAACAATTTTCTTGCCCGGTGGATAGTTTTTCTGTTATATTAATGCAACGATTGTAAACCAAAACCCAAAATATTATGTGCTGAGGCATATTTTTACCTTTGAATGGCTGTAAAATCTTTAAAAATAAATGAAATTTAAAAAATGAGGGGTGAAATTTGTTCGTCTAAAAATCCTCTATCAAAAAGCTCCAAACATATTTTTTTGAAAAATGCAAAAACAAAACGTTAGAGCGATTTAAAAGAAATTACTCGTTCACTTTTTATCGTTGTTTGTTAATAACTTTGGTATTTTGAATTTTACAACAAAAAGTCAAGAGAGCAAATTTGTAGAGAATTCCATTTCCTACAAAAAACGATGTAATAATTTTCTTGCGCGGTGGATAGTTTTCCTGTTATATCAATACAACGATTTTAAACCCAAACCCAAAGTATGATGTGCCGATGCACATTTTTACCTTTGAATGGCTGTAAAATCCTTTTAAAAAAACGAAATTTAAAAAATAAGGGGTGAAATTTGTTCGTCTCAAGTAGCGCCAAAAAATTTCTAAGAATAAATTTTTCTGAAAAATGAAAAAATAAAAAGTTACAGCGACTCAAAAAAACGATGTTTTTCCATTTATTGTCATTTATTGTTAATAACTTTGCTATTTTCGATTTTACGGCAAAACGTCAAGAGAGTGAATTTGTAGAGGATTTAATTTCCGACAAAAAACGACAACATAATTTTCTTGCGCGGTGGATAGTTTCATTGTTATAACCCAAAAATTGTTTTAACCCTTTTTCAAGATGGCGGGTTTTCCTCAAGGGTTACAACCCCACAAACTTGGACTTAAGCTTCCTATACCATCCCCTATGCATCAAAAAAAAAAAATTGCTGACTTTGATAAATGCAGGGTTAGGCCTTATTTTTGTAACATTTCAATGGACTAAGTCATAATGGACTCAACTGGTGTTTACACCACGTAGTTTTGGACAGAGTGCGTTGGTGTATGTGTATCCAAATGCGCTGGTGAGGTAGCGGCCATGTTTTTCATCGTTTTACGGACCAATCAGGGGTTCCCTTACTGTAGCACATTTGCAATATTTGGAAAGCGCTGTCAGTTTTATGTATGTATGTATACACCGCCAGCAAATAGAAGGTTTTTGTGTCGAGAATTTGTTTGCGAACATATTTGCATCGAACCGTTCAATAGTTTGTTTATCGAACATGAGTAAGAAACCTTACAACGATCAATCTCATCAAGGGAAATACAAATACCTAAGAGATCTTAACGAAAGAACAATTATTGATGAAGAAGCGACGGCTTCAACCTCTCGGTTACGATCGGTGAAAGATCCTCGCTTGGATGTGAGGTAAAAGAATGATAACAGAAGTTATTGATTTATTTGAAGTATTTTTTGAAATAAAGAATAATTTTTAGTTTCCAAATTTAAAATTCTAGTGCACCTAGCTAATCTCTATATAGACCTTTTTAATTCCTTGAGCACTTTCAGTGCATAGTGACGAAAAACATTGTTTGAAACCCAATCACACTCTGGTTTGTAAAAAATATTAAATTGAAGCAATATGAATGCTATAAAAGAAGAATCAGGCAGCGTTGAAAAGACATAAATTAAAAACTTAGGATAACATGTGTATATTAAATTTTCAGAAAACTCTTTTATATTATAAAGTATGATTGGGATACCTGACAATATAGGGAATATTTTCAAAAATGTTTTTATTAAATTACAATTTTCAAATATAATAATAGGTTTAATGTGCGTGTGCAATATATATATATATATATATATATATATATATATATAATACATAATAAATCATAGATAAATCTATTGTGGCATTTTAGTTATGCTGAGTTTTATTTCAATTCTATTAGTGATAAATCTAGTGGTGACCCGATTACAACTGATGTTGATAGCAACGTGGGAATCGTTGTTAGCACTAAGGAAGGAGCTACAGTTGATGATTCGGAAGACGATATTTTTAGAAAAGATTTGTCTGCGGGTAATGAAGTTGAAGGAGCCTATCCTGTACGTGCAAGCAGGTAAAATTAAGAATTTGTTTCGACAAAATGTCAAATGTGGTTTTAAAATACAACATTTACTCTGTTTATTTAATTTTTATGTGCTAATGACGGGATTCTACTATGTACAGTTCCGCTATAGATGAGAGTACGGAACGTCTGGCAGAAGAACAAAATGAACTGTGCTACGAGAGCGACGATACAGAAAGTGAGACGGAAGAGGAAGAAACCGTATCCACAGAAGAAGAGAGCATTGACGATGAAGATGACGCCGCAGATAATCAGAGAGAGCACCTTCAGCCCCCACCCGTTGAAAATAATCAACCGTTATTCAGAAGTGCACCTATAACAGTTGATGAAAGCATGATGTCGATACTAGCGCTTCTAGTGAGGCGCAATATCACCGGAACTTGCCTGGCAGACATAATAATCGTAATTAATCTGCACTGCATAAAAGACGGTTTCAAAGAAAACAGTTTATACAAGTTCCTCAAATATTTTTCAGTGGCTGAGAAGAACGTGAAGAAACAGTTTTATTGTTCTATTTGGCAAGCCTCGTTGGACTCTAATAATACAATGTGCAACACATGAAATGCGAGGCGAGATGTATCGCACTTCATCGAGATGCCGTTTTTGAAGCAGGTAGAAGAAACATTTAATCGAAAAGGATTGTATAATAAATTACAACACCGTTTTGATCGCCATGGGATGATGCCTGCTCAGTCAATTTTCGATATTTACGATGGCAGTTTATATATGAAATATAAGGCGACAGGATTTCTGTCAAATCCAGACAATATTTCTATAATGTGGTACACCGATGGCGTGCCGGTTTTCAAATCCTCTAAAATTAGTATGTGGCCAGTGTTTTTAGTAATTAATGAATTTCCATACATTGATGTATGAAACGTGAAAATACCATGCTCGCTGCATTATGGTTTGGGAACAAAAAACCTGCAACGAATCATTTTATTTATAAATTGCGGTCACAGTTCGCACAATTATATGAAGGCGTGGCTGTTACCTTGTCTTGTGGACGTATGATTAACGTCAGGGGTATACTTTTGGCAGGTACGTGCGATTTACCTGCCAAAGCCGAATTTCTGAACATGACGGCTCATGATGGCCAATTTGGATGCCCAAATTGCAAAAATCCAGGTGAGACGGGCACTCACGCCACTGGGGGTACATCTCGTGCGTATCGGTATACGAATGCATTTGAACCCGAAATGCGAACGACTCAAGAAATGATCGAAAATGCGCATCAGGCATTATTATACCATCGGCCGATTAACGGAGTAAAAGAGCCGTGTTCCATTTCCCGACTGATGCCAGAGTTTATCGAAGGAATGGGCATTGATTACATGCACGGAATTTTTTGTGGGGTCACTAAGAGGTTGTTGCACCTGTGGATTGATACGGCCTTTAATTCTTCCACATTTTCTCTCTCTACAGTCTCAGCGACTATCGATCATAAATTACTGCAAATTAAACCGCCGCATTGGGTATGCCACGTTCGATTTCAGATTATATTCATTGGAAGGCATCTGAACTACGAACGTGGTTTTTTTACTATTCGTTACCGGTACTCGAGGGAATTATGAGACCGAATTATTTTCAACATTATCTCTGTCTCGTCACTGCTGTTGCACTCAGAACGCATTGAAAGGCAGCACGTTTGTACCGCAAAGAATTTATTACATGAATTCGTACAAGACTTCGAAAAAATTTACGGCTTACAATTCTGTAAAATAAACATACATCAACTACTGCATTTACCAGTATGCGTGGAACGACTAGGCCCTTTGTGGGTATATTCATGTTTCCCATTTGAAAATTTAAATGGACAACTATTAAATTTTATTCACGGAACCACCTCACACATTGAAATGCAAATAGCGTCTGCGCATACCCATCTTCTAAAAATGAAGGGCAAATTAGATCGATTGCCAGAAGGGCCAGTACGTGATTTTGCTAATTCAGTGAAACGTCAGGTAAAAATATGTCAACGACTGTTTAATAACTGTTACAGCGTTGGTACATATAAAAAGTATAATACCGTCCCTACTTTTCGCGCAGAGATAATGCGTAGCTTTGGTGTGACATTAGGTAACATTCAAAGTTACAGCAGACTTTTAAAAGGTAACAAATTGATCGTTAGTCAATCATACTCAAGACATCTAAAAACAAGATCATCTTACGTACTGTACAGCACAGTTAAGGGGGAGGAAATGATATGCAATATTCTCAATTTTATTAAAGCATCTAATTGCAATTGCGCAAAAGAATGTTTTTGTGAAGGTCAGCATTATGCAATCGCCACAGAAATATTTGAAACCGATTCTTTTGGAGTAAGGGGCGGTAATGGAGTTCTTTCCGAACTCTCTTATTTGCATAAATGCCATAGCCGCGACAACACTTTATTGATACCCGTAACAGCATTAAAATCGACATGCGTCTTTATGGCAATTGATGACAATTGCTTTGTAGCGAGACCAATAAATTCGATGGAATTAGAGTAAGATATATGTTCCGAGAATATTTTTATGTTTTTAAATGGTGTGCAAACACATTTTTTTATATTATTTGATAAAGTGAATGTGGTCTATGACTTGTTATTATTTTGATATAAATCCTTATAATTTTATGCATTTTATACCTTCATTTAATTTATAAAAAATGCTCACCCGATGCGGAGGCTGAAAGAGAGGTTACATATAGGGTTGGGATAACATTTGTATCACGGACGGGTTGGAAAGGGTCGCCTCGCACAGTTGGGATTGCCAGGAGGGTCCGGAGAGTCCGATTTTTCGAGCTTGGGATTGAACGGAGGGGTGTGGAGGGTCGACGATGAGACCGGATTCGAGCTGGAGGGCGCAGTTGGCATTGAGTATAGGGTGGCGGCTCGAGCTCTACAAAGAAAATGGAGTCTAGGGGGGTTGAAAGGAGCAGTAAAAATTTCGACTCGGGATATGTATAACGTACAGAACTTCGTTATCGAGATTTTATTATTACTTTGAATTTATTAGGAATACAATGTGAACAATAAAATAAATAATCACTAAATCATTTCACATACAAATATTAAGGTATTATCAATATTTCACTACTACTCTCATATTATGCATACCTAATTGTCAATTGCGTTGAACATACATACATACATACAGTGTATGAAAATCCTTAGCTTACTATCAGTCCGTTCAAAATGTATTTCACACGTTCCGTACTTATACTAGCATGTTATATTTAGACTGTTTTGTGGATAACCTCGTGTAAAATATTAGGCAAGGGTTCATTGAATGTTACTTTCCTCCAGTGCGTTTATTACTTAAATGTAGAAAAATTAACGGTTGTTGATTATATCATCCCTGTGAAAATCCTAATCTTTAATCGTTGAGATTTGGAATTGAAATTTATTTTATCGTTAAAATAAAGTTAGATTACGATAAAAATAGAAAGAAAAGTTTCCCCACTATGAATCTTACGGTATTATCTCAGAATAAATTAAAGTAAGAAGAAAATAAAAAATCAAAAATAGCAGTTTTCGAAAAGTAGATGGGGCTCTCTGAAAGACTGAAAAAATTCATAAAATATGATTTTGAATGAATATTTTTTCCATGAAAAGCATGAACCGATGCCCCAAAGTTGAAAAAAAATATCAATTTTTTAAAAAGTTATCGATTGATAAAAAAAAGAGGAGTTTTTTAAAAAATACATTTTTTCGGTTGAATAAAAAAGTTGACAAATTCCTAAAAATGTTTTTGAGGGATAGTATTACATATATACATTTCAGCAAAAAAGCGATCCGGTTGAAGAGTGGTCGATTCAGGTTGTTCCAACCTCTAGGTAAAGTGTCAGGTAGCCTACACGGCGGATAAACTCCTAACTGGCGGATTTCCAACTTCTAGGTAACGTTACCCGGCGGTTAAATGTCTATAACTGGAAGATAACTTATACGATCCGTAAAGTGCCGAGTAGGCTGCTTAACCTCCCGATAAACGTGTAAAAAGTAATGGTGGGGATAGAAACATGGTGGAACGGGTGGAACTAATGCTTTAACATAACCAAAGAAGTTGCACCTGCATCGCTGCGAATCGCGTACCGTGTTTTGGAGCAGCCAAACAAAATTGAAATGACAATGAACGACAATTTGTGCGAAAATCCAATAATATTTAGTGAAGATGATGACGATGATGTGGAAATTGAAGTAATATTGCGAATTCGGAAACCATATACGATACGACCACGTCCAGATTTGTTTAATACGTACGACGACGAAGAATTTTTGCGACGGTTTCGATTTCGGAAAAGATCGTTCCACACGATACTCAACATGATCGAAGAAAGGATTAAAAACAGGACTGATAAGTAAGTAAGCACGAAATTTTGTAAATTGTAAAGTGTACTTTTTACGAGGATATATTCATCTTTTAGAAATCATAGTGTGCCACCAAACCTGCAATTATTATTGACTCTGCGATATTATGCCACTGGTACGTTTCAAGCGGTCATCGGCGATTTGGGTGGTATTCACAAGTCGACGACTTGTCGAATAATAAAAAAAGTAACTGAAGCCATAGCATCTCTGCTACCATTTCACGTTAAATTTCCAAATACTTGCAATGGTCGCAAACGCGTCCAATTAGATTTTTATCGAATCGCGCGTTTTCCAAGAGTCATGGGTGCAATTGATTGTACACATGTTCGGCTCAAATCACCAGGTATGTTACATACATTAAGAATAAATTAGTTCAAGGATACGATTCACAATAAACAGTATTTCTGATCATATATGTTCATAGGAGGACAACATGCTGAGATATTCAGAAATCGAAAAGGAATATTTTCTATCAACGTTCAAGCAATTTGTGACAGTGACATGAAATTTATGGACATTGTCGCACGCTGGCCGGGTTCCTGTCACGATTCAACAATTTTTAATGCCAGTCGAGTACGAGGGCGATTCCTTGATGGACAAATGGAGCGTGGAGTATTGCTCGGTGGCAGTCGATACGCGGGTTCGAATATTCTTTTGACTCCATTGCTACAAACAAATAGTCGGGCGAAAGAATTGTACAATGAATCGCACATTCGCACACGAAACGTCATCGAAAAAACTTTTGGAGTGTGGAAACGGAGATTTCCAGTTTTCGCGTTCGGATTAAGAATGCAGCCCATATTCGCTCAAGCGGTAATAGTAGCAACAGCAGTACTTCATAATATTGCGCTGAGTATGGCAGAACCAGAACCAGCCATTGACATGGAAGTTGCAAATGCTATCGAAGTTTTGGAACTACATGGAGCAAACAATCGTCATGCAGTTGAGAATGTTAATGTGCGCTCTTCATTAATAGAAACTTATTTTTCGAGGTAACGTTTTAGCTCTATTAAAAAGTAAACTGCATCCTACATTTGTCTGATAAACATTCTTTTGGTATTCTTTTACAGACTGGTTCGATAGTACTTGTCTAGCGGCAAGTAAAAACTTATACTCTACAATCTACATTAAATTTCGTGATTTCAACATCATTGTCATCATAGTCACTAAATATTAATGGATAGTCGTAAAAATTGTCTATGTACATGAAAAAATGGTAAAATTTTGACATCTTAATACATTTTTATTTATTGAAATGATTTGATATATAAAATGTAATTATTAATACAGTAAATTAATATTGCGATATAATACTATACAATATTAAACAATACAATACAATAAATTATATGATAATAAGAAAATCTTATTATAATAGATTTTCCAGATGCCTCATTTCAATTTTTTTTTTGGATTTCTTTAATTTCGACATCAAGCCGAGCAGCTATCACCCAGGTGTTGTTGACTTCCAGTTCCTTGCGAAGTATCTCCATGCGTAAGGCATGCAGTTCTTCTTTTTGACTTGCTTCGCTGTTTGCGTCTAGAGCTGTTCGGAACCTTTTATTTTTAATCATTGGCCTTATTTCAGGCGCTGTAGGTCTTTTTAAGACATGAGTTCTTTTTTTAGAAATACTCGTAGTCATATCGAATGCCCTCTTTTCGAATGATGCTTCGACGTTTTCAGAGTCTTCGAGAAACTCTACATCTTCGAATACATCGTCCAATGGAGTCAAGTCATCCTGTTCAACTGAGTACAATTTTCTTCATATGATTTCTATGGATTCATTATGTTCTGTGGATTTTCAGTTATTTTATACATACCGGCATCTCCTGATTTTGGTGATCTAATATAAGATGTATCCCCATGTTCAATATCTAAAGAGTTTTCCACCGTCAACTGAGATGTTTCAACTGTGAAATATTTCAACATTTTAATTCAATAACAAAAATGATTACTTTGAAGCCTGAGAAATCTAAATAAAATTTCACTTACCCGGCACTTTGTCGCTGTCCCAAATAGGTAGTTGCCCATCTAAAGTCGGCCCCATAAGTTCGGCGATTATTTGTTCATTGGATGTTAGGGTTTGTATTTCGGAAACCCCATCGCCGGTTTTAAAAATCTCCATTTTATTGTGAGAATTTTTTTGACGGATTTTTTTTTTCATGTCATCATATTTGGCCCTCAATGCCTTCGAAGACCGAGGAATTGCAGAGCATGAATTAAACCGTTCCGTGACAATACTCCATGCCTCATTTTTCATTCGCCTCGTTGTGGCATCGGTTTTCTTGCATTCCAAAATATCTTTGTTGTCTAAAATTATCGCAATTAGCGCATCTGTCTCCTCTACCGAAAAATTTGCGGATCTTTCCCGTTTCGAATTACCAGCCATCTATTTACAATATAATAAAACAATTATGACACCTATGTCTGAATTATAAAAAATACAATACTTGCCGTTATCTATAGAAAAAACACTTTCATTCGTCGTCAATGTTCAATGAAACAAAGTTTTCTATTTTTTCAGTACGTATAGGTGAATATTAATGGGTACGAATTTCGCTGTTTCATAAAACAGAGATTTCATAAAATCTCTTTACATTTGAACATAGTCATGAATATTTCCGGAAGTTAGAATCGTTATATATCGCTGGGTAACTAACAGTAGGATAAGGAACGGTGGAACAACGCTCACGCATTTAACTGACGGGTAAATTTCGTCCGACAGTTAGTTACCGAACACTTTACCTAGAGGTTGGAACAACCCGCCCTTAATCTGCAAAGCTTCATATACACAGGGCGGGTTGTTCCAACCTCTAGGTAAAGTGTTCGGTAACTAACTGTCGGACGAAATTTACCCGTCAGTTAAATGCGTGAGCGTTGTTCCACCGTTCCTTATCCTACTGTTAGTTACCCAGCGATATATAACGATTCTAACTTCCGGAAATATTCATGACTATGTTCAAATGTAAAGAGATTTTATGAAATCTCTGTTTTATGAAACAGCGAAATTCGTACCCATTAATATTCACCTATACGTACTGAAAAAATAGAAAACTTTGTTTCATTGAACATTGACGACGAATGAAAGTGTTTTTTCTATAGATAACGGCAAGTATTGTATTTTTTATAATTCAGACATAGGTGTCATAATTGTTTTATTATATTGTAAATAGATGGCTGGTAATTCGAAACGGGAAAGATCCGCAAATTTTTCGGTAGAGGAGACAGATGCGCTAATTGCGATAATTTTAGACAACAAAGATATTTTGGAATGCAAGAAAACCGATGCCACAACGAGGCGAATGAAAAATGAGGCATGGAGTATTGTCACGGAACGGTTTAATTCATGCTCTGCAATTCCTCGGTCTTCGAAGGCATTGAGGGCCAAATATGATGACATGAAAAAAAAAATCCGTCAAAAAAATTCTCACAATAAAATGGAGATTTTTAAAACCGGCGATGGGGTTTCCGAAATACAAACCCTAACATCCAATGAACAAATAATCGCCGAACTTATGGGGCCGACTTTAGATGGGCAACTACCTATTTGGGACAGCGACAAAGTGCCGGGTAAGTGAAATTTTATTTAGATTTCTCAGGCTTCAAAGTAATCATTTTTGTTATTGAATTAAAATGTTGAAATATTTCACAGTTGAAACATCTCAGTTGACGGTGGAAAACTCTTTAGATATTGAACATGGGGATACATCTTATATTAGATCACCAAAATCAGGAGATGCCGGTATGTATAAAATAACTGAAAATCCACAGAACATAATGAATCCATAGAAATCATATGAAGAAAATTGTACTCAGTTGAACAGGATGACTTGACTCCATTGGACGATGTATTCGAAGATGTAGAGTTTCTCGAAGACTCTGAAAACGTCGAAGCATCATTCGAAAAGAGGGCATTCGATATGACTACGAGTATTTCTAAAAAAAGAACTCATGTCTTAAAAAGACCTACAGCGCCTGAAATAAGGCCAATGATTAAAAATAAAAGGTTCCGAACAGCTCTAGACGCAAACAGCGAAGCAAGTCAAAAAGAAGAACTGCATGCCTTACGCATGGAGATACTTCGCAAGGAACTGGAAGTCAACAACACCTGGGTGATAGCTGCTCGGCTTGATGTCGAAATTAAAGAAATCCAAAAAAAAAATTGAAATGAGGCATCTGGAAAATCTATTATAATAAGATTTTCTTATTATCATATAATTTATTGTATTGTATTGTTTAATATTGTATAGTATTATATCGCAATATTAATTTACTGTATTAATAATTACATTTTATATATCAAATCATTTCAATAAATAAAAATGTATTAAGATGTCAAAATTTTACCATTTTTTCATGTACATAGACAATTTTTACGACTATCCATTAATATTTAGTGACTATGATGACAATGATGTTGAAATCACGAAATTTAATGTAGATTGTAGAGTATAAGTTTTTACTTGCCGCTAGACAAGTACTATCGAACCAGTCTGTAAAAGAATACCAAAAGAATGTTTATCAGACAAATGTAGGATGCAGTTTACTTTTTAATAGAGCTAAAACGTTACCTCGAAAAATAAGTTTCTATTAATGAAGAGCGCACATTAACATTCTCAACTGCATGACGATTGTTTGCTCCATGTAGTTCCAAAACTTCGATAGCATTTGCAACTTCCATGTCAATGGCTGGTTCTGGTTCTGCCATACTCAGCGCAATATTATGAAGTACTGCTGTTGCTACTATTACCGCTTGAGCGAATATGGGCTGCATTCTTAATCCGAACGCGAAAACTGGAAATCTCCGTTTCCACACTCCAAAAGTTTTTTCGATGACGTTTCGTGTGCGAATGTGCGATTCATTGTACAATTCTTTCGCCCGACTATTTGTTTGTAGCAATGGAGTCAAAAGAATATTCGAACCCGCGTATCGACTGCCACCGAGCAATACTCCACGCTCCATTTGTCCATCAAGGAATCGCCCTCGTACTCGACTGGCATTAAAAATTGTTGAATCGTGACAGGAACCCGGCCAGCGTGCGACAATGTCCATAAATTTCATGTCACTGTCACAAATTGCTTGAACGTTGATAGAAAATATTCCTTTTCGATTTCTGAATATCTCAGCATGTTGTCCTCCTATGAACATATATGATCAGAAATACTGTTTATTGTGAATCGTATCCTTGAACTAATTTATTCTTAATGTATGTAACATACCTGGTGATTTGAGCCGAACATGTGTACAATCAATTGCACCCATGACTCTTGGAAAACGCGCGATTCGATAAAAATCTAATTGGACGCGTTTGCGACCATTGCAAGTATTTGGAAATTTAACGTGAAATGGTAGCAGAGATGCTATGGCTTCAGTTACTTTTTTTATTATTCGACAAGTCGTCGACTTGTGAATACCACCCAAATCGCCGATGACCGCTTGAAACGTACCAGTGGCATAATATCGCAGAGTCAATAATAATTGCAGGTTTGGTGGCACACTATGATTTCTAAAAGATGAATATATCCTCGTAAAAAGTACACTTTACAATTTACAAAATTTCGTGCTTACTTACTTATCAGTCCTGTTTTTAATCCTTTCTTCGATCATGTTGAGTATCGTGTGGAACGATCTTTTCCGAAATCGAAACCGTCGCAAAAATTCTTCGTCGTCGTACGTATTAAACAAATCTGGACGTGGTCGTATCGTATATGGTTTCCGAATTCGCAATATTACTTCAATTTCCACATCATCGTCATCATCTTCACTAAATATTATTGGATTTTCGCACAAATTGTCGTTCATTGTCATTTCAATTTTGTTTGGCTGCTCCAAAACACGGTACGCGATTCGCAGCGATGCAGGTGCAACTTCTTTGGTTATGTTAAAGCATTAGTTCCACCCGTTCCACCATGTTTCTATCCCCACCATTACTTTTTACACGTTTATCGGGAGGTTAAGCAGCCTACTCGGCACTTTACGGATCGTATAAGGGCGGGTTGTTCCAACCTCTAGGTAAAGTGTTAGGTAGCCTACCCGGCGGGTAAACTCCTACCTAGCGGATTTCCAACTTCCAGGTAACGTTACCCAACGGGTAAATGTCTATACCTGGAAGATAGTTTATACCATCCGTAAAGTACCGAGTAGGCTGCTTAACCTTCCGGTAAGCGTGTGAAAAGCAATGGTGGGGGTCGAAACATGGTGGAACTGATCCTCTAACATAACCTAAGAAGTTGCATTGCTCCGAATCGTGTGTTGTGTTTTGAAACAGCCAACAAAAATTGAAACGACAATGAACATAGACAATTTGTACGAGAATCCGTTAATATTTAGTGATGATGATGATGATGTTGAAATCGAAGTGATATTGCGATTTCGAAAACCATACACAATACGACCACGTCCCGATTTATTTAACACTTATGACGACGAAGAATTTTTGCGACGGTTTCGATTTAGGAAAAGAACGTTCAACACCATACTCAACATGATCAAAGATAGGATTACAAACAAGACTGATAAGTAAGTAAGCACGAAATTTGATTTTGTGGATTGTAAAGTGCAATTTTTACGAGTATATATTCATTTTTCAGAAATCATAGTGTGCCACCATACCTGCAACTATTATTAACTCTCCGATATTATGCCACTGGTACATTTCATGCGGTCATCGGCGACTTGGGTGGTATCCACAAGTCTACAACTTGCAGAATAATAAAAAAAGTGACGGAAGCCATAGCATCTCTGCGACCATTTCATATTGATTTTCCAAATACATGCAATGGTCGAAAACGAATCCAATTAGATTTCTACAGAATCGCACGTTTTCCCAGAGTTATCGGTGCAATTGATTGTACACATGTCCGACTGAAATCACCAGGCATGTTACATATATTAAGAATGAATTAGTTCAAGAATATAATTCACAATAAACAGTATTTCTGATCACATGTTCATAGGAGGACAACATGCCGAGATATTCAGAAATAGGAAAGGATTTTTTTCTATCAACGTACAAGCAATTTGTGACAGCGAAATGAAATTTATGGACATTGTCGCACGATGGCCGGGTTCCTGTCATGATTCTACAATTTTTAATGCCAGTCGAGTACGGGGACGATTCCTTCACGGACAAATGGAACGTGGAGTATTGCTCGGTGACAGTGGATATGCATGTTCAAATATTATATTGACTCCATTGCTGCAAACAAATACTCGGGCGAAAGAATTGTATAATGAATCGCACATTCGCACACGAAATGTCATCGAAAGAGCTTTTGGAGTGTGGAAACGTAGATTTCCAGTTTTGGCGTTCGGATTAAGAATGCAGCCCGTATTCGCTCAAGCGGTAATAGTCGCAACAGCAGTCCTTCATAATATTGCGCTGGCTATGGCAGAACCGGAACCAGCCATTGACATGGAAATTGCAAATGCTATCGAAGTTTTGGAGCTACATGAAGAAAACCATCGGCATGCACTTGAGAATGTCAATGTGCGCTCTTCATTAATAGAAACTCATTTTTCAAGGTAACGTTTTATCTCTATTAAAAAGCAAAGTGCATTTTACATTTGTCTGATAAACATTCCTTTTGGTGTTCTTTTACAGGCTGGTTCGATAGTACTTGTGTAGCAGACAAGAAAAAACTTACACTTTACCATCGACAAAATCAAATTTGATGCTTACTTACCAGTCACTAAATATGAATGGATTTTCATAAAAGTTATCTGTGTACAAAAAAAATTGTAAAATTTCGACATTGTAATACATTTTTATTTATTGATATTGTTTTAAGCGCGTCAATTCAATGTTTTTTTGAATTTGTTTAATTTCAACGTCAAGTTGAGCTGCTAGCAAGCGAGCCTCATTTATTTTCGATTCTTGATGAAGTATCTTCATTCGCATTTTATGAATTTCTTCTTTTTTATTTGCTTCGTCGTTGCCTAGACGAGGTTCTCGGGACCTCTTTTTTATAATTGTCCGTCTTAATGCCGTCGCTGTTGGTTTTCTTAAAACACGAACACCCTTTTTAGGGATGTTCGGTTCCACATCAATCTCACTTTCCCGCGGTGCTTCAAGGTCTCCATAATCTTCTAGAAATTCGATATTTTCGAAAGCGTCACACGGAGTCAAGTCATCATGCTGAACCTAGTAAAAGTTTCTTCATTTCATTTCTACATTGATATGTTCTTTCCATTTTCAATTCTTTTATACGTACCTCCATTTCCTGATTTTCGTAACCAATACTATTCGTATTCTCATGTTCAATATCTGAAGCATTTTGTTCCCCTGTTTACATAGAACAAAACATTTCAAAATTCAAATTTTATAAAAGAAGCGATCGCTTTATAGCCTGAGAAAACCAAATAAAATTTCACTTACTCGGCACGGTATCGCTATCCCAAATAGATGGTTCTCCGTCTATTGTCGGTCCCATCATTTCAGCCACGGTTTCTTCAGATACTGACATTTTTTGTAGAAGTGGAACCCCACCGCCAGTTTTGAAACGTTCAATTTTATTATGGGCCGATTTTCGTCGAATATTCTTTTTTATGTCCTCATATTTGGTTTTCAACGATTTTTTAGAGCGAGGAGTTGCGGAACATGAATTAAACGAATCCGTAACATTATCCCAGGCTCTATCTTTCATCCGCCATGTTACAGCATCCGTTCTTTTACATTCAATGATTTCTTTGTTTTCCGATATTATTGAAATGAGCGTATTTGTTTCATCTATTGAAAAATTTGCGTTCCTTTCCCGTTGTGTTTTCGGTTTATCATCCATCTAGTTACAATACAATAAAGAAATTATAATATTTTTCATCTATGTCTGAATTATAAAAAAAAACAGTACTTGCCGTTATTCACAGAAAAATACAAAATATTTTCGTCTTTCGGATTTTCGTGTATAACTGACGCGTGAAGTTTAGATTATATCTTTGTCAAACTGATTACACTTGAACATAGTCACCAAGATTTCCGGAAGTTAGAATCGATATATATCGCTGGGTAACTAACAGTAGGATAAAGAACGGTGGAACAACGCTCACGCATTTAACTAACGGGTAAACTTTACCCGGCTGTTAGCTACCGGATACTTTACCTAGAGGTTGGAACAACCCGGCCTAAGTTATCTTCCAGTTATAGACATTTAACCGCCGGGTAACGTTACCTAGAAGTTGGAAATCCGCCAGTTAGGAGTTTATCCGCCGTGTAGGCTACCTGACACTTTACCTAGAGGTTGGAACAACCCGCCCACAGTGAATCTCGAGATACATAACACATGAATATGGCTGGTTTTGAACAGGTACGAAAAAACCTCAAATTGTAACATTTCTTTTTCCATGTACAATACACTGGAAATTATGACAATGCAGATAAAAAATGCATCCATAACAAATCATGATATGTATGGAGATAATAAATGTATAATCTGTCTCTCTCTCTCTGTCTCTCGCGCACACACAAACACACACACACAGGTGCGCGCGCGCACACGCACACGCGCACACACACACACACGCACACGCACACACACACACATCATTAGAAATTAAACAAAAGGGAAATATAATAACATTGTTATTGTTTATTTAGTTTCCATATTTTTTTACAAAATTGTTTATAAACTTAGTAATTGTGTAAAAATAATCTTATAAATACGGTGGCCGCCCGTAATATAACTCCGGCATATATGCGTGCGGCGGTGGCCATGCATATGGTACTGTATATGGTGATGGTGGTGATGGTGGTGGTGCTGCTGCTGGTACCGCCGGTAAAAGCCTCCTTAGTGTTTCTGCGACGGCATTCTCGATGTTCTGAAATAAATAAAAATACATATTATTTATCTCATTGTAAAAAAAAGTAAACTTTATACAGAACTTACGATGCGTTCTGCATTATGCGGTAGGCCGTGGTCTTGTCCTTGTTGCCCCCGTCCTTGTCCTTGTTGTCCTTGTCCTTGTTGTCCTCGTCCTTGTTGTCCTTGTCCTTGTTGTCCTTGTCCTTGTCGTCGTCCTTGTCCTCGTCCTCGTCCTTGTCCTCGTCTTCGTCCTTGTCCTCGTTCTCGTCCACGACCTTGTCTTTCATTTTTTTTATGGATTTGGTCGTGGACGAGACGCTCTAAATTTTGAATTTGTTGTCTCTGTTCGTCAATCATCGTCTGTAAATGTAAAATTTCTAATTGTCTATTGTCTGCGTCGAGTTCGGGTACTTCTGTCGGTTGTCGTTGTTGCTGCGGCTGTTGTTGTTGCTGTGTCTGTTGTTGTTGTTGCTGCGGCTGTTGTTGTTGCTGCGGCTGTTGTTGTTGTTGCTGCGGCTGTTGTTGTTGCTGCTGCGGCTATTGTTGTTGTTGCCATTTCTGCGGCTGTTGTTGTTGTCGCTATTGCGGCTGTTGTTGTTGTCGCTATTGCGGCTGTTGTTGTTGCGGCGGAGTTGGCAGCATAGGCCATTCTGCGGCTTTTTTTGTGGTCTGAAAACATAAATCCATATAATATTAGATAATCGGCGTTTCTTAAAAATACTATTCAATATGAACTTACAAATTTCGGTGGATGCTGGTTTTTCGCAGCCGGCGCAGCCCGTTTGCCTTGTTTCGCCGACGTATAATTGGCTGCAACAAAAATTAGAAACCTTAATTTTATTTTCTCACGTTTTTGACATTTTTTAGTGTGCATCGAAAAATTGTTCGTAGTAAGTTTTGAGATTTTTTTATTGCCCGTTGAAAAGATATCGCTATCGGATTTTCCAAAAAATTACTTTTTTTTTACCGTTTGCTCATAACAATAGTCCAAATTGAACATTTATTTTCAATTAAAATATAGAAAACTTATTATTATTATTATTATTATTTAGTCTTTTTGAATTTGTTAAATTTTTTTTTTTTGGAAAATCCGATATCTTTGAACGGGTAATCAAAAAAATCTCAAAATTTATGACGAACAATTTTTCGATGGGCACTAAACAATATCAAAAAATTGAAAAAAGAAAAAAAAGATTTTGAGACTATCCCGTTTGTCGTGGAATGCCCCATATATATGTTGTTTGGAAAAACGATTGTGTAGTATTGTGTATTTTCCCGGGTTCCCTGCCCCTCGTAAAGAGGTGCGGGGAGCGGGGGTGAGACCAACCGGGCGCGTCCTTGGGTGGCGGATAGAGGGACGTCCAGAGTGAGTAGCGACCCTCAAAGGGACAAGGAAACGCGGCGCCATGGCGACCGCAATCTTGGGGGAGGGGGGGGGGGCGTGGAAGCCTCTGGACAACGGGTGCAATAAGGAAACCGTCCGGCGTAAAACCTGGATAAGGCGACCGAAGGCCCCGTCGCGGACCACTCCTCAAGCCAAGGTGGAAGCTATCGTGCCGAAGGCTGGATGGCACTTGGATTAAAGTGCCTTGTACGAGGCCCTTGGGGTACCAGGCGCCCCCCCCCCCCCCCCCCCCCCCCATTGTAATTAGCCTTATCACCGCAACAGGCTCTGCGGTGATGGACCTATAGTTCCTGTCTACTCGTGGGAATCTTATGGATAATACACCACAAAAAATAACAAACTGCGCAGTTGCCGGGAACCCGAAAGGGGCACCGGCCACTGCTCTAACGGCCGAGGGCGAAGACAGCTCGGATCCTGTTGCTCTCATTACGGAGGGAGCGCGGGAGCTGACTGTTGAAGCCCCGGTAACAAACGCGTTGGGGAGGAGGTATCAGCGAACGCCGGGACCACTGACCCATCGCAAGCGGATCACCGCAAAACTTGCCGCAGTGAAGCGGCAAAGAGGAGGGCCCGCAAGGCTAGGTTAGCTGCGATGGGACCGTCCTCCTTGCCTGCAACTACGGTCAATGCAAAGGAGGCACCCGAGGGGCAGGGCTCTAGCAAGAGGCCCAGACCCTCGGATAGCACGCCTCCCGAAAATTACACGGCTCCCAAAAGGAGTAAACTGTTCCCCAAACCCACTGGCTACGGAGACGCGGTCGCCGGGGATAAAAGGCTGGCCATCGCACCGGCTGATTACCCCGGCACCACCCTCGGGCAGGGGCAGGACTAACTGGTGGCGCGGGCGATCCTCGGGGCGCTGGACTCCATTCCTTTGGAACAGGAGTCCCCGTGCTTTGAGGGCACCCGCAGCGACCAGGGCGTCCTCTGGGTGACATGCACGGACGAGAGAGCAAAGGCCTGGTTGCGGTCCACCGTGCCGAACCTGGCACCCTGGGAGGGCGCCAAGCTCCAAGTACTGGAGAAAGAGTGCCTTCTCAGGTTGATCAAAATGACCGCGGTGTTCCCTGAAGCTGACGAGGACTTGCACATCCTCCTCGCCAGAATGCAGCGGCAAAACCCGGGACTGCGCACTCCCATGTGGAGGGTGTGGGATCGGAAGGTTGTCCGAGGTGCGATACACGCGGTCATTGGGGTAGACGCCAAGTCCCTCGAAACGCTGAAGGAGCGGAACTCGCCCCTCACTACGGGCTCACCCGGGCCCGTTTCTACGAGGCCCGGCAAAGGGAGTGCGGCGGGAGTGCGTCCCCGAAGACGCTCGAGAGGAGGCAAATAGACCGCAGGAGGGATCGATCGACCCTGCGGTAGAGTTGGAGAGAGACACCGCCGCAGATGCCACCTCCCAACCGGAGAGGATGGAGCAGGGGACCGCTCATGCGGCGCCGGCGGCTAACACCGCCGTGTCCGCGGAGGCAGGGGACCGCCCCGGGCGTCTGGGAAAGCGGGGGAGAAAGGCCAGAGGAAGGCCATAAAGGGCACACGGCCTTGCTAGGATGGGCCAGCTGGAGACGCAGAGAGGAGTCCGAAGGACACTTGAAGGGTCTCTGGCAGGCCCACCCAAATTAGCCCAGGGGACTGCTGAGAAGTCGGCGGACCCTGAGGCGCAAATAGGCGAGGGAAATGGCCGGCATTAGTGCGCTTGACCGCTCACCACCCCACCAGTCCCACTCCTCAGTCCTTACCCCACCCCACAAACCACCCCACCATCACGTCTCCCAAATCCCACTCCTTCTTCCCCCTCCCTACACAGAAAGGAGAAGGCCCACCGTTGCGGACGCAATGGCCGTAACGAGCACCACAATCTCCCAAATAAATTTGCAACACTGCATTGCGGCCTCAGCTATACATAGCCGGGACCTTGCAGTGGGACAGACAGACATATCCCTAATTCAAGAACCCTGGATTAACCGGGGGCTGGTGAAGGGGATAGATCAAAGGAACGGGACCCTGATATACGATCCCACGGAACCCGGCCCAAGGGCCTGTGTTTGTAGCTAAGAGACACAGTGCCCTGAAGCTGAGCAGATTTTGCAGCAGGGACGTGGCGGTGGCATCGGTCGGGCTAAGGTTGGGCGGGAGGCGGACGGATCTAGTAATCTGTTCGGCGTACCTGCCCCACGGCCTGACCGAGCACCCACCCCCCGAACTAAAGGCGGTAGTGGAGCACTGCCGCAAGGAAGGGTTAGACCTGGTAGTGGGGTGCAACGCGAATTCGTACCATCTCATCTGGGGAAGCTCGGACACAAACGAGAGAGGCTCAGCCATGCTGCAATACCTCTCGACAACGAATCTGGAGATCATGAACAGGGGCTCGAAACCCACCTTTGTCACCGCAAGGAGGCAGGAGGTCATCGATCTCACGTTGGGGTCTCCAAAAGTGGTGCAGGGTCTGAGGGAATGGAGAGTAGAGGATGAGGACACTCTCTCGGACCACCGCCGAATAACATTCAGCCTAGCAGCCGAAGGGGCCCACCACGAAGGGGTCACCTATCGCAACCCAAGACCCACCGACTGGGACCTATATAAAAAGGAACTAGAGGACAGGCTAGGGGAGGCTGAAGGATGGCTGAGGACTGAAGGCAGGATCGAGGGGGGCGTGAGCTCGCTCACCTCCTCCATCATCCAAGCCTATGAAGCAGCGTGCCCTCTCAGAACACGTAGACAAGGAAACAAGGTGGCATGGTGGAGCAAGGAGCTTAGCCGACTACGCTCCAGCTCCCGCCACCTACTCAACAGAGCTTTGAAAACCAAGGCTGCAACGGACTGGGCTGCGTACAAAGAGGAACAGCGGATCTATAAAAAGTCCATAAAGAAATCGAAATTGGAGGCCTGGGGAAAATTCTGCAAGGAAGTCGTGGCTCTGCCAACAGTGGCCAGACTTCGCAGAGTCTTCGCTAATGGTCCGCAATACAGGCTTGGTGGACTCACTCTTCCCAACGGGGAAGTGGCTGAGAAACACAAAGACATAATGGAACACCTGCTGGAGGTGCACTTCCCAGGCTCAAGACTGGCGGAGCGAGACCCGCAAAACGGGGAATCGCTCGCCGGCACCAGACCGGGCGACTGGGGCACCGCCGCGACGGTGGTCATTCACGACAGGATCCGATGGGCGTTGAAATCCTTCGACAAGTTCAAGAGCCCAGGGGCCGACGGGATCTTTCCGGCCCTCCTTCAGGGGGGGGGGGGGGGGGGGGAGCCTGATCAGGCACCTAAACTACATCTTTAGATCCTATCTTGCACTAAGATATGTGCCAAAAGCTTGGAGAGAGGTCATCATTGTGTTTATCCCGAAACCGGGAAAGACCAGATACGACCTGGCCAAGGCATTTAGACCCATCAGCTTGACGTCGTTCCTGCTTAAGACCGTGGAGAGACTCGTTGACCGATTCATAAGGGACGGGACGCTGGTGAGAGAGCCAGTGCACCTGTCCCAACACGCGTACCAGGCGGGCAGGTCCGTAGAGACGGCACTCCATGGCCTGAGCCGGGAGATTGAAGGCGCGCTTAGCAAAAAGGAGGCTACTCTATGCGTCTTCCTGGACGTCGAAGGGGCATTCGACAATACATCTTTCGAAGCGATCTGTGAAGCAGCGAGGGACTTCCGAGTTGAGGACACGGTCATCAAATGGATGGACTTCATGCTTCGATCGCGAATAGTAACGGCCAGTTTCGGCGGGACGAGTGTCAGGGCGCACGTCGGCAGAGGGTGCCCACAGGGAGGAGTAACCTCACCCCTGATGTGGCTCATGGTGGTCGACGGGCTCCTGAAAACGCTTGCGGGACGGAAGGTCAAAGTAGTGGGCTTCGCCGATGATGTTTGCATCGCAATCAGCGGCAATCATTCGGGAGCAATGGCGAGCGAGATGCAGAAGGCACTCGTCAAGTGGATTTACTCGGCCATCCTCGTCCCGCAACTAACGTACGCCTCCCTAGTATGGTGGCCCGCGCTTGAGCGGGAACAAAACAGGAGAGCGCTGGACAGAGCTTACAGGCTGATAGGATTGGGGATGACAGGCGCAATGCGCACTACCCCTACCCTAGCTATAGGAGCTCTGCTTAACATCCCGCCGACGCTCATTACGGCAGAGGCGGGAGCAAGAAACGCAGCCAGCCGGCTGCTTATCTGCGGACAGTGGAAGGGCGCAGCTGTTGGGCACGCAGCGATCCTCTCGAGAGCGGGGGACCTGGAACAGGTAACCCGACTCGGTAGCGACTCGTGCCCACGGGAACACCACTTCCAACACAACTATACGGTCCTCTATCCCGACAAACTGACGTGGGTCGAGGATCAGAAAAGCATACTGTCACCTGAGGGACTAGTCTGGTACATGGACGGGGCCAAATAAGGTGCAGGAGCGGGGGCAGGCGTATGGTGTGAAGGGCCACGGACGGAGGAGTCCTACGCCCTGATGAGCACCGCGACTGTCCTACAAACGGAATTATTCGCCATCAAGGCCTGTGCCCGAATTATCAGGGACAAAGGCTACACTCACAAGCATATCTACATATGCAGCGACAGTCGCACCGCGCTCGGACTTCTACATAGTGTAGTGGTAAGGTCCGGGCTGGTGAGAGACTACATAAACCTGTTGACACTAGTAGGAAGTGCCAACAGAGTCAAGGTAGTCTGGGTGCCGGGTCACAGCGGCATCCGGGGCAACAACAGGGCGCATGAGCTCGCCAGGATCGGTGCTTCGCGGCCCGACATGGCGGGCCTATACCCCATAGGTATCACCCAGGAGTGCGTACGACGGGCGACCTCAAAGTGGGTCGCGGAACGTTTTGCGGACCTCTGGGGGCGGAATCCAGGGATGGGGCACACTAAGGCTTTGTTCTCTGGCCCCACGGAAAAGCTAGGCACCGAACTGTCATGCCTCGACCGGGCTCAACTGAGACTGGTTGTGGGGGTGATCACGGGACACTGGCATACGGAAAAGCACCGAACGCGTCTGGGGCTCTCGGAGGACCCGGAATGCAAGAGGTGCTATGACGGGATGAATACACCTTTACATCTCATAACGAGCTGCCCCGGGCTCGAGGTAGTCAGAAATGACATCCTTGGGACCAGTGTAGCAGATGGTTTCGACCTGGCGGTAGCGGGGGCGGCAATTCTCCTGGGCTTTGCGCGGGAGGCCAGATTGCCCTTGGGGCCGACACGGTAACGGTTTGCCCTTAAGGGGCTCGGGCACAATGGTCCTAAGGACTGAGTGCCCGGTCAACACCAGGAAAAAAAAATTGTGTATTTTTCATTTAAAAAAATGTTGTGTTTTATATTTTTTTATGACAGCGGTTTCGTTTTGTTTGAGTGTTGTGTTTCGCTATCGCGATAATAATGGTCTACGTTTGAAGAATCGGTACTTGGTGCAGCGGCGACGGGTATTTTTCTTCATCGCACCGCACGTTATGCGTATAGGTATCAATCCAGTTTAATTTTCTCAAAAAAGGGATAAATATCTCAAAAAAGGGAATTTTTTATTTTTTTATAATGCATATAATTGTTAAAAAATTTACTCAATATTGTCTGATTTTGTATTGTATTATTTATTTAATGCAGAAGCAGGGCGTAAGATATCTCAAACTTTATTTGAAGGTAGACGGTATAATTCCAAACAAAAGTTGCAAATATACATTACACATATTTTCAATAGTTTACGAGATATAAATTTTCAAAGTTGGTCTAATCGGAGCGCGCCAAGAAGCGTTGGAGTCGCCCGCTCCCCGCCCTAGCCGTAGAGATAGCGTAGTATATCAAGCATCGGCTTGTGGCGTGGGGAGCACGGGCAGCGACGGGCTCGTCCTCCTTCCTCGCACCCGCGCCACCAGCCGATGCTTGATAACACTGTGTTACACTTGTTACACTGCGCTGTCTCTACAGGGATGGCGGGGAACGGGCGGCTCCAAGGCTTCTTGGCGCGCTCTGATTAGACCAACTTTGAAAGTTTATATCTCGTAAACTATAGAAAATATGTGTAATGTATATTTATTTGCAACTTTTGTTTGGAATTATACCGTCTACCTGCAAATAAAGTTTGAGCTATTTTACGCTCTGCTCCCACATTAAATACCCGACTAGAATTTTTACTGTGGCTAACATAAGCCCCTCATCAGGTTGCCTGTTTGAAAAGTAAGGCCCTTACCCGGTTACCTTATCCGGCCGTAGTCAGGTTTGTAACGCGATGGATGCATACGGGCCGAATCAGGCCAACCAGACAAGGCCCTGATAAGGTTGACCGGACGAGGGCCAAATAGAGGTTGCTGGCCGTGGGCCGGATAAAAGTAATAATTTCCGAGTTTGATGGGGTTTACCATTTAGAAAACTGACAACATTAGTAATTTTTCCTTTTTATTTATTTTATTCGTGTTTTATACTTATAGTTAATTCGAGAATGAACAATAGATTTTTTTTTAATGAAATGAAAATAAATATACAAATAAACAATGTCATTTATTATTAAGAGAAATTATATTCTGTAAAAAAGTATGTTAAACGACGTCGATTGTCGACTGTATTTTAAAGTCGTCTCATCGCACGTCCTTCCCAGTCTTTAGCCGCATTAAATTACCCTTTAAGTGCCCTTTTGAATTGGTCTTCGTCCATATCATTGCCAAGAATTGGCAAATGGACATCTATAAAAATTATTATTAACATGATATACGTCGTAGAATTATTGATTAATAAGGTATTAACGAATGAGAGATACAAACAAAAAAACTAATTACGTACCTAGAAGGCATTTGTAAAAATTGGTTTCCTTGAAAGAAACTTTGTTTGATGTTTTTTGTAGTGCAGTGAAACTCGAATGTACGAGATCTTTTGTAAGAAATGTCCGAAGAATGGTAGAGAGACTGTGTGTCTCGTAGGTTTTGTTTTTTGGAATCATATTTTTTATACGATTTTTATGAAACAAAAAATATAAAATGTTTAATTAAAAAATATATAATATGAAGAAACGTTGTTCACATAATTTAAAGAATCGCTGGAAAATAAAATAATAGAAAAAGTAGTGTTATTTAACGATTAATTCAAGATTAAACTTGCTTACGATTCTGCAACAATATTGTTTGTCATCTTTTAGTCTGACGTCAAAAATATCGAAGAGTTCTTTTGACTGAACGGGCAACAAAATTTGATTATTGTCTTCATTTTCGTCTTCACTGTTCATTTGAGATATTTGTCGAGTGATGTCTATTAATTTGTCGATTTTTCTATTAATTTCTATCTGCGTTCCGTTCAGCCGATCAATTTTAGATGAGAAACTGCGGTGAACAGTCTTTATTAACGCTGTCAAAGAACCTGAAAATTAATTAAAACCTCATTTAAAAAAGATAAGTATGATAAATTTACATTTCAATAGCGAATATTTTTTACCCAATGTGACAATTTCATCGCCCTTCAAACCACGCTCCTCTGAGCGTAAAACTCGGGTATGTATTCCTGATCTGTGACGTTTAGGAGTGTCGGAGCATGAACGATTCACAAAAGCTGGAAAACATAAATAAATGATTAAATGTATATATAGCAAATTTGCACTCGAACAATTAATTTTATTTTTTATCAAAAATCACAATTTTACCGTTCGAACTTATAATTTTTGCTGAACGTCTACATCTTTCTTCTGATCTTTTGCCTTGAGAAGGTTCCAAGCTGCATATATTTAGCTGAGATGTGACTGGACGAGATCTTTTGGATTTTTTTTCTTCCCATAGAGATCGTCTACTGATCGTTGGTGATCCTACGAACGTCTTCTCAATATCAAGTTCTGACAATGAACAATCAGAACTTGAACAGGAACTTGTTTTTGATTGTAGGGATGATACAAATTCACAAACAGAATTTTGCTTCTCTGCCAAAATTGTCCCTTCTCGAGTAGATGCCGTAGAAGAGGGCGATTTTGATAGTTTTTTAGATTTTATTTCATTGCGAGGTGATTTATTAATAATAATTTGTTTTGGACCAATTAAATCCGAGTTTCTCGTATCAAATGAATGATACTTCCTTCTCATCTTTTGTCCATCTGAAATTTCCATAGCAGCATTATCATTACATAACGATAATATAACTGAGACTAAGTAATTAATAAAGATTTCTTTTAAACTTTTTTTTATTATGCTTAGATATTGGGTCACAACCTTCGTGCAACGACGACACCACTGAATCAGACTCTGGGAATTCCTTAACCCCTTCCACAAATTCAGAATCATCGCTCGTATTAGATGGTGAATGTGAGGTTCCACTTATCTTTGATTTTTGTAAATCTGTATATTTAAAAGAAAACGTTTTAGAAACTATTTTTTATTTGATAACGCGCAATTGTACTTGTAAAGACCCGAATAAGATAGATAGATATATTTTGACTCGCCTTTTTTGCTATAGTCGATATTTAAAGCATTACTACTCAAGTGAACTCTGGCCTCATTCAACTCGTCAGTGATTGACTTCTGCTGTAGTTTCTTCACTTTATGAATTTGTTTTTCCTCAATAAGCATTCTCTCAACTGAAGATTCTCTATCGTTAGAGAATGCGTATCGATCATATCCTAGTTTTTCAACCGCAGCACATGCTTTTTTATAAGTACCTACACCCAGATACATTTGTAAGTAATAGAAAATCTCAAAATTTGGTAATAATTCTGATAATACGTACGTGCTCTCCCATGTATTTTTATTCTATGTATCGGCCATGAATTCTTAGGAGGTTGGCAATTTTTTATGTTTTTATGTAAATTAGCAATTTGCGACTGCTTGAATGGACCCACAGGAAAACGACAAGCTTTACTATTTAATTCTTCTGAGTCGAATATCCAATTTGTTGGGACTATATCAACACTGAATGTTTCTATCTTGTCATCCTCGAACAAGACTATTTTATATAAATGGGTCATTTTTCTGACAAACGAAAAAATACAGATAAATAAATACATACAAAATTAATAAACATATCAATAAAGGAGAATAAAAATATATAAATTCGACGACAATTTTTTCTATTTTCATGAAATTCTATTACGGGGGCTCTAAAAATATTACATTCAATTGATACAAAGTTTTCTAATAAACTGAAGAGAAGCAAATTTCTGCATAGATAACTTGAAGATTTTTTGTAGAATTCGTAGTACTATCACACTCACCAAATGGCAGCGACAAAACGCGCACAATCACATCTATGTTACGGCAAATTCAGTTAATATTAAGGTGCGCACTATCAACTCTATTATACCGAGTTCCGTGATACGTTTGTCGATGTTCAGACTAAATAACAGTAATGTATAACGTCGCCAAAATAACAGTAAATAAAAACCTATCGATATACCGCCTCTACACTCCTCTGTTCCCTTGTCCTGCGGCGTGAAAAAAAGGAGGCGCGCAGCGAGTTAGAGTGTAGTAGCCGCAGGGAGCGCAGAGATATGTTTAACCCCTTGACATACGAATGAAATGCGCGCTGCGGCTATTTCGAATGAAATGAGTAACGTCTCCGAGACGTCATTGTATTTCAAGTGGTTAAGAAAATTGTCTCACTATTCCTATATGTATTTTTTTTATTATAAAACAACCTACACGTTCTAAAATTTACATTTGTCTTTGTATCAAGTTTTACATTTATCCCTTATACGTACTTGTGAATACATCTATGTAAATATATATTACACATTAGACGAATTTATTTCGTTTCTACGTGAAACCGTCCTATCGTCAGACAATACCGCTCCTGCATGCTCAACGAAAGACGATAGAGCGAATGACCCAAGGAGAGTCAAGGATAAGGGCGGCGACCACACCACACGAGGGCACGAGTACTCAAAACCTCAGTGCTTCACTACAACTGTTGCTCCCGAGTGCTCGGTCTACAAGGGGGCACAGCATTCCATATTACGCTGTTAACAGTTCAAGGCCTTGCCACCAAAGGAACGCCGAGAGATTGCCTCAAAGACGGGCCTGTGTCTCAACTATCTCAGGTCCGAACATAGCACAAAGGAATGCAGCTCAAAATATACGTGTATGGTCTTCAAGCAGAAACATCACACATGGCTTCACTACTCGGAAGCCCCGAAAAATACTCCGCCAACGCCAAGTACTAGTGAGGCATGACTAGTACGTTCCGAGGGCTCCGTGGAGTAATCGATATGACACCACTCATCACCAACGTCATATCGAAGGACTTACTGGTAACCGCCGTTTTGAAGGTCGCCGACGTCCATGGAATAGATAACCTACATCGAGTACTACTGGATACCTGCTCGAACACGAATTTCATGACCGACAGGCTAGCCACGTCTCTCGAGCTTCCCAAGGAGATATACAGCATCCCCATCAGCGCAATGAACAAAACAAGGAGCACAACCAATTATCTGGTAAGGGCGACGATAACTTCCAGGCTCAACAACTTCAAAAGAACGTTGAGTTTCCTAACGGTTAAGGACATCGCTGGCCTAATACCAGATGAAAGGATAGCGCGAGAGTTATTAAACCTCCTACGCAATAAGCCGTTAGCCGATCCACAGTTCGACCAACCAGGAGAGATCGATATGCTGATCGGATCCGGCACGACCCTTTCTACATTGTGTGTGGGGCAAGTCAAACTCTCCAAACCGTCGGAGCCTGATCTGTATTTGCAGAACACGCGCTTGGGATGGATCATCGGCGGAAGTATCTTGGGAAGGGATGCGCCCAAGGAATCGAGCGATGAATGCCAATGTTTTCTCTCAAACTTAGAGAAAGTAATGAGGCGGTTTTGGGAAATCGAAGAACCGGTTCGGCAACAGCACCCGATCGAAAATGAGTGTGAGGAGCATTTCCGTCAGCAAACCAGGCGCAACAGCATCGGGCAATACGTCGTCGCACTCCCGTTCAACGACAGGAAAGCGGAGCTAGGAGAGACGCGAACGATGGCAGAAAAACGTCTCGCGTCAATTGAGAGGAAGCTGCGTCGTGGCGCTGATCTTCAAAAACAATATATCGATGTAATTGAAGAATACCTGGCCCTCGGGCATATGACGAGGATGCTAGGCGAACCAACGACCAAGGGGTATTACCTGCCAGACCACGCAGTCGTTCAGGAGTCTAGCCAAACTACCAAAGTGAGAGTAGTATTCGATGGATCGGCCAAATCCACAACGGGACTATCTCTAAATGAGACACGGCTAGTCGGACCTACAATCCAGGACGACATATTTTCACTCCTGTTGAGATTTCGTACACACAATTACGTACTCACTGGAGATATTGAAAAAATGTACAGACAATTCCTGGTGCGTGAGGAGGATCGAGCCTATCAACGAATGCTCTGGCGCGACGCTGACGGTCACATAGCCACGTATGAATTAAATACCATCACGTTCGGCTTATCACCAGCACCCTACTTGGTTATCCGCTGTTTACAACAGCTAGCGGAGGACGAATGTCACGAATTTCCACGAGCCGCAATCGTGATAAAAAACGACCTCTACGTTGACGACCTTTTGACCGGGGTGGCCACGTTCGGGGAAGCGTTCACTCTGCGCAACGAAATCGATGCACTACTCCGACGAGGGAATCTCAACTTGAGACAATGGGCATCCAACGACATGAAGCTCCTCGAAGGTCTGCCATCCAGCCATGTCAACCTGAAGCTTCAGTCCAAGGAGGACAACACCATCAAAACGTTAGGAGTACAGTGGAACTCGGAGCAAGATTCGATTACATATACCGTTCACGTTACGCCATTAAACGGTCGAGTCACGAAAAGAATCATCTTGTCGGATATCGCACGAGTATTCGACCCCCTCGGATTACTGGGGCCGGTCATTACACACGCGAAGCTTATCATGCAACGTCTCTGGCTGGAAAAATTGGATTGGGACGATGCCATACCATTGTCCATTTACACCGAATGGTTAAGTTACACGTCACATCTTCTAATACTAAATAATCTTTCGTTCACCCACAGAATCACCACGAACGAAACCAGGGAGATTCAGCTGCACGGTTTCTGTGATGCCAGCGAGCGAGCCTACGGAGCATGCTTCTACGTCAGAGCAACCGGCAGTAACGGAGGAGTGACGTCCACATTACTATGCAACTATCATTCAGGAGCCCAGGCTACATTGTATGCACTGCGACAAAAATACTGGATACTCGACGGTCGGAACCCGGTCCGACAAATTATCCGTGCCTGCGTACGCTGCCATCACGTCGATCCACGAATCACGAGATGCCAAATGGGAGATCTACCAAGGGTTCGTGTAACCGAAGCACGACCCTTTCTTAACGTAGGCATCGACTACTGTGGCCCATTCTTCATCAAGGAGAAGAAATTCAGAAACCGCGGCCGGATCAAGGTGTACGTCGCTGTCTTTGTCTGTCTTGCAGTCAAGGCAGTGCACTTAGAATTAGTCAGCGATATGACGACGCATGGATTCATCGCTGCACTGAAACGCTTTATCGCTCGAAGAGGACTCTGCCGAAACATATACTCGGATAATGGGACAAATTTCGTAGGAGCGAATAACGAGCTAAAGGAAATTAAACAGCTTCTCCAGTCAACGGAATACCAAGAGACCATGTCCAACGACCTCGCCGATCAAGGTATAAATTGGCATTTTATTCCACCGCAATCTCCAAATTTCGGGGGAGTCTGGGAGGCAGCAGTGAAGTTGTTCAAACGCCATATAAGACGAGTTGTAGGCGATCAACTGTTTACGTTCGAGGAACTCAACACGTTCATCGCCGAAGTCGAGGCGATTCTGAACTCACGCCCACTCACTCCAATTTCATCGGACCCCAATGATCTTCTGGTCCTCACGCCTGGACATTTTCTGATTGGTAATCCATTGATGAGCTCGCCTGAGCAAGATCTACAACAAACACCAACTAACCGACTGGCAACCTGGCACCACATTCAGAAGGTTAAACAAGACTTCTGGAAACGGTGGCATATAGAGTATTTGACAGAACTTAATACTCGCCACAAATGGACGCACGGATCTTGCAACATCAAACCAGACACGCTGGTGCTCATTAAGGACGACAATCAGCCTCCTCTACGGTGGCCCATAGATCGAGTCATCGAAACCATTCCAGGAGCAGACGGGATCATCAGGGTTGTACGAGTAAGGACGGCCAAGGGTATCTTCACGCGAAACGTTCGTAGTCTTGCTCCGCTTCCCATGGACAGCAGCAGCAGCATTAGCAACGATCACCTATCTAATTAATGCTTGATCGGTACCCTCTCAAGGGGGGAGTATGTTCCGTCGGATGGGACATAGTTGTAGTTCAAATTAGAAGACGATAATTTAGTCGACAATATTCATAGATGAACAATTTTATTCGTTCGGGTACGACAATTTCTCTACCCAAAAAATCAATAAAGAAGGGAAATTCCCGAATTATAAGCGACGTGCCACGTGGCACGGTCCAATTCACTCGAAACAAACTATAATTATATTTGGCGACCAGATGCGACGAATTTTACAATTTTACGCCTTCATTGCCGGTCTTTATTCCGGTAAAGAATTTCAGATATTGGAAAAAGAAAAAGAAAATAAAATAAAATAAAGTGTATGCCAGAGCAGCGCGGACCACCTTCGAGGACCATGTACACCCTAATAAAAGGGATTAACGTTTGCCCATTCGGCACTCGAGCGAAGCGGGAAAATCTTTATTATAGCGATTGATGCGTCACGGGACTTTCCCGGCTGCAAATTTTGGGTCCTACAGCGATGTCCGTGTTGCATCCTTCCCGCCCAACTACTTTCCTTTTCCTGATTGGTGATGAGAAAAACAATCCTCCTCCTCTTAATTCTGCACCAATGGTATTCCTAAAAAGTTAAGTTTCGCCCCTTTCCTTTTTTTTTGAGGACTTCTCATCTCCAACTCAGAAGCGACGGTCTAAATTTTTAACTCGACCGAGATGCATCGATAACCACTGGACAGCAGTTGAGATCGGCTCGCGTATATCTTAATTAAGATTTCACATTGTACCTGGAGACGACTCTCCAGCGAAATCACTTTGGCACTTCAATAATTCTAACATTCAGTTTCGCGCAACACATACCTTTCAATAAATTAAATTTTTCTGTTAAAACGACTAATCAAGTCGTTGGTGATTAAGTTCCCTGACGACGATACCGAGAGACTGCGCCACCGCCAGCGTGTACACCGAGCCTTACAACCTCGATAGGTCGAAGTATTACCGCGCGGTCCCGAAGTATCGCACAGAGTTGTCCTTCAAATCTTCAAAATGCCTCGACCTATAAAACAAATTTATTCGCTATGTAGTGCATACCATTTTTCTGTGCCACCCATACTTTGAGAATTATGACGTTGCGTAAGTTGCTTGGACCACCCTGTATATGTAGACGAAGCGTTGAGATCGGTTCACGGGCCTGTCTCCGTTTTCGGTGTGCGGCGAGAGGAAGACACGAGCAGTCGCGTAGCGTGCGCGTGCCACAACGGTACATATATCACCGAATCGATGTACTATATGTATGCACCAACACATCTGCATATATGTGTTGGTATATTTACGCACCGCGTGATCGAGAGACGGAAGAAATCAAAACATGAGCACGCTGTCATTTTCTGACGCGGCAGCTGAGCAGCGTGATATATTGGGCTTGCTGCTCTCATGTCAGTAAAAAGACGCGTACTATTGTAATTACGTGCTAATTATATTATTAGAGGCGAACAGTAATTTATAATTTACTAGTTCGAAACAGTATATAGTCTATATATAGTGTAAATAATAATAGTATAATCAGTGAGTGAGTGGTGATATACGCAAAATAAGCAATAGAAGACGAAAAAAAGGATAAACGGGCTCATTCTCGTCCAGAAAGGATTATTTTAAAAGGTATATATCACAACACTTATGCAAATAAAATTGTATTTATGCGACAATAAACCTGAGAATAACCTAAGAGAATAACCTAATAACCTCTCTTTTGAGCTTCTTAGGTTACACATCAAAAAGTTATCGAAAAATATAATTTAGTGTTTGTCTCGTGCAGACTATTACGTAAATTATATCTAAATTTTAGTAAAGATTGTAAGATTTACTAAAATTTAGTAAAGAGGGTTCGGTAAAGAGCGTATAATTTTGGCAATACAATTAATCTTTATTCGTTTCCCTACCACAAAATATACTCAGGATAGGGGAAATATGAAATCTGAATAGTATGTAAAGAATGAGAAGAATATGTAGATCCTATTTTTCTAGGAATCTGTAGAATTTCAGACTTGCAGCATTATGTAGATTTGTTGACGCTTGTATATGTGACTCTCGCTGACGAGAGCCGTCAGTTGCCGAGATCGCACTCTCTCGGCTGACGTTGACCATACGTCATCGACGATGCCTTAGGAGCAAGCATCGTTCGACGAATAAAAGTATTCGAGTAAAAAATCGACCGAGAATTCACGATTCTCGGTTGTCAGTTTCCTACTCCTCAGTCAGTTTCCTTGTAAAACTCGGCATCACGTAGATTTCTTTATTGACGCTTATATTTGCGACTCTCGCTGACCAGAGTCATCAGTCACCGATATCGCATTTTCGGCGCAAGAGAGATGTTTGGCGAATGCAACAAGCCGAGTTGAGACAGGATCGAAAATTTCCAATTGCCGTTCGCACATCTGAATCTCGTCAGCATTCGTACATTTTTTACACATATTAGAAAACATGACAGCTTATAAAAAATTTTCACAAAATAATATAATTCTTCAAAGAAAGAAATTATCCCATTATACAGACTATATATGTATAGTGTATGTATGTATAGATATATATGTATAGTATATGTATGTATGTGGCGCCTCAGCGCTCACTTTCGCTTAAGTCAAATTTCAAATATAACGCACTTTGCGTCGGTGTGAACGATACCGATCGACGGTTGTCGTGAAGCCGATCACCCCCACTCTACTAGGTCGCAATTAGCCTACGCACTAATTGTGGACCTCAGTAATCAGCGAACTACCGAGTGATACACTGTATTAAACCGATCAATTAAATCTTTACTTTTAAGTATTGAATCTTCTTACTGCAATATTGTAACCCGACCTTCCACGATCCACTACATGTATAGATACATATATATTTCTATATATATTGTAACGTAATTCGTGTAAGGACGCGAGGAAAGTCAAGTAGTCGAGACGAAGGAAGGTGTTGGTAAATTAGATTTTATTACTTCTTATCGATACACGAAATATGTCGCGTGAGCCGTAGCGTGTACTCTCGCTAAGTACCCACGGTTCACTTAATTAGCCGCGATAAGCACCCCGGCGCTGTGATCACAGCGAGTTCCCGGTCAATGCTGATACGTTAATCGATGGCGTATCTGAAATCAATATGGCCGCGGCCGTGACATGTGCGCGCGAGTGTTATTACTGTTTTATACGGATTTTTGGTTTTTAGTGCGTTTAAAGGTGTTATTCCTCGTCCTTTCGGGATACTTAAATTGGTAAGTGTTATTCTGGTGCGCGCGTTCGCTTGGGTCGTTTATTTTATCTCCTTTTTTTATCTTTTCAGGTGTTGGCACGCCGTCTGGTTTGTCAACGGTCTTTCTTCCTTCTTGCTTGAATTTGAGATGACCGTGCTCTTGTCTTTGGATCATAAGTGAGTTATTTTCTGATTTGTGTTGTGAGTTTTTTCTTTTTTGTTGATTGCGTTGCCGTTTTCAGGTGATTATCAAGGATACCGTGCTACGTGACTGCGCTTTGCCGATCCTGCGCTCCAGCTTAGGTCTGTGCCTCCTGGTTCTTTCTCCGTCTGATAGTGATTGGTGGGTCTCTTAATTCTTGCTGCGCCTCCTGATTCTTGCTGCGCCTCCTGCTTCTTCTTCGACCCCGGTAGGTTAATCTGATTCGAGTTTGCCCTAGAGGTTGCTCACCCGCTGACTCCGCTGTCACAATACCGAGGTATTGCGCTGCTCCGCCAGGGTTATTGCTTCCTACTAGTGGTTCGCTCTTATCAAAGCAGATTTGAGAGGTACCGTTCTCCTTTGTTAGTTGTCAATTTATGTTCTCGCAAACATTACTTTGTTTGCGAGATTTGTTCTTGTTGTTCGCCATCTGACGGTTGTTTATTTAACTCACCATTGTTTATTTTATTTATAGGTCACGTGGTTGGTCGTCGTTGGACCGTTATATTGTCCCCCAAATTTCTCGGTGAGTAGCCTGCGTATCACCGTGAAATTTCCTTTCTCTCCATTTGTGCCTTTCGCAGTCCATCCCGCTGTTCTGGTGTTGGTCGTTCGCTATGGGTTCTTATAGAAATTATCGTACTACTCTCTTTTCTGACTTTTTCTTTATTTATTTTACAGACATTTTTTTTTTTTTTTTTTTTTTTTTTTTTTAAACTTATTCTACTCCGATGTTACGGACATCACATCCTCCTCTTCTTCCTCTTCTTCTTGCCTCTCTTCTTCTTCTCTCCTTCCCCATATTTCGTCGAACCGGTGGTCGGGGGTCACCTCTGTCTCCTCCTCGCTGTCCTCCGGGTCTTCCCACCAGCCTTCCGGTACTTCGTCCAGTACGCTTAGGTTGATACTTCGCCACCACTCATCGTTGTCATTGGTGGCTGACGTACTTGGTATTTCCTCGTGTTGGCTCGTGTCCCGGTGTTCGTATTGTTGTAGTTTTCGTAGATTTTCCTGCGCGCTACTTAGTTGGGGGCCCTCGCAGTACCACCTGAATGACTGTAATTCCCATGTTCGATGGGCTAACCCAAAGTGGGTGACGATACTCCTATAGTCCTGTCCAGTCTGGCTGTGGGTTAACCGACCCCAGATTGCATCCGTCCCGGTGACAGTTGGGTCCTTCACCAACCTCCATTTCTCCCCTACTGTCCATTCCCTTAGGAATCGGATGCCCTCTATGTCATACTCTTCACGGATCGGGCTGATTCCTCTAATCCCGCATGGTATAGTGAGGAACGGGGTGTCCCTCATCCATTGCGGTGCTGTATATAGCTGCTCCACCTTGTAGCTGAACTCGCCACCGTAGTCCCCCAGCCATGCGTAGGTCCATCCGTCGGTCACTTCCGTGATTGTTCCCCGGTAAAATTTGTGGTCTTGTCTGCACAAGACGCCTTTACCGGGGAACACCTCCTCCTCCACGCATGGTTTGACCTCCTGGTGGTCTCGAGGTGTTCGTTCGATCACCTCCAGGTGCGCGTGTACATTATAGCCTGGCAAGTTGAATCGCAGGTAAACTTGGTCCGGAGAGAGTAGTCCAATTATTTCCACGTCGTCATATGTGTCCGCAAGAAGGTCGATTGGAAAATTTTTGAAATCCATGGTCGTCGTATAGGTTGCTTGTTGTTGAGATGTATCTTAGTTGCCTGGTTGATTGCTACTGTTCGGTTTTCCGTTGGTATCGTCCTCCCCACTTCGATTTTCGGGAGTTTCCCCTGGACACCAAATTTTGATATTTTCGTCTGTGGTTGTTCTTATTTCGTATTCGTCCTTAATTTGTCTCCATGCTTTTGTTACTTTGTCCTGTGCCGCTTTGATGGCTCTTGTTGCTCTCCTTCGTCTCATCCGTCTGCTGTGCTCTCGTTTTTGTTGCCTTCGTCCTCTGCTGGCCATGTCACCGGATTTTGGTGGTTCCATGCTTTTGTTGTTACCCGTGGACGACTGATGTGTTGTCTAGTGCTCCACTCGTATGCTCTGATCGTCCAGTATTTCCACGCACTTTTTTTTTTTTTTTTTTTTTTTTTGTTGGTAAATTTTCCGTTTATTTCCCCTTCTCCTTCGTGTACTTATATTATTGTTCTTATTATTATTATTATATTTACTCTTATTATTATTAGTATTCTTATTTGTTTTTATTATATTTACTCCGATTATTATTATTATTCTTATTTGTTTTTATTATATTTACTCCTATTATTATTATTATTCTTATTTGTTTTTATTATATTTACTCCTATTATTATTATTATTATTTTTTTCTTTCCGTGCTGCTGTTCGTCTCTTTGTCATTTTTGTAATGTCTTAGCAGGCATGCGTGAAATTTACCTGTTTCTCTATTTGTTACAGGGTCTTCTAGGAGGTACGTAGCGAGCCCTACGCATTTTTTGATGGTGTACGGACCTTCGTACAGCGGCAGGAATTTGGCTGTTATCTTGTTCTTTGGATCTGATACGTTGAGCGCGCGTACTAGCACTTTTTCCCCTGGTTCGAATACGGTCGTCCGGTGTGTTTTGTCGAACCTGTCTGCGTTTCTTCGCCCCTTTCGTTCTATTCTAGTCTTTACAATTTCTATCTTTTCCTCGTATTTTAGCTTTTCGAATCTTTCTTCATTGAGCGCTAGAACCCACTCTTTCCAGATTCGTTGTGGTTTCTTTCTTGTTTGTAACTCCATTGGCGTCATTTCCGTTGTTTCATGGTGGGTTTCGTTTATGCACGTCTCTATGACCGGTATCCATTTTACCCACCCATTATGTTCTTTTTCGAGAAATGTCCGGAAGAATCTAGCTAGCTCCCTGTTGACCCTTTCAACCATATTTCCTTGTGGGTGCCTAATCGAAGAGAATATTCCTTTCACTCCTTCCTTTTCCAGGTGTTCGATCCATTTCTTTGAGGTAAATTGTGTCCCGTGGTCAAATTGTATCTTCTTTGGTTTGCCAAACTGTCGAGCATATTCGCCGAATATTTTCCGGATGGTGGTTTCCGTATTCGCTTTTCTTAGGGCGTATAATTTTACGTATTTCGTAAAAGTATCAATGGTGACCAGGATATGCTTTACACCGCCGGCCGCTGTCGGTAGTGGTCCGTAGAAATCTATGGACAGGAGGTCCCCCGGGCCCTCTGGCACTATGGTCTGCATTTTGGCGTAATTTGTTTGATTTGGCACTTTATTTCTCTGACATGTGTCGCATTGTGCAGTTAATTGTCGTACCCTTCTTGCCAATTGGGGGTGTGTGAAATCTTCGTCCAGCAGCCGCCACAGTTTCCGTGCCCCTAAGTGACCGTACATCTCGTGGCACTCTTGTATCAGTCGTCCGATGATTTTCTTCGGGATTAGTACCTTCCATGCCCGGCTACTGGTTTGCTTTTGTAGGCATGTATCTTTTACGCGGTATCTTGTACAGCCCTTGCTGCTTTCCATTTGATTCCATAGTTTTGTTAAATCAGGATCCTCCCTCTGTAGTTTGCCAATTTCTTTGAGACCGTTTTCTAACTCCTCACTTGCTGGCTTTGCTAGCATGGTCGCGATGACTATGGCCTTTGTTCTTTGTGTGTTTTCGTTTCCCTGTCGGCTCAGAGCATCCGCTACTTTATTCTCCGCACCTGGGCAGTGTTCTACTTCTAGGCGTAGTCTTGTATAAGTAGAGCCCATCGTAAGAGTCGGTCTCCGGCGAATCTACATATTCTTAGAAAGGTCAACGCCTTATGGTCCGTGACGACTTTTATTTTTGCGCCCAGTATATATGTTCTAAACTTCTGGAGCGCCCATACAATCGCGAGTAATTCTTTCTCGGTAGTTATGTATCCCAATTCGGCTCCTTTTAACGTTCTGCTCGCAAATGCGATTACTCCCACCTCGCCATTCTCATCTTCCTGCCCAAGTATCGCGCCTAGTGCGTAATCGCTTGCATCCGTTGTGAGAGTGTATCCTTTTCTGGGGTCCGCGTGCCGCAACATTATCTCGTTTATGAACAGTTGTTTCGTCTCCTCAAAGGCTTTCTGGTGTTGTTCTGTCCACTGCCATTTGTGACCTTTTCGGAGTAGCGCCAGCAGAGGTACTGTGGCCTCTGCGTGTTTGTTTGTGAACTTCGAGTAGAAGTTTATAAGTCCGAGGAACGCTCTCAACTGTTTCAAGTTGGCGGGCTGCGGGACATTCTTTATCGCGCTTATCTTTTCTGGTTGGGGCCTGATCCCCTGTGCTGATAGGATATGGCCCAGAAACTTGATTTCTTTCTTGAAGAAGGCCGATTTACGGAAGTTTAGCGTCATGCCGTGTTCTTCGATTCGATGTAGAATGCCCTCTAAATGTTTCAGATGTTCCCTTGGATCTGCCGATACGCACAGGAGATCATCCACAAAGTTAATCACCGACTTTCCCAAGTCCTGCAGGACAATCTCAAGGCCTTTGATGAGGCTGGCCGTGCTTGTTTTCAGACCAAACGGCGTTACGGTGAATTGGTAGCATTTGCCCTCATGTAAGAATGCCGTGTACTTCCTCGAGTCTTCGTCTAAGGGTATTTGCCAGAAGCTGCTGGTCATATCGAGACTAGACATTACTCGTATATCTCCACATTGTTGTAGGATTTCCTCCGTTGGTGGTGCCGAGTCGTGGTCTTCGACTAGGTATCCATTAAGTTGTCTCGCGTCGAGGCATAGCCTTACGGATCCGTCCTTTTTTATCACTGTGACCATCGGGTTTATGTATTGGCTTGTCGCTCTTTCAATTACTCCGTGCGCTAACATTCGTTGGATCTCTGTTCTTACTGCGTTGCGGTGTTGCATGGGTATCGGGTATGATCTTCTCATGTATGGTTCTGGTTCCTTTAAGACCAGTTTATGTATGTACGCTTTCATTCTGCCCGGCCTTTTGGTGAATAGGTGTCTGTATCGGTAGATTAGGGCCTTGAAGTCGTCCCTGACCTCATGCGGCATTTCTTCGCTCTCTTGGATTTTCTGGTCGACCTCTTCTTCTGCTAACTCCCCATCTTCTTTATTCGACTCGATTGTCGTTACTTCTTTTACCGCTTCTTTTCCTTCTCCTTCCCACCGTCCTTCCGTTAGACGTAGAAGTGGTCGTCCCCCGCCTCCATCGTGCCAGTTTGTCCATCTATTTTTATCTTCAGTTGTACAATACCGTCGATGCCCAAGATGCCTTCTCTCCGCAATTTCGGCGTTATCAGCAATTGTAGGACCGCTTTCTCCTCTCCAACTGTGACCTCCGCCCATATCGACCTCTTGACTCGACAAGTATCACCACCGAACGCCCCCCTCACCGCTCCTCCTTTGACTGGCAACACCGGACACCTTGACAGACCTTCCTTGTGTCTCTCAAAACACTCCTCCGATAGACAGCATATTTCGCTGCCACTGTCTATCAGCATCGTGATCTGCTCCTCTTCCACTCCGATCTTTATCTGTGGACACTCTAGGTCGGTTTTGTTTTCGGTAACTATTTCCTTCTCCTCGGTCAAATACTCCCTTCGGGCTCTCATATGTATCACTGTCCTGACCCGTTTTGCCGATATCTTGTTGTTTAGTGATATGTTCAACGTACTCTCGCGACCATCCGGGAATTTTGTGCTTTTTCTCTGGCTCCTTCTCTTCTTTACCGGCAGAACGTACGAGTTTGTTGTTCGTCTTTTGCCGCTCTTTGCGCTCCTTCTTTTTTTTGTTTCTTTTTTGTCGCTTCTCCACTTCTTCTAGAGCCCACTCGATTTCTTGTTCCTGCGTTGCGCCTCGTGCTTCTTCTTTCTCCGTGGTCACTACGGGCGCAACGCTTACGCGTTTCCCGACTCCGTTGCCGTACTGGTACTCGGTTTGCTTTCGGGATTGTTAACCGTCTGGTTTGTTGCTTGCAACTGCGGGTTCTGTGCTCCCCATGGTCGGTGGTTTGGCTCCTGCGTCCGTCCCCCAGCGTATGGTGCTTGATTGTTCCGGGCCCATGGGTTTGTACCCCATCGCTGTGCTGGCGTTTGAGACCTCTGTGGTCTTCTGCTCGCGTTTAACGGTCCCGCCACATCCATACTCTCGAGGAGTTTGAGGAGTTCGTCGATCGTTTGCACGGTTTTTATTTGTACTGCTGATCGGACCGTTTCATTGAAATGATTACTTAGGTATCGGACGATCTCGCTATTACTTAATTGTTTGCTCAAATCTTTAGCGTTGCCGAAGATCCGTGTTGCGTACTCGGCTCTCGTCACTTTCTGTTCATCTAACTCGTACGCGCCAAACTCCAGGTTCCTGCTCACTTTGTCCTGTATCTGTCGGCTCCAGTATCTTGTCTGGAATTTTCGTGAGAAGTCTTCTATACAGTGCACGTCGCCTTCCACGACCCTCCACCAGTCTTTTGCGGCGCCTTTTAGTGACTGCCCTATGAGATAGTGCAGGTCCATATTTCCTGTAATTTTCCAGAACTGCTCAAGTTCTCGTAGATATCTCATCGGGCGTCCTTGACCATCTCCGCTGAACGATGGTGGCTGTTGTTTGGCCACATACATCTGGCTCATATTCATTCCACTTTGCGCTAGATTTATCGTTTGTGATAGTCGCGTTCGTAATTCGTCCTCATATGCATCTATTCGGTCTCGATTTTCTTGGACCACTGTCGCGGTCTTCTTCAGATTTTCATTGACCTGCGACATGCTCGTCATTGTTCGCTGTAGTTTTTTTTCGACGGCGTCGAAGTCGGCTTTTCTTTCTCTATCCATCGCTTCGAGATTTGCAGCTATTGTGTCTTGTGCGATCGTTATTTTTCTGTCTGTTTGTGCTACGACGCGATCTAACTCTTCCTGGCATTCCAACCGGGCGAATTCCTGGGTCTGTCTGCAGCGAAGGACGCATTTCTCATCCTGATCCTTGATATTCTCTGCTCTTAAGATTCGCTCGCGGTTCTGGTTGTTTGTCAGTTCTTTGAGTTGTCGCGTCAGGAGTTTAATTGATTCCTCTAACTCGAGGTGCATTTCGTCTGTGAAATTTGTAACATCTTCCTCGATCTCGTGGTCCGCTGTTGGATCACCCTCTCCCATTTCCGGGCTAGTTTCGCGCATATTTCGATTTTCGTCCATTCTTTTGGATTACCTCGTCGTCTCTTAACTTTGCTCGCGTCCCTGTTCGGGCGCCAAATGTAACGTAATTCGTGTGAGGACGCGAGGAAAGTCAAGTAGTCGAGACGAAGGAAGGTGTTGGTAAATTAGATTTTATTACTTCTTATCGATACACGAAATATGTCGCGTGAGCCGTAGCGTGTACTCTCGCTAAGTACCCACGGTTCACTTAATTAGCCGCGATAAGCACCCCGGCGCTGTGATCACAGCGAGTTCCCGGTCAATGCTGATACGTTAATCGATGGCGTATCTGAAATCAATATGGCCGCGGCCGTGACATGTGCGCGCGAGTGTTATTACTGTTTTATACGGATTTTTGGTTTTTAGTGCGTTTAAAGGTGTTATTCCTCGTCCTTTCGGGATACTTAAATTGGTAAGTGTTATTCTGGTGCGCGCGTTCGCTTGGGTCGTTTATTTTATCTCCTTTTTTTATCTTTTCAGGTGTTGGCACGCCGTCTGGTTTGTCAACGGTCTTTCTTCCTTCTTGCTTGAATTTGAGATGACCGTGCTCTTGTCTTTGGATCATAAGTGAGTTATTTTCTGATTTGTGTTGTGAGTTTTTTCTTTTTTGTTGATTGCGTTGCCGTTTTCAGGTGATTATCAAGGATACCGTGCTACGTGACTGCGCTTTGCCGATCCTGCGCTCCAGCTTAGGTCTGTGCCTCCTGGTTCTTTCTCCGTCTGATAGTGATTGGTGGGTCTCTTAATTCTTGCTGCGCCTCCTGATTCTTGCTGCGCCTCCTGCTTCTTCTTCGACCCCGGTAGGTTAATCTGATTCGAGTTTGCCCTAGAGGTTGCTCACTCGCTGACTCCGCTGTCACAATACCGAGGTATTGTGCTGCTCCGCCAGGGTTATTGCTTCCTACTAGTGGTTCGCTCTTATCAAAGCAGATTTGAGAGGTACCGTTCTCCTTTGTTAGTTGTCAATTTATGTTCTCGCAAACATTACTTTGTTTGCGAGATTTGTTCTTGTTGTTCGCCATCTGACGGTTGTTTATTTAACTCACCATTGTTTATTTTATTTATAGGTCACGTGGTTGGTCGTCGTTGGACCGTTATAATATATATATATATATATATATATATATATATATATATATATATATATATATATATATATATATATATATATATATATATATATCTGAATATATTCAGATCAGAAATCATATATATTGTCACGCCGACGGGGGGATAGAACTGAAAGGTAAGGGGGGGGGGAGAAGGGGGTCCTGAAACGGGGAAAAAGAAATGCTAACAAGAATATACAATAAATAAGAAAATGGCGCAAGGTTTATTAAAGAAAAAAACAAGAACAGCGATAAACCAAATTAATTTCAATAAATGTGGTCGGCGGACGATCTCCGGGGATAATATAAATTCGACACAAAAATATATTTCTGGGTGCCAGTTAATTTTTCTTCCACAAAAAAAAATAACAAAAAAAAAAGAAATAATAGACTAACAACAATATTTAAACGCTCTTATTAGATAATTTCTTATTAACTACGACGGTACGGGGACGATCTTATGGGAGACAAAAAAAAGGAAACTCAGGGTATGGATTCTCCGACTCTACTGGGCCTCTTAGTTATTACCATCAGTCTATCGAATTTGAATTAAATATGGGGTCGGCTAATTTTGGAACGACATATAGGACGATAAGGAGAATATTCGGGACGCTCTATTAAGGTAGTTCTATAGTCTTTTTTGATATTTACCAAAGTGTTGAAATTTTAATATGTTGTTTACTAGCTTATCACGCATGAGTCCTGAAATTTTTAAGTCGATTCACCATCTACTTTCAGAAATTTTCTCGATTGAAAAATGTATTTTTTAACATATTTTACATGGCGTATATGTGGAAAAATACGTTTACGATGGCATTTCAAATTGTAATTTCTAAACTAATCTTACCAGCTTGATAACAAACTAGAAGGGTTTTAAGGAATATTGTAGAATTTACATAAAAAAAAAAAAATTATGGTTTACCACATAGTTTCCAAGAAATTATATTCTGAAAAATATCATTTTCATTCGGGACCAAGCCTCGAAACAATCGGCTGCAACGAACCACGTCCAATACATGTGAAGATCGCATTCATACACACGGTACGTGTATGGGTGGCGCTTCGAGCGGTACAGGTCATGTCATAAGTTTTCATAAAATGCTACGCTGCAGAAAGTGTCCCCGGCTATCTGATAGGAGGGAAACTTTTTGCTCGTACGTGTACCTATAGAACTACCTTAATTGTGGCTCACGATATTTTAATTCGCACGCTGCCTGAAGGACAGCGGCACAACACGATACAACAACAAAGTACGCAAGTGTCAATACCACGCGTAACGGTCGGAGCGGGCGACCTAGGGAAAGGGGGAAGAAGGGGGAGGGGACGTACCTGACTCGCACTTACTCTACGCGCGCACAACCGTTCCACGCGATTACTTCTCGAACTTATAATATTCGCGGTACGCTTACTATCGGGGTTCTCAAAACGCAAGGGAACAAGATAGAAATACAAAAAAAGGGGGAATTCTCTAAACAATTCGGGTAACAAAATTTTGGGAAAATATGCAACGTATGCCGGAAAATAATTCTGGATCGGAAACGGTGCAAACACTTACTCGTCGATGTTTTGTTCTGCCGATGCTTTCTCTCCTTCTCTCTCTCTCTCGATCTCCTCGGCGCCGTATCCTTTCACTCTCTCCGGATAATTGTTTTCTCACTATAATCCTTCGCTATGTCCTCTTCACTCTCGTCTCTCTCTCTCACTCTCCAAATTTTTTTTTCTCTCGCACTCTACTCTTTCTCACACTCTACACTCTCTCGATATTTCCTTGTCACTCTCACTCCTTCGCACTCTCTCTCTCTCTGTGGCCTGGTGAGTACTCGTTACATGTACCGAATCGCTCTGTCAAAAGGCCTATTTTCTGTTGGGTTGCTGCCCACGGGCATTTTTCATTCTAGAACCGAAGCTAGCACAAAACGCTTTTCGTCATATTTTCCGTTCCACTTTGGCTCGGCGAGTCAACTCGTTCAGGAAAATTGATGAAATAGCGTTGACGGTTTTCCTAACCCTACTCTCGGAATCTAACGGATCGGCGTGGACGGAACGTTGCTATCTCGATCACACTAACAGCGCATGCGCCCACCTATGAGCACGACTACGTTGGACGAAGAAGCGAAGGCTTCTTCGTCTCGCGCGTATAGGCAGACATCCGCATTATCATTATCACCACCATCATCTTGCTTCGTGGAATGACCCCCACACTGCCGACGAAGCGAGCGTGACCAAGTCGGGGATTTTCAATCAAAAACTGCGTGTATCGGTCGTGAGTGTAGCTAATTACATTATCAATATCGCGACGCTCGCAGGTCATTGTATACGGCGGTCGACTGTTATTGTTTGGTATCCCGATTCTCAACTGTACTAGTACTACCGTACGCATGGTGTGTGTGTGCTATAGGTGTAATAAAGCTATCGCGAATAACCCGAAGGTCTGCGCGCACTGTCAGCGATCGTTTCATCCGGGTTGCGTTAAATACTATTTCAGTTCGAGGTCGGTGAATGAATGTTGTGGAGATCATCTGAGCACTATGAATATTGATCTGACAAATACATCTGCGTCAGCTGATACATCTAATCAATGGCAAAAAGTGCTCCAACATCAGGTTGCCGCGATCGAAAAGCTGACTGCGCTCGTGCGTGAGTCAAATGCTAGCTCTGCACGACTTGCGGACGAGATGCGTGCATCTATGGCTAGGATGAATGCCGTCATAGCGCAGATATCTATCTTGCAACAAGCGACCGCGGCTAATTCGGAAAAGATTGCAGAACTATCGCGAGAAATTGAGAGATTGAAAGCGGGTCAGGGTCATTCTTCAGGCATAGGAAGTAACTCTAATCCAAGTGAGATTGTAGTGGCGGGAATACCAGCCGCATTCACGGATTATCCGAGGATCTTAGTATCTAAGGTCTTGGCCGCCCTCGGGCTAGGTGAATTCTCGAGTCATGTTCTAGGAGCTAGGAAAATGGTGCGTAAGACTCCGATAAATGGTCAGCCGGCACACAGTCAATCGGCATATAGTCAATCGCCAGGGTCGTCGAGTGCTCAAGACACGCGTCGCTCATTTTCTATAGCGGTAACGCTCACATCCACCGCCGTTCGAGACGCCATCATAAATGCAAAAAGAGCAAAACGCGATCTAAGCATTTCGGATGTTTTTAATAGCAACACGCGAGGTAAAATATTTGTCAATGAAATGCTGTCAACAGAATGTTATAAATTACTTCGACTAGCAAAGGTGCAGGCAGCTAGAGCGGCATATAAATACGCGTGGGTCAGGGATGCAAAAATCTTTGCCAGAAAAGATAACGGACAACCAGTGGTCGCTATCGGTTCGGCTGACGATCTCGCCAAGATAGTCTGACTGCCTTCTCCTCACTCTGTTTCCTTGCAGTCCCCTTCGCGCGCACTACCGGGTAGGGGCACTGATTCTTATCTAAGAGTGGCGCATTTTAATGCTAACTCGCTCCTGGGCCATATTGACCTCGTTCGGTTGCACTTAGAACTTAACCCCTATCATATTATCTCTGTCGCTGAGACGTGGCTCCACGCTCACATTCACGACACATTAGTCAATATCAATGATTATTTCCTCATACGGAATGATCGGGAGGGTAAGCGTGGTGGTGGCGTTGCATGCTATATTCACAACTCTCTGACTGCAAAGCTGTTGGATGCATCTCCAAATACGTATTCTAATGCCCCTGAACTCATCATATTGCAGATAATACTCCCTCGTGGTGAGTCCATTCTACTCACGACTATGTATAGAAGGCCGAAGGGTCAACTTTTCCACAAATTCGAAAGTAGTTTCGCTCGGTTTGCACACCTCTGCAAGAATATTATCATTGTGGGCGACCTAAACTGCAATCTTTTATTGAACGATTATACCGCTAACTACCTCAAGAACTTGATATTTTCTCATTCCATGTTTCTTGTACCTTCGGGCGCCACGCATCATACGGCGCATTCTGACTCGTGGTTAGATGTTGTAATTCTCGATGATGAGTGCAAATTGATTTCGTACAACAAATCGTCTTCCCCCTTTATTGCTGGCCATGATTTTCTGTCTCTCAAATATGCTGTCAACTTGTCCTCTAATTCCTCTCGTCTGATAACGAAGCGGAATCTGGCCAACTTCTGCGATCGTGATTTTCTTGAGACTGTCGATTCTATATTTGCAACGAGGGCTACCAGCGAGGTGGTTGAGATCAATACCGCCACGCAACTAGATGCTCGCACTGTGGATGTCACGCATTCATTATGCGCTGCGTTTGATATGCATGCGCCTCTCACCACCTTTCGTGCCAAAAAACCGCCGACACCGTGGCTGACGAGTGGGCTGAAAGACAAGATAAGGGAAAAGAACAGATTGTATAAGCGCGTCAAGAGGACTAACAATGTTCTGGGGTTTGTAATGTATAGACTAGTTCGTGATCGTGTCACGATGGATGTCAGGAGGGCTAGGAGTGATTTTCTTCTGTCCAAACTTAATTCTGCACGTGACCAAAAGTCTATGTGGGCGGCATTGAGACATTGTGGTCTAGTTAGGCCATCTCTCTCTTCTTCGCTCCATTTCTTCTCACTAAACGAGTTAAACTCCCACTATGGGTCCGTCTCAGCTTCCTCACTGCCGATTGCAGATCATCTCTTGGTCGCTATGTTAGCCGAAACCCCCTGTATGGAAGACCCCTTCTCTCTGCAAACTATCACGGGTGAGATGGTCTTGCGGCATATGAGTCGTTCGGTGTCAACCTCGCTCCACGCTGGCTCTGATGGCATCTCTAACTTCATTATCGCAAAATCGCTCTCATGGCTGATCACTCGCCTGACTTGTATCTTTAATCTGTCTATCGAGCTTGGCCATTTTCCTCAGCAATGGAAACTTGCGTTCGTTCGACCGCATCTAAAGATAAAAACCCCGAGATCGCCCTCGGACACACGGCCTATTGCCATCCTACCAGAGTTCTCGAAAATATTTGAAAGAATCATTTTTGAGCAGTTGTCACGCTATCTAGAATCTCACAACATTCTAGATCCGAGGCAATCTGCTTACCGACGAGCGTACATCACTCAAACGGCTCTCCTCAGGGTCACTGATGATATTTGGCGAGCTGTAGATGAGAGAATGGTTACGATCCTTGTTCTTTTTTATTTTAGCAAGGCTTTCGACACAGTGCCGTATTTGAACCTCCTCAGGAAATTGAGGCTCCTCGGGTTCTCGGACCACGCCTTGAGATGGTTTTATTCTTATTCGGTGGGCAGATCACAGGTAGTTACGGATGGGCAGGGGAGCATTTCGGACGCCGTCAGGTTATCCGCAGGTGTTCCGCAAGGCTCAGTCCTGGGTCCGTTGCTATTCACACTATATATTAATGATATCGCAGCAAACCTGGCTTACTGTGATTACGTTATCTTCGCGGATGACACTCAGATTTATCTGAAGTGTTCTCCGGCTGAAGTGAATGACGGGATTGCCAAGGTCATTCGTGATGTCGATGGCATCGCCAGGTTTGCGGACGCGAACGGCCTGTCACTCAACATAAACAAATCGAAGGCACTTATACTCGGTAGCAGGGCGTACGTCAGGGAGATGGATCTATCGACTGTTCTTCCTATCACGGTAGGCTCCGCCATTCTGCCGTTCGTCGCGGATGCCAGAAATCTCGGAGTAGTTCTTTCCTCAGACCTCTCTTGGAGTAAGCACGTTGCGAATATTGCTCAGCGTGTCCACTGCGTGCTGCATAAGCTCAAATTCCACAAAGCCTCGCTCAGCCAGGATGTCCGGATTTTGCTGGTAAAAACACTTATTCTGCCCCACTTCGACTACTGCTGTCTGGTATATCATGATCTGACGAAATCCCTGAATTCCAAGCTAGAAGTAGTGCTAAATACCTCCATCCGATTTATATTTGACCTGAGGAGGGATGTATCAATTATGCCGTACAGGAGGAGACTAAATTGGCTTTCGGTCAAGGGCAGGCGCCAATACTTCCTTGGCACCATGATATATCGTTCGCTATACGCTAGTGTGCCGCCTTATCTGAGTGAACTTCTACCTACTAATGACCCGGGGGTGAGGCGCTCTGAGAGGAGTCTTGAACGTACATTTCGCGTTCCGATTCACCGTACCGAGGCGTTTCACAGGTCTTTCCAGATCGCCGGGCCTCTCCTCTGGCACTCACTGCCGGTGCGAATTCGCACATCGTCGTCAATTGACGTATTTAAGGGCCGGCTCTATGCCTATTTATTGGAATCGGAGAGTGCAGCTTAATCTTAAAAGTGAAGTAGGGGGCCAAGTCGACTTAGGGTGAATTCGTGAGAAGGCTCCGTCAAAACTCCTTAGCAGTATTTTACTTTATACTTTATTCTGTTTCATTTTATTGTACCATATTCTTCTTCTTCTGTATTAAGTTTTAATTTCTGTATTAGGCGTAAAGAAGGCGTAGGATTTGTTAAGCCATCGTAGGCCGCAGTGCCGTTTGGGCCTCTAGTAATGAGAGAATAGTTGTAGTTAAGTTAAGGTTCAGTAGTCTAAGTATATAATGTAATAAACTTATTCAGAGGTCACGGCTTGCATTGACATAACGTTTGTAAATGTCTTGCAAGTCGGGAAATTGTTATAATTTTTGCCCCATAGCTCGCTAGGGCATAACAATAAATATCATCATCATCATCATCTCTATCTCACTCTAACTCGCCTTCACAATATACTCTTTCCCTCCGCTACTCTCACACTTCCTTACTCGCACTCTAATTTCTTTCAAATTTTCTCAAAACTTTTTTCGCTCGCTCTGCTTCGGTGGTCAAACTCCAAGTGAGTTTAAATTTTCCGTTGGGCAGCAGCGGCACGGGTCAGGTGATACGGGGGGTGGGGAGATCGATATTTTCGGGACGGTACTAGGGAGATCTATTGGGGAGATGTGTGTAATTAGGATGATCGATATGGCAGGGTCGTCCTTATCGATATCGGGATTTATGGGTAAGGGTAATCGATGATGCTCGCCGCGCGCTGCTGCCATCTCCTCGTAACTCGCATTACTTTGTCGATGGATGACAAGTAATGGGTTACGGGACGATGCGTGTGAGATTTGGCGGGTTACATTTGAGTGTGAGAGCGTGCCGGTGAATTCTTTTTTGGTTTCTGGACGTCCTGGGAGTCCCTCGGGTGATATTTTCTTGGCCTGTCGGGGTGTCCTTAGGATATCCTTGGTGATGGCGATGACTATGACAATGATGACGGTGACGATGGCGGCGATGATGTCGAGGACGAAGCTGATAATTATGATGATTACGTTGACGAGGGCGACGATAACGGTGAGGACTATGATGACGATTACAACGATGACTACGGTGACGATGAGGACGACGATGACGACGATGACGGCGATGACGGTGACGCAAGTGTTTGCACGGGGGTCTACTAGTGGGACTTTTTTGGGGAGTGGAAGGGATGAGAGTGATCCTAGAATGATTTCGTACTTACTCTTAATTGTAGATTACGCGTGTGGAACGGTTGCCTTGGAGTTCACCTGGGGGATGAGGTTGTGCAACATCACAATATATATATTGAGACGAATAAACCTGAAACAGAAAATTATAACATTAGTTAAATAAACAATCGTAAGAGGGCTACGCTTCTCGTAAACAAATAGTTAGCAATAACAATATAAATAAGCGACCCAGCTACCAACCGAGCACCTTCAAATACTTACAGTTAGTAGGGGAACAACCGATATCCTTCGACGCCCAAATTACTGCCACAAGCAGCAAGGAGGGAATCTCGACCGATAAACGGTAAACCCACGATACGTCTAACCTGTAACTTACGAAGTAAAGATTAGTTCCAAAGTTCGAGGAGTATTAAAATTTACCTCGTGTACGGTTGAAATCAGTCGATACAAGGATCCCGTGATCGACCAGGTGTGAAAAGAGTCCGACAGCAAGCACCGACTCGAAGGTGAACAGTAGTCGTAGTAAAAATTATCAGGGACCTAAAAGAAAAAGATATAAATCTTCTTGCGGCGTGAAAGAAAAAGAAGTACAATAATTTCGATACCTACCGAACCCTTGGAAGTCACAAATCACTTCACACACAGAGAAAATAAGCGAGAAACAAACGCCAAGAAACGTAAACACACGAGTTGACAAGTCAGGGCAAGCGCCATATTGATCTAAGACCGATAGACCATAAACACACCGAAACTCGAAACATTCGACCAATGCATACCGCGCTAATATCAACGATCGAGATCATAATAACCACTATGTACTACCAATCACGCTAATCGAAGTCAAAGATAAAACAATTCAGCTACGTTATCTACGCATGTAACCGAGGCATAAGAATAAACTAATAAGAGAATTCTACCCAGGACCACATTTATTTATTCTCCGCTCGAGATCCCGAACCAAATTATAAATGAAACACAGTCAACACGTTTCAATATATATATATATATACATATTTCTGAATGGGTTTATATATATGGTGGATGATATCAATATATATATATATATATATATATATATATATTCGGACAGATGTATGTATCTCTACATATACTCTGCCTCTATATATATATGATTTCTGATCTGAATGTATATATATTGTGACGTTGTGCACAATTTTCCTCCCCCGCCGGTGATCCTCTAAGATGGCCGTTCCACGTTTCCACCTAAAAAGTAAGTATAGGAATTAGAATCATAGTTTATAAAATCCCGTCCCGATCCTTCCCCAAAGTAAAAGTACAGGTGCAAACACTTACGCTCCGAGGGATACCCACCGGTGCCTGTGACAGGACACCCCACCGCTCCGCAGCTCGTCATTACCGTCATCGTCGTCCTCGTCATTACCGTCATCGTCGTCCTCGTCGTCGTCGTCGGTATCGCCATCGACGGCGCGACCATAACCTGAAAGGGGAAAGAAAACGACACGACTACCCCGAGGACAAGGAGAAACCAGAAGAAAAATACGAAGACTCACCGTCAGGACCACCCCGAGGACACGCTGGACCAACAAGGACGACCCGTCGAAGCGAAGAACACCAGGACATCCCGCAAATTCACCACAAATCCACCGGCACGAGTACACTTCACACCCTCTCACTCACCTGTCAAAATATTGTGCAGATCGTCCCGTTCTCTGTCCACTCATCAATTATCTACATAGTGGCGCGAGAGCGGGCGAGATGGCAGCAGCGCGCAATGAGAAAAATCCTAATTATCCTAAATCCCGATATTCATGAGAGCGACTCTACCCTATCGACCGTTACGATAATTCTCCTCTTTCCCAATCGATCTCCCCAACGTAATTCCCACCCATTGATTTCCCATCGACCCGTTACCGCGTAACCCGTGCCGCTGCTGCCCAATCACCGAAGGACGTCCCGGCCAATCAGCGGCCGAGAAGAATTACGAAGCTTCCGGGAAGACATGTGCTCGCCACTTAGATTTTGACCACCGGCGCGTATAGAGGTGCGAAAAGAATATTAATTTAGAGAAGCGAAAAGGAGATTTTTGGAGAAAGAAAAAGCTAATTAGAGAGTACAGAATATTTAGAGAGAGAGTGAGTGACGAGAAAGAAGAGTGCGGCGTGAGTGTGATAAAGGACGAGGGAAAGGACAAGCGTGATACGAAGGAATAACGGAAAGGAAAGGAAAAATTCGAGACGGAGAGCGACAGGATACCACGAGAGACCGTCGAAAGTAAGTGTTTGCACAGTCTCCCCCCTTTACCAAGAAAAGATAATAGCGATAATCGAGACCCCAATTCCCTCCTCGCAGTTGATACCTGCTGTTCAGTAATTAGAATCACCCCTTGTATATTCTCTGTTTTCTATTTCCTCGTTTCTCTACGGCAGTATGTAGTTCAGCGTATTTCTTTTCCAACATATAAAACCTTGCGTGGAACGGTCATACGGCGTGGCAGTATAGCGTATGCAGTAAGTAGCCCCCCCCCCCCCTTTCCCGCACCCATCTCCCAGTCACCGAACGTCCCATGCCGAGCGAGCACACACGACTTGCCGTGTTTATTGCCGTCCGTCGCGTTGTCCTTCGGACAGCGGTCGAGCATCGCTCGACACTGTTACTTCCCCGCACACCGACCTACCCCCCCCTTTCCTCCATCCTACCTCAGTGACCATCCTCTTTTTTTCCTTCTTCCCTCCTAATAGGTACGTAGTCATAAATATTGTGTTTGAGTTGTTAATTCTCGAATTAACTGGCGCCCAAAATTATTCCCGTGTATTGTGAAATAAAATTAAATAAATAATATAAAAATTTTTTTTGAGTTAGTAGTCTTACATTATTATTTGAGAGATATTATTGTTGTAGAAATATTATTTTTGAAAGAATTATTTTGTTTTGGGTAGTATAGAAAAGTGGCAAAATAAACTTGAATTGTTGTTATTATTCTTTACCTTCTTTTTTTTGTATTGACTTCTATCTTTTACGTAATTTCAGGAGCCCCCCCCCCCCCCCCCCCCATCGGCGTGACTATATATATATGTCGCATCGCAGGAAGGTTCAGGCGATTAAAATCAATTCATCGTTGCTCAGGCAACATATGTGACATAAATCTTTTTATAAAACAAAATGAGAACAAGCGAATAAACAAAAAGAAGAAAAAGTTGAAGAAATGAAAAAGAGGAGGAAAACATCCCTGAGCAACGAGAGTTATTCTTGAACCTTTGAAGAAGACAGACCTACATCTCCTCATTTTCAGTCAATTGATTTATTTGAGTTAAATGTTTTTCAATTATATCGAGTTAACAATAAAGCGTGTGAGTCGTGTCACTGCGACATACAGTGAAGAATAACTGTTTTTGAATCGGACTCGTTTCTTGTTGTGTTTTTAATCAACCTTCTCTAACATCAGAAGTGGGATACTGAATCTTTAATTCAATGATAGAAGACGACGAAAATAGTTCCGCGATAATGAACAATGAGAGAGGTGTGAGTGGGACGGAGAATGCACAATTTCGAAATCGAAAAAGAAGTCGATCTTCAACTTCAGCAGAATCTGAACGCAATTTCGACGAGCTGCTACGAACTAAAAATAAACGTAGGGAACGTATGTCGAGATTGAAAGAAGAGAATCTTCGATTGACTGCTCTGCTAACTCGACGAGATCGAGCTCCGATGGAACTCGTTAAATTTGATCCAAAAACTACGGACGCAACCGGATGGGCAAACATGGTCGATGAATGGATTCGACAATACAAGCCCGACGATTGGGAAATCATCCAGCATTTGGCTAAAGCCTTCAAAGACGAAGCGGCTCATTGGTTTACTGCTATCGATCCTGCCGGAAAAAGTTGGTCTGAAATCCGGGTTGAATTTATGAGCTCATATGCAAAAAACAAGAATGCTGCTTCAGAACTTCATACGATTTGGACCGAAGACGCTGAGTTTACACTGGAAAGTTTTATGAAAAGAGGACGGAAAATTAAAGCGTGTCTCAAGGAAAGGAAATCAGTGGACGAAATTACCGTACAGTTAACCGGATTATCGTACTCATTGCAACATCGGTTCGTGCGCAACATATTTGTACGAGAATCACCTCGGAATCTGCAGGAAGCAATATCGTATCTCGATGGAAGAACAACCGATTACCATCGACCGCGTGCGTCTTTCGAAACTCCTGGTCCACATACCAAGCTTTCGATGCCGCGGAGTGGAAAGTCGCATTGTTTGGAAATCGAATGTTTCAATTGCGGAAAAAAAGGACATCGTAGAGCTGATTGCAGATTATCCGCGAAAACACAGAGTGGTCAGATACGTAACAATAGGAGTTCGTATCCTAAAAAGACAGTGATCTGCTATATCTGCAAAGAGGAGGGCCATATATCTCCGAACTGCCCAAAAAAGAACGAGAAAACAGTGAGGCTTTGTAATATGACCTCAACTGAGAATATTTTGAAGCTGGCTGACGGTAATGTATTGACATTTTTGTTTGATTCTGGTGCAGACTGCTAACTAGTAAAAGAAAATTTAGTAGAACGGTTGCCTGGTAAAAGACGACGCATCTCTACACGATTAAGAGGAATTGGAAATGGATATGTAGATTGTCGTCTCCAGATTTCTGTATTGGTGGATTTAAATGGCATTAACGTTGAAGTTGATTTATATGTGGTACCGGATGAAAGTTTATCCGTTGATTTAATTCTGGGTAAAGAATTGTTGGCAAATGGTCTGTCAGTCACAATGAACAGAAACATGGTGAAATTTGCAAAAATTGCCAAATTTGTGGGCTCATGTAGCTTAGAAATTAATGTGGATGCTATCGACTGTGGATTGTTTGAAATGAAAAATGCGCTTGTCATTTTTTTTAAATTATATGCCAAACATTTGAGTGCCGAAGCTCCCAAGATTCGAGTGACTTCTGGCAAACTCTAAATTAGGTTAAAAGATGCAAATAAAATAGTACAGAGAAGACCCTATAGGTTAGGCGCAGTAGAACGAGAAAATGTAAGAGACTTAGTTGACAAAATGCTTAAACCAGAAATCATTAGAGAAAGTAAAAGTCCATTTTCTAGTCCAATTATATTGATCAAAAAAAAGATGGAACAGATAGATTGTGCGTAGATACAGGATCAATTGGATCGCTTGTATGGCGCATATTACTTTTCATCATTGGATATGATATCCGGGTTTCATCAGATACCTGTCGAGGAGAACTCGATAGAAAAACTTGCTTTTATAACACCTGATGGTCATTATGAATATTTGACGATGCCGTTCGGATTGACGAATGCACCATCTGTGTATCAAAGAGCAATTAACAACGCGCTTGGGGAATTAAGGTATTCTTACGCGATTGTTTATTTAGACGATGTTCTTATACCTGGTAAAACCAAACAAGAAGCTTTTGAGAGATTAAAAATTGTCATTAAAAAACTTGCCGATAACGGATTTTCGTTCAATTTAAAAAAATGTAACTTTTTGAAAACAAAAATCGATTATCTGGGATACACTGTATCGAGCGGAGAATTGAGGCCCAACCTTCGGAAAATCGAAGCTCTGGTGCAATCACCCATCCCTCGAACACAAACCCAGGTAAGACAGTTGCTAGGACTGGCATCCTATTTGCGCAGGTTTATACCAAAATTCTCACAAATAGCAGCTCCTTTGTACAGACTTACCGCAGGGATTACTAATACGGTAAAATGGACAAGTGAACACTATGAATCTAGGACAAAGCTTATTGAATATTTAACATCAGAACCATGTCTTCATATATTTGATCGTAGCCTACCAATCGAATTACATACTGACGCTAGTGCCCTTGGGTACGGCGCTGTGCTACTTCAATGCAAAGAAAAAAATAAACACCCGCAGGGTGGCCATCGTCAGGGAAAATCTGGAAATGTCAGGGAATTTAAAACGCGTCAGGGAAATCCGGGAAATATCAGGGAATTTGAAACGATTCAGGGAAATCTCGGAAATATCACGGATTTCGAAATTCAGGGTCTATTCATAAATTAAAATTGTGAAATTTCGTTAGACCATTTTATGTCTTGTGTTAAATTATCGCAATTCAGTAGGATAACAAAAAAATAGAAAGCGTCTAAATAGGTAATTCGATAAAACAGTCGATAACCGAGTGTTGTAGTCTCCGCTAAATGCTATTCGCCATGTCACAAAACAGTAAATATACGTAATGATGCGGCAACAGCGCCTATCGGCTTAGGCTGCATGCATGTGTCCGCGCCTCCGCGTTCGAAACGGTGGTAGGTAGGGACTCGCGTGGACGACTCTGGCCTCAGTTGTTTTCAGTCGATCTTCTTCTCACACTCGTTGTCTTCTCGTAGTTATATTATTGAGTCGCGCGTTCGACAGGTCGGAACAGCTCGTTGCCACGAAAATACCTTCTAATATGAAGTGTACGATACCGTATTCTTATTAATATACATAGTGATTTAAGGTAAGTAAATTTTAGATATTGGCATCGTGTCTAAGTTTCTGTGTAGCATTGAAATTGAAACAATTAATTTTTACAAAGATTTTGTATATTTCCGCTTCAACATTTGATTCATGATAACTTCAGCTTTATGTACTTATGTACAACTTACGTATTTCTTATATAGAAGCTTATAATTTGCTTTTTCTCCATCGTGTGAATTGGTATGCATATGCACAACTAGTATTATATTTAACGTAAAACGTTTCAAACACATGATAGAAATATAACAAAGAGATTTTTCATTTCTTTGTACGTTGTTTTTCTTTACCCAACAAGGGGAATATGTGGCAATAATATGGCTTAAATCTTTCATTGTGTACAATGAATTATTAAACCTTTCGTACAATGTAATATTAATCAAAAACTTTTCACATTTTTTTCGCAACTCAACATTTCGTGTACTCTTTCATGATAACTTCAGCTTTATGTACTTATATACAACTTAAGTATATTTCTTATATAGAAGCTTATAATTTGCTTTTTCTCCATCATGTGAATTGGTTTGGTTTGGTATGCCTATGCACAACTAGTACTATATTTAACATAAAGCGTTTCAAATACATGGTAGAAATATAACAAAGAGATTTTTCCTTTCTTTGTATGTTGTTTTTCTTTATCCGTCAACGGGAATATGTGGCAATAATATGGCTTAAATCTTTCATTGTGTACAATGAATTATTAAAACTTTCGTACAATGTAATATTAATCAAAACCTTTTAACATTTTTTTCACAATTCGATATTTCCTGCACTCTTTCATGTTTATTGCATGCGGTGTTTGAATATTTTTCCGACAGAAGTAAGGTGTATCTCAAATTGAAGATGGTTGGGCCAACAAAATCTACGAGTTTTAATCCGGATTGGGTTACGAGCGAAGATTTCTCATCGTGGATTGCAGCAGTTTCTCAAAGACCACAAAGTGCTCGATGCACCTTTTGTGAAACCACATTTTCTTTGAGTAATATGGGTAGACGTGCTTTAGTGAGTCACGCGGAGTCGAAGAAACATAGAAAAATCGTAGATGCGAGAAAAAGAACGCGCGATGTTGGCATCGTGTTTGGTGAAGCTCAAGGTACAAGCACGACAAAAAAATCAGACGAATGCGCTTCCCGTTCTGGTGCCGGAAATGTGAAGGGTCAGCCAGAGAGCAGCAATACCATGTCACATGGTGTGGACGCATTTTTGATAGCTGAAAACGTCACACGCGCTGAAATTATATGGTGTCTTCAAACCGTACAAGCACACAATTCAGCCCGTTCTGCAGCCAAAATTGTCGATCGATTATGTTTCCAGACTCTGCAATTGCTGGGAAGATGAAGCTGCAGCGCACAAAACTCAGTTACACGATTGTTCATGGATTTGCGCCATATTTTCATAATGAGCTCCTAAACGAGTTAAAAGGCTGCGACGATGTCGTCGTAGGATTTCACGAGTCACTGAACAAAGTGGTTCAGCAGGGTCAAATGGATATTTTTATTCGATATTGGCGAGCAAACGACGATCAAGTTGCAACACGATACTTCACGTCCGCGTTTTTAAACCACGCAACAGCTACAGATCTACTACGTGCATTCACGGCAAGTGTCTCGGACGTCGGTCTCCAAAAAATTCTCCAAATTTCCATGGACGGGCCAAATGTGAATTTAAAGTTTCATCGCGACTTGAGGAATAATTTAGCGTCTGATCCGAATGGCAGAATACTTCTGGAGATTGGCAGTTGCGGACTACACGCCGTGAATGGGTCCTTTAGAACAGGAATAAAAGCAACATCGTGGGAACTTTCAGAATTTCTCCGTGCTTTATACTCGGGGTCAAAATTATTTCCCAAAAAATTTTGCACAGTGCGCTGGCTGGAGAATGGACCGGTTGCTGAAAGAGCGATGAACATTCTCCCGAATGTTCGGAAGTACATCGACGGAATGGAAAAAAATCAGAAAGGCATCCCGGATAGCAAATGCTTCAAGGTCGTGCGGACAGCGTTGAAAGATAATTTCTTGATTTGTAAGCTGGCATTCTTTCAATCAATCACGGCAGAGATCGAACCTTTTTTGACCGAATTTTAGACGGACAAACCGATTGCTCCGCTTCTTTTCGAATCTTTGTCGAAAATCATAGGAAATATCATGCGTAGATTCGTAAAGCCGGAAGTATTGAAAGTCGCCAAAAATGTACACAATGTGGAAATCTCCAACAAGAATAATCTTCTTGACCCCAAGCAAATCGAATTGGATTTCGCGACTCACGATGCCATTCGAAAAGTTGGAGCACAAATTAACGATCATGAAATCCTCGAGTTTCGAAAGCAGTGCCGTACGTGTTTTCAGAAGATGTGTGAGAAGCTTCAAACACGCTCGCCCCTCACGTTTCCTCTCACGAAAAGGAATATCCTGCATGGATCCCGTCATCGCTGTCACAGAGATCGCACGCAATGCTCGTTTTCGCATGACGTTGAGTACTTTTGTTGAAAATAGGCAGATTTCCGGTGTTGCTGCCGAAACGATCGAGAAACAATTTTTCGCCGTTTGCGAAAGTTCGAAGTTCGCAGATACGATGAGGCAATTCTCGAGAAAAAACGATCGATTGGACGATTTGTGGATGACTGTGGCAAAAACGGGAGATGGCAGTAACAACGAGCTCATTTCCTTTTTCAAAAAAATTTTGATTTTGTCTCATGGCAACGCGGATCTGGAACGAGGCTTTTCGATAAACCGTGAGTGTATCATCGACAACCAATCCGAAGAGTCACTTGTTGCTCAGAGGCAGGTTCATGATGGACTCATGATAGCTGGAGGAGTTCAAAATATAATAATTTCGAAGGCGATCATTCACGTCGGCCGTAATGCCCATGCACGGTACCAAGATAGCGTAGAGTTAAAGCGAAAGCAGCAAAACGTCGAAACATCGTTAGCTGCCGAGAAAAAAGCTATGGCACTCCAGCTTAGAGAGCTTGAAAAAAAGAGAGAGGAGCTTATCAAAAATGCGAGACAAGAAGAAGTTCTCCTCAACGAAGAAATATCAAAGTTAAAAAAAACTGTGCAATTTTTATCTCGATCTGTAATTTTTTTATCTAGTCTTGATGTTGCCAAATATACGACTCATTATGAAAAATAACGTTCTAAATAGTTATTTGAAGTTGAGTTTTAAAGTTACATCTCCGTATATAAATCATATATATATACATACTGATGATTCCCTCACTTTTACGAATATATATATATATATATATATATATATATATATATATTGTGACGAGGCGGTACTCTCCTCGCAGATCGCGCTCGCTATTAAGATTCGGGAAAGAAAAGCAGAGTCGCGACGCCTCGCTCCCGTGACAATAAGAGAGATAGAAGGACACACTCTGTCGGCGAGGCTTCCTTTATTTACAGGGAGCGGTCGCCAACCGTCAGCAGCAACGACGAGAGAGAGCGACGCTGTGCGAGGACCGAAGGAGCGAGAGGGATGGCTGTGCCGGCGATCGAGGAGCGATCGCTGTGAGAACCCCCACCTTCGCCGACAGAGGAACAAGGGAGCGAGGAGTACGAGAGAGCCGATGGTCACCGAGAGGAGAATTAGAATAAGTTAGGCAGTGAAGATTCGGACTGAGAATGACATAGTTAGGTTTTGGATTGATAAGAAATGAGTTAGAGTTTGAATGTGCAAGAAGAGAGAACGAGGAGCGAAGAAGTAAAGCGAGACGAGAATTAAAACAAGATAGAGTAGAGTGAGTGAGACGGTCAGAGGGTGAAAAAGTCGATAGCTTGCTCACCCATTAAAGAGACTGACACTCGTCAATTGCCGCAACTCGAAGAAGCGGTTAATGACGATGACGAGGATCAATGGGAAGATTGTTTAGACTTTGATGTCACTGAAGCATTACCGGAGCAGCACGAGGAAAAGACCATAGATGAACTGCTGTTTGAGGTTGAGAACAGGTCCAAGGTTGACAAGTCTTTGCGTGGCTCTTGGGAGATATTGACGGAACCCAAATCAGGCGTGCAAAAGAGCGCGAGTTCGAATTTGAAAGCCAAAGGATATTCCAACATGCGACGCGGTAATAAAACGTACATAGGTACGGAGGAAGGGCTTGTTGTGCCAATGCACATCATACCTGATGTGATAGGGCAGGAGTGCAGTGCAGTCGGCACCTTGTTTGACACGGTGCCGTGTCAATCTTGCGCACGCCACATAGTACACTACATATACACTGGAACAGGATTCATAACATCTGTGTGGGATGTAGACGGTCTAGAGATATTTGGTGTCAAACACGTAACATCCTTAGGAACACATGCAACGCCAATGATTTGTCTATATGTTACGTGAGCCAGGAAAGGCACTGGTTTGCAAGGACATATGATGACAAACTTGTTTTGGAACAAGCTTATTGCACCATAACAAGTAACGATCTGATTTCTGGATCGTTCTTCTACACACAAATGGGTTGTTGCGCAAGTGAAATGAGAATTAGTGGTGTGGTCACAGTTTCCCGCAAGATTAATGGCAGGAACTACTAGCCTGTGTTCAACGGAGGAAGCCAAACCATAACTTTGAACACGATCGGTGAACCCAGCAAGTTACCATTTGGTCCAAGGACTGTAGCTCTTGCAGGGGAAGATAAGCGTGTGAGGCATTATGATGTTGGAAACCCGGCTAAGGGAAAATGGGTCATGAGGTTCCTTAATTCGCAACTTAAGGTTGTGGTTAAGATTGACATGTAAGGTGAGAAATTCGAGGACCCGTTCGATTACCGGTTCCATAACAAGCGTCGACCCGACAGCAATCATAAAGCATACCTTAATGTGAAGGGGCCAAATGCAAAAACCTGCGTTTTGAGCACGTTGAACATGGCATCAAAGAGCTTCACTATAACCACTCTTAAGGGCGAAAGAATGGTTGATCGTAAGTTGCCTATCAAAAAGGCCAAGAAAATCCATTTGCGAACGTTTGAGTTGGCAAAGCAGATGGCCAAATCACAAATGATGAACAGAGTTGACACAATGGGATTTAAAGAAGTACATTACAAGAACTGCGTCAAGATTAAAGACTTGGTGAAGTGCTAAAGGATCGTAAGAATTGCTCACCCGTTATTTTCGTAAACGTCACAGATTGTCCTCCGAATCCCCCCCCCCCATTCCCTGAGTCAGAAAGTAAACGGAAAATAAAACAACCCTTCGTATTTCGGGGTGAAGGAAATACCTGGCGCCCAATTGGCGATAGTGCAACAACAAATAGGGAAGAACAATAACGGGCGTCATTATAGATTTTGAGACTGGCAGCTCGTCAGCATCTGTTTTAACGAAATTTCCAGATCGCGAGCTCGTCACAATATATATAATTTATTTTCGTAAAAGTCAGGGAATTTTTTGCATCAGATTTAGTGGCCACCCTGACCCGATAGCTTACTATAGCAAACGCACGATAGATGCTGAAACTCGGTATCACTCATACGAACTTGAGACACTTGCAGTCGTAAACGCAATTAAACACTTTCGCCAATATTTGGTTGGTCGAAAATTTTTGGTCGACACAGATTGCAATTAACTTAAGGCCGCAAGTCTAAAAAAAGATTTAACTCCGCGAGTATATCGTTGGTGGGCATTTTTCCAATCTTTTGAGTTTGAGATTGAATATCGTGCGGGGGAAAGAATGAAACACGCTGATTTTTTGTCAAGAAATCCTGTTTTGGAAAAAAAAGTAATGAAAATAAAAAAAGAAGACATGAATAAAATAATAGAATTATCAGATAACTGATTAATTGTAGCTCAAAAGAAAGATGATGAAATAAAATCATTATATCAAGAAGTACTTGACGGATCAGAAACCGCGAAAACTTATACGATAAAAAATAAAATCTTAATGCGAACAGTGCAAAGCAAGTGTACAGAAATCACATTACCCGTAGTACCAAGATCAATGATATGGTCGCTGATATATCACGTACATGCAAGTATCTGTCATTTAGGTTGGGAGAAGACCTTGGACAAACTTTATGAACTTTATTGGTTTCGGTATATGTCAAAGCAAGTTCAAAAATTTGTTGCAAATTGTATCTTATGCCAAACTTGCAAATCGGTATCGAGACCGATGCAAGTACAGCTGCATTCGATAAAGAAAAACGATATTCCGTGGCAAACAATTCACATAGACATATCAGGAAAGTTATCAGGGCCGTCTGAAAAAAAAAGAATACGTTTTCATAATTATAGATGGATTTACAAAAGTTGTAACCCTAAATTTGATAAACCGTTTGGACGCGGAAATAGCCATCAATCAGATTGACAAACACTCGTTCATTTTTGGAGCGCCAAAACGAATAATTTGTGACCAAGGTTCAGGATTTACAAATGCACAATTAAAAAAATTTTGCGAACAAAAAAATATCGAAGTTCACTTGATAGCTTCAGGAACGCCGAGAGCTAATGGGCAGGTCGAAAGGGTTATGTCAACAATGAGAAAGATGTTATCCATAAGTAAGGCTCAGGGAAAACAATGGCAAAAAGAAATAGGCAGAGTGCAACTTGCAATAAATTCAACTGTTTATAAAACGTTAGGTAAAAGTCCTGCTGAGATTTTATTTGGAATACAGATAAATTCGATAGAAATTGAACGAGTAAAACACAATAGTGTAGAAACTAATATTTATAATATGAGTGAGCTCAGGGCGGAAGTTGAAAACAATATCGAAGCTGAAGCTGAAAAGGAAAAAGAAAGGTTTAATAAAAAGAACAAACCAATTAAGCCATTTAAAATTGGAGATTTTGTTATGGTTAGAAATAATGACAGAATAAAAACAAAATTCGACGCAAAGTATTGTGGTCCGATGGAAGTTGTTGAGGTGTTACCAAATGATAAATATTTGGTAAAAAAAAGTAGGTTCTGGAATAAAAGGCCGAAATACCATAAAGGTGTCTCATGATAAACTGATCGCAGCTCCAGAATACGAGGCGAATCAGGATGACTGTATTGCAGAGAGTAAAAAGGTGAGAACAGAATATTGTAGCCACTTGTATCATATGATGAGAGAAATCATAGTGATATCAAAGATTTTTGGTCAAAAGTGTGAGCATGAAATTTGCCAAGAGATTGTGTCCATATGTGTTGGAACATTTAGTTGTTAACTAGACACTGTCTATGTTGAATTTTGAATTCTATGGAGAATTTGTAGAGAGCATGAGGCTCTGTTGATTATCGCCGTTTAGTTCAAGAGTTTGACTTTGACACTCGATGCTTTTGGACTTGATCACCCAGAATCTTCGAATCCAAGGTTGAGATTTGAGAAATATCCGGGATAAACTTGTGAGATAATAGTTAGAACATGTATGGATGCAAGAAGGCATGCCTACAGAGCTATTGTGAGTAATGAGATAATAGTTAGAACATGTACGGATGCAAGAAAGCATGCCTACAGAGCTATTGTGAGTAATGAGATAATAGTTAGAACATGTACGGATGCAAGAAGGCATGCCTACAGAGCTATTGTGAGTAACGAGATAATAGTTCGAACATGTACGGATGCAAGAAGGCATGCCTACAGAGCTATTATGAGTAATAAAAAAATATGATTTCATCTATGATGAAGAAACAATATGACACTGGTTCAATAAAAGAATGGTTGATTTGTTAAGTCAGGAAAGCCGAACGTGAACTAATGTGTGCACTTGCAATGTCTGTTTTTAAATTTCAGAAATAAAGAAAATGAATGACTACTAAGCACTCGAGACGTGTGCTAGTCAGTATGGCCGTGTCGCATCGCAGGAAGCTTCGGGCGATTAAAATCAATTCATCGTTGCTCAGGCAACATATGTGACATAAATCTTTTTATAAAACAAAATGAGAACAAGCGAATAAACAAAAAGAAGAAAAAGTTGAAGAAAAGAAAAAGAGGAGGAAAACATCCCTGAGCAACGAGAGATCTTCTTGAACCTTTAAAGAAGACAGACCTACATCTCCTCATTTTCAGTCAATTGATTTATTTGAGTTAAATGTTTTTCAATTATATCGAGTTATCAATAAAGCGTGTGAGTCGTGTCACTGCGACATACAGTGAAGAATAACTGTTTTTGAATCGGACTCGTTTCTTGTTGTGTTTTTAATCAACCTTCTCTGGCATATATATATATTGAAATGTTCTGTAGAGACTCGAAAGAAATTGAGGGGTAGACGTAAAAAAAAATTTTTAATTATTCTTTATTTTATCTTTATGCTTCTAAGTTCACACAGTTCCTTATCCTAATTGTCCACTGTCGCTCTTCGACTTTGATTGGCGCGTATCACCGGCCGTTGCTGCGTGGTGATTGGCGCGTTCCGTAATGATAATTTTCTCCTGCCCGGTCTGATTAGCTGCGTCGTAATCGATGGGAATCGATTCTTGCTGGTTGACAGCTAAGATGGCGGTGCCCGAGTGAATCGACAGCGTGCTTCTTGTGTTGTGTGCCGTAATTAAGGATTAACACGCGACGGTAAGTCCTTTTTCAGTTAATTTAAGCTTTGTGTGCCTGTTGTTCGGCTTTGGTTTTCTTTTAGGTTCGTTGTGCGTTTCCTGATGTAAATTCTGCGCTAGTACGGGACTTGTTTCGGATCTGGTGAGTCGACGCCGTGTGAAAGAAATTTTTTCGTTTCTCTGTTTTATTGTTGCCTTTTTGTTCTATTGCAGGGCTTTGCTGTGGATCCCAGCTGTTTCAATATGACGACAATTGATCGATTTTCTGCAAGACGATACGTTGCGTTTGGGATTTTTACTTCCAAAACTTTGGTGAGTAATTTCTTTATTTCGATATTTTCCTCCCTTTCCTTTTTTGTAGTTGTGAATGTTATTTTTATTCTTTGCTCTCTATTCTTTATCTAATGTATTCCTTGTTTGTCGATATGAGTTTCCCTACCGCGGTGCCTTTGCGCACTTGATTATTTCTTACTATTAGAACTCTTTGAGATTCTCCGCTGTTGCGCCTTTGCGCAATCTGATCTCCTCTTAATGATTTTGAATCTCCTTACTGCTTCTCCGCTCCATGATATAATGTTATTCCCAAAATTCAATACGGTCTTTCCTTTTCTTTACCCGCGAGTCGTTCTAGAGTCAGCCACCCTTGCTCTCTGCAATGTTCCCGCTTTATCACGAATTTCTCACTTCGAAGTCAATGGATGTCGGTACCCTTTTGGTCCAAAATTTCTATACTTTAACCCATCTATTCCCTTTTTCCTCTCCAGCGAGTCGGTCTCGAGTTAGCCACCCTCGCTTTCCTTTCGGAGAGCAATGTACCAGCTTTCTCAAGACTTTCTCGCTTTCAAAGTCTGTGAATTTTCGGTGTCTTTTCCTTATTTTTCCTCGCTTATATATTTTCTTTTCTCTCCTTCTACCTTGGAGAAACTCTTCCCTCTATCTCATTTTCCATGAATTAATCTTTATTCTGTCCTTTTCTAATTCTAATTTCATTTTCAGGTGCGGTGACAGGTGGCGGCACTTGACCTGGGCGGGAAGACGTCTCAATATATATATTGTGATGTTGCACAACCTCACCCCGCCGGTGGGCTCCAAGGCAACCGTTCCACGCACATAATCTGCGAAGACAATGTAAGTAGAAGTCATTCTAGGACTACCCTCATCCCTTCCACTCCCCAAATAAGTCCCAATAGTAGACCCCCGTGCAAACACTTGCATCGTAATCATCATAAGTATCATCTTCGTCCTCGTCATCATCGCCGCCCTCATCATCGTCATCATCGTCACCATTGTCATCGTCATCGCCATCATCAAGGATATCCCGAGGACACCCCGACAGGCCAAGAAAATATCACCCGAGGAACTCCCAGGACGTCCAGAAAACCAGACAAGAATTCACCGGCACGCTCTCACACTCAAATGTACCCGCCAAATCTAAAATGCAGGGGGGTGACACTCAATGCTAAAGGGACCCACGTTATTTGACAGGACGCTGATTGGTCGAGACGGAGTTCGTTAGATTTTTTATACCAACCTTGAAGAACGAAACTCTGAAACAAATTTTGCTCTGCACTGGTGGCACCCTGCAACATTTGAAATTGGGCGGGAGAGGTTTTACGATTCATTAGGTTCTACTGTATATATTGAAAGATTTATAAAATACATACATATATATATATATATATATGTAGGACTAGGCCGAATATATTTTATTTAATATTGCCGGTTGCAAGGGTTGTGGAAGATCGGGTGAAAAAAGACGACACTGCACTTCAAAACAATTCAGAACTTTAATTATAATATTGAAAAGGAGGAGGTACACATAACACCTTGAGGCGTTCGCACTTCGACATTCGTTCTTTTCTTTGTACGTCGTTCTTCCGCTCGCTTTCGTCGTTTTCTTGTCGCTTTCGCCGTCCGTCTTATACTAACTCGTCTAATCGCTTTCTCCGCTGCCTGTCCCGACTCGCGCGCCTCTATCCAAAACAAAGACGTACACGCATACACTCCCATACACACATACATATCTCGCATAGCCAAAATCTCGCACGCAGAGAAGAAAGCCTCTTCGAGCTCGCCTCATACACATACATACATACATATACTTATTTCGATTCTTACGCCCTACAATCGGCCATTCTGACTTATTGCATTCGTCCTCGAATGTACTGATGACACTCTTCACTCTTCGTTCTCACGCTCGTCAACATTTTCGGATTCAGACTTATCATCACAATCGGCGTTTTCTATCCACGGTTTCATATGATCAGCCGCGGATGCTGTCTGAAAAGGCCCTTCGTGTTCACCAATTTTACTCACTACGTAACGATCATTTCGCAACTTTTTAGTAACTTCGTACGGTCCGAGATATTTGTTTGAGAACTTCATACCTGGCCCAGCTTGCGTTCTCTTGATGGCAACCAGGTCGTTTTCGCGATACATAGCAGCCTTTTTCCTCTTCCTGTTGTAGACTCGTTGATTTTCTTGTTGTACCTGCGCAATCTTCTCCTTTGCGCCGCTTCGTATCTCGTCTCGCCTCTCTTGGAACGCTGCGATCCATTCTTCTTCGATTAGCTCACGTATTTGAGGGTCATCTCGGAGTTTCGCTTGTACGCCGAACAACAGCTGGAACGGCGTCGTACCTATGCTGCGATGAGGTGTTGTGTTCAAATATTGCTGAGCAATATTTAGATGCTTGTACCATTCGTCGGGTTTTGGTGACGACAGCTTGGTGAGCAACGGGATGAGAGTACGATTCACCCTTTCCACCTGACCGTTTGCTCTGGGGATACCAGTCGTTGTTAACACGTGTTGAACGCCTTCTTGTCGGCAATACTCCTTAAAATCGTTTGATGTGAACGCGGTGCCTCTGTCGGAGACCACGCGTCTTGGGTTACCAAATACGATCGACTGCTTGCGTAGCCTGTCGATAACCTCCGCAGTGCTTGTTGATTTTGTTGCGTAGAGCCACGTGAACTTGGTGAAACTATCGATCACCACGAAGATGTGTCGATAGCTTTTCTTCGTTGAAGCCAGTGGACCCAAATGATCAACGTGGAAAGTGTCCAACGGCACATCGCCCTTATCGATTGTGTTTAAGAATCCCTCTTGTCGTCCTTGCTTCTTCTCGGCCAGAATGCAATCGATGCAATTGCGCACGACTTTCTCGGTCTTTTCTCGTAGATTTGGGATCCAAAAATCTCGTTTCACGATCGCTTCTGTTTTACCCGCCGCGAAGTGTCCTCTTCCGTGAGCTCGTCGTATCACCTGATGAACCATGTTCTTCGGAACGACCAATCGAATGTCGACTCCATCGTCTTTGAACAATAAGCCATCTCGAATTGTATACCCTTCGATCCCGCCCTGCTCCACCAGACGCGTTATTCTGATAACCTCAGAATCGTCTTGCTGCGCTCTCCTCAACTTTACCGTGATGGCGCTTTCGTCTTCGTCTACTAGCAGACACGTTGGCAAAGGATTGCGACTTAACGCGTCTACATGCGCCATGTTCTTGCCTGGTCGATGCTCAATCGTGTAATTAAACTCTTCCAGCTGAAGAGCCCACCTAGCAACGCGTACACACAAGTCTTTTTTATTCATCGTTAAGGCAAACGCTCGACAGTCTGTAACGATCTTAAACTCAATGCCTAACAGGTAAACTCTGAATTTGACCAACGCCTTGACCACCGCTAACACCTCCAGCTCGTAGCTTGTGTATCGCTCTTCTAAATCGGTCGTCTTCCCGCTCGCGTAAAAAACTGGATGTAAACGATTGTCGTCGTTGTCCCTTTGCAACAGTATCGCGCCGTACCCGTGCATAGACGCGTCTGTATGCAGCTCGGTCTCCGCCTTCGGACGATACAAACTTAACACAGGTTTGTTGCTCAGCGCAATTTTCAAACGCTCGAAAGCGTCCATTTGCTCTTTACCGAAACGGAATTTTGTATTTGCCTTGAGCAAATTCGTTAAGGGTCTAGCAATAAGCGAATATCCGGGGATGAACTTCCTAAAGTAACCAGTTAAACCGAGGAAACTTTGTACTTGTCGTAGATTTTCGGGCTTCGGAAATTTTTGCACGGCCTCTGTTTTTCGCGTCGAGGGCTGCACTCGTCCGTTCTCTATCACGTGTCCCAGAAATTCCACTCTTCGTTGCAAGAAACTACATTTTTTCCAGTTTATCTCTAATCCCGACTGACTCGCCACGCTCAACACTCGTCGCAAATTTGTTAACGCGCTCTCGTAATCGGCTGCTGGAATTACTGCGTCGTCCATGTACGTAAGAACTATACCTTCGCGAATCAAATCTCCGAATGCGACGTTTACAAATTTTTGGAACACGGCTGGTGAGTTACATAGTCCAAAAGGGACTCTCGTAAATTCGTAGTGCCCATCTGGGACTATAAACGCCGTATACTTTTGGCTTGCTTTATCGACTTCGACGTGGAAAAACCCGTTTTTTAAATCTATCGTACTAAAAATTATCGCGTCTCGCAGCTTATCCAACTGATCCTCGATCAGTGGCAACGGATATCGGTCTTTGATGATCTTTTTGTTCAAGGCGCGATAATCCACGCAAATTCGATTCGAACCGTCTTTCTTTTTAACCAACACTATGGGACTCGCGTAGTCTGACGTTGAGGGCCTCGCAATGCCGCATTCAATCCACTCGCTTATTTGTTTGTTAACATCATCTTTTTCAACGTCGCTGAGTCGCCTAGCTCTCTGGTAGACTGGCTCTTCGTCTTTGAGCAAGATCGTCATTTTGACGCCTACGTCGCGCGCTTTTATCGGTCGATATTCGTCAATCATTTCTCGGACAACTTCACGCGTTTTCTCGTCGTTAATTGAGGAAAGATCTACCGGATTTACCTCGCGATCGTCAAACGTATCGATTCTACACACTTCGGGGACATTGTCACCGAATTCTTCTTCGCACGGAGTAATCGTCACTTCTCCTCGTTTTACGCGTAGCTCGACTTCGCTAAGGAAATTTTGCCCGATCAATAACGCGTTTCTCGACGGATCATCCGAGACGACTTGAATCAAAATATCGTAGGTATTTCCATCTACTGTAATTTTCGCGTTAAATTCTCCCAGAGTCACGTTTGTTCCCTCACCGATACCGCGGAACGGCGTTTGTTTACGGATCAACTTCGGTGCGCCCAGCTTGACGTACTGATCGGCCCGCATTATTGTTAAATCGCTCCCCGTATCGATTATCGCGGAAATAAGAACATCGTTAATTTTTACTTCTTTCAGCCGTTTCTGCGATTTTACTTTCGTTGCGAGACAATTCGCTTCCGCCTTATTTTTTTTCGGACACTTGGACAACATGCCCATACTCGTTACAATCGAAACATTTTGGGCCTTTCGCTTTTTCAGGACACGCAACGCTTACATGCTCCCGACTTCCGCAATTGAAACAATGCCTCACATTAGCTTTCTTTCCGCTGTCACTCGATTCTTTTTTCTCACCCGTTACAACGTTAGAGTTTTCGCGCTTCTCGTTTTTCCGTCGGTCATCGTTGGGTTTCGACTTCTGCCCTGCCATCGCGTGACCGCCGTCCTTCAGCTTGATTTGCTCGAATGCCAAGAGCAACGACTCCTTCGATGAAAATCGGTGCGCACGCGCGATGTCCCGTAGATGCGCGTCCGGAATCCCTTCGATGACGTAACCCACGATGTCCTCTTCGTTAATCGCGATACTATTCGCCAAAATTATTTTCTGGTGAACGTACTCGCGGAATGTTTCGTTTTTCTGCCAGACTCGCCCTTCGAAGCTCCGACGCAACAAAATACGATTTGGTGGAAGGTAAAACATATCCTTCAGCTTCGCCAAAAGCTCGTCGGCCGTCATTCGTATATATGCTGGATTGGAATGAAACCATTCCAGCGCCTTGCCCTTGAGCTTCATTCCGATGAGCAGCTTCGTCATGTCACTGTCCATTCGATACGCCGTTCTCAGGAATAAAACTTGGCTTGCCCATGTCTCGTATCGTTCAGAATCTCCGTCGAAATTACTGAGGAGATCCGCGATCGCCGTCACGTTCACTTTCGTCGTTATCATTGGCGATATTGCGCCTTCGTCTGGGACTCGTTCGGCTCGGCTCGTTGTGGCTTCCTCGCGTTCGACGGCACGCGCAAGTCGTAACGCCTCGATCTCTCGCTGTGCCCGTTGCAATTCCGCCATTAACTGTCTCTCTCGTTGTGCCATATCGGCCTCTCGTTGGTAACTCTGTGATAAAGCGCGGGGGTCTGCTGCTTCGTTTCCCCACTGATTCGTCTCGCCGCCGTTTTTTTCGCTTATCCACTCGCCCTCGGGATCCGCCGCCTTTAGCCGCGCCACCAGCTCTGCCTTTGTACCACCAATGCTCAATCCTTTCGCCCTTAATATGCTCTTTATTTCAGCACCGATCAACGTTTCGATGTCTCTTTGTTTTTCAGCCATCGCTTCGTCCTTCGTTTTGCTTGTCGCGCACACACGTAAACAATGTTGTCACGCCACACCGAACGTGCTGCGCACTCGTCTACTGCGCAGTCTTCGAGAACGTTCGTCGTACCTTCTCGAAAACTCTCGTCCTTTGTTCGTCGCTGCTTGAAATTTTTTCGCTTCGACCTAGCAAAAAATGTTCGTTCTCCGTCGTTCTCAGGGAATTTTCACTTCGTCGTAGCAAAAATGTCCGTTCTCGTTTTATTCGGGAATACACACCGTTTCTCGAAATTTCACGTCACTGTTCACACGAATACATTCCACTGATCCCACTTCTGACACCAAATGTAGGACTAGGCCGAATATATTTTATTTAATATTGCCGGTTGCAAGGGTTGTGGAAGATCGGGTGAAAAAAGACGACACTGCACTTCAAAACAATTCAGAACTTTAATTATAACATTGAAAAGGAGGAGGTACACATAACACCTTGAGGCGTTCGCACTTCGACATTCGTTCTTTTCTTTGTACGTCGTTCTTCCGCTCGCTTTCGTCGTTTTCTTGTCGCTTTCGCCGTCCGTCTTATACTAACTCGTCTAATCGCTTTCTCCGCTGCCTGTCCCGACTCGCGCGCCTCTATCCAAAACAAAGACGTACACGCATACACTCCCATACACACATACATATCTCGCATAGCCAAAATCTCGCTCGCAGAGAACAAAGCCTCTTCGAGCTCGCCTCATACACATACATACATACATATACTTATTTCGATTCTTACGCCCTACATATATATATATATTGTGACGTGATTTTCCCGACGTAGGGAAAAGTCACGGTCCCAAGGCTGTTACCTGGTTTGCCCTCGCCGCAGAACCCAACGATCGTACGCGCTACCGATTCTTTAATTTGTTGTACTGCCGTTATAGATAGATTTTGGAAGGTAGATAGATAGATAAAGGTGGAAGGTGACAGTGTTGTCGAAGTAATGATTTTAGGGAGCAAACGGCACGGCGTTCGATCCTGACGAGGAGAAGAGTGCTCGACGTAACGAGTTACCCGTCAGGAAAGAACGGCCGGCGAGTACGCGCGAGAAATTGATGCAGGTCCGGCTGCAATACCGGCGCCCCGCTGTTAGGTGCATCGTGCATGAGGGGAAGCGGAGGTTTTAGGATTGCGGGCGAGAGCGGGAACCTCTCGTGCTGCCGACGTAAGTGCTCCCCTATGCACGATGACCATGGGGATACGATTTTCGGCGTACTCGCAAGATCTCGTGTACCGTCGATAATTGCGATTTCGTTAAGGTAAGTATTGTGTCGAGCGAGAGGGCAGTAGCTCTCGATGATCGATTTCGCATTTCGACTGATCGAAATATGATTGGTCGAAAATCAGCAGTTACCGTGTCGCGCTCGAGACCAGAGGTGTCTCGCGAAGCATCGTAGAGAGAGCGAGGTGTCTCTGTCTCGCATACGGGCCGGGCGTATGCTGAGTTCTCTCTCTACGTACGCGCTCTAGCATTGTCTCGCTCTCGCTGACGCGTCGTATGTAAGTCGCGCTCTCTCCCTCTAGGCACTCGCTCTAGAGTCGTTGTTCGTCTCTCGCCGAGGTGAGAGGTGTAAGTTCGCGTACGCGCTATGGGGAGTTCCGTGTCGACCCGGCTCCCTATAGATGAAATAAATTCGCGTTTTCTCGATCGCTTTCGTAAAACAAATCGCTCTCGTAATATAAAAATTAGTCTATCGATCCCGATGGTGAAAATTTAGCTCTCGTGATGGTTATTGTGATTGGTTTGGCTGACGATTTCGTGCTCAGAAGTTTTCGTGAGTGAGTTCGCCGAATTCTTGTTTTCGTTTTCCGATCGAGACTCTGTCTCTCGCGAAAAATTAACGACGTTTTGGTGCCATCTCGGAGTGACGTACCCCGACCCTCTCTACCATAACCGACAACCTGAGCGGCCGAGCGTTTCCGGTTTGTCGAACTCGCTAGCGCATCCAGGTGGACCGGATTGTCACCTCCGGCGAAACAAAAGTGGCCCGATCCACGCAGGTAAGTCGTGAGCATGGAGGGGCCGGGTCGTTCCCTCCCGACCCCCAGGTTGTGCCGGTTGTCGATACCGGCGAAATAAAAATCGACTGGCGCCCTGCCGGCAAAATTGCGGATGCGGTAGCGAGAGAGAGAGACGACCGAAGGTGACGATGGCGGAAGGATTCCGGAAATTCGTCACAATATATATATATATATATATATATATATATATTGTCACGCCGTTAGGAGGGGGGGTATGTGGAATTTTTGGGTAAGAAAAAGAACAACAAAAAAAAAACAGGAAAGAAATAATCAAAAATCGCCTTTACTTTTATTCTTTCTCACACAATACTTTAAACGGCGGACGATCTCCGGGATATATAAAGAAATTTATTGTCTAGATTTTGCTCTGTATAAATTTGGGCGCCAGTTAATTTTATTTTAAAGGAAATAAAATTTAACAAGATAGAAATACTCGTACTCGAACGGTGAAGGGGTTGTTGGGCTAGCGCGTAGGGAACGGGGGGGGAAGGGGGTCGAGCGGGAATGTATCTCAGGGAGAGGATTCGCCGACTCAACGGCCTCTTAGTAATTACCACTGGCGTGTTTAACTGTGTTTCCGCACTTACTACTACTGTAATACGGTCTTTCGCAGGGAGAGGGGTAAGTGGGAAAAGGGGGGAAGTTGTTTCGGGTGTGAGGATTCGACTGTGTCGAGGAAGGTCGGCCGAGTGTACCTCGATCGCGTAGGGTATGGTGTGAGGACTGAAGGGGGGTCGGGCGGATAGGAAGACCGTTACGATAAATTTTCACTCGCGATATATCTTAGATGTAATTGCCGTCCCACACGGCTACAACAGGAAAAGAGAAGTTTTGGATTTTCGCGGACAAAGTAATAATGGAATCTTAACGTTCTCGGCTCTCTAAAAAACGAGCCGGGCGATATTTCGGGGGGGGGGGGGGGGGAGTAACCGTGCAAACACTCACCGTTGCAGAATTTCTTCCTCCTTGCTCGGTCCTTTCCTCTCGAATCCTTTTCCGTTGCCTGGTCGTTCGTATTTATCAGTTTCCTCTATCCGTTCCGTACTCGGGGTCCTTTTTCTTTGCTTATCGTTGTTGTCTCAATTTACAATTTCTTTCTCACTTTCTCCTTCTCTCTCTCACTCACTCCGCACGCTCTACTCTACACTCTATCTCACTCTTTTTCGCACGCTCTACTCTTTACAATTTCGTCTCTACTCCTCGCCGGCTCGTCACAAAGTGACGGCCGCATGGCCGGCCGGAAGCTCGCGAAATTTTCTCGCGAGCTCATTGGCTACCGGCCGGCATCGATCATCGCGGCAGCAGCGATACGGATCGATGTAGATGGGTCAGACGGGTGATTGATATAGGACTGTCGCGAGCGGGATCTATTGGGGAAAAGGAGGTAATTAGGTCGGTCGGTAAGTAGGGTTTATTGCGGACGGGAATTTATAATTGTAGGTAATAGGGAGGATAGGATAATCGCCGTACGCTGCTGCCACCTTCGTCACTCTGTCGCCGCACGGCCGATGGATGGCCGGGGTGCGGGGACGGACGGGTGCGCTAATCTGACAGGTGGTGAGTTTTCGTGCGTGAGTGCGTGTTTTCGGGGTTGATTTCCTTCGGAGGTGGTGAGTGGCAACCGGGACGAGCTCGCCGAAGGAAGATGGTCTTCGGGCCGGTCCAGGTGAGTGAATTTTCATTTATTTTCCTTCTTGAATTTCGGGTGTTTTATTTTCTTGTATTCTTTGCAGGTTACCGGGTCGGTCTCGTACGACGTCGACGACGACGACGGAGACGGCGGCGGCGACGACGAAGATGACGATGACGATGACGATGACGATGAGGATGATCTTCGTGCCAATCCGTTGGGTATTTCTTCATAAAGAAAAATAACGAGGACGATTTGGCACGAACAAGGATAACCGATGTCTTGCGGGTCAGTCCGGTAAGTAGTTTTCCATTATGTCTCGTTCCTTCCTCGATGTAATTCTTCCTTTTTGCTTTGTTCCAGGGCCAGACGACGGTGACGGTGGTGATGAGGATGATGGTGATGATGATGGTCTGGCGGGGTCAGTCGCTGGGACTGACTTCGCGCAGGTGAGTGTTTGCACAGGTTTTATTCTATATATTTCATAACTTTTATACTTATCTTGTTTTCCTGTTACAGGTGTGGGACGGCGACCTGCACGAGCCGGCTGCAGGGGCGGCTGTGACGCTTGGCGTCACAACACCCCCCCGCTTAAACGAGAGTACACCCTTTGGTGTACTCGAGCGTGTTTCTTGTACCCTGTCTACCTGCAAATATAATTATCTCACTCATCCTTCCACTCGCTCTCTCATACTTTTGGACGGTTTCAGTCTTAGGTTTTGGGTCGAGTGTGTGCCTGCACGGCTCGTCCCCGTATCTCCCGACTCATTGAGATTTTGTACTGTGGGTGGCTCAGTCTTGCTCCTCTCCTGTGCTCTGACTAGGGTACGTGGCTCCTCGCTCGCGTACCTGACTTCTTTGGTTTGGCCCCAGGCCAGCCTATCGTTTGACGCTTGGCCGGTCTTTATACGTCTGCCGACGGGCTTGGGCTGAAGGGTGTGGGAGAATGTGGGGGGGGAAATGGGTTGTTTGGGGCCTGCCGGGCCTGGCAGGTTAATTTTGTGTGGGTTGGTGGTGGGGTGTAGAGGGGGGGGGGGGTAATGTTTAGGGGGTGGTTTGGAAGAAAGAGGGGGTAAGAGGGTGAAAACTAAGGAGAAAAGAAAAGGTAGTAACGTTAACGCAAAATAAACTTGGACGAAGCCAGAGGTATTAACGAGGAAAAAAGGAAAGAGAAAAACGCAAACTAAACAGTGGACGATGCCAGGTATAGGAAAAAAAATCAACTAAAATAGTGGACGGAGCCATGTGTACAAAAGAAAAACTCAAACTAAAAGGGTGGGCGGTGCCAGGTGTATAAAAAAACGGAAAAACTCGAACTAAAAGGGGGGTAATGTTTAGGGGGTGGTTTGGAAGAAAGAGGGGGTAAGAGGGTGAAAACTAAGGAGAAAAGAAAAGGTAGTAACGTTAACGCAAAATAAACTTGGACGAAGCCAGAGGTATTAACGAGGAAAAAAGGAAAGAGAAAAACGCAAACTAAACAGTGGACGATGCCAGGTATAGGAAAAAAAATCAACTAAAATAGTGGACGGAGCCATGTGTACAAAAGAAAAACTCAAACTAAAAGGGTGGGCGGTGCCAGGTGTATAAAAAAAACGGAAAAACTCGAACTAAAATGGTGGACGAAGCCAGATGTAGGGAAAGGAAAGGAGGAAAGAAAACTCAAACGGAAACGAACTGGGGACGGAATCAGAAGGGAAAGAAAGGGGTTAAAGAAGAGAAGAAGGGGAGAAGAAAAGGGGAGAAGGGGGGAAGGGTGGTGAGGTTTGGGGGTTAAGGGGAGATGGGGGTGTTTTGTGGCCAGGCGGGGGGATGGATTGAGGTGGGTAGGGGGAGGGGATGGAAGGGCGGAGGGTTTAGCGGGGGTGGGGACGGTTTTCGATCCGGTTGGGACATCTGTCGGACAGATGTCCCAGCCGGCCGCACCTCCAACACCGCTTGGGTGTCGGTGCGCGGGGAAGGTCGGGGTGGCGGAGTTTGAGGGACATTAGGGCAGGGATGGAAGGTGGTGGGGTAGGGGGGAGTTGGGGGCGGGGAGGGAGTATTGGACGGGGGGGTAATGTGGAGGGACATCAGGCTGGGGATGGGGTTGCGGGAGCGGGAGGGTGGCTGGCGGGTGGTAGGAGTGGGGTTAGGGGGGGTAGGGCGTAGAGCCATGAGGTTCGGGATGTTGGTGGTGGGGGTAGGACGAGGGGAGGGCATGGTGTGGGCCCTGGAGGGGGAGTGGGGAGGGCGAGGGGGTCGGAGGATGGGGGTAGGTGTTGGGGCCTCGGCTCCGGCTTCTGCCGCCAGAGCGCGGGCCCTGCGACGACTGCGTCGCTGCCGCTTGGAGGGTTTGTTACGATGTGGGGGGGTGGAGGAAGAAGGTGCGGAGTGTTCTTGGGGAGCGGGTCGGGGGGGTGGTGAGGGGGATGGGGAAGGGGGGTGGTCGGGTTGGCAGCAGCCACTCCCGATTTCCACCGAGAGGGCTGCTACGCTGACGCAGGGGGTGGTGGCGGCGTAGTACGCGTATCGGAGGGACCGGCAGAAGTGCGCCGCCGGGGGATCGGGGGAGAATGGTCCTGGGGACCGGGGGCGTGGGGACGGGGGACGGATGGACAGGGGTAGGTGGATGGGGTTGCTTAATGCGGGGAGGTTGGCGGAAAGGGGGTCGTGTTGGGAGCTTGGGGAAGGGGGTGGGGATGGGGAGGTCGAAGGGGGGGACGACTCCTCGTCGTCCTCGTAATACCCCTCTGGGATGGAGAGGATTAGGGGATAGATGGGCGCCGGTGCCGCCCGTTGGAAGGCGGGGGTGCCGACAAAGTCTTGGAATCCTCCTACGAGGGTGCCCGTCGGCAGGACATAGCGCCGGTGGCCCGTAGACCGACCGGCTCTCCTACCGCTCATCCTGTGCTCCTGAAAAGTAATCGTACGGGTTAGTGTCGGTCGTTTTATGCCAATCGTGGTGTACTGGGGGGGAGGATACCCGTATCCGTCGGCGGGTGGTACGCCTTAAGATCGGATACGTGTACCCTCGGGTTTTTTCGCGAATTGGGGTCATTTAGTTCATAAATCACGGGAGATGGAACGCTTAATATTTCGTAGGGACCGGTGAAACGCGGGGCGAGTTTGGCTGCAAAATTTTGAGGGCCGGACGAAAGAACGCGGTTTCTTCTGAGTACGAGATCACCTACCTTGAACCGCGTATCTTTCCTCCCTTGGTTGTAGTGACGGGCCTGGCGCTTATGCGCCTGTTCTAACTGCTTACGGACCCAATCGTGTAACAGGGGCAGACGCTTGAGTCTGTCGGTCCAAACTTGGGGGTCTGCGGGTTGAATGGTGGGAGGAACAGGAGTATTGTCTCTAATACTTTTGGTCGGTCGGGGGTTTCGACCGAAATTCAAAAAGGCGGGGGTCATGCGGGTCGACGACTGTACTGCGGTGTTCAGGGCAAAACACAGCTCGGGAAGATGCTGATCCCAGAGTCTGTGGTCTTGCCCAACGTACGCCGCGATCATTGTTTTTAACGTCCTGTTCACTCTCTCCACCGGGTTGGCTTGGGGATGATAGGGAGGGACGGTCGTGTGGTGTATGCCATTCTGAGAGAGGTATTCGGTGACGTGGGTATTTATGAACTCGGTGCCGTTGTCGGTTAGGAGGTATTGGGGACAGCCCCAACGGTTAAGGACGAGGGTATCGAGGGCTGACGTGATGTTGGGACCGTTGGCAGTTCGTATGGCTTTCGCCTCTACGAATCGGGTAAAAAGGTCTTGGAAAACGACAACGTACCGGTTTTGGTTTTTACTGGGAGGGAAGGGACCCATGACGTCGGTCGCGACTACGCACCAGGGGCCTTCGGTAGTGCGTTCTCGCATAAGGCCTCCAGGGGCTCCCTGGGAGACCTTATGGAGTTGGCACTCCTGGCACCGGGTGACGTAGTGCGCGACGTCCTGATACACACCGGGCCAGAAAAAGTCCTGGATGACCCGGTGGTAAGTTTTATCGATGCCTAAATGGCCTGACTGGGGATGGTTGTGAGCCTCTCTCATGGCATCGGGACGGGATTTTAAGGGAAGGACTAGTTTCCATGCGTCCAGGTCAGCCAGGGTAGGATCGATGATGGTATGAGGTCGGTGGTAAAAGAGTTTCCCATCCTCGATTTTCCAACTCGGGTACTTTCTAGGGAACTCTCTTACATTTTCCAATTTTTCCTCATACCACCCGTCCACCGCATCTCCAATGTCTGACAGGGTGGCTATCTGGGACTCGTGCATTCGGGATAGGGCGTCGGGTACTACATTTAGGGCTCCTTTCCGGTGGACAATGGTCATGTTATAGGCTTGCATGGCCAATGCCCACCTCGCCAGTCGACCAGAGGGATCTCTTAAATTCTTGAGCCATTGGAGGCTGCTGTGGTCCGTGATGACCGTGAAGGCCGTACCCTCAATGTACGGCCTCAGCTTCTTCACGGCCCACAGCACCGCCAAGCACTCCTTCTCTGTGACGGTGTACTTCTGCTCGGCGCGGGTGAGGACTCGACTGGCGAAAAGGATAGGGTGTTCCTCTCCCTTCACCTCCTGGGTCAGGACGGCGCCCACCGCGAGGTCGCTTGCGTCCGTATGGATGGTGAAGGGGAGGGTAAAGTCGGGGCGGGCAAGGACGGGAGTTCGCGTGAGGGCTTCGCGGAGGGATCGGAAGGCGGAGTCTTGTGTCGGTCCCCAGTTCCAGGGGACGTCCTTGTGCAACAGCTCGGTCAAGGGTGTTTTATCTTTGGAGATATCACCCATGAACCGAGCGTACCACCCGACCATTCCCAGGAACCGGCGTAATTGCTTAACGGTCTTGGGTGGCGGGTACTCGAGAATGGGGGATATTTTGTCCGGGTCCGTCTTCAGTCCGTCCGGTCCAATTACATATCCTAAATACTTTACTTCCTGGCAAAAAAATTCACTCTTGTCTCTGTTGATCTCTAGTCCGGCGTCTTTAAAAGCGGTCAGTACTCTGGTCAGGTAGTCATAGTGGTCGTCTTCAGTGTCTGTGGCAATAATAACGTCGTCGAGGTACGCGAATACATGTGGCTCCCATTCGGGGTCGATCAGTGTGTCCATGAGGCGTTGGAAGGTGGCAGGGGCGTTGGTCAATCCGAAGGGCATACGTTTGAACTGGAACAAGCCGCGCCCAGGAACTGCGAATGCAGTTATGGGCCGGCTGTCAGGATGGACGGGGATTTGGAAGTATGCCTGGCTCAGGTCAAGTTTGGATATGTACCGGGCCTGTCTCAGGCCGGCCAGTATCCGATCCATGTTCGGGAGGGGGTAGGCGTCTTTTTTGGTCACCTTGTTCACATCCCGATAGTCCACGCAAAACCGGTGTTTACCACCCGGCTTGGGGACTATTACGGGGTTACTGAGCCAGGCACTTCGGGATCTCTCGATTACTCCTTCTCTCCACATCTTGTCGACCTCCTCCTGGGCGATCTTCAAGAGGTGTGGAGAGATTACTCGGGCTCTCTGTCTAATGGGAGGGTGTCCTTCTACGTCAATGTCGTGTTCTGTGATGTGGGTCATACGTAATTCGGGAGAGGGATTGGGGATTATATATTTGTCCAGTATCGTGGCGAGTCGTTGTCGGGATTGGTCCGTTGGCACTACGAGACCGGCACAGTCTCGTAGGCTTCGTGCTAATATTGTGACGTCCGTTGTTAAAAATGTCCGGGGTGTACTGTGTCTCGTCTGCCAGGTTTCGTCTCGGTAGTTTAGTATCAGTCCAAATTGTCGGAGAAAGTCGAGCCCGAGTATGCAGGGACAGTTAATGGCTGCCACACGCATCAATATCGGGCCATGCTCTCCGCCAATTTCCAATTGAAGGTGCAAGGCGCCGTCAACGTTCATCACGTTACCGTTGGCGACCTTGACACCTTCGTCGAGGGGGGTAAGGGGGAGGTCGAGTTTGCTGGCCAATCCGGGGCTTAGGTATGATCGACAGGAGCCTGGGTCCACCAATCCTGGGAATTTATATTCTCCCAGGAGGACCCATAGAAAATGACGTTGGTCTCCGTCGATCATTTGGAGGGGAGGGGTGGTTTCGCGGGTTTTACGGGACTGTTTGGGTGTTGGGCCGGGGTTTGAGGAGGTTGGGGTCGGACGCTTCGTCGTCCGTATGGGGAGGGAGTTTGGGGGAGGTATGGGTTGTTTGGGGCGGGGTACGGGGTTAGGGGTGGTTTTGACTCCAGAGGTACTTGGTTGGGATGGTTGAAGGGTATTTAACTGTGGAGTGGGGGTGAGATTGGACAGGGGAGGCGGGGAATTTACTGCCTCCCCCCGGGGTAGTTTCCCGACCGCTTCCACAGGCAGCCGGGGCAGGATCGGGTGTCCGTGCCTCGTTGCCCGCACAGCCGGCAAAAATACCCGAGGGGGTGGGTGCAATCTCTATACCTGTGGCCTATCTGGCCACAGTTGAAACAAGGACCGGGGGGGTAGGAGGGGTTGTTGACTGGAAAGTTCGGGGGAGGGTGTTTCGGCGCTACATCAGCTAGCCGAGGAATGGTTTTGGGCTGTTGGGGGAGTGAACGTGGTAGTGCGGGGTAGTTGTTCGCTCGAGGTGGGGGAGGGGGTGCTGTCGCGGCCACGTCGCGGTAGCTAGGAACGGGGGAAGGGGGTTTGGGGTTTTGTTGGCGAGGTCGGGGTGCTGGTTTGGGGAGTGATTGGGGGAGTGGAGGTGGGGTTGGCTCTGCTTCCACTGCCGCCGTCCTCCGTACCTCAGGCTTGGCCGTTGGCCGGTAGGCGACGTAGGGATCGCAGGTGGGGAAGGAAGTGGGAGGGGGTCGGTAAGCTTTTCTGCGCTCCCGGATTACCTCCCGTTGACGGCAGGCCAGCAGCAGCTCGCTGAAGGTCGCGATGCCGTCCCGGGGAATATACTCGCTATAATCCGGGTGCAGATTAGCGTAGCATATATCAATTTGTTGGTCCAGGGGGGGGAGGGGGTTGAGGCGTTTGATCAGGGTCCGGATCTTGTCGAGGTATTCCCCGCAAGGTTCGTCCGGACCCTGAGTCCTCAGGCTTATTTCGTGTCGGATCCTCTCCTGGCTGGATTCCACCCCGAATCGGTCGCGGAAATGGGAGAGGAATCCGACATACGTGTTCCAGTTCTCTTCCTCCAGGCGATGCCACCGGAGTGCATCGCCTGTGAGGGCTTCGGGCAGGCAACGGAGTAGGTCGGTCTCATTGTAGTCGCGAGACCGACAGTACTCGTGGAGGCGGCGAAGGAACTCCTCGCTGTCCTCTCCACGCTTTCCCGAAAACTTCGGGCCATTTCTCCTCCAGTCCTCCCCCCTCCGGGCGTCCCGCGATCCTTGGGATTCGTGGAAGCCCGAGGGGGTGAAGGCCTGGGACTCGGGGGGTCGGTATGCGGTCCCAGGGGGAGGGGGAGGGGGTGCGTTCCACGTACTATGCAGTACGGGCGCGTATTGGGAGGAGTAGGGGTAGGAAGGGTTCCAGGGGTTATCGGATGCCGGTTCTACCGGTTCCGGTTGGGGGAAGGGGGTTTGGCTGGTCGCCGGGGGGGGTTGATATGGTGGGAAACGAGAGGGAGGGGATCGGGCGAATGTTACCGCCGGCGTGGTTCGCCGGGGAGGGTAAGAGGGGGAAATGGGTCGTTGGGGTCCGTCCTCCTCGACGGCTGCGAGGAGGTTATGATGATAGGGGGAGGAGCGAGGGGAGGGTTGGGGTCTTTGGGGTTCTGGGTCGGGGTATAATGGTCGTTCCGACCGGGAAATTGAGTGGAGTGGGGGGGCGGTGAATTGTGAACTGCCTGCTTCGGGCAAAGTTCTTTGGGGAAATTGCGGTGGGGCGGAGGGGTGATGGGACGGGATGTGCGCGGTTTGGATATCGAGGGAGAAGGGGGGGAATAGGCCGGATTCCTCATCCGCAGGGTCCCATAGGACGGGGGATGAGGGGTGCAACCGGCGAGTCTCGTGTCGGATTAACCGATCACGGATACTGTTTAAATTGCCGCGAGAGCTGATCCGGGCGACAATACACCTCCGGATCAGGTCGCGGACTTCCTCAACGCCGTAGATCCGATCCCGGATCTCGGAGAGGGGGTCTAGAGGGTTGAGGGGGGGTTGGAAGGTAAGGGGCGAAAGAGGGGGGCTTTGGGCGGTATGTGTGATTGGTGCGGTGACGGTCGTAGTGGTGACCGTCACGGCGGTGGTGGGGAGGGTATTATGGGTGCGTTCCATCATGTTGGGTATTGGGGGGGGGGAATACACAAATGTTCAAAATATAATACGAAATATACTTAACAATACTACGGTATCCTAACACTATGAGCGAGGAGCAACGCAACCCTACGTGTGGGACGACGCAACTAATCTCGATCTCAAAAGAAATTAAACGAATAATTACCAAAATAATTAGCCAGTGGTGGGCGCTATTATAAAAAAAAACTTTATATGGGGGGGCGGAGCAGCAGGGCGGAAGTTCGGCGCCGTAATATAATATTTCCGCAATAACAATATATGGCATGCACAATGGGGAGGGAAAATAAGAACTCAATACACACAAGATACAGAGCTTTTTTTTTTTTTTTTTTTTTTTTTTTTTTTGGATGGCGTCCTCCTGTAAGAAGAATGGGTTATTCCTCACGGTAAGTTTTAATTTCAATACTCAAGAATGAAAATTAAACAAACAGAAACTCCCTTGTCTTGAAAAACAACTTCCTAAACTCCAATTCAAAATTCTCTAATAGGGAGTACAAAATCTCAACCTTCAAATTCTCAGGGAAATATTCAATTCTCTCAAAGAGACAAATTTTCAATAATCTCGAAATACAAAAAAAAATTCTTTAAAAGAAAAAAAACAAAATCCAAAATTTCCACTTCAACCTCTTTGTTTTCAATTTTTCCAAAATCTTCACCAGGGCAAAAAAAAACAAAATTTCAAACTCGAAAATCTCCCAAATAAAGTTTCTACACTCCCTAGAAAACTAAAAGGCAGCGATCTCAAAAGAAAATCTGAAAATAAAAGAAACAAATCCAAAATCTCAAAATCACACAAAAATTTAATTTCCACAAAAAAAAATAATCCAAAGTCTCCAATTCAAAACAATTTTCCAAATCCCAAAAAAAAAAACAAACAAACAAAACCTCGAATCAATATTACAGAAGCTTCACCAAAAAAAAACAAATCTCAAAAAGAATTCAGAATTTCCAAATCAGAATACAAAAAAAAATCTCAAGAGAAAACAAAATCCAACATTTCTCAACCAAAAATCTCCAAAACCAAAAAAACAAAATCTCACAATCTCGAAATCAAAAATAAAAATTCCAATATAAAAAAAAACAAAGTCTCAAACAAAAACGAAAAAGAAAATTTCACAAGTAAGGAAAACTCGAAATCTCAAATTATCTTCTGGAACTCAGAATCTCTAATTGCTCAAAGTCTCACAATTTTTCAAATTAAAAAAAAATAATCCACACTCTCCAATTCAAAGTAATTCTCCAACTCTCAATAATTAACCTGAAAAAGAAACAATCTTAAAACTAGACAAGTTCATTTAAATGTGAATGCCGCCTGAACTTCCGCTGCGCTTGGATAGGGGGGGGGGTAAATTTTCGGGGGTGAATTTTTTTTTTTTTTTTTTTTTTTTTTTTGGAAGGGGAGGGTTAATTTTCGGGCCCCACGTTGGGCGCCAATTTTGTCACGCCGTTAGGAGGGGGGGTATGTGGAATTTTTGGGTAAGAAAAAGAACAACAAAAAAAAAACAGGAAAGAAATAATCAAAAATCGCCTTTACTTTTATTCTTTCTCACACAATACTTTAAACGGCGGACGATCTCCGGGATATATAAAGAAATTTATTGTCTAGATTTTGCTCTGTATAAATTTGGGCGCCAGTTAATTTTATTTTAAAGGAAATAAAATTTAACAAGATAGAAATACTCGTACTCGAACGGTGAAGGGGTTGTTGGGCTAGCGCGTAGGGAACGGGGGGGGAAGGGGGTCGAGCGGGAATGTATCTCAGGGAGAGGATTCGCCGACTCAACGGCCTCTTAGTAATTACCACTGGCGTGTTTAACTGTGTTTCCGCACTTACTACTACTGTAATACGGTCTTTCGCAGGGAGAGGGGTAAGTGGGAAAAGGGGGGAAGTTGTTTCGGGTGTGAGGATTCGACTGTGTCGAGGAAGGTCGGCCGAGTGTACCTCGATCGCGTAGGGTATGGTGTGAGGACTGAAGGGGGGTCGGGCGGATAGGAAGACCGTTACGATAAATTTTCACTCGCGATATATCTTAGATGTAATTGCCGTCCCACACGGCTACAACAGGAAAAGAGAAGTTTTGGATTTTCGCGGACAAAGTAATAATGGAATCTTAACGTTCTCGGCTCTCTAAAAAACGAGCCGGGCGATATTTCGGGGGGGGGGGGGGGGGGGGGGGAGTAACCGTGCAAACACTCACCGTTGCAGAATTTCTTCCTCCTTGCTCGGTCCTTTCCTCTCGAATCCTTTTCCGTTGCCTGGTCGTTCGTATTTATCAGTTTCCTCTATCCGTTCCGTACTCGGGGTCCTTTTTCTTTGCTTATCGTTGTTGTCTCAATTTACAATTTCTTTCTCACTTTCTCCTTCTCTCTCTCACTCACTCCGCACGCTCTACTCTACACTCTATCTCACTCTTTTTCGCACGCTCTACTCTTTACAATTTCGTCTCTACTCCTCGCCGGCTCGTCACAAAGTGACGGCCGCATGGCCGGCCGGAAGCTCGCGAAATTTTCTCGCGAGCTCATTGGCTACCGGCCGGCATCGATCATCGCGGCAGCAGCGATACGGATCGATGTAGATGGGTCAGACGGGTGATTGATATAGGACTGTCGCGAGCGGGATCTATTGGGGAAAAGGAGGTAATTAGGTCGGTCGGTAAGTAGGGTTTATTGCGGACGGGAATTTATAATTGTAGGTAATAGGGAGGATAGGATAATCGCCGTACGCTGCTGCCACCTTCGTCACTCTGTCGCCGCACGGCCGATGGATGGCCGGGGTGCGGGGACGGACGGGTGCGCTAATCTGACAGGTGGTGAGTTTTCGTGCGTGAGTGCGTGTTTTCGGGGTTGATTTCCTTCGGAGGTGGTGAGTGGCAACCGGGACGAGCTCGCCGAAGGAAGATGGTCTTCGGGCCGGTCCAGGTGAGTGAATTTTCATTTATTTTCCTTCTTGAATTTCGGGTGTTTTATTTTCTTGTATTCTTTGCAGGTTACCGGGTCGGTCTCGTACGACGTCGACGACGACGACGGAGACGGCGGCGGCGACGACGAAGATGACGATGACGATGACGATGACGATGAGGATGATCTTCGTGCCAATCCGTTGGGTATTTCTTCATAAAGAAAAATAACGAGGACGATTTGGCACGAACAAGGATAACCGATGTCTTGCGGGTCAGTCCGGTAAGTAGTTTTCCATTATGTCTCGTTCCTTCCTCGATGTAATTCTTCCTTTTTGCTTTGTTCCAGGGCCAGACGACGGTGACGGTGGTGATGAGGATGATGGTGATGATGATGGTCTGGCGGGGTCAGTCGCTGGGACTGACTTCGCGCAGGTGAGTGTTTGCACAGGTTTTATTCTATATATTTCATAACTTTTATACTTATCTTGTTTTCCTGTTACAGGTGTGGGACGGCGACCTGCACGAGCCGGCTGCAGGGGCGGCTGTGACGCTTGGCGTCACAATATATATATATATATATATATATATATATATATATATATATATATTGTGACGAGGCAGTACTCTCCTCGCAGAGCGCGCTCGCTAGACAGATTTGGAAAAACAAGCAGAGTCGTGACGCCTCGCTCCCGTGGAAAGAAGAGAGATAGTAGGACACACTCTGTCGGCGAGGCTTCCTTTAATTACAGGGAGCGGTCGCCAACCGTCAGCAGCAACGACGAGAGAGAGCGACGCTGAGCGGAGAGAGAAGGAGCGAGGGGGATGGCTGTGCCGGCGATCGAGGAGCGATCGCCGCGAGACCCCCACCTTCGCCGGCAGAGGAACAAGGGAGCGAGGAGAACGCACGAGCCAGTGGACACCGGCCGAGAATTAGATTAAGTCAGTGAGAATTTGGCGAGCGTTAGAGCTAGTTTTCGGCGATCGAAAGTATTATTCAGAAAGTAAAGATTGTGGATAGTTGGAGACGAGCAGAGAGTTAGATTTGGACAGAGTAAGAAAAGAGTTAGAACTTGGATGTGAGATTGCAAAGGGTGTAGAGAGTAGGAATAGAGTGAGAAGAGTGAGTGAGACGAGTGTGCGAGTAGAGAGGAGTAGACGAGTGAAGAGAGAGAGAGAGAGAGCGCAAAGTGAAGGATTACGCGAGTTGGAGTGTGTGCGAGGGAGAGAGAGCGAGCCCCAGGAAGCGACGAAGGAGCGAGAGCGAGAGAGAGGGACGACGCCCGAGTTCCGCGGTGCGACGCGAAGGACGAGAGATACGGCGAATAGAGAAGGTAGGCGCACGTGGTGCAGTTCTTTTATTCAACGTACGGACCCTCCGTGGTTGTACGCGAGGTGGTAGAGGGTGTCCGTCCCACACCCCCCTCGTAGGCCCAAGTCGTTAGCTGTGCTTTCCGGCGTCTCCGGAAAGCAGCTGTGTCTCTCTTTATCGAAACGAAGGTCAAATAGCGTAACGCTTAGCTGAACGTGTAGGATAAATGTAGAGTAAGAATTTCTAAATGTGTATGAGATTATCGTTGTTGCCTGAATAAATAGGAATTAAATTGTATGTTGAAAATTTGAAAAGTGGTGCTCACCCGTGATTTCAGAATCGTCTTAATAATCAATGCTTGCCCTACGAATCCCCCGCCCCCCCATTCCTGAGTTGTTAGCCGGGTAATCGCGAGAGGGTAAGAATTAACGAGACTGTGCCCTTGGTGTTTGCGGGCTGGTAGAAACACCTGGCGCCTAAAAGGTAGGAAAGAAAAATTTGATAGTTGGGCGTCATCAGAGATTTTGGACAGGCAGCTCGTCGGCATCTGTTTTGGCGAAATTTTACAGAACGCGAGCTCGTCACAATATATATATATATATTATAACGGTTTTTATGATCATTTATGATCGCAGTTAATATTTCGAATAATGAAGGATATTATGAGAGCTGATTCGATGGTACCATTGATATTTAAATTCCATGAGACAATCCGTTTTATTTCTTCATAATGATTGACCACGATCGCACATATCCAAAACTAACAATTAGGAATAGCAATTAAATGATAAATCACGACCACACTCACACGTAAAACGACATCAACAATTATGGTTATAAATTAACTAACAAATACCGACAACAATCACCCATTTCACTCGAGTCGTAATCAATATTCGAAATCCGTTATTGAATTGAACTTTACAGCAGCGATTTACGGTTTAACAGTCTCGAGTCTTTATTATCGTGAAATTAATGTTCTTATCTGGACGAATCGTTGCATGAGACGTTGCTACGGCGTACCCAATCCAGCGGCGGACAATTCTCCTCCAGTTCGATGTATGGGTTCCGGTGACGAAGTTGATATTGGTCGAACCGTGATTTCGATCTTCGGGCAGGAGCCGGGCGATGGACGCCCTTTTTTGGGAAACTCCCGTCGGAGAGAATTCGACTGTCCCTATCCCTGGATAGGATGATCGGTCGAGATACTACGCCGTCTCCTATGTCTCTTCGTAATTTTGATGTGGTCTATATTCTTAGAATCTCGAGTTTAGACTGTCGATAATTTGGGAGCAATCCTTAATTAGCCTCCCAGATGGTCGGGAGAAGGTGGGGGAAACATTTGAGAGCGCGCGGAAGGGGTTTTGTGTTGCCCGTGCGCTCGCGGTGTCTCGCAAAGTCGAGTACCGTTACAATATATATATATATTGTCACGCCGTTGGGAGGGTGGTAGGGGAAGTTTCGGGTTACAAAAATAAAATAATTAAAACTCACATTAACGTTTATTATCGCAAGATTGTTTACGGCGGACGATCTCCGGGAAGGGGGGTATACGGGGAATAGGAGAATTGTTTGGGTCTTTGGTTGAGGTGACGGCAAGGACGATCGCGCCGCTCGCGCGATCGACTGGTCTTTGTTGAGGCTTTGTATTTGGGAGGGGAAGGGGGGCCAGACGGGGTAGGAATGACCGTTACTCGCAATAATACTAATTTATTAAATTGTGTTATTGCCGTCCCACACGGCACGCAAAAGAAGAAAAACTCACACTCGGAAGATAACGAATTTGAAAAATATTATACTACTCGCGGTCTTCTCAAAAATGAGTCGGGCAACAGTACGAGGGAGATAACCGTGCAAACACTCACCGTGGCTGCCGTCGATTTCTATTCCTCGTTTTCTTGTCCGTTATTGTATGCCGGGTCGTATGCCTGTAGTATCGTATTCCTTGTTCCTTTCCGTTTATTCCGTGTCCTTGATCGTGCCAATCGTCTTCGTTATGTTCGTTATTATCCTTCGTCCGTATAATCGTATGCCTTATTCGTTGCTAATTGTCGTCGTACTTTTCTCTTTATCTCTATCTCCTCTCTCTCAGCACACTCGCTCGTACTCCTCTCACTCTATCTCACTCTATATTCGCTCTCTTAACTCACTCTCTACTCTCAATTAATCTTCTCTATCATTGCGGGTCTCCAGTCTATGTTCCACGTGCTTTTGAACCAATCCGATGTTGTCCTTATTCCCGTCAGTGAGCACTTCGATCGCTCCACTGTTGCTATATCCCAGCTCCACTCCACCTGGGGCGTGCACAGCAACCTCGCTATTGATCTGGCATTTTTTCCCGCTTCACCTGACTTGACCAGACGTGTCCAAAAACTGGAGACCATGTCACCATACGCGTGCGGGGCACACAGCTCGTCACGTATACCTGCTTCTCTCTTCCACTCCTCGAATCCCAGACGCATGTAGCATGCTCTCTGTAATCGGTCCCATCCCCCAGCTCGCAACCTCAAGGCCACCGCGTGTTCACTCTCCCTGTTCTCTACGATGTACTTACCTAAGCCTAGACCCAACACCATCTCTGCGGTGGTGTTCCAGACTCCTATGCTTATAACCGGGTATTGTCTTGCACGTCTAAGCCCACTAATAGGGTGGTCGAAGGATAAAACCGCTGACCCGTGTCCATAGTCACCACTTCCCAATATCTGCCCTCCAGACAGTATAATGTTGTCCTCAGTGCGGTACATGTGACGTGCCTCCTCCTGCACCCAGTTTATCGTCCGCTTACCGTCAGCACCCCTTGTGACCTCGGGTTGTCCAATCCATCTTGTGGTGAGGTATGCCGTTAGCTGTTCCACTTCCAGCCAATCACAGCCACCAACAAACCACTCCCGCACATACTCCCCGAAATCGCGCTTCAAGCTTGACGACGTACCGAGCACCTTCTTAATCATGAACCACAACGCCTCCCCGAACTCTTCCCTCATGATGGGGTCTCTAGGGTCCCTGGCAATGGCGAAATCAACCCCTCCTATGTTAATGTGAGTATCCGCATTCCGCGTAATCACGAACACTAGCTTTCTGACTGAACTAGCCATATCCACGAGCGAAGCATTCCTGAAGAAGTACTGTCCAACTCCCTGTTCCTGGTCCCCTGTGATGATGTTAAACATCTCCCCCACCCCCGCAAGGGGATAGGAAAGATGCGACAGGATCCACATCTCCAAACCGCAGTCTCCCTCTGTCGAGTTCGCCCCCAGGTATATCGTCGCTACATCCGGTGCCCGCAAATCCCAGGTTTCGTGGTTATCTCCACCTCCAAACTCCACTCTCAATCCGGCTCTACTTCCTGACAGCACCTTCTCTAATCTGGCCACGGACACAAACACTGCCTGATACCCCCACTTGTCTCCCCACTTCGTGGACTTTATTATCTCTCTCCTCCAGGGACCTCTCTCAGCTATCGCCCACTCCACTCCTGTCGGCTGTGTGAATCTCATTTCCCTGAGGTCGTCGTACAAGGCTACCCTCAACCCCAAGTCCCGCCAGTCCGACCTAGCCACCTGTATCGCACGAAGCCCCGCACCCACCAGTATTGGACACGCCACAATCTCCTCCATGCACCCTCATCTCTCATCCCATTGAGCAGCCCAGACTTTACGTTTACCTCCTCTAACCCCTCCTTGTATTGGCTTGTTATGTCTGTCCTGATGAATCTGCCATGGTTCAGCTCAGTTCTACCACCCGCCGAGACCCATCCGATCCTATTCCTTCGACTGTTTTCCAACATAGCGAACTCTCCGAAGTTGGAATCCCCATGCTCCACCACCCCTCTATTGGCGTCCAATCCCATGCTTTTTAGGCCCGATTTCTCGATCAGCCCTTCGCAGTCCTCACAATCACATGCGTGGATCTTCTTCTCCTCAGAGCACACACACTGCATCCCATACAACTTACCATAGGTCGCCCTGTTGTCCTTGGTCCCGAAGACTGTCGATGGCAGTAGGCCAGCACTTGTGTGCAACGTTCCCGCAGTACCTACGTACGATCCGCCCGGCTCTCTTGAGTGACAGAATGCCTTACGCTGCTGCAGATTCATCGCCTCCGTCAGCAGTATGTCCGGATTGTTCCTCTCCTCCTGTTCCACCACGGGGTGGTCCCAGGTCTCCGCCATCACACGCCTACCAACATCGAAGCTGGATTCAATGCTGTTCGTCATGAACTCGATGTTCCCGTTCTTGATGTGCATTTCTTTGTTATGCCTGTCCGCTAATGCGAACAATCCTCCCCAATGTCTCTTCGGTGTCAGGGTTCTCAACACACGGAACATTTTTGGGGTAACATGGCTCCGCTCCAGCCGGGCAATCCTAGTAACCAGGCAGATCAAACAACAAGATTCAGTGACAGAGTGTACCTCTGGAGCGTATGTTGCAATTGCAGCATCGATAATTTTCCTCTCGTTGTCTTCTCCTGCCCAGAAACTGACCAGCGCCCTAACCTTGGTCCTACCACTGGGACTGAGTCCATGCTTCCCCTTTAGTGAATTCCATTTGTCCATCTGACCTGATTCCACAAGTGCCCGTGCGACACCACACCTCAGGTCGTTATTACCGTTAGCACCCGAGAAGAACCCAAGGGTCCTAAGTGCAGATGGTCCTACATTTAGCACAAACCATCTCACACGCTCTTCCATTGTTGATTTTTTCTTCTTCTTTTCTCCCTTCTTACGGTCCTCCCCGTGCTGATCCACCCCTGAGCCGTACTCTTCCCACAGGTTACCATGGTGAGCCACCGAGAGCAGTGCTGCCTTGGCATGCCCTTCGCTCCCCAAACTCATCTGGCTCACCCACTCCTCGGTTCTCTGGAAGACCCTTTTCCACGGCGAGTATCCCAACACCGATCTCTCCTCTCCATTCGGCTTTTCTCCAGCATCCTTAGGTGCCTCCTCGACGAGGGCTGCCTCAACAACCTCGTCTTCGCTGGCCATGGCAGATGAAGCCTCAGAATCACAATCCGATTGACTGACCTCCTCGGTGGAAGGGGAAGTAGTCCCCTCCTGCTCACCTTCGCTGGTCTCGGGTATGTATTCTCCCCTCCCCTCCTGCAACATCTCCTCCTCCCTAGCATCATCCTCCTCCTTACAATCACAATGATGTGATACAACTTCTCCATCCCCTTCAAGGGTCAAACCTCCAAAGAGGTAATCCTCACCCTGTTCCCTGTTATAGAAATCAGGGTGTTCTTCCACCTCCCTCTCAGCACTTTTATTGTACTCAATAATCCTGGTGTCCAGTGAGTCCATATTAGCACTATCCCGATACGGCGGGTTCCTAGATTCCTGATACGGCAGGTTCCTAATAGCTTTCGCTGAATTTACACCTCATTGAGGTATAACGGCCCCGAGAAGAAAACGTTTAGTCATCCGATTTGTTTTCTCCGCCCTCTCTTTGCCGTGAATATATATATATATATATAAAAGAATATTTTATTCACAAAATAGTACTCCAATGAACAAAAAATATAACATTTTGTTAAAATTTAATCGTATTAGTTTTAAGTTTAAAAAATTGGTATAAATTAAAAGCTAATCCCTTCTAAACGGGATAGCCCATCCAGTATCGTCAGCAGGCGAAACCGGCGACATCCAGATTTCCTGCAAAAAACAATTAAGAAATTAAAATTATGTCGGATTGTTTCGCTCGTTTGTCATGCTGACAAACCTGAAAATTCAATTGTTGTTAGTGTACTTATCTTTTTTTCGGCGTCGGACCCTGCGGAAGTGAAGAGACGAAATGCATCCTCATCGATGTTCGGATGGCGCGTTCGGTCTCGTCAGCAGTCAGAAACGGCAGCAACCAAATTTTCTGCAAAAAACAATTAAGAAATTAAAATTATGTCGGATTGTTTCGCTCGTTTGTCATGCTGACAAACCTGAAAATTCAATTGTTGTTAGTGTACTTATCTTTTTTTCGGCGTCGGACCCTGCGGAAGTGAAGAGACGAAATGCATCCTCATTGATGTTCGGATGGCGCGTTCGGTCTCGTCAGCAGGCAGAAACGGCGGCAACCAAATTTTCTGCAAAAAACAATTAAGAAATCAAAAATATGTCGGATTGTTTCGCTCGTTTGTCATACCGACAAGCGTTCAAAGTATATTACTATTATTGTACTCACCTTGCTGAAGTGAAGAGACGAAATGCATTCTCATCGATGTTCGAATGGCGCGTTCGGTCTTGTCAGCAGGCAGAAACGGCGGCAACCAAATTTTCTGCAAAAAACAATTAAGAAATTAAAAATATGCCGGATTGTTTCGCTCGTTTGTCATACCGACAAGCGTTCAAAGTATATTACTATTATTTTACTCACCTTGCTGAAGTGAAGAGCCGAAATATATCGCTCATCGATGTTCGGATGGCGCGTTCGGTCTCGTCAGCAGGCAGAAACGGCGGCTTTCAAAGTTTCTGCAAAAAATAACGATATACGTTAAAGCAGCCACGAATTCTTTCGCTCGGTTATCAAACGGACAAGTACATTAATATTGTTTGACTTAGCTTTTTTTCGACGGTCATTACGAATCATTCGAAATATCCAATAATCCAACCGTGACTTGTTGATGTATCCTGAAGTCATTATTTTTTGCGAATTAGGTTCTCATGAAATAATATTGTTTATGAAATGATTTCACTATTAGTGGATTGAGGACGTTGTGGTACCATTTGCGGGCCGTTGCTTCCATCAATCGACCAACTTTGCAGCAGTTCCCATCCATCTGTTGAAAAAAGAATGGTTGAAGTAATTTTTTGTGAGTTTATGGATGACCTTGAATGATTCATATCAATACTCAATTTTATCACAAACATGAGATTTTATCACAATCATGATGATACTTCGTTGGAAATTTTTGAACTTACCATTTAGCACGCCCAGATAGTTGCGCGATCTTGGCAGCGTTGCTCGATTTGGATTCGGGAACTTGGAAGATTGCATTGATCCTTTTGCATTCGTACAATATCAGAATTTTACCGATGCTGCAAAAAACACGTTCCGTGGCAGGTTCTCCGTGTTCTTTGCATCGGATAAAATTCGTGTCGCAGACCACCAGCATTTGGATGCGAAAATGTTGTTGGATGTTCCTCGCGTGTAGTTGAGAAACAATTTGGTCCTGGAACACTTGTACGGCAATCGTAACAAAGTTCATAAGCGGTGCCGACGGATCTATCGAGGTTTTATCATGCCCAGGATTGCCGGTGACGAACGCAAGTCGGCAGTCGTCGCAACACAAATATGGTGTCAATTGTTTGACAACATATTGTGCCACGAACGACGCCGACTCCGTTGTTCACAAACTTGATATTCCAGCTGTGGTCATTTCAACGTCATCCACATCCGGGATATGGATGACGTTGCGATTGCTTCCATCAATCAAGTTTGCATCACACTCCGGTTGATGACTGTGTGTAGGCTCATTATCAGGGGATGATAAAAACTCCCGAAGATCCGACAGCACCAAGCCATTATCGTTCTCACAATTTCCCTTCCTGCTGTGAGGTCCGGACATTTTTGTCGGAATGCACGTTTTCAGTGCAGCCGTGAAGTGTGTGGTCGTCGGGTTAGTATTTGAAGCTCCGTGCTGCCGTATTGTCCCAAATAGGTTTTCCAGTGGGTCCTGGTTGAGTTGTCGCAGTTTGAGTTGCGCAAATCCGGTTTGCTGCATATGTGTCCACAAACCCTCCATCGCAGCGAGTGTTGTGACCACTCCATCCTGACATGGCGGTCAATATGTGACACCTGTGCCTCGAATAAATTTCATTAAATCGACAGCTCGCCGGACGTGCGCCCACTTTTCGAGATGGTAGGATGTTGGTGTGATGATAGATCGTTGGCCCTTTTTAACGTCTTTGACATTTGCCTGGCCGTTCATCACATCAAACATCGTATCGAAATCGTGAATGGTCTTGGCAGTCTCCATTCCTCCAGGAATAATGGTGTCTCCTGAAGAAGTAGAAATACATCTTAAGATGGCCGCTGATGTACTGCTCAAGACCTGGACCGCGTACTTCACGCGCATCTTTTCTCTCGTCGTCGGAAATATGTGAAAATTGCTAAATTTATTGAATTTAAAAGAATCGTTGTCCATTTTATACATTTGTACTACGTGCCGCCATTGTGCAAGATTTGTCCCCCACTGAATATTATTCCCCGGATACTCAAATTTACTGGCGGCACTATTTGTTTTTTTCCATTTATCAAAGTTCCCCATGAAATTATTCCGGACGGATTTGAAGAGATGCGGTGGGTCATAGAGTACAAATACTTTATGACCATTCATCGTGAAGAACGCGGCACGCTGGTCATTCCTGTTGTTACAACCGAGCTCTTGCAAGGCTCCGCGGTTCGATGGCCCTTGATCGCACACCGTCGCTGCAACCGTCGCTGGTCTGTCTGTCTTTCGGCTCCATATTGCTCACGAGTGTCCGGAGGTGATCCATGACACGACGATTAATCCCTGGGCCCATGGGAATTTGTTGTAAAATTCTCAAGATCGTCCTCACTGACGGCAGCGTTATTAGCTGTTGAAGATATTTATAAGCCTTGGGGGCCCGCTTGTAAATAGACGCAGCCGTCAATTTATCTTCCAGCGTCCACCTCCGGCCACTAGCTACCTTGTTGTTGTTGCGTAGATCGGATAACACGATTTGGCGCAGGGCAGGCGATGAAATGTCATCAATAAGAATACTGTATTCCTTTCCAGATAGTTGTTTCAGTGCATCCGAAGTTGATTGTAACTTCTGCACTGTTTCCGTCAATACAGTCTTCTGTTTTTTAATGACATCCAGCAAGATGTTTTCCCGTGGCGTCAAACCTTCCGCTGGTATTTGCAGATCTTCCATCTGACGTTTCCGTGTCATGCGTTGTGTGGCAACTACAGATGATAATTATAAAAAATATATATAAACACAAAGAATTCCATTTATCCGATACAATGGTAGCCCTTCCCCGGGCCTTTCTACGGCATGCAAAGTATTTCAAATTAATCTACTTGACAACAAATCATGCAAAACAATTTTGAAAGATTAATATTTCGTTTCTACAGTTGTCGTCGTTCCGCTGGGCTCTCCTTCCTATTAAAAAACATGCACGTTAAAAGTTACTCGTATTTGAAAGTATAGATCATTAACGACTGGACATAACCCCTTAAGAAATATCACTGTTTCGTAATAATGTCGCATATTTTCGACATAATTTCATGTGCCTTGTCGGAGGTCATTGACTTCAACCTCCGACTAATAAAAATTCCAAATTGGTCATATTCCACCGGGTCGGCTTGCGATCCTTTCCGATGTTGCTTCTTAGTTGAAAACTCATCGCCAGGCTCCTCCACAACATCAATACCCCGTTTTCTGTAACACATTCTAATAAGACAAATACTAGGATACATGTACGAAAACCATGCCAATTTTTAATGCCGATATTCCACAAAAACGGCTGGATTATGGTATTAATATGCATTCTTACTTTTTGCAGTTTTGTTCACGTTCAATGCGCAATGTGTCTGTGTGCACATTCACAGAATTCGGTAATGCACGATCCATTGTATCTGAAATTTTGTTTAATTTTATGACGAGTACATTTTATATATTAATTGCGAGTCACTCCACTCTGTCACCAGTATGGAAATTATCATAGGGCAAGCTGCATACAATAATCTGCAATGATCATCCATCATCTTAAAGTAAAATTAAATCGAGCACAGCCAGCAATCATCCATGGGACTCCTCGCGTTACGCTGAACCTTATATACAGAAGTGCAGGTGATAATAAAAAATGGAGAATGCGAAGCATGTGCTACATTACAAACCCAAACCCAAAACAGTGAAAAACATTATACCGTTACGCAATGCCTCGATTTATTACTACGATCTATGAATATTTAAGCATCCTGAAATGAAAAATATACATTTCGAGAGGAAAATATTGGTAATAATTCACGCTATTATCAATGCGATTGAAAATGCTTAACGTGTTTCAACTTAGTTTAGTATACAGAATTACGAATTCGCAGTCGGGTCAATCGTATGCAGGAAGCACGGCCATTACCAATAACGGACATCCACACGGTCACACACAACATTCATCTACCATTAACGATAAGTACAAATTGTATGCAAACGATCACCAGAAAACAAACCACTGCAAAAACAAGTATCAAATACGAATGTCTGGAATAGGAATAGTAGAAGTATGGAATACGAATACTTCCATTGTGTCATTTCCATAGACTTTTCCCAATTACGCACGCAATTAATGATCATATATTTACAACTATACATTTTTGGATAAATAATCAACACAGAAAAAGTGCGATTTAGTGTTAAATCCAAAATCATAGTGTAAAATGAGCCGTTTATTTTGAAAGTGACCTAACTCCATTTTTCATTTTTTTTCTGGTTATCATGGTTACGTGTACAGCTTCATGTCATTTATCAGTAAAACATTTCAGGTTACTTATAATCCGAGCAAATACGATATATTCTTGACACATAAGTTTTTAGAGTTAGTTCAATAATCAAACAGTGGAGTTTGAAAGTGGCCTAACTCCATTTATACTTAAATGAAGGTGTTTACTATTGATAATGTCGGAAAGCAGCGATGAAGGTGATTTTAATTAATTAGTATTTACAAATTAACCTCAGTTTTTGGATAATTGCGTTAGTTGAATAACCAGTACGTTTAATTAATATAAAACTTAAAATTTAATGTTAATTTTTAGAAATTATTTCACCCATGGGGAAGAACAGAACGAGACTATTTAGTTCAGATAGTGAAGAAGAAATAGCAACTAATGATTTAAAAAAAAATCGAAAAAGAAACAGAATTATAGAACAATATTCGTCTTCAAGGGATGAAGATACGAATAACAATGGAAAAAACATTGATGAATCATACATCCAAAAACTGCAAAAGATTAAACGGAATTCAGGAAAACGATATTGTACTCAAACCGGAAATATCGTACCTGAAAAATTGTTTGAAAACAAAGATTGCCGTTGTCGGAATGCTTGCATAAAAAATTACGATGAAGAAGAAAGAAAGAATATTTTTGAAAAGTTTTGGGGTTTGGGAGATTTTAACAAACAAAATATATTGCTTTACGAAGCTGTCGAGCGCAAAATTGTGGAACGAAGACGTCCAACAAACGGAAAAGGTTCGCCAAGAAATTGGAGTTTTAGGTATTTGTTAAATTCCAAAAACGGAAAAGTTCCCGTCTGCAAAAAATTCTTTTTGGATACTTTTCAAGTAAGTGCAGGACGCTTAAAACGAGTATTAAACCCTGCAAATGTAGGCAATGATTTGCGTGGGATGATGGTTGTATCATCAAGAAAATTATCTGAGGAAAGGAAAAAGCATGTTCAAAACCATATTAAAAGTTTTCCTAAATTCGAATCCCATTATACTAGATCTCATAATCCTAACAGAAGATATCTACATCCTGATCTAACTCTTAGGAAAATGTTTGATTTATACGAGCTACATTGCGAGGAAAATAAAATAAAACCCGTTAATGAGTGGACTTACAGAAAAATATTTAAAAAAGATTTTAATTTACATTTCCACCAACCGCGCAAAGATACATGTCAAAAATGCGACTTATTAAATATCAAAATTAAAGCATCGAATGATGATGAAGAAAAGAACAAACTTACAGAAGAACACGATGCCCATTTAATACTAGCAGAATCAGCTAGGAATTCACTAAAACAAGATCAGGAGCAAGTATCACGTACGAGTAATTCAGATTATTATTTTGCGTTCTCGTTCGACTTGCAAAAAGCATTACCGTATCCCAAGTTGACTACCTCAGCAGCATATTATAAACGCAATATGTATGTTCTAAATTCAGGTGTTCACAATTTTCATAATAATAATGTTTACATGTACGTTTGGGATGAAACTATTGCATCGAGAGGTTCTCAAGAAATTATTTCATGCATCCTACAACATGTTAAAAATTTAAGAAATGAAAGACACATTACAGCGTACAGTGACATGTGCTCCGGGCAAAATAGAAACATTAAAGTAGCTTTAATGTGGTTAAAAGTTGTCCAAAGTTTGGAAAATAATGTGGAAATCATAGATCACAAATTTTTAATATCAGGACATTCGTTTTTACCAAATGACAGAGATTTTGGCGTGGTAGAAATGTCATTAAAAAAAATAATTTACTGTTCGTTCCCCAAGATTATTACAAGATTATCAAAAAATGTCGGAAAGGTAATAATTTTATTGTAAATGAAATGAAACAAGAAGATTTTGTATCAACAAAATTATTAGAAGACGCAATTTTTAAAAGGGTAAAGAATTATGATGGAGAAGCAATAAACTGGTTAAAAATATGTTGGTTGCGTTTTGTCAGAAATGAACCGTATACAATTTTCTATAAGACATCAATGAATAAGAATGAAAATTTTAAAGTCCTGAATTTATTACCACGTCGGGGTAGACCAAGCAAGTTCGAAAATATTATACTGACACCACTGTATAAAAATATCAGACAAATTACAACAGCAAAATTCAAGGACATAATGGACCTATTACGATATATACCACCGGAACATCATGATTTCTTCAAATCCTTTTCACACGCACAAAAAAATGTAGATGAGTAGTAAATTGTTTCGTAACAAATTTATGTTATGTAATTTTGTACGTTATGTAGTTAAAAAATGTTTTGAATCGCATAAATTATGTTTCCAAAGTGTTTTAAAGATATATCAAATAAATTCAGTATTGTTTTTTGTCAATTTGAAGCATCTTAAATAATGTTGAATGGACTTGGGCACCTTCAAAGTTTATAATGAAAAGCACATTATTCAGTAAATAATTGCCACTATTTTAATAGGAACTATAAATTTAACACCCTTAGATACACTTAAGCAGAATGACGCATTAGTATCCTATACGTGTATTTTTAAATTCATTAAAACGCAAACCATTAAATATTTCGATTTGAAGATAAATAGAATTAGGCCACTTTCAAAATAAACGGCTCAAATAATGATCAACATATTCGACAAAATAAATTGAAAAACTCACCCGGTGGACGACACCGCATCTCTGAAGTCGATGCTTTATTATCCTCGCATGCCACAGTCTTCTCATTGATGTTCGACTCCGCTTTCTCGTTGTTGGCATTCGCTGAAGGTGCCGACACATTCTCTTCAAAGATTTCCTGAGTATCTGCAACAGAATACTAACAATTAATAATTGAAAAGATTCATTCTACAATTCTAAATGTATATTATAGTCTATATTTAATAAACGAGTATGAAATACAAAAATAGCAACTTTCATTATTTCTTTGCCATCGATATTCCTCAAGTATGTGCGCAATAAATGATCGTAATTTGATCGCGTACAACTATACGTTTACAATTATACTGCATGATGACTCAGTCAATATTTAATATTCTTAAACTTTTTTTTTTAAATCTTGGTAATTATTGTCTGTACAGTGTGTGGAGGAATGTTTGAATTTTTTAGTTGGAAATTTTTTTAGAAATTATGAAACACTTATTTTATCTTTTTAAATTGCATACTCAAGTTTGACGCACTGTAACTTTTTTTATTTTTCGAAAAAAAATATTCATCTGTCACAATATAACTACTACATTACTTTACTTAATTTTGCTTTATTTTTGCAAATTGGATTTTTGTTTTTTTTAGTTGTAAAGTTTATGCAAAATGTAAAATGAACATTTCCGTTTTTTTTTTCATTGTATAACTTTTATAATAATTTCTCAAAGTCACTGAGATTTTAGAGAGGGCTGGCGTATGTGATCCCTTAATCAAAATAGATTTAAAAACTCACCCGATGCGTGATACTGCATCTTAGAAGTCGATGGCACGCTTTCTATATTCGGCAAACGGAAGGTCACCTTTTGCTCCTGCATTTCCTCGTGATCTGCAACAGAAATATAAAGATTAGCAATTGAAAACATGTTGTTTCTTTCGTTTCGTTTCTTTACTTGATATAAATACATTCATACTTGTGCATCCTTCATTCCTGTTGCTTAAAAAAACAGATTTAAAAGAAAAAATTACAACTCTAATATTTAATCTTACAAACCTGTGAATGTGGTCTTTTGCGATGGTACGCCATGTCTCGCTTCCACCGCAAATGCATCCATCGTTGCATCATCAAGTGGAAGTACCCTCGGATCAAACAATGTTGGTATCGCGGTCTGCTTCAATCGTTTGCGGTTCGCACTTGTAAATTGGTCATTGTTAAAATGACAACCGCAAACAAATCGAATGGTGTTCAATTTATGGTGTGGAAGATGCACCAAATCTTCCACTCTGGAAAATAGAAAATTGTTAAACACGTTCCGCATACAATACCCAACCATTACTATTCCTGCTTACCGTTCCAGATCCTTCGGAAACCTTGAATAAGGCTGACATCCTTCGTCCGCGTACGTGATTACAGTACGGTACCACGCACTTGGAGCAGCTCATCCTCGGCCCCTCGGTAATCTGCAAAATTATAAAAATATCAATGTGCAGCACTTCACAACACGCTTTAAAAAAACTAGGTTATAGATACTTAGCTTCGGTATTTCACCGATTTGCACTACACACTGAATTTACAGCACTCCCGATTAACGGCACTATCAACGTCTATAACAAATTGTTACCGAACAATTCACACTGCCGCAAGAAAATAAAGTTTTTTTGTGCAACTGTCAAATACACACGTTCTCACTTTCCAATCGCCACCATACTGGATTTGATAGCGCAGGCGCGGGCTATGCGTTTAAGCATTGTTGCCACCGTTACCGCCATTTTCCACGTTTCATATTTAGTTTTCGTATGTTGGCGGAAGAATCTAACGAACTCCAAATAAGAACGAGTGGGGGAGCCGGAGTGTCATCCCCCTGCTAAAATGTATCGTCCCGTAACTCGGTTACATGTCATCCATCGACAGTAATTCGAGTTACGAGGAGATGGCAGCAGCGCGCGGCGAGCATAATCGATTATCCTTACCCGTAATCCCCATTATCCATGAGAAGGACCCTGTCTTACCGACCGCCTGCCCTACTTACCTGTATCCTCAATAGATCTCCCTAGTCCGTCCCGAAATTATCGATTTCCCATATTCCGCGATACCGCTAGACCCGTGCCGCTGCTGACCAATTAAAATTCGACTGACCCGGCCAATCAAGAGGCCGCGAAAACTCTCGCACTTCCGACGGACCGCACGGTCCGCACTTGGAGTTAGACCACCACAGCGAATAGAGCAGAGAAATTTAGAGTGCGAGAGAGAGATTGAGAGAGAGTAGAGTGCGAACAGAAAATTATAGTGCGGAGAGCGAAGTGCGAGAGAGTGAGAGCGTAGAGTGCGAAGGAAGAATTCGAGTGAGAAAGCAGATAGTGCGTAAACGATTATTGTGAGAGAGTACAGAGTGGAAAGGAGAATTCATCGAGAGAGAGAGAGAGAGACCGAGCGAGAGAGAGAGAGAGGAATAGCCGTTAGCGAGGACTTCAACGAGTAAGTGTGTGCACCGCTTCCGTTTCCAAAATTGCATTCCGGCACACATTTTGTATTTTCCCTGTTAGTGCAATATTTGGAGAATTCCCCCCTTTTTTTTATGACTCCCACTGCGTTTTGAGAAATCTGAAGATCCCATCGAGTTAGCATAAATTATAATTTCGAGAAATAATCGCGTGGAACGGTTGTGCGCGCGTAGAATAAGTGCGAATACGGTACGTCCCCTTTCCCTTGTTTCCCCGCTCCCTAGGTCGTCCGCTGCGGCCGTTACGCGTGACATTGCCAGTCGCGTGCTTTGTTGTTGTTGTGTATATCGTGCCGCTGCCCTTCAGTCAGCGTGCGAAGTGACCGAGTATTCCACAATTATTAGAGCGTCCCAAATATTATCCCTATCGCCATATATGTCGTTTCAAAATTAGTCGACCCAGTATTAATTCCAAATTCAATAGACTGATGGTAATAATTAAGAGGCCGAATAGAGTCGGAGAACCCATACCCTGAGCTTCCCTTTTTGTTCCCCTTACGATCTTCCCCGTACCGCCATAGTTAATAAGAGCGTGAAATTATTGTGTTTAAAATTTTTGTTGCTTGTTAATTTTACGAAAAATTAACTGGCGCCCCGAAATATAATTTTGAATTTATATCATTCCCGGAGATCGTCCGCCGACCGCATTTATTGAAATTATTTTTTTTTGTGTTCTGGTGTTTTTTTTTATAATAAATCTTGCGCAATTTTCTTGTGTATTGTGTTTTGCTAGCATTTCTTTTTTTCCCGTTTCAGGACCCCCTTTTCCCCTTTACCCCCCGGTTCCACCCGCCCGTCGGCGTGACAATATATACTACCGGCGGAAAGTTTCCGGACAAAAGTTGAAAACAGTGCCGGAACGTTTTTTTATGCCATTTCGCCGGTAGTTGACCTAGTCCAATTTAACCCACGCCATTTTTAATAGCAGGAATTTCCCTTTATTTTGGGTTTTTAAAAAAAAATTTACGATTTTTTTTACAATTGGCACACAGTTTTGAAAACGATAATTTTTGGTCGTTTTTTTGTTCTTTTGCAAGTGGACCCCGTTTACAGTAAAACATTTTTAACGAATTTCTCTCATAATGCTCATAAAGGGGAAAGTCTAAGCTTCAAGTTCATTTTTTAGAAAATTGTTTACGATTTTTTTTTCAAAGATATGTCGTTTTTTGAGAAAAAATAGACAATTTGAAAATTGATCCATAGGACGAAAACGATGAGGTTTACAACAAAACCTCAAGATGGCAAAAAGTTGTATTACTTCTTGTTGAGTTCAGGAGACATTTTTCAGATTTTTTTTCTGAAATTTTTTTTCACCTATTTCCGGTCAGTTCGATTGATCTGAATACCATGAAAATAATAGAATTAAATTTTTTACTTACATCGAAGAAACTCCGTCGTCAAAGAAACCTCCGAAGAGACCAAAGTTTAATATGTAAGTAAAAAAATTTAATTCTATTATTTTCAGAGTATTCAGATCAATCGAGCTGACCGGAAATAGGTGAAAAAAAAATTTCAAAACAAAAATCTGAAAAAATTCTCCTAAACTCAGCAAGAAGTAATACAACTTTTTGCCATCTTGAGATTTTGTTGTAAACCTCAGTGTTTTCGTCCTATGGAGCAATTTTCAAATTGTCCATTTTTTCTCAAAAAACGACATATCTTTGAAAAAAAATCGTAGACAATTTTCCAAAAAATAAACTTGAAGCTTAGACTTCCCCCTTTATGAGTATGGTGAAAGAAATTCGTTAAAAATTTTTTACTGTAAACAGAGTTGTGCGAGACTCTATAAGAAGCGCTCGCATCGCAATATACCTCACGCGAGTGCGACGAACTTCATGCCGCTCGCTGCGTACACGTATCGCGGCAGCGGCTCGCCTTAGTTCGCGCGATCCGCCGCGAGAGGGACACCAGCGGCAACGTTTCGCGTCAACAGTCAGCACGCGTAACGGCTATATAATGACACCGTCGATCGCCGATCGATAGCCACAGTACCGCCAGCAGCTATCTGCAAAGGATCTGTCCGCAAGGCTATTTTCTGCACTTCGAATGCTCTCTCACGCATCGAGGCATCCAACGAAACGCAATCGACAGCGCAGACTCTCACTGCAACTAGTAAAGGAGTGGAAGCCCATCGCAATCACCAGGCCTGCCAAGACTCATCCAGGGCTCTTCACTCGTCCACCTCGAGCCACACTCAGTACTTGGGATATACGAGTACGACGCTGGACCTCGCCAAGCTGTGGTGCAGCCTGTCCTGCACTTCTATCACCGATTGCGGTTACGCCACCGCTATCCACTACAACGGCTACGCAGACGGAGACACTACAATTTCACCAAGGGATACAGGCAACGAGTCTACTCACCTACAACAACGCTGAGACTCAAACCTCATCGAGCAGTGAGTGGGAACCGTTGTCTTCAGTCAAAGGAGCTCCAAGAACCGTCAGGGACTCGCCTTCATACACGCCACCGAGGCATCTCCTACCAGGACTTCAAGTCACCACCATAGAACCTCGACTGTATTGGAGCGAGCGGCCACAAAGCAAACATTGTAGCCAAATCGACTTAAATAACAATAAAACGTGAAAGTTTACACATCTATTCGACTCGCCGATTATTTCGCCACCTACCCCATCGCTGCGCCTCCACTACTCATTAAGTTTATGAGCTTTCTGAACAGGGGTCCACTTGCAAAAGAACAAAAAAACGACCAAAAATTGTCGTTTTCAAAACTGTGTGCCAATTGTAAAAAAAATCGTATAATTTTTTTTTAAAAAGCCAAAATGACGGAAAATCCCTGCTCTTTACAATGGTGTTGGTTAAATTGGCCTAGGCCAACTATCGGCGAAATGGCATAAAAAAACGTTCCGGCACTGTTTTCAACTTTTGTTCGGAAACTTTCCGCCGGTAGTGTACATATATATTGTGACGAATTTTTCGTCCCACCGGAGATAACAGCCTGCAGGGGGTCGCAGGTGCGACCCTGGGCGCCGATGAAGCGTCAAATCACCTTCACCGCGTGCAATTCGGGTCGTCGGCTACGTAATTCAGAAACGGGGTTTCTCGGTGGTACACCGCGCGTCGAAGTCCGCGCGAAACGGCGCCTCGACGTAAGGAGTTCGGCGGGTGCGGCGAGGGAAGCGGTGCTGCATCTTTTCGTGCCTGGTGACAAATCACGTGAGCCAACCGCCGAGAACAGGGACGCCTGTCCGGCGAGGTGAGCTTCCCCCTTCCCCGTCGCCCGTTCCGAGCTTCAGGGGGAAGGCGCGCGGTGAGGGGGGTGCGTGGTAAGGTACGGGAGCTGTGCACGGCCCTCGTCGCGCTCCCCCCTCCCCGCTCGCGCCACTCGACGGCCAGCGAGGGGTATGCGGCGCGGGAGGACCAGCGAGAATCTTCAAAGAAGGGAACCGACAAGGCTGACATGTGGCATAATTGGTCAACCGGTGGTGATAGGAAAAGTAGGGGGAGAGTACCTAGGCTAAGTACGCCGGCCGGACAACGAGACACAGAGTTCAAAGGACCAGCGAAGCGCGAACAGTAAAAGTGAGTAGTGCGATTAAGAGATCGGAGATGGTGTGTGGCAACGCAGAGCGGGATTTCGGTAAGTCGATCAGATTCTCCGAAAAGAAAGAGAGAGTAGGCAGGGACGAGGCAGCGAGGTAATTAAGTCCGGCAGTAGTAATTACGAAGAAATTTAAGGTTATTTGCGGTAGGCCCGCGTAGAGGAAATAAATTAATCAAGAAAAGCCGAGGCTCGATTTCGAGAAACTGCTCGCCCCTTGCCGACTCTCTACTTTCATAAAATTCTCGTCGCTGTCCGAATAATGATACGAAGATTCGGAATACCCGTGCGTGCACCATAGGCTACTTCATGGTCGAGACGCCGGCGTCGTGTACCACGTGCGACCGTCCTCTACCGCGGTCGCACCGTGTTGTTTACTTCTTTTGTGTTGAGTCGCCGTGCCAAGTTTTATGTCGTTTCGAATACATGTAAAATTACCCTAGAGTAATAAGTTTTCTCTCGTCGCGTCGAAGCTATCTAAAGTAATTATATTTTCGAGGGGGCTATCTGGCGTATTGGTTACCTACAGGGTGCTACATAAAATGACGAGCTATCTTCACGGGGGTTACCTACCACTCTTGGCTACCTACAGGGTGTTACATAAATTATTGATCTATCTTCACGGGGGTTACCTCCCACTCTTGGCTACCTACAGGGTGTTACATAAATTATTGATCTATCTTCACGGGGGTTACTTACCACTCTTGGCTACCTACAGGGTGTTACCTAAATTATTGATCTATCTTTACGGGGGTTACCTACCACTCTTGGCTACCTACAGGGTGCTACCTAAAATGACTGTCTATCTTCGAGGGGGTTACGTGGCGTTATCGGTTATCTACAGGGTGCTCCGTAAATTATGTCGACATCTTCGCAGGGATTACAGTTCCAGAAGGGTTATGTATAAGGTGCCCCGTAACATAAGGCGTTAGCTTGGTGGGGCATCCCTGCGCCTGCATTATCTATAAGGTGTTACGTAAAGTAGTCCTTCTCTCGGACGCGGCTACCTCCCGACCAGGGGAAATAGAATAACAGCGGGACAAGGCTATCTACCACGAGCGAGCGGTAGCCGATAAATGTATGTCACTCGATTTCATGTATATTCAATGTTACATAACCTGTTGCCCCGCTGATGGTTGGACTAGTTAACTACGCTACCTGATTGCCCCAAAATCCTCCACGTCCACCTCCTCTACCTTACCGACCCGCAGGCGGGCTGGGCCAGCCGACGTGAAGCCCGAGACCCCTGTGCTCGCCCTCGGGGTGGAGCGGGGACGCGTAGGGGGGGCCGCGGTGGCGGCGAATTTAAACAAAGCCGGCCTAGGTCGGCGGTACGCGAACGTACCTGGCGCCCATCCGCCCCCTATTGTCCCTGCTGCGTCAGCAGGTCCCGATTCTACCTCGCCGGAGCGGTGGAAGCTGGCGCGGACCAACGCGCGCTCCTCTTCGGCTGGAGGAACAGGAGGGTCTCGGTAGGTGCGGGGAAAACCCGTTACAATATACATATTGCTGAATGGGTTTGTATGTATACCCAGATATCTTTTCCAAGAATCATATTATTTTGTGAACAGTTTTTATAAACAGCAATTCTCATAATATGCATGACCCATCTGCGAGATTAGTCGCGCGACTCGATTGTTTTCGCTCCGTCTCATTCCCTCCGCGGGGCGGTACGGGGGAAACGCGGGCGGCTGGTTATCGCTACGAGGCCTCGGCGCTTGGCCCGTCTTGTCAAGTGTCATACTGGGGCTTCGTAGCATATGCGCGCCATGCCGTCTAGCCGTAGGCAGCGGTAGCGCTTAGCAAAATGTTGCGAGCTCTGCACTACCGAAGCCGTCTGAAATTTCCGCTGACTAACACCAGAGATGAGTAGGGAGATCAGCAACGCTCGACAAAAGTTGAAACCTGGAGAATTTGTTCTGCGACATCTGGGTGGCCAAAGTGCTAACTATTTCGTGCCTCCGTTAAGTTGGCCGCAAGCTACCAAAGTCATATACATGGCGAAGGGATCATATATATATATAATTTGGCGGTCCGAATTCGCCGGTCGAATGTTTCCGTGAATGAGACAGACGTGCAATGATGACATATGTCAATATTTCTAGGCTTGTACGCGTTGCACGAATATTCTGAGATCCGAGCGAGCGGAATATTTAAAGATCTGCTTGTACAACTTGTGTAAAGCCGCCGATGCCTTTTTTATTCTTTCAGCTATCAAATCTGTATACCTAGACGAATTAGAAATTTTTTAAACAAAATTAAATAATGTGAAAGAAATATAATTTATCATCGTCGATCTAGCTCCATGAAGCTACGTCTTCAATGTTTCTTGTTATAGCAGGATATTATTTTGCGGAAATAAAAGACTTGGACTAGCAGCACGAGATCGCCACGGCTCTTTGTCTTTTTTTCGTATTATGTACCTGGCTTGATTATTCTTACATATTTCAATTGCAGTCAAAAAGTACGAAGACGGGTACATTATTTTGTGAATTTTTATGAATCTGAAAATGCAATTTCAAGATATTTATGGAAACACGTAATTATTGATTGTTTAGCTGTGTTCACCAATCGTGAGTAATTGCATTCGATATTTCGCTGTGAATAGCCTAATCAACTTTAAACATTTTTTAATGATTATTACTAAAGCGTTTGGTGAACACGTGTTCAGGGGGCACCGCGCGAAGGCAATCAATATCACCCCCCCCCCCCCATTGAAGCTCGCAGCTCATCGTTCAAATGCCGGAAACGACTTCAAATATACATTAACTTAAGAAGCTGGCAGCTCATCGAGCCTCCGTCAAATGCCGGAAACGACTTCAAGTATACATTAACTTAAGAAGCTCGCAGCTCATCGAGCCTCGGTCAAATGCCGGAAACGACTTCAAGTATGCATTGTCTTACGCGGACAGGAAGATTTATTTATTGAGAAGCTCATAGAGCGCCAGATCAATTTACAGGCCTTGAATTATTGTTAACTTTCGGTTCGGCTTGTGTAATGTAGTACGAGCGGCACTGGATGCCCGCGCTTGACGATTATTTATTTTTGTTTGAGAGAACACCTTTACTTTAACCATAAAGCGTAGAAGTTCTACTCTATGCTGAAAGCATTCGTGACGCTCATCAAACCAGTCAGGATATACATGATTGCTATTGCCGATAATCTCGTCTATAAGATTGGCCGACATTCCTTCTGAAGCCCAGTATCTTTTCAATATATTATGGAGACATTCGAGTTATACTCTCACGATACTTTCGAACTTTTTAGTGGGTCGGCTCAAAAACAACACCGAAGGAGCACCGTCATCAGTGTGTTTGTACTCACGAAGTTCTGTGTAGAACTTATTCCGAGCTGTTAGTGGAAGTCCTCGAACACAAGGCACTTTTTTCATGGTCGTTGAATTAGAAATATCGCCGGTGGACCTGTTTTTTTCGCATCAGCAATAGTCCATTGAGTCGACCATTCAATAAATTTTTCAATCGTTTCCTCAATTTTGGGATTCCTATAAGAAAGTGGCCTTTTATTTGGGTTTCGGTATAAAAGCTTATAGCCATTGCACGCATCAATTACTGCGTTCATGCGCAGAGCAAACGATGCGGTAGCTTGCCACGTTGTACTGACGAGTCCATGCGGATCGTTTCGGTCGTAATCCCAGCTGCAAATCGGCGACTCAACATTTGAAATGCTCTCTTTACATTCATTGCCTGAAATGAGGATGAAAACAAATGTACCTCCGTGATATGAGAGAGTAAACGTGAGGTCGTACTGCACGTATCATATCGCCATGTATTGACGAAGTCTTCGTAAGCTGCGATTACCTGACCATCATAGTACAGTAACTTGTGTGATCGCAGCGTACTTAAAAGACGTTTGATCAAATGTGGAAAACCAAACGAAGCTATATAATTCTGTCCTCCGCTAATAAAACAAGGGTTCTCCGTAGATACTCGCAAACAAGAATTAAAAAGCTTTTGGTTTACGGGACCCTGGTCGCACGTCAAAAGGACGACTTCAGTCCTACAATCATGCAGTCTGGCCAGGCATTCATCAATTAAAAGATGAATTTGTTCGCCAGTCATACCATTCCCCGGAAGGAAATATGCAAGTTGTTGTCGCCATGGTTGGCTTGCGTTTAAGCTATCGAGGCAAAACAATAAGGTGTTACGCGCCTGATCGTCCTTTCGACCGAGTGCACCGAGATCGACAAGACCTATACAATCAAACTTTTCGGAATATTCTTCGAATTGTTTGATTACCATTTCGTCCCATTTCAGAGCGCAAACTCGATTTTCGGGGGATAGATCATTCATTTTTTCTTTCAGCTTCTGAAATATAAAATTGCAAAAGCCGGGTCTTACATCGACTTCAGCGATCCAAGTACGCACAGTACTTTCCGCTGGAAACATGCATCCTGCGCTTCGCAATCGTGTATACGCCGAAGCCGAGTAGTAATACAGCTGCTTTGAAAGATCGTTTTCCTCCTCGGTGTATGGAGCATTTCTGCGATGTAATTTCAACTTTATAAGCGTTTTCGCTGTCGGTGTCAAATCCTTCTGCTGATCTAGAAAATTGTTGACGGAGAGTTTTTTTGTCTTTTTGTAAGACGAGGATTCTTCGTTGTAACGCGCTTTAACTTTTGACGCAATTTTCTTATTATATTAATGCGTGATGCATTTTCCCTTTTAAAAATTCGGTTCTGTGTGCGCAAATTTGCAATTTCTTTATGGACCTCAACGATATCCGAAGATTGCAATTCAATTTTTGACGGTTCAAGGACAGCCTGGTTAGTGACTGTTGGCGGTTCTATTCTAATCCATGTGCAATCGTCGTCGTCTGAATCGGCAAAGCATAACATTCTCTTCCTATATTCACGAACATGCTCCGCCATTCCATCAGTGCTATGTATATTATTAGAAACTGATAGAACGGAGTGATCTGGATCCGATCTAGATTCGCTTCCATCTTGTTTTTCCACCGAGGTGGTGGTTGTCGATGTAACAGATTCGCGCGAAAACAACGATATGCTTCCCGTGGAATGCAGGGAGCGGCGTATTTTTGTCGCTACAACTGGCATCGATTCGCCGATATTGACATTATGAATTGACGATACAGATTGAACAACATTTAGCGGCAATTCCATAGAAACAATGTCACTAACCTTAACACATTCTTCAGAAAGGCAAAGCTGACCGTTTGTGTTCCCGTCGTTCGAGACTGTACACGATTCTATCTTTGAACGATCCGGTACTGCCACAAAAGGTCGAGGGATCGCATTTCGCAAAAGATCGCCGGTACTATCACTTTTAAAGTCCGTAGGGCTGAAATGATCGGCGCCCAGCCCTCTGTTCCGCAGAGTCCTTTCTGATAAAATCGACAAGTGTTGATTCCCTGCGGTAATATGACAATATTGAGGGTAATCAAAAAGTTACGTTTTTGATTCGAACAAATTACGGTAATTACTTATTATGCTTTTTTGAACTCAATTTATGATCTTCTGCATACTGAAATGTTCTTTAAGGAAACTCGAAGAAAATTGAGAGGTAGACGTAAAAATTTTTATTATTCTTTATTTGTCCCTTCGTGGCTATATCCATACGGTTCTCTGAGTTGTGCAGGACACTCTTGATCGTCGACGGTGATTAGCGCGTTCCACTGGTCGAACTGTGAGGTGATTGGCGCGCTCCGTGGTGAGTTTTCCGTGATGATCCGGCTGATTGGCTGCATCACCAATCGATGGAAATCGATGCTCAGCTGGGTGACAGCTAAGATGACGGCGCCGTAGTTGAGTGTAGATGTGTATTGTGTTTTGTGCAACGTGTCGAGGATTAGTTTGGCCGGTAAGTTCCCTTTCAATATTCAGCTTTGTGTAGCTGCTTGTGGCTTTTCTTGCGCCTTTTCTTGCAGAACCGCGGGGTGGTTGTGTCCTAATTTAGACGCGGTGTCCAAATTGGTTTTATTATGGGTGAGTCCACGCCTTACTATTTCTATCGGTTAAATGCGTGTACTGCCGTTGTTTTCTTTATTTTAGGCTGGCTGCTTTTTCTGGTTCGCTGAATCTCTTCTGCGTGGCATGCAGAATTTATAGAGGGTGGCCGTATTGCTGCTGCACCCGTATTTCCCAGTCTTTCGATCTTTGTAAGTTTTTTTAGATTTTCTTTTCTGAATTCCTTCCTGTCTTCCTGCTGCTGGTACTTGTTGCGAGTCCTTTGCTGAGGGCTCGTTCGTTTTATGTTTCTCCTGACGCTTAAGATTTCTTCCTCTTCTCCCTCACGCCCCTTACTGCTTCTTTAATTTCTGACCTTTTAACTTCTCTCCTCTCCTCGATACAACCTTTCTCAAAAAAATTATTGACTTCAACCCTTTCTTTCCTTTTCTTCGCCAGCGAGTTGTTCTTGAGTTAGCCACCCTCGCTCTCCTTTCGGAGAGCAATGTACCGGCTTTCTTGGGAATTTCTCGCTTTTGAAGCTATTGGAAATTTCGGTGGTCTTTCCTCATTTATCGCTTGCTTTTATATTATCTATCCTATCTTTGTAAATTTGAGAAAGTCTTCCTTCTATCTCCTTTTCCTTGAATTAACTTTTATTCTATTTCTAATTTTCTTTTTCTTTTCAGGTGCTGTTGCAGGTAGCGCCACTCAGGGCGGGAGGACGTTTCAATACATTAAATAAACATAAGTGAATTTTTATTTAAAAAAAAACCTTTTTTATAGTAGAATAACTGGCAAGATGACTGGCTAACCGAAATTTCATTCTTCGTGGAATTCTTTCGTTTAATTCGTGTGTAATAAAAAAATTAATTTTGCTGTTAATCTGCATTAATGTCGCGTATTGTTAAGCGGACCCTTTCTTGATTTTGTTTATTTCTCGAAACATGGTGGTTTCGAAAAAAAAAATTATTATTTTCACATAAAATATTGTCATTCAAGATGCCTGAAGAAATATTCATTTTTAAACAAAAACGGGTACGTTCAATGGTAGCTATTACAATTTGAACAAATTTCGTGTACATATTTTACATATCCAACTGTTTATGCTCGAGTTGTCATCTCCATCAATTAAAAAAAGGTGGTTTCGAGAAAAACGTGATTCACGTTGTAACTATTTTATTTCTACACTTACTCGAATCTAATGAAATATACTCGTATATCGTAATAACATATCTTTAAATAAGCTAAAAAAAATTATAATAATTTTTTAAACAAGATTTGGTTCCGCCACTTTCAGGCACCTTTATTGGTAACCATATGCAAACGTTTTGTAAAATATTTCGCCCTCTTAAGTTAATTACAAAATGCATGAAACAAGCTTATATGAAAGAAAAGCTTCAATTTATAAATGAAAATTATTGTTCAAGTGTTTTTCTTTTATATGCATCAAGGTTTAATAAAATAATACGTTTATTATATTTTAAAAAATTATAGAAAGAATGTTTTTTGCACCTCCAAATTCATTAAAGAATCCAATTAAGATATTTAGCTATTAAATCATAACTACGAGAATATATCAAAAAAAGCATAATGAAACGAATATCAATTTTTTCGATCGAGGGTGGTGTGGAAATTAGCGCTAGACATTGAACAACCGCTCGCTAGTAGGCAAATGACAATCGGTCACTATGCAAACAAAATAATAAGTGACCGAGATAAATGTTAAAAGATCAATCAGCAGAGATGTCCCTTGAACAAGAAATGGAGCATCTGCAAGTGACGATGGAGGAGGTAGGAGAAACGTACGTATGAAATCAGTTTTGTTGATCAATTTCAAATTATATTAATATTGATTTCTTTAATTATGTAACAATCTTTGCTAAAAACATATTTGTGCTTTTACATTTTAGATCGCAGCCCATGAACATGGGGGATAAATGCGAACCAAGTCCGATCGAGAATTTGCCGTCCACCTCACAGGCAGAATCAAAAAGTAAGTACAGTTTTCTATTGCCTTCGATATTAATTACGATTATAATAAATGTAACGATTATTTTATTTTTTGTTTCAGAAGACAAACCAAATTGGCGCTGGAACCGCCGTCGAAAACAAGCCGCTGAATTAAAAAAAAAATAAAAAAAATAAGACAGAATTTAAATGGCGAGGAACGGGAACGGCAGACCTCGTAGAACGGAGGAACGATGATGCCGTCATCGCCACTATAATTAATGTAATGATGGATCGAATTTTAGAAACAAGAAAACGAAATTAATAAATATGAAAAAAGATAAATTAAATAATAATGTTGATAATAAAAAATGTTAAAACCAATTCTGTGTTGCAATTTTTTTTTCTTTCTCGATATTCTTGATCATAAATGACGCGGTGTTTATTTTTTTTTTACGACAATAAGCGCGTGATATTAACAGCGCGTTAACCCCGTCCATTTGCAATTTGTCAAATACCTTCATCGTGTGCGTAGCGGTTAGTCTATCCAAAGCGCACAGTAATCAGACAAATATACATCGCATCGTTGCAGTAAATGAAAATAGCTTACCTGTGTTTTTTATCCAAATTTCAAAACGATAATCGTTACGTAACGGAAACCGATACAATCTCGATTGTGTACGTACTCTCGAATTATTACAGCCTCTATACGCACAAAGATCGCTCATTTTTTCTACTGTATTGCTCCATAGCTAGATACTTTATAAAAAAACATAAACTTTTCTTAGTAAACTTTTTGTTACTTCACAAGAGTTTCGTTTATTCTTATTCTCAATTGAATTCACAACTTACATCAAATGTCTGTGATTTAATAAAATAACAAATTACTGAAGGAAAAGGAAAATATTTACTACATTTAATTAACAACTCGACCAGCTTTATAGTTTTTCGCGGTAGTTAAGAAAATATACATATAATGAAGTCAGATTGGTCGATTGTTTATTCATGAGATACTGTAAAAGCTGAAAAATAAAAAATCATTCATGTCACGGCGTTCTCGCGCTGCTAGTCCAAGTTTCTTATTTTCGCAAAATTCTTTAATTCCGCAAAATAATATCCTGATATAACAAGAAACATTGAAGACGTAGCTTCATGGAGCTAGATCGACGATGATAAATTATATTTCTTTCACATTATTTAATTTTGTTTAAAAAATTTCTAATTCGTATATACAGATTTGATAGCTGAAAGAATAAAAAAGGCATCGGCGGCTTTACACAAGTTGTTCATGCAGATCTTTAAATATTCCGCTCGCTCGGATCTCAGAATATTCGTGCAACGCGTACAAGCCTAGAGATATTGACATATGTCATCATTGCACGTCTGTCTCATTCACGGAAACATCCGACCGGCGTATACGGACCGCCAAATTATATATATATATTATCCCTTCGCCATATATATGACTACGGTAGCTTGCGGCCAACTTAGCGGAGGCACGAAATAGTTAGCACTTTGGCCACCCAGATGTCGCAGAACAAATTCTCCAGGTTTCAACTTTTGTCGAGCGTTGTTGATCTCCCTACTCATCTCTGGTAGCGATAGCCAGCCGCCCGCATTTCCCCCGCACCACCCCGCGGAGGGAATGAGACGGAGCGAAAACAATCGAATCGCACGACTAATCTCGCAGCTTTGTTCATGCATATTATAAGAATTGCTGTTTATAAAAACTGTTCACAAAATAATATGATTCTTGGAAACGATATCTGGGTATACATACAAACCCATTCAGCAATATATATATATATATATATATATATATATATATATATATGAATACATTCAGATCAGAAATCATATATATGTAGCACAATGCTCTCGCCAAGTATGTTTTGTAATATTATGCTCACGACGACCCATATCCTTAACTAATTTTCTTGTGCCTTTTTCTTTCTTCATCTGATATTTTCGAAGTTCTTTTTCTTTCATTTCTTCTCTTTTTTTAGGGTCATTTTGAAGCCGTTCGTATCTCAAACGTTCAGCTATGCGTTTTTGTTTTAATATTTCCTCTCTCGTTTTGCGTGGCTTCTTTTTGGGTGGCATTGTGAAATATTACCTACAAGAAAGACAATATTTTGAATGGCAATGGTCATGGCAATTGTTCCGTCGCGTAGTTTTATTCCTTTATTTTATATATTTCAAAGAGCGACGCACAGAACGGTATAGTTTAGGACCCGGACAATTTTTCAATGCTATTTGTTTTCATGTTTTATTATACGGTTAAGAACCATTCGTTAGAAGCTCGAAAATGATTTCACGACTCTTTTCTTGAAGCAGATGACAAAGCGTCTTTTTTCCAATCAATTTATATACGTAAAAACCCTGTGGAAAATCCGACACAGTATCGTCAAATTCAAATATCTACTCTTCTAATTTATTACTCATTCAGCTGCGCCGCACATGTACGAGTTGACAATTATTCTTAATCCTTTGCAGGGCCGATCGAGCGCGTAGCATAGTTCAACTTTATGATACAATTGTTTGCACGTGTGCTCGAGCGGTCATCGGCGCAGCGCCTTACCTTTTTGTAAAAACCTTTTTACCCCACCATCTCTTCACTAGACGAATAATTTTCCAAACCTATCAGCCAATCAATTTTCACAATTTTAACCGAACGACACACCCACGAATTGCACCAAATCGTGGTGCATTCTTAGCGAAATATTTTGACTAGTTATAATTTGAACTCCATTCGGAACACTTCTTCCGAACGAGAAGCTTTCTCTATACGAGACTTCGACTTCGACTGGTCCAAACTCAATGTGAAGTGACCAGACATACATTAAATGTATCACGCGATTGTATATGTTGTGACGCCATGCGCCACAAGGGTCACAGCCTCCCCTGCAGCCGGCTCGCACAGGGGAGCCGTCCCACACCTGCAACAGAGAGAAAAGTAAGTACGCGCATTACATTAGTTAAATTATAAAACCTGTGCACGCACTCACCTGCGCAAGAAGTCAGTCATTACGACTGACCCCGCCAGACCAACAACCACCCCGCTGCGCAGCCTCGCCATCACCATCGCCAACGTCGTCGTCGTCGTCGTCGTCGTCGTCGTCGTCATCGTCGTCGTCGTCGTCGTCCTGAACTGAACGGCATAACCTGTAAAGAAAAAGAAGAAGTTAAACAACACGAAATCAACAAGAAATAAATGAAAAATTACATACCTGGACCGATCCGACGACCATCGCCATCATGCCAGACACCTCCGTCGCCGTTCACCACCCCAACAAACAACATTAAATAAAAAAAACCTCACCTCACAACTTGCACTACACACTAAGCTCAACAACTGTCAAAATCACTGCACCCGTCCGTCCCCGCACACCGGCCATCCATCGGCCGCGCGGCGACAGAGTGACGAAGATGGCAGCAGCGCACGGCGATTACACTACCCTCTTTATTACCGACAAATATCAATTCCTGTCCACAATTATCCCATACTTACCGACCGACCTAATTACCTGCCTGTCCCCAATAGATAATACCAAAAAATAAAGAAGTGGACTTGGGATTAGTTGGTGCTTATAGGCCTATAGCTCTGTTGCCAGTAATAAGCAAGGTGTTTGAGAGAATAGTCCTGAGTCGTATACAGCGGAAGTACGAGGAGCTTCGGCTGAGCAGTGATCGCCAGTTTGGCTTCAAAAAGGGACTTTCCACGGAGGATGCGCTCATGGAATATAAAAATGGAGTCATGTGCACGGAGAAAAAGTATATTGTTGCACTCTTTCTTGATATTGAAGGAGCCTTCGACAACTTGTGGTGGCCAGCTATCAGAGCGCGCCTAGTTGAGGCACAATGCAGTAGTGTGCTGTTCAGAATCGTAAACAATTACTTCAAGAGACGAAGGATCGAAGTATGTAATAAGTTCGAAAGATGTTCCGTCGCGTAGCTAAATTACTTTATTTCACATATTTCGATGAGCGACGCACGGAACGGTATATTTTAATGGCTCAAATAGTTCTGAAATTTATTCATGTTTCATGCCATATTGTAAGGTTAAGGATTATTTTTCTTTAGAATTTCAAGAACAGAGTTCTCGAGTATTCTCATTCAGCGATTGACAAAGCGTTTTTTCCAATCAATACCTACATAGAAACTCCGCGGAAAAACCAACACGTTGTAGTCAAATTTTAATATATTCTTTTCGGGTTTATTACTCCTTCAGCTGCAACGCACATTTTCAACTTTTCAATCGTTCTTAATCCTTTTCCGGGCCGACCGAGCGCGCGACGTAGGTAAACTTTTATGACATTATTGTCTGCACGTGTTTTCGAACGGTCATCGGCTCGGCGCTCTGTCTTTTTTGCGACAATCTTTTTACCCCACCATGTCTTAAATATCTCAACCAATCGAATTAGTCGTTACAGCAAACTCACAACAACCAATCAATTTTAACAATTTGTAAACTAAGACACACCCCCGAAATTCACCAAACTTTGGGGTAGTTTCAGCAAATTTTTGTAAACCAGTTATAATTTGAACTCCGTCCGGAACACATCTTCCGAGTACGCGAAGCTCTCTCTATACGAGACTTCTATTTCACTTGATCCAAAACTCAATGTGAATAAATACACACAAACTTTATATTCATCACACATTTTGTGCAGTTAAAATAAAGAGTCAGTTATTTAGTGATTAAATTCAGTGAAAATACATAATTTGTGTGATCAATACCAACCATCCTCATCCCATTAATTTGCGGTGCAGGAGTGCGTGAACATTAAAGCAACGGTGTCAAATTTCTCAAAAATTTGATGTCAGGATTTACGACCCTGGCTGCCGCGCATTTCAAGTCGCGTCGCACCGTAGCCGCGCACAATACAAAAGAGTTGTCGCTAAAGTACAGCGTGGCTGCCCACAAGGCTCGATTTTGGGACCAAACATCTGGAACTACTGCATGGATACGTTACTGAAGAGGACAACGCAAAGATTCGATAGTGATGAGGTACAAGTCACCGGTTATGCGGACGACGTTGTATACCTCATAAAGGCCAATACCAGAAATGGGCTAGAGGAACTCGCAGCTGGAGTAGCTGAGCTCATAGGGGAATGGTGTGAGGCTAACAAGCTTAAAATATCAGCCAAGAAAACACAGGCGATGATGGCTAGAGGAAAGTTCAGTGCAGGTAGACTACCAAAGATGACCATCTGTGTCGTAAGAATCATGTATACAAGCTCCTATAAATACCTTGGAGTCATAATTGATGAACGGATGAACTTTATCAAACATGCCAAAACTATGCGAGAGAAGGTCGTTAAATACGTCATGACGTTGAAAAGACTGGCCCACGAACAATGGGGAATTAGAAGACCAGTTATAGAGGTTTTATATAAAGCTGTCTGCGTGCCCATTATAACATATGGGTCAGGAATCTGGCACGACAAAGTTAAAAACAGTATAGTCAAAAGACACCTATGGGCGACACAAAGGGTAATACTGCTTGTGCTGACTGGGGCTTGCCGAACGACCTCGACAGTGGCACTACAGGTGATATCGGGCACTATGCCCATAGACCTGGAGGTGGAGCTACGCGGGATAAGTCGACAAATAAAAAAGAACCACAGTGTAAAATGGGGAAATTTTATATACAGAGAGAACGTGGCTGAAAACGAAAATCAAGAAAAGGAAATCAAACGAAAGACAGAGGAGTTTAAAAATGCAGTATTATCGGATTGGCAGCGAAAGTGGGAAACAGAAGAGCATGGAAGGACAACGTTTGAATTCATTAGAGATGTAAAATTTAAACAGGAAAATAAATGGTTCATGCCGTCGCGGAAAACACTGTATCTCCTGACTGGGTATGGAGCGATAAATAGCAGCCTACATAAAAGAGGAGCCACAAGTTCACCGTATTGCCAGCATTGTGGAAGCAGGGAGGAGACAATACATCACCTAATGTTCGAGTGCCCCCTGTACGAGGGGATTCGATACACGAAATTGAGAGCAGCAGCGGAAGGAACAGACGTGGCTACAGTAATAGCAACCAAAGACGCATTCCTGGAATTCGGGGAGTTTGCAGAGAAACTGTTCGAAACAAGGAAAGCCTACCTAGAAGAATTGGCAGCGGAAAGTGCCAACCAAAACGTAAATGGACACTAGACTGGAGCAAGAAGAAGATAAATAAAAAAGAGGAGTAGAAAATGTTAATTAAATAAATCTATAAAAGTGTTAAAAATACAATAAATCGATAAACCTATAAGAAGTGAATTAAAATATACTTACATAAGCAGCTAGGTAGTAGAAGGTCCGCCTCCACGTGGCAGGGACGGAAACGCCGAGGGCCTCCTCGACGGCTAAGAGACCTGGAAGAATGAATAAAATATATAAAATAAAATAAAATAAAACAAAGTAACACATGGTAAATAGTAAAAATACAAGTGGAAATATAAAGAAAAATAATGTGAAAACAAGCGGCGATGAGTGAAAGCTCAAGGCTGCATAATAAAAGAGAAATAAATAAAAAATAAAAATGTCCCCAATAGATCCCGCTCGCGACAGTCCCGAATCAATCACACGTTTGACCCATCTCCCATCGATTCGTGTCACTGCTGCCTCGATGATCAATGCCGGCCGGTAGCCAATCAGCGAGCGCGAAAATTGCGCGAGCTTCCGGCCGGCCATGCGGCCGTCACTTTGTGACGAGCCGGCGAGTAGTAAAGAGCAGTATAGAGTAGCGAGAGTATAGAGTAGAGTGAGATGAGATTTGAGTGAGTGAGAGAGAGAAGGAAGGTGTGAAGAGTGAGTGTGAGAGAGAAAGGAGATTGAGCGACGAACTATACGAGGACAAATTGGAAAGAAATAGGATAACGAATACAAGGAAAAGGAAAAAGGAACACGAAAATACGAGGATGAACCGGCACGAAAAAGGATTACGAGAACAAGGAAAGAACGGGGCGAGGAAGAAGAAAATCAACAACGGTGAGTGTTTCCACAGGTTACCCCCCCCCCCCCCCCCCCCCCCGAAATACTACCCGGCTCATTAATTTATTGAGACCCGCGAATAAAAATTCGTCGTGCAATTCACTCCCTTGTCCGCGATTATCGGAAGTAGTATATTATTTTCGTTGTTTCTTTCTGTCTATAGTCGCCGTGTGGGACGACAGTGAAACCTAGAACTTACAGTTATCGAAATTTGCAGTAACGGTCTTTCCTATCCGCCTGACCCCCCCCCCCCCCCCTTCCCACATTACTTATTACCTCGACCGAAGTCGAGAACATTCGATCGCGCGACTCGCGCGATCACGCCATATCCCACCAACCTTCAATCATCCTAAGTCCTCACAGATACAACCACTCCCCCTCCCCTGCCCCCTTTCCCTACGACCGGCCGAATTATCGTTATAATTAAATGCGAATTCAAATACGAACCTAAAAATAAGACAGAATTTAAAATCCACAAAGCCAGTGGTAATTAACAAGAGGCCATCGTGTCGGCAAACCTCCCCTGAGATACCGCCCCCCGCTGGAACCCCCCCCCCCCCCCCCCTTCCCTTCATGCTAGCCATCCTCCCCCTTCAGGACATGCGTCGTGTATTAGATATAGTTTAATTTGTTATGAGTTGTTAATTATTTTTAGTTAAAAATATTAACTGGCGCCCAAAACTTAGAGAGTAAACTTTTGAGATATATTTTTGTATTATATCCCGGAGATCGTCCGCCGTTAAAAGCATTGGGATTATAAAAGTAATTGACGTTTGTAACTATTTTTTTTATTATTATTCCAAACTCCCCATACGCCTCCTGCCGAACGGCGTGACCATATCTTCAGAACAAATGAGCAACTATTTAATGATTATATTCAGTGAAAATAAACTACAATTTGTGTGATCAACACTAACCACCCTCATCCCATTAATTTGCGGTGCGAGAGTGCGCGAAAAGATACAAAGCTACGGTGTCAAATTTCAATAAATTTGGTGCAAGGATTTACGACCCTGGCTGACACGCATTTGAAGTCGCGTCGCACCGTAGCCGCGCACTAAGATACATTTTGGTCCTTCGAGCCGGATATAGAATCTGCAAAAATACTACGAAATCAATTTGAATTTGGTGATACTGAGTGACAGTGAATTGTGAATCATTACAGCCTCATGTATCAATTTTCTGTGAAGTCGTGGACGGAAAGGGCAACGACCTCCACCAGCCAAACATTGACATCAAGGAAATTCTCCAATTCAAGACCGAGAAGCGCAACAAACCCACACGGGGACGACTATCGTTTGTGAGGTTGCTACATAAAGGTAAATTCGTAAAGAATCACCCATTGCAAATCAAATTCAAACCCTATCGTTGATTTCTCATTGTTGCATCACACCTTCCCAAAATGTTGCGAGAAGAGAATACCACAAGAATTCGCGATCAACTCGTAAGAAAACGCGGCGCGATAAAGGCAAAACTTACCAGTTTCAAAAACTTGCTAATAGAGCTGGAAGAAACGCATGATATGCATAAGCTCAAAGCGCACTTGGAGGGTTTAGAAATAACATTTTCACAATTAGACGAATATACGGAAAGACTCCAAGAAACCGAACCGGAAAAGGATCATTACGCGGAACGAGAAACAATAGAGGAGGAGTATACGAATCTCCGAGCAAAAAGTTACAAACTGCAAGATAGGGCAGCTGAAATTGCTACTTCTGCACAAGGGACAGCTAATAATTCACCGTCGCCGCATCCCTCCGCGCCACAATCAACTTTGATTCGATTGCCAGAACAAGCTCTTCCAAAATTTAGTGGAAAATATGAGGAATGGCTTAGCTTAAAAGACGATTTTCAATCGACCATAGGATAAAGACCAGGCCTCAGTGAAACGGAAAAATTAAAATATTTGCGATCTTGTCTGAGCGGAGAGCCCGAGCGCCTCGTTAGAGAATTCAAGACAACCGACGAAGGATATCGAAGCGCGTAGACGCTTTTAAAGAAAATGTTCGAAGATAAGGGTAGGATTCGCGAACATCACGTTACTGAAATCTTTAACATACCACCCATGCAAAGAGAATCAGCGCACGAGCTCAGCGATTTAATCAATATAGTGGAATTACACTGCGCTGCTCTTAAATCTCTCTCAGAAGACACCTTCAGTACCACGATGCTGTATATCGTACTGTCAAAAATTGACAGAAACACCAGGAAACATTGGAAAATGTCTTTGAGAGGGACAGCTGCCAGATTACAACGGGTTGATCGCTTTCTTTCGACGGATGGTCATATCCTCAGACGAGCCGTGCATCTCGTTCAAGGACGACCGCTTACACTGGCAGATCAACAATCAAAATGGGGCCCACAATAATACTAAGGGCAAAATGACAAAGCAAGGTTGATGTTTCGCGACCATCGCAAGCAATAATTGCCCCATATGCAAAAACCAGCACAATCTGCTACAATGTCATGAATTTAAGGGGTTCTCGCCCAAGGAGAGATTTCAAGCAGCTTCACGCACATCATTTTGCATTAACTGTCTGCGTCCCGGCCACGGCGTCAAACAGTGCACGTCGACAATCGCGTGTAAAACGTGCCACAAGAGGTATCACACGTGGCTACATTTTGCAGAATTGACCACACCATCGACCGACAAAAACGAGGCGTCACGGACAAAGGAGATTCAAGCATGACTACCAATACCGCCAGTCGTTCCAGATACGTCCGAATTTATTAGCCTCTTAGCAACCATGCCATCTAAGGATTTATTGATAACAGCAAGAATTAACGCGTACAACACATCAGGAAAACTTATACCATGTAGAGTTTTGCTTGATACGTGCTCCAACACAAATTTCATGACCGAATCATGTGCGAGGCGTCTCAATTTACCAAAAATCAATTTTGCAATACCTATAGGAGCTATGAATAAGATTCAAACTGTTGCTAACAATCTGGTGACCACGAGAATACGATCTTGGCTATACAACTTTGAAAGGACTCTTGATTTTTTAACGGGCAACGTTATCGCGGGATTAGTGCCCTGGCTGAACGACTTTCGCGAAATTTATTCTCACTGCCACGCATACGCCGCTCGCCAATCCATCATTCGATCAACCAGTCGAGATCGACATGCTGATCGGTTCTGGTACCACGCTCGCCACTCTTTGTGTAGAACAAATTAATCTTTCCACGTCCGGTGGTCCAGATCTATACATGCCAAACACGTGACTCGAATGGATCATCGGGGGAGCGATTCCTACAGACGGCTTGTCGCTTTACAACCGACAATTTCACGTCTCCACAATGAAGAACATCATGAAACGTTTTTGGGAGATAGAAGAAATTAACCCAATGCGACAGAGGCCTCCAGAACAAACTAGTTGTGAAGAACATTTCAAACGAACGGTGAGTCGTGACGAGACTGGACGTTACATCGTCGCACTCCCGTTTAACGGCAAAAAGGATCAGCTAGGAGAATCGCGATCTATGGCCATAAGACGCCTCATCGCGGTCGAAAGGAAATTGCAAGGGGATCTCAACGTCAAGGAACAGTACGATGCAGTGCTTATGGAATACCTCACCCTCGGCCGCATGTCCGAGGTCCAAGACTCTTTCACAAACGGGGCGGATGGTTTCTACCTGCCTCATCATGCAGTAATAAAGAATAGCAGTCTTACCACCAAATTAAGAGTAGTGTTCGATGGATCAACCAAGTCCAGTACAGGATTATCCTTGAACGATACTCTAATGGTGGGTCCTACTATTCAGGATGACATTTTTTCATTCCTAATGCGTTTCCACAGCCACCGATACATTCTCACAGCAGATATTGAGAAGGTGTACCAACAATTTCAAGTGCGACAGGAAGATCGGAGATATCAAAGAATTCTTTGGCGCAATGCTGTCGGCTCCATAACGACAGATGAACTGAATACAGTGATTTTCGGATTAGCTCCAGCGCCATTTTTAGCAACACGTTACCTTCATCAATTAGCGGACGACAAAATGATCAACTATCCGAAGGCGGCTCGCGTGATTAAACACGATATCTACGTCGACGATCTTTTAACAGAAGCAGCAACATTCGAAGATGCAGTGAAACTTCGAAATGAGATTGACATACTTCTGAAGAAAGGTGGCCTGAATTTAAGACAATGGGCATCGAACGACCCCGGTCTTCTCGAAGGTCTGCCATCTGACAGCATCAATCTGCAACTACAAGCTCGGGATGACCACATAATCAAAACCCTTGGCATCCATTGGAACTCAGAACAGGATGCTATCATATACACGATCCATCCCATTGCACAAGAAGAGCGCATAACTAAAAGAAAAATTCTATCGCACATCGTAAGAATTTTTGATCCACTTGGACTTCTTGGTCCAGTGGTGACATATGCAAAGTAATTATGCAAAAACTGTGGAGAGAAGCAATCGAGTGGGATGAATCCATTCCGGCCGAAATACATACCCAATGGATTAAGTGTGCGTCTCAACTGAGCCTTCTCGACAACCTACAATTTGGCAGAAGAATCATACCCTCTGACTGTCAAAAAATACAATTGCACGGTTTCTGCGATGCCAGCGAAAAAGCATACGGAGCTTGCATATATATCAGAGCGACCAATGTTCACAGCGAAATTTCTACGACACTTTTGTGTGCAAAATCTCGAGTGGCGCCGCTGAAAAAGGGGGGAGTTACACAAGAAAAAGGATCTGAGCCATCATTGGCCAGACAGAAAACGGAAACAATTCCACGCATGACAATCCCTAAATTGGAGCTTTGCGGAGCCACTCTTCTAACCAAACTCTATTGTACGGTGCAGCGAGAGTTGGATATTAAGGTAGGATTCAAACGCCCCCATACCAACTCCTGGCTTTCATGGCCAATCGAGTGTCCATCATTCAGGAGAAAACGCACACAGATGATTGGCGCCATGTTCGATTGTTGGATAATCCAACGGATCTCATCCCGTGTAGAAATTTTTTGCGGGCTATCTACGGGGCCCAATTAATTTTCCCCATTTTTATCCGGGGCCCGGTTTGGATTCCTTCAGGGTCCCGTATAGGATTGTCCCGTTTTTGAGATCGGGCCCTGTAATGGACATATTTTCGGGGCCATACTAGGATTCCCTGATTACACCGAGATTGTCCAATATCGTCCCTATAAAAATCCCGCAATTAGCCCTGTTAGGTCCCTCCTTTCACCCTAGCACTGCCTTCTATGCCCCCTGTAATTCCCTGCAATACGCAAACACTCATATTTTGAAAAAAGATATATATTTTTCTTACACATTACAGTAATTTTATAACTGACGACTAAAAAATCTATAATCAAAACTGTAAAATTTTAACTATTTTATATGCCAACAATATAAACTATATTAATGTTATAATATCAATCTTTGGTGGTTGTAGTAATAATCTTATGATTATTGTTTTATGGTCAGCCTACGTTCACCACGCTTGCCGTCCCAATCTTTTGCGTCACTTAAACATTTTGACAGCGCAGTGTAATATAATGTTTCGGTAACATTTTCTGTACTATGGTGGACGCACCTCACGAGTTCTGAAATTAATAAAATGTATGATTAACTGATAAAATCTGAAGCCTAAAAAATAATACAGCACTAGAATCAAATACAAACCAAATACGTCTGCATAGAATTCTGAGCCTTTTAGTACAACTTTAGTAACTTCTTTTTTTGATGCCCGGACGGCCGTACATTTCATTACTAATTCTTGCTCAAAAATTTTTTTTAATATTGTATTTATTGTTTTTTCATTGTTGATTCGGTCACACAGTGGAGAGCTGCTTTCTATAAAAAAAATCATGAGTATTCACTGAATATATAATATTATGATATATCATAACTGATGTTACTTCTCGACATAACAATCTTACGAAATCTTTGTGGAATTCCGAATCTTCTCTCAATCGTAAATCAAACTTCGCAAATTCTGCGACTGTGGCGAGTTTAGCGAATTCATATTTTTTGTTGAAAATGTTCGGTGTTAGAACATCGTCAATTTTATTTTTTATGAAACGTTCTACGTGCTTCTTAAATCTTGTACCTCAGACTTCAAAATTTGTATTTCCATCAATGCTTTTTTGATTGTAAGGTAGGACATTTTTGCGATATCATCTGAAAATACAAATAAAATATTCAAATTACTAAATGAAAGATGTGATCACCTTAAATTGCAAGTACTAGAAATCGTTTTGGGTGTAGTTAGTTTACATACTTTTGGTGAGATCTAAGTCAACTTCTTCATTCGCACGTTGGTTATCTTTTTTTCCAGCCAGTTCTATCGGGCTTGGAATTGATGGCCGTGATGTTATCTGTCTTGTCTTCTTTAGCGAAGAAGGTTCCGTTAGGTTTGATTGCCTAAGTTTTTTTGATTTTTGTGATCCGAAGTTTTTATAATTGATTGAATGTGATTTAATCGCCTTATTGTGTTTAATGTTTTTGCATTTATTTTTTTGAGGCTTACGCTTTTGAATCATTAAATCGTCCGAATCGCTGATATCATGTGCTGTAAATTTGGATAATGCAAAGAAAATAAGTGAACATAGTACATTGTGTGGCACGAAGGTAAAGAGAAGGGTTATATAAAATATTATTACATGTACACAATTGTGTTTGCCATGGAAGGGACTTTTAACGTTAAACGCGATATTTTTCATGCGAGTCGTGAACAGTGCATTAAGGTAGTTCGATCGCACTGTGCCGTATCAAAAATAAGGTCCGGCACCCTCTCATTCGGAGAACTTGAAAATGCATTTTCTTGAGATATATACGTTAGAGAAATATACATTTTTCTTTTCTATCCTATTTCTATTCATTAAATACAAAGAAATATAATTTTTTACTAGAATTCTGTAATTGCAGTTGAATTTGAGATTAGGAAAAATTGTTTCTTGTGCGAACGGCCCTGATAGAATACATGCTCATAACGTATGTATATATACAAGAACACCATGAACGCCATTACGAGGAGAAAACGTGGCAACAGTGTACGATATCGACAGTGCGAACGATGAGATCGGGGTGTAAACATGAATCAGTACCGTTTTAATGGCAGATTTGCCCGTAAAAAAACAATAGAAAAAAAAGCCTTATTATCAATGGCAAGTGCAAAATTACAAAAAAAAGAACAAAAATCTAAGCAAGATAAGGCCAAAAATGGCGAGAGTACGGAGCATATACACATGGGCGCACGTTTCATCGATGTTGACGAATTCGCAAAAAATCTAGTGTGTCATGTGTGCCATTCGACCCTAAGTCTCAAAAACATTGTTCAAGAAAAACGTTTTGCATTGACTTCGATGTATTATATTTCGTGCGAAAAATGCTCGATTATTTCAAACGTTTCGACGAGCAAATTTCACCTCACTAAGACAGGAGCCATACACTCAGACCTAACCTCAGCACTTGTATTGGGTAAGTCTTGTTTTTCTTTTCTTGTAATTTTCTCCAAAGCGGACAATTCGATCATTTTAATTATTAGTCGTTGAGCATGAAAGATAAAGATTCTGATTGTTTATGATTCTAACCTCAAATCTATGATTACAGGGGCTGTTCATGCCGGCGTGGGCTGCACTACGCTAAATAAAATATTAGCTTGTGCTGATATTCCACCAGTTGCTCATTCTTCATATAAGATATGAAAGAGAAGTTGGACGAGAAATCGAAAAAACTGCAAAAGAGACCTGTAAACGTGCAGCGGTAGAAGAGCGTCGACTGATTATAACCAAAATAGATGAATTATACCAGGAGCTGTGAGAGTTTTTTCTTTACTTTCAGCTGCATTTGTTGCTGTCTTCATTTTTTATGGAAATGAAGATTCATAATCATGTGTATTTAACCCTCAACGGGTGAAGGTGGGTCGAATGTGTCCACGCCAAAACTACTTGTTCGAATTTCTTGCCGTGCCTTGCTTTATATTTGTTTTAAAAAAATATATGAAAAATAACAATATCCGAAAAATTATTGTTCGTACTTCGAAAAGACATCCTAAGGATGAAACATGAATTTTTACAGATTTTGTTATCAACAATTGTGCGCTTGGTAGCGCGCCGCCGAAAACGACCCACCTTCAACCTTTGAAGGTGCTAAAAAACCCTTCACCCGTTGAGGGTTAACTAATTATAAATAATTGCAAATTTTCCCAATTTTTTTACACTAATATCTGAAAATACTGTCATTTTTAAAGCTCTTATTCTTACACCGCTGTAAAAATAATTGAATAATTGATATTTCTCATTCATAATTCTCATTTCTACACTGCTATACACGTAAATTAATTTAAAAGTAGATAAAATATTGAAAATGTAATATTTATATGATTTATACATGAAATAAAAAGTTTACATTGAGAAAAAAGTATTTTATTTTATTGTGCACGATTTTTTCCCCGTCTTTTTCAGCCCTGAAGAAATAAGGGAAGAGATTTATCCAAATATCAACGCCCTTCACTCTTCAATAAAATTAAATGATAGTTTTTCCATCAGTAATGAGAGTGACGATCCAAACAACAATGACAAACCGGGTGTAGATACAAATCAACAATTCGATACTGAGTTAGAAAGAGTTGTAAACATTTTAGTATCTTACGACATGGGATGGAGTCGCCGTGGGAACGGAAAAAGTTACAATAGCCTCAACGGATATGGCAGTATTATTGGATTTCTTACTGGCAAAGTTCTTGACTTTTCTTCACGTAATCGTGGATGTAAACGTTGCAGTTGTGGTCAAAATAAAGAAAACCATGACTGCCGGATGAATCACTCAGGAAGCGCTAAGGCCATGGAGCCCAGTGTTGGCGCACAATTAGTAAATAACAGCACGATTTTGAAAGACGTTGGTCTCAGTGCGAGGGTCGTTATAGGAGACGATGATAGTCACACGATTGCTGAAATACGTCGTGGAAATCCATTGAAAATTTTCAAATTGTCGGATACAAATCATCTGCGCAAACGTTTTTTGGGAGATTTATATGCGATCAAACCTAAATTCAAGGAATTGAGACAGAAGAAAACCATAGCACACTTGAAAAAATGTTTTGGATATGCTATTAAACAAAACAAAGGAAAGACAACTTTAATAGCTTCTGCTCTTCGCAGCATCCCTTACCACGTTTTCGGATACCATGAAAATTGTAGAGAATGGTGTCGTCATGCAGAATCGGAAGAGTCAAGAGGACAAACAATTCTTCTACAAGATGAGGATTTACTTCACGCATTGCAAGAAATTTTTGATAAATATGCTGGTCAAGCCGCTAAGTTTGCAATGGCAGCGTCGAGCCAAGGAAATGAAAGCCTAAACAATATCATAGCACACAAGGCTCCAAAAAATCGAAGCTACAGCCTCTCTGAGTCATGTGACTATCGGTTAGCTAGTGCAGTAGCAACAAAGAATGAGAGAGAAAATTATTTGTTGCAAGTTCAAGAAAACTTATTTTCACGCTCAGGCAAGAACACGAAAATATATGCTGACCAACAACAAAAAATCCACGATCGTAGAGCGGCTCTAGCAAAGTTGCCTGCAATGAAAAAGCGTCGAAATTCTTTAAGATTGCAGAGAGAAAACCTGCGGAAACAGAAAGAAAATTCAGAAGGTGTTTTGTACCAGCCTAATTGCGATATAAACGAGAAAATCAATGAAGATGAATTCAGTTGCACGTTGGATACAAAGTCTGTAATAGAACAACTACCATCCATAGAAGTATCAGTTGAAAACTGCAATCTTCTATTTTTTGATTTGGAAACATCCGGATTTTCATCAACGGCAGATATATTACAAATCGCGGGTAGGCGTGGAAATGAAAATTTCAGCGTATATATCAAGCCTACCCAACAAATTGACCCTCGTGCTTCAGATGTGACTGGTCTTAAAAATATTCATGGTAATTTATTTTATCGAGAACAACAAGTTGATTGTGTATCTATAAAAGACGCACTCACACAATTTAAACAATTTATAGATTCATCAACAAAGCCGTGTATACTCGTAGCTCACAACGCCAAATTTGATTTGTCTCTACTGTTGCGCGCAATTATCAATAATTCGATGATCTATGAGTATACTAATATCGTAGGATTCGCTGATTCGTGTGCGATATTGAAAAGACTATTTCCTGACAAAAAAGGAGAAGGAGAGTTTAAATTGTCTACGTTGGTGCGTGATTGGTTAAACATTCACGACTATGAAAATTTTCATGAAGCAACGTATGACGTTGAAGTCTTGGAAAAATTGACGTTGTCTTTTATTCCAAAAGAAAAACTATTCTTTAATTGTAAGCGTTATAAAGAATGCGTAATAACAAAATTAATGTCTCCACATGTAATCGCAATGAAAAAGATTGTATCGGCGTCGATAATAAAAAAGATGGCCCTAGCAGGCATCAAAATAGAGCATTTGAAAAAATGCTATGCAGAGCATGGACGTGAAGGAGTGACGCAGTTATTATCCAAAAAAAGGTATCGATAATAAGGCTATTGTCACCAAAGATGAGAAAGTATTGCATAAAATACTGAATTTTTTAACGCTTTTTAAGCGGATTTTTAACGAAAGTATAAAGACTAAGTTTAACGTTCTGTTTCACATTTGTTTAAATTTTATTTAAAAAGGAGAAAATATATGTGAAAATGTTATTATTTTAAATATAATAAAAGTCTAAATATTAGATTTTTTTCTATTTAAACTGTGTAGATAAGTTTTTTTTATGTACGCCGTAATTTTCCTTTCCCATCCTTTTCTGCGGAAAAATCAGCACTTATCTCACCGACACTCTTTAATTCAATTTTTGACATTTTGACGTTGTCGAACGTCGATTTTTGATTTTCGATTTTTTAAATAAAATTACCGTATGGATTTTTTTTATGAATGTTTATCCTGCCTGATGAATTGCGTAGCGGTATAATAAAACAAAATTAATCAGTAACAGAAAGGAACAAGAATTCATTTTTAGTCTTTGCTAATTATTATTATTTCATTAAGGTATCTCGTACGCTGAACGCGCCTGAATATATCGAGAATATATCACGCGCGTGTTTAAGGAGTATAGCGGCTCTCGAGTAGTTGCGACGTTGCCACTTCTTCAGCGGAGAAATACCCCCCACTCAGAGCAGCTGCCGATATTTGTTATTTTTTTTTCTCCTCAACTAGACGTCAGATAACATTCGTCTTTTTTTAACAATTTTCTTTGAAGCTCACTCTATTATTATATTTTTTTTCATGTTAATCGTAAGAACAGTTTTCCAGTAATTCTCAGAAATCATATTTTTGTTAGTTTTGACACACGTTTAGATGAGAAAATGATTTAACTTTGACTTTGAATATCTTAGGAACTAGACGTCAGAATTACTTAATTCTTTTTTCATTCAATTCCGCGAATTTTTGCGCACAACTTATAATTTTTACAAAATTTTCCTAAGAAAACGGTTTTTGCGATCGAACTACCTTAAAAGTCGAAACCTAGACCTGCTTGATACAAAAAGATTATATACAATAGACATAACACGCATGATCATAAACGGGCGTATACACAACCTATTGAGATATTATAAAAATTTATGCAATAAAATATATCAGAAGGTACCTGAGCTTGTGCTTGGAATATAAATCGGTAAGTTTTCGCATTCTTGAGATGTACTTGCTCTAATGTCTTCCAATTCTTCACGTTCTTCTATCGACTCAAATCTTTGGCGTTTGGCAGTGGCTTGTCGACATAAATCCGTAGAAGTGCTGGGTCTTTTTGGCTGGCAATTAAATTTTGTTGGCAAACAACCAGTCCTCATTTGTATTTCTGATACTGTACCCATTGTTGTATATTGAATATAATTTTCCATATCATTTGGAAGCTGAAATTTGATTTGAAAGTAGTATGAGATTAATTAAATGATGTAAATAAATCATGCCTAATACACGTCATTATTTTAAATAATATTGTCAACATAACCAAAAGTAAATTATCTGTACCTGATTTAAATAGATAGTATTCATATTGTAATTTGTAATTATAATCAGAACTTACATCAAAGTGATCTTCACAAAAATTTCTCGTACTTTTTAACGATAATGCTGCTGGATCTCTGCTGGCAGCTATTATCCACTTTTTTCTGATTTCTTTATTTTTCGGAACATGTATGAATAGTTTTTCCGGTGTGTAGATTGATGTACTTGTACACATGGGCACTGTACAGCATTTGTAAAACTTTTTATTCATCCTTATGGCTTTTCACTACCTCGTTCTCAAGCACGCATTCAACTTTGATTACACTTTGACAGAACGCGTGCGTTGTTTAGCGGTTCGTGATGTCACGCGGCAAAGTCGAGCGTTTCAGCGGGAAATTTGAAAATTACTGGAAATCCATATAGTCGAAGACGACTTCCCCATTAAAGAATCCGCGATCTTAGGATCCGAATTTCATGGAACGAATAGAGCCAGGATCGACTGGGAAACGGAGGTAGTCAGGTGGGGTGAAACAGAACTCAAATTCAAAAATACGCGCCGCATGACCCTCCCAAAGCGATCGAGTTGCATATTCGGGATAAAAATCCAGAACCACGAATTAAAAGAAGGATACGTCCATCGCCTGGACCTTGGCGAAGGAATCTATGCGGGAGACGCGGTTGTTTCGAACGTCGACGGTACTGCCTACCTTAGGGTCTTTAACACAAACGAGCAAGACGTAAAAATATTCACCCCTGTGGTAGAGTTAAACCCCTTTATCGAGGCTCAACCAGCGTACACCCTCACCACAAATAGCCAGCCGAAAGAGGAAACAGACCTCTTAGGGTTGCTCCGACTAGAGCATTTAAACGGGGAAGAACGGGAAAATATCCAGGAATTAGTGAATCGAAACAAAGATTTGTTCCACATACCTGGCACCCCCTTGCAATCCCCGAACGTGATTGAGCATAAAATAACGACTACCGACGACCAGCCGGTTTTTACAAGGCAATATCGGTTTCCCCCGGCTCACAAAGATGAAATCACAAAGAATATCAGTGAATTAATAAAAAACGAGATTATTAAACCCTCCGACTCGCCATATAGCTCACCCCTTTGGATAGTACCGAAAAAAGCGCACTCCCAGGGAAATAAAAGATAGCGCATGGTCATAGATTACCGGAACCTGAATGAAAAGACTATAGGAGACGCATACCCCCTCCCCAAAATCACCGAGATCCTTGATCAATTGGGGAGCGCGAAATATTTCTCCGTTTTCGATTTGGCGAGCGGATTGCACCAGATAAAGGTCGACCCTGAAGACGCCCACAAAACGGCGTTCTCGACCCCCTTCGGTCACTACCAGTTTGACCGAATGCCATTTGGGCTCAAAAATTCACCCGCAACCTTTCAACGGTTAATGGACCGAGTCCTATGCGGGCTGCAAGGAATCGAATTATTCGTCTACTTAGACGACATAGTTATCTACGCTAGCTCTCTTCAAGAGCATGACATAAAGTTCCGTAAACTCGCTGAAAGACTAAGAAAAGCTAACCTCAAACTTAAACCCGACAAATGCGAGTTCTTACGAAAAGAGGTAGCATACTTGGGACACGTAATCAGCGAGGAGGGCGTAAGACCCGACCCTAATAAAATAGAGTCTATACGTAATTACCCTAGACCTACCAGTCCAACCAAAATCAAACAATTCTTGGGACTGGCAGGCTACTATAGAAAGTTTATAGATAACTTCTCGGGTATAGCACGGCCGATGACGCAACTGTTACAGAAACAAGCCATATTCAAATGGACAGAAACGCAGGAAAAGTCCTTTACGACTCTAAGGGAGGCACTTTGCCAGGCCCCCGTCTTACAGTACCCCGACTTCACGAAACCCTTCGTTATCACCACCGACGCTTCGAACTACGCGATTGGGGCTGTGCTAAGCCAAGGTGAAATCGGGAAAGACAAACCGATATCGTACGCTTCCCGTACGCTATCGAAACCCGAATTAAATTACTCGACTATTGAAAAAGAACTACTCGCGATAATATACGCGGTGGCTCAATTTCGGCCCTACATATATGGACGAGACTTCCTGCTGGTCACGGACCATAAGCCGTTGGTGTGGCTCGATACGGTGAAAGACCCTGCGAATCGGCTCGTACACTGGAGGTTGAAACTTGCAAATTACCAGTATAAAATTGTATACAAACCTGGAAAAATCAATTACAATGCAGACGCATTATCTCGCAACCCTCCAGAGCCTGCCGATCCGCTGGTAGCTCCAGCAAGGGAGATGATCGATGACACGGACGACGAGTCCTTATTCGATGCTGCACCTCCGGCCAGACCCGGACCATCGGGTAACCTAAAAGAAAAAAACACAACACATATTAATAAGAAAAACGAAATAGATAAGGGCGACGAAAGCGAATGTGCAACGTCGCCCTCCGAAAGCGAAGACTCGGAAAACGACTCGTCAGGAAACGAATCCGAGCAATCAGACATTGTCTTCGATCCTATATCTGTTCCGTACGAACAACATAGGTTAACAATTAACGAAACACGCGATAGGCTATCTATGCAATCAGGCAACCTCGCATTCTTTGTAACGACGAAGGGTCAACCGATCGACGCGGGCGCGGAAGATCTCCAAAGGAACAAACAGTTTTTTTTTATAAAAAATTTTTTTCGTCTTAAATAAGGGCTTATCTATCAAATAAAATTAGTTCCTAAAATTAGTCAACATCCTTATTCTAAGGGTGTAAACCATCCAATAAGGGGGTGAAAATCCGGAAAATCATTGAGAATGTTGTATACAGAATTATCAGAAATTCTTTTGAGCTAAAAGTTTCTATTCCTATCGACAAAGTATTGAAAAAGTTTCAACCTCGTAACAGGTGCGGAACACCTCTAAATTGGGAGTTGAAAATGGAAAAAGACGCAAAAAATATTATATTATATAAATCGTGAACTTGCAATTTCCGAAAATATTTTCTTGCTTAATACATAGCTTTCGTTGCGTCTTGGAGCGTCGACCGAGAGGCTATTTACATTATTTCTCGTTCTCCATATTATTTTTACTTATATTTCGACGATACAAATTAATGTACGAAATTCAATATTCAAACTCTGTACAATCATGCATTTTCACGGGAATTTCCAATAGCCATTCAAATTCCATTCGATTACAAAAAAAAGGAAAGGCAGTACGTGACCAAAACGGCTGCGTACCAAATGTTTTATTATGGTAAAAACACATGCATTGGTCGCCAGGAGCCACATGTTTTATGACGGGTTGACCCGTTGGTTTTTCCGCATAATTCACATTGACCAGGTTGAAGACGCTCCTCGCTTCTCGCGACGCTTCAACCTCCGCTCCAATGAAAATGCGTGATCAACTCTAACAACGCTTCTCCCACCACTTTACCAGGAAGAACAGAAATCTGAGATTTGCTCCTCACAATTTTCAAAAAATTAGTCTTCAGCGACTTATTGCCGAGTCAACAACTCCATTCATATTCTTACACACACATTTTGTCTTATAGCGTTAATTGTGAAATTAAAGATATAGACATTGTTATTCTCTATCACTAGATCCTTCTATCCCCTATCATTTCACGCGAAACTAGTTTGCCGTCAATTCATTTTGACTGTAAACACTGTACCGTTTGACTCCGTCGTCTCAATATTCACGCGAATTTACAACTCGCGTGGATTAAACGAATAATCGTGAAGTTCTACAGTACATTTTTAGTCCTTCGAGCCGGATTGACTCAATCCAGATTCACAGTTAACTATAGTGAAGTATGCGTAAGGTGCTGCTGAACTCAAAAAGTCCTGGACGACGAAGAGGCCCAAGAGACTCCGTTCGATAACGCCAAGAGTACGACACCAGTAGACGCCGTTCAACGAGACTGATATTCCATCACCAAATCGGTAAGCTCGTTAAAGTTCCGTTCACCGAATATCCTCCACGTCATTCCGTATCCTTACACAATTCAGAATGGCAAATGCACAGGCAATCGAACAATTAACAAAGAAGCGCGGTACAATCAAGGCACAAATCACGTCATTCACGTCATTCTTAAAGGATTATCAAGACGAGCAACCGGTTAATGCCATAAAAATGCAAATGCAATTAAATAAATTTAAAGAGGTCATCGCTCCTCTCGCCTCGATATGCGACAAATTCGATCAACTCGACGCCGACGTGGATCACGACGCCAATAGAATCGCAATGCAAGGTCAATCAATCGACCTCATAAGTGAAGCGGAAGGTTTGCTCGCCGCCGCGAATCTACGTTCAACGATACCGGTTTCGATAGATTCTAACGATAGCATCGGTGTGACAAATCGTGCTCAACGTATTAAACTCCCTGAAGCGTCATTGCCAAAGTTCGATGGCAAATATGAACAGGGGGTAAGCTTTAAGGGTTTCGTCTCTCACAATAATCGGCAATCGCCGTGACATTAAGGTGGTTCTCCAGCTAGGTTCAATACTGCAGAAAAATTTGGAATTCAGGATTTCAATAAATAAAATGATGCCCGATTTATTTTAAAAAAATCGAGGCGGGTCGCCGATGTTATTCACGAGAAAAATTAATTTGAAAATGTGCTTTTTAACACGTAAAGATACCCCAAAGTGGCACTGCGATACGGTTATTTCAATTTTTTATATTCTTAAAGACTGCAGATTTGAATAAAAAAAAACCTCTTATTTTGTTCACTGATAACAATTACGCAAAAATTAGTCAAATTAAGAGCACCATGCTGAGCTTTCTGATGAGAAAAAATACTTTAATGTGTCACGAACTCAAAATTTTACTATAAGTCGTCGACCACCATATTTATCTCGAACGTTTGGCAACGCCGCTAAAACTTGATTGATGTGAACAAGCCATATATAGACAATTGATAAGGTCTATATACGGCTAACCTAAAAATATCGTTCTATATTATTATTTTTTTGCATTTTCATTTTCTTATATAATTATTAACCAATTTCGCAGATCGCAATAATAATTCTCACATTTTCAGTTGGTAAGGTAGATGGCATAAGCAATTTCTTATAATTTTTTAATTCAATATTAACTCTCAATTGAAAAATGCGTTATTCATAAACTAACATTAATTTCACCCTCACGACGAAACAGGCATTTAAAAAAAACATAGTTAAAACATTTTCTGGATACAATTTATTGTATTATATACATTTTTTGTAAATTTTATTTGCTCTGCGACTCACTCGAATGTAACAGTCTTAATTTATTAACAATTTTTTCGATAATATTTTTATTATTCATAACTCGAGGTTTTCCTCTTATATCCTCTCTCAGGACGAGACGAATTCCATTCTCTCCGTGCTTTTCGAAAATGTCTTTTAATTCTGGGAATGAGATGCCGGCTTTGGCAATTTTTCTTTTCATACTCAATGAAATGGTGTCCATAGGTTCTAATATTACGATCGTGTCGGCTACTATTTCGGGTATACAATTTAAATATTCGATGCAGCTAACGGCATGGCATCGAGTAAATGCGTCATCACAGCCGACTTTTTCCAACAGTTTTGCCAATATCTTGATATCATCAGCAGCATTGTGAGCATCGAAAGGTTCATCTGGTCCGAGGATGTCAGACACTAAACTTGTCAAGTTGAATTTCTTCTTTTCTTGAACTCGTTCTGGTAACGCGTCCTTCAGAACTTTGAGAGTGTCAACAAAACCGATGACGACTGATGAGAATTGATGGAAAAGACCGCATCCTCGTTTGACGGATTATTATGTTAGCATCAAATCTAAAAAAAATGATATAAATATATTGTTGTTTCCTTAAAGAATACCGGAAAATAACAAATACAACAAATTAAATAACATACCGAAAACAGTTGTGAGCTGCAAGGCTTACTTGGCGATGTTCGTTTTGAACGTAATTCAAGAAGCTTTGTATCGCCTCAGATAGAGAAAAAGAATCAAGAGCAGTGTCATTGCGATACATTTTTTTAGTACCACCGGAATTCTCAATTCGTAGTCCAGTGATGTTGGCAGTTCCTTGAGATATTCGTTTTGAAGACATGATATGCCATTCGAATGAAGACAAGTTTTTATAACACGCGGCAATCTGAATATTTTTTCCGGTAATATAAATGTATATCTATTATTTCAGTAATCCATAATTAATAATTTTAACAGTTAGTAATTTTTTTACCTGATAAATCTCGGCTGAGTTTGACAAATCCGTTGTTTCGAAATCGAACAAAGGGATTCGAGCGGTATTTATATCACCCACGAATGAAAGATCTGAAAACAAAAAGAAACACCCAATGTGTGCATACTATCCGAGAAAAAGCTTTTTTTTTAACCGTAAGCTATACCTGTAAATCGTTTCTTATGGGATATCATCGCCCCAATATTATTTAAGTCACAATCTGCCTCATACGTGATTCCTTCACGTTGTGTCAACTTCGCTTGACTCCATTTTTCTTTTACGAACAGCCTCCGTCTTTTATAATCCGTTGTTTTAGATTTTTCTATTTGGATATGCCTTTTTCGATCTTTAGATAAACGATATTTTTCAGTTTCTTTTCCGGGCGATAACATCATTTTTTCATTGACGTCAATGGTGTATTGGGTGCCGCGATTAACTTGCGCTACAGCGGATTGCACTCGACTTTTGTGACGCTCTGATTGAACATACCATCGCGACTTTTGATGTTTTCGAGTTAACAGCGTTAAACGATTCGTTTTTTTAGTTGAACTGCACGGCGCTATTCTGGAGGCATTACGAGAGTAGCGCGAAAACAATTTAATCACTTTTTCCAGAAAGGCTAAATCTGTCAACGGTTTCCCATGCGGGAGCCATTTGTGGCGATAATTTTCTTTCAATTCTTGTGCATTGCACCAGTCGTCACAATTTCCATGCTCCCCGTAAGTATGAGGCACTATATTATTTATAGCACGCTCCGTGGCCTCCGCATCATTTTTATTTTTCTGAATTTCACAAGAGAATGCATGAGTCAAGTATTTCCTCACGGAAGCCGTGACTTTTAACTCGTACAGACCTTTGACAAGGGATTTTTTGTGTGATTATAATCACACCACTTTTCGATGGGTCTGCTGCATTGGTTTTTTATAGCTGCCATCGTTGCTGAATCGTTATCTCCAACAATAATGTTTATTTGTGCATTTTCCTTTTCCAGTAGAGGGTTATTCAGGATCAGCTCGACTCCCATATCCGGTTTCATTGACTTAAAACTTTTTTTTCCAATTTAAATCACATCGGTGACTGTCTTGCGGGTGTCCTTTGGTACAGAATCTTCAGCTTTTACGTCGGGTAGCGACGCTCATAACTTTCTCCGAATGATGGCCACAAAGTGATGCATATCCTATCAATTTCAAAGAACAAGTTATATATGTGGTATTCATTCCAGACTGTTATAGGACAGCCCTGTTCCTCGTTTGAACCAGGCAGCATCAATTGTTCCAATTAGTTCGGCACGGGTGTTGTCATTATTCCTATATATTGTTACGGACCGTTCAACCTAGCAACAACCTGGCTGAACAATCCATCGATGCACACGCATCCCCGTCAGCAAATTCCATCAAACACGTCGACCCGTGATGGAAACTTCCAACGCGACTCCACGCGCTACTTAGTCATCACTCAAATTAAGCAACGCCAAGAACAATTGCAACTACCGATCACTCGATTTCCCAATCGGTAATTCGACAGTTCCTGGTTACCCGCACGGGGCTCCCCAACACCATCTTCCCTTGGTAACGAGGATTTTTCAACCCAAAATCATTTTCAACCCAAAATCATTTTCAGTCTTAATTGATTACTCCGTCCTGACAGACGTGTCCCTCGACTGGCCGTCACTCAGACCTAAAAGGTGAGCATACTCTCGCGCGCATAGATTGTCGCGAGTGTACCTCCGAGTTCGGGAAATCGAGTGACTGAATCGGCTAAGAACTCTATACGTGAATGCAGCCCTTTTGCGGTGCATCACGTCCTCGAAATATTTTTGTACCGCGTTAATTACCGGATCGGCATTACGCGTCAGATTATTTCGAGTATTTAATCTCAACCAAAAACCGAACTGCAACCTTGTGAATCATATTACTCTCCGCACACTCGGCTCCTTCTTGCCAACTCAGCGGAATCGACACATCGTAGTGGCCGCGTCGAGTACGTGCACGCCCGTGTAAGCCACTACGATAGTATTAGCGATACACAGAATAAAGAACCAGATACCACCGGAGAATAGATAGAGGAACTCATTTCGACTTCCCCGACCTTCACAGCTATTCCCCGACGCAGCAGATTACCGGAGAACAGACACACACACACACAAAACCGAAAACCAGATGAGGTGCATTACGCCACTTTAACCGAACAAAAACCCACAAGTCGAGTCCTGACGCTTGACTATAAAAATAATAACAAACGAATTAATACGTTACTACGGAAACCCGTACGTAACAATACATTAGAAGTTTTAGTCAAATTAAGTATGGATACAATTATAAATTATCTGTATACGGGAGTAAATGTTTTATACTACGATATAAAATTTATATAAAATGACGGCATAAAACACAAAATGATTATATATAAATGAAATCTCACGCCGCGTTCTCGTGCAGTATCTTCTCTAGCGTCAGCGTTTTTTCTAAACGTATCGCCTCAACAAAACTTTCTTCAGCTACTTGCTCTATTCCGGAACTAATAAATCTTTCATACCGTTTCATCGTTGATGGTGAAATTGTAGGAATGTTGCATGCTGATAACAGAGTGTTTATGTCCGCCTCTCCTAGTCCTGCGTCAATCATTCCTATAACAAATTTTATAACAGATTCAATCGCAAATAATTTATCGTAAGCAAACATCATTTTAAGTCATACCTATCGCAAGTTTGCAGTTGACATCGAATAGCTTTGCCACTTTGTGACGTTTGTTCATTGAAACAGGAATCACTGCATCACACATGTAACACTTGATATGTAATACCGAGGCAACTCCACATTTTTGTTCACCGACCACGAATTTTAATGATAACGGGATATCACAATTGTGACACCATAATTGTTCTGCCAAATGTGACGGCTCAACAATTCTTCTATCATCCACGCATGAATTTTTTTTGGATTTCAGTCTCGCCACATAACCCCACTTTTTTTCGCTCACGATTTTCTGCACACGCTGTGCTTAAACTTTCACGTGCCTGTTTTTTTAACCCATAAATTGCCCACGTTCTTTCCCACGTTCATTGTGAACGTTAAACTTTTTCACTTTTTCTCGGCGTTCATCGTCTTGATTCATTTTTGTAAAAGTATAAAAAATGCAAGCACTGCAAACAAACTACGATCTCATGATAAGAATTTGCGAGAGTCAAATCAACGTTGCCAAATTTCCAGCAGGTTGTCATGCGACTTTTTGGGAACCTGGGTCACTTTAGGATCGCCAGTGCCTGAGAGAGCAGTCACCACTCGTTGACTCGTTCGCGAAGGTCTATATTAGCGCACTTGTCAGAAGATTCACTCACGCAGGTATTAGAAGCAGGTTTTATAAGACGTTAGTAAATTAATGCACGACACAAGTTTAACGTAAAGATAATTAAAGATTGTTTATTAATTATATTGGACAAGGGCTTCGCCGACTAATAGGTCGGTAGTTACAAGGCGACTGACTACCCTCCCTTTGTGTCACATACTTATAGACTATCGAGTGAGTAATTCGTGCGAGAACTATGGAATTTGATCTTAGATGGTACTGTATGGGAAGGGCCTGATTATGATTAACATGGAGATTTTCCTTTGGAGTATGGACATATGGAGTTTGGCCATAGATACTACAATATGGGAAAAGCGTGGTCATTATTAGTATGGAGGTTTTCCTTTGGACTTTGTCTCGATGTGTAATCAGTAATACGTGTCCAGAATGGCAGAGATCATCGTATATGTATTCATGATTAGGTGGCGGCTGTGATAAGGTCCATATCATGCACAAAGTTCCTTAAAGTAGAAAAATCTTATAATAAACAAAGTTACTTGATAAAATACTTTTAATGCGTAAATGACCATATAAACATATGTTATGGATAGAATAATAATGTTTTTCCACTTTTCGTTTGAGGCCCCCCGCTTGCCCCCACAAAATACGACCCTTCGCGATAGAACTACCTTAAGGGCTTACATACAGTTAGAAGGCTTTAAAAAGACGGATTTTCAAGAATTTTTTTCGCGCAGACTATTCAATTTATTAATTTGAAAATTGGTGTACATATTATAATAACCTTATAATATATTAACATATTTTTTATTTGTCAAAATAATCATCGCGAATGTTGCTATCGCCGATCTCCTCGAGCTCCGCAAAAAAAAAAAACAATTTTGCGGTGATCACGATATCTCTGGACCGGATTATCTGTAATGAAAAAACCGAATAAATTTCGTTAATATAATACATTATCTAGTATTTAATCGAAGGAATTAGCGAAAAAATAATTTTTGACAAAATGGCGACTTCTCAAAATAAAAGACTCGATTTTGAACGAAAATTTAAGCCTTAAATTGTTTATAAAATGGAAAATATTTATCGGAGAAAAAAAATCTTCGATTAATTACTAAAAAATCTAGCTAAAAAGGTTGTGTTAAAATTTAAGACTGATCGGTTCAGCCGTTTTCGAGAAATCTTGATCACCGATTTTGAAAACATAGTTTTGAGAAAAACGCGTTTAAAGTTTCAAAAGCGTTTTACATGTGGTAAATTTTTTTTTTTTTCAACTTACATGGAGTCATCTATTCCAGGGCCATATAATAATCCGTTCGCATCGTTGGCAGCTTCTAATAATTCGATTTGATGCTGTCTGCGAGCCATTCTTCCCTCTCTGGTGCTCTCGTGTGATCTCAGGTCGGAGATCTTGATGCGCTGCGCATCTTCTTTATCTGTATATGAATGCGCATTGGACCCAAGTGAGACGCCCATTGCATTCATATAATATAAAAGGGCAGCTGTCCCTTCATTGAAGATGCCAGCAGCTATATATGCAGCCATTTCCACCGTTTTTGATCCGGCTGGAAGTACTTTTGGAGAGATCTTCCACACCAGTTGGTTATAGCTTTCATTATTGTTTTGGGTGAAACCACCCACACATCTTTCCAATAATTTTTCATTGCTGAGATCTTCATAAATGGGCCTCAGGGCCTCAGCAACTTCTTGTGGAAATGGCTGATAATCATGCTTATAAACTGATAAGTTATCAGCAGCTGCTGCCTGCTGCCAAGAGCACCATGAGTCCAATCCGATCGGACACTTTGCGTGTTGTTGATTTTCGTCTGTCGAGCAGTAATGATAAAATGTGGCCCAGATTGCATTACTCATATTCTCAACCGAATCACAATTTCTCCTAATTGCTAAGCCATAATAAACTGTCAACTTGTCGATCATTTTTGCTGTCAGCTTGCCTTTTCCACCGAGAGTTTTTTTTTGTATTTTTTTTCCATCCTTTTTTTCCACCGTTTCCACTTTCTTTTTCACACAATTTCGGAGTCGCGTTCCCATTCTCTTCTGTACGTGTCCAATACATTCCTTCTTCACGACTTCTTGATCACCGTATGGGGCAGCTTTCAAAATCCCGGAGTACGTTTTAGAATCACCGTCTCCAAATGTAATTTCTGTACTGCACTCCGAATTTTTCCACTGAACGCTTGAATAGGTCGATCACTGCATCAACTTCCATTTTTCCAGAAGAACCTGAATGATTACAACTGCAATCATCTTGATGGTTTTCATACCATTGTTGATATTCTTCACTATCAAGTTTGCTTTTCCAAGTTTCGCATTGTTTGCAATAGGCACTTTTCACGAGGATATCAATTACTTTCCCAGAATAATATCCGATCAATGATGTCACTCCATACAAGGAAGTATATCCTCGCTTTTTCCAAGTTCCATCGCCGGACACGGTAAGCTTTGCAGATTTTTCGTCACCTTGGTGTTCAGCAGTCAAGTCTTTTTCTTCATGGCAAGCATGCTGAAAAAGTTTGTCGGTTGCTGTTTTCACACAGGAATGTATATTCTTCATAATTAAATCGTAGGTGGGCTGTGTTAAGAAAGCGGGCATGTCCATTAATCCACAAAATTTTGCAGCACCTTTTAACCCTAATCCAAGAACTCTCATGACAAACAAAAAACGCCGATTTATCTCATAAGAATGCTCGATAAAAGGACTAGAATTTATGCTACGAGATGGACACTGATCGCACAACAAAACAATTTTAAACCCGAGTCCTCGTTCAGAAGCAGTTTCAAATTTCACATTTCCGTTACAGGTTTTGCACTGTACAAATTCGGAGATGGCCGCGAAAACAGTAATAAAATTCAAAATTCGGTACTCAACGGACGGATCACGCGGCACCAAGATTTCCTCCTGCATTCTCATTTTTTTTGCAGAGGCACTGAAACTGGACTCATCCGTTTCAGCTGTTTTCGGATTGAAAACATTCTTTCGTTTCTTCGCTCTTGACTTGTACACTTTCGTTGATTTTCTAAGCTCTCTGCTAGACTTCATTTTCACGATATTATCGAAGGCACAAGTACACTGACACGACTTTACTGTTAGGCTTCTCTGCTGAGACTGACGACTACTTTTCAAATTTTGGCAACTGAGAAACATACAATAGAAAATGACAAAGGAAAGAGAGTAGGATAGACAAGGAAAGAAGGGACAGCGCCTCAGGTAGGCAGCTGGCGCGCCGGTCCCCGACTGTGAGACGCGCCTCCCTAACGCGCCTTCATAAATGTGTCTATAACTTCGAAAATATTCGTCTGATTGACATAAAATTTTGAGTGTGTATGCTCAAATATATGTATATTCAGAAAATACAAAAAAAAAACGATTTTTTGAAAATTACAAGTGTATGTAACCCCTTAACGATGTTGAGAAACTATAATACAATATTTGAAAGCATCGCTATCGGGAGAAGCAGTGCTAAAGCTAGCCATCTTCGATATTATGGGCGAGAATTACGTATCAGCGTGGGAATTATTAGAAGATTCATATCGAGATGAAAAGGTCATTATAACTCGACATCTAAGTGCGCTCCTTCGATTGCCGCTGCAAGATGGAGTTACTGCCGCGGGATTGACACGATTAGTCGATGAAAGCAAGCAACACGTGCGGTCGTTAAAAACGTTGGGGGTCGCTCTAACTGAGCAAATTGTTGTCCAAATTATCGTAGAGAAACTATTATACATAAAACAACGCGGCAAAAATGGGACGAATCATTACCACGAGGCGTCTTTCTAAGCCTGAAGCAGTTGACGGAATTTGTATATGCGACCGCATCATGAATAGCGCAATGGGAGTCGGACAACCGCGGAGATTCAAACAACCTCGCGTCGAAAGGGAAGGGCGGTAAAAATATCAAATCGGTCAAGACTTTCGTCACGACAACCGAAACAAAATGTTCGTCGGTAACATCGTAAAATTGACTCATGGCACCCGCAGGAATGGAGCATTGCAGCATTACGTCCGAAAGCACGCCGAAGTGCAGAGTGACGACCGGTAAATTCATAGGCCGAAAAAATCCCGTAAATGTTAACCGACAAATGTCATTAATTTCAAAAACTACGATGCAGAATTTAATGACTAGCGCAGCGGTTGACGTTTACGATTACAAGCGTCAACGGATTCGATGTCGGGCGCTACTAGACACATGTTGCACAGCCAACTTCATAACAGAAAGATTGGCCACGGCTCTAAGATCGCCGAAACGAAAGTTTTCCATTCCTGTGGGAGCACTTGACACCATGACAATAACTAAAAACGTTGTCACGGCAACAATACGATCAATTTACGATGGATTCATATCCGTCGTAAATTGATCGTCAAAAATGTCAGAGTCTTCATTAGAATTTTGGTACGTCCGATATGCGCGGTATCGGACGTGCCAGCAGAGTCAATCGCAAGGGAAGTGATAACTATACACGCGAATATTCGTCTCGCTGATCCGGAATTTCACCTAATAGCAGCTGCAGATCTTCTAATAGGCTCAGGTCCAACACTATCTATGCTGTGCATCTGACAAATCGACTTATCCGATAAGCGAACGGATCTCATCCTTCAAAAAACCCGCCTTGGATGGGTGATTGGAGGCAGCGTCGTCAACAAAGGCGCACCAACAGCATTGTCGTTCTTCTCAAATATTCAACAAGATTTGACAAAATTTTGGGAAGTGGAGGAAGGCACCTCGCTTAAACGTCTTTCACTGGAACAGCTCGAATGCGACGAGCACTTTCGAAGGAACGTGACTCGCGACGAAGATGGTCGTTACGTGGTCACGCTACCATTTAAGAGCGGGTGTCCAGCGCTGGGAGAATCCCGCGGACAAGCGATCGAAAGACTGAAATATCTGCAGCGCAAATTCAAGTCCAACAAGGAACTATGTTACATGATAAATATACCGCCATCATCGAAGAATATTTACAGCTCACATAGGAGTATTTGACATAAAAAACCGGACAAAATTATTTTATATTTTATTTTACTATTTTATGAAATAAAAGTCAATAATTCATCATAATTAGGCATTTATTTAAAAAGAAAAACAATTTAAAAAAAAGTTACTAATCTAAGAGAGATTTACTCTTAAAACAGGATTTGTTTTCAAGAGGATAATCATGAGGGGACCGAATCAATCAGAATCACTGTCTCCGAGTTCACAGGTGATTTGATTCTCACCATCTTCGTCGTCGGAATTGTCACAATTCAGTGTTTTCGTGAGAAGCATACTATTAGCTTCCTGGGAAAAGGACTTGCTTTTCTTCTTCCGTTTTATTCTGTTGCAGCTGATAAAGGGATCAGATGTCAGCAACAACCTATTTAAAATATCTGTGTTGCAGTCCACTCGTGAAAATTTTCTTGCAAAGTCTACGCGATATTTACGGAAATGTTTGTTCCGGGCTTCAGCAGCCTCCTCTGATAGCTGTCCGATAGGTACAATGTGACTTGATATAACTTGTGCGCCATGCATCAGAATCTTGTGAACTGTAGGTGACATGGGATGCCAACCATACAGTTCCACGTACAGTTTGGCAGTTGTGTGAGCAAAGTCATCGAATTTCGCAGGATCAATATCATATCCGCTTGATATCACTTCAAAAATGATTTGGAACCTTTTTATTAAATCTATATTTATTCCAGTAATCCGAGATGAGCATTCAGGATTGTCAAAAAATCTTCTTGACGTATTTCCGTCGTTACTATTGCCGTAACCGACTTTGGGTATGTCAACAAGAAGGCCCATCTCTTCTTTGAAGCTTTTTTGTATCTTCTGTTTTGTTTCCTTCAAAACATTTTTGTCTTCTGCCGTTCGGGCTTGCCACTTCTGTAAGGGCGCTTTATACGCCAGGTGCAACAATAGCTCGAAGAAACGAATTCTCGCATGCAGAATGGAGAGTCCGAATTTCAGAGACTCTTCACAAACATTACTTCTTTCAAGCTTGTTGAAGTCCTTAGATGTCTGTCCACATATATAGCATCTCATCGTTGAAGCCGTATCAGTCGCGGCATTGCACATCTTTCCATCGACCATTGTGAGCAAAAGGATGTGATTTATTTTAACGGAATCTTCCATACCAGTTGTTTCTTTGAGATTCCTTGCTTGTTCTTCAATATAGGTGATTTCTTCCTTTGTGATATCCTTTGTTTCGTGAATGAACCGAGCCCGGATAGGACGACAGAATCTCACTGAAGAAGGCACTGGATTTTGCCATACAATTTTTCTTGTCTCTCCATTAATAGAAACAATCATTCTCACAGGTACAAGAGAACTTAAAAATATATTGGCATCATCGTCGCCAATGTTGGCAAATGTCTGCTTAAACTGTGTCTGACTAGATCCATCACAGCCCCATTTTGATATTAAGGTAAGATGTTGCTTCTCAAACTCTGATAATGTATCAATCAGTTCTTTTAAATACTGAAGTAGTCGCAAAGCCGTATGGTCCAGCAAAGCTTGAAGTTCCACTTCAAAGCTAGTTTCAGTAACTTTTATGCTAATTTCGGCGGGATAACACTCCTTTTTCGCTTTTTGTAAAAGCGAATAGCAAGGATAAATTTCTTTTCGGCCACCTTGTATTAATTCCCACGGCCCTCTTGTAAAATTACCTTCTACAAATAACGCTAATGCTTCTTGTGGTGTGTATTTTCTCGCGATTGGTACTTTTTTAGCTGACGATATTACTTTTCGGAACTTTTTAGCTCTGGTAAGCGTTGACGTTATTTCTTTCATAACCTTAGACGCATCAACATTTCCCGAAGTACCTTGACTCACGCTTGCAGCGTACGTCAATTCCTCAACAGGTACCCGGTCCCGTAAATCTTTTGTTCTTCGACGCTTGCTTCGATCACACAATTCTCCGAATTCTTGTGTTGGTCGGCCTGCTTTGTGGGTTCAAGTAGGTAGTTCCAGTGATACATTAAGCCATTCCATATTGTTTTCTACGAATCTCTTATCAGTATTACGGGCTGCCGACCATCTTTCTTTGAAACTGGTCTTGAAATATTTCAAAGAACGGGTAAGAACACTTGTTTCTGCGGGTGGACATGAAGTTAGTTGCGCAAGTCTTTCTTCTAACAACGAAATTTTTTCTTCAATCTTCGTCCCTTTGAACTCTTTTATAATAGTATAAAGCTCCATTCTGGTGATTTTTTTCACTCTTTCCGAAGGATCTATGACAAAAGAAAGCAAAAAAATTAGTTTTGTCAATATAATTATAATCTTCCCCATATAGTTTGAACTACTATAAAAAAATATGGGGTACGGTGGGGGGACTTTTTATTCGTGTTTCTACTTCCTTAGAGTCTAGATTTTATGCCCACATAAAAATTTTGAGGCGACAAGGCGCGACACATAAACAAAAACACTAATGTATTTCAAATTTCTTTAAAAAACAAGTCAAAAAAGTGCTGCTGTTTATTGATGGCTATACAAATAGAAAATTTGGAAGAAACGTAATAAAATATATTTCAGTATGTAGTACTAACCTTCTATATCCATATCCGAATAGTTAATCTCCTGTTGTTTGCTACACGAAGCCATTTTAGCACAGAAAACTGATAAACACAAACGAGAGCGCCGAGAACAAAGACACGCGTACAGTACGATGACTGAGTTCCGACTGAGACGTTGTGGCACATGCGCGGGAGTTGAGGGTTGGGGGTCTGCCTTTTGATAAACCGGTTATCGTAGGTAAAGAAACATGTATTTTGGGTGCGGTTGGATTAACATCAGTATTTTCAACTTTGACCGGTTTTTAAAGTGAAATACTCCTACGTGCAGCTGGGGCACATGTCCGAAAGCCAGAACGATGATGGAGATGGCTTTAATCTGCCTCATCACACGGCCTTCAAGGACTCAAGCAACACGACGAAGGTTCGTGTGGTATTCGATGGTTCTGCAAAGTCAAGTTCAGGTCTTTCTCTCAACGACGTGTTAATGGTCGGTCCATCCATACAAGACGACATATTTTCATTGACTATTCGCTTTCGACTGCATAACTACACCATCACGGCCGATATCGAGAAGATGTATCGGTAATTTAAGGTGCGTAGTAAAGATCGGAAGCATCAAAGAGCGGTATGACAAGGATCGACAGGTCGTAAAACATATGAGCTAAACACCGTCACATTCGGATTAGCCTCAGTCCCGTTCTTAGCGATCCGCTGTCTACACTAATTGGCAGATGACGAGGGACTCAAATATCCAGCAGCCGCGAGGATACTCAAACGCGATCTCTACGTTGATGATTTATTGACGGGAGCGCCAACAGTGGCAAGGACCAGAGAATTTTGCAAGGAAATGACGGAGCTCCTCAAACTCGATGGCTTGCATGTGAGGCAATGGGCATCGAACAACAAGGAAATATTGCGAGATCTTCGCCATAGGGAACTCAACGACAGCCTTCAACTCGACAAAGGGCAGACGTTGAAGACCCTAGGAATCGCCTGGAACGCCAGAGAAGACGGTATAAAGTACACAGTAAAGCCGATAATCATCGAAGCCTCCGTCACCAAACGAAGAATACTATCGGAAATCGCGAAAATCTTTGTTCCACTCGGATTGCTCGGCCCTATCATATTTTATGCAAAACGTCTGATGCAGGTTGTATGTCCAAGTGATGAAAACCATCGACATCATAATCGACAAAACGGTCCAGTGGAGTGATTCAATGATCACGCTTCATTGGATCAATACTCCTCCATATACATTGAAGACTTTCGTAGGGCATCGCGTCGCAAAAATACAGACGAATACCGAGGTTAAAAATTGGAGCCACGTTCGGTCCGAAGACAACCCGGCAGATCAGCTATCCAGAGGACAACTGCCGAGTGAATTCATCCAAAATCCACTCTGGAAAGTCGGACTGTCTTTGTTACAATCAGCTGAACTTTCTCGAGTACGGGGATGCGTAACACGGTTCGATTTCTCTTTTCGAGGCAAGGCAATTAAGCCCTTTCCTGCAGGGACGGAAATCTCGCCTTTACTTTACTACAATTCGTTTGGAGGGGTTTTCGACTAGGACGGCACCGTCTTTACTGACTGGTCCGATGGTCAAACTTGACCTATACGAAGGGTTGTATGAGAAAGATTCGACTCACTCCTTCGCTGGTCGTGTGATACTGGTGATCCGACGAAGCTCGGTACGATACGACGGCAATTCTTGTAGACTCGGTGAGGAGTGAAAAGATTATGGTCGATGCGAGTTCGGTTATCAGACTTTATTCTTCACGAGTACGTTACTTTTTGACTCTAAGATTTCTTTACAATATACAAGCTTGCCCTGATGAGTTTACAACTTTTATACTCAAACAGGTGACGAGCAAGAATGCTCCGCAGATTCTGTTGCGCAAAGTGGTTGCGTTGCTGGTCCCCGTTGAAACTGTAACTGACTCTTCAACGAAAAAGGTCACCTTCTTACACTAATTTTTTGCATCTGCTTATGAGTAGTTTGATTTTCTGATTGGTAAATTATATTGATCTTTAGGATTATTCGGTGGCTTAGTGATATGATGGAAGGGTACCCAGACTTCCTCATGTCGGCTGCGAGGGACTTAAAGAAAAATATCGAACTGTATCGTCGAAGACAAAGAGATACACGCCGTTATCTAAAGCATGTTGCATGGGTTGTCGGAGCTCGGAAAAAGTGTAGGTCACGTGGGTTTTTTTTTCTTTTTTGAGTTCGAAAGAGAGGTGTGATAAGGTGACGTCAACTAATTCGAGACAGATGGTGGTTTGTGTGATAAGCTTGGTGAGACTTTGAAATTATTCGGAGTTGGTGTCTCAAATCGTAACACCTCCCTCCTTAAGTTGGAGCATAGCGAGTTGAAGACTGGCTGCTCCTATGCGCGTCCTCGCGTATGCCTATACCTTGCAAAGAGTATAGATTTGAGAGGTTTATTATTATATGACCGCAGAGGATAATAGTGCTCGTAATGGTTTGTGTATATATATATTTTTTTGAATGTGGTGGCTGTGGGTAATAAGTCTCGTAGTCGTGCTTGTATAGATCCTCTCTTGATTTTATTGAATGATAGCTGAATTAGGCGTGCTGGTGATTATGAGTAATGCTCGTTATACTAAAGGTACTGAACAAAGGCTAAAATTAATTTATGTTAAGTAGCGTGTTAAAATTATAAAAAAAAAAGGTTGTTGGTTGTAGAGGTCTAATGGTATGTGTGTGTAATCTAACCGTTACGATAAAGTTCGGTTGTCCTAATGTCGAGCCATCGGAGGAACTCGTCCATGTTGGGGCTGGTGAATTCCCCCAAGTCCAGCTCCCGTGGAAGGTTTGCTGCTCCGAGATTTGGAATGCCGGTCCCCTCGGTTCTGTGTGGAGGTGGTGGAGGCTGGCTAAATGCACCCCTAGTTCCTCCTATGATTGGTGGTGGCGTCTCGATATTCCCAAGGAACTCGGGTACTTCTGTGTTTCTCGCGAAGGTTTGTAGTCCTGCTGGAGGTTGATGGTGTAGTCCCGGTTCATTGGTTGGCGGGATCCCCATCGGAATGATTATAGGTGGTTGGTTTCCATAGATCATCCCGGTCCGTGGGTTGTCGCCAAGCAGGATCAATAAATCCCGCAGGTCTTCTTATTCTGCCACAGATGGAGTTTCTTGTGGCCCTGGTGGTAGCGCAGAAATATTTGTGATGGACTTTTGGAAAAAGGCCCCGGTATTTATACGTTTTTCCGTTTTCATAATTTCGGATTAACCCCCGGCCATATCCGTTGGCGTTTATTTTTCCTATGTGTGTGCCCCTTTTGGTCGTTGTTCTTACTTCCCTCAATTTTATTATTTAGGTTCTTTTTTTTATTGGTATTATGTGTGTTGTACGCCGCTTCTCGGCACACACAGTTTCCGTCGAATATTTTATCCCCAACCCGTTCTGTACCACAGCAATACTTACAACCGCCGCGCCAATCAGCGCTCGCGGCCGTCGCCTCCCCATAGCGTATTTAGCGGCCGACCGCGCGAACAACCGCCGCGCCAATCAGCGCTCGAGCGCGGTCTACTACACGGGGTATATATCTATACCACGCTCAACGGTCGAGTCGCGCGCTGATTGGCGCGCCGCTTGCGCTCCGACGGGTATATAACCGGCTCAGCCACGAGCACTAGCCCCAGTCGTCTGGACGAGCGCGCCGAACCAGGTGCCTCTCCCCCTACCTCCGACTTTACTGGAAAGCACGCTGTATAGTTTACTTCAAAATAAATTCTCCTGTCAAAAAAAAACAACACTACCTCGCTGTCTCGGATCACCACTCAATTCTACGACCCACCTCCTCATCCCCGATGCTAAGGAAGCGACGCCGGACCTCCTCGTATTATCGACGCTTGGACCATCGCGCCGAGGCTCGACGGGCGGAAAAAGAAACCAACGGACCTTCTCAGGTCCATCCCAACGTTATTAACTTCTCTCGCCCCCCTCTCGCAAAGGGAACGACCGAGGCCCCTCGGCCGACACCCCGCCGCGCTATCCCTCCACCGGTGGACCGACCACGCGCCGCCGTCATAACCCACGAGGTCGTATCCCAATCCCTGGAGCGGAGGGCCACCAGACCCGCAAAGCCGGCAGCTATCACAGCGGGGGTTGCTGCTAAGGAGGCTTTCCGGCTCTCTCCGAAGAAGCCCCTCCGCCCCACCGAGAGGGCCGATCCGCGGGCTCTATAGGAGGTGGTAAACCGGATCGGGAAGCCTGCGGACCCGCGTCCCCGAATTTGCCTCCTCGAAGGACCACTCCCACGGGGCCATCGGTCATAGGCGCTCTCCGGATCCCGGCGGGCCTAGTCGTCTCGAAACCGCTCTTGTCAGAGCGACCAGATCAGCCTACCCCCCCCCCCCCCCCATCTCCCTGTCCATCCGACTCTGGAAGAGGGGCTGATAGGGCGTTGGCAGTCGGAACCTGCAAAGGCCACCCCCCTCGGGACCGAGCTCCCTCCTACCCTGCCTCTCCGACCCTCGGGGTTACCAGGGGTTCAGAAGTCGGAACCTGAAAAGGCCACCTGATCCCCCCCCCCCCCGACGGTCCGAGGTCCACCCCCTAACCATACACCCCCTGACATTGTAGTAATAAACGGCTACCCGCCATCTGGATTACGTAACATGTGTATATAAACATGTTATTTTTCTTCTTTTTTTTATTTCCCTGGATTACCTAAGGTGTAAGCTACGGTAAGTTCGCTGTGTCTACCTCCGATAGTTGAGACTAACTCCAATTGGTGTCGTGGGTATAGTGGTGCTGATTCTTCTTCTGGCTTTGGTGCAGATTCTTGCGTGCAAGTTTTCGCTTGTCTTTCACCTGGGGTTGTCTTCCCGATATGTAGTAGGAGATGTGTTAGTGAACTCCATATGGCACCTAAGAGGTGGATGGACCACCCGTATACATCATGCAGGGCGTATCCATGCATGATTGTATCTGCGATGAGTTTAACTCCTCTTATTATTAAGATGATAGCAAGTACTCCTGCACTTGCTGTGCCAAACCTCGTAAAATTAGTCCATAGTCTCTGCCAGGTACTATCGGTTAATTTTTGTACTGCATTTTCGTCGAATACATTCGCGATGGATATTCCTTGTTGCATCGTTGGCTCTCCGGCTAGGCCTCTTGCTACAGCATTGAGTATTGCTGGACGTTCTGCGGGAAACATTATATGATCTCTTAGCTTATCTAGGTCCTGTTGGCTATAGATCCCGCTAGTGGCTAATTGTCCTGGATTAACATATCTCCAAGTCGGATGCGTGAGAGGTTTCACTTTGGCTGGCGAGGGTGATTCGACGGGCATTGGGAGAAATTTGTACCGTGCGTCTTCTAATTGATACATTGTTGGTATCATATGGTTGCACGTTATCTGACTGCCAGTTTGAAGTAAAATATGCGTGCGAGGCGAGAGGAAAGCCGTTTGATTTCCTCTGAATACGGGAATTTCCTGGTAACATTCCTCTGTGCGCCTAGCGCTAGTTTCTACTGGAATGCATTTGATGACGTGTGCCACTTCTCCTGCTATCACTGCCATATACCCAGGTCCCTTCATTAGTTGGTATGCGAATTCGTCTGGTGCTTGTGTGGCTAGTGTAAGAGTATTCTTCAGCATCTGTCTTTCGAGGATACAATGTTGCATTAACCTTGTGATACAAAACGTTCATTTGTGTTCGCATGTGTTTTTCTACGTAAACGAATTTTGAATTGATGTATGCGAATATGTCCAAATTTTCTGTAGAGATAGCTCTGTCTGGCACCAGGTTCTCCTTATGACCTTCGATGATATATAGCTTGGGATGCTCCGTTTGGTGCAGAGTGTATCCGCAAACGATTTGCCTCTTTCTTTCCGTCACGGCAAAGGTGGCATGTGTAGTTGCAACCGTATAGACGATTTCTGTTTCTTCTTCTAAGGTGCTGCTTATCTTTTTTGCTGGGCCATTGTATAGAACATCGTAGCGGTCGAAACGACAATTTTCGTAGGGGATCGCATCCCAATACGTATAACCTCCTTCAAGATCCACGCAATTCCCTCCCGTGAATCGACATGTAAGCCCGGAACGCATGTTTATTATGTTGGTATTTATATTGACGGTGGCGTAATAGTCTTGTATTGTTATTCTGACTACAGCTTGTACGATTACATCATCCCAAGTACCGTAAGGGTCAGAGTATTGCGCGCCCTTGCAAGTGCCATCCGTGACAATGCTACCGGCCAATGTTGCGCTGCGAGACGTTGTTGAGTTTGGCTTGATTCCGGCGAGAACCGCGAACGGAGTTCATCTTAATATTCCCGTTTGATGTAGTTTGGAGCAGGCATCCAAACCCACATCATTGACGTACTCCGTTTGTCCTTGGGCCACAACTGATATGTGAGATTGTATCCCACAATGGTAGATGGTGCGTTCTATTACTACCTTACATTCTATGATTTTATTTTTTGTGAAGGTATTTAATTGCAATAATTGGATATGGACTTCTTCGATATTTGGTTTTACCAAGGGGATGTCGCATTCTTCGACGTCGAGCAGGGATAGGGTTGTTATGTTTAATTGGTTGGCTCCGCAGTCGTATCCGATGAATGCGGTCCCCAGCTGAATTAACCCCATGGTTAATAGCATGAGAAAAAAAGATGAGAGTTTTTTTGGCTTTGGAGTTTTCTTGGTTTTTACCCTTGTGTCTTGTAATATTGAAATAACGTAGTCCGTAGTAGGAACAAAAAAGAAATACATCTCGATATACCTAAACATCTTGCTACACACATATATATATATATTGAAATGTTCGTTAAGGTAACTCGAAGAAAATTGAGACGTAGACGTAAAAAAAAATTTAATTATTCTTTATTCTGTTCCTTAGTAGCTATATTCACATAGTTCTCTTAGTTACGTTAGCCACTTTCGGTCGTCGACGTTGATTGGCACGCCCCGTGGTGATTTTCCGTTCTTATTCGGCTGATTGGCTGCTTCGTAAATCAATGGAAATCGATTCTTGACTGCTTGGCAGCTAAGATGGCGGCGCCGTAGTGAATCGCGGATGTGGTATTTGTGTTTGTGCGACGTTCTCGAGGATTAATTAGACAATGGTAAGTTCATTTTTAATTCTTTAAGCTTGTTATATGTGCTCTTTCGGCTTTTCTTTTAATTGTAGAGCTGCAGTGTGGCCTTCTATTATTCGAGGCGGTTTGCCAGGATTTATTTTCCTCTTGGTGAGTCCACGCCTTGTTTATTTCTTGATTCTGCTTTGCTCTCGCTTTCTGCTGTTGCCTTTTCTTTTATTGCAGGGCTTGAGTCGGCGTATCTATGCTGCTTGATTTTGGAGTACTGACGCTTCTTAATTTGTACTGCCGCTGCTTAATTTGTAGTTGGAGGTACTGCGATATTTGGTGAGTGTTTTATAAATTCTTTCTCGGTTTTCCTCCTTTCTTGGTGATTGTAATTGTCATGATTTATGTGCTGATGGATCACCTCGCTGTTCTCGCCTTGTAATGTTTTTCCCTAAGTGTGAAGACTTCTCCCCTGCTCCTTTTCGCACCTTTTTACTTCTTATAATTTCTGGAATTTTCAATTCCTCTACTCTCCTCGATATAACCTTTCTCCTAAAATTTATTTACTTCAACCCGTTCTTTCCTTTTCTTCGCCAGCGAGTTGTTCTTGGGTTAGCCACCCTCGCTCTCCTTTCGGAGAGCAATGTACCGGCCTTCTTAGAAATTTCTCGCTTTTGAAGCTAGTGGAAATTTCGGTTGTCGCTCCTCATTTATCGCTTCCTTTTATATTTTCTTTCCTTTCCTTATACATTTGAGAAACTCTTCCCTCTATCTCATTTTCCTCGAATTAACCTTTATTTTATTTCTAATGTTCTTTTTCTTTTTCAGGTGCTGTAACAGGTGGCGCCACTCATTCAGGGCGGGAAAGCGTTTCAATATATATATTGAAACGGGTCCGCCTGAAACATAGAAACAAATTATTACCACTAGGGGGCGACATTTCTCGTAAACGAGGACGAACAGTAATAAGTATAAATAGGGGTAAACACCCTCTCGAAAACACACTCAGTTAGTCACTCACCTTGGTCTCTTACCTGTGTCGTCCTATCAGGCCGTACCGGACTGTTGCCTTACGACGCTTGACGTTTCTACCCCGGTAGAAACAACGAGTCTCGTCTGGCTCTCGGAATGGTATAGATCTGAAAAGACAATCACACAGTCAGTTTCGCGTTATAATCCGTGACTCACCTGAGAGGCGGCAGGCATCGACGACGAAGTCAATCACCAGCGGTCCACGAATTCGTCGAAGAGTCAACGACCCCAGGCATCAGCTGCAAGGAGGAGAAGAAATCCATATCGGGACGCTCGGTATAAGAAAAATCGAAACAACTCACCAGTCTACGACGAACTCCAATCCAGATAACACGGTCACACCACACTAAACGCTTCGCGAATAGAGAAAATTGAGATTTTTATCACAGAAGTAAAACGTAAACACATAACACGCACCCGCGTGACAGGAGAGGCCGCATCCATATTGGCAAAACTCACGTATACAATAGACGACGCACCTCGAATGATCGCTAGCGCCAATATCAATCAACCGCGATCGATACGCTTAGCGCGGTACTAATTAGAGCACCGGCGTCGATAATAAGGCGCGACTGTAATTACCCCGAAACACATATTCAATAAAATTCTTTGCTATACCTACAGCCTTTTAATCAATTTATTCTACCTCGAGCCTCGAACTTACCATAAAGTTTAATGATTCGGTATTACCGTTTCAATATATACATATTGAGACGCACGCACCTGCAATACAAAAGTTATAATATTAGTAACGGCAAATATCTCAAGAGGGCTACTATTCGCGTTAATAAACTAAGACGAACGACAATATAAATACTGGACTGAGATATCAACAAATCACCTTCGAAATCACAGTCTCTCGTTCGATATCCGACAATTTATAGTTAACGCCCAAATTTGCTGCCTCGGCAACAAAACGGGAATCTCGACTATAAAACTAGTAGGATCGACAATAAGAGCACGTGGTCTACCAGGTAACAGTACGCGTCAACATAAAGAGATACGTAAAACTCACCGACGATTAAGAAGTACACCTGAGGCATCGCAGGACCAGAAATTATCAAACAGGCAACATTTACCGGAGGACGTGGACACGGCCCAAGTCGACACCGTGGTATCCTCAAAAACCACATAGTATTATCACGCTGAGACCTTACGAGGAAAGGCCAAGAGTAAAACAGCGAATCTGAAACAGACATGTAAATTATTTGTTCATATCTCGAGAAACTAAAATTGGCGCACTCACCGTAATCCGTTGATTTCTATTCCGACGACGAACTGACACACACAAAAACGAAAGACACTCGTAAAAAGAACAAGAATAACACTCCACGCACTTAGACAAATATATGAATCGCGACTGTCACTATTACGGTCGGCGCCATATTGATTGTGTCAAGAGATCTTTGATGCTTGAAATTCGCAACAAGTAGAGCGTGACACACAGTGCCAATATCCAAAATTCAACGAGAGTTATAAACGAGGTACTATCAAAAGCTCACACATCGATCACGCGATAAGATCGGAGATCGATATTATCCACCGCCTTGAAAGTTGTAACGAAAAACTGAAAAATAAAATTATTTTTACCCGAGGTTCCAAATTTGTTTATTTCTTTCTCGAGAACCAAACAAAATATTATATGAAAAGGGGTAATACCCGTTTCAATATATATATATTGTAACGGGTTTTTTCCGCACCTTCCGAGAACCTCCGGTTCCGCCACCCGAGGAGGACCGCGCGATGTTTCGCGCCATTCTCCGCTGCTCCGGCGAGGTGGAGTCGGGACTTGCTGACGCCGCAGGGTTAACCGGGGGCGGACGGGCGTCAGGTACGCTCACGTACCACCGGCCTAGGCCGGCTTTATTTAGATTTGCCGCCACCACGGCCTCCCCTACGCGTCCCCACTTCCCCCTCGAGAGCGAACACCGGGGTCTCGGGCTACACTCCGGCTGACCCAGCCCACCTGCGGGTCGGGGGGGGGGGATTTTTGGGTCAATTAGGCCAAGTATCAACTCAACTCCACAATTTGCAAGTAATCCATTTATTACACGAGGAATGTTACAATCGCGATTCTGGTCTGCGGATAACGCTCGCACGCGGTAGGGAACCTTCTTCCGCTGGCACCCTACCCACTCATAGCGCCAGATAACCGCGTCCGAGAGACGGAAGGATAATATATGCTCTCGGTAGGTAACGAAACGAGACTAGGTAACCCCCGGGATGACAACTAATTATTTCCGGTCGCACCCTGTAGGTAGCCAATGACGGTAGGTAACCCCCTTAACGATACACGATTATTTCAGTTATCGCCCTGTAGATAGCCAACGATGGTAGGTAACCCCCTTAAGGATGAATGATTATTTCAGGTATCGCCCTGTAGATAGCCAAGATGGTAGGTAACCCCCTTAAGGATGAATGATTATTTCAGGTATCGCCCTGTAGATAGCCAAGATGGTAGGTAACCCCCTTAAGGATGAATGATTATTTCAGGTATCGCCCTGTAGATAGCCAATGATGGTAGGTAACCCCCTTAAGGATGAATGATTATTTCAGGTATCACCCTGTAGATAGCCGATGATGGTAGGTAACCCCCTTAAGGATGAATGATTATTTCAGGTATCACCCTGTAGATAGCCGATGATGGTAGGTAACCCCCTTAACGATAGATGACTATTCACGTAGCCTAGACGCGACGAGAGAAAAATTCCTTATTCTATGATAATCGTAACATTATCCTAAACGACATAAAACTGGCACGGTGACTCGATATAAATTAGGTAAACAACATGATATGACCGCGGTAGAGGACGGTCGCACGTGGTACGCGACGCCGGCGCGTGTTATGAAACGGAGAGAGTCGACAAGGGACGAGCCGCTTTTGGTACGCTACCATCGTACTCTCACTCTATAATACTTGACGCGGGACTACCGCAAAATAATTCGATTAATTAATGATTATCACGGGACTCACTTAATTTGCTGTCTCGTCCCGGCCTCCTCTCTCTTTCGTTCCCAAAAAGTGGACGGAACTCACGTATGCCGGTGTCGATCTCGCTGCTTCCTTGGCTTAAACCCTCGGGCGTCGGATGCTCCTCGACTGACTCCTCTGTTGCTCTTTTACTTATCACTACTCTATGCTCCTCGAACTATCGCTCATCCTCGTCGAACTATGACTGCCGGTCTCGTTATCCGGCCGGTATACTTAGCCTACGTACTCTCCCCCTACTTTTCCCTTATTGCTGACCAATTATGTCACGGGTGTCGCGTGGTCGGCTCTCTTCCTTGAAGATTCTCGCCGGTCCTCCCGCGCCGCATACCCCTCTCTGGCCATCCAGTGGCGCGAGCGGGGGAGGGGGGGAGCGCGACGAGAGTCGTGCACAGCTCACCTAGGAGCCGAGTGCTCCCGAACCCTACGACGCGCCCCACCTCACCGCACGCCTTCCCCCTGGAGCCCGGAACGGGCGACGAGGAAGGGGGGGAGCTCACCTCGCCGGGCAGGCGTCCCTGTCTTTGGCGGTTGGCTCACGGGATTTTGCCACCAGGCACGAAAAATTACAACACCGCCTTCCCCGCCGCACCCGCCGAACTCCTTATTTCGAGGCGCCGTTTCGCGCGGACTTCAGCGTGCGGTGCCCCAACGAGAACTTCGTTGCTGGAAAAAATGTAGCCGACGGACCGAATTGCCCCCGGGGTTGCTGACTCGATGTTCCATCGGCGCCCAGGGTCGCACCTGCGACCCCCTGCAGGCTGCCATCTCCGGTGTGACGGAAAAATCGTCACAGAATATATATATATATATATATATATATATATATATATATATATATATATATATATATATATATATATTGAAATGTTCTTTATGGACTCGAAAGAAATTTGAGGGGTAGACGTAAAAAAAATTTTAATTATTCTTTATTTTATCCTTATGCTTCTAAGTTCACACCGTTCCTTATCCTAATTGTCCACTTTCGCTCTTCGACTTTGATTGGCGCGTATCACCGGCCGTTGCTGCGTGGTGATTGGCGCGTTCCGTACTGATAAATTTCTCCTGTCCGGTCTGATTAGTTGCGTCGTAATCGATGGGAATCGATTCTTGCTGGGTGATAGTTAACATGGCGGTGCCGCAGTGAATCGCATAAGTGTATTCGTGTTGTGCGACTTGTTTCAAGGATTAATTCGGCACGGTAAGTCCCTTTTTTAATTCTTAAGCTTTTCGTGGGTGCTTTTGCTGGTTTTCTTGTTTTCTTTTAGACCCGTCATGTGGCCTCGTCGTTACTTGCGGCGGTGTGCCCAGATTTTTTTTCTCTATGGGTGAGTCCGCGCCTTGTTATTACTTGATTATTCGTTGCTTTAGTATTCTGCTGCTCCCTTTTCTTTTTATTGCAGGACTTGAGTCAGCTTACTTAAGGAATACGATGCTCGTTGATTTTGGAAGGATTATGCTCTCGCTTTTGGAAGAACTTTGCCCTTTTATGCTGCTGGATTTTGGAAGGATTATGCTCTCGCTTTTGGAAGGACCTTGCCCTTTTATGCTTCTGGATTTTGGTCGTACCGCTGCTAGTGAATTATGTACCAGGATTTAGATATTGGTAAGTTTTTTTAGAATTTCTTTCTCTGTTTTCCTCCTCTCTCCACTGTCCTGCGTCTTGTTGTGAGTCTTTTGCTGAGGGACCGCTCTGCTGGCCTCGCCTCGCGTGTCGTTTCTTTGGTGAAACTCCGCAAGTATTGCTTCTTCTTCCGCTGTGCCTTTGCGTACCTTTCTTATTTCTTACTATTAGAACCCTTTGAGATTCTCCGCTGTTGCGCCTTTGCGCAATCTGATCTCTTAATGATTTTAACTTTTCTTACTGCTTCTCCGCTCCGTGATGTAATGTTATTCCCAAAATTCAATACGGTCTTTCCTTTTCTTTACCCGCGAGTCATTCTAGAGTCAGCCACCCTCGCTGTCCTTTCGGAGAGTATTTTCCCAGCCTTCTCACGAATTTCTCACTTTGAAGTTAATGGATGTTGGTACAATTTTGGTCCAAAATTTCTATATTTTAACCCGTCTATTCCCTTTTTCCTCTCCAGCGAGTCGGTCTCGAGTTAGCCACCCTCGCTTTCCTTTCGGATAGCAATGTACCAGCTTTCTCAAAACTTTCTCGCTGTCAAAGTCTGTGAATTTTCGGTACTTTCTCCTTATTTTCTGCTTCCTTATATATTTTCCTGTCTCTCCTTCTACCTTGGAGAAACTCTTCCCTCTGTCTCCTTTTCCGTGTATTAATCATGATTCTAATTGTAATTTCATTTTTCAGGTGCGGTGGCAGGTGGCGCCACTTGGCTAGGACAGGAGGACATCTCATTGTCCCCCCTGATTTTTCCACGCGGAGTTATGCTGAGCTGCGGATGGTCTACTGTCTTTCGCAGCTTAAGTATGCGCAGCGAGGGAAAATCATCTCTTTTCATCTTCTGCTTTATTCTAATCTGTTCTATTTTCTTTTAACATTTTCTTTTACTCTGTTTACAAATTCTTTTGCTTTGATTAAAGTTTGTTTTTATTTCCTTGCTTTTTGCTTGTTTGCTTTTTTAATAAAATTTCTTTTGCTTTGTCTTTGTTTGTTTTCGTTGACTTATTTTTCAGCTTAATTTGCCTTTTGTTTCTAGTTACTTTTGGTTTGTTCTCTTTCTGCTTTTTTGCTTATTATTTTGCTTGTTCGTGCTGGGTAAGTTTTTTTTTTTTTTTTTTTTTTTTTTTTTAAATTTTATTTCGTTTTGGGAAGGGTAGGAAAATCAAAAGTCGTACGTTGTACCAATCAAATTTTATTCTATATAGATGTGTTTGAGGCGGTGTCAGATTGTTCGTCGTCTGAAGATGGGATTTCTGCCTGATATTGGGGCCAGATGCTTGTCCATTCATGTTGCGGCTCTTCCTCCTCGTCGTCGCTGGGGATGTACGTTGAGGCATCTTCGTAGTACACGCTGTCCTCGTCGTAAAGGTCTTCATCTGTTACTGGCCGTGGCCTTGTTGGGTTGCTACTCGTCGCTGTCCCGCGGATTTCGTCGCGCGTTAACTCTCTTCCGGCGTATTTTTGCCACCAGCTCAGTTCATCGGATCGGGAGGATATGTGTGGTCCTTGACTGTGCCAGTAGAATGGTTTTTTTATTGTGGTTGATATGGCTGCCCCCATGTCGACTGCCATTTTTCTGTACGTTTCGCCGTTTTTGGTGTTAGTTAAATGCGCGTATACGGCTTCCGTGCCCGTTCGTCCCTTTTCTATGGTGAGGTCCCACGTTTCTGTCATGGTTTTTTCTCTTAGTTTTACCATTGCCTCCCATGGGTACATTTCGTGGTCCGGTGGTGCAAGCCCTTGAATGGCACATGGTACTGCCGTCCATGGGTATCCGAACGTCCAGGTTGGTGGTATGTAGCATTCTTCTCGCTCGTATACCAATTCGATTCCGTGATCCCCTATCCAAACCTTGACTTCATTTTCCTCGTGGTCGAACTCGATTATGTTGGCTCTTGCGAACGTCTCCCCTTCTTTTACGAGGATGCCCCTCCCTTGGTATATTTCTTCTTCTAGACACGGATGTACTTCCTCGTTTATATTTTTTATTTTTTTTATGATTTCTTCGATGTCGTACCCGCCACGGGGTATCCAAACGCACACTTGCTCGGGTGATATCACTCCCGCCACTTTTATATTTTCGTATGTTCCTCGTATTCCCTCAATGGGACAATTTTGGTACGTTCGTGCCATCGTTGTTGCTTCTTTGACTATTCTCGGGTGAATGATCTTCCAAGGATATTCCTGGGTACCACGCCCGAATATTCTCGTCCGTGACTGTGAATAATTCAAAGTCGTTGACATACTCTATTGTTATTAATTTTTTTTCTTCCTTTGCTTTGCGTTGTATTTGTCGCCTCTTCGCGTTCTTTTTTTTTCTATTAATTTTGATTTCGGAAGTTTTTTTTGTTTCCTTCTCGTTTTCCATCTTTCTCTGTTCACTTTTTGTTTCGAACTGACTTTGGGGGTGTGTTCTTTTTCCTTCGTTTCCGTTAGCCTTTGATTACTTTGGCCTTAAGGGTTTCGATCTACTTTCGAATTTCACCTCCTTTTGGCTTATCTGCCCTCTATTGATTTGATCAAGTTATCTTTTCGATCGTTTCACCGTTGTGATGTTAGTCGCGGTGGTTTTGATTATCTTTTCTTTTATCTTTTCTCGCTTGTTCTGGTTGTATTCTTTCTTTTATTGTTTTGTTCTTGGTTTTGGTCCTTTGTCTTCTTCATCTTCTTGTGACATTTCTTTTTTGTATTTTTTTAATAGGCATCCGTGGAATTTTCCTCTTTCCCGGCCTGTTGCGGGGTCCCGAAGGAGATACGTTGCGATCCCTACACATTTAGTTATCTCATACGGGCCTTCGTATAGTGGCATGAATTTTGCAGTTTTCTTTTTACTCGGGTCTGAGACATTCAGGGCTCGTACTAACACCTTTTCTCCTTTTTCAAAGGTGGTTGTTATATGTTTCTCGTTGAATCTTTGTGCTCGTTTTTCTCCCTTTTTTCTTATTCTTTCTTTAACGAGCGCGATTTTCTCTTCTTGCGTTAATTGGTCGACCTCCTCGTCGTTGAGTGCTAATATCCACTTTTTCCAGATTCGAAACGGTTTCTTTTTTGTGTGTAATTCCGTTGGTGTTATTTCCGTAGTTTCGTGGTGAGTATCATTTATGCACGTCTCTATAACTGGTAACCATCGTACCCATGCGACGTGATTCTCTTCTAAAAATGTCCTGAAGAATCTTGCCAATTCCCGATTTACTCGTTCCACTATGTTTCCTTGTGGGTGTCGTATTGACGAAAAGATACCCTTTATTCCTTCTTTTTCTAGTTTCTCGAGCCAGGTTTTTGAAGTGAACTGCGTGCCGTGGTCGAATTGTATTCTTTTTGGTTTCCCGTATTTTGGGATGTAGTCCTGGAATACTTTTCTTATTGTGGCTTCTGCGTTTGCTCGTCTGAGAGGATATAGTTTTACTAGTTTTGAGAAAGCATCTATTGTTACGAGTATGTGCTTTACACCGCCGCTGGCTGTCGGTAGTGGTCCAAAAAAATCAATTGATAATAGATCGCCTGGCCCTTCTGGCAGGATTGTTTGCATTTTTGCGTAGTTTGTTTGGTTTGGTACTTTATTTCTCTGACACGTATCACATCCTGCCAGGATTTTCCGTACTCGTTCCGCCATATGTGGGTGTGTGAAGTCTTCATCTAGGACCTGGTATGTTTTCTTAGCCCCTACGTGTCCATAGAGAGTGTGACATTCCTTAACAATCTGTTCCAGTAAGTGTTTTGGAATTACCACCTTCCAAGCGCCTTTCTTATCAGTCTTCTGCAGGCATTCTTCCTTAATTCTATATCCCTTTCTTCCTTGTTTCGTCAGGATTTCTTCCCATATGGCCGCCAACGTGGTGTCCTTTTTCTGTTCTGTTCCGAAAGTGCGGAAGTATTCTTCTATTTCTGTTTTTATTTCATGTGCTAGTACGGTTGCGATAATGAGGCATTTTTTTTCGTTTTTCTCGTTGATTTCTGGTCGACTTAGCCAGTCTGCTACCGGGTTCTCGCGGCCGGCGCAATGCTTTATTTCTAAGTCGTATTCCTGGATGAGGAGGGCCCATCGTAGTAGCCTGTCCCCCCCAAATCGGCAGGTCTTGAGGAATGTCAAGGCCTTGTGGTCCGTGATGATCTGGATTTTTGCTCCTCGTAGATATGATCTGAACTTTTGGAGGCTCCATACTATTGCTAGCAATTCTTTTTCCGTCGTGGTATATCGCAGCTCGGCTCCTTTTAATGTCCGACTTGCGAATGCTATCACGCCTGTTTCTCCTTTTTCGTCCTTTTGTCCGAGTACTGCCCCTAAGGCGTATCCGCTGGCATCGGTGGTGAGGATGTATCCTCTTTTGGGGTCTGGATATCTCAGGATGATGTCCTCTATGAATAATCTTTTCGTGTTTTCGAATGCCTCTTGTCTTCGTGCGTCCCAATTCCATCTTTCTCCTTTTCTCAGGAGTTCAATAAGGGGCACTGTTGCTGCCGCGTGTTGGCTGGTGAACTTCGTGTAGAAGTTAATGAGTCCCAAGAAGCCCCTTAGCTGTTTGAGGTTTTGCGGTTGTGGGAATTCCCGAATTGCCTGTATCTTTTCTGGTTGGGGTTTTATGCCGGTGGTTGTTAGGATGTGACCGAGGAACTCCACCTGTTCCTTGAAAAATGATGACTTTGAGAAGTTTAGCGTTAGGCCGTATTGCCTGAGCCTCTGGAAAAGTATTTCCATATGTTCTATGTGTTCTTCATATGTTGCTGATATACACAAGATGTCATCCACGAAGTTTAGTACAAAGCTTTCCAAACCTGTAAGCGCTATGTCCAGGGCTTTTATTAGGCTTGCCGTGCTTGTTTTTAATCCAAATGGGGTTACCGTAAACTGATAGCATTTTCCTTCGTGCAGAAACGCTGTGTACTGCCGGGACTCCTCGCTTAATGGGATTTGCCAGAAACTACTGGTCATATCCAGGCTTGACATGACCCGTGCGTTGCCACATCTTCTTAGTATGTCGTCCGTCGGTGGTGCGGAATCATGGTCTTCTACTAGATATTTATTTAGTTGTCTGGCGTCTAAACACAAGCGAACTGATCCGTCCTTTTTGATGACCGTCACCATTGGGTTAATGTATTGGCTGGTTGTTCTTTCTATTACTCCATATTCCACCATCTTCGTAATTTCTTCTGCCACCTTCTCCCTGTATTGCAGCGGGATCGGGTATGACCGGTGGAGATATGGCGTGGGATCCTTCAGGACCAATTTGTGGACGTATGCCGTCATTCTTCCTGGTTTTTTTGAAAATAATTCCCTTTGTTCTGATAGGACCGTCTTGAAAGCTTCTTTTATGTGCATCGGTAGTGCCCCAGCTTCGTCTAGTTTTTGATCCACTTGTTGTTCTGTCAAATCGTCTTTTTCTTGTTCATGATGTTTGATTTCCATTGTTGTATTTGGCTGTGTTCTGGCTGTTTTCCATCTATTTCCTTCTAGGTACATGATGGGTGTTTCATCAATTTTTACTGTTCCCGTTTGGAGATCGAGGTTTATTTTGAATTTCTGCATCCCGTCTATTCCGAGCAATGCTTGTCTTCTTAGCCTGGGTACGATCATGATTGGTAGATTCGTTGCTACGTGATTTATCCTTGTCTCCACGAGGATCTGCTTCTTGATCTTACTTTTGTTGCCGCCGAATGCTCCTTGGACTTCTCCTCCGACGACCGGTAGGACCGGGCATCCCTCCAGTTCGCTTGTGAGTCCTTCGTAGCATTCTTCCGATATGCAGGTGACTTCACTGCCACTGTCGATCAGCATGGGGATTTGTTTTTCCCCAATATTGGCGATTACGACTGGGCATGGTGGGTTGCTGTCTATTTCTTGCACTAGTGTCGGCCCTTCCTCGGCTAGGTATTCTCCGGGATTCTCCAATGTATCTTCTATTGTTGGTGTTTTCTTAATTGTCAGAATACCTGTTATTTTGTTTTGTTGTTTATTTCGTCTTCTTCGTTCCCTGGTTTTCTCGTTTCGTTTTTGTCTTTTTCTTACTTCTTCTAATTCTTCTAGTTGTTCGTCTTCGTCCGTTGCACCTCGCTCATGTGGTGTTTCTAGATTCATGATTACGGGTGCAACGTCTACTCGTTTCCCTAGTCCTTCGTTTCCGCAACGGCTGTGGTGTCCTTTTTAAGGGCCTCTTGACTTTCTTCCTGTCTTTGTGGTTGCCAATTTTTTTGTTCAGGGACTTGATTCCTTGTCCATGATCTCTCTCCCCAGTTTTGTTGTCTTTGGTACCTCTCTTGTCCTGGGCTTTGGGACCATCGAGGTGGTGGTGGGTTCTGGTAACCCCTTTGTCGTTGCCATTTGTTCTCTTGTCTCTCCTTTTGGTGGCTTTCGTCGGCTCCTGGGTTTGTTCGGTTTCGACGTTTCTGAGCATTTAGTAATCCTGCCCCGTCCATTCCTTCGAGGAGCATGAGGAATTCGTCAACGGTTTTTACCGTTCCTATTTGGACGGCTGCCCTTACGGTTTCATCAAAATGGTTTCCGAGATGCCTGATAATTTCCTCGTTTGATAGGCTTTTGCCTAGATCCTTTGCGTTACCGAAAATTCTGGTTGCATATTCTGCTCGAGTAGCTTTGTGTTCGTCTAGTTCATATGCTCCAAATTCTAGGTTTCGGCTTACCTTGGCTTGTATCTCTCGATTCCAGTATCTTGATTTGAATTTTTCGGCGAATTCCTCGATGGTGTGGATATCGTCCTCCACCACTCTCCACCAATCCTTGGCGGCTCCTTTTAATGACGTGCCGATCAAATAGTGGAGGTCTGTGTTCCCCGTTACCCTCCAGAACTGTTGGAGGTCTCTTAAGTATCTGATCGGTCTCTCTTTTCCGTCGCCGGAGAAAGTTGGAGGTTGTTGTTTGGCTACGTACAGCTGACTGACGTTCATGCCTCCTCCTGTTAGATTCATTGTTTGTGACATCCTAGCTCGGAATTCTTCTTCCCAATGTCCGAGTTTGTCACGATTTTCTTTGGCCATTGTAGCTGTTGTTTTCATATTTTCGTGTACTTGATTCATATTTGTCATCGTCCTCTGGAGTTTCTTTTCTAAAGCATCGAAGTCGGCTCTCCTCTCCCTATCAACTTCGTCGATGTTTGCCGCTACGGTGTCTTGGGCGATGGTGATTTTTCGGTCGGTTTGTGCGACCACTCTGTCGAGTTCTTCTTGAAACTCTAGTCTTGCAAACTCCTGCGTTTGTTTGCATCTTAATACACATTTTTCGTCTTGTTCTTTAAAGTTTTCATTTCGGAGAATCCTCTCCCTGTTTTGTTCGTTTTTTACTTCTTTAAGTTCTCTCATTAATAAATGGATTGATTCCTCTAATTCGACTTGCATTTCTTCGGACAAAACGGTCCCTTCTTCTATTGGGCTATCGTTTAATTGTCCCTCTTCTGATCTTTCCGGGGTTGCGGCGTTTGGATCCATGTTTTTTTTTTTTTTTTTTTTTTTTTTTTTTTTTTTTTTTTACTGCCTCAAATTTTTTCGAGTCCCTGTTCGGGCGCCAAATGAAATGTTCTTTATGGACTCGAAAGAAATTTGAGGGGTAGACGTAAAAAAAAATTTTAATTATTCTTTATTTTATCCTTATGCTTCTAAGTTCACACCGTTCCTTATCCTAATTGTCCACTTTCGCTCTTCGACTTTGATTGGCGCGTATCACCGGCCGTTGCTGCGTGGTGATTGGCGCGTTCCGTACTGATAAATTTCTCCTGTCCGGTCTGATTAGTTGCGTCGTAATCGATGGGAATCGATTCTTGCTGGGTGATAGTTAACATGGCGGTGCCGCAGTGAATCGCATAAGTGTATTCGTGTTGTGCGACTTGTTTCAAGGATTAATTCGGCACGGTAAGTCCCTTTTTTAATTCTTAAGCTTTTCGTGGGTGCTTTTGCTGGTTTTCTTGTTTTCTTTTAGACCCGTCATGTGGCCTCGTCGTTACTTGCGGCGGTGTGCCCAGATTTTTTTTCTCTATGGGTGAGTCCGCGCCTTGTTATTACTTGATTATTCGTTGCTTTAGTATTCTGCTGCTCCCTTTTCTTTTTATTGCAGGACTTGAGTCAGCTTACTTAAGGAATACGATGCTCGTTGATTTTGGAAGGATTATGCTCTCGCTTTTGGAAGAACTTTGCCCTTTTATGCTGCTGGATTTTGGAAGGATTATGCTCTCGCTTTTGGAAGGACCTTGCCCTTTTATGCTTCTGGATTTTGGTCGTACCGCTGCTAGTGAATTATGTACCAGGATTTAGATATTGGTAAGTTTTTTTAGAATTTCTTTCTCTGTTTTCCTCCTCTCTCCACTGTCCTGCGTCTTGTTGTGAGTCTTTTGCTGAGGGACCGCTCTGCTGGCCTCGCCTCGCGTGTCGTTTCTTTGGTGAAACTCCGCAAGTATTGCTTCTTCTTCCGCTGTGCCTTTGCGTACCTTTCTTATTTCTTACTATTAGAACCCTTTGAGATTCTCCGCTGTTGCGCCTTTGCGCAATCTGATCTCTTAATGATTTTAACTTTTCTTACTGCTTCTCCGCTCCGTGATGTAATGTTATTCCCAAAATTCAATACGGTCTTTCCTTTTCTTTACCCGCGAGTCATTCTAGAGTCAGCCACCCTCGCTGTCCTTTCGGAGAGTATTTTCCCAGCCTTCTCACGAATTTCTCACTTTGAAGTTAATGGATGTTGGTACAATTTTGGTCCAAAATTTCTATATTTTAACCCGTCTATTCCCTTTTTCCTCTCCAGCGAGTCGGTCTCGAGTTAGCCACCCTCGCTTTCCTTTCGGATAGCAATGTACCAGCTTTCTCAAAACTTTCTCGCTGTCAAAGTCTGTGAATTTTCGGTACTTTCTCCTTATTTTCTGCTTCCTTATATATTTTCCTGTCTCTCCTTCTACCTTGGAGAAACTCTTCCCTCTGTCTCCTTTTCCGTGTATTAATCATGATTCTAATTGTAATTTCATTTTTCAGGTGCGGTGGCAGGTGGCGCCACTTGGCTAGGACAGGAGGACATCTCATTATATATATATATATAAGGTTGTTATATGCCGCTTCTCGGCACCTTCACCTATTTCGTCGAATATTTTACCTAAATACTAGATACTAAGAATTTTTCGAGCGAACAACCGCCGCACCAATCAGCGCGCGCCCTCGGTCTAGCTTACGCGGTATATCTATATCACGCGCGAACGAGCAACCGCCGCACCAATCAGCGCCCGCCCTCGGTCTAGCTTACGCGGTATATCTATATCACGCGCGAACGAGCAACCGCCGCACCAATCAGCGCCCACACTGGGTCTAGCCCACGCGGTATATCTATATCGCTCTCAACGCATGAGCCGCGCGCTGATTGGTGCGCCGGTGGGCCGCCAACTAGTATATAAGTAGCGGGCCGCCGGGCCTGAGAGAGCAGTCTACGAAGCGAGAGCGCCGAGCCAGGTGCCTCGACTCCACTCCTTGTAGCAGATTCTAAAATAAACCTGTTGACCAAGTCCTTCTACGTCTTTGGGTTACCGCTCCAGTTTTTCCAACACCAGTCCTCGACCAGTCATCGATGCCCAGGAGACGCCATCGGACGGCTTCGTATTACCGTCGTCTGGACCATCGCGCTGAGGCTCGCAGGGCGGCCCAGGAGACTTCCGCGAGCTCCAACCCCATCGGTCCTTCTCAGGACCCCTCTAACCGCGAGAACCTCCCTCCGCAAATTGGCGTCAAACCCGGAGTAGGTCCCTCTCGACCGACGCAACGCCGAGTCCAGCCTCCAGTCCACCGACACCGCGCCACGGCCATCACCGACGACATCGTCGCACAATCGCTGGAGCGACGAGCGACACGGCCGGTAAAACCGAGCACCGTCGTGCCTGGGGTAACGGCCAAAGAGACCTTCCGCCTTTCGCCGAAGAAGCGGCCCCCATCCACCACGAAGCCGGACCCCCGGCCCCTGAGCGAAGTCATCCACCGTATCGGCAAGCCCTCGGATCCGCGGCCACGGATCTGCCTGATCACGGCTCCACCGCCGCCACGAGACCCACGCGCCTAGGTGTCTCCGGACCCTCGCCCACTATCATCCGCTCTTCTCAGAGCGACCATACAAACGGAACTCGGGGGGGCATCGCCTCCTCTCCTCCCATCCCAATTCCCCCCAACTCCGAACCAAGGGCGGATCGAGAGTCGGTAGTAGGAACCTGAAAAGGCCACCCAACTCTCTCCCTTCGGGACCGAGTACCCTAGCCATACTCACCCTATAACCCTTAAGATAACTCCCCGACCTAGGGGCTACCAGAGAGTCGGAAGTAGGAACCTGTAAAGGCCACCTGACTCCCCCCCCCCCCCCCCCCCCCCCCCCCCCCCCCCCCCCCCCCCCGGCCCGGGATCCTTCTCCCATCCTACCCCCTTCACATTGTTACCACAAACGCTTGTCATCGTTCGGCAGGCTGGTTTATAACAAGGTTGTCAAATATCTCCTTTCCGCCTTTTTGTCTTTTGAATTTCGCGGCTATGTACAAAGCGCTACAGCGCTCGTATCTGGCAATACTATGCATCATTTTAAAGGTCTTGACATGACCTACAAAACGACGCTAAGCATGATTAGTTTGGATATTGCGTTCAACAGTTATAGACGTGTAAACATGGAGTTCACCTACGCCGAAATTCGCGCTATTTTAAAGTTTTCCTTGATTAAAGGCAAATCCGCTAGAGAAACGTTCCGCGAGATTAATGGTGTTTTGGGGGTGGTACTCTATCACTTCGAACCGCGGAGAAATGGTTTCGACGATTCAGAGCCGGTGAAAACGACACCATGGATAAGCCAGCCGGCGGAAGACCTGTGACGACGAATACCGATGAAATCGTAGAAAAAATTGAGTTAGACCAGCATGCGGCATCTCGTGACATCGCCCAGGAGATGGGAGTTAGTCACCAAACCATTTTAAACCATCTGCAGAAGGCTGGATACAAAAAAAAGCTTGATGTTTGGGTGCCGCATGATTTGACGCAAAAAACCTTCTGGACCGAATCAACGCCTGCGATATGCTGCTGAAACGGAACGAACTCGACCCATTTTTGAAGCGGATGGTGACTGGCGACGAAAAATGGATCACATACGACAATATCAAGTGAAAACGGTCGTGGTCGAAGGCCGGTGAATCGTCCCAAACAGTGGCCAAGCCGGGATTGACGGCCAGGAAGGTTTTGCTGTGTGTTTGGTGGGATTGGAAGGGAATCATCCACTATGAGCTGCTCCCATATGGCCAGACGCTTAATTCTACCATCTACTGCGAACAACTGGACCGCTTGAAGTAGGCGATCAACCAGAAGCGTCCAGAATTGGCCAACAGGAAGGGTGTAGTGTTCCACCAGGACAACGGCAGACCACGCACTTCGTTGATGACTCGTCAGAAGCTACGGGAGCTCGGATGGGAGGTTTTATCGCATCCACCATATAGCCCGGACATAGCGCCAAGTGATTACCACCTGTTCCTGTCAATGGCGAACGCCCTTGGTGGTGTAAAGTTGAACTCAAAAGAGGCTTGTGAAAAGTGGCTGTCCAAGTTCTTCACAAATAAGGAGGGGGGCTTTACGAGGGGGCTATTATGACGTTGCCGTCTAGATGGAAACAGATTATCGAACAAAACGGCGCATATTTGAACTAAATCCGATCACTGTAACACTTTTTATAAAGCATTGAATAAAGAGCAAAAAAGCGGAAGGGAGATATTTGACAACCTTATATATACAGGGTGATTCACGTAACCTGAAACTTTGAAATACTCGTGTCTTGAAAAATACGCATCGTACAGAAAATTCGTCGAATCGAAACTTTAATGTCGCCGAGAGGGGCATTCGTTCGTGCTCAATTATACCCACCCCCGCGCTCCCTGTCGGCGGGCGGGGGGCAACTTTGATATCTTAAATAGGAACTCCTATTTTTTATCGTAGATTTGGATTCTACGTTGAAAACCACGTATGATTTGTTCGAAACATTTTTTGTTTTTTGCGATAGGTGGCGATATAAGCGCAAGTAATGAAACAGAAATTGAATGAATAAAAAAGCAACGAAACACGTATTTAATATTTGGCGACGGGCTGTTCAATGATGATAGCGGGGTGATTGGTAGCATAATTCGGGAATGACGACGAAGACGTATTAGATTTCTATTCCCTTCGGGATGCTTGAGTAACGTGAGTAAGGGTACTCACGTTAATCGACAAGGGAGCATGCAAGGGAGCATCTCACTGTTGAAGTAAATGATTGAAATCGTCTCTGTGAACTTCAATATATTTGTTAATCCTTGTTTCTAATTATTGTACACAACTGAGAAGTTCGCGACTAGTCGAATGAGTACTGATTCGATCAATCATAACGTTCATTTGTTTAATCATAGCATTCACTCGATCAAACGCGAATGAACACGTACGTTAGACAATAGTCTTTTCAAGTTACTGATTTTGTGAGAGTCGTTGTGCAAATGGACGTGGTAACCATAGAAGAGAAAGTTGAAGTCGTTCTTATTTATGGAGAATTTGGTCGGTACCTTGATCGTGCTGTCAATCTTTACGCTCAGCATTTTCCGGACAGGCCGCGAGCACGCATTTCATTTTATCGCACTATCAAACAATTTATTGCCGAAGGAAGTGTTCAGCCGAAAAAACGGATATGTCGAAAAACAGTAACGAACCAAAATAATACAATTACTGTATTAGCCGCGGTGGCTTATCATCCCCACATCAGCACACGAGAAATAGCTCGTGATTGCGGAGTGTCACCAACTAGTGTTTGGAGAATTTTAAAGCACCATAAATACCATCCATATCACATGTCGTTGCACCAAGATATTCATGGCGTTGATTTTCAAAATCGTTTAACATTTTGCCAGTGGGCAAGGGAACAATTACAAATGAATCGTAATTTCTTTCATTGTGTTCTATTTTCTGACGAGTCATCATTTACAAATCATGGAGCACTTAATCGACCCAATATGCATTATTGGAGCGTTGAAAACCCAGTCTCGTTGCGTCAGGTTGAGCATCAACGCCCTTGGTTGATGAACGTGTGGTGCGGAATAATTGGCGAGAAAAGCATCGGTCCCCACATATTTGAAGGCCATTTAAATGGAATCTTCCATTTAAATGGCCTTCAAATATGTGGGGACCGATGATTTTCTCGACAATACATTGCCACAGTTACTCGAAGACCTAAATTTAGAAATGCGACAGAATATGTGGTTTCAACATGACGGTTGTCCGGCGCATTATTCGGCAGCAGCACGTGACATTCTTCATCGAAAGTTCCCTGGTCACTGGATTGGTAGAGCTGGTCCGATAAATTGGCCAGCCAGATCACCAGATCTGACTACACTAGATTTTTTTTGTGGGAATACCTCAAAGAGAAAGTATACCAAGAAGTACCTAAAACTCGGGAAAACATGATTGAACGAATTAAGAATGCTTGCGCCCATATTAATAGAGACATACGTCTCAGTTGTGTACGGTCATTTGAAAGAAGGATCGACAAATCTATTGAAGTTCAAGGTCAAACTTCGAACATTTACTTGCATATTGAGAGGCGAAGAGACACACGATAATCAAGCACGCCGAAAGTTGAGCGGCAAGGGGACTCACCATAATCAAGCACCCCGAAAGGTGAGAGGCAAGGGGACTCACCATAATCAAACACCCCGAAAGGTGTGAGGCAAGGGGACTCACGTTAATCAAGCACTCCGAAGGGAACAGAAATCTACTACGTCCTCGTCGTTGCTCCTGGGTTACGCTAAAAGTAGTTTATGAAACAACCACGCCACCTACAAAAGGTAAGGGGAGGAGGTAACCGTGATATCATTAAACATCCCGTCAACGAATATTAAATACATGTTTCGCTGTTATTAGATATTTTTGATTTCTGATTTGTTTTTTGATTCTTTTGATGTTTGTTTCAATAATTGCGATTACATCGCCACCTATCGCAAAAAACAAAAAAATGTTTCGGACAAATCATACGTGGTTTTCGACGTAGAATCCAAATCTGCGATAAAAAATAGGGGTTCCTATTTAAGATATCAAAGTTGCCCCCCGCCCCGCCGACAGGAAGCGCGGGGGTGGGTATAATTGACCATGAACGGATGCCCCCCACGGCGACATTAAAGTTTCGATTCGACAAATTTTCTGTACGATGCGTATTTTTCAAGCTATTTCAAAGCTCCAGGTTACGTGAATCACCCTGTATATATATATTGTGACGTTGCACAATTTCCCTCCCCGCCGGCAGCCCTCCAAGGCGACCGTTCCACGTAATACGTAAAAAGTAAGTTAACAATTACTATTTTTATTTGCATTTTTTTTCCAATTCTCCCGTTCCCTCCCAATTATTGTGCACTGGGTAAGCACTTATCGCCGCCATGAAGACCACCCCAAGGATCACCCGCAGCCATTCCCGCCGTCATGGCCATCGTGGTCGCCGTGTCGTCGTCGTTGGCTGTCGTCGTCGCCGGCATCATCGTCGACGTCGTCGTCGTCGTCGCCACGGACACTGTCGTCGTCGTCGTCGACACGGCTATAACCAAGGACCATCCACTGTTACCAGGACATCCCGAGGACATCCCGACTGGCCCAGAAGATCGCCACCGGAATTCCCAGGACGTCCTGAAGAAGAACTCGACCACTCCACACACACGCACTCTCACCGCTCCAAAAGGAAAACCCGCCAAAAATCACATAGGCCGTCCCGTCCGCCGTCGCTAGCCATCCATCGGTATAGCGACGGAGAGACGAGTGAGATGGCAGCAGCGCTCACCGAGCATCCTGAAGTACCACAAATCCCGATATCGATAAGAACGACCCTGCCATATCGATCGTCCTAATTACACCCATCTCCCAATAGATCTCCCTAGTACCGTCCCGAAAATATCGATCTCCCCACCCCCCGTATCACCTGACCCGTGCCGTTGCTGCCCAACGGAAAATTTGAACTCACTTGGAGTTTGGCTACCGGCGATTACAGAGAGAGAGAGAGAGAGAGAGAGAGTGATTATTTTGCGAATAGTTAGAGACGAGTATTATTTTTTTGTTTGTGTGTGAGCGAGATTTGAAAGAAAAGATTATAAAGAGTGGAGGAAATTATAAAGTGCGAATTAGAGAGTGAGAAAAGCGTAAAGTGCGAGGTGTGTGAAGGAGTGAGAGAGAAAAGGCAAGAGATAGCAGAGTGAAAAGGAATACGAGGATAAGGAGAGAGAGAGAGAGAGAGAGAGAGAGAGAGAGAGAGAGAGAGAGAGAGAGAGAGAGAGAGAGAGAGAGAGAGAGAGAGAAGTACCGAGCGAGCCACCTTGGATCACCACTGTGAGTGCTTGCACAGTTTCTATTCCAAAATTTCACCGGCACATTTTGTATTTTTTTGTATTCCCCTTTTTCTTCCCACCAAAATACTATTTAGAGTACCCCTCCCCCAGTTCTCTTTTTTTTGCGCATCATCGAGTATTCTTTTCGTTTCGTTTTATTTCTGTTGTTTGTAGTTAAATTAAGCGATAAAGTATTAACTGTGGAACGGTCGTGTAGCGTTAAGATAGAGCAAATAGAACTCCCCTTCCCGCGCTTCCCCTTTCCCGTCAACGGTCAACCGTCGCCGGTGAAGCGACAGTCACAACAATTTTTTTCCCGCTGCCACTCTCCTTCGGACAGCGGCCGAATATAAGATCAAACCTTAGTGAATAAGTTCCCAACTATTCCCATCTCCTTAAATTCACCGACCGGCCCGTGTATATGTTGTTTTAAAATCCCCAGGTAGCCCAGATACCCGTTGTTCCAAAGTCCGTTCATATTATCGGTGGTAATTATTAAGAGGCCATATAGAGTCGGAGAACCCCCTTCCCTGAGATACCCCTCCCCTCCCCTTAGAGCCGTTATTTATAGTTGTATTACTTGCGTGTTATTTTTTTTTATTTTCTATTATTTTGTTAATTTTTAATTATAAATTAACTGGCGCCCAAACCACCCTGTCGCGTCTCGACAAATAGAAAAAATAAAATAAAAAAGTCCTCAGAATAGAATTCCTTTTTGGGAAATTCCGCAGACCTCCGTTGACGAGGTAGTACGTGGTTTTCTAAAAGTTTAAGAGCTTAAAAACACAAATTAGGGTTGCTAATCATAAATTGAAGGGTTTTGGATGGTAAGGATGACTCACAGGCAAAAAACGCGCACCGAGTAAAAAGGAGTGATCGAGTGTGCAGCAGATGTTTTATTGCCACCTCGGGTTTTTCCAGTGGGCAGTCATTGTTCTAGACTGTCCGCCTCGTTTTTAGCGGGACGAAATAAAAATATCAAGCTTGAGTCATCCCCACCCTTACACAGGGTCCTTTACCCCTAGATTTTACCCAGACAATATATATATATATTGAAACGGGTCCACCTGAAACAAAGAAATAAATTAGTATCGCCAGGGGGCGATATTTCTCGTAAACAGAAGCACACAGTAATAAGTATAAATAGGGGCAAATACCCTCTCGAAATCACCTTACTTACCTTACTCACCTTAGTCACTTTGGTTTCTTACCCGACTGTTGCCTTACGACGCTTGACGTCTCTACCACGGTAGAGACAACGAGTCTCGTCTGACTCTCGGAACGGTACAGATCTGAAAAGACAGAGAGACAATTAATTTCACATCAAAATTCGCGACTCACCTGAGAAGCAGCCGGCACCAACGACGAAGTTACTTGACAACGGTCCACAAATTCGACGAAGGGTCAACGACCCGAGGCATCAGCTGGAAGGAGGAAAGAAAAATCATATCGGGACGCTTGATCTACAGAAAAACCGAAACGACTCACCAGTCTACGGAGAAGTCCAACAGCACAGATACTCCGCACTAGACACACCGCGATTCGAGCAAAATGATTATTTATACGTAAAACGAAATAGAAACAAGTCACACGCACACGCGTGACAAGAGAGGCCGCAGCCATATTGGCAAAACTCACGTATACACGAGACGACGCACCTCGAATAATCGCTAGCGCCACGATCAATCAATCGAGATCGATACGCATAGCGCGGTACTAATTAGAGCACCGGCGTCGATAATAAGGAGCAACTGTAATTACCCCGAAATGAATTCTCAATAAATTTCTTTGCCTTACCAACAGGATAGTAACCTATTTATTCTACCTCGAGTCCCGAACTTACCATAAAATTTAATGATTCGGGAAATACCGTTTCATTTGGCGCCCGAACAGGGACACGAGGTTTTAAAGAATAAATAAAAACCTGGGTAAATCGGCAAGTCGGGTCGACAGGATGGCGGAACCGACACCAGACATCATCGACGAAACTCCCGCCGAGGAAAGCGCACTCGGTATCACGCCAACAACCTCGCCCCAAGTAGGGCACAGCACGATGACAGAGAGGGAGCGGGTAAGAGCGAGCTCGGAAGCGTTACAACATGAAATTGATGAAAGCATACGCGTAATGCTGCGAGAGCTCAAAGAAATAAAAAATGAACAAACTCGGGAACGCCTGGCCACGAATGAACAGGTAACTGACCTAGACGAAAAATGCGTCCTGAGGTGCAGGCAAACACAGGAGATCGTGCGGCAAGAATTCCGAGAAGAAATCGATAGAGTGGTCGCACAGAACGATCGGAAGCTGACGATATCGCAGGATCTAATGAAGGCCGATATGGAAGAAATCGACCGCGCCCGTAAGACAGACTTCAACGACCTCGAGAAAAAGCTACAGATAACGAGAAGTAGCTTACACCAGCAAAACGAGCTAACAAAGACCACCGTAGAAATGGCCAAAAATAACAGAACGAGAATAGAAGAAGTGGAAGAAGAAATACGGAATCGACTATCGCAGACGGTAAATATGACCCAGGGTGGCTTAAACATAAGTCAAGCCTTCGCGGTAAAACAGAGACCCCCGACATTCAGCGGAGATGGTAAAGAGAGACCAATGAGATATCTCAGAGAATTTGAGCAATTTTGGGACCTCACTGGCAACACAAATTTGCATTACCTAATAAATCAGTCACTCCGCGAGGCAGCGAAAGACTGGTGGCGTGTAGTCGAGGACGACGTCTATACCATCGAGGATTTCGCGAAGAAATTCAAAGCTAGATACTGGAGTCAACAGATTCAGGACAAAATCAGCCGAAACTTAGAATTCGGGGCATATGAAATTGACGAACAGAAGGCAACCCGCGCTGAATACGCAACGAGAATCTTCAGCAACGCGAAGGACCTCACAAAGAAGCTCTCAAATGAAGAAGTCATCAGATACCTCAGCAACCACTTCAACGAGACGGTTCGGTCCGCGGTCCAACTAGGCACCGTAAAAACCTTTGACGATTTCCTCGCCTTACTAGAGCGACTCGATGCATCAGGACCTCTCAACTCCCAAAGACGACGAAATCGACACGGAGAAAACGAGAGAGAAAGATTTCGATCATATCACGACTCATATAACGGGGGACAACGCCCCAGAGGAAACGAAAACACGAGAGATCAGTGGCAGCAGAGACAAAATCCTCCACATTCACGTCCGCAGTGGACATATAATAACCAGCAAAATCGCGATAACCGCGCATGGGAGAGGACATCGCAATCTCGGGAACCACGAATGGACCCAACGGCACCAGCATGGACGCCACCAGCACAACCGCAAAGTACGACGGAATCAACACCGAAAGAGCAGAACCAGGGAAACGAATAGCCGTTACGCCCGAGATTCACGTCCTGGAACAACAAGAAGGTGGCGTAACGGATGACGAACTCACGAAACACGAATTAGAACAAGCCAGGAAAAGACAAAAAAGGAACGTACAGAAGAGAGAGAGAGAGAAGAGAAAGAAAGAAAGTAGAACGAATCGGGACGCAACGAAAATATCAAATATAACCGAGGACGTACAAAACGAGAACAAGCGTCAAGTAAGAAAAAAAGAACAAAAGGAGTACGAAAGCTATGAACAACCAAATGAATATTTGATGGAAGAAGGGAAAAACAATTATCAGATAAGAGTAACGAAGAGCCCAGAAATCGAAGTAAAGCTTGAAAACAAGACAAGCCTCAAAATGCTCATCGATAGCGGGAGTGAAGTATCCGGATTGTCGGAAGAATGCTATAATAGAGTACAAAAGGACGTACAGGAATGTCCGATGTTACCAGTAACCGGCGGAGAGGTACAGGGAGCGTTCAGCGGACAGGTGAGCAAGATACAGAAGAGTTTGTTTGCAGAGATCGCTATTGGTGAAGCAAAAGCTATATTACAACTCATGATAATTCCAAAACTGAAACGAGAGGCTATCTTAGGAATAGATGGCATGCGAGCAATGAGAATGACGATTGATGCTGCAAAGGATCAGGTGTGTGTCGACGGGAAAGTGGTGCTGGTATTAGAAGAAGAAAGGTGGAATGAACCGAAGAGGAGGGAAATAGACGAACTTGGCCAAATAAGGGCGGTGACGGCAATAAGAGAGGAGGTTTTAACGAGAGGAGAAATTGAAGGGAAAAGTAGGGAGATAAAAGGAGTTTCGGAGGCCATACGCAGCAAGTTCGTAGATCTCATTTGGAAATACCACCACATATTCACACGACGACCAGGGAGGATGACGGCATACATCCACAAATTACACTTGAAAGATCCAAAGCCATATGTAAATCGATCATACCCGATACCGATGAAATATCGCGAAAGTGTGAGAGAAGAAATAGCACGCATGCTCCGGCACGGGGTAATAGAAAGAGCAAACAGCCAATACATCAATCCGATGGTAACAGTAGTAAAAAAAGATGGCACGGTTCGGCTGTGTCTAGACGCCCGGCAGCTGAACAAAAATCTGAAAGAGGACCACGATTCGGCACCATCCATCGAAGAGATATTCCAGCAATGTAAAGGAATGCGCACCATGTCCAGCTTGGATATGACCAGTAGTTTTTGGCAGATCCCACTTCATGAGGACTCAAGACCGTACACCGCCTTCTTACATGAAGGACGGTGCTACCAATTTACGGTGACACCTTTCGGACTGAAAACGAGCACGGCAAGTCTCATCAAAGGCCTCGAAATAGTCTTAAAAGACATAGGACCATCGGTCATAAGTTTCGTAGATGACATCTTATGCATGTCAGCAAGCACTGAGGAGCACCTTAATCACCTCGAGGAACTTCTGAGAAGAATCGAGCAGAATGGGATGACGCTCAACTTAAAAAAATCAGTATTCTTCCGACAAGAAATAAAATTTCTTGGGCACGTACTCACGACCGAGGGAATACAACCAGAAGCTGAGAAAATTGCGGCAATACGAGAATTCCCAAGACCGACAAATCCAAGAACATTACGTGGGTTCCTCGGTCTTATCAACTTTTATTCAAGGTTCACAAGCAAACATGCCGAAGAGACAATACCGCTGCTCGAACTGATAAAGAAGGGTGCAACTTGGCAATGGACCGAGAAACATGAGAAGGCATTCCAAAAAGTGAAAACATTATTCACAGAAAGCGTCGTACTAAAACACCCGGATGTAACAAAACCATACTGGCTAACCACGGACGCCAGCGATTACGCTCTCGGTGCAGTACTCGAACAAGAAGACAACGATAGAAAGAGGGCAGTAATCGCATTCGCCAGCAGAACGCTCAAAGGTCCAGAAATCCGTTACATGACGACGGAAAAAGAGCTGTTAGCCGTCGTATGGGCACTGCAAAAATTCAGAACGTATCTTTTAGGTGCAAAGGTACATGTAAGAACGGACCATAAGGCAGTCACCTTCCTCCAAACATGCCGTTTCGCTGGGGACAGACTGTTAAGATGGGCGCTGGCGATACAGGATTATAACCTGACGATTGAACACTGCCCAGGAAAAGAAAACGTCGTAGCCGACTGGTTGAGCCGACCATACGACGAAGGCATGAATACGCAAGGCGGAAAGAGAGTAACAATAGCAACAACATGGGCAACGGACTTTAGCAACAAAATGAAAAATGACTTTGAACGACTCGGTGAAATACAAAGAACGGATCCGGCAACAAAGGAGGCATGGAAACTTGCCGAAAATAAAAACGAAACAACTAAATACCGAATCCAAGACAAGCACCTGCAGGTAAAAACTCGCATGGGAATTTGGAAGACCCTAGTTCCATCGGAGATTATCGAACGACTGATTCAGGAAAGTCACGAGATGTATGGACACGTTGGAGCCAGAAAATTACATAAAGTACTGGACGAGGAATTCACATGTCCGCACCTCGCCAAAAGAACACGACAGGTGATAGCAAGATGCGACACCTGCCAACGGAATAAAAATCCGAACTTCACGAGTCACGCAAAGATGCAGACAATCATACCAGAAGCGCCGGGAGACTTATTATCTATCGATTTTTTTGGTCCACTTCCCCCCGCCCAAGGAGGCGTAAAACACATATTGGTGACCATCGATGCATTTACAAAATTCGTCAAGCTATACCCGCTACAGAAAGCCAATGCGGCGGCAACAATCCGAAAAATCTTCCTCGACTACATTCCCAAATATGGAAAACCAAAACGCATACAGTTCGATCACGGCACGCAATTCACATCCAAAATATGGCTGGAGAAATTGGAAAAGGAGAAAATCCAGAAAGTCTTTTCATCGATCCGGCATCCACAAGGAAATATTGTGGAACGGGTGAACAGAGAACTAGCAAGGTTTTTTCGTACTTTGTTAGATGATAACCACGCGGCATGGGCGAAATGGCTTCCCACAATCGAAACATGCATTAACGACGTCTATCACGATACCACTGAGGAAGTGCCATCGGAGATCCACACCAGAAAAAGACCGTAACGAGCATGGAAGAAATGGTTCTTATCAGAAGACCCAAAACAACTAAATGAAAACGACTACGAAAAGAAAATAGCCCTAATCAAGGAGAGAATCCGAAAAAAAGGAATAGCAAGAGCACAAAGATTCTATGAAACGCACAAAACGACCACGTTTAATGAAGGGGACCTGGTGCTAGTAAGAGCGCTCAACGTCTCGGACCCGAAAAATAAAAGGGCCGCGAAATTTATGCCCTTGTATGAAGGCCCATATCGAATAAAAAGATGCGTAGCACTGGCGACGTATCTCCTCGAGGATCCCTCGACGAAAAAGGAGAGAGGAAAGTTCCACGCGTGTCTCCTGAAGCAGTACGTCCAACCGGAAAAACCTACAGAGCAAAAGAAAAAGCATTAGGAAAAAGGATTCTAAAAAAAAAAAAAAAAAAAAAAAAAACACTGATGACAAAGAGCTACGAATAAAAATAAAAATAACGATAAGAAGCTACAAAAAAAAAAAAAAAGATTTAAGTATCTAAAATAGTTCTTACAGGATCAAGAGATCAAAAAGGGTACGATTGAAAGCGACTAAGAATTTAAAATTTAAAAGAAAGCGAGAAATTAAGAATTCAAGTTTACAAGGCATTAAGGATTTAATTTAAGCAAACAAAGGAACTCGAATATAATCCAATATTCGGTGAGCGAGCCGTAAGTGGATCAAAACAAAAAAAAAAAAAAAAAATTTTTTTTTCTCTCGCACCGCGAAAACCGTTGCGAACAGCAACGAGGAAAGTCAAATCAGTGTAACAACCGAAATGGAGAAGAAAACCGATAAACGTGACGAAAAGGAAAAGGCGGCAAACCAAACTCACGCAAACCAGCAAAAAAAGGAAAAATTATTAAGAAAAAAATTACGGAAGGCCGAGAAACAACGAAAGCACCGGCAAGAAAAACAAAATAAAAACGTCATAGAAAATATCTTCGAATTAACACTAATAACGGATACCAATATCAGAAGTTGGTATCCGGGGAAATCACTCGGACTGTAAGAGAGGGGAGAATCAAATCGGCCGGTACAATTAGTTCACCGAGAGACACGAGCGAGTCAAAACGTAATAATGGAGTATCAAACCGTCGACACGAACGAGATGAGAGGGAAAACATACAACGTCCAGATATCGGCGATGGGATCCCCAAACCATCTCTACCTACATGTGAGGACACCAAATAACGATCCGCGGCGAATAATCACACGCATGAGATGCGTGTCAAAAAGGACCGCCGAGGTAATGCATTGTATGGAGGAGGAGCTATATCCGGGAAAAGCGATCTTCTACCACGACGGCCAAAAATTCCATCGAGCAACGGTGATGCAATACGAATACGGTCGGGCATGGTTGTGGCTGGGTGACCACGGGGACGACATTGATACAGAAATTGAGAGGTGCTACACGCCAACACAATGGGCTAAAGAATACCCACTCGCTACTGTGACGTGCGCCATCCGTGATCTCATACCCTATGACGAAGATGAGTACGACGACGAAATGTGCGAAAAACTCCTAAATTACGTACAACAGCGAACATGGCAGGCTACGTTCGAAAACGACCGACCAGAAGGACAGGCGTTATGGGGACACCTGCGCCAAGAGGACGGAAGATCATTTGAGGAGATTGCCGAAATATTCCGAGCGGCGAAGAGATCAAACAAACCGGTCCCATTCATATGGAGCACTCCTGGACCTCTTATGTGCGATCCCGTATATGGCATGCGGAAAATAAAAACAACATGCCATATAATCCGATAACGGTCGCCCCAACGGTCGCACCGACGACATCGGCTTTCCCCGGCGACGACATCGACGATCCGGAGTGGTGGGAGGACCTCGAGACCCTCATCCTGGAGGACGAATCCGACGAGGAACCGACCACGGAGAGCCGTTTCCAGTGGCTGTGGCCGCACGCCGACGACTGTTAGGAAGAATGAGACATAAGTGGAAAAGTTTTTGGTTAAATATTTTTTGTTATTTTCGTTGTTCAAAACGAACCAGTGGACAGTTTTGAGAAGACAATTAAAATCTCAAAGTTTTCATAATGAATATGAAAAAAAAAAAAAAAAAAAAAAATTTTTGACAGAAAGTGAACAAATTCAAGAAGTTTTTTTTTGGTAATAAATGGAAGAAGTTGTGTTCTCTAAAAATAAGAATAATTAATAAGAAGTTTTTTTTTTGAATTTTTGTACATAAAGTAGGCATAATAAGAAGTTTTTTTTTTGTTGTAATAAATGGAAGAAGTTGTGTTTTCTAAAAATAAGAATAATTAATAAGAAGTTTTTTTTTATGAATTTTTGTACATAAAGTAGGCATAATAGGAAGTTTTTTTTTCAATAAATGGAAGAAGTTTTGTTTTCTAAGAATAAGAATAATTAATAAGAATAAGTTAATACAAATTTTGTTGGGATATAAATTCAACCACAATAAGAAGTTTTTTTTTTTTGTTGCTCATAGTGAGGCATGAAGCCCAGAACCAAATTTTTCTTATATGGCTTCAATAATGTAAGCAAATCTTTCTTTTGGTGACACATAAATGTAGACATACAGCGATAGAAAGAAACTGAAATGAAAGTACTCTTACCTGTCATAAAAAAAAAAAAAAAAAAAAAAAAAAAAAGAGGAGCGCCGAAGCAAAGATAAATCCAAGGAAGGGATTTTCCTTCCCGACCCAGCGACAAAGAAGGCATGCTGTGTCACTCAGGAAAATCCGGGGGACAATGAAACGGGTCCACCTGAAACAGAGAAATAAATTAGTATCGCCAGGGGGCGATATTTCTCGTAAACGAAAGCACACAGTAATGAGTATAAATAGGGGCAAACACCCTCTCGAAATCACCTTACATACCTTACTCACCTTAGTCACTTTGGTTTCTTACCCGACTGTTGCCTTACGACGCTTGACGTCTCTACCACGGTAGAGACAACGAGTCTCGTCTGACTCTCGGAACGGTACAGAGCAGAAAAGACAGAGAGACAATTAATTTCGTATCAAAATTCGCGACTCACCTGAGAAGCAGCCGGCACCAACAACGAAGTTACTTGACAACGGTCCACAAATTCGACGAAGGGTCAACGACCTGAGGCATCAGCTGGAAAGAGGAGAGAAAAATCATACCGGGACGCTTGATCTAAAGAAAAACCGAAACGACTCACCAGTCTACGGAGAATCCCAACAACACAGATACTCCACACTAGACACACCGCGATTCGAGCAAAATGATTATTTATACGTAAAACGAAATATAAACAAGTCACACGCACACGCGGGACAAGACAGGCCGCAGCCATATTGGCAAAACTCACGTATACACTAGACGACGCACCCTGAATAATCGCTAGCGCCACGATCAATCAATCGAGATCGATACGCGTAGCGCGGTACTAATTAGAGCACCGGCGTCGATAATAAGGAGCAACTGTAATTACCCCGAAATGAATTCTCAATAAATTTCTTTGCCTTACCAACAGGATAGTAACCTATTTATTCTACCTCGAGTCCCGAACTTACCATAAAATTTAATGATTCGGGCAATACCGTTTCAATATATATATATATTGTCACGCCGACGGGGAGGTAGACTCGAAAAGATAAGGGGGGAGAAGGGGGTCCTGAAACGGGAAAAAGAAATACTAACCTAACGCAATACACAAAAAAAAATGGCACAAGATTTATTATAAAAAAACAAGAACAAAAAAAAATAATTTCAATAACTGCGGTCGGCGGACGATCTCCGGGAATAATATAAATTCTATACAAAAATAATTTTCTGGGCGCCAGTTAATTTTTCGTAAATTAACAAACAAAAAAAAAGAGATTACAAGAACAATAATTTTCGCAAGAACAATATATATATATATATATATATATATATATATATATTGTATATACAATATATATATATTGTATATACAATATATATATATATATATATACAATATATATATATATATATATATATATATATATATATTGTCACGCCGACGGGGAGGCAATGCAACATCACAATATATATATATTGAAACGGGTCCACCTGAAACATAGAAATAAATTAGTACCACCAGGGGGCGATATTTCTCGTAAACGAAAGCACACAGTAATGAGTATAAATAGGGGCAAACACCCTCTCGAAATCACCTTACTTACCTTACACTCACCTTAGTCACTTTGGTTTCTTACCCGACTGTTCCCTTACGACGCTTGACGTCTCTACCACGGTAGAGACAACGAGTCTCGTCTGACTCTCGGAACGGTACAGATCTGAAAAGACAGAGACACAATTAATTTCGTATCAAAATTCGCGACTCACCTGAGAAGCAGCCGGCACCAACGACGAAGTTACTTGACAACGGTCCACAAATTCGACGAAGGGTCAACGACCCGAGGCATCAGCTGGAAGGAGGAAAGAAAAATCATATCGGGACGCTTGATCTAAAGAAAAACCGAAACGACTCACCAGTCTACGGAGAATTCCAACAACACAGATACTCCGCACTAGACACACCGCGATTCGAGCAAAATGATTATTTATACGTAAAACGAAATATAAACAAGTCACACGCACACGCGACAAGAGAAGCCGCAGCCATATTGGCAAAACTCACGTATACACTAGACGACGCACCCCGAATAATCGCTAGCGCCACGATCAATCAATCGAGATCGATACGCGTAGCGCGGTACTAATTAGAGCACCGGCGTCGATAATAAGGAGCAACTGTAATTACCCCGAAATGAATTCTCAATAAATTTCTTTGCCTTACCAACAGGATAGTAATCTATTTATTCTACCTCGAGTCTCGAACTTACCATAAAATTTAATGATTCGGGCAATACCGTTTCAATATATATATATTGTGACGAATTTCCGGAATCCTTCCGCCATCGTCACCTTCGGTCGTCTCTCTCTCTCGCTACCGCATCCGCAATTTTGCCGGCAGGGCGCCAGTCGATTTTTATTTCGCCGGTATCGACAACCGGCACAACCTGGGGGTCGGGAGGGAACGACCCGGCCCCTCCATGCTCACGACTTACCTGCGTGGATCGGGTCACTTTTGTTTCGCCGGAGGTGACAATCCGGTCCACCTGGATGCGCCAGCGAGATCGACAAACCGGAAACGCTCGGCCGCTCAGGTTGTCGATTATGGTAGAGAGGGTCGGGGTACGTCACTCCGAGATGGCACCAAAACGTCGTTAATTTTTCGCGAGAGACTGAGTCTCGATCGGAAAACGAGAACATGAACTCTACGAATTCACTCACGAAAACTTCTGAGCACGAAATCATCAGCAAAACAAATCACAATAACCACCACGAGAGCTTAATTTTTAACCATCGGAACCGACAGATTAATTTTTATATTGCGAGATCTAATTTGTTTTACGAGAGCAATCGAGAAAACGCGAATTCATTTCATCTATAGGGAGCCGGGTCGACACGGAACTCCCTATAGCGCGTACGCGAACTTACACCTCTCACCTCGGCGAGAGACGAACAACGACTCTAGAGCGAGTGACTAGAGGGAGAGAGCGCGACTTACACATGACGCGTAAGCGAGAGCGAGACAATGCTAGAGCGCGTACGTAGAGAGAGAACTCAGCATACGCACGGCGCGTATGCGAGACAGAGACACCTCGCTCTCTCTACGATGCTTCGCGAGACACCTCTGGTCTCGAGCGCGACACGGTAACAACTCATTTTCGACCAATCGTATTTCGATCAGTCGAAATGCGAAATCGATCATCGAGAGCTACTGCCCTCTCGCTCGACACAATACTTACCTCAACGAAATCGCAATTATCGACGGTACACGAGATCTTGCGAGTACGCTGAAAATCGTATCCCCATGGTCATCGTGCATAGGAGAGCACTTACGTCGGCAGCACGAGAGGTTCCCGCTCTCGCCCGCAATCCTAAAACCTCCGCTTCCCCTCATGCACGATGCACCTAACAGCGGGGCGCCGGTATTGCAGCCGGACCTGCATCAATTTCTCGCGCGTACTCGCCGGCCGTTCTTTCCTGACGGGTAACTCGTTACGTCGAGCACTCCTCTCCTCGTCAGAGTCGAACGCCGTGCCGTTTCCTCCCTAAAATCCTTCCTTCGACAACACTGTCACCTTCCAAAATCTATCGATAACGGCAGTACAACAAATCAAAGAATCGGTAGCGCGTACGATCGTTGGGTTGTGCGGCGAGGGCAAACCAGGTAACAGCCTTGGGACCGTGACTTTTCCCTACGTCGGGAAAATCACGTCACAACTCCCCACCCCTTAGGGTGGGTTTCGGATAGGCGAATTAGACGAGATCTATAGGGACGAGACCGGTACGAATTCCTGAAATAAAAATTTCACTCGTACGCCACAACATTAATATAGTGAGCCCTTAGGGGAGTGTGGGACTTACCAATACTCGACCATACTTCTCCCCTTTATCCTGGTTAGGCGGCGACCGTGATCCGTGGATGTTCGCTGTTGGCGGATCCATCCGTGCCCTCGAGAACCTGGAGATCGCCAAAAGGGCGGAAGAAAATCTTCACTAATAACCCCCGGTATTCGACCTCTACCAGGGCTTGACCTGGGAGAATCGTCGGGAGCACGGGCCGTTAGGCCCGGTGTTACGAGAGCTCGGCCTTTCGGCCGTTTTATACGGGAGCTTTAACGTGGATACGTCAGCGGGACCACGGGCCGTCAGACCCGTTGACGCGAGAGCTAGGCATGCTTACCCTATTCCGCGGGAGCGGTAGTCCTAGATCGGCGGGCCGACCGGGGGACCCTCAGGGCCCGGAGTTCCTCCCGAGGTACGTTCCGACCGGCTATCGGAACGTACGGGCCCATCCGCCGCCAGCCCTCACTGCACGCCGGACACGTCCTCAGGGTCTTACCCCTACGGCCGCACCGGCGGCAGAAGACCTTGGTCGGGGGCCCGCTGGGGCACTGCGAGTAGCAGTGTCCCAGTTGCCGGCAGTTATAACACGCCCCCTCCAGCACTCGGCGGGGTGCTTGGGGCGGGGCGTTCGGTAGCGACGCCTGCGACGACGCTGGCGTCATCGGTATCGGGGCCGTCGGCGGTGGCGTGGCCGCGGTCGATGCCGCCGTGACGGGATTCCCCGCCTTCCGCGCGGCTCGGGATCGTCGGCGCCTCCGACGACGAGTTGACGACGTCCGGGGCTCCGGATCGCTTTTGGCGGGAGCCGGCTCGGAGGGCTCCGGGTCCAGGGTGTCGTGGGCCAACTCCCGGACTACTCTGACCAACTCCTCCATTGATTCCGAGTCCCCGGGGTCGGCCTCCGCCAGTGTCGCCACGCACGCCTGGAGGAGCTCCCCCTTTACCTGTGGCGGCGAGAGGGCGGCGGTGGCCCGAAGCATGTCGTCAAACCATCCGCCCCCCTCGCCGTCCGAGAGCACGACGACCTCCTCGTCGTTCACCGTTTGCTGGTGTTCCATTTTTCCTGAAACAGAGAACCATGTTAGTCCGGTACTACGGGGTTTTGTAAGCCTTCAGGTCCTTGACCGAAGCCTTGCCTACTGATCGCCCGTCGAGATCGGAGAGTTCGACAACTACTCGGGACAACTGCTTCGCAATCACGTACGGCCCCTCGAATGGGGGTAGTAGGGCCGCCGTGATATGCTTCGCCGCGGACGATAAACGGTGTGCTCGGCGCAGCACCAGCTCACCGACCGCGAATTTATGATCTCGGTGGTGGCGGTTATACTGCCCGGCTTGCCGCCGAAACGCTTCATCGAGAGCATGGGTGAAGGCCTTTCTCAGTGTGTCGAGGCGGGCCATCCTCTGTAGCCAATCCTCCACTGGCCGTGGAGTTATCTCGGTAGCGCCTTCGGTCCTTCGCCGAAGGGAGGGAGCAGCCGGCGGTTCACGACCAAAATTCGCAAAGGCCGGCGTCGCCTGGAGAGAGCTGTGGTACGCCGTATTATAGGCGAACCGGAACTCGTGAAGATGCTGGTCCCATTCCCGGTGGTTGTTACCCAGGAAGGCGCGGATCATGGTTTTGACCACGCGATTGACCCGTTCGGTAGGGTTGGCTTGAGGATGGTATGGCGGAGTGGTGCTATGCCTCATCCCCACGCGCTCGGTAAATTGCCGGATATCGCGATTAACGAACTCCGTGCCGTTATCGGTGTGGAGTACCCGGGGTGCGCCCCATCGGGTAACCACAAGTTCATCGATAGCCTTGGCGATCGTCCTGCCGTTCGCCTTCCTCAGCGGCTGGACCTCAATCCACTTCGTGTAGAGGTCCTGAGCCACGAGTACGTAGGCGTGGCCGGACGAGCTCGGTGTAACTGGACCCATGATGTCGGTGGCTACCATCATCCATGGTTCCTCGATAACGCGGTGACCCATAAGGCCGGCGGGAGCTCGCTGTTCCACCTTACAGCGCTGGCAGGTATCGCACTGGCGCACGTACGTGACCACGTCCTTGAATAGGTTTGGCCAGTAGTACGTATTCGCCAGGCGTCGGTACGTCTTTTCTACCCCCAGGTGGCCGGCTTGGGGGACCGCGTGGCACTCCTGGAGGGCGATTGGGCGAGATTCGCGAGGAAGCACCAGCTTCCACGCATCGAGATCCTCCATTTCTGCTTCCGCGAGGCCAGATGGTCGGTGGAAATATAATTTTTCCTCGACGACCTTCCAGTCGGGAAACCTATCGGGAGCGTGGGTAACGTCGCGGATCTTGCGGCGATACCAGGCATCTTGGGTCTCCTGGAGGCAGTTTGCTGCCTCTGGGTGTCCCTCCGGGATTCGCGAAAGCGCGTCGGGAACGTGATGCAGCGCTCCTTTCCGGTGAATGATCACGAAGTCGTACTCCATTAACTCGAGAGCCCACCGCGCGAGTCGGCCGGTGGGATTCTTCAGGTTATGGAGCCACCGGAGGCTACTGTGATCGGTAACCACCGTGAACGCGTACCCTTCCAGGTAACAGCGGAACTTTCGGATGGACCATAGCACGGCGAGGCACTCCTGCTCAGTCACCGAGTATTTCTTCTCGGGCTCTGATAGGGCGCGGCTCGCGTAAGCAATAACTCTTTCGTGACCATCGATAACTTGCGTTAACACCGCTCCGAGGCCAACACCACTAGCGTCGGTCTGGAGGGTAAACGGTAACGAGAAGTCGGGGCAGGCGAGCGTCGGTGCACTCGTCAACCGCAGCTTCAGCACGTCGAGGGCTTCTTGCTGGGCCGCCTCCCAACTCCAAGCGGTACTTTTCTTCGTGAGCCGGGTCAGTGGTTCAGCGACGGTTGCAAACTCGGGAATGAACCGGCGATACCACGACGCCATGCCCAAGAAGCGACGTAACTGCCGAATATTCTTCGGCGCTGGAAAATTTAATACGAGAGCTGTCTTTTCTGGGTCGACTTCGAGACCTTGACTGTTGACGAGGAATCCGAGGTAGCGGACTTGCGAGCGGCAGAATTCGCTTTTCTCTCGGTTAATTGCCAAGCCAGCCTTAGAGATCTTCTCGAGCACCTTCCGAAGCCACGTCAGGTGTTCGTCAAAGGTTCGAGAGATGATAATGATATCATCGAGATACACGAAGACGTGAGGGTACATCTCCGCGCCGATAAGGCGATCCAACATCCGTTGGAATGTTGCGGGAGCGTTTGTGAGGCCGTAGGGCATCCTCTTAAATTGGAAGAGGCCCCGTCCTGACACTACGAAAGCCGTGACTTCCCGTGAGGCGGGTGCCATCGGGACCTGCCAATAGGCTTGGCTCAAATCGAGAGTTGAGATGTAGTTAGCCTGTCTCAACTCATCGAGTATGCCCGTCATGTTCGGGATGGGGTAAGCATCCTTCTTCGTGACGGCGTTAACTTTGCGGTAATCTATGCAGAATCGGTATTTGCCGTTTGGTTTCTTGACCATAACGACTGGGCTCGCCCAGTCGCTCTTAGACGGCTCGATAACGTCCGTCGCGAGCATCTTGTCGACCTCGGTCCACATGATGTCGCGAATAATCGGCGTTACGGGATACGGTCGTTGCTTGATCGGCGGACTGTCTCCTATCTCTATCTCGTGTGAGACGAGGGAGGTCACCGCCGATTCAGCGTCGACTGAGGGTACGTGAGCATCGAGGAACTCGCTCAAGCGAGTAGCCTCGTCGGAAGTTGGAGTTCGTAGCCCGTGGCACATTGCCAAGCGGGGTGCACTCTCCTCGGGAACAAACGAATAGTGGGTCTCTGGTTCATCGCGGAAGTACCACGACTCCCCGAAGAAATCAACCACCATTCTCGCGGAACGTAGGAAATCCAATCCGAGAATCAGATCCTCAGAAAGAGACTCCAGGTGGTAAGCGAGAGCAGGCGTAGATCGTCCATTTAGGATGGCCGGTATCTCGGAGGCCGTGCACACTGTTTCGACCTGGCTGTTAGCCACCAGGACCGATCGCGGTGCGACCTCCTTGGTGGCGACTCCGAGCTTCCCGAGCCGTCCTATAAGAGCGTGCCCGGCGAACGTTCGTGTCGCCCCAGAGTCAACGAGAGCTGTGACCGGGGTGGTGTGTATCATCACCTCAACCCGGAAGGCGATAAGGCCAGCGCGAGTAGCTGCGTTGATCAGTACCTCGTCCAGCGGTGGCCGATCAGCCAACAACGCCGGATCCGAGTCTGATGCTTGGCTCGAGATTAGCTCCTGCGGTAATTTACGTTCGGTAGCATTTTGGCAGGGCTTCGGTAGGCGAGAGCGGTTCGGGAAGGAGTTTTTCCCGGGTCCGTTATTCGGGCGAGGCGTTATGACCCGGCGAGAGCACCTCAGTCCGCGTTTCCCCGGTTGCAGAAGGTGCACCGAGGAGTCGTGACACCGGACAAACCACATCGATAGCAGAACAACCGGCGAGGTGCCTGGCAGTCTCGGTAACGGTGGTCTTGCCCATCACAGTTCCAGCACTGCGGTGCGGAACGCGTGGGTGGAGCAAGGTCCGATTTCGGGAGGAGAGTTGCGACTGCCTTGGTGGGCCGTGGCGGATCGCTTCCCTTGGTCGGTAACGGCGCTCGATTACGAGCTGGTACGGGAGCTGGCGGCCCTCGCGACCGATTGTTCGGTCTCTGGGCGCTTCGAGTTTTTGGAGGCATTAACGCCTCCAACATCTCCGGAAGTACCGCCTCGACTTCTTCGTCGAGGTCAGGTTCGGGATCGGCGTCGTCTTCGGCCTGGAGGGCTCGAAGTTCTTGCCGTCTCGGGTAGCGGGGCGGTAGTCGCGGCTCCCGGTACGCGTACCCCGGGCAGAGGGATGCCTCTGGCCGCGGAGGTCGGCGTCGGGTGTTGGCGCTCCTCAGGATTTGCTCCTGATGAGCTGCCGCACGCTGTAACTCGCGCATCGTCATGTGCTCACCCAGGGGGATCACAAGACGGTACGACGGTAGCATGTTGCGGTGGGCATACCGCACGCATTCCCGCTCCGTCCACGGAGGGTCTAGCCGTGCGAATAACCCACCCATACAACTGATAAAGTCGAGAGCGGATTCTGCCTCCCCTTGAGTCCGGCGAGCTATCTCTTCGCGTAGTGCGATTTGATAGTCGGGATCGGAGAAGCGTTCGCGGAACGCGGCTTTCGCCATTTCCCAGTTCGCGAACGTGGTTCGGGCTTGCCGGTACCACGTGCGCGCGAGACCGCTCAAGCAGAAAGCTAGCGTCTTAAGGAGGTCCTCGTCCCGGATAGGGATCAGGGAGCGACCTTCCTCGACGACGGAGAGGAAATCCTCCACATCCTCATTCCGTCGCCCCGAGAACGAGAGTTCCCATCGCCTCACCTCCTGGAGGGCGCGATGGGGAGACAACGTTCGCCGGTGTCTCTGCGGGAGCCGGTCGCTTTTCGACATGGAGAGATCCTCCCGTCTGATGCTGAGCCGGCGTCTGGTAGACGCACCCGCGTAGCTCGGCCGGCCGAAAGGCGGGCTGCGAGATCGCGGGTTCGCCTCGGGAGCGTCCCCTACCGCTTGCGTATGCAACCGCGGCAAGTCGAAATTCTCGAGGTGGGTCGGGGTTGGCCCCAGGGCCCGACGTCGGTATCGCCCTCCTTCATGGTGGGGGGCGTCCGGAGCTTTGGGTTTGGCACCCTTGGCGGACGCGTCGGAGTCGTCCGGATACTCCGTGAGGGGAGATCGGCGACCCGTCGCGTCTTCGGCCTGTGCCATCTCGGTATCGTTCGGTTGCAGCGGGTAATCCAACGTATCGAGAACGGTGGGTGGTGTTAGTCAAGATCACGGCTGGCGAGCGGCGTGCTGACTACTCTTCACTTCGTCCAAGGATTGCACTATTCACCGAACTTGAACTTCGACCGTAGCTTCACTCTGAATTACGCGTGACACTCGACCGAACTCTCGGAGAATTAAATTTAGACTAATGTTAATTTCTCCAATTTCGGGTAACGAGAGCGGTGTGGAACCCTGGAAGGGGAAGATAGAAAAACTTGTTTGTCCAAATTTCGAGCACGATTCTAAGAACGGCCGAAATCGGACAATAGGTTTTCGCACATCGAGAACATTCGATATTCTATAAAGCTCTCCGTGTCTACCCGACACTTCGAGCGAAATGCGAGAATCTTTGATTCCCTGAGAAAATAATGTTTTCTCAGGGCTTGTCGATAGCCAGAAAAATCGTAATTTTTCTTTCGAGACTGGCCATCTCGGTCGGGCCCCACGTTGGGCGCCATTTGTGACGAATTTCCGGAATCCTTCCGCCATCGTCACCTTCGGTCGTCTCTCTCTCTCGCTACCGCATCCGCAATTTTGCCGGCAGGGCGCCAGTCGATTTTTATTTCGCCGGTATCGACAACCGGCACAACCTGGGGGTCGGGAGGGAACGACCCGGCCCCTCCATGCTCACGACTTACCTGCGTGGATCGGGTCACTTTTGTTTCGCCGGAGGTGACAATCCGGTCCACCTGGATGCGCCAGCGAGATCGACAAACCGGAAACGCTCGGCCGGTCAGGTTGTCGATTATGGTAGAGAGGGTCGGGGTACGTCACTCCGAGATGGCACCAAAACGTCGTTAATTTTTCGCGAGAGACTGAGTCTCGATCGGAAAACGAGAACATGAACTCTACGAATTCACTCACGAAAACTTCTGAGCACGAAATCATCAGCAAAACAAATCACAATAACCATCACGAGAGCTTAATTTTTAACCATCGGAACCGACAGATTAATTTTTATATTGCGAGATCTAATTTGTTTTACGAGAGCGATCGAGAAAACGCGAATTCATTTCATCTATAGGGAGCCGGGTCGACACGGAACTCCCTATAGCGCGTACGCGAACTTACACCTCTCACCTCGGCGAGAGACGAACAACGACTCTAGAGCGAGTGACTAGAGGGAGAGAGCGCGACTTACACATGACGCGTAAGCGAGAGCGAGACAATGCTAGAGCGCGTACGTAGAGAGAGAACTTAGCATACGCACGGCGCGTATGCGAGACAGAGACACCTCGCTCTCTCTACGATGCTTCGCGAGACACCTCTGGTCTCGAGCGCGACACGGTAACAACTCATTTTCGACCAATCATATTTCGATCAGTCGAAATGCGAAATCGATCATCGAGAGCTACTGCCCTCTCGCTCGACACAATACTTACCTCAACGAAATCGCAATTATCGACGGTACACGAGATCTTGCGAGTACGCTGAAAATCGTATCCCCATGGTCAGCGTGCATAGGGGAGCACTTACGTCGGCAGCACGAGAGGTTCCCGCTCTCGCCCGCAATCCTAAAACCTCCGCTTCCCCTCATGCACGATGCACCTAACAGCGGGGCGCCGGTATTGCAGCCGGACCTGCATCAATTTCTCGCGCGTACTCGCCGGCCGTTCTTTCCTGACGGGTAACTCGTTACGTCGAGCACTCCTCTCCTCGTCAGGGTCGAACGCCGTGCCGTTTCCTCCCTAAAATCCTTCCTTCGACAACACTGTCACCTTCCAAAATCTATCGATAACGGCAGTACAACAAATCAAAGAATCGGTAGCGCGTACGATCGTTGGGTTGTGCGGCGAGGGCAAACCAGGTAACAGCCTTGGGACCGTGACTTTTCCCTACGTCGGGAAAATCACGTCACAATATATATATTGTGATGTTGCATTGCCTCACCCCGCCGGTGGGCTCCAAGGCAACCGTTCCACACGCATAATCTACAATTAAGTGTAAGTACCAAGTCATTCTAGGACCACCCTCATCCCTTCCACTCCCCAAAAAAAGTCCCAAAGTAGACCCCGTGCAAACACTTGCATCGTAATCGTCGTAAGCATCATAATCATCATATTCGTCCTCGACATCATCGCCGCCATCGTCACCGTCATCATCGTCTTCGTCATCGTCATCGCCATCAGCAAAGATATCCTGAGGACACCCCGACAGGCCAAGAAAATATCACCCGAGGAACTCCCAGGACGTCCAGAAACCAAACAAGAATTCACCGGCACGCTCTCACACTCAAATGTACCCGCCAAATCTCACACGTATCGTCCCGTAACCCATTACTTGTCATCCATCGACAAAGTAATGCGAGTTATGAGGAGATGGCAGCAGCGCGCGGCGAGCATAATCGATTACCATTACCCGTAATCCCGATATCCATGAGAACGACCCTGTAATATCGACCGCCTGCCCGACTTACCTGCATTTCCGATAGATCTCCCTAGTCCGTCCCGAAATTATCGATTACCCACCTTTCCCGATATCGCTCGACCCGTGTCGCTACTGACCAATTAAAATTTCGACTGACCCGGCCAATCAAAAGGCCGCGAAAAACTCTCGCACTTCCGACGAACCGCATGGTCCGCACTTGGAGTTTCCCCACCAAATCGAACGGAGCGAATCGAGAAATTTAGAGTGCGAGAAAGAGAGAGAGAGAGAACGTCTTTTTGGCGCATTCATCGACGAGTAAGTGTTTGCACCGCTTCCTGTTTTCCAAAATTGCATTCCGGCACGCATTTTATATTTTCCCTAATTTTGGTTATTCGAATTATTTAGAGAATCCCCCCCCCCCCCCCCCCCCCCGTTCTTTTTTTATCTCACTGCGTTTTGAGAACCCCGAGATTAAGCATATTGCAACTGTTATAATTTCCAGAATTAATAGCGTGGAACGGTTGTGCGCGCGTAGAATAAGTGCGAGTCCGGTACGGCCCCTTTCCATAGGTCGTCCGCTCCGACCGTTACGAGAGATATTAGTATTGGCGTGTTTGTTGTTGTATCGTGTTGTGCCGCTGTCCTTCAGGCAGCGTGCGAATTAAAATATAGTAACCCACAATTATTAGAGCGTCCCAAATATTCTCCCGATCACACTATATGTCGTGTCAAATTTAACCGACCAGTATTAATTCCCCAAATTTACGAGACTGATGGTAATTATTAAGAGGCCAAATAGAGTCGGAGAATCCATACCCTGAGCTTCCTTTTTTTTTTGTTTCCCATAAGATCGTCCCCGTACCGCCGTAGTTAATAAGAGAATAAACTATTGTTGTTTAAAATTTTGTTGTTTTGTTAATTTTACGAAAAATTAACTGGCGCCCAGAAATATATTTTTTTTTTGTGTTGAATTTATATCATTCCCGGAGATCGTCCGCCGACCACATTTATTGAAATTAATTTTTTTATCACTATTCTTGTTTCTTTTTTTTAATAAATCTTGCGCCATTTTCTTGTTTATTGTGTTCTTGTTAGCATTTCTTTTTCCCCGTTTCAGGACCCCCTTCTCCCCTCTTACCTTTCAGTTCTACCCACCCGTCGGCGTGACAATATATATATATATATATTGTGACGAGGCAGTACTCTCCTCGCAATCGCGCTGTCGAGGAATATTCTAGACGAATATTAGAGCGAGAAGAGAAACCAGCAGAGTCGCGACGCCTCGCTCCCGTGGTGATGAGAGAGATAAAAGAACAAGACTGTCGGCGAGGATTTCGTCGGTTTCAGGGAGCGGTCCGCGAAACGTCGACGGTAACGGACGAACGAGAGAGAACGACGCTGCCCGAGGAATGACGGAAAGAGAGATGGCTGTGCCGGCGATCCATGGACGATCGTCGCGAGAGCCCCCACCTTCGCCGATAGGGGAATAAGGGAGCGAGGAGAACGCGCGAGCCTGTGGCGAGCGCGAGAGAAATTAGGATAGTTAGTTAAGATTTGGACTGCGAATTAGATAGAACGAGTGAGATTTTGAATGTAGAGAGGAAAGTTAGTTAGAAAGTGGAGACCGAACGAGAATAAAGTCAGATTTTGGAGAGTACGGAAAGAGTGAAAAGGATTGTAGCGAGAGAAGAGTGCGAGACTGAGTGCGCGTGTGAGAGAGACCGCGAGATGGTGAGACATCGGCGGACAGGCGAGAACGAGAGAGAGAGAGGAATCGAGCCGAGGACGCTGTGCGACGTCGGAGACGAACCGAATAGCAAAGTAAAGGTAGGCGCACACGGTGCAATTTCTTTATCTCGCGCGACCCCTCCGCGATCGTGCGTGAGGTGGCGGATGGTGTCCGTCGCGCACCCCCTCGCATCCCCGAATGGTCAGCTGTGCTTTCCGGCGTAACCGGAAAGCCACTGCGTCCCCCTCGTACGCGAGTCGAATCATTAGGATAAGAAGAGCGAAAATTTATATTGTATGGATCGCCCGAGTGCGAATTAATTAATAAATCTTGAGAAAATTGCTCACCCGTTATTTCTGTAAAAATAATAAATGATTGCTTGCCCTACGAATCCCCCCCCCCCCCCAATTCCTGAGTATAAGCCGCGGTATATCGAAGAGAGAGACGAAACCCTTGGTGTTTCGGGGAGGTAGAAACACCTGGCGCCCTAAGGGTAACGAGATTGAAAAGTAATACAGGCGGGGGGCGTCATGAGAGATTTTGTACTGGTAGCTCGTTGCCGGTTTTAGACGAAATTTTACAGACAGCGAGCTCGTCACAATATATATATATATATATATATATATATATATATATATATATATATATATATATATATATATATATATATATATATATATATATATATTGTAACGGTCCAACGACGACCAACCCCGTGGCCTATAAACAAAATAAACAATGGTGAGTTAAATAAACAACCGTCAGATGGCGAACAACAAGAACAAATCTCGCAAACAAAGTAATGTTTGCGAGAACATAAATTGTCAACTAAGAAATGTGAACGGCACCTCTGAAATCGGTTCTGATAAGAGCGAACCACTAGAAGGAAGCAATAACGCTGGCGGAGCAGCACAATACCTCGGTATTGTGACAGCGGAGTCAGCGGGTGAGCAACCTTCAGGGCAAGCTCGAACCAGATTAACTTACCGGGGTCGAGGGAGACTGAGGAGGCGCAGCAAGAATCAGGAGGCACCGAAAGAACCAGGAGGCGCAGACCTAAGCCGGAGCGCAGCATCGGTAAAGCGCAGTCACGCAGCGCAGTATCCTCGACAATCACCTGAAAACGGCAACGCAATCAATAAAAAAGAAAAACTCACAACGCAAATCAGAAAACAACCTACTTCTGGTCCAAAGGCAAGAGCACGGTCATCTCCAATACAATCAAGAAAGAAGAAAGACCGTCGACAAACAAGACGGCGTTCCAACACCTGAAAAGATAAAAAAGTAGATAAAATAAACGATCCAAGCGAACGCGCGCACCAGGATAACACTTACCAATTTTAGTTATCCCGAAAGGACGAGAAATAACACCTTTGAACGCACTAAAAACCAAAAATCCGTACAAAAACAGTAATCACACTCGCGCGCACATGTCACGGCCGCGGCCATATTGATTTCGGATACGCCATCGATTAACGTATCAGCATTGACCGGGAACTCGCTGAGATCACAGCGCCGATGTGCATACCGCGGCTGATTAAGTGAACCGTGGGTACTTAGCGAGAGTACACGCTACGGCTCACGCGACATATTTCGTGTATCGATCAGAAGTAAATATATATTGAAACGCCAGAACGTTTCAATAAATTTATTTGAGTGCGATGGCTCGACGATTATATAGTGTGTGAAGGTTTTTGGTGAGAGAAAGTAATTTCTCTTTGAGGCCTGTTTTTTGTATTGGTAACGAAATAGTTTATTCTCTTAGTTTCTGAGATTTTGAATCTTCAATTGGGGCGACTTCACCTTTATTTTCTATATAAGTTTAAATGAAGGTACAATTCCAGTGTTTGGATATTATTGGTATTTAATTCTATTAGTCGTGGGTCGGTATTCCCGGTCTGCTTGGTAGATCATCCGTGTGCCGCCAAAACATCGATGACAGTCTCGATGGCCGTTTCCTCTCCTCTCTCGTCAGCTGGGCCGGCGACGTAAACACAGGTGATCGCTCCTCTCCCCGCCTGTCCGTTGACGATGCGCGTCGTTGTGTTTGGGTTATAGGTCAGTGCTCTTAGGCAGGACCTTTACTGCTCGTTCGAGATACTTTTCGTCGAGCACGAATTCTTTTTCAGAATTCTTGCGTTAAATCGCCGTTTCGCTCTTACTCAGAGGTCAATGCCGCTTACCAGGTTTCGTCTCTTCTTCAGAGCACCCACCCGGGTAAGTGACCAGCTATTAACTGATGATTTATTTTCAATTTCAATTTTCAACGTCCTTTTATTTATACATGTTACAATTTGTATAAGTAAAGAATACTTTATAAAATCTGGTTATTTCGGTGAAAATAAATACGCCTGCTCTTTAGAGCCTATTATTTAATTTTTGAGTGTTTCTTGTCTTAATGTTTGTTTAAGTTGGATGTGTATGTAGAGGAAATGTTTTTGGGGGGAAAACCTCTTTATTTTTATTTACATATGAGGTTCGACTGGTTATTTATTAACCTGGATGTGTTGATTGGTTGATAGGTTTGTTTACGTTTGTTGTACATTGCGTTTTATACATTGGTTTTTATTTACATCTGCGATTTGTTTGGTTAATTGATAACCAGGTTGTGATGATTTGGTGGTAAGTATGTTTGTTTAATGTATAATGCGTTCTATACATATTTATATTATTTACAGTATAATATATAATTTGTTACACTCCTTTGTGTTAAGTACATTTGTCTGTTCGTGTTATTATACATTTAATCATGTGTTTGTTTCTTTTAGTTTGACTTATGACTTTTGTGATTTGTTATTGCGTAGATTATAATTTGTGTTTCATTGTGTCATAATGATATGTTGTGGTAGTTTATACTTAATTCTGTAAGGTAAGTCCTTTCTCCTATTAATTTTAAGATTTTCTAGTATAGGATTCCCTTCTATTTGTGTTGTATAGAATTTTAGGGATAAGTCTTTTATTTCTCTAATAAACTCTTTGGTTTTTAGGTTTTGTCTTATGACTATATTGGTTGTAGTATAGTCAGCATTTGAGATGTTTCTTAATATTTTATTTAAGATACCCTGTATTTGATTCAGGTTATTTTTGGAGGTATTGCTCCATACTGGAGCTGCATATAAGGCTATAGGCCTTAATGATCATAAGGCTATAGGCTTAATGATCATATTATATATGATCAGTTTGTTTTTTAAGGTTAATTTGCTGTTTCTATTAATTAGATTGTGTAATTGTGTTTTGATGGCTATTATTTTTATTTTTGTATAGTTGATATGATCATTAAAATTTAATTTTTGGTCTAACATAAGTCCCAGATATTTGGTTTTTGTTTTAGGTTTAATTAAGGTGTTGCCTATCATTAATGGAATTTTGTGTTCTTTGTTTCTTTTTCTGGTAAAATGAATGAAGTCGGTTTTTGATTCGTTAATTTTTATTTTCCATTTTTTGAAGTATTTGAGTATAGTTTGCATGTGTGTTTGAATGTATTTAATAGCCATGATTTCATTTCTTGAATTTGCATATATGAGAGTATCATCTGCGAAAAGTGCTATTTGTGTGTTGAGTTGTTTGGGGATATCATTTATGTAGTATAGAAACAGTGTAGGTCCTAGTATAGAGCCCTGTGGGACGCCAGCGGTGATGTTTCTGCTATTAGAATATTCGTTGTCAGAAATGACTTGGAAGTTTCTGTTTTGTAGATAGTTGTGTATTATCTTAAAGATATATATTGGTACATTTAGTTTTATTAATTTGTTTACAAGCCCTTCGTGCCATACTGTATCAAATGCTTTTTCTATGTCTATAAAAACTGCTGCTGTTGATCTTTTAATGTTAAAATTATGGGAGATATATTGCGTTATTCTTGCCAATTGAGTAACGGTTGAGTGTCCTGATCTGAATCCAAATTGTTCAGGTATGATAATGTTGTTTAAGTTGTTATGTGTATTTAGTCTATTGGATATTATCTTCTCAAGGATTTTTCCTAAGGTGTTAAGTAGGCTAATTGGTCTATAGTTTTGTGCATTTTCTTCTTTTTTATTAGGTTTTAGTATTGGTATTATGTAGGCGTTTTTCCATGTTTGTGGGAAGTAAGAGAGTTTGAGACAGCTGTTGTAAATATTTTTGAGTTGGAAAATTATTTTACTTGGTAGATTTTTGATTACTGCATTTTGTATATTATCAGCGCCAGGGGTTTTTCTGTTTTTAAGTTTTTTAATGATGTTTTTTATTTCGCTACAGTTCGTATATTTGATTTCTGAAGTTGGAATTGGGAGGCCTAATGAGAGCTCATTTTGTTGTTTGACTTCGTTGATCGTGATAATGTCACTATATTTTTCGGTGATTTTGTGAACGTTTTCGAAGTGGTTTGCTATATGGTTAAGCTTTTGTTTAAGTGTCGGGGTAGGATTGTCTGGTATTTTTATTGGTGGTAATGTTTTGTTTTTTTGATTTGGTTAGTAATTTGGTCATTTTCCACAGGGAATTGTTCTTTATGTTGAGGTTTGCTATTTTTTTGTTCCAATTTTCGGTGTTGTGAAGATTTATTTTTGTTTGTATGCCTCTTCCTATTTGGTTGAGGAGGTATTTTAATTCTTTGGCTCTTGTTTTTTGATACGTTTTCCTGATTTGATTTTTTGTTTTAATTTATTTTCTGATTTGTTTTGGTAGTAGATTTGAAATTGTTTTTTGGGTTACTGTGGGTATGTTGATTGAGATTGCAGTTTGTATTAATTCAGTGATTTGTTGGGTGTATTGTTCTATGTGTGTAGGAGTTTCTATGTTCGTTGTAATATTTACGTTTTCGTTCAGGTAATTTCTGAGTTCGTGCCAGTTTGCTTTGCGGTAATTAAGATAGGTGGTTTTATTTTTATGAGGTAATTTTTTACCTATGGTGAAGGTTACTGGTAAATGGTCTGAGGAGAGCTCATCGGTAGTTTTCGATTGTGAGATATTTGTTATGTTTTTGTATAGTGTAATATCAAGTTTGCTGGGTCTACCGATTGGGGGATAGTATGTAAATTTGTCTAGAATATTTATATTAAATTGGGTTGTGTTTATAAGCTTGTAAATTGTTTTACAATTTTTGTATTGCCTTTGGTCGTCCCACAAAGGGTGTTTTGCGTTTAGGTCGCCAGATAATATTATTGTTTTGGATAGTTTGTGTAAATTTTTTAATTCTTGTAGGTCTATGTTTGTGCTTGGTGGTGAGTATACTGCAATTATTATCAGATTATTATTTAATTTTATTGCAGTGGATTCAAAGGATTTAGTTTCGAGTTCGATTTGTGTGCATGTAATGTTGTTTTTGATATAGATGGCTACTCCTCCTGATGATTTGTTGCCACATCTATCTTTTCGGTAGGTAGTATAGGTTGGAATATTGGCTCTAACCTTTTTATTTAGTTTAGTTTCACTTACGATAAGTATATCTATATGATTTAATTGTAAGAAATTTGCTACCTCATGTATTTTGTTTTTGATGCCGTTTGCATTCCAGTGCGCTATTTTGCAGGAGTTTTGGTTGTTTTTATGTTTAGTTGTTGGGTACATGGTTTAAAATTACGTTATAAAAGGCTTCGCATCTAGCTAAGTGATTGTTACAATTTTGGAATTTATTATTTAATTCTCTTAATATAAGAAACATCTCATTTAAGTTACAAAGTTTGTCTATTTCCTTAATTTCTTTTATTATGTTTGTGAACGTATCGATTTTTTCTCTATTAGTTCTTGTCTTGTGTATGGTTTGGGAGATTAAGTTTTGTTTTGCTACCTGCGAGTATTGTTGCGCTCTTGTGGTTGTGGGTCTTATTGTTGTGTTTATTTGGCTGTCTTCTTCTTCCTCTGCTGAGCTGATTTCGTAGTTGCTGTTGAATTGTTCCTCTTCGTCGGAGATTGTGTCTAAGTCGATCCTTCCCTCGAAGTGTGTTCTGGAGTTGATGATGTGTTGGTGATGATGATTCGATCGGTTTGTTGTTATGTCCATTTGCTGTGTGTGCGTCCTTGGATACTGTGTGTGATACGCTCTTGTTCTTGAGTTCGATGGTAGATTTGGAAATAGCTCGTAGTTGAGAAATTGACCCGTAGGATTTGTCTCAACGCTGGTTTTTCCTCTCGTGATATTTGTTGTTTTTAATTTATTTGATTTAATTGTTTCCATTTGTTTGATGTGATTTATGTATATTTCACACTGTGTAGAATTAGCAGGGTGGTTTTTATAACAATTGGAGCACTGTGGTTCTTGGTCTTTAGGTTTGTCACATTCGATTGTTAGATGGTTTTTTGTGCATTTTACGCATTTGGGTTTATTAAAGCAAAAGGAGGTACCATGCCCGTATGCTTGGCATCTGTAGCATTGGGTCACTTTTTTTTTATTAATGTAAGCTTCCCATTTTATTTTCACCGAACATATGTATTTAATGTTTTTAATATCACTGATTTTTGTATTAGACTCCATTTCGATAAAATAGAATGGGTCTAGTTGTGAATTTTCATATTTTTGCTTCATTTTTACCAGTTTTATTGGTTTTAGTTGGTAATTTGTTAGATCTTTGATAATTTCATCTATATTTATTTCAGGGAGCCCTTTTATGACAAATTTTTTGGTTTTTTCACTTTTAATTACGTATGTGTGAAAAGGTATGTCTTTTATTTTTAGGTATTTTATAATGTTTGTGTGTAGATCGATATTTGAAGGTTGGATTGAAATATTTTTATTAAAGCTTATTGTTGCACCTTTGAAATTATTTCTTATTTGGGTGAAGATTTCTTTTTTAATATCATTTGTTATACACTCTGACTTTATTATGATTGGTGGTAGTTTTTGTTTATTATTAGGGTTGTTCGAGTTTTGTTGTGTTTCAGGAGTTTTGGTTTTGTCATTTATCGTTTTATTTATTTCGGTGTTTGTATTTGCACTAGTTGTTGTAGAGGTTTCAGTTGTTTTATCTTTATCATTGCTATTTATTAAGTTATCTTTGTTTTTGTTTGTTTGGTTTTCGGTTTTGTCCGACGGGATGCCCGAGTCCCGTGGTTTTTTGTTTTTTTTGGGCATTTCGTAGTTAACTACATTGCCCCTCTTTAGGTTTTTGGCCTTTTGGCCTTGCAGTCTTTGTTTTGGGTTATGGAGGTTTGCTTGGTTTGTTTTATTTTAACTTTTGATGAGTTGGATTTGTGTCGTTTGTAGATTTTGAGTTGTTGGTGTGGCTTTGGTGATTTTATTAAGTTTATTTGTGGGTAGTTTTGTGTTTAGGCACTGTTTTATTCAGCCCTGAGACACGTTTGGATTTTTTCACTTCGGTAATTTTTGCGTCGCACTTGAGTTTCAAATGTCCGAGGATGGTGTTTTTACGGATCAAAGAGGTTATGATCCGGTTGGTTGTATTAAGTCACGTGGTCTACACCTCGCGCGTAGTTTCAAGATATACTCTCTAGCTTTTCGTTAGACACGTGATATTTCACTACCGGGAGCACCAGGCTGTTCACGACACGACGTCCAATCGAATCAAGTCCAAGTAGGAGTAGAAGTCAGAGTGTGATGATTTATCGAGATTTTTCCGGCCTTTTATACTAATTAGGCTGCTCGCCTATAGGTCGAAGGATTTTCAGACGGACCAATCAGCTGTTTTGACATTGGTGCCGTGTGCACTGGCGACGTTCGATCTTTCGATGGTGGGGGGATTTTGCTCGGGTGTATGAGACAATATCGTCTCAATATATATATATTGAAACGTGTTGGCTATGTTTCATTTATAATTTGGTTCGGGATCTCGAGCGGAAAATAAATAAATATGGTACTCTGGGTAGAATTCTCTTTTTCGTTAATTCTGATGCCTCGGGTACATGCGTAGATAATGTCGCTGAACTGTTTTATCTTTAACTTCAATTAGCGTGATTGGTAGTACATAGCTGTTATTATGATTTCGATCGTTGATATTGGCGCGGTATGCGTTGGTCGAATGTTTCAAGTTTCGGTGTGTTATGGTCTATCGGTCTTAGATCAATATGGCGCTTGCCCTGAAGTGACGGCTCGGGTGTTTACGTTTCTTGGCGTTTGTTCCTCGCCAGGTTTATCACTTATTTTCTCTGTGTACGATGTGCTGCGTGACTTCCAAGGGTTAGGTAGTATCGAAATTATTGTTCTTCTTTTTCGTTCACGCCGCAAGAGATTTCTATATTTTTCTTTTAGATCCCTGACGGTCTTTTTCATTTACTACGAATACTGTTAACCTTCGAGTCGGTGCTCGCTGTCGTACCCTTCTCTCACCTGGTCGATCACGGAATCCTTGGATCGTCTGACACAAGGTAAACTTTAATACTCCCCGAACTCTGAGACTAATTCTTGCTTCGCAGGCCACAGGTTAGAATTTTGTTGGTTCACCGTTTATCAGTCGAGATTCCCTCCTTGCTGCTTGTGGCAGTAATTCGGGCGTCTAAGGATATTGGTTGCTCCCCTGCTAACTGTGAGTCTTTGAAGGCGTGCCTGGTTGGTAGCTGGGTCGCTTATTTATATTGTTATTGCTGACTATTTGTTTATGAGAAGCGTAGCCCTCTGACGACTGTTTATTTAACTAATGTTATAATTCTCTGTTCCGGGTTTGTTCGTCTCCGGTGGGGGAGGAAAATTGTGCACAACGTCACAATATATATATATATATATATGTCACAATATATATGTATATATATATTGAAACGGTATTACCTGAATCATTAAATTTTATGGTAAGTTCGAGACTCGAAGTAGAATAAATAGATTAATATCCTGTTGGTAAGGCAAAGAAATTTATTGAGAATTCATTTCGGGGTAATTACAGTTGCTCCTTATTATCGACGCCGGTGCTCTAATTAGTACCGCGCTAAGCGTATCGATCTCGATTGATTGATATTGGCGCTAGCGATCATTCGGGGTGCGTCGTCTAGTGTAGATACGAGTTTTGCCAATATGGCTGCGGCCTCTCTTGTCACGCGTGTGTGTGTGACTCGTTTATATTTTGTTTTAGTTATAAATAAACATTTTGCTCGAATCGCGGCGTGTCTCGTGTGGTGTATCTGTGTCGTTGGAATTCTCCGTAGACTGGTGAGTTGTTTCGATTTTTCTTTATATCAAGCGTCCCGAGATGAATTTTCTTTCCTCCTTCCAGCTGATTCCTCGGGTCGTTGACCCTTCGCCGAATTTGTGGACCGTTGTTGAGTAACTTCGTCGTTGGTGCCGGCTGCTTCTCAGGTGAGTCGCGAATTTTAATACGAAATTAATTGTGTCTCTGTCTTTTCAGATCTGTACCGTTCCGAGAGTCAAACGAGACTCGTTGTCTCTACCGTGGTAGAGACGTCAAGCGTCGTAAGGCAACAGTCGGGTAAGGCCTGGTCGGACTACACGGGTAAGAGACCAAGGTGACTAAGGTGAGTTCGAGAGGGTGTTTGCTCCTATTTATACTCATTGCGGTTTGCTTTCATTTACGAGAAATATCGCCCCCTGGTGGTACTAATTTATTTCTATGTTTCAGGTGGACCCGTTTCATTGTCCCCCGGATTTTCCTGAGTGACACAGCATGCCTCCTTCGTCGCTGGGTCGAGAAGGAAAATCCCTCCCTTGGATTTATCTTTGCTTCGGCGCTCCCCCCCCTTTTTTTATTTTTTTTTTATTTTATTTTATTTACAGGTAAGAGTACTTTCATTTGAGTTTCTTTCTATCGCTGTATTCGTATTCCTCTATGTCTACATTTATGTGTCACAAAAAAAAGATTTGCTTAAATTATTGAAGCTATATAAAAAAAAATTGAGTTCTGGGATTCATGCCTCACTGTGAGCAAAAAAGAACTTCTTAGTTTGGTTGAATTTATATTAACTTATTCTATTCATAATTCACTAGAAAACAAAACTTCTTCCATTTATTGAAAAAAAAAACTTCCTATCTTGCTTACTTTATGTACCATCAACAAAAATTCATTAAAAAAAAACTTCTTAAATTTGTTCACTTTCTGTACAAAAAAAAAAGTTTGTTTCATATTCCACTATGAAAAACTCGTGATTTTAATTGTCTTGGCAAAACTTAACTTCTTTCGTTGTTCCTCGCACAATGGTTCGTTTTGAACAACGAAAAAAAAATAAAAAAAATATCTAACAAAAACTTTTTCACTCTTGTCTCTTTCTTCTCAACAGTCGTCGGCGTGCGGCCACATCCACTGGAAACGGCTCTCGGTGGTTGGTTCCTCGTCCGATTCGTCCTCAAGGATGAGGGTCTCGAGGTCCTCCCACCACTCCGGATCGTCGATGTCGTTGCCGGGGAAAGCTGGTGTCGTCGGTGCGACCGTTGGGGCGACCGTCATCGGATCATATGGCATGTTGCATTTGATTTTCCGCATGCCGTACACGGGATCGCACATAAGAGGTCCGGGAGTGCTCCAGATGAATGGAACCGGTTTTTTTGTTCTCTTCGCCGCTCGGAATATTTCGGCAATTTCCTCAAATGACGTTCCGTCCTCTTGGCGCAGATGTCCCCATAACGTCTGTCCTTCGGGTCGGTCGTTTTCGAACGTGGCCTGCCATGTTCGCTGTTGTACGTAGTTTAATAATTGTTCGCAATTTTCGTCGTCGTATTCGTCTTCGTCATATGGCTGGAGACCACGGATGGCGCACGTCACAGTGGCGAGTGGGTTTTCTTTCGCCCATTGCGTTGGAGTGAAGCACCTTTCAATTTCTGTGTCGATGTCGTCACCGTGGTCCCCCAGCCACAACCATGCCTGACCGTATTCGTATTCCATCACCGTTGCTCGATGGAAGTTTTGGCCGTCGTGGTAAAAGATCGCCTTTCCCGGGTATAACTCCTCCTCCATACAGTGCATCACTTCGGCATGTTTGCTTGTGAACCTTGAATAAAAGTTGATAAGACCGAGGAACCCACGTAATGTTCTTGGATTTGTCGGTCTTGGGAATTCTCGTATTGCCGCAATTTTCTCAGCTTCTGGTTGTATTCCCTCGGTTGTGAGTACGTGCCCAAGAAATTTTATTTCTTGTCGGAAGAATACTGATTTTTTTAAGTTGAGCGTCATCCCATTCTGCTCGATTCTTCTCAGGAGTTCCTCGAGGTGATTAAGGTGCTCTTCAGTGCTTGCTGACATGCATAAGATGTCATCTACGAAACTTATGACCGATGGTCCTATGTCTTTTAAGATTATTTCGAGGCCTTTGATGAGACTTGCCGTGCTCGTTTTCAGTCCGAAAGGTGTCACCGTGAATTGGTAGCACCGTCCTTCATGTAAGAAGGCGGTGTATGGTCTTGAGTCCTCATGAAGTGGGATCTGCCAAAAACTACTGGTCATATCCAAGCTGGACATGGTGCGCATTCCTTTACATTGCTGGAATATTTCTTCGATGGATGGTGCCGAATCGTGGTCCTCTTTCAGATTTTTGTTCAGCTGCCGGGCGTCTAGACACAGCCGAACCGTGCCATCTTTTTTCACTACTGTTACCATCGGATTGATGTATTGGCTGTTTGCTCTTTCTATTACCCCGTGCCGGAGCATGCGTGCTATTTCTTCTCTCACACTTTCGCGATATTTCATTGGTATCGGGTATGATCGATTTATATACGGCTTTGGATCTTTCAAGTGTAATTTGTGGATGTATGCCGTCATCCTCCCTGGTCGTCGTGTGAATATGTGGTGGTATTTCCAAATGAGATCTACGAACTTGCTGCGTATGGCCTCCGAAACTCCTTTTATCTCCCTGCTTTTCCCTTCAATATCTCCTCTCGTTAATACCTCCTCTCTCATCTCCGTCACCGCCCTTATTTGGCCAAGTTCGTCTATTTCCCTCCTCTTCGGTTCACTCCACCTTTCTTCTTCTAATACCAGCACTACTTTCTCGTCGACACACACTTGATCCTTTGCAGCATCAATCGTCATTCTCATTGCTCGCATGCCATCTATTCCTAAGATAGCCTCTCGTTTCAGTTTTGGAATTATCATGAGTTGTAATATAGCTTTTGCTTCACCAATAGCGATCTTTGCAAACAAACTCTTCTGTATCCTGCTCACCTGTCCGCTGAACGCTCCCTGTACCTCTCCGCCGGTTACTGGTAACATCGGACATTCCTGTACGTCCTTTTGTACTCTATTATAGCATTCTTCCGACAATCCTGATACTTCACTCCCGCTATCGATGAGCATTTTGAGGCTTGTCTTGTTTTCAAGCTTTACTTCGATTTCTGGGCTCTTCGTAACTCTTATCTGGTAATTGTTTTTCCCTTCTTCCATCAAATATTCATTTGGTTGTTCATAGCTTTCGTACTCGTTTTGTTCTTTTTTCCTTACTTGACGCTTGTTCTCGTTTTGTACGTCCTCGGTTATATTTGATATTTTCGTTGCGTCTCGATTCGTTCTACTTTCTTTCTTTCTCTTCTCTCTCTCTCTCTTCTGTACGTTCCTTTTTTGTCTTCTCCTGGCTTGTTCTAATTCGTGTTTCGTGAGTTCGTCATCCGTTACGCCACCTTCTTGTTGTTCCAGGACGTGAATCTCGGACGTAACGGCTATTCGTTTCCCTGGTTCTGCTCTTTCGGTGTCGATTCCGCCGTACTTTGCGATTGTGCGGGTGGCGTCCATGCTGGTGCCGTTGGGTCCATTCGTTGTTCCCGAGATTGCGATGTCCTCTCCCATGCGCGGTTATCGCGATTTTGCTGGTTATTATATGTCCACTGCGGACGTGAATGTGGCGGATTTTGTCTCTGCTGCCACTGATCCCTCGTGTTTTCGTTTCCTCTGGGGCGTTGTCCCCCGTTATATGATTCGTGATATGATCGAAATCTTTCTCACTCGTTTTCTCCGTGTCGATTTCGTCGTCTTTGGGAGTTGAGAGGTCCTGATGCATCTAGTCGCTCTAGTAAGGCGAGGAAATCGTCAAAGGTTTTTACGGTGCCTAGTTGGACCGCGGACCGAACCGGTTCGTTGAAGTGGTTGCTGACGTATCTGATGACTTCTTTATTTGAGAGCTTCTTTGTGAGGTCCTTCGCGTTGCTGAAGATTCTCGTTGCGTATTCAGCGCGGGTTGCCTTCTGTTCGTCGATTTCGTATGCCCCGAATTCTAAGTTCCGGCTGATTTTGTCCTGAATTTGTTGACTCCAGTATCTAGCTTTGAATTTCTTCGCGAAATCCTCGATGGTATAGACGTCGTCCTCGACTACACGCCACCAGTCTTTCGCTGCCTCGCGGAGTGACTGATTTATTAGGTAATGCAAATTTGTGTTGCCGGTGAGCTCCCAAAATTACTCAAATTCTCTGAGATATCTCATTGGTCTCTCTTTACCATCTCCGCTGAATGTCGGGGGTCTCTGTTTTACCGCGAAGGCTTGACTTATGTTTAAATCACCCTGGGTCATATTTACCGTCTGCGATAGTCGATTTCGTATTTCTTCTTCCACTTCTTCTATTCTCGTTCTGTTATTTTTGGCCATTTCTACGGTGGTTTTTGTTAGTTCGTTTGCTGGTGTAAGCTACTTCTCGTGATCTGTAGCTTTTTCTCGAGGTCGTTGAAGTCTGTCTTTCGGGCGCGGTCGATTTCTTCCATATCGGCCTTCATTAGATCCTGCGATATCGTCAGCTTCCGATCGTTCTGTGCGACCACTCTATCGATTTCTTCTCGGAATTCCTGCTGCACGACCTCCTGTGTTTGCCTGCACCTCAGGACGCATTTTTCGTCTAGGTCATTTACCTGTTCATTCGTGGCAAGGCGTTCCCGAGTTTGTTCATTTTTTATTTCTTTGAGCTCTCGCAGCATTACGCGTATACTTTCATCAATTTCACGTTGTAACGCTTCCGAGCTCGCTCTTACCCGCTCCCTCTCTGTCATCGTGCTGTGCCCTACTTGGGGCGAGGTTGTTGGCGTGATACCGAGTGCGCTTTCCTCGGCGGGAGTTTCGTCGATGATGTCTGGTGTCGGTTCCGCCATCCTGTTGACACGACTTGCCGATTTACCCAGGTTTTTATTTATTCTTTAAAACCTCGAGTCCCTGTTCGGGCGCCAAATGAAACGGTATTACCTGAATCATTAAATTTTATGGTAAGTTCGAGACTCGAGGTAGAATAAATAGATTAATATCCTGTTGGTAAGGCAAAGAAATTTATTGAGAATTCATTTCGGGGTAATTACAGTTGCTCCTTATTTTCGACGCCGGTGCTCTAATTAGTACCGCGCTAAGCGTATCGATCTCGATTGATTGATATTGGCGCTAGCGATCATTCGGGGTGCGTCGTCTAGTGTAGATACGAGTTTTGCCAATATGGCTGCGGCCTCTCTTGTCACGCGTGTGTGTGTGACTCGTTTATATTTTGTTTTAGTTATAAATAAACATTTTGCTCGAATCGCGGCGTGTCTCGTGTGGTGTATCTGTGTCGTTGGAATTCTCCGTAGACTGGTGAGTTGTTTCGATTTTTCTTTATATCAAGCGTCCCGAGATGAATTTTCTTTCCTCCTTCCAGCTGATTCCTCGGGTCGTTGACCCTTCGCCGAATTTGTGGACCGTTGTTGAGTAACTTCGTCGTTGGTGCCGGCTGCTTCTCAGGTGAGTCGCGAATTTTAATACGAAATTAATTGTGTCTCTGTCTTTTCAGATCTGTACCGTTCCGAGAGTCAAACGAGACTCGTTGTCTCTACCGTGGTAGAGACGTCAAGCGTCGTAAGGCAACAGTCGGGTAAGGCCTGGTCGGACTACACGGGTAAGAGACCAAGGTGACTAAGGTGAGTTCGAGAGGGTGTTTGCCCCTATTTATACTCATTGCTGTTTGCTTTCATTTACGAGAAATATCGCCCCCTGGTGGTACTAATTTATTTCTATGTTTCAGGTGGACCCGTTTCAATATATATATTGTGACGAGGCAGTACTCTCCTCGCAGATCGCGCTCGCTATTAATATTCGTGAGGAATATAAGCAGGAAAGAAAAGCAGAGTCGCGACGCCTCGCTCCCGTGAAAATAAAAGAAATAGAAGGACACACTCTGTCGGCGAGGCTTCCTTTATTTACAGAGAGCGGTCGCCAACCGTCAGCAGCAACGACGAGAGAGAGCGACGCTGAGCGAAGGAAGAAGGAGCGAGAGGGATGGCTGCGCCGGCGATCGAGGAGCGATCGCCGAGAGACCCCCACCTTCGCCGGCAGAGGAACAAGGGAGCGAGGAGAACGCACGAGCCGGCGGACACCGAGAGAAGAAGTAGATTAAGAAATCAGTGAGAATTGGAAGACCGTGAGAGTTAGAATTTGGCGAGCGTTAGAGATAAAGGGTGGCGATTAGCGGAGAAAGAGAGTAAATTAGGAGTAAAGTAGACAGTGAGAAAGCGAGGATTGTTCGGAGTGAGAGACGGAAGGTGGAGAGACTGTGGAAATTTCGAGTGTGAGAGTAGCGAGTGCGAGAGTGCGTGAGAGGGAGAGAGCGAGGCTGAGCCACCGGAGTACCGGCGAGAGAGAGCGAGAGAGAGGGACGATCGCCAGGAGAACCGCTGTGCGACGGGCGAGAGCGAGGACCCGAAAAATAGACAAGGTAGGCGCACGAGGTGCAATTCTTTTCTTCGGCGGGTTGAACCGCCGTATAGTCGTACGTGAGGCGGTGGAGGGGGTCCGTCCCGCGCTCCTCATATTCCCGAATCGGTGGCGGGGTTCTTCCGGCGTCTCCGGAAGACCGCCAAGTTTCGCTGAGTCGAATTCTCCGCGAGGAATTAGAGTAAGAAAAATTGTAGAGTAAAATACGATAATAAAACGTCAATTGTTTTCTGTATTGTAATGCGTTGGTGCTCACCCGTTACTTCAACTCAAAATTAACTCAGTAGTAGATTGCCCTCCGAATTCCCCCCCCCCCCTTTTCTTCCCTGAGTGAAGCTGAGGCGAACGTAGAATCGAACGTGCCCTTGGTATTTCGGGCAGAAAGAAATACCTGGCGCCCTAAGCAAAACGCGAAAGGCAATAGAATAGAGATGAAAAAGGAGACACGGGCGTCATTAGAGATTTTATGACTGGTAGCTCGCCACCTGTTTTATGCGAAATTTTCAGGGAACGAGCTCGTCACAATATATATATATATATATATATTGTGACGCGCTCGCTACCCTGAAAATTTCGCTAAACAAGTCGCGAGCTGCCCGTCCAAAATCTATAATGACGCCCGTGTTTCTCTTAATTGTCTTTTCTCTTATTCGCTCTCACCTTTAGGCGCCAGGTATTTCTTTCGCCCGAAATACCAAGGGCACAGTCTCTTGACTTTTTTCCTTCTCACGACTGCACGGCTAAACTCAGGAATGGGGGTGGGGGATTCGTAGGGCAAACATGTATCATTAAAGCGATCCCGAAAATCACGGGTGAGCACCACTGTTCAATTTTTAACATAACATTTAATTCCCCCTTACTTGGGCAACAACAATAATGTCATACAATTGGAGAAAATTTTACTCGACATTCATCGTACGCATTCAGTTACTCGTTACGCTATTTGACCTTTGTATTGCCTAAGAGAGACACAGCTGTTTCCCGGAGACGCCGGAAAGCACAGCTAACGACTTGGGCCTACGAGGGGGTGCGGGACGGACACCCTCTACCACCCCGCGTACAACCACGGAGCGTCCGTACGTCGAATAAAGGAATTGCACCACGTGCGCCTACCTTCTCTATTCGCCGTCTCTCTCGTCCTGCGCGTCGCACCGCGGAACTTGGGCGTCGTCCCTCTCTCTCGCTCTCGCTCCTTCGTCGCTCCCTGGGGCTCGTTCTCTCTCCCTCGCACACACTCCGCCTCGCGTAATCCTTTCCTTTGCGTTCTCTCTCTCACTCTCTTCACTCGTCTCACTCACTCTCCGCACTCTGTTCCTATTCTCTATACTTTTTACAACCACACTTCCCAGCTCTCACTCTTTTCTTACTCTCGACTATTCACAATCTTTACTTCTCGACTTCTTACTCTCGACTATCGCAACCTGCTCTAATACTCGCCAAATTCTAACTAACTAATTCTTCTTGCCGGCCGGCTCCGTCGCTCTCCCGGTCACGTGGTCGGGGCCGAGTCCGTCCGACGATCGACGATCGCTCCTTCGGCACAGCCATCTCTCTCGCTCTGCCGTCGGCCGTCGTCTCTCTCCGTCGTTAGCCGACGCCGTCGGTCGTCGTCTCTCTGAAATTTATGAAGATTTCGACGACAGTGCCCGTTCGACCGTGCCTGGTTTCCACCACGGGTGCGAGACGGCGCGACGCTGCTGTTTAGACTCGACGTGCCTGCGAGGCCTATAATGCCTCGTCACAATATATATATATATATATATATATATATATATATATATATATATATATATATATATATTGTAACGTAGTTCGTGTGAGGACGCGAGAAAAGTCAAGTAGTCGAGACGAAGGAAGGTGTTGGTAAATTAGATTTTATTACTTCTGATCGATACACGAAATATGTCGCGTGAGCCGTAGCGTGTACTCTCGCTAAGTACCCACGGTTCACTTAATTAGCCGCGGTATGCACATCGGCGCTGTGATCTCAGCGAGTTCCCGGTCAATGCTGATACGTTAATCGATGGCGTATCCGAAATCAATATGGCCGCGGCCGTGACGTGCGCGCGAGTGTGATTATTGTTTTTGTACGAGTTTTTGGTTTTTAGTGCGTTCAAAAGTGTTATTTCTCGTCCTTTCGGGATAACTAAAATTGGTAAGTGTTATTCTGGTACGCGCGTTCGCTTTGATCGTTTATTTTATCGACTTTTTTATCTTTTCAGGTATTGAAAAGCAGTCTTGTTTGTCGACGGTCTTTCTTCTTCTTGATTGTATTGGAGATGACCGTCCTCTCGCCTTTGGACCAGAAGTAAGTTGTTTTCTGATTTGCGTTGCGAGTTTTTCTTTTTTATTGATCGCGTTGCCGTTTTCAGGTGATTGTCGAGGATACTGCGCTGCGTGACTGCGCTTTACTGATCTTGCGCTCCAGCTTAGGTCTGCGCCTCCTGGTTCTTTCCCCGCCTGCTAGTGGTTGGTGGGTCTCTTGATTCTTGCTGCGCCTCCTGGTTCTTGCTGCGCCTCCTCAGTCTCCCTCGACCCCGGTAAGTTAATCTGATTCGAGCTTGCCCTGAAGGTTGCTCACCCGCTGACTCCGCTGTCACAATACCGAGGTATTGTGCTGCTCCGCCAGGGTTATTGCTTCCTTCTAGTGGTTCGCTCTTATCAGAACCGATTTCAGAGATACTTTCCTGGTTTATTTGTTGCCCTTTTATATTCTCGTAAACATTATGTTGTTTGCGAGATCTGTTTTTGTTGCTCGCCATCTGGCGGTTGTTTATTTAACTCACCATTGTTTATTTTGTTTATAGGTCACGGGGTCGGTCGTCGTTGGACCGTTACAATATATATATATATATATATATTGAGACGTCTTCCTGCCCAGGTCAAGTGCCGCCACCTGTCACCGCACCTGAAAATGAAATTAGAATTAGAAAAGGACAGAATAAAGATTAATTCATGGAAAATGAGATAGAGGGAAAAGTTTCTCCAAGGTAGAAGGAAAGAAAAGAAAATATATAAGCGAGGAAAAATAAGGAGAAACCACCGAAAATTCACAGACTTTGACAGCGAGAAAGTTTTGAGAAAGCTGGTACATTGCTCTCCGAAAGGAAAGCGAGGGTGGCTAACTCGAGACCGACTCGCTGGAGAGGAAAAAGGGAATAGACGGGTTAAAGTATAGAAATTTTGGACCAAAATTGTATCGAATATTCCATTGGATTCAAAAGCGAGAAATTCTCAAGAAGGCCGGTACATTGCTCTCCGAGAGGAGAGCGAGGGTGGCTATCTAAAGAACAACTCGCTGGCGAAGAGAAGGAGAGAACGGGTTGAAGTAAACTAATTTTTGGAGAAAGGTTAGAACGAGGAAAGCCGAGAAGTTTCTAAATTCAGAAGTCAAAGAAGAAGCAAGGTACGCAAAGGCGCAGCGGAAGAAGAATCAATACTTGCGGAGATACACCAAAGAAACGACACGCAAGGCGAGAACAGCAGAGCGGTCCCTCAGCAAAAGACTCACAACAATTACAAGAAGCAGGACAGTGGAGAGAGGAGGAAAACAGACAAAGAAATTCTAAAAAACTTACCAATATCTAAATCCTGGTAAATAAATCACTAGCAGTGGTACGACCAAAATCAAGCAGCATAAAAAGGCATAGTCCTTCCAAAAGCAAAAGCATAGTCCTTCCAAAATCAAGAAGCATCGTATATCTTAAGCAAGCTGACTCAAGTCCTGCAATAAAAAGAAAAGGGAGCAGCAGAATACTAATGCAACGAATAATCAAGAAATAACAAGGCGCGGACTCACCCATAGAGAAAACAAATCTGGGCACACCGCCTCAATTAACGACGAGGCCACACGGCGGCTCTAAAAGAAAACAAGAAAAATAGCAAAAGCACCCACGACAAGCTTAAGAATTAAAAAGGGACTTACCGTGCCGAATTAATCCTTGGAACAAGTCGTACAACACGAATACACTTATGCGATTCACTGCGGCACCGCCATCTTAACTGTCAACCAGCAAGAATCGATTCCCATCGATTACGACGCAGCTAATCAGACCGGGCAGGAGAAAATTATCATTACGGAACGCGCCAATCACCACGCAGCAACGGCCGGTGATACGCGCCAATCAAAGTCGAAGAGCGAAAGTGGACAATTAGGATGAGGAACTGTGTGAACTTAGAAGCATAAAGATAAAATAAAGAATAATTAAAAATTTTTTTTACGTCTACCCCTCAATTTCTTTCGAGTCCATACAGAACATTTCAATATATATATATTGTGACGAGCTCGTTACCTGAAAATTTCGCTTAAAACCGGCAACGAGCTACCAGTCCAAAATCTCTCATGACGCCCAGTATTGTTTTGTTCAATGCACACCTTTGCCTTATTCCTTATCGTTAGGCGCCAGGTATTTCTTTCGGCCCGAAATACCAAGGGTATTTCGTCTATCTCTTCCAATACTATTCCGGCTCGTCCTCAGGAATGGGGGGGGGGGGGGGGGATTCGTAGGACAATCAATCAATTTTCTTATGCTAAATGAAATAACGGGTGAGCACCGATAATTACTACGACTCAAACAAATGTCTGTTTATTATTTTAATTCTATTTACAAATGTCTCATTCGCGCGTTACACACACTCTCTCATTCCCTTTTTTTAATCCATTATGCCGACTTCCGGAGACGCCGGGGGACACAGCCTACACGTGAATGGGCGAGGGGGGCAGGAGTGGGACGCACTCTACTGCCTCACGTACTATGAGAAGAAAATGCACCGCGTGCGCCTACCTTTTCGTCGACGTCGATCGCCTCGGTCTCGCACAGCGTCCTCGGCACGTATCCTCTCACTCGCTCTCTCTCGCCGGTACTCCGGTGGCTCAGCCTCGCTCTCTCCCTCTCACGCACACTCAATCCTTCGATGTTTCTCGCTCTACTGCACTCTCAATCCTCTCTCACCTTCACAGTCTCACTCTCCTTTCTAACTCTTTTTTCTCACTACTTCTCGGTCGCTTTTTTTTCTAACTTTACTCTCACGGTCTTCCTCTTTATCCAACTTCTAACTTTTTCTCAATCTAATTTCTAACTCTCTTTCTCGACGCTCAAAATCTAACTCTCACGCTCGCCAAATTCTAACTGACTTCTTAATCTAATTCTCTCTCGGTGTCCACCGGCTCGTCCGTTCTCCTCGCTCCCTTGTTCCTCTGCCGGCGAAGGTGGGGGTCTCGCGGCGATCGCTCCTCGATCGCCGGCACAGCCATCCCTCTCGCTCCTTCTGCCTTCGCACAGCGTCGCTCTCTCTCGTCGTTGCTGCTGACGGTTGGCGACCGCTCTCTGTAAATAAAGGAAGCCTCGCCGACAGAGTGTGTCCTTCTATTTCTTTTATTTTTACGGGAGCGAGGCGTCGCGACGCTGCTTTTCTTTCCTGCTCATATTCCTCACGAATATTCTTAGCGAGCGCGATCTGCGAGGAGAGTACCGCCTCGTCACAATATATGTTTGTAAAAAGGCACTTACCGGTACCATAATCGAACCCGAAGGGTACATACGGGGACATTTGTTACATATGGGGTCGGACCCCGTATTTTTTTAGATAAATCGGATGATACGGGGGCCGGTCCCGATTTTATTTTTCGATCATTATGAGGTCCGCTTAACGGCGACTGAAAGGAGGTTACGAGGACCTCTGCTACGTAAATAGTACAGAGGCTGAAAAAGACGAAAAGCATAACCTCTTGGTGAAAATATCTGTGAATATTGACAGAAATAAAGGTTAGCTGGTATGAAAGTTACAAAGTGAATTAAGCTATCTAAGAACTCAATACAGTAATGAGTTTGAATCATTTTTTTTCTATTGACCAGGGGAAAGTTTTGCACCTTCCGTATCGAAATCATTATAATTTTACTATTTCTATCCAATGATTCGGTAAGTATAATTTATGCATTATCAATCTAAAGAAACACTCATGGAAGGAATGCCGGTGTCATTGACGATTCGTAAAGGGTAATACAGAAACCGAACGAGGTACATTGATAGGTTACGTCTGTATAGAATGGTATATTTTGACATCCGTTTGTATTTCACGTTGATGATACGTGAACTTAATGCATATTTACGGGAAAGATTAGTTTCGATGTATACATCTATGCGTAATGATACAAAAGAGTGGTAGAAAAGAGACACCTATTCATGTGTTGTATCGGTCGAAATCAGGACATGGAGTTCTATTTAAATGGGTGGTTACGACTTATACCAATACAAAAAGATGTATACATCAAAACTATATTTCATTAAAAAGGTGCATGTTAGGTCCGCAGATTTCATGAATATATGCGCGGTCCCTATATTATCCATTACACAACTTTAGCGGTACCAATATATACCATTATACATACGAGCGTACGTAGTAGACACGTTTTTCCTAAGCGTATGTCTCAGAATCACAACTGATTCAATCGTGAAGTGAGCTCTGATTAAAAACTTACAGCAAGTCCATTTACCAATTTACAAAAAACGATTTTTTTTCTTTCCATAAATTGATAGTTCAACTTCTTAAGAATATTGTGTCCAATTTACATAGCGGATTTCGAAGAATTGTTGGAGTTTTCGCAAAAAGACGCCAAGAACGTTCGTGCCGACTAAACAGAGCTGTGTGACTTTGGGTGCGTTTTATGTTCCGTATGGTACAAAAGAGTACCTGTTCATGTGTCGTATCGTTCAAAACCAGGACATGGAGGACTACTTGAATGGCCGGTTACGCTATGTACCAGTACAAAAAGATGTATACATCAGAATTATATTTCATTAAAAAGGTGTATATTGGGCCCGTAGATTTCACGAATATATACGCGGATCCTATATTGATAACGGTCAACATAGTATTTTATGAGACTATACTATGAAAATATATATGACAGTGAAATAAGATAATAATGATCCATAGATGAAAATCAATAATTTGATCTCGAATGTCAGAATGTCTGAATTTGTCTAAAATGTTTTATAAAGGGCTCCAGAAAAAGGTACATGACCAAATTTTAGGTAAGGTTCCGTAACCTGGCTCCTCTCTTCTGACCATGCCGAAATGTTACTTTCACCTTTCTTTCAATCTTCTTGGAGGACTGCTAAAAGGATTCTTGGCAATTTAGATATTTTTGAATATTCAATTTAGATATTTTTGAATATTCAATTTAGATATTTTTGAATATCCAATTTAGATATAGAACGTCACTTATTTTACTGACCTTCTACTGCACTAAAGAAATCTAAAAAAGCCAAACTCTAATAAACCCATTGAACAAGGCGAGCGATCTACGTGCACGAGCAACCATAATTCGACAAAACGGGAGGAATACTATATATTTCGAAAACTATTGCTATTCGCCAAAAATGTTTTTACATAATCTCTTATAATGTTAAAGGAAAGTATCGGCTCGATCGGAGAGGGAGGTGTATCGGAACCTCATTCGTAGCATCCGTAGTGGTGATGGTCCTGCTATGTACTCCTAAAGAAGATGTGTACATCCGTGTGGTACGGTACACAACATACTAGACACAGTTGTGTTGTGACCTTTGATGTTACCATGTGCCACCACACGCAATTGTACGCATCTAATATATATAGTGACAAGTGTTCATTCTTTGTTCCGGTTTCATGGGTGGGACGGTTATTGTGGGGACCTCGAAGCTATAGTTTTTTTATTGCGGCTTAGCATTAAGTTTTGGTCGTAGAAACCGCAGTTTGATGCCTGTTGGAACAACGTTCGGTTCGATCGAGAAAAACGTTCGTATTAGTGCGGTTCGACGATGATTTTTTACATATTTGTACAATCTCGCATGTGAATAGCAAAGACAAAGATGAAACACAGTGTTGATGGTATATACGCCTACATATCTGTACTGGTAGAATCGGTTAAGTTTTCTTGTCTCGCGTTTTGCCTTATTTTTTTCGTGTGAGATTTTACGGTATCGCGGCAATGAGTGAGAATTTTGAAAGTATCTGAAAGAAATTTTGATTTGTAAAATTAATCTGAAAGTAAGAGTCGTGGGTTCGATCGGCGAACTGTCTCGGCCGCGAGCGAACGTCCTATTTTTCCTGGCTTTGTCCAGCCGTGCGGACCTCACCGCTATTGTCACTTGGCAAATTGTTGCTCTAGCTCGGAATCTCAAAGCGATCGCGGCAACGCCGCCTCGATGCGACGATACCATAAAATCTCACACGAAAAAAAAATAAAGCAAAACACGAGACAAGAAAACTTAACTCTGGCAGAGAGACCGTTTACGCGATTTTCGGCTCAGTGGAAAATCTGCCACGTTACAATGTATACCTCGAAGCGAATATTATTCGTAAAGATTTATACCCGATCTTCATTAGTTCTATTATTTCCATTTTTCAAAGTTAATTATTAGGAACCATCTCAAATGAAAAATAGAAATAATAGACCTAATGAGATTCTGGTATACATCTTTACGAAAGATATTAGCTTCGCGGTATACACCTACATGTATTGGTACAAAACGGTCCTTAGTTGTGTGTCGTATCGGTCAAAATCAGGACATAGAAGTCTACTTAAATGACTGGTGATGCTTTCTACCAGTACGAATATTCGTATGCATCAAAACTATGTTTCATTATAAAGGTACATATTGTGCTCGCAGATTTTGTAGAATTAAGGAAACACGTTGCAACGATGTGTGTGAACTTTAACCTCACCGATGAGGAGGTATCAAATCTAGCAAGACTTTATGGGCCATGCAGAACGCATTCATAAAGATCACAATCGGCAACCGATTATCACGCGTGATATAATCCAAATGTCAAAATTAATGGAAATCGTTCAAGGGCAAGGAAATGACGATTCTAGCGACGAAACAGATAGCGAAGAAGATTCCCCCTCTGAAATTAGAAAAGATGCGACAGCAGTTGAAGGAAATAGAGATGACACAGTCGTTCCATTGCACGATTCTTTAGCAGAAGCTTCAAGCAATAGATGGTCCGAAAACGGTAAGAAACCTCGAAGAGCTCGCTGAAGTAAGAAAACGTTTTTACAGATCACTATATTCTTCGAGGAAAAGAGAAACAATTCACACTGCAAGTCTTGCTAACAAGTACGAGTATAAGGCCACCTTCAAAAATTGAATATCTTGGCGAAAAACAGGTCCTATGCCAATTTACCAAACAGTCTAATACTTTTCGGCAAGACTGTACATTCAATTGATAAGAGCTCAACGTAATGGAGGATTTGGTAACTAATGCAGATAATATGAAAATATAAATAAATAAATTATTTCTAGCGACATGTATTTCCAAAGTGCAGGTTCATTAAAGACGCCATTACGTTGGAATTGTGTTGATCAACATTTTTATACAGCCGAAGGTTTGTCACTCATGATTATTTTTATACAGCTTCCCCTTACGGGACGTGCAAACGTGTGCGTTGGACACAGGAGGAGAAAACGATCGCTCTACGAGAGTTTAAAGATTTCCTCGAACAAAAAAAGCTACCTTCTTTCAAGCATATCCAAGATGTTATCAATCGAAATAGCTGTATGACCGCCCGCAGTGTTGCTTCAATAAAAACCTGGGTCAACAACCAAATAAAAAAAAAGTAGCCGGCCTTTTTAAATCTTTATATTTGTCCATGCATCTATTTATTTTAGTATTAATGCACCGCAATATTATATAATTGGGCCTATTAAGTAGCAGTCCTACTATTAACCGTTTTGTCTAAAAATTGAAAAATCGTTTATATTATTTATATTTACATATTGTGACGTGATTTTCCCGACGTAGGGAAAAGTCACGGTCCCAAGGCTGTTACCTGGTTTGCCCTCGCCGCACCACCCAACGATCGTACGCGCTACCGATGCTTTAATTTGTTGTATTGCCGTTTATGAATAAATTTTATTAGCTGACAGTGTTGTCAAAGGAATGTTTTGGGGAGGAAACGGCACGGCGTTCGATCCTGACGAGGAGAAGAGAGCTCGAGGTAACGAGTTACCCGTCAGGAAAGAACGGCCGGCGAGTACGCGCGAGAAATTGATGCAGGTCCGGCTGCAATACCGGCGCCCCGCTGTTAGGTGCATCGTGCATGAGGGGAAGCGGGGGTTTTTAGATTGAGGGCGAGAGCGGGAACCTCTCGCGCCGCCGACGTAAGTGCTCCCCTATGCACGGTGACCATGGGGATACGATTTTCGGCGTACTCGCAAGATCTCGTGTACCGTCGATAATTGCGATTTCGTTGAGGGAAGTATTGTGTCGAGCGAGAGGGCAGTAGCTCTCGATGATCGATTTCGCATTTCGACTGATCGAAATATGATTGGTCGAAAATCAGTTGTTACCGTGTCGCGCTCGAGACCAGAGGTGTCTCGCGAAGCATCGTAGAGAGAGCGAGGTGTCTCTGTCTCGCATACGCGCCGTGCGTATGCTGAGTTCTCTCTCTACGTACGCGCTCTAGCATTGTCTCGCTCTCGCTTACGCGTCGTATGTAAGTCGCGCTCTCTCCCTCTAAGCACTCGCTCTAGACTCGTTGTTCGTCTCCCGCCGAGGTGAGAGGTGTAAGTTCGCGTACGCGCTATAGGGAGTTCCGTGTCGACCCGGCTCCCTATAGATGAAATAAATTCGCGTTTTCTCGATCGTTCTCGTAAAACAAATTAGTTCTCGCAAAATAAAAATTAATCTGTCGGTGCCGATGGTTAAAAATTAAGCTCTCGTGATAGTTATTGTGATTCGTTTTGCTGATGATTTCGTGCTCAGAAGTTTTCGTGAGTGAGTTCGCCGAATTCTTGTTCTCGTTTTCCGATCGAGACTCAGTCTCTCGCGGAAAATTAACGACGTTTTGGTGCCATCTCGGAGTGACGTACCCCGACCCTCTCTACCATAATCGACAGCCTGAGCGGCCGAGCGTTTCCGGTTTGTCGATCTCGCTAGCGCATCCAGGTGGACCGGATTGTCACCTCCGGCGAAACAAAAGTGACCCGATCCACGCAGGTAAGTCGTGAGCATGGAGGGGCCGGGTCGTTCCCTCCCGACCCCCAGGTTGTGCCGGTTGTCGATACCGGCGAAATAAAAATCGACTGGCGCCCTGCCGGCAAAATTGCGGATGCGGTAGCGAGAGAGAGAGACGACCGAAGGTGACGATGGCGGAAGGATTCCGGAAATTCGTCACAATATACATCATAATTTTAATACATATGTACACTTATAAATGGTATTGTAAACCTACGTATACGTTCAATACCCGATGTACATTCGGTCCCGACATGTGCCTTTTTACAAACATATATATATATATTGTGACGTTGTGCACAATTTTCCTCCCCCGCCGGTGGTCCTCTAAGGTGGCCGTTCCACGTTTCCACCTAAAAAGTAAGTATAATAATTAGAATCATAGTTTATAAAATCCCGTCCCGATCCTTCCCCAAAGTAAAAGTACAGGTGCAAACACTTACGCTCCGAGGGATACCCACCGGTGCCTGTGACAGGACAACCCACCGCTCTGCAGTCCGTCATTACCGTCATCGTTGTCCTCGTCATTACCGTCATCGTCGTCCTCGTCGTCGCCGTCATCGTCGTGCTCGTCGTTGTCGTCGTCTTCGTCCTCGTCGTTGTCGGCGTCGGTATCGTCCCGGCCGTCGTCAACATCCAATCATCGTCGTCGGCCTCGTCATCGCCCCGATCATCGTCGTCGTCGTCGTCGTCGTCGTCGTCGGCATCGCCGTCGACGGCGCGACCATAACCTGAAAGGGGAAAGAAAACGACAGGACTACCCCGAGGACAAGAAGAAACCAGAAGAAAAATACGAAGACACCGTCAGGACCACCCCGAGGACACGCTGGACCAACAAGGACGACCCATCGAAGTGAATAACACCAGGACATCCCGCAAATTCACCACAAATCCACCGGCACGAGTACACTTCACACCCTTTCACTCACCTGTCAAACTATTATGCAGATCGTCCCGTTCTCCGACCACTCATCATCAATCGACATAGTGGCGCGAGAACGGGCGAGATGGCAGCAGCGCGCAATAAGAAAAATCCTAGTTATGCTAAATCCCGATATTCATGAGAGCGACCCTACCCTATCGCCCCGTTACGATAATTCTCCTCTTTCCCAATCGATCTCCCCAACGTAATTCCCACCCATTGATTTCCCATCGACCCGTTACCGCGTAACCCGTGCGGCTGCTGCCCAATCACCGAAGGACGTCCCGGCCAATCAACGGCCGAGAAAAATTACGGAGCTTCCGGAAAGACATGTGCTTGACACTTAGATTGCGACCACCGACGAGCGTGGAAGAGTAGAGACGAATTATCAAATTAGAAGCGAAATAGAAAGTATTAGAGAAGAGCGAAAAGAAATAGTTAGAGTGTGAGAGAGGTGAACAGAGTTAGGGTGAAAGAGAAGTGAAGTAAGAACTGAAAAGGATAGTAAAGATTGTATTGGAGAGTGCAGAATTGAGAAACGAACCATTAGAGTGAGTGACGAGATTTAGAGTGCGGCGTGAGTGGAAAAAAGGACGAGTGAAAGGTCGAGCGTAGTACGAAGGAATAACGGAAAGGAAAGAGAAAAATCGAGACGGAGAGCGACAGGATACCTGGAGATCGACGACGAGTAAGTGTTTGCACAGTCCCCCCCCCCCCCCCCCTTTACCAAGAAAGGATAATAGCGATAATCGAGACCCCAATTCCCTCCTTGCAGTTGATACCTGCCGTTCAGTAATTAGAATCACCCCTTGTATATTCTCTGTTTCCTATTTCCCCCTTTCTCTACGGCAGTATTTAGTTCAGCGTATTTCTTTCTTAACATATAAAACCTTGCGTGGAACGGTCATACGGCGTAGCGGTATAGCGTATATAGTAAGTAGGTACCTCCCTCCCCCTTCCCGCACCCATCTCCCAGTCGCCGAACGTCCCGTGCCGAGCGAGCACATACGACTTGCCGTGTTTACCCCCTTTCGTAACGTTGTCCTTCGGACAGCGGTCGAGCGTCGCTCGTCCCTGTCACTTCCCCGCACACCGACCTACCCCCCCCCCCCCCCCCTTTACCACCATCCTACCTCAGTGGCCATTACAAAGAGGCCGTATCGAGTCGGAGAACCCCTGACCCCTGAGATCCATCCTTTTTTTTTCCTCATAGGTACGTAGTCATAAGTATTGTGTATGAATTGTTAATTTTCGAATTAGCTGGCGCCCAAAATTATTCCCGTGTATTGTGAAATAGAATCGTCCCCAGAGATCGTCCGCCGATCATAATATAAAGATTCTTTTTGAGTTATTGGTAGTGTCTTAGTATTATTTAAGAGAGATATTGTTTGAGAAATATTATTTTTGGAGAGAAGTATTTTGTTTCTGGGAATTATTGAAAAAGGGTAAAATAAACGAGAGTTATTGTTTTATTCTTTCCTGTCGTTTTTTTGTTGACATTTATCATTACGTATTTCAGACACCCCCCCCCCCCCCCCCCCCCCCCCCCCCATCGGCGTAACAATATATATATAGACTCGAAGTAACGCCACGAAACGATGAGCGAAACGAGAGTGCGGGCGAGAAACATGGGGCCGTACAAGAATACTACCAATTTACAGTAAAAGAAAAATACTGTAAAAGCACGATGGCTCGCAGAGTGACTTAGCGTTATACGAATCAAGCATATACGTACAGTCATGTACATGCGTTTGTTTTGCTTAAACAACTTGTAAAACAGCGAAAAGTCAGGGAGTGTGAGAAGAAGAGGAAGGTTCAACGAAAGGAAGTAAATAAAAATGCGGAGATTGCGAGTCGGGAGGATGGAAGTTGAGGTGCGAATAGGAAAAGGTATATGGCCGGAAAAAATGCTGACGCGCAAGAGTACATCCGGTGCAGTAATCCCGTGTTAAAGCGAAACTTTGTATCCTCTTCGCGCGTCTAGTTTTCTAGTTTTTCTCCTTCTTCTTTTGGCAGCGGCTTTGTTTCTTTTTCTTTTTACTTGGCTTACGCGTTTTTCGTACGGTCACATTATGTCTACAATATTTCTACAATATATTAAGTCAAGGCAATTCTGCTGACAAGTAACACTACCCAAGTGTCACTCACCGATTGGAATGGAATTTTGCACATCAATAAAACATAAAAAAATATTGAACCCGTATTTTTTTTCCTAAATGCGTATTCTAAGGGTGTAAACCACCCAACAAAGAGGTGAAAATGCGGAAAATCATTGAGAATGTTGTATAAAGAATTATCAGAAATTCTTTTGAGCTAACAGTTTCTATTCCTATCGACAAAGTATTGAAAAAGTTTCAACCCCGTAACAGGTGCGGAACACCTCTAAATTGGGGGTTGAAAATGGAGAAACACGCAAAAAAAATTATATAAATCGTGAACATGCAATTTCCGAAAATGTTTTCTTGCTTAATACATAGCTAACGTTGCGTCTAATAATTAAAAAAAATTCATCCCCTACGAGGCTCAAAACACCCCTAAATAAGGGGTCGACAGTGTCAAATAGCGAAAAAAAATGTATAAAACGTAAATATGCGATACGTATCAAATTGATTCTGCTGAATACGTAACTTTTGTCGCGACTAATAACTAAAAAATAAATCAACCCTCTACCAGGCACAAATGCCCCTAAATGAAGAGTTGATGGTGCATTTAGACGAAAACAACCCTATAAGATGAAATTATGCAATAACCAGAAACTTTTTTGTTTAATACACACTCTCTAAAAGGTTAACTATAAAAATAATTAAACAGCTCCCCACGAGACACGGACACTCCTTAGTTTAGGAGTCGAAAGTGTAAAAAGATAAAAAAGAATTGTATTAGACGCAAATACGCAACGTGGATGTAGTAAATTTCTGTTCCCTTTGGGGTGGTTGATTTGCGTGCCTCTCACGACTTGGTTTGGGTTACAATGAAACCCTTAGCATCTTCGGGGTGCTGGATTATAGTGAGTTTCCCCTAGCCTCTCACTCTTTGCCCTATTTAATGGCAGTTTCATGAAAGCAATTTACTATTTAACGTAATTATTACAATAATGTGGCAAATTATTTTCATTTGTTCCAAAAAAATGCCGTATACAAAGATGTTTGGTACACCATGCGCACTTGACAACTGCAAACTCAATACAAAGTTCGCAAATCATATCAGTACTTTGAAAACAGTACTGTACAGGTGTCTGTGTTACATCCCCATAACGTAACCACCATCGCGCCTTAAATACGAGCATCCCTCCTTACGCCAACGCACGACGCAACCCTAACTCGGGGATGAACGCGGCGGGGAGAGATGCTCAGGCCCAAGAGTGGGGACAGACGATAAGGATAAATTTTCCTCCGAATTGGAAAAGTAAGGAGTAGGAGACGGTGGAGACTTTGGACCAATAAGAAATTTGTAAACTACCCTCTCCAACCCCTACGTCTAATAGACAAAGATAGTTGATAGACTAGTATATAAGGCCCGAATTTTAGCATAAAAATCAGTTCTACATCAACATTCAAACTTGTAAGCATCTCTTAAGTCTTCAAAATTGTAAAAGTCCTGGATAGAGCAAAAACCCTGTACTGCTCTACCAGTCTCAACTCAACCAACCAAGAAAAATAGAAAAGAGTAAGTTACTAACTGACTCCCACAAATTATTGAATTGCGAGGACCACCTCGAGTTCAAAATTCCTTCTCAACAACAAGTCGAATTGCGTGGACCACCCCGAGTTCGACGATCCTCCAATACTCCATATTGAACTGCGAGGCCCACCTCGAGTTCGATCATCCTCCTACACAACCCATTGAACTGCGAGGTCCACCCCGAGTTCGATAGATTCCCCAAAGAATAAATGAGTTGCGAGGACAACAGCGAGCTCATTCTTTCCATCATCCGTTGAGTTGCGAGGACCACCTCGAACTCAGAGGATACCTTCCTTACACATTAATCCAAATTCCTGCTAACTTCTGGGGACTCCATAGACAAAAATTCATTTCAAATTCTAGTGGGAAAGAAACCCCGATCAGGGGGACGCAAAAACCAGCTGCGGAAAATTGCCGCTCAATATTACGGGTATTCACGGGATAAAACTCACGGTTACTACACCGAGGAATTCCTGAGCCATACGTTCTCTCAGAAACCCATCAAGAACCATTATTTGTTACACAAATTGGAATATACAATTAATTTCTTACACCCATCTTGGATCCCTGAGAACGATCCTCGACGGAGAATATACGAACAGAGATTAGAAACATGTAACAAAGTTGCAACTCAATAAACAGAATCAATTCTATCAGTTAATTTTGTTTGTCAAAAATTCATTCATCTGATCAAACTCCATTAGCCCGTTTCCCAAGACTCATTAGCTTTGCTAAGGTCAAAAATAGGGCAACTATTATGTTACTAGGACGTAACATCTGGCATTTTTCTGGTTTATCTGCAAGGTAACCACCTTTCCACCATGCATATTTAAACAGATTTACAAATCTTGGCAACGAAAACTGATTATGCGTCAATGACTGCAACTTTAAAATATTATTCCGTAAATGCAAGTTTATGTCAAAATTGTGTAAGAGAACCATATCTGAAACGCATAATGAAATTCTTCCACGGTCTGAAACCATAGACATCTAAGGGCTGAATTAATCCAGTCGTTCCAGCAGATATAATATTAATTTTCACAACTTTATTTTTTTTTGTTTACATTTTCAAACACTTTTTCGGTCTGCCCAGACCAAGAATCCAATAGTAGTGAAGAATTGTTTTCAGCTACTGATAAAAAATCATTTTTATACCATTGAGCAACAATTTGAGATGTTGCTTTTCCATATTTGGAAGCATAAACAGAGATATTTTTTGCTTTATACATATTCCTTTGTACAATCGGTCCAAATTGGCCGCCGGATTTTTGTAATATAATTAGTAAAGGAGAGTGGAGTTTACCATTTGCTGAAATAATTGGTTGTATCGTATAGCTATGAGTTAGTGAATTCAACGATTGAGCAAGACATTCCACTTTCAGTGTTCCTTTAATTGCCAATGTGCGCCCAGCGTGAGATTCCAAATTGAATCCCGATTGATCGGAGCTATAAACGTTTGCTGCTCCTTTTGCTTCGATGTCTTTGCGCACCTTTTCCACAAATTTAGAAGCTGTTTGCTTTAATTCAGCTGCATTTGATAACTGTGCAGTAGTAATAAATTTATTAATTTTTCTAGAAACTATTCCATGCTTTATTTTAAAATGATGCACCCACTTTGATGAAGCCTTAAATAATTTAGAAGATAACTGAACTTCTTCCCTGGCTTTTAATGCCCACCTTTTTATATCTGTGTCATGAATTGGATAACACTTATCAGTGGCACTAGTAAATTGGTTTAAAACATATTCTGAAATTTCATGCAATTTTTCTAATCTCGTTCCTCCTTGTTCAATTTGTTTCCATCTATACAACATTTTTTGATGTTTTACTTTTGGAAACCGATTTTGAACGGACCCGAGGCTTCTTCTTTTTCACTTTCCTGAACACCAATAATTAACTGTCCTTTGCTTATAATCAAGATCTACAGTATCTTCTGATAACGAATCTTCAGTATCTTCAATGGAATCATCGAAGTCTTCGTCTATTTCATCGTCAACTATTACAGCTTCAGCAATTACGCTTTCTTCATTATAACATAGAGTATTATAGCTTTCAATTAATAGTTGGCAATTGGAAGACATCTTTATCAAATCTGCGAGGTCAGAAGCAAAGGATCGTTCTTCATCGGTTATTTCAGATTCAATGTCGTATTCAGGCTCCTTAAGAGTCAGTGTCACATACGACGGGCGCTTCGAAAACGCGATCCCTAATTTCTTCGGCACTGAGCAAGCAAGTGCATTAAAATTTGGAGGGCATATAGAGAATTATGGGACAAGGGGCATGAGAGTCGTATTTTTTTAAAATTTTGAAAAAAATTTTGCAGATTCAGCTTATCATTGGAGAAATGAGATAGTTGTTTATAAATGCACCGATTCTAGCGAAATATAAGACTCTCATGCCCTCGAGCATTAAAAAACGCACATTTTGAGCTTTGTTTCATCTAATTTGATGGAAAATTGGCTGCAAAAATGGCTTTTTGAGTTTCGGAAAGAAAACATCGAGATTTTTTATCGGCACAACGAGAAAATAGTGTGACGAAATTCCGCACGGAGCGTTGACGAAATGTTCTCGCGAGACAGGTCGGTAACTGGTCGAAGAGGCGAGGCATACGGCTGACAAGTGACGGCTCATAGGCCACATAACCACATGCCTATGACGAATATAGAAATCGCTTAGACAGCGTTACCCGGCCTCCTCCGAAGTTGACTGCAACACATGCCTTCCGAAGCCGGTTCGATTTTCACAAAAACGTAAATTCTTATAATTCAGGCATTTGTTCATCTAATGATACACAATAAAGCCCAAAATGTATGTGTTTCGAGTGAGCATGAAAATCTGCAATTCTTTCTTTTCAGGACACGAATAAAAAATTTATATATATAAAAAAAAAATTTATTAAATTGTTATCGTGAAAAGAAAAAATTGCAGATAGAGTCGAACCATCGACATCCTCCCCGTGAGACGACAAGGGTACAACGCCTTAGCCCACTAATAACATAATATTTTATATATATAGTAGCTAATAAAAATAAAATATATATATATATATATATATATGCATTAAAATTTGGAGGGCATATAGAGAATTATGGCACAAAGGGCATGAGAGTCGTATTTTTTTTTAATTTTGAAAAAAATTTTGCAGATTCAGCTTATCATTGGAGAAATGAGATAATTGTTTATAAATGCACCGATTCTAGCAAAATATAAGACTCTCACGCCCTCGAGCATTAAAAAACGCACATTTTGAGCTTTGTTTCATCTAATTTGATGGAAAATTGGCTGCAAAAATGGCTTTTTGAGTTTCGGAAAGAAAACATCGAGATTTTTTATCGGTACAACGAGAAAATAGTAATAGATAATAATAGTAATAATACCCCCTACTCTATATATAGCTAATAGAATATATATATATATATATATATATATATATAGCTAATAGAATATATATATATTTTATTTCTATTAGCTACTATATATATAAAATATTATGTTATTAGTGGGCTAAGGCGTTGTACCCTTGTCGTCTCACGGGGAGGATGTCGATGGTTCGACTCTATCTGCAATTTTTTCTTTTCACGACAAGAATTTAATAAATTTATATATATAAAAATAAAAATGTATTAAATTCTTGCCGGGAAAATAAAAAATTGTAGATAGAATCGAACCACCGACATCCTCCCCGTGAAACAAGGGTACAGCGCCTTAGCCCACTAATAACATAATATTTTATTTATATATACATAATATATATACTGCACGCACGCATGCGCGCGCGTGCCCACATACACACACACACACACACGCACACACATTTATGTATATAAATATATATAAACCGGCCGATATATATATATATATATATATATATATATATATATATATATATATATATATATATATATATATATATATATATATATATATATATATATATATATATATATATATATATATATATATATATATATATATATATATATATATATATATATATATATATATATATATGTAAAGAAAGTACCTATACATTCTCCAATTTCGAAAATGCCGCGCTTCTCAGGTTCCGCGCGCCGTTTATATGAATCTTCGGCAGAAAGATAAATAGTTAGTATCACCCAGAGCATACGCGTGAGAGGTCGTGAAAAGTACGAGTAGAGTGAAGAGAGAACGGATAATAATAGTAAACCCTAATTGCCATTTCTTTGTTCACAGGTAGGAGTGTAAAGAATGTAAATATTGTAAATAATTGTTATTAAGTGGAGTAATGAATAAAAAATTTTTGATTCTCTTTGTTCACAGAGAAACATATTTCGGTTTGCATTATTTGCCCAATAATAATTGTCATATATATATATATATATATATATATATATATATATATTGTAACAGGAGATAGTACATCGACGACAAGCAAAGCTGAACAACAAATTAAACATACAGTTCACGGAACTCCCGGCAGAGGGACAATAAACAAAATCCGCTCTCGCCAACGAGATAGCAACGAGCAACAAATATAAGGCCAACGAAATGAACAACTGATACCAATCTTTCGGTCAAAGCTCGATAAAGAGTACTCGTCATCTGATCGATACAGTAGTACAACGGTGGGTGACTGTTTGAGGCCCGACATTATCACGCAAGTGTTAAGTCGGAGAGGCTCATGTGTTGTTAAGCCCGAGGAAACTGTATACGAGAAGAAGTCAAGGAAATTTAAAAGGCCCGAGAACTGACTAGTACACTGTACCGTCAGCTGTCTCTCCGGCGGCCATCATCGTATCGATAGAGGAAGAGAGAGAGATAGAGGGACGACACATCGAGAGACTTCAGAGACGCCACACACCAACACACCAACACCGTCTCGACGAGACACAACACACCGACATACACATCGGAGCGGATTTGATCATCGAGGATATATCGAACCCATAAGAACGAGACAGGACGCGGCTACGCTGGAGGAAGAGAGAGACGGCGGAACGAACAAGCAGCACGGTGGCGACTCAGAAACCAAAACAACACAGATACACACGAATATAGCAAAATCAAAACAATCCACATACAATACAGATGAGCTACAGTGCCATTTAAATTTCACACTGTATTTAATCTAAATTTTAATAAATTTTATCGATTTTATGAGTGCGTTTTTCAAATTTTCTTCAGCTCCTGCTCGAGTCTCGAACAAAAATAAAATACTGAAACCGCAATACGTTTCAATATATATATATATATATCGGCCGGTTTATATGTGTGTGCGTGTTCGTGCGTATAATTATATATATATATAAGACAATTATTATTGGGCAAATAATGCAAACCTATATAATTACATTTCATTGTCAGTGGCTAATAACAATATTATATTATTAGAATAAGAGGAGATAAGGTGGGAGAGATGGAGATGATGTTTTATATAATAAGATACAATTCGTTATTAAATATTTTTGTATTTATTGAACAATTTATAAACAAATATTTTTAATCGCGTTGCGTTCTTTTTTGCAGACGCCTCAATTGGGCGTCTGTCTTTCGTTGCCTAGCAATGAGCTCGCGCTCTTTATTTTTGTCCGACATTTTTCGGATTGTTGTTTTTGCTGTCTGTAGCTGCTCTTTTAAATTTTGGGCGTACTCCCACCATTGGTACGCCCTTGTTTTCGCCAACGCCAGTTGTTCGTTGATCTCTGGTGCCGGTGGAATAGGAACATGTTCCCGTCGCAACGGGACATCAATATGTTCATGTGCCCTCGGCGCACGAACATGTGCCGGTGGCGCATGAACATGTGCCGGTGGCGCATGATCATGTATCGGCGGGGCATGAAGATGTGCCATCGGCGCATGAGCATGTACCGATGGCGCATGAACATGTGCCGGTGGCACATGAACACGTGGCAATGGAGCATGTCCCCATTCCCACGGCACCGGTGCCGGATGCACGGTCCCAGTTTCGGCGAGTACGCTTGCCGCTTTTTTTCCCGGTTTCTGTAAAAAGAAAATTGTATAATATTTTTCTATTACCTTTGTTATTCGACGGTTATTAACTAAGTATAGCACTGACCCTTGATCGCGCTACCGTGCCTGCGAGGGGCCACGGGTCACCCCATGATGGCCCAGGCGGTGGCGTGGCTGGTGGTGGTGGTGGTGATGGTGGTGGTGGTGGTAGTGGTGATGATGGTGGTTGTGGTGATGGTAATGGTGGTAGTGGTTTTTGGCCACTTGATTTCTATAACAAAAATTCATTGCATAATAATTATTTTCAGATCTTCGACTATTTTATTTATTTTATTTATTTTATTTGTTTTATTTATTTTATTTATTTTATTTATTTTATTTATTTTATATATTTTATTTATTTTATTTATTTTATTTATTTTATTTATTTTATTTATTTTATTTATTTCATTTATTTTATTTATTTTATTTATTTTATTTATTTCATTTATTTCATTTATTTCATTAATTTTATTTATTTTATCTATTTTATCTATTTTATCTATTTTATTTATTTTATCTGTTTTATCTGTTTTATCTATTTACATAAAATAGATAAAATAGATAAAATAAATAAAATAAATAAAGTAAATAAAATAAATAAAATAAATAAAGTAAATAAAGTAAATAAAGTAAATAAAATAAATAAAATAAATAAAATAAATAACATAAATAAAATAAATAAAATAAATAAAATTAATAAAATAAATAAAATAAATAAAATAAATAAAATAAATAAAATGTTAATGAACACTCACCATCGGTCAAGTGCGAGCGATAAAGGATGCGGGCGAGCAAGTGGCGAAAGGGGCGAGCGAGAGAGCGTGCGAGCGGGCGAGCGGCGAAAAGGGCGAGCGAGCGAGCGTGCGAGCGAGAGGCGGAGGAAGTAGAATAAGGAAAAGGTAAATAGAATAAGGTAGTAGAATAAGGACATAGAGTAAGAAAATGTAAATAGGGAAGAATGTAAAGAAGAAGAAATGAAAGCCTTGTAACCGGGAAACAATAAATAAATAAACTCACCATCGGTTTAGAATTTTTTTTGGCCGCAGGAGCAGACGTTTGTTTTCCTGTAAAAAATCGAAATATTTATTAATATATAATATTGTTTCAATATAAATATTATTAAATTTAATCGTGATTATTTTCGCGATTAAGAATGATAAAAATTACTTACTTTTTCCTTTTCCACTCATAACTCCAAATGATTGTTTTCAAAATACGTGTATGTTGTTTGACACTTTTTTGAATACTGACTAAAAATTATGATGGTGGAAGCCACAAAATGCCACCCCGCCGCGCGAATAGAAGAGGGGATAAACAACGAAAAGTCGCGCCAAAAAGCGCCTAAGAAGTCGTCGCCTTACCTCCCGTAGAGAGGCGTGACGTCACGATTTATAGCAAATCAAATAACGCGCGAGAGATCGGCGGGCGAGGAAATGGGGGGTGCACCGCTGTCGCGCGTCCTCACATTCGCCCGCTCGCGCCACCCCGCGAACCTAGGAAATAATAGCAAAACCGATCGATATCTCGGATTCTGAGAATACTATAATATATTTAGCCGCTATTATTATTTTCGCACGAAAAACGTGCTGAACATATTCGGAAGCCCCTATCTGATATACTTTGATTCAAATTAAGATTTCTTCAAAACTATTCAACATTTTTCGATGATATTTTTTTAGTTTTATTCAGAAACTTTATTGATTCATTCATTCATTCATTTTTACATAAAAACGATGAATTTTGGAAAATTAAAAATAACCCAAGAACGATAAATAAAATAAATAAAATAGATAAAATAGATAAAATAAATGAAATAAATAAAATAAATAAATATAAAATTATAAAATAAATAAAATAAATAAAACAAATAAAATAAATAAAATAAATAAAATAAATAAAATAAATAAAATAAATAAAATAAATAAAATAAATAAAATAAATAAAACAAATAAAATAAATAAAATAAATAAAATAAATGAAATAAATAAAATAAATAAAATAAATAAAATAAATAAAATAAATAAAATAAATAAAATAAATAAAATAAATAAAATAAATAAAATAAATAAAATAAATAAAATAAATATAGAGGATTTTAGAGGATACCCGAGATAGAAAACTTTTGGGACCAATCGAAAGTCGACAAATATTGTTTCGATAAATACCTATTTTCAATGTTCCTTTTCTCGGGAACCGTACGTTTGATGCCATTTTTGTTGTTCGTGTATAGTGTTATAAACATTGTGATGGAGCGATTTTTTCGAAATTCTGTCTCAGACTTTTTTGTCTTTTTGAACTTAATTTAAAAAAAATCGTCGAGAAATGTTAAACACTTGTGAATAAAGCTTTATTTGAAACAAAGAAAATCAGATAGGGGCTTGAGAATATGTTGAACCGCAAGGTCGTCGTATCGTTGGCGGAGGGATTAAAATTTTATTCCCATTTTTTCTCACAATCGAAGGGTATTGAGCGTGTTCATGCACAAAATTTGTTACAAATCGACTAGAGAACGACATATTGAAAATTCAAGTTGGTCCTACGTACAGTTTATTTGATTTATAATAAACAAAATCGTGAATTATTTTTCCATAAGATTTGTGATAAGAACTAGTCGAAGCTTCTCTGATTTCATATAAAATGTATGCAGAATTTCAAAAGGTATTATCGACACAATAAGCGAGGTACTCGTTACATAATGTTGCGATATAATACGGGCTCTGCAGGTTGCTGAGAATGACGATTTTCAATGATAAATATCGTTTTTTTAGTCCATAAAGGCCTATGAAATTTTACACACTTGTACATACGGCACCGTATGTCCAACGTTTCTGAAAATTTTCAGTGAAATTTAACGGAAACGTAACGATAGGACTACCTTAATAAATGTTTTGTACACAAACGGAAAATGTTCATATTCTATAATTTTAGTATTTCTTTAGCACTTTAGAACGAGAATTGAGAATGTGAGTTCAGCTCAACTCTATTCACATTCAACTCAACTCTAGAATGAGAATTCAGTATGATGTTCGTGAGACATAGTACGTCACTCGTGCTATGCACATAAGTGTCAAGCTCGCGCTTTACTGCTGCCGACTGGAAAATAATATAACCTGCTGTGATTATTTTCTACGAAATATTTTCGTATGGGTAATATTATTATTTTATTAAATTTTGTTTGAAAAGATTTCTTTGCTGGCATAATATTATGATTTTACATGTTCGTTAATATTTTTTCACTGACGTAATATTACAGTTTCATTTCATTATTTTACATACAATTTTTTTGTCCCGTAATAGTATAATTATATATTTATTTTATTATATATTTGTTGGTTTTTCTTTAATTTATTTAATTTATTTAATTTATTTTATTTATTTTATTTATTTTATTTATTTTATTTACTTTATTTATTTTATTTATTTTATTTATTTTATTTGTTTTATTTATTTTATTTATTTTATTTATTTTATTTTTTTTATTTTATTTATTTATTTTATTTATTTTATTTATTTTATTTATTTTATTTATTTTATTTATTTTATTTATTTTATTTATATTTATTTTATCTTTCTGACGATTTCCATCTATCCGATGAGACGTATCCACGGCATGATGGGACACGTCGAGAAGAGGGGGTGAGAAAAATATAAACAGTTGACGCTCTCGACTGACGCCTGATATGTATACATATATATATAGATCGTCGCAGTGCCAGAGAGCCGCGTGACGTAAAGGTCAGTGTTGGCAACCGTACGATAATTATCGTACATGTAGGATAATTTCATACCAATGTACGATGTACGATAGCGATTCATTATCGTACGCAAATGTACGATAATATTCAAATATCCAGAATTTTTGTTTTTTCTGAGCAAAATGAAAGTTTAGATATTATGGGAGCTTTTCAACAACGACATAGAGCGATACAGAGTCGATATCTATGTGTACAACTTTCGGAAATTCGCGCTAGTACGGTGCGCGTGCGTAAATAAAGTTCAATAGGCATCTCTAATTGGGCCTAACTTAGCCAACCGGAAACGTTTGTCCCTTCCATTTGTCCCTCCCATTGGTCTCTGCGCCGCTTCGCTGGTGAGTTAGCTGGGTATTGGGTCAGCTGTTGTTTGTTGTTTCCGATTTTGATCAGATCAGTGCGAAAATTTGAAATTAGGTTCACACGCAACAGCGTTCACACGTGGCAGGTATATACTAAAAAATTATTGATAATTATACGTTTGTTTTGGTTATCTATTATTCTTTACTATTTGTTGCAGAATGAGTTCACATGCGAACAGCGACGACGAAAATATTTCGCCTGATACTCCGCCAAAAAAAAAAGTGAAAACTCTTCATAAGCATCGTGCACAAAAATTTCGAGGTGCTTGGCTATGTATGTGTTACGTACTGGCCGACATTAGAGGCCCAGTCAATTTTCAAAATTCAGTTATGACCAAACGTCGGTTGCATATGTCCTCCAGTCGGTAAAAGGGCGCTCTGCGTAGTTACCCCTAGTACCGACATACCAGATAGTTCTGTCTGATAAGTAAATAATACGACTTATCTCAATACTAGAGACGGTAGGGAAAACCCAGCCTATCACAAGAACTTTCCGACCCTCTCCTAAAGGAAGACCCAAACTCCACCCTAAACCAAACTCCACCCTAAACAAAAATCCCTTCCATCCAAAGCCAGAGCACATATAAAAAGACACGCTCTGACCAAAAAACGACACTCTTAAATTCCGTCTTTTGACACTCACAGACTTCGTCTTTTTAGACTCATAGATAATTATTACACAACTCGAGTTCTCTCAGTCCTCAGTTAGAACAGTTTCTGTAGAACGTCTTGCACGACGTTCAGTTAAGTTAAACCGACACAAACTAAGAGTTACACCATAATCTTGAATCAACTTGAATAAACTCAATTGTTAACTGTTATTCATCGTGTTGTTCTCTTCAACTGCGCATAGCAGGGGTCGAATTTCATAAAGAACCTTCGAATCTCCGAATCTCCGAATTTCCGAATTTCCGCTCGATCAGAATATCTCATTCATTCTGATCAAACTGAGCGTACTCTTCGTAGTTCGCGCCGATAAAACTATATCGGCGGAGTCAACAGAACGGCGTGACCGTGCTGTTCCGAATCATCATCGAGGACGTAACATATGCACGAGTTTAAGACGTGGCTTGCAAAGGTTCCTGATGACCCTTATAAAGCTAAATGCAAATTGTGCAATATTAGTTTTAAGGCAGAACTGACTGTGATAAAAAATCACTTGAAATCACAGAGTCATCAGCAGAAACTTACACCGGCTCAACCAAAAATCCCTATGTTTTTAAATAAATCTGAAAACAAAATTCCAAATAATGAGGCTTCTCATAAATTGGAAATAAAATTATGTGCCTTCCTCGTCGATCACAATATTTCCTTCCGAGTGTTAGATCACTTAACACCATTGCTGAAAGAATGTGTGACTGATTCAGATATCGTAAAAGAAATGCAATTGAAGTGAACAAAGGGTGCCGCAATAATAACAAACGTCATCGGTGATTCCGAAAAGGAAAACCTAACTGAAAAATTGAAATCAAGTTTCTTCAGTGTTCTCATTGATGAATGCACAGATATTGCTGCAGTTAAAACGATGTGCATTATTGTCAGGTTAGGTAACTTATTAAATGTAAATTCAGATCTTACATCATAATGAATTAGAAAAATAATTGTACGTTTAACTACGATTCTACAGATTTTTCGACGCTGAAGAAGGCCGAGTCGTAAGTAAATTTTGGGACTTGTGTCAAATTTTTGACAAAAGTACAAATGCCCAAAGCGCAACTGCCGAACATTTGTTTGGGCTTATAACTCATTCGCTACAGTCTCAGGACATTCCACTGTCGAATATTATCGGATTCGCATCAGATGGATGCAGCACGATGATGGGCAGTAAAAATTCGGTTGCAAGCAGATTTTTACAGTATTGCCCAGGCATATATATTTTTAAATGCATATGTCATTCACTGCATCTATGCGCTAGTGAAGCGTGCAAAGAATTACCACGCGGTTGTGAAGCACTAGCTCGTAATGTATATAACGAGTTCAAAAACAGTGCGAAAAGGCAGTATCATTTTCAAGAATTTCAGAACTTTTGGGATATTGAGGTCCATAAGATTCTTCAACCTTCGCAAACTCGTTGGTTATCTTTGAGTGCTGTTGTTATAAGAATACTCGAACAATGAGGAGCACTACAACTATATTTTCGAGAACAAATGCTAACCGCACGATTACACGCAGTGGAGCAAATTGTTCAAGATCTCAATAACCCGATCATAAAACTTTTTTATTTGTTTCTCGAGTGGGTCTTGCCCAAATTCACAAGGTTAAACGAATTATTCCAATCGGAATCGGTTATTCCCACGAATCTGTACACCAAAGTGACGATTAATTATCAGGAACTGTTGGAATTGTATCTATGTAGATCGTACGTTTATCAGACGAGCTTGAAAGACATTAATCCGTCTACCGAAAAGCAACGTTTGCGCGTTGAACAAATGTACTTTGGCGTTAAAGTTATGGATATGTTGAGTAAACCTGAACTCCACAACAATGAGCGATTGAAACAAGATTTTAAAGTAACCTGTGTTAAATTCCTCGTGATTGGATGTTGTCAGATAAAACAAAGGTTCAATTTTTACGATCCTATTCTGCAGCCAGTATTCAATTTGAACCCGACAAAAGCTATGTTGCCAAAAACAAGAGATACCGTTCCAAGTTCACTGCCGTTGATGCAGATTTTACCTCGTGTTGTTTCTTCTGAACAATACCAAGGTATTGATGACGAGTGGCGGCAATTACTTTTTGTTCAAGCTGCCGGAAGATATTGATGTCAAAGGAAAAATTGATGTGTTTTGGGCGCAATTAATGATGTATGATGAAGATGCTAACGCAGATTGTGAAAGGCTTTTCAGTCAAGTCAATTTGATTAAAACAAAAAACGAAACAAATTGGTAACTCCGACCGTCGATGTTATACTTTTGGCAAAGCAACGAGTTTGAGGTAATTGTATTGGTTTTCAACCGTCTATACGAGAATGCAGGCGTATGACTAAAACTATCATGTACCCAAAAAAAAGGTATAACTGAAAGCGGTAATAGGACGATTAGTCAGTTATACGAAACAAAAGAGTTAAGTGATAATGATGTTATAATGCCCGATGATTCTTAAGTCATATTTAATATTGTAAAGGTCTCACCGGCGCTTGAGCGGCAACTACCAAAATTATAATCGGCGTTGACCGATCCCCCTCGGTCTGTCCCCGCGCCACGCGCCGAGAGGAGAAAACTCCTCCCGATTAACTCGAGGCAATCGATCGCGACCGATATAATAGCACGGTCGCTGTGTTCTGTCATATCTCATTTTGTATATTTTACGTCTTGTATTCTCAATGCGCTATCAGGGCACATAATATTCGTGTTAAAATAATCCGTTGATGTTATAATAGTCTTACGTGGAGCGTGCGTGTGTGTGAATAAAATTCATTCTTGTAATCTATGGTGTGCGTGCTATAAATTGATGTACATATTTAGTTTCGTGAGTTCTCAGGGGGAACTCATACCTGCCCGATCATTTGAGATTCATGTGTATCAATTGTATTTTATTCAATGTTCAATTGTGTTAAGTACACCGCAAAATAAAAAATATTACAATATGAAGATTCACCGAAAGTCAGTAGTTATGATAAAAAAAAAGTATATAAATGAACGAATAAAGTCATTAGTTTGTAATCGGACAAAAATTTCGATAGATAGTCGTTCACTCATATATATATGTTGTAACGTTGTACAATATCTCCCCTGCACCCGGCTCGTCCCAAAGGCAACCGTCCCCACGGACAGGCCCAAAACAAGGCAAGTAAAAAGTATTATTGTATTTTCCCGTCCTTTTTCCCTAAATTATTGTAAGGCCTGTGCAACACTTCGAGAAGAGGACCGGCCCGCCAGGCCCGAAGAAATTGCCATCGCAATGTCAAGCCCGTCCACATCGTCATACTCGCACACGCCACACTCAATCATCCGTCACAATGAAGAGATACACCCGTCCGTCCCCGCCACGACGCCATCCATCGGCTGACCGGCGATAAGGAAGGACGAAGATGGCAGCACCGTACGGCAATCCCAAAAATTCCCATTACCCGCAATTACACCTCCCAATAAGTAAATGCCCTAAATTACCGACCGACCGACCTACTTACCTGCCCGTCCCGATAGATCCCGCCGCGATGATCAAAGATCGATCATACGCCTGACCCTTCCCCTACCGACCCGTGACGCTGCTACCCAATGATCGACACCGAGAACCAGCAAAGGACGAGAGATCGTCACTTTTGCGACGAGCCACTGAATAGGACGATTAGCGAGAGAAAAGATTAGCGAGAGAAAAGTTAGCGTCAGAGAAAAGGAAATTGGAGAGTGTGAAGTGTGTGTGTGAGAGAGAGAGAGAGAGGAAAGGACAAAAGGGAGAAAACAGCGAAAGCAGAGGAATAAAGAAACGAGAGCCAGGACGACGAGGAGGAAAATCTGTGACCAGAGCGTAAGTGTTTGCACAGGTCAACCTTATCGGCACATTTATTCGCGAAGTTTCTATTCCCTTCCGGCAATTAAATTGTATAGAGCATCCTCCCCCCTTTATTGCTTGCGTCTATCCCTTATTTTTGACCAGAGTTTTTTTTTGTATTATTTTTTTATTTTTTTTTTATTAAGAAATATATGAGGGCTACGGCACCGCCATCTAGCCCCAGCTGTGTACATTTATACCCAGAGCGGCAATTTTAACTTGCCTTAAGGTTATGAACTATAAATTTAAAAAAATTATTTTACTTTTGTGGGAAATTCTCTTACAGTAGATCACAAGGTTTTAAATCACAGTTGACCTTATTCGCCTAATAGAGTATCTTGTGTCTTATCGTACAGACTTTTAGATAAATAGTGTAATGGAGTTAATGAACTTTGCCAAAGCTATAATTACGCCGTGTTTCATAGAGTGCAACATGGTCTCAATACAATACGGGGGGGGTATTCTCTTATTCTAATCAAATCTCTCAGTAGGACCTTTCGTTCCGTATCCCATAGGGTACATTGCCAAAATATGTGGTTAGCGTTCTCGGGCGCACCCCCGCAATCACAGATCTCCGATTCTATTATATTATACCTGAATAAGGACGCCTTCAGTGAGGTATGACCACTTCTTATTCTAGAGATAGAGACGATTCCTCGTCTTTGCAATTTGAACTTATCATACCAGGGGTACGATTTCTTATTGTAAAATTTTTCGAAATATATTGTTCCTTTCTCCTGGCTGGAAGCTCCGCACCATTCATCAAATTCGTTGTTCATTATATTACGCCAGCTTGCTTTTAAATCAGAGCTGGGTATTCGGAATTGCGAGTCACGCCCCTGACGGATTGCATTTCTAGCCGCTACGTCCACCATCTCGTTAAACCTGATGCCTCTATGCGCCGGAATCCAGACGAACAGTATTTCTTTTCCACCTGCTTCTAATTTATATAGTTTTTCTTTAATAAGAGTCATTAAGTATGACCCAGATAGGTTCCCAGGACCATGTAGTGCTTGGAGTACACTTTTCGAGTCGGAAACGATAGTATATTCCGTCGCATCAAGCTTATCAATTATTTTTAGGGTTTCCACAATAGCCACAGCTTCCGCGGTATAAATAGATGCCATACCTGAGATACGAAACAGTTTTATTTCTTCTCCAGTGAGCCTAAGCGTAGCTAGTCCAACATATTCTGCCGCTTCCATTTTAGATCCGTCGGTAAAGAAACATTCGGTATCCGTGATTCGTTTAGAAAATACTGTATTGAATTCTCTGTCACTATTACGAGCCTCGGCTATGCTTGCGCCCTCCTCAAAAGCTACCGCCGCCCTAAAAGTGAGCGCCTCATACTGACGGTTGAACGCTAGCGGTCGACGCGCTTCCGCTATGGTGTGGCTTTTATTTTCGATTGCTCTAAAGCATACCAATAGCATGGACATATCGTGTCGGTTTATCATTGTCGGGTTTTCCCATATCTCATTTCCTCTGGTTATTGGGTTTACTACAGGATTATTTTCGAGAGCAAATTCCTTACTTAGATAGTTCATCCCCAGAAATTTAACCCTCATTGCTAAGGGAGGGATCTTGGACTCGCCTAGAACCACGTTGTTGGGGGTTGAAACCCTGAGTCCCAGCGCCAGTTTGATTGCCCTATACTGAATTCTTTCTAGCATAGTTTCTTGACTTTTGTTGAGTGGGTAAAAACTATAGCTCCATATTCAATTCTAGACCTTATTAGTGCTAAATACAATCTGGTCAGTAACCCGGGATCTGCGCCCCACCACGTCGTTCTCAGCCACCGGATGATCGTCAATAGCTTTAGGCACTTATTTTCAATCGCTTGAATTTGTTTGTTCCATTTTAGGTCCGCCTCGAACTGAAGCCCTAAAAATTTTACGGATTGCTGCGACTGAATCCGAACTCCGTTTATCGTTATGAACCATTCCCCCCTTCTAGTTCGGACTCTATTTCCGTAAGGGTTCTCCTTACATCACTGCACTTTCGATATATGCAGACATCGTCCGCGAATTGTACAATTTTAACTCCCATCACTCTGTTTTCAAACGTACATGTATATAAGGAATATAAGAGGGGGCTAAGGACGCCTCCCTGAGTAAGGCCTTTAAAACATCTCAAACTTTCATCGATCGTACCATACTGGCAGTGAACAATTCTTTCAGTGATCGTCTGATATATGAACCTTCTAAGTTTGCCCGGTAACCCTATCGTTCCCAGCCTGTCCAAAAGTATATCCACAAGCACATTATCATATGCACCTTTGATGTACAGAAATAATGCTATTATGTGTTCCGTCTCCGCAAAGGCGTTCCTAACATCTGAGGTCACGAGCGTCAGGTTATCAATACAAGATTTTTCCCTCCTGAACCCAAATTGAGTCGCAGGTAAAATATTGTGATATTCGACCCCCCACGATAACCGGTTGTTTATCAGTCTTTCCATTACTTTTAGAAGCACGGTGCTAAGGACATCGGCCTGACCTTATCAGCTCCACCCTTGGGGATAAAGAAAACCCTATAGTTTTTCCATTCAACCGGGAATTGACCTTTCAACATTATTTCATTGAACACCTCGAGCACCATCACTTGGTATTCCTTGGTAAGGCTTGTAATAATTAGATAGTCTATCTTGTCAAAGCCTGGAGCCGAGTTGATTCTTAATTTTTTTAATACGATTTCAAATTCTTCCCAAGTGAAAGGTGCTTCGAGAAACGCATCGCCTTCACCTTCCTCAAAATTTGGCTGCGCTTGTGGTACCCATTTAGGGCATAAATTAGCGAAAGTGGTTTCACCGTTTTCCACCCTTTTTTTATTGTAAGCATATTTATTCTCGGAAGATTAAAATTTATTATTAAAGGCTTTAATTTTGTTCCAAATGTATGATTTGTATATTTGGTAAACTTTTGAGTGAGTTCCCTGAACCGCTCCTTCTTAATTTGCCTGAGTCTGCTTTTTGTTTTCCCTTCTACTTGTTTATACTTTATGAAATTTTCATAGGAGAAGAATTCTTTCATTCGTAGGAAGGCGCCTTTTCTAATCCGTATAAGTTTATCGCACTCTTCAGTCCACCAAGGAGCTGGTGGAGACTTTATTGCGTTATCAACTCTTCTTCCCGTCCGCGTCCGTGGTGTACAGCTTTGTACCGCGTCTGTTATTGTAGCCACTAATGTGGTGTATTTAACCTGGGTATCTAAATCCTTCGCCTGGATAACTGATTCTACGATCTCTGACCTCTCCTGTAATATATTTCTAAACTCAGCCCAGTCGGTTTTTCGATTGTACAACCGCCTATTTTCTACATTGGAGTTCCTGTATTCAGTGATCCGTTTGAATTCAATGGCAACAGGATAGTGGTCACTTCCCCATGGGTCATCACCCACCGCCCAATGAAATAAGGGAAGAGATCTAATATCCGCTAAGGCTAGATCTATGCTAGATTCTGTTTGGTACTGACGAGATCTAAAAGTAGGCTCTGTTCCATTCAAAATCCCAATCCTTTCCTGTACCACTTTCTCTGCGATCAGGACGCCCGCTTGGCAGCACCGTCTATCACCCCACATTGTATGATGTGCATTAAAATCTCCAGCCACGAGATATCTCCCGTGAAATTGAAGAAAAAACCTCTCCCATAAGGTCCGGTCAATCCTTACATCCGGCGGCCTATAGCAAGAGACAATTAGCATTTCTTCCTTCTCCTCAAAAAAATCTTAACGGCACATAGTTCTATCTTGCCATCGCAGTCAAATACGTTCTCGGCAAGCTCATACTTTAACCTATTGTTTATGAAAATCAAAACCCCACCGCCACTGCGATTGTCTCTTTCTTTTCTTACTACGTCAAAACCCCGTAAATATATAACCTCTTCAGAATCCAACCATGTCTCGGATAGGAGGATAATATCGTAATCTTTGGCTCGTAATTGCATTTCAGGCATCTTTTGTCTGATGCTCTGGCAATTCCACTGCAAAATTCTTAGACCTTTGTTGCGTGAGTTAGCCATTGCTGCCAGATGCCGCATAATCGTCCATACTCCAGTCAACCGTTAATCCTGCCTCGTCGATCGGCAGGCCTACTCCTTCGTTCGATGTCCTTGATTCCGTAACTGCGAGTTTGTGTAGTTGCAGAGTTTTCCACACCCTCTCGAAAAATTTGTCCACTTCTGGTAGCCTTTCTAAGGCTTGGCTGAGCCGTTCCAGTTGTTCGTGGATTCTGGATGGGCTTCTCCGCATACGGGGGTCCACTCCTTTTCCCTGGATGTTCCGAAGTTTCTTCCACGGTTCAGGCGGCATAAGCAGAGGTGCATTTCAGGCCGAAGCAGCCTGAGGTGCATCCGCTCCTCGTAGCCTTTGTTGCTGGCGCTGCCCAGTCGCATTCATCACCGGAAAATTCTTACCATCTTTCACTGGTACCATACCTCTATTACGTTTTTCGTGGTTCCTCTTGGCGGTAATGAATGGTACATTATCCCGAGCCATAATCTCGTTCACCTCACTGGCCTCCTTTCTTCGAGGGCAGTCCTTATTGAGCGCATTATGTTCCCCGGTACAATTAATACATTTTGGGACTTTCTCACATCGTTGACCTTCCGGATGTCTCAAGTCCATACAGTACAGGCATCTCTCTTTGTCCTTACACCAATTCCTGGAATGACCCAGTTTTCCGCAGTTGTAACACTGCCTAATCGCCGGGATGTATTGCTCAACTCTGAGCACTGTTTTCTCAATGTAGACGGTTTCGGGAAGGGTTTGGCATCTGAACGTGATGCAAACAGACGAAGTCTCGACCCATTCAGTCTTCCCATCCACCTTTATTCGTTTCCGAAATCTAAATCCCTGTGCCGCTTTTTGTTTAGGGTTTTCCAGATTAATAGCCTCGATGACTTCTTCGATAGACATATCCTTAGGAATACCACGGATAACACCTTTTCGCAGGACACGATAGCTTGGTAGAAATATTTTGAATTTCTCGGCAGAAAGGAACTGATTCGTTAGTGCTTTATTGGCTTCGTCCCTTGAGTCGAAGGCAATGTTCCAGATCTTCTTAGTGAGAGCTTGTATGCTCGAGAATTTAATCCCGGTCTTGGCCACCAACCTGCTTACTTCTAATGGAAGAAGAGGCCTAACGGGCTCGTCTCCAACCGTTGCTCTTTGTAACTGAACGACGAACGGTCCTTTATCATGTTTTTCAAATTTAAGCTCTTGTCGCACTCTAGCTACTCCCGCATCTACACGCCCTCCATCACTGGCCACGACCTTTTCATTGGCTCCTTTTTTTGAGCGTTTCTCCGGGTTACCCGGTATTGTTCTCTTCCTCTGTCGCCACATCTGTTTTCGCCCTCTTATTCCTACCTTTATTTACCATCCCTGCTTCCTCCATCAACGATGTAAACAGTTGCGAACTGCGTGGGTTTCCATTTAGTAGCCTGTGATACTGGTCTTCATCTTTGTCCGTATGGACGTCCAGGATTACCTGGGTACGCCCTTGCCCGTCTCGTCCTAAACGAGGTTATGTTATACCCACGTTAAATTCCTCTTATTACGCAAGAGTCCCTTGGTAGAAACGTTTGCCCACGTATCGAAAAGAATTCCACGAGGGGTCGGACGTAATTGTGCTCAATAATTGGCCCCTAATTTTTATTCTTATTATTATTTTAATAATCGTTAATAATTCACTAAACGGTATCGATCGTGATCAATCAACTCCCTTTTTTGTATTAAAAAGTCGTGTGGGACGGCTGTAACAATTAGAGAAATTAAAGTAGCGAATATCATAAGTACGAGTAACGGTCATTTTCCGCCTGAACCCCCCTCCCGTCCTTACATCGTATAACCGAAGATCGAGAACATTCGATCTCGCGAGTCGCGCGATCAAACGCCACACGACCGACCTTCCTCGGCAGAGCCGACTCCCAAACCCAAACAACTTCCATTTCTCCGCCTGCCCCACTCCCTGCGACCGACCGAGTTACTCTTAAGTATTGACCAGCGATATCGAAGACGTATGAGAATAAAATTACAGTCAGTGGTAATTATTAAGAGGCCGTTGAGTCGGCGAACCTCTCCCTGAGATTTATTCCGATTGACCCTTCCCCTTGTCTATGCGCTAGCCCTTCCCTTCAGTCCAGTATTGAGTTTGTTTCATTTTGTTATTATTTTTGTTACTTTTATTTTACCTGAAAATTAACTGGCGCCCAAAACCAAGTTGAAAGAATTTGTTACTGTAGACAATATCCCAGAGATCGTCCGCCGTAAAATTCATTGTGCAAATAAAAACTATTGTGATATTTTTCTTACTTCTTCTTTTTTTTTTTAACCCCAAATTCCCCATACCCCCCTCCCAACGGCGTGACAATGTCTATAAATATATATAATGTTAAATATTATATATATTGTCATTTTTACATATGTATGAGTAAAATGAATAATTGACTGATTAAATTTGGAACCATTTAATTTTCGTAAAATCTTTAAATGACACCAATTTTCGCGCCGTCTACTATGCGGTTCACCCGTATGGAAAAGATGAAATTCGAAAAATTACGGGTCAGGCGCAATGTAAGTTCACGATAACATGAATTTTATTATTTTATTAATAACTAACGCTTTTTTATGTTATTTGAAAAGGTACGATAATTTTTCATCAGGTCCGATAATCTTACGCCCCTGGTACGATCAGCGCCATCTTCCAGGTTGCCAACACTGGTAAAGGTTAGTCGCCCAGCTTGCCGGGCACGCGAATGTGCAATAATCCGGTAGTCTGTGACGTATTTTGAGTCGCGAATTATAACGTTGTTTCTTTTATTGATAGAGTCGCGTTTGTGTTTAGTGAACTAAGTAGAGTAAACTAATGCGACGTGTATGTGTGTGACGGTGACGACAGAAGATTTGCATGGGAAATTGTAAAAACAAGCGGAAGGGGCTTACACGGAGACGAACGTATTTTATTCGGTAAGTTGACAATTTTTTTAAAAATGTTTTGGAAATGGGAATATGTCTTCGTAAATTATTATCTTATTAGGAACATTGATATTTAAGGTAGTTCTATAGTTTTTTTTTGATATTTACCAAAGCGTTGAAATTTTAATATGTTGTTTACTAGCTTATCACGCATAAGTCCTGAAATTTTTAAGTCGATTGACCATCTACTTTCGGAAATTTTCTCGATTGAAAAATATATTTTTTAACATATTTTACATGGCGTATATGTGGAAAAATACGTTTACGATGGCATTTCAAATTGTAATTTCTAAACTAATCTTACCAGCTTGATAACAAACTAGAAGGTTTTTAAGGAAGCTTATCACGCATGAGTCCTGAAATTTTTAAGTCGATTCACCATCTACTTTCAGAAATTTTCTCGATTGAAAAATGTTTTTTTTAACATATTTTACATGGCATATATGTGGAAAAATACGTTTACGATGGCATTTCAAATTGTAATTTCTAAACTAATCTTACCAGCTTGATAACAAACTAAGGAATATTGTAGGATTTACATAAACAAAAAAAAATTATGGTTTACCACATAGTTTCCAAGAAATTGTATTCTGAAAAATATCATTTTTATTCGGGAGTAAGCCTCGAGACAATCGGCTGCGACGAAGTGGCAACAGTGTACAAAAGAACATCGCGATAAAAGCGCGCGAATGAACGAAAATTTGAATTGCTTTTGCCATTAACTGAATGTCATATAAGAAAATATCAACGAAGTAATAAAACCAAAAATAATAACACGTTTTTAAATGTTATACATTCAACAACAAATTTAAAGCTTAGAAGATTTAGCAAAAACAAAACGTACAAACAAAACTTAATACTTTTTTCTTTTAAACTCTTTTAAAAATGAAATAACTTTTTCAATTCCTATTGAAATTAACAAAACTCATCAAATTAATTTGTTTCTTTTAAATATGCAACAACTTTTTCAATTACTTTTTTTGCTTTCGTAACGCATGGTTTATTTGAGGTCGTTTCTTTGGTCAATAACTGGTAAACCCCAGATTCTCCTTGTCTCAAATAAGTTTCTTTCAAATCATGGGTGGTTAATCCCGCTCGTGCCATTTTTTTTATTAATTCGACGGAAATTATATTTTTTAATTCTTTTAAAGTGGGTAGAAACATTTTTTCCATCACAGATTGTTTGTACGGTTTCAGATTTTTGAACAACTCTTCTTTTTTTATCAGAGTATCACAAACTTTGGCCAAAATTTCGACGTCAAACAAAGCTTCGTGGTATTCACCATTTATTTCCGAATTTAGAAACTCTTCTACTAATGTCTGCAAACTAAAACTTTTTTTTATTTTTTTTCGTTCGGGAAATTTCTTTTTTAAAATCCTTAAAGTATCAGAAAATCCGGCTATGTTATTGAATTCTTTAATCATATTATTATTTATAATCGATTGAATTAGGAATCGTGAATCGAAAGCTGCATTATGAGCAACAAGAATGCACGGCGGAAAGATCAAGGAATTCCTTGAATGATTGTAATGCTTCACGAGGCGCAATTGACATTACTTCCTTATTTCGAAAATACAATTTTTCATCTATCCACTTTAATCCAGTAATTCTGGAGGCATCGTCATCGATTGAGTTCGAAGGATTCACATAAACGCTGAAATCTTTTTCATCAAATTTCGCTGCGATTTGCAATATTTCTGCATCTTTCGAAAATCCCGACGTTTCGAAGTCGAAATATACATAACTGCATTCTTCGAGAAACAGCTCAACATCAACCAATTGATGAACTTGGAACTTTGATTTCATAAATTTGGCATTTCTCGCATCAATTTCCACTTCACAGTTGGTTTCATATTGGATTCCTTCAGATTTTTCTTTCGATTTTCTAAAACATTCTTTATTTCGAGCCAATAAATTTCGACGTGCTTTGCATGAAGGTAATTTCGCTTTGATCGCTCGTTTTCTTCTTTTTTCGTCCAATCGCTTAGCAAAAAATTGAGTGTGCTTCCCGGGTGATACATTAACTTTATTATTAACGTTCAATAAATAAATATCTCCTTCATTTTTAGTACATACACTGCTAGCTAATCTATAATCTGCAGACTCACTCAAACTGTAACAACAGTTCTTAGGAGCTTTATGAGCGATCACATTGTTCAGACTTTCGTTTGATTGACTAGATGCCACGACTGAAAATTTCGGAGCATTGTCAGCATACTTTTGAAATATTTCTGACAATTTATCATAAAGCTTTCGATCTTTCAATTGTATTGCATGGAAATCTTTACACCATGTTCCACAATAGTGGTGATTTCTAAAAACGTGTTCAGGAATGCTACGAATGTTTTTAGCTAGCTCGTCACTTTTTCCTTTATTTTGCGCAATTGCGTATGTGAAGCATTTTTTCAGATGCGGTATAACTATTTTCTCTCTCATTTCTTTGAAATCTTTTCTGAGGTTATACAGCGAGCTCAAAAAATTTTTTTTTAAGTGATTGCCGTCGGTTAATTTGTGAATTGATTCATTAGTTCCACGACGTATGGCTGCAATCGTTGAACTATCTTCATCGCCTATAACTGCCTTAACGTTTAAGCCGGCTTCCTTGAGAACTACGCTTTTGTTAATTAAATGAGCTCCTACGTCTGGCTCCATCGCCTTCGCGCTCCCATTAAAATTTTGCCTACAATCATGTTCGATCCTATTGTGGCCGTTGTCACAAAGTCGACATTTTCTGTTTCGTGCTGCGTAATCAAGAACTTTTCCGGAAAGGAGACCGATAATAGAACCATAACCGTTTAGACTATTATAACTCCGTCCATTGCCTCTCTTGCTCCATCCCATATCATATGAGACAACTATATTTAGGATATTCCCTAGAGCGGCGTCGAAATTCTCTCTTCTTCCTACATCTTCTTCTGCTACCTCATTTTTTTCTTCATGGATATTGGGATTGTCGCAGGACTCAAGGGTTTTCATGAAAGGACAAATTTCTTCTGCTATTTCTTTCGGCCTACAAGTGCAATAAATCAAGGCATATGAAATTCGAACAAATGTTGAAATTTTCATTGGAGGATTCAAATCTTTTACACTTGAAAATATGTTTTCGTCATTAATAAGATGATCAGAGGCTCCACAGTCTAATAAGAATTGTAATTTGTTACTCTCCTTGTTTCGAAAATTTCCGATCATAAATGCATAGCCAGATATGTTGCGATCTCCTTGCTTTGACACAGTTTGTATTGTGTTTGCAGCCTTGATGAGGTTTTTCTGCAATAACTTTGATACTTGACTCTCTATTTCTTTCTTATCCTCAATATTTGATCTATAAGGTCTCTTACTGCAGTATTTATCGATCAATAAATCAATTCTGGCTTCAAAATCCTTGACAGTTCCAATATCATACTTGTTTTCTGCGTAGATCGATTTATATTTTTCAATTAGTTCTTTTATTTTCGCTTCTTGTTCATCCTCGAGATGGTTTATTAAAATCCTAAAATTGGTTTCATCGATATGTTCGTTAAAGTTTACAGTGAAATTGTTACCACTTTTTGTTTTTTCTTTTCCTGCTTCCATTTCCGCATCTTTATGTATTTTATGTGCAATTCCTAGCTTTTCATTCTGGATGAATTTAAATTGTTTTATCATATCCAATCCAATCGAGAAGTCGTACTTGAAATTATTCTTGTTAATTACAAACACATTTACTTCTTCTTTTATTTCAAAGATTTTTATTTTCAATTTTACTATTACATTTGTTTTTTTACACCATTAATTGTAGACTCCACAGTCTGTGCATTATTTATTTCTTCATCTATTAATTTTAGCAATCTTGCTGAGATATTCGAACCGGAATCATATATTCCAAATACATCCAATGTGTTATTTAATGTCAACTTGACTTTAATTAATGGTGGCTATTTTTTTTTTATCCATATCGTTTCATACGTTTTCCATTTCTGAATTGTTAACAAAGTTGATAACATTTTGTTTGCTCTCGTTCGTTTTAAACCAACATGAATCTTCAGGATGATATCTGTTACCTTTATTTGGTCTTTTACAAATCTTGCATGGTTCTTTAACTTCTTGTGTTTATACAACTGTGTTGGTGATTTCTTTTTATCGAAACCTTTTTTGTTCACTAAATGTTACAAGCTTTTCGCTTCATTTCCTTCATTATTGTTCTATCAATCCTGTCCATTATAAAACTCGGTAGACCTACTGCAATTAGATCTATTAGAGTACTTTTGTTTATTGTATTGTCCATTTCTAACAATATTTTTTCTTTTCTTATTGCATATTCCAATAGTGATCCTGTTTTGCAATTCTATTGCATATCTTATTGGTGTTCAATCTGTATTTTCATAAGTATCACAAAAATCTTCTTTCCATTGTTTCCATTCTGAAGTTTGTTTTAGCGTATATTTTATCAGCATGCAACTGTACCAATTCAAACATGATTTCTCCAAAAACAGTCTAAAAATCTCAATGTTATTTTCACCCTCAATTATTTCCAATCGAGCACATTCTCTTAATAGCCATCCATTGCGTTACGTTCGAGTTTTCTCCGGTGAAGTTGTCAATTACAAATTTGTCTGAGATCTTTTTTAAATTCTGCCTCGGTAGTTGAGGGTTGGTAATCGCCTCGTAACTGTAGGCTGTGTAGTTCCAGTTGTCACTTCTTCCAGGAAATAATTCTTGAATTGTATATTGTCATCGTTATCCATGTAAATCTTTCTTAGCTCACCCGATCAAGTTATCCATAAACTCCTTTTTTCGTGTCTCCTTTACAAAGTAGTTTTTAATGTTTTATAAGTCTCAGTTTCCATTAATTTTACAAGGTTTTAATTGCCTGGTGTTCTTGTGGTATACGGTAAACATTACCCTCTTTTGTCGTTATTGAGGTTACAGCCAGTACATTTGTTTTTTGATCATCGAAACTTTTAATTATAAATTTTAACTTTGGTTTATCCATCTTTTTAAATTGTCATTTGCAAAGAATGACAATGTATGCATATCTAGTAAAATGATCCACTAAGAAGTGCATGTTCTTCTTTGTCGCTCTTGAGCCCCCGAATCGACCAATTGTGTCAATGGACATTATTTCAAAAGGATGTGTGGCAGGTCCTAGATGAAACATTAGTCCAAATTTATTTTGGCCTCTTGATTTGTTCCTAATGCAAGTTTGACATTTTCTGCATATTTTCTTAAATTCTGTCAAATTCTTAGCTGTGTACTATGGTGTAATTTTATTTTGCATTTGTTTAATTCCAATGTGACAGTATTCTTTATGTATTTCTTTGATAAAGTTTGTGCTAAAGTTTTCCGATAAAACAATTTTCTCTTTATTCTTCATTTTCTTGTAATATATGGTGTTTTTCAATATTGATTCTCTTTTTTCTTTTTGTAAATCTTTATTATTTTCTTAATCAACAATATATCCTCCACTTTTATCCAATTGACCACTTTTAACTGTTCTTCTTCATTTTCATGTGCTTCTAATACTGGGTTTCTGCTTAGACAGTCGAACAGCCGAACATAAATGATCTTATATATACCGGGTGGCCCACATAACTCACAGCTGAATATTTCGGAAACTATTTGTCCAATCAAAAAGTTGTTTATGACAAAGTTTTATGCTTTCGAGGGGCCTTTCTAACTATATAAATATGAAGTTACTCCTTGCCCCCCTGTATGGGGGGACGGGGGTTAACTTCATACAGGGGGGCAGGGAGTAACTTTGCAATTTCAAACGGGACCCCCTATAAAATGTTAGATGTTTGGATTCTACGGGAAAAAAAATAAATTTTATTTGAAACATTTTGTTGTCAGATGTGATTTTTTGTCAGATAGAGGGTCCCGTTTGAAATTGTAAAGTTACCCCCTGGCCCCCCAAGTAAAGGGGGCAGGGAGTAACTTCATATTTTTGTAGTTAAAAAGGCTCATGAACAACTTTTTGATTGGACAAATAGTTTCCGAAATATTCAGCTGTTAACAGTTATGTGGGCCACTCTGTATATTAGACTGTCATTTTTGGGCAACTTTTTTTTTCATCCACTAAACAGGCTTTAAACTTATAAAAAGGTAAAAAAAAGCCTGTATAAATTGTAGCGTAAAATATTAATATTTGAAGGTCGCTTAAACACATCTCTATTTCCCATTTAAACAGGGAAAAAACAATTTCTATCGGAATTTTATAACACGGTTATGGCATATTCCACAAATAAGCTGCCGGCAGATTTTTATGCAGAATTGAATGCTCTACAAAAAAGTAGTCTTATACTTTTTTTATAAACTTAGCCATTCAAGGGATATTCGAGTTCAAAGTTCAAAGTGTATGAAAATTCATCGTGTTTTGTTAATATTACACCAAATCTATCGACTCCATTGAAAAACATCAAATGACTTTTGTGTAGATTATTAAATTTACTATCCAAATTCTTTAATTTATAGTTAATAAATATTGATAGATGGCTTTTTAAGACTTTAGACACTTATTTTTTGCCAGAAAACTGGTTCTGGTGAGCTAGTACTTGTCGCAATATATCTATAAAAATTAGATAAGATACTCACGACTAAAATATCATTCTTTGTTCCCAATAACAGAAAAAAATGATATTTCCTCAAATTTTTTAAAACAAATTTATTCATTAAAAATTATAAATATTTCATAATTTATTACAGAGGACAGGTTTTCTGGCAAAAAATAAGTGTCTACAGTCTTAAAAAATCATCTATCAATATTTATTAACTATACATTAGAGAATTTGGATAGGAAATTTAATAATGTACACAAAAGTCATTTGAAGTTTTCCAATAGTCGATAGATTCGCTGTAATATTAACAAAACACGATGAATTTTCATACACTTTGAACTCGAATATCCCTTGAGTCGCTAAGTTTATGAAAAAAGTATAAGAGGGCTTTTTTGTAGAACATTCAATTCGGCATAAGAATCTGCTTACAGCTTGTTTGTGGAATATGCCATGACCGTGTTATAAAATTCCGAGAGAAATTTTTTTTCCCTGTGTTATTTAAATGGGAAATAGAGATGTGTTTAAGCGACCTCTAAATATTTATATTTTGAGCTAAAATTTATGCAGGCTTCTTTTTTTACATTTTTATAAGTTTAAAGCCTGTTTGGAGGATGAAAAAAAAGTTGCCCAAAAATGACACAGTCTAACATATATTTTATAATTTTTCTGGTACAGAGGGTGGGGCACTAACTCTTGTCGCCTTAAATCTCGGTAATTATCGACGTCACAATAAAATGTTCCAGCCAAAAGTTGTACGGCGCGAAGGGGGTCAGCAAATGCGACTAATTTTTTTTTTTATTTCGGTGGAGACGCTTACGCACACTGAAGCTCACCTCTACTTTTTGACATGGAACGGTCTCTTTTTTTCAATCATCTTATACAGCATCTCAATCTGCATAAAAACATTAGGGCACCAACGTCATTCAAAGTCATTCAAGGTCAGTATCGATGATATAAATCTAAATATTTAGGGTCATTATCAAATATTTGGCAGTCTTATAAAGATGTCACAAAAAAATGTTCCTTTCCTTTTTTCGATGGAGATGTTGACGAACCGTGAAAGTCACGTTGGCTTTAAAAAACAAAAAAATTGGTCGCCTTTGACGGTCCCCTTCAAACAGTACGACCTTTGTTTCGAACATATTTTTGTGACGTATTTATAATATTGGAAATGGGTTGAGAAATAATTGTAACTCAGGTAGATGTACAATTAACTATTTAACTTTATTACTCTTGACAAAGATCTCTACGAGACTGACGACTTGTCGCATGAACTAAAGGAACAGTCGCTACGCTAGAAAAGAAATTATAAACCCTTTGATCTCTTTGTACGTATTTGACCACTATCGAATCGCCGGTCAATATTTATGTTTACACGGGCTCGTGTGTCGATTTGTTTTTGTACTCTAATCTATGTATACGTAAATATATTTCTTACTCTAAATAATTATCATATATCCAATATATAAGACTACCAAATATTTTATAATGATCCGAAATATTTAGATTTATATCATCGATACTGGCCTTGAACGACCTTGAGTGGCTCTGACCCCTAAATGATTTTTAAACAATTTGCGATGCTGTGCAAGATGGTTGGGAAAAAATGTACCGTTCCATTTAAAGAAGCAGAGGGGACCTTCAATGCGCGTAAGCGCCTCCACCGATATAAAAAAAAAATTAGTCGCATTTTATGACCTCCTTCCCGCCGTACAACTTTTGCGTGGAACATTTTTTTGTGATGGCGTTAATTACCGAGATATGTGGTAAGAGTTGGTGCGTTCCTCACCCTGTACATGAGGTATTGCACAGGAAATGGGCATATTTGGAAGTTTTGCACCTCCGATTTTTTTGATCATTTCTTTTTCTCTTAGTCCTGAGACTCCTCTCCATGATTAAAAAATTAATTTTTTTATCAAGCCATTCACGGCATATAAATTTTTGAAAAATGTAGGCTTTTGAAAAATCCATTTTTCGAAATGCTCATAACTCCGCCAATAATCGAGCGAATTGGACTTTCTTTTTTTTAATTTTTTGTTTTTCCACGGATTTTTCATATAAAATATCGAAAAGAAATTGTAAACTATATTGATATAAGATTTTTCAATTACGAACGATCGTTTTTAACAATGAACGTATATACACTACCGGCGGAACGTTTCCGGACAAAAGTTAAAAACGGTGCCGGAACGTTTTTTTATGCCATTTCGCCGGTAGTTGACCTAGGTCAATTTAGCCAACGCCATTTTAAAGAGCAGGGTTTTCGCTTCATTGTGGCTTTTTAAAAAAAATTTACGATTTTTTTTACAATTGGCACACAGTTTTGAAAACGACAATTTGTGGTCGTTTTTTTGTTCTTTTGCAAGTGGACCCCATTCACAGTAAAAAAATTTTAACGAATTTCTTTCAGAATGCTCATAAAGGAGGAAGTCGAAGCTTCAAGTTCATTTTTTAGAAAATTGTCTACGATTTTTTTTTCCAAAGACATGTCGTTTTTTGACAAAAAATAGACAATTTGAAAATTGCTCCATAGGACGAAAACGATGAGGTTACAAAACCTGAAGATGGCTAAAAGTTGTATTACTTCTTGCTGAGTTGAGGAGAATTTTTTCAGATTATTTTCCCGAAATTTCTTTTCCACCTATTTTCGGTCAGTTCGATTGATCTGAATACCATGAAAATAATAGAATTAAATTTTTTACTTACATCGAAGAAACTCCGTCGCCGAAGAAACCTCCAAAGAGACCAAAGTTTAATATATAAGTAAAAAATTTAATTCTATTATTTTCAGAGTATTCAGATCAATCGAGCTAACCGAAAATAGGTGAAAAAAAAATCTGAAAAAATTCTTCTAAACTCAGCAAGAAGTAATACAACTTTTTGTCATCTTGAGATTTTGTTGTAAACCTCATTGTTTTCGTCCTACGGAGTAATTTTTAAATTGTCCATTTTTTCTCAAAAAACGACATATCTTTGAAAAAAATCGTAGACAATTTTCTAAAAAATGAACTTGAAACTTAGACTTCCCCCTTTATGAGCATTGTGAAAGAAATTCGTTAAAATTTGTTTACTGTAAACGGGGTCCACTTGCAAAAGAACAAAAAAACGACCAAAAATTGTCGTTTTCAAAACTGTGTGCCAATTGTAAAAAAAATCGTAAATTTTTTTTAAAAAGCCAAAATGAATGGAAATCCCTGCTCTAAAATGGCGTTAGTTAAATTGGCCTAGGCCAACTACCGGCGAAATGGCATTAAAAAACTTTCCGGCACTATTTTCAACTTTTGTCCGGAAACTTTCCGCCGGCAGTGTATATATATATTTTTAAAATTCTTTTGTAGAAAACTCTTGTCAATTTGAAAACTAAGCCTAGTTTTAGAATGGGCAAACGATTGTGTCTATTTTTTCGAATTTTTAATGTTCATGTTTTCAGTTATCCGTATTAAAAAATATCTGAAAACAAATTCTTATACGAGCTACTGTAAATAATTATTGTACACATATATCATATATTAATACGATTTACGATAAATGAAGAAATAACCACACATACTTGATAAACAATTTATTAATGAAAACTAAAAAAAACACATTATATTTTAGCCGCGGTTTTAAATTGTAATGTGGACTGATCTGCGCTTTAATCGGTGTTTTTTTTTTTCAGTCGCCAAACTTTTAGATTAGCGGAGCTTGCCGTAAAAGATGGGTGTGCTCCGATCCACAAGGCCAATGGCCTTGATACTGCTGCGACGCAGGCTGCAGCAGGAGTCTCCGCGCAGGTGGTAAGTGTAGGTAAGCCTACATGTAGCGCGCTAAACTTGTGCGATATTCGGGAAAATTCGAATTTCCCTCGAACATCCGTAATGGGTGAATTCGAAAACCGGGTTGCCAATGCACCCGAGGACCCGGAAGCTATCCCCGGTGTACCGAGCAGTCTAAGTAATGTAGAATCGCTTCTCTTCAACAAAGAGGAAAATGTAACGCTTGTTAGTAATCCAGAAAATGACGAGCGTTACGAACCGGATTCATCTGGTTCCCAGACGAAGCGGTTCGCTGCGAACAGCTCGCAGAATATAGAACCATTCGTTATTGATAATGGTCCTATGGACAAAGGTCGCATTGTAGAGACCGCCGTCAATGGTCGGCGGATTGTCGATATCAATTTTTTGTGGAAAGAATTGCACAAAAAATTTGATAATCACAATACCGCACTGCAATGCCCTTTCAGCGACCTTAAATTATTTAAGTCGCTCGACCGTGGCTTGCGAACGCTGCTTTTTTTCAAATGCCAAATGTGTAATTACACATTCAGTATTTGGACCGACCCCAATGAAGGTGACGATATGGGCGTCAACAAAGGTGCTGTATGCGGTACCATCACTTCAGGTACCGGATACAACATAATGGAAGAACAATTGGCCGCAATGGCTGTTCCACCCATGAGCGCCAATACATATCGCAAATATCGCGATAAATTGTACGATAATTTCCATGGCGTTGCCGAAGCCGAAAGGGAACGGGCAGCATCGATAGAAAGATCGATAGCGATGAAAAAAGGCCATGTTATTGATGGCATCCCGTACATTAATGTAATTGCGGATGGCTGTTGGGCGAAACGCTCGTATGCCGGTGGTAAGCATGATGCTTTATCCGGCGCAGCTATGATTTTCGGCCAGCAAAGCAAATTGGCTCTATTTATTGCTGTACGCAATAAGTACTGTGCGACATGCGAGAGAGCACAGGTGCTGGATAAAAAGGCACCCCGCCCCCATGTTTGTTATAAAAACTGGGGTCGGGATCGCAGCTCAACGGCAATGGAAACCGACATAATTCTCGAAGGTTTCACGAGTAGCATCGCGTCGAATGGCCTGATATATCGAACTCTGATTGCGGATGGCGACAGCAGCGTATATCAGGCTATACGAGATGCAAATCCGTATATGAAATACGGTATTATTGTCGAAAAAGTCGAATGCAACAATCACTTATTCCGGAACATGTGCAGAAAAATGAGGGTTGCCTCGAAAACAAAACTTGCCAATGTTTCCGTGAAAGAAAGAGTGAACGTGACGAAAATTCGTCACTGCGTCTTGTCCAGTGGCCTGAAACTTCGGAAACTGGTCGAGCATGCAAGAGACCTGCGTAACGCAGAAATGATATCGGAGACAGAGAAAACAAAGGCACTCTGCAAAGACATACTGACTCTGCCCGGTCATATTTTCGGCGACCATACCGATTGTCCCGCCCTCCCTTTCAGTTGTGAACCGAACGAGGGGGAAACAAACATATTACCAATTTTGCATGGTATTGGTATGTACCCTGCCATTTACGAAGCAGTTCGTTATTTAAGCAGCCATGCCAAAAGTTTACTGCTAAATGTTACGAATAACGTGGCAAAGGGATGCAATTCAATTGTCAACAAATTGAATTCAGGCAAGCGAATTAATCATTGCATGCGAAACTCATATCAAATGAGATGCTACGGAGCTATGATACAACACAACACGCAATCCGTGTTGTCAAAAGTATATCTCCGTAACCGCTGCGCAATTCCCAACGCTATCCAGAGAATGGAACGCATAAGGAAACGCAAAAATATACGTGACCGCGTATATAAGCAGCGAGAGTGCAGTGGTCGGCTGCGCCAATTTAAGGGGACCGACAAAGATTACGGTCCATCGGCTAAAAAGCCAGATATCGAAAAGGAAATTTTCGACATTTTTGTTGATCGCCATATGTCTAAGTTGCGATCGAATCAACAACGTTCGAGACAGATCGAACGAGATACAGTTTCTCAACGCAATTGCGAGTTGTGGCATCAGTTGCGAACTGAAATGATAACGGCATCGCAATTCGGGCCGATATGCCGCATGTTACCCACGACCTCGTGTGCAAATATGGTTGCGAGTATTCGGTATCCCAAGATCCTAGACTCGGTAGCCGTACAATACGGAATTGCAAATGAAAATGCAGCTCGACAGGCAGTTGAACAAAAACTGGGCAAAAAAATTGTTGCCTGCGGTCTCTTCATCGATAGAGAGATTCCTTATCTAGGAGCGTCTCCAGATGGACTGCTCGATGACGAAGGCATCGTCGAAATCAAGTGTCCGTTCTCGGCACAAAATGGCGATTTAGAAATCGCCATCGAAGACAAACCCTCGCTAAGAGGCATATTCGATAAAAAAGATAAGCGAGTCCTGCGACGGACTCACGCATATTTTTATCAGGTGCAAGGTCAATTGCACATAACGATGCGGTACTATTGTATCTTCGCGCTGTGGAATTCCACAGATCTGAAGCTGGTAACAGTTCTCAGAGACGATAATTTCTGGGAGTCACACATGAAATCATTGTTATGCAAATTCTATATTAATTGTCTACTCCCAGAAATCATCGATTGTCGACGTAGCAGGAATATGCCGATCCGCGATCCTGACTATATCGTACAGGCTCGGGAAGAAGCACTACGGAAAAAAAATACTTCGTCCGTACGCACTAGCACTCCTGTCCCGGGTGCTACGCGAGACGATATCTCGTCCTTTCCCGGTGTACAAGAAGGTGCATGCAATCGCAATAATGATTGGGTCGCGATCGAAAGCGACGATCAAATGGTATCTTCCGATGAAAATCGGAACATAATCGATCGATTAAAGCAAGACATTTCCGTAGATGAAGTCGTTTCAATAATTTTGAAGCCAGATACTTTATTGACGGATACTTGCATAGATTTGTTCCAAAATATTTTGGAAGAAAATTGCCCATTCAAGTGCAATCCTGCTTGCTATACAGCATATTATCAGTTTATCAAGGCCAACGATGTTGGCAGATCCGATATACAGATAATTGGTGGCAATTTGTCAAGCCACTGGTGCTGTCTTCATTACGATGGAATGAAGCTAATGATTTACGATAGTCTTCTTCGCTCGGAGTACGAGCTGTTGAGCTCGGACGAAAAGAGGTATATCGTAAAACGATACCCGTATGTCGGTGACGGAGATATAATTCTCCAGCCAGTGACGAAGCAACCTGACTCGTTCAGTTGCGGCGTTTATGCGATTGCGTTTGCGACGGCGATTGCATTAGACGATGATCCTGCGCATCGCAAGTATTCACAGGATATGTCAGAAATGCGCCGCCACTTAGCTGAAATGCTAAAATCTCGCAAATTAGCGTTATTCCCCTGTGGTTAAATACATACAGGTATGACGATACACGCATAAGTGTATCGACGCCAAAATACGACGTAGCGTATTTTCAGCGTTGGGAAGAACGGAAATGTACTTATACGAGTTATAAGTGGGTTAGTGTGGGTGGGCGTTTCCCAGGCACTTCCCAAGTGCCATTTCCGACGCATTTTTTAAAATGAACATACGTTCATAAAATCTGCCTTGCTACAACAAAAGGTGAGGTTCCAGCGACCGCTGTCGCTCTTATCCTCGTAAACCCGCTCTGCCGAAGACCGAGATGCCAACGACGTTTGTCGTTTTTTATCTCCGTTCGCGAAAGTGAACGGAGATAATTTGAATTGTTAATAAATTAACAAATGTGATAATTAATAAACCCGCTCTGTCAAAGAGCGAGATGCCAACGACGTTTGTCGTTGTTTATCTCCGTTCGCGAAAGTGAACGGAGATAATTTGAACTGTTAATAAATTAACAAATGTGATAATTAATAAACCCGCTCTGTCAAAGAGCGAGATGCCAACGACGTTTGTCGTTTTTTACCTCCGTTCGCAAAAGTGAACGGAGATAATTTGAATTGTTAATAAATTAAGAAATGTGATAATAAACCCGCTCTGTCAAAGAGCGAGATGCCAACGACGTTTGTCGTTTTTTATCTCCGTTCGCGAAAGTGAACGGAGATAATTTGAATTGTTAATAAATTAACAAATGTGATAATTAATAAACCCGCTCTGTCAAAGAGCGAGATGCCAACGACGTTTGTCGTTTTTTACCTCCGTTCGCGAAAATGAACGGAGATAATTTGAATTGTTAATAAATGTTACTAACAAATGTGTTAATAATTAATAAACCCGCTCTGTGAAAGAGCGAGATGCCAACGAGGTTTGTCGTTTTTTACCTCCGTTCGCGAAAGTGAACGGAGATAATTTGAATTGTTAATAAATGTTATTAACAAATGTGTTAATAATTAATAAACCCGCTCTGTGAAAGAGCGAGATGCCAACGACGTTTGTCGTTTTTTACCTCCGTTCGCGAAAATGAACGGAGATAATTTGAATTGTTAATAAATGTTATTACCAAATGGGTTAATAATTAATAAACCCGCTCTGTGAAAGAGCGAGATGCCAACGACGTTTGTCGTTTTTTACCTCCGTTCGCGAAAATGAACGGAGATAATTTGAATTGTTAATAAATTAACAAATGTGATAATTAATAAACCCGCTCTGTCAAAGAGCGAGATGCCAACGACGTTTGTCGTTTTTTACCTCCGTTCGCGAAAGTGAACGGAGATAATTTGAATTGTTAATCAATTAACAAATGTGATAATTAATAAACCCGCTCTGTCAAAGAGCGAGATGCCAACGACGTTTGTCGTTGTTCACCTCCGTTCGCGAAAATGAACGGAGATAATTTGAATTGTTTAATAAATTAACAAATGTGATAATTAATAAACCCGCTATGTCAAAGAGCGAGATGCCAACGACGTTTGTCGTTATTGTAGAACATCAAACTTGAATGTTTAGCATGCTCGGCTGTACATGTAGTGAGAAATACATTCTCGCAGTGTACGTACACGAGTGTACGTTACACACGAACTTAGCCGAGCATTAGCATAAGATTTTCGAGCGAGGCGGGTCACGGCTGGCCTTGCTACGAGGCCTCGGCTTTCGGTTCGCCTCGATATACCGCGACTTCGTAGCAAACGCGAGCCGTGACATCTAGCGGTAATGCGCAGCGACTCGTAGCCAAATTCTGCGAGTTCTGCATTACCGCGGCAAAGGCGAAGCTGTCGAAATTTTTCTGTGTGTTACACTGCCTCTTAAAAGTAGAATGCAATAAATTAAAAATATTTTTCGGATTCATCGGCATAATGAATGCGTAAAATTGCAGTTAAATCGTAAGCAGATAACAAATTGGTTTGGACTTGGGTAATAATTATTTGATTAAAATCGAAAAATATTGAGCCCGTGTTTTTTTTTCCTAAATGCGTATTCTAAGGATGTAAGACACTTGGTGAGTGACACTTGGATAGTGTTACTTGTGAGACTTAATAAAGCCATAAAGAAGACCAAGAGTAATAGCTGACGTGAATTTCTCCTGGTAGAAGGCAGTAACCCGTGAGGCAAACTGCACGAAACAGTCGCGGAGTCATGACTATTCCGGGGAAGTCCGACTTTCTTATCGTGCGATAAGCATTTCCTTCTTCGCGAAAAAAACAAAAATGCCCACAATCGCGCAACCTAAGACACGCACACACAGATACATGCACACTTTTTCATGGTACCTTCCGGACAGCGCTAAATAGTCAAAAATGGAGTTCCAACATGAAAACTACAATCTGAATCGAAAAATGTTTCCTACAAAAGTTGTTAGTTTTAACGCAATTTTGTCATAAAAGCAAGTTAGGTTTCCTTAAAAAAAACATGTCAGCCATCGTAACGTCGCCATTTTGAATTTGCGACCTTCAACAATATTTTTTTGGAACGTCCCCCTTCGAACTCTAAAACTTTTGTTCCAAACAAAATTTGATCAGAGCAATATTTTTCGAGATAATTTAGGTGTAAGATTAAATCTGGACACCTTGTATATATTGAAATGGTACGACCGATTCATTGATTTTTGTTTTGTGTTCGGGACTCGAGGCAGAATAAATAGAATAGAATCCTGTTGGCACAGCGACGAAATTTATTTCGGAAACCTTATGAGGTAATTACAGTTCTGCCTTGTTACCGACGCCGGTGGTCTAATTAGTACCTCGCTATTCGTATCGATCTAGGTTGATTGATATTGGCGCTAGCGATCCGCCGTGGTGCGTCTTATCTATGGTGTGCGTGATCTTCGCCAATATGGCCGCGGCCACATCTGTCACGCGGGTGTATATATTTTATCGTTTTACAGTTTTTAACTAATTTGTCGTGTTTTTCCTCGTGAGTGGCGAGTGTATTCTTTGGACGTCAGTCCTTCGGATATTGGTAAGTTGTTTCGATTTTCCTTATCTCGAACGTGCCTATGTTAAGTTTTTCGTCTCTCTATAGGTGGTGACGGGGGTCGTTGACCGCTCGTCAAGTTCGGAAATCGCCGTTGGAGTGTCTCGCCATCGATGCCTTCGGTCGCTCAGGTGAGTAACGTATTTTTAACGCGAGACTAATATTACTTTGTCTTTACAGATCTGCACCCTTCCATTACCAGACGATACTCGTTGTTTCCACCGAAGTGGAAGCGTCAAGCGTCGGAAGGCAACGGTTAGGTAAGACCTGCTAGGACGACACAGGTAAGGAGAGCGCAAGGTAGAGTAATTTGTCAATTTATTTACCCCTATTTATATTTGTTAATTGTCTTCCTCGTTTACGCGAAACGTCGCCCTCTAGTGACGATAGTAGTATGGTGCGCACTATGGCCACCCCCACTCCTATCCCCACTCTCATCCCCACTCTCATCCCCACTCCTCGGCCGCCGAGTGTCGGTCGGCCGTGGGCGCGGGGGGAACAGTTGCGGGGGGAGGAGAGGGGGGATAGAGTGTGTGGCCATAGTACGCTTTTTTACCCCCACTCCACGGCCGCCGAGTGTCCTTGGCTCGGCGGGCCTTGGGTGCGGGGTGGGGAGGGGATGGATAGTGTCGGTATAGTGGAGCGCTTGTTCTTTTTTAATTTTAATTTTTTGGTGTTTCATTAGAGGGGGGAGGGAGTGTCGGTATAGTGGAGAGCTTGTTCTTTTTTTTATTTTTGTAGTTTTATTAGCGGGGAGGGAATGTGTCGGTATGGTGGAGCGCTGTTTTTTATTTAAATCTTTTTAAAGAATTAAAAAATTCGATGCAGACACCGAGATTCGAACTGCCGACCCTCGGATTACCAGTCTGAATAGCTACCGCTACACCAAGACCCGTTATGACATTAAGTTTATGCGGAAGGCTTTTATAGCGACGGGTCTGGAGCGCATGACCATAATGTACACGGATTTAAACTTCATTGTTCTTTTTTTTTATTTTTACAATTTTATATTTATTATCTTTAGATTTTTATTTCTCTCTCTCTCTCATCGTCTTTGACTTTAGAATATTACTTAGCTCGAAAATGGGTATGTGTGTGTGTGGGTGTGTGTGTGGAGTTTCAGAGCACGTATTTTCATTTTTCTTTCTTTTCACGTACTGTACAATAAATACTCGAAGAGGGATGATATATATTGTGGCCTTTTTTTTTATTAATTATACGTTATATATATATTTACAATAAATATCCAATAAAGAGTTAATATATAATAGATTGTCAATTGTTAGCATCTTTTTCTTTTCTTCTTCTTCTTCGTCTTCTTCAATGGTTCAGCTATGGAAGACAGAGATAAATATATAGCGTGAGAGAGGCTCGTATATGTGTATCGTAACATAGACACTTAATACATGATTTATAGTACATACCTGTTTATAATTGCTCCTCAGCAGCTTTGAACTCGAGCTTGTTGAACTTCGTGCCGTAGTACTGCATAATTAGATTTTTGTTACTAGCGGCGCTGCTCATTTGTTGAAATAGTTCGTCCGCTTCTTCGAAAGCCTTGACGAATCTCGTTGGTAGATAACACGAAAATTCACAATTTACGTCCACAACAACTCGCGCGCCCCATTTCGTTTGGACGATTTTGATACCGGTAATATTATAGTCTTTTTCGAGCTCCAACTCGGACAATCTTTTGACGGGAAGAAACGTCTCCAAACGACCCACTTGGTTGATTCGTGTGAAATCCATTGTCCAACTTAAGTTTCCTCGGTTTTATTGTTAAAGCACGAAACTCTGATATCGCGTGTAGTTTTGCTTTAATTATTGTAATATCTCGCAAAAAGACGTCTAAACGTAATTTCAATTGGCGGTGCTTACTTCTTTGAAGACTCGAGGACAATGTCTGTCTATCAAGGAGTGGAGATACATCAGACCCTCTATCAAACAGCCCCGTTCCCCTACTCTGCATACAGAGAGACAGAGACTGAATTTAATTGGTGCAATATTTGCTTATTTGCAAAAACAGTAAACCATCTTGGCGGCGGCGGCAGTGGTGGTGGTGGTAAAATTAGTTTACCGTATCACCAGGTGTCGCTTACAGACATCAGCATTTTATGAAATCTATGGTATACGAGGATCGAATTCGTGACGGCGCGTGCCGTTGCGCGAATGACCATTTCAAGGATTTCTGAGAAACAGCTCATCACTAAAATATGTGGATTATAATTATTGTCGTGTGAAGTTCAAGAATATTGAGACAAAGAACACACACGTTTAAAAAATATACTTTATTTTTAACCCACGGTTATGGTACAGTTAGCGGGTGCGAGGACAGCAACCTTGTACACAAGGTAGAGTTTTAATACTAAATGTATTGAGATTATTATAATGGTAACCACCGCCCACACAGGCACCCTTGTTGAGCGCATTATTCATGGGTTTAGATTTATTACACTTATTCATATACTCATTGTAGTAGTCATACACTATTTTATCATTCCGTGTTAAATCGGTTGAAAATGCACTCCTAAACATATTAATACCAAGGCCTGTAGACAAGAAATGAAGAAACATAACACAATAATGTCCACAAGTCTGTGATTCAGGACCCTGAAGCTGTATAGTGTTGTAGCTAAAGAATCTGCTGTTCTGCCGGAGACGTTGGAGATGCTGCGGGATGATTGGTGGTAGGCCGTAGCTGTCGAAGTACCATCCTCGTCCATCTCGATCGACGTACATGGCGACCCAGTGGGCTCCGGGCTGCTTGTGGCCATCGGTATTGGCGACAATCGCTGCTGGTTTCGCCCACACCTTAGGGATGCGGTCTGCCGGGTATACGCCTACAGTGCGGCTCTTTATACCGCGTAGGGCCTGCATAAGCTGCTCGGTGTTCATAATAGACAACAATTATAAAGACACTAGAGCTGTTTAATATCGGCTGTTTTCCCCTCGTCGCGGCGCTCCACAGCTAGTAAGCTAATGTTCAAGGCTGTGGTGGTTCTGTACTCCCACAAGGAGCTGGAGCGGTCATTATGAGAAAGCCACTTTTTGATTCTTACATCATTGTTGAGGGCACACGTGAACGAGCAATTTTTACGCAGTAAACCGTGATACACACAACGAGTATTGCTCTCAGGAAGATTACGAAACGACGAATCGTCGTCTTCTTCTTCTTCTAGATTTATAACGTAGCAATCCGTTAGCTGCGTCAAATAAGCCGCTTTATCAGCTCCTCTTGTGAACAGCCGATCAGGCCGGGCTGCAATTTTCTTCAATGAAGATTCGACTGCACGTAACTGTGTCTCGCCCTCGGACCACTCGATACCATGATGATTGGTTTGTAACCAGGTGTTTTGACGTTTTACACTGGGTGGTAGAGTGTTATAAGCGTAGGGCGGCGATACAATCCAGTGGGCTAAGTACGATGTTTTTATAGAGACCACGGCAACTTCTTTAGGTATAAAATGATTATATTTATCCTTCAGGCCCTGTATATCAATGACGATGTTCATGGTGCTTCTCGGTCGTCGTAACACGGCGACTTTTGAATACAGACTAACGATAAATATTGCACGTTCTATGGATATATGATACTCCCCCCTCTATAAGCCTTGCGACCTGGCCGCTAAAATCCACGGTTACTTGTCTAGAGGAGTCGATCTCCAACACATTATCATATTCAGCATACACAAGGCAGTTAACCGTTGATGTTAGGGCAGACGCGAAACGTACTTCTATTCTCACACTACCATGCCTCACAAGATTCCAATGAGTGGTACTATTGGCCGAGAGGTCGGGTGTAAGATCAAATGCAAAGAGACAATAGCCATGAGGGTAGCTTGTACGTGTGATACAATTACCCTCATTGAGAAAGTGTATGCCTGTACCCGAGAATAGTGCGTGCTATGCATCAACATGCATATCAGCATCTGTGAAGTCTGGCTGTAGGGGCTTTGATGGTATTTGCAATCCATCGGCGTACAAAGAAAAATAATTTATATTGTAATTCTGAAAATTGAAAGGGTTCATTTTACGGTCACCATTAAAAGCCTTATTATCGACAAAACCGACGATTATACGTTTAGGCAGCTGGCCAAGTATAACATTATCAAGCGTCTCACCGTGTATCCCCGCATGTAGCGATAGCGCTTTAACCTCGACCCGCGTCAAAGGGTATTTCGCTGTACATTTAGACAAAGCTCTTGCATGGGCCAAAAGCATACCCGGTGCTATCTTAACACGTCGTATAAGTAGTGATGCCTCCGTAATACGGATGGTACAATCTTTCGAAGAACTCATGAGACAAAAAGCGTTATTAGACCGTACGAGGCGTAAACGCATCTCAACGCCGTTTAGCAAAAACCTCTCTTTATTGAAGATATCGCAGTGTAAATGACCAAGGAGATCAATCGTTCGATTTTTACCTAATACGGTTCGTCTGTTTGCAAGCCCGCTATTATTATCTTCTGTATCATCCATTTTACCTGTCGTATCATTATACCATAGAGCACTCGTGAGATGCGAGGCCTTAGCACCAGGTCCGTAATTCAAGAGGTTTTCAATGTATGCCCTATACGCATAAACATTGTTAGGAGGTGATACCAGTTTCTGATTCAAAAATACATCGATCTGATTGAACATTGAGTGTAATAGGTTATTGACAGGGCCTACTTTAGGAGACGGTGCATCTGCTTTGTCAGGGGTTTCTATCTTAACACGCATGCTGAGCATGGTGTGTGCAAGATCAATGTACTCATCACCCTGGCCCGGTATGATAAACTCTATCGGTGAATCATCCGTTGTTCAGATTTTATATAACCTGTATTCGCGAAATAATTGGTACACCGTACTTTAAGTATAGCGCCCGTATTTCGCTCGCCTTCTCACGCGTTGACCAACTGTCAACAAAGCATCTCGAAAAACATCAAACATACGACTCGCGTTTGCGATCCCCGCTCACCTCCGTCTATTCGCGCGAATTCCCAAATTCTTGTACGGTCTTGAATAAAGTTAGTCTTCACAGTGATACCGTACTGGAAGTATCTACAGTATAGCGCGTCGGCTAGCCACTTGGCCTTCCCGTCCGCCCGTCTCTTTGGCTTTAGTCGTTTTTTTTCTCTTCGCGTTCCGGGTGATCCCCGTTCGCGTTATTTTTAATAAAGCAACAAAAACCCAAATCAAACTGTGTCCCGCGAGTTTTATTTGATAAAAACCTTTCCCGCGCTGTGAACACGATTCGCTGAACCGGCGAATAAAAAATAATATTAAGTGTGATTCCGCGCTAATCGAAGGGCGCGCGCGATCATCCGTCAATGATGAGATCGGCTTGTAACACACTGTATGCGTTCCCTCGATTGTTGTCTGGGTCGGTGGTAGTGTAAATAGCTCAAGCTCCGACTTAAGGCACTCACACGAGTGTGCGTATAAGAAAGCCATTTTTCCAAGATTGTGTTAGGCGAAAATATCCGCCACTGTTCGTGATTTCTTATAACGATTCGTAGTTGTCTGTTTTGTTGCTCTTCTTTTCACAGTTTTCTTTTTCTTCTTCTGTCTCTTTTTCACAGAGCCCGAACGTTTTCGCGACTTCACGGTCTTCTTCCGTTTTTTCACACCGGTACGTCGTGATACCCTCCCGGCAAGAGAATGGATCAGTTTATTAATTTTCCTTCATGAGCGTACTAATTTTTTCTTCTGCCTTACGCTTCAGATTCTCCCCTGATTCGTGCATACGTGTTTTGAATGCTTCTCGCAGGTGAATACCAGAATCCATGATATCCATAGCCATGTTCATACCTGAGCGAAGCGCCTCTTTATCAACCGCCCGAGCACCTTGTTTCAAGAGAGGTATTATTCGTCGGAAGAGACCTCCGAGGAAACTCCCAATACCGTGACCCCTTTGATTCGGGGACCCTATATACACATGACTGATACCACCATAACCGGTTCGCCCCCCACCCCCACCCGTTTGCATATCAAAGTATTCGTCATAATAAGTCATTTTAGACTGGTTTAGGCTAATCTGTACGTTTGAACTGTAACGTCACTGTCAACGTCCCGTAGTCGTATGGTATCGGTTTGCCAAACTCATCCCTTATATCAATCATTATTGTTTGAAAACTAGTACGTAATAGAGGAATATAGCGTGGTGGTGAGAAACTTCTTATCTTCACCGACCCGTAATTATGATTATCAGCGGCAACAATTGGTACGACTCGCAGCAGCAGTGTATGCACGTCTCCTGTGATATAGGGCTCGCAGATATCCGTATAAACGTACATCATATTTGGGGTCCCATGGGCCAGGTTGGCAGGCCTCTGAGCAGTGTACTCGCTCTGGACCACCACATCCTTAGACTCGGTGAATCCTAAAATCTTGTTCAACACATCGGAGACGTAGAATGATTGTTCTACATTCTTACACGATTCACAGATATGCGTGACCGCCACATATCCGTTGCGACAATGCTTAAATTTCAGATGACCCGCAACACACGATGCCTCGTTAATAGCCTCGAGTAATGTGTCTATGCTGAGGTACACACCAGGCGGTACGCAGACGCGTTCTTCCTTAAAGTCGGCGCTTGCCATGCTACCGGGTGTCACTGTGTTCGTTATGACATTCATAAAGTTCCGTTCACCATCGGGCGGTACATGCAAAATTGTCGTCGGTATGTGTATTTCAGCTAGAGAAAAAGCCCAGCTACCGTGAAGAGAGATACATTGGGGTAAATGCGTGGTATACCTTGTTGTCACATTATCGGGATAATAATTCATACTACTATTACTAGGTAAAACCATGTACAACTCCTCCTTCATTTTGCTGACGACTGTTTAGACTCCTTCGCGTGTACTCTCGATAACTCAGGCTCATAAAATATATCATCGATATCCTCGCCGTGGAGATCACGCAGTATGTATATCACAGGACAAATACTGTGCGATACACGGACAATCTTAAATAACTCGCTGCTCCAGCCACGCTCGTAACCTTTTACGAAGGCAGCCTTCGCGCTACTGATGCGCACGATGTCACCCACGCTGTATTTGGGCGAACAATTCTCGGTTCTTTTGTACCGCTGTATCAGATTATTACGGGCCCTAGCTGCTGTAGCGTGTGTCACCATGACAGGAGCCATTTTTATACCGCTATGCGTGGAGTGATTGTATGCCGAAACGATGTTCTGCAGAACGTCTAGGTAACGTTTTTTTCTAGAATACGTAAAATACCTCCACATTCTTTCTTTCAGTGTTCTATTGAATCTCTCGACAATAACCGCTTTTATATCAGGGTTTCGCGCAACACGGAACTGTATGTTCTTTTTCTTTAAGAGAGCCTGGAATACAGCACCGGTAAATTCTTTACCCCTGTCCGTCTGTAGGTAAAGCGGTGATCGACCGTTACTATTTTTCTTAGATAAAATGAGATCAAACGCGCTGGCTACAGAAGCAGCAGATTTGTCACGTAAAGGCTGAACCCATGCAAATTTACTAAAAACGTCTATAACGACCAAGAGATAAACATAACCATCATTATAATCTTTAATCGAGCGAAGATCCACGAGATCAGCCTCCCAGAAGTCATCAATATTTCGGACGTTATAAAAACGATGCGGATAATGTCGTCGTACCGATCTGTGTTTTGTATAAGTATCCTGTGCTTCAAGCCACTGTACTGCCTTCACACGGGCACTTTTTTCTGACGTGCCAAACGTAACAATTTGGTAGCACCTGAAAACGATGCTTTATGGGAGGGATAAAAGTACACGTTTTCTAAGACCTTCATGATTATAATTTCAGGTTAGTCCAAATTACACGTCTTTTCTTATTATGATAGCCGCCGCCTCTCTGCTTATCTCCCTGTGTCCGCCGTGTTGGTGATCTGTTCTCTACACCGCTGAAAAACGCTGACTGGTCCGTATCGGGTGATCCCTCGCTGCTTGTATTACCATCATCAGCCTGCGATTGACGCTGTGGCGTGTTAACTCTAGACTCCGCCCACAACTCCTCATTACCAATAAATTCCCGAGGTGTCTTGACCGCTCGTAGAACTCTGGCAAAGGCATTGCGTCCAGCAGGGTTAGGTATTTTCCTAGCCCTCATAGCATCGTTCACGAGATCAACAATATTTGAATCTTTTATTGGTTTACCGCTGACCGACACGACACCGTCAGAATCCCAAGAAAAATTAGATCGTGGAGTGTCTCGCAGGCGACGAAGAAGAAGTCTCGCTTTAACATGAAATTTAGCTGGTATACTCTCAAGTATGGCGGTATCGCTCATACCGTAACAGGTTTCGCCTTCTTCTTCTTTTTTTCTTTCATAATCAGCCTCTACATAGTGTTTATTATGCATAAGCTCGCGGTACTGCAGAGCTCTCTCATCATCAACGAAGTGGAGATAACATTGTAATACAGTCAAGTACGCCGTCCATTTTTCCCTCTCATCCTTGTATGCGCTGGAGTGCAAAATTTTATTCATCTCCGTGTCTAATCGAGCTAGCGTAGCGTCAATACCTCGCACTGGGTGCGTTTGAGGCGCACCCGTATTAAAAAATGGCGGTGTATGACTTTGTGTGCTCAACCGTGTTAGATGCTCCTCCGGCACGAGTACCATTTTTCTTGCGTGCTCCATCATCCACGGCCGCCAATCAAGCTTCATAGAACAGTACCTAGTATTGGTGCTAATAGGAGCGGTAGAAACCCACTGTTTTGAACAACAAACCGTTTCTTACTCTTCCAGCAGCCTTTTTTTTAGGCTAAACGACGGAGAACCGGTGCGTATCGACGTAATTTTTTTCTCTGGTCGATCTTCAGTGGTATATTCCCACAGAGAACATTCAGTGCACACTCACAAATACACCGGATAATACTTGGATCTGCTTTGCGTAAAACAGCCTCGCGCTGCTCCTTATTCAAGTGTTGAAGAGCACGCAGTATCGCTACGTGCTTTTTGCAGAGCGGTGAACCACCCCGCGCCATTACGTCTGATGAACTACCGGCTATCCTGGTGTATCACTCCTTTTTAAACCCCTTTGCGCTACATGTCTTTGGGGTTGTGCTACCCCTAAGAATGTAAATCACACATTGGCAAACGGCGTGACTAGCACTTGTTTGCTTTTTGTGCGTGTCAGATGCACGATGCGTTGTATTGGATTGCTGAAGGGCGCTCAATATAGATATACATTTTTCGTGACGCGGCGATGCTTTAGTCGCCATTACACGCGTTGAACTGGTAATTCACATGTGCTGTTATTGCTTTTTAACTTTTTCCGTGGTATGTACACAAAATGATGGGTATCGTCGGGGAAAATACAAGTACGGTATCTACAGTTATCAGGTGTTGATTGTTTCAAATCGAGTAATAAATAACCATGCGGTTTGGACGTTGCATCGTGATAGGCCTCTTGTAGAAATCGTGGATTTTCCGGATATATCTGACGCGCGAGATGCTGAATTTGAGCTCGATCACGAGGATTTTTCAAAATTACAATATAATTGGCGTTCAATGAAATATCGCGCTGACCGTGTCCTTGATGGAACAAGTTTTGAGTAATAAAAATAACACTCAGGTTTTTATGATGACTACCTTTGGTGAAAAGATCTACAACGCTATTGTTTGACGCCTCGCGCATCAAATCGTCGATTATTATGAGCTTTGCACGCGGATCGTTCGCATAATCGGCACTCTGAGGCAGACGTTCATGAAATTCTATCGATTTACCATACTCTGTGTATGCTGGTTGCCATTCGGAATAATAGAAAATAATTCTCTCGAACGGCTCACTATTCATCTGCGAAATGAATTTCAAAAACTTTTTTACAAAATAAGTTTTACCACAGTCCGTGGGGCCACAGATCATGGAGGTCCAGGGATGTTTCCACCGTGTATCCATCTCTACGAATGAGTGTATTTTCTATACAACAGTGTATATAAAGCACACGTCATGTGTATATGGATTTTTATTTTGCAATAACACCATAAATATTTTACAATAATAACAATGTGTTACAATAATAACAATATTTTACAATAACAACAATATTTTATGATATTAAACTCTGTAGCCATAAGGGAGCGAACCGTATTCACGATTACGCCTCCGCTTGACGCTCAACGGCATACATGATTTCGTTTCGGGCCGTGTAACAACCTGGTGGAACGGCGTGCGTCGTATTGAAGCAAATCGTAACACAATTGGTTCCTCTCTCTCGCCTATTATGAATGAACGTATCGATCTCTAATTTATTAGAGAGGTGTTTGCATAATTAAGAGTTATTCGTTTAACTTTACAAACCTCGCTTTCTACACCACCAGGTGTATGAACTATGAAAGAATACAATTTTGGACCGCCCGAAACGAAAGATCTAATATAGCTACCGGTACCGTACGAGCTTAGCTCATCTGTTAGATCACCGAGAAGCTGACCCGTAGGCGGCTCGTACTCTTTAGGATCGTTTTTCGTTGTGTAAATAACGGAATCGGTTTCACAATACAATGCGCGTTCACCCAACAGTTCGAGATAAGAGTAAAGCTTCAGCCGAGCCTGAGCTGTTGTATATGCAGCAATTACAGCGTTTGCTATATTAGACGGTACTACAGCGTCTTCGGTTTTTGTGTAATTAACATACAATACGCTATTATTAACAGGTAGTATGCCGGTGATATCGTGCTCAGAGCTGTTCAGTAACTGCATAAGTTTTTTACGGGTCGACACTATTTCGGTTTTAGGTAAATTTTCACGCTGCCCAAATTTACCCCAAAACAAATTAAGACACAGTTTAGCTACCGAGCGCAGACCGGGTTTTTTTTTGCTATAGCTGTGCGACATAGATCAATTCCTTCGGAGGCCTTGAAAGAAGCTATATAACTGTCTTGAGCTGTCTCGTCTTCTACACAGTTCTCGGACCAGCCGCTGGCCTCTTGTTTGATTTTAAGAAACGTGTTGATATATTCAACAAAAAGGCTCCCGTCCTGTGTATCACGGTTATACTGCGTTATCTCATACTGCCAGATTTCACTCACGTTTAATACTTTATAGCCACACATGGCGGCTTTCCGAACTTCATCTACTACCCAGGTACCTGTGAACGACTTCTCAGCAGGGTCTTCATGGGGGCACACGTCTTGACTCATTGTTTCGCAACAGCTACGACACAGTCCGAATAATAAACGGTGATGCATACGCAACGGTAACACGGGATGGTAAAGATTTCGCGGGGGTAGCACCGTACATTTAACAAGACCCTCGATGCGGGAAAGATCCGTGTTTTCGGGTCCTGTTAATTCCATACACTCGTCACCGACGTACACTGTAGGGTGCCTTATAGGGTATTTGCCGTATTGGCAGACATACGGATACAACGAGCAGACGTCAACATACCGTATCTGCTCCCTGTCTTTTACGTCGTACAGAGTGACCATATTTTCTGTGCGACCGCCGAAAAATGCATCACGCGGGTCGAGAGGATCTAATTTGACTAGAGCATGATCACGCACAAAATTACTCATTTCTATATCTGTTTTTACCAAACGGTCATACGCGCACTCCCAAATTTCTGTTAAGGTATATCCAATTGAGCGGATTCTGTGCGCTATGGTACTTGTTCGCTCGAGACGCTCATCCATTGTCGTACCGTCGGTCTGTTTACGATCCCTATTTACGGCGAAACAAGTGGTGCACCCGTGCTAATAACAACCGTGAAACTGTAATACATGAGTCGCGTCGTCGGTTTCGTAGTAACCGTCTACCATTAAATTTTGGGGTAATTTAAATTCGCGCGAGCGCCCTGCATGAATAATATGATGGCCTAAAGAGTGCTCCATCCACACAAGCCACGAAACGGCTTTTTTTGATTGATTATGAGCCCATCTATAACCGCCTGTCGGTATAATTCCAATAGTATTACTTTTCAAGAAGTTTTTTCGAAAAATTTGAAAACACGCTGACAGTATTGTTGTAGTTTCGCTAAACGGGCAGACGCGTCCACTGTTCATGAACATCTTTCGAAAAACGATACAAGCCTGTCTTAATATAGTGACATCGTTCTTGCAATAGCTTGTAATTTCTTTTGAAAAATCGAACACGTAATCAGCACTCTTTAGATCGTTATACCACGCAGAAAAATGCTCGCGTTCTGCCATACGCATCGTGTCAGGAGAATAGTGATCTATAAAGGGTAGTGGACCGATATAATTTTTATTTTCAGGTCTGTTAAATAAATGGGGAAAAGATCCTTTGGCAAGAGCGTTCCTCAGACCGAAGGCTAATGCACTCGGAGGCATGTGGAAGTAATGTAGGCTATCGAAAAATACAACTTTTTCAATACGCATCGTGATAATTTTAGTAGCATTCATTATTAAAGTGGGTAACTCCGTTTTTTTCTCTTCAATTAAATAGCGTAGAATGAACTGCGCATCGAAACCGCCCGCGTTGTGGGCTATGAAAAATGTATGAGAGAAACCTGGGATACTTTTCATACCTAGCTCTACAAGCTGACACACGGGGTTCGTTTTAAGGTAGTTCGATCACGAAAACCGTTTTCTTACGAAAATTTTGAAAAAATTGTATGTTATACATGACAAATTTATAAATCGATTAAAAAAAAGAAAAGTGATTCTGACGTCTAGTTTTTTTTGTTATTGGATTTTAAAGTTTTGCGATTCTCGCATTTGAATGCATGGTAATCATTACAAGAAAATATGTCTATTGAAATAACTTGAAATCGGTTCTTACGAAAATTTTAGAAAAAAAAAGACGTTAGTGTACTTCATAACGAAAAATTAAAAAAAAAGAAAAACATGGTCTGACGTCTAAATGCGGAGAAAAAATGTTGAACTGAAAATCGTTCACAAATCTGAAAAACGAAAATTTTACGACGCTCGTCGTGGCAACGCTGCGGCCAAGATATACATATAGATATACGGTCAGTATTGTGTACACACGCACGCGGCGCCACGGTAGCCACAGCGCGAATGTCAAGGCTTTGAAGCTTCGTATTGAAAAGGAAAAGGAGAAGTAAATAAAATGTTAAATTCATAGATGCAAACTAGAAAACATTTTATTATTTATATTAAATAATAAAATAAAAATTTTTTAACAATATGTTATCATTTAATGTTTCCGGCGGGGAGGACCGACTCATGAGAGGTAGATACCTGCGGGTCGGCTTTGAACAGTGGAAACGATCAGCCGCACAACGCGACAGGGTGGCCTTCCCATACGGCGACCAGAACGCAATACATTACTGGTCAGAATTGGTCGACGATAACTCCTCCGCCGGCGGGACTACAACTGCATGGTTTGCCCGAAATTTCATAACGGACCATGTCGCATGGAGCTGGAGGATAAACGCCAAGCTGCGAACTCCCGGTAGTACCCTGACGGGGACTCGAACAATCTCGTCCTGGTGGAGAGATTCCAACAACTCTAGTTGGAGCCCTTTTTCCATCATTGGAGACCGTAACACCGTCTCCCACTACCAGTTCGATTCTACGGGAAACCGATGGACGAGGGAATGTTTTGCGCAATTCTCTCAGGGAGAAGATGACGCCGAATTAGAAGGGATACTTAATCGGCTGGATATGTGCCAGGCACGGGAACGACGGTGGGGTCTTTGTTATAAAGCCCACCCACATGGAGATAGACAGGACGGCGTATCCTGGATAGTCGATGCTACCGCCGGTGGAAGGTTGGCTTGGGACTCCGGATGGGTCGAGAAGGGCGGTGTCAAGCCCGAGTTGGATAAGTGGGGTTGGGGCCTCGCCGTCCGTACTAAAGATTACTCGTCCGAGACCATAAACACCTTGGTTATTCCCAGAGGAACTTCGGCTGCCTTAGTAGCGGAGCAATTTTCACCGGGCATCGTACTGCTCAGCGGAACGAAGGAGCGGATGGCAGGAGGCTTGGTCCAGCAGTACATCGCCAGAAAGATTGGATTACGGCCTAATGCCTTTGAACCTAGGGGCACCTCGCACGGGGACGTGGAGAAGAGGGGAGCCCCCCCCCGCCGCTGAGTAGAGAAGACCAAATTACGATGCTGCTCCGTGAGGTCGACCAGCTGAAGGCGTCGATCAACGTCCAGGCGGCCGAAAGCGGACGTGACGAGATAGCTGCAGAAGCAGTCAAAGGAGGGGAAAACAAAGGGCGAGATTCCCCGGATCCTGCCGTGAAAGAGCTACTCAGGGGAGAAAAGAGAGAAGTCGAGATTGCGAAGGTTGCTGCCAAACCGGAAGTTCTCGAGGAGATGGGCCGATCGGAGGAACAGAAGGCCCTCGAGCAAGCTACCCAATGGCGGACCTAAGCGGCTACGACTGGGGGAAGGTTTCGGATATCTTCCCCGAACCATACTGGACGAATCAGAAGTTCGACTCCCATATGGAGATTGAACTCGCAGCAATTAGGACTGAACTCGGAGACGACTACAACTGCGGATGCGGACTACCGGCATGGAGGGCTCCCGTTACAGAGTTCCTCGGCCCCTTAGAGAAATATAAGCTCCCCCCCCCATGAACCATGCCCCGGCTGTTCGATGCCCGGGGGTTTATTCGAGGATAACATCCATATGCTCATAAGAGCTAGTTATCCTCGACGGGGTGCAGCAATGCTGAATAGGTACCATCGACTAAGGAACAGGATGCCGCAGGCCTGCAGACACGGACTTATCAAAGCCTTGAAAAAGGAGACAGGGTTCTTGTAGATGGGTGGAGAAAATATCACCCCCTACTGGAGAGAGCTCTGCTATTGGGAGCTTGCGTTCGGATACGTACCGTACAAGCCCATGGAAGAGACAGAGCAGGAGGTCCGGAAGTGGTTGGTAGACCCAATCATTTTGGGAGGTCCCATGGGGGAGAAGGGGTACCTCGATCTAATGGAAGAAGAGGCGGAAAAATTTCTTCGCTCCGAATGGCGCACCCCTCCCAAGGTGAAAGGTTTGAGAGAGTGGGTCAACACCGGGAAGTGGATGGAGGGGAAGGCGGGGACGGGGGGCACCATCAGAATCGACGTAGAGGGACGACCGATCAAGACATCGAGGGCCAAGCCCGTTGACGGGGTGCTGAAGACCGACGCGTGTATCTGCGCCGAGTTAATTACACCAACTCGAGAGGTCATGATAGCCATGCAGAAGAGTGAGGCCGGGAAGATTCGCGAAGTAGTGAAGACGGGGAATGAGGTTAACAGGAAGATGAATTACTTATCTTCCGTCCTGGAGGTAGGACTACATGGGAGCCCATTGTCTACGCTGTTCGCGGGAGAAGCCGGCAACGAGAGGATCGATTACGACCTGATCCGAGCGGCGAGGAACGATGGTCTGTGGAAGGTGCCTTTAGATCAGGGCGGCTTTGATCAGCATCAAAGCAAGTCTTCCATAGAGAGGATGTTCCGCGCAATCGAGAAGGTGGTGATCTCTCGCATCGACCATCCAGATGTCACTCTAGTATGGCGGGCCTTGTACGACAGCCTGTTCGTCAAGGGAGCGGCCGTGCGCGTAGGGCGCAGAGAGTGGGAGTGGGGGAACGGTCTGCCAAGCGGTTGGCGGTGGACCGCAATTCTCGATACAATACTAAACATATCCAGCTTCCGCGCTATCCACCGCATAGCCGAGGCTAGACTTCGTAGACCTGTATATGTGGGTAACTTCCACGCCCAGGGAGATGATGTGATATTCACCGCGACCGACCTACGGGCAATAGCGGTTATCATTGATACCTATGGGAAGATAGGGTACGAGGTCCACCCCATGAAGACGTACATCTCGAGATCGCGGGGGGAGTTCCTTAGGCGGAGTTACGAGCCGGAGGGGGTCACAGGCTACTTGGCCCGCTCCCTGCTCAACATTCGATTCAGGACTCCGATCCAAGGTGCACCTTTAACACCCGGTGAGCGGCTGTACTCGCAGCTGTCTCAATTGCACCTCGTGAGTCTGAGGAACGCTCGACCCGATGTATGCGCCGACATGTACGTTGAATGGGCAGAACAGCAAGGACTTGACAAAGTGAAGGCAGCTTCGTACGCGATCACCCCGAATTCAGTTGGGGGTGCGGCCTGGATCCGAGGTCAGCCATGGGCAGCGTACTGCTGGCTAAATCGGACAGGACATGGTACACAATGGAAGTGTACAAACAACTTCGCACCATAAAGGCTAGCCTTGGAGCCTGGGGTGAGAGGTTTGATGTGCGGCGGCCCATATATATAGCCCCGGGGAGGGGGGGGGGGGATTTTATAAACTCTAATTAATTAATTATTTACTTACTTTTCAGGTTTGTCGTGGAACGGTCACCTTAGAAGACCACCGGCGTGGGAAGATTGTGCACAATGTCACAATATATATTATAACGGTCCAAATGATGACCGGCTATGTAACCTGTAAACAAAAGAAACACCGGTAAGTTAAATAAACAACCGTCAGATGGCGAACAACAAAAACAAATCTCGCAAACAAAGTAATGTTTGCGAGAACATAAATTGCCAACAAATAAATGTGAACGTTACCTCTGAAATCGGTTCTGATAAGAGCGAACCACTAGAAGGAAGCAATAACCCCGGCGGAGCAGCACAATACCTTGGTATTGTGACAGCGGAGTCAGCGGGTGAGCAACCTTCAGGGCAAGCTCAAATCAGACTAACTTACCGGGGTCGAGACAGTCTGAGGAGACGAAGCGAGAATCGGGAGGCGTAGCGAGCATCCAGAGACATCGCTACTCCTAGGAGGCACAGCAAGGATCAGGGGAGGCGCAGCAACAATCAGGAGGCGCAGTCTCAGCCAAGTCGTATACACGCATCTCAATACAGCCGCCGAGCACCTGAAAAACAACAACACAACCAATAAAAAAAAGAAAACTCGGGACGCGCTGTAGAACGCAACTTACCGGTGACGAGAGGACGTTCATCTGTAATACGATACCGAGAGAAAATCACCACCGAAACGAGCACGCCTTTTAACACCTGAAAATATAAAACACTGTATAAAACAATTGCAGAAATCGAACGCGCGCACCGGAAACATACTTACCGATTTCAGTTACCCCGAAAGAACACTTGGGGACACGATAAAACAACCAAAAACCGATACAAAAATAATAATACACTTGCGCGCACATGTCACGGCCGCGGCCATATTGATTTCTGATACGCCATCGATTAACGTATCAGCATTGACCGGGAACTCGCAGAGATCACAGCGCCGATGTGCATACCGCGGCTAATTAAGTGAACCGTGGGTACTTAGCGAGAGTACACGCTACGGCTCACGCGACATATTTCGTGTATCGATCAGAAGTAATAAAATCTAACTTACCAACACCTTCCTTCGTCTCGACTACTTGACTTTTTCTCGCGTCCCCACACGAATTCCGTTACAATATATATATATATATATATTATTCATAATAATCGAAAAGATTACGCAGTTGTTCGGTTTGGTTAAAACGATATTTATTCGTGAGTAAAGAACATAAAAAGAAGCATGCTGTAGCACGGTCTCTGTTTTCCCAGATAGACCTCTATAGCTCTTTCTCTCTCATACATACAGCACATTTAAGAGATAGAGAGTGAGAGAGAGCGCGTACCTTCTGATCGACAGTATAGGCGAGGTGGTGGTGAACGGTGCGGGGAGAGGTACGCTGCGAATCGTATATGCTGTCAGCGGTCTCTCCTCTTCGCTACCTCGCGCACTCTCTCTCTCTCTCGTTCTTACCTGAGAGCGTATGTCTTCATGAGCTCGCTCTCTCTCTTTATATATATTGAAACGGGTCCACCTGAAACATAGAAATAAATTAGTACCACCAGGGGGCGATATTTCTCGTAAACGAAAGCACACAGCAATGAGTATAAATAGGGGCAAACACCCTCTCGAACTCACCTTACTCACCTTAGTCACCTTGGTTTCTTACCCGTGTAGTCCGACCAGGCCTTACCCGACTGTTGCCTTACGACGCTTGACGTCTCTACCACGGTAGAGACAACGAGTCTCGTCTGACTCTCGGAACGGTACAGATCTGAAAAGACAGAGACACAATTAATTTCGTATCAAAATTCGCGACTCACCTGAGAAGCAGCCGGCACCAACGACGAAGTTACTCAACAACGGTCCACAAATTCGACGAAGGGTCAACGACCCGAGGCATCAGCTGGAAGGAGGAAAGAGAAATCATATCGGGACGCTTGATCTAAAGAAAAATCGAAACAACTCACCTGTCTACGGAGAATTCCAACAACACAGATACACCGCACTAGACACGCCGCGATTCGAGCAAAATGATTATTTATAACTAAAACAAAATATAAACGAGTCACACGCACACGCGTGACAAGAGAGGCCGCAGCCATATTGGCAAAACTCGTATATACACGAGACGACGCACCCCGAATGATCGCTAGCGCCAATATCAATCAATCGAGATCGATACGCGTAGCGCGGTACTAATTAGAGCACCGGCGTCGATAATAAGGAGCAACTGTAATTACCCCGAAATGAATTCTCAATAAATTTCTTTGCCTTACCAACAGGATATTAATCTATTTATTCTACCTCGAGTCTCGAACTGACCATAAAATTTAATGATTCAGGTAATACCGTTTCATTTGGCGCCCGAACAGGGACTCGCGGTTTTAAAGAATAAATAAAAAACCTGGGTAAATCGGCAAGTCGTGTCAACAGGATGGCAGAACCGACACCAGACATCATCGATGAAACTCCCGCCGAGGAAAGCGCACTCGGTATCACGCCAACAACCTCGCCCCAAGTAGGGCACAGCACGATGACAGAGAGGGAGCGGGTAAGAGCGAGCTCGGAAGCGTTACAACGTGAAATTGATGAAAGTATACGCGTAATGCTGCGAGAGCTCAAAGAATTAAAAAATGAACAAACTCGGGAACGCCTTGCCACGAATGAACAGGTAAATGACCTAGACGAAAAATGCGTCCTGAGGTGCAGGCAAACACAGGAGATCGTGCGGCAGGAATTCCGAGAAGAAATCGATAGAGTGGTCGCACAGAACGATCGGAAGCTGACGATATCGCAGGATCTAATAAAGGCCGATATGGAAGAAATCGACCGCGCCCGAAAGACAGACTTCAACGACCTCGAGAAAAAGCTACAGATCACGAGAAGTAGCTTACACCAGCAAATCGAGCTACCAAAACCACCGTAGAAATGGCCAAAAATAACAGAACAAGAATAGAAGAAGTGGAAGAAGAAATACGAAATCGACTATCGCAGACGGTAAATATGACCCAGGGTGGCTTAAACATAAGTCAAGCCTTCGCGGTAAAACAGAGACCCCCGACATTCAGCGGAGATGGTAAAGAGAGACCAATGAGATATCTCAGAGAATTTGAGCAATTTTGGGACCTCACCGGCAACACAAATTTGCATTACCTAATAAATCAGTCACTCCGCGAGGCAGCGAAAGACTGGTGGCGTGTAGTCGAGGACGACGTCTATACCATCGAGGATTTCGCGAAGAAATTCAAAGCTAGATACTGGAGTCAACAAATTCAGGACAAAATCAGCCGGAACTTAGAATTCGGGGCATACGAAATCGACGAACAGAAGGCAACCCGCGCTGAATACGCAACGAGAATCTTCAGCAACGCGAAGGACCTCACAAAGAAGCTCTCAAATGAAGAAGTCATCAGATACCTCAGCAACCACTTCAACGAGACGGTTAGGTCCGCGGTCCAACTAGGCACCGTAAAAACCTTTGACGATTTCCTCGCCTTACTAGAGCGACTCGATGCATCAGGACCTCTTAACTCCCAAAGACGACGAAATCGACACGGAGAAAACGAGAGAGAAAGATTTCGATCATATCACGAATCATATAACGGGGGACAACGCCCCAGAGGAAACGAAAACACGAGAGATCAGTGGCAGCAGAGACAAAATCCTCCACATTCACGTCCGCAGTGGACATATAATAACCAGCAAAATCGCGATAACCGCGCATGGGAGAGGACATCGCAATCTCGGAAACAACGAATGGATCCAACGGCACCAGCATGGACGCCACCAGCACAATCGCAAAGTACGGCGGAATCGACACCGAAAGAGCAGAACCAGGGAAACGAATAGCCGTTACGCCCGAGATTCACGTCCTGGAACAACAAGAAGGTGGCGTAACGGATGACGAACTCACGAAACACGAATTAGAACAAGCCAGGAGAAGACAAAAAAGGAACGTACAGAAGAGAGAGAGAGAGAAGAGAAAGAAAGAAAGTAGAACGAATCGAGACGCAACGAAAATATCAAATATAACCGAGGACGTACAAAACGAGAACAAGCGTCAAGTAAGGAAAAAAGAACAAAAGGAGTACGAAAGCTATGAACAACCAAATGAATATTTGATGGAAGAAGGGAAAAACAATTATCAGATAAGAGTTACGAAGAGCCCAGAAATCGAAGTAAAGCTTGAAAACAAGACAAGCCTCAAAATGCTCATCGATAGCGGGAGTGAAGTATCAGGATTGTCGGAAGAATGCTATAATAGAGTACAAAAGGACGTACAGGAATGTCCGATGTTACCAGTAACCGGCGGAGAGGTACAGGGAGCGTTCAGCGGACAGGTGAGCAGGATACAGAAGAGTTTGTTTGCAGAGATCGCTATTGGTGAAGCAAAAGCTATATTACAACTCATGATAATTCCAAAACTGAAACGAGAGGCTATCTTAGGAATAGATGGCATGCGAGCAATGAGAATGACGATTGATGCTGCAAAGGATCAAGTGTGTGTCGACGGGAAAGTCGTGCTGGTATTAGAAGAAGAAAGGTGGAGTGAACCGAAGAGGAGGGAAATAGACGAACTTGGCCAAATAAGGGCGGTGACGGAGATGAGAGAGGAGGTATTAACGAGAGGAGAAATTGAGGGGAAAAGCAGGGAGATAAAAGGAGTTTCGGAGGCCATACGCAGCAAGTTCATAGATCTCATTTGGAAATACCACCACATATTCACACGACGACCAGGGAGGATGACGGCATACATCCACAAATTACACTTGAAAGATCCAAAGCCGTATGTAAATCGATCATACCCGATACCGATGAAATATCGCGAAAGTGTGAGAGAAGAAATAGCACGCATGCTCCGGCACGGGGTAATAGAAAGAGCAAACAGCCAATACATCAATCCGATGGTAACAGTAGTAAAAAAAGATGGCACGGTTCGGCTGTGTCTAGACGCCCGGCAACTGAACAAAAATCTGAAAGAGGACCACGATTCGGCACCATCCATCGAAGAAATATTCCAGCAATGTAAAGGAATGCGCACCATGTCCAGCTTGGATATGACCAGTAGTTTTTGGCAGATCCCACTCCATGAGGACTCAAGACCGTACACCGCCTTCTTACATGAAGGACGGTGCTACCAATTCACGGTGACACCTTTCGGACTGAAAACGAGCACGGCAAGTCTCATCAAAGGCCTCGAAATAGTCTTAAAAGACATAGGACCATCGGTCATAAGTTTCGTAGATGACATCTTATGCATGTCAGCAAGCACTGAAGAGCACCTTAATCACCTCGAGGAACTCCTGAGAAGAATCGAGCAGAATGGGATGACGCTCAACTTAAAAAAATCAGTATTCTTCCGACAAGAAATAAAAGTTCTTGGGCACGTACTCACGACCGAGGGAATACAACCAGAAGCTGAGAAAATTGCGGCAATACGAGAATTCCCAAGACCGACAAATCCAAGAACATTACGTGGGTTCCTCGGTCTTATCAACTTTTATTCAAGGTTCACAAGCAAACATGCCGAAGAGACAATACCGCTGCTCGAACTGATAAAGAAGGGTGCAACTTGGCAATGGACCGAGAAACATGAGAAGGCATTCCAAAAAGTGAAAACATTATTCACAGAAAGCGTCGTACTAAAAAACCCGGATGTAACAAAACCATACTGGCTAACCACGGACGCCAGTGATTACGCTCTCGGTGCAGTACTCGAACAAGAAGACAACGATAGAAAGAGGGCAGTAATAGCATTCGCCAGCAGAACGTTAAAAGGTCCAGAAATCCGTTACATGACGACGGAGAAAGAGCTGTTAGCCGTCGTATGGGCACTGCAAAAATTCAGAACGTATCTTTTAGGTGCGAAGGTACATGTAAGAACGGACCACAAGGCAGTCACCTTCCTCCAAACATGCCGATTCGCTGGGGACAGACTGTTAAGATGGGCGCTGGCGATACAGGATTATAACCTGACGATCGAACACTGCCCAGGAAAAGAAAACGTCGTAGCCGACTGGTTGAGCCGACCATACGACGAAGGCATGAATACGCAAGGCGGAAAGAGAGTAACAATAGCAACAACATGGGCAACGGACTTTAGCAACAAAATGAAAAATGACTTTGAACGACTCGGTGAAATACAAAGAACGGATCCGGCAACAAAGGAGGCATGGAAACTTGCCGAAAATAAAAACGAAAAAACTAAATACCGAATCCAAGACAAGCACCTGCAGGTAAAAACTCGCATGGGAATTTGGAAGACCCTAGTTCCATCGGAGATCATCGAACGACTGATTCAGGAAAGTCACGAGATGTATGGACACGTCGGAGCCAGAAAATTACATAAAGTACTGGACGAAGAATTCACATGCCCGCACCTCGCCAAAAGAACACGACAGGTGATAGCAAGATGCGACACCTGCCAACGGAATAAAAATCCGAACTTCACGAGTCACGCAAAGATGCAGACAATCATACCAGAAGCGCCGGGAGACTTATTATCTATCGATTTTTTTGGTCCACTTCCCCCCGCCCAAGGAGGCGTAAAACACATATTGGTGACCATCGATGCATTTACAAAATTTGTCAAGCTATACCCGCTACAGAAAGCCAATGCGGCGGCAACAATCCGAAAAATCTTCCTCGACTACATTCCCAAATATGGAAAACCAAAACGCATACAGTTCGATCACGGCACGCAATTCACATCCAAAATATGGCTGGAGAAATTGGAAAAGGAGAAAATCCAGAAAGTCTTTTCATCGATTCGGCATCCACAAGGAAATATTGTGGAACGGGTGAACAAAGAACTAGCAAGGTTTTTTCGTACTTTGTTAGATGATAACCACGCGGCATGGGCGAAATGGCTTCCCACAATCGAAACATGCATTAACGACGTCTATCACGATACCACTGAGGAAGTGCCATCGGAGATCCACACCAAAAAAAGACCGGAACGAGCATGGGAGAAATGGTTCTTATCAGAAGACCCAAAACAACTAAATGAAAACGACTACGAAAAGAAAATAGCCCTAATCAAGGAGAGAATCCGCAAGAAAGGAATAGCAAGAGCACAAAGATTCGATGAAACGCACAAAACGACCACGTTTAATGAAGGAGACCTGGTGCTAGTAAGAGCACTAAACGTCTCGGACCCGAAAAATAAAAGGGCCGCGAAATTTATGCCCTTGTACGAAGGCCCATATCGAATAAAAAGATGCGTAGCACTGGCGACGTATCTCCTCGAGGATCCCTCGACGAAAAAGGAGAGAGGAAAGTTCCACGCGTGTCTCCTGAAGCAGTACGTCCAACCGGAAAAACCTACAGAGCAAAAGAAAAAGCATTAGGAAAAAGGATTAAAAAAAAAAAAAAAAAAAAAAAAAAAACACGGATGACAAAGAGCTACGAATAAAAATAACGATAAGAAGCTATGATAAAAAAATTAAGTATCTAAAATAGTTCTTCCAGGATCAAGAGATCAAAAAGGGTACGATTGAAAACTACTAAGAATTTAAAATTTAAAAGAAAGCGAGAAATTAAGAATTTAAGTTTACAAGGCATTAAGGATTTAATTTAAGCAGACAAAGGAACTCGCATATAATCCAATATTCGGTGAGCGAGCCGTAAGTGGATCAAAACAAAAAAAAAACAAAAAAAAAAATTTTTTTTTCTCTCGCACCGCGAAAACCGTTGCGAACAGCCACGAGTAAAGTCAAATCAGTGTAACAACCGAAATGGAGAAGAAAACCGATAAACGTGACGAAAAGGAAAAGGCGGCAAACCAAACTCACGCAAACCAGCAAAAAAATGAAAAATTATTAAGAAAAAAATTACGGAAGGCCGAGAAACAACGAAAGCACCGGCAAGAAAAACAAAATAAAAACATCATAGAAAATATCTTCGAATTAACACTAATAACGGATACCAATATCAGAAGTTGGTATCCGGGGAAATCACTCGGACTGTAAGAGAGGGGAGCATCAGATCGGCCGGTACAATTAGTTCACCGAGAGACACGAGCGAGTCAAAACGTGAAAATGGAGTACCAAACCATCGACACAAACGAGATGAGAGGGAAGACGTACAACATCCGGATATCGGCGATGGGATCTCCAAACCACCTCTACCTACACATCAGAACACCAAACAACGATCCGCGGCGAATAATCACGCGCATGAGATGCGTTTCAAAAAGGACCGCCGAAGTGATGCACTGTATGGAGGAGGAGTTATACCCGGGAAAAGCGATCTTTTACCACGACGGCCAAAACTTCCATCGAGCAACGGTGATGGAATACGAATACGGTCAGGCATGGTTGTGGCTGGGGGACCACGGTGACGACATCGACACAGAAATTGAGAGGTGCTTCACTCCAACGCAATGGGCGAAAGAAAACCCACTCGCCACTGTGACGTGCGCCATCCGTGGTCTCGAACCCTATGACGAAGACGAATACGACGACGAAAAGTGCGAACAACTATTAAACTACGTACAACAGCGAACATGGCAGGCTACGTTCGAAAACGACCGACCCGAAGGACAGGCGTTATGGGGACATCTGCGCCAAGAGGACGGAACGTCATTTGAGGAGATTGCCGAAATATTCCGAGCGGCGAAGAGAACAAAAAAACCGGTTCCATTCATCTGGAGCACTCCCGGACCTCTTATGTGCGATCCCGTATACGGCATGCGGAAAATCAAAAACAACATGCCATATGATCCGATAACGGTCGCCCCAACGGTCGCACCGACGACATCAGCTTTCCCCGGCAACGACATCGACGATCCGGAGTGGTGGGAGGACCTCGAGACCCTCATCCTTGAGGACGAATCCGACGAGGAACCGACCACCGAGAGCCGTTTCCAGTGGCTGTGGCCGCACGCCGACGACTGTTGAGAAGAATGAGACAAAAGTGAAAAAGTTTTTGTTAGATATTTTTTTTATTTCGTTGTTCAAAACGAACCATTGTGCGAGGAACAACGAAAGATGTTAAGTTTTGCCAAGACAATTAAAATCAGTAAGTTTTCATAATGGAATATGAAACAAACTTTTTTTTTGTACAGAAAGTGAACAAATTTAAGAAGTTTTTTTTTATGAATTTTTGTACATAAAGTAAGCATGATAGGAAGTTTTTTTTTTTCAATAAATGGAAGAAGTTTTGTTTTCTAGTGAATTATGAATAGAATAAGTTAATACAAATTTTGTTGGGATATAAATTCAACCAAACTAAGAAGTTTTTTTTTGCTCACAGTGAGGCATGAATCCCAGAACCAAATTTTTTTTATATGGCTTCAATAATTTAAGCAAATCTTTCTTTTTGTGACACATAAATGTAGACATAGAAGAATACGAATACAGCGATAGAAAGAAACTCAAATGAAAGTACTCTTACCTGTAAATAAAAAAAAAAAAAAAAAAAAAAAAAAAAAGGGAGCGCCGAAGCAAAGATAAATCCAAGGGAGGGATTTTCCTTCCCGACCCAGCGACGAAGGAGGCATGCTGTGTCACTCAGGAAAATCCGGGGGACAATGAAACGGGTCCACCTGAAACATAGAAATAAATTAGTACCACCAGGGGGCGATATTTCTCGTAAACGAAAGCACACAGCAATGAGTATAAATAGGGGCAAACACCCTCTCGAACTCACCTTACTCACCTTAGTCACCTTGGTTTCTTACCCGTGTAGTCCGACCAGGCCTTACCCGACTGTTGCCTTACGACGCTTGACGTCTCTACCACGGTAGAGACAACGAGTCTCGTCTGACTCTCGGAACGGTACAGATCTGAAAAGACAGAGACACAATTAATTTCGTATCAAAATTCGCGACTCACCTGAGAAGCAGCCGGCACCAACGACGAAGTTACTCAACAACGGTCCACAAATTCGACGAAGGGTCAACGACCCGAGGCATCAGCTGGAAGGAGGAAAGAGAAATCATATCGGGACGCTTGATCTAAAGAAAAATCGAAACAACTCATCTGTCTACGGAGAATTCCAACAACACAGATACACCGCACTAGACACGCCGCGATTCGAGCAAAATGATTATTTATAACTAAAACAAAATATAAACGAGTCACACGCACACGCGTGACAAGAGAGGCCGCAGCCATATTGGCAAAACTCGTATATACACGAGACGACGCACCCCGAATGATCGCTAGCGCCAATATCAATCAATCGAGATCGATACGCGTAGCGCGGTACTAATTAGAGCACCGGCGTCGATAATAAGGAGCAACTGCAATTACCCCGAAATGAATTCTCAATAAATTTCATTGCCTTACCAACAGGATATTAATCTATTTATTCTACCTCGAGTCTCGAACTGACCATAAAATTTAATGATTCAGGTAATACCGTTTCAATATATACAAACATATTTACGCATAATAGCGTAATATCCTAATAATTAAAAAATACAATTATTAAATTACCTCCAATTATGTTATAGCATACGGCACGCGCGAACGAGCTCTGGCGTGTCTAGACAATATTTTGACATTAGACATATAGGTACGTGACGATCCGAGCGCTCGTCCCGTGCAATGATACGTATATGACGCATCGTTGCGGTATGCAGGATATCGTATATTCTGCAAAAATGCTGAATCGTCTTTGTGTAAATAATACCATAATAAATTTTAGGATCGTTCAGAAGAGACCTGGGGAGCTGTTGAATAATTTCATTGTTAGTTAGAGTTTAGTTATTTTCCAACAGTCGCGCGTGAAACATCAAAAATGTTATACATATTTCGTATTTTTTAACAAATAATTTATTACGTGCGGCCGTTATTCTTGCCGAGGACGATCGATAATTCAATATTTATTCTGGATACTGTAATAAATTTGTTCTTCATTCTCACGAGCACTATCTCCGTGCGAGCTATTCATTTCAGCCGTCTATGTCGCGATCTCCATTGTTTTCTCTCTCGCGACGATGCGTCATACATACGTGCAAAAGTGCTGATCTAGGGCTTTGGGGAGCATCGCAATAGGGTGCTGCTGCTCCCCATTAGCCTCTAGAAATCAGTTCAAGTCGAAGAAGCGTCGCGAGTTGTTGTGACAAATTTAAAAAAATGAGCAAACGCTCTATGTAGTCGGTGATGCAAGCGCGTTGGGTCGATCGCCGATGTAGCCCGTGAGGCGATCGTTCGATCCCATAATGTGAGAATCGACGAGAGTGGGGGAGACGAGAGTGGGGACCTGTCCAAGAGAGCACGGAAACCAATTATCAAATTCGCACCGAATAGGAGACACTCGCACATCAGGTTCCAAAGAAGGAACATCGTCACACTATCAACCAGACGGTGCCAAGAGACAAAGATTCGCCGCCCATCTAATTTTGGATTTATCATAATCGACGATTGCCTGGCCAGTGATCGCCTATTAACATCCAAAATTGAGGGTCCACCGATCGTTCCGGAAAATCTTCCATCCACTATACCGGACGAGATTTCATTTACCATCCAAGATCACGTGCAATCTGCTCTGATGGGACTCACTAAAGGCATCTACAACAACATTTCCGCTCTCTCTCTCTCTCTCTGGACATGCCAACGAGGGAAGACAAGACATAACTCCAAGATAAGGACTGATATATTTTATTTCATTTAACAAGATCGATCATGATCCCGTTTGTCTCTCCCTATGATGAGTGAGATGGAAAGTATGTCAACGTGACTGTGTGTGTATGATTGAGAACAAGTTAATATTATTTATTTTGTAATCTTCTTAAACTTTCGATATCGCTATTCAACGTTTAATCAAGAGATTCAATTTGTTAAATATTGTTGAAGCGTCTAAAAATAACTGTACCAAGATATTAAAATACAAACTGATACAATTCGTTACACCCGGGTGTGAAAGTGCGCGAAAAACAGGTGTGTGTGCGTGCGCGTGGGCGTGTGAGTGTGCGTGTGTGTGTGTGCGTGCGTGCGTGCGTGCGGGCGTGTGTGTGTGCATTGAAATGAAGATTTGATGTAGGTACGATATCTTTCTATAATTTCGGCTTTATAGATAAAATGTAGATATGCTGTTTTTTTAAAAATAATTTCACCACTTTTAGCTGCTTTTTATCGGGTGATCTCTCGGAAAGTAAGTTAAACCTTCGCGGGTAATTTTTGCCATCATAATCTTGTTAGCGTCTGTGCCAAAGTGCCAATGAGAGCTGCTATACTCGTCCGGCGCTACCGCACCGTCATCTTAGGATATCTTATCATCCGTCTTATTACCGCATTGAGCGTCGCGAGCGGTTCTTGACTGATCGTTGCACAATCTATAAACATTATTGTCTATTCGAGGGTCTTTTATTCGTTTTCGCGAGTTTTCTTGTTACTTGTGCATTCGTGCTTACAAACACTAGTTGTGTGACGTCAGACGTGTTATTGATTAACAATTGATTAAAGTTTTTTCGTATAAAATTAAAGTTTATTCGTATAATAATTTTTATTCTTAACAGTTTTTGCCGTGACCGTCTTTGTAAATTTCGCAAGCTTTTGTCTAAAGTTTGAGTTGTTGTTCAGCTGCTTTCAATGCTTTGGCAACCACGTGGCTTCATCGTCGTTTAATACAGTTTTATTTCCTAACTTAGTCGTGGTTCGTTCTGTTGATTTTTATGTTTTTAAATATTATTTTTGTTGCAGGATTGTTTTTATTTTCTTTAATTTTCTTAAATCGAGATACCTTGTGCCACTCAATTTCCATTCGCGAAGTTGGAAGCCACGTGCACATTTTCGCGCGTTTTTATTAGAGTGATCGTTCTCGATTATATAAATAAAGGTAAGCTTTTATATCATGTGATATAAAACTTCATCGAGGTTTCAAGAAACTAAGCGAAATAAATTCTTTTTTAAATTTTATTTGGTAGACATTTTGCAGAGTTGCTGCGTTTGTATAAAAGTGTTACTTTGTAAAAACGAGTTAGTAGTGTTTGTATAAATTCTTTCTCTATGATTATTGAAATGTTTATTTTAAGAATATAACGTAAAATTAATAATATATATTTTCTTGCATTTCCAGGATCAAAGCAACATGCCACGACCATCAGTGGTCAGTGTGGAAGAAGCCATTGCACAATTAAAAAAGTTTATTGTCCACTTTCGGAATGCGGAGCTTCCATCATTCTGTAGTTGCATTTAAGAGGAGATCAGCGAGGATCTGAATAGGAAATGGAATGTGAGGAACGTATACACGAATGTGTATCAAAACAGACGCCAGGTTGTGACAAAAGCACGAGAAGCAATGGGGATTTTCATATCGGAGAACCAAGCAGCATCAGTTTCTTCAACGGACAGCAGCAGTGAGGACTGGTCCAATAGTTACAGCGGTCCCACGGATGCACGGTGGTCTAATGTGGGCTTAACGCGAGATGAATGGGCCGGAATTAAACCAGATGGTACGTATGTTTGCTTCTTATTTATGTTATCTTTCTTTTAAATTTATTTTGAGTTTTTAAGTGTCGATGTTAATAAGATTTGTTAATCTTTTCACTGGCATATTGTAGTATTCTGTTTTGTATGTCTAGACCAGTTATTTAAGAACAAAAATGAAAATTGATATAAGTTATCTTTAGGCCGAGTTACTTTGAAAGTGTTTTCGAAGAAAAAGTTGTTCTTAAAACAGGGTATTGACCTGACGTTTGAATATTTTGAAATGTGCCGAAGTACAAAGGAAAAGGAGAGAAAATTGTTACATAATACAATTAGAAAATATAATTTAATAGTGTAATTTTGTGTGGAAAATTTCAAAACACGGGTATACATAAAGACCAATGTCACATATTTTACATTGGTAATGCGTTTGCCGTTGCAGATCATTTCGACTACAAACAATGCATTTTCTTAATGCGCTTTATTGTTTTACATTCGCGTTGATGTAAATCACCGGGAAATATCTACCAGCAAATCCAAGAGGATATTTATCCGCAGATTTAGGAATGCTTTGTCTACAATCGTCTTTCCAGTATTTCCGTTTAATTTGTCGGATTAATTTCAGATGATAAAGCAGCTACGGAAATATTCGTACGTGTTTTGTATTTATATAGACAATATAAATGCCAGATTACAATGTCTAACAAATGAAAAAAATACTTCCTGTACCATTTTATCGATTTTCTGACGGATTTAACGGAACTAACAATCATATCACATTTGCCGACAGTGCCCATACCCGACGACGCCCGAAAATAGTCGAAATTTAACAACCCATTAGCCTAAGGGCAGTATTTTACAAAATGCTGATTGGCCCCCGACTAATAGACTCGGGAACGTTCGGGTAGCGACGAAGATGAAGGAGAGCGAGGTGTCGCGAATTAACGACACAGTCGGAGAGTTCAATCTGAGCCACTGAAGGGACAAGTCGTGTTCAAATTCCTAACTTGTAACATTATAACAGTTCGATCTGAACGATTTAGGAGACAGGCCGTGTCAGCGCTAATCTAATAAGGATTTTCATATATTATTCGCTCACTAGAAAATTAATTATTATTTTGTCAATCGCTACTAAAATTGTCAGTGGTAGGCTGTGAGTCCACTAAACTAGGATACTCGAGGAAAGAGTCAAATTGTCAAAAGGAATAAATATTTCACGTAAGTACCTGCAAGTTTTCCATTTATTCTTTCTACCTGGGGTCTTCTTACGCGAAATCTTCCTCTTTCGGATCCCAACGTTTACCCACCCTGAGTGTTGTCTCAATTTCTTTCGAATTAAAATTAATTGCTAGTTCGTCGCTGAACTAGCTGGCGCCCAACAAAATATAACCGATTTTTAAATAAAAGAGCCTTAGCAGCCAACGGAACCTGGCCGCGCTAAGTGAAGTGTTGTCGACTCGCGACAAGAAATGAAACACTGTTTCAGTGTATAAATTCTTGCATTTTAGAATTTTTTTCTTGTCCATATAAATTCGGTATTATGAAATGTGGATAACATAAAAACGTCCCTTTTATCACGCCATTTAAGGGCCAGCAAATTACTCGTTGTTCGAAAATCAATCTCGCCTTTTTGTAATTTTTTGTCCAGTATAGGCATTTATTTTCTTTCATCTTTGCTTTACAGCCCCACACGCATTTGTTACATTCGCATGTAAAAAATTAAAAAGAGCAGGATTGCTATAATAATTGTCTACATATAATGTACGTGCTTTCCCCAAGTAAGGTTTTAAAAGCGTCAAAACGATATTTCCTGTTTTTCCAAGTTCGTTTGCATTTTCTGTATGTGAGATTCACTACCTGTATATATTATTGAATCTAGTACGTAGCCTGTTTTACAGTCGCATAATACATACGTTTTAATGCCAAATCGGCTTCTTTTGGACGGTATATACTGTTTAAAAGATCGTCTACCCTTGAATAATAAAAGACTTTCATCTATGCAAAAAGTTTGAAAAAGATAATGAGTTTTCGAAATTTAATTGAAGTCTATTAGAAATACTGCTAATTTGTTTGCAAACGATCAGAAGACTGCTAGGTATTATCAACAAAATGCAACATTTTTAACAGAATGAAAAATCTGTCTCTGCGCATAATTCCGCTGAAAACGTCTATTTTTAAAAGCTTATATCTAGACCAATACTCGTTAAGACGTAATTTTTTGGTTCTTGATATTAATAACGTACATGCGAGAAAGCAGTATGGCTCGTCGACAGTAGTTCCAATTTTGGTATTAAGCACGTCATCATAGACTGTATGTTCCCAATAATTATTTGTTTTGTCCACAATAAAATCCAAAAGACGAGGTGAAAAAAATAATTGAAAATAATCCAGTATGCCAGAGGAGAAACGTACGTCGTTTCTCTGAAGTCCAAAATTGGAAGTATCTCTCAAGTTTTTTCTCAAGGCCGGAGTGGTTGCTCAGAGTTCCTATGTGCGGCTTCCCGCCTTTTTACATATCTCTCATAAACTCCCTTGTATCTCTCCTAAACTCCCTGTCTCGCACTTTCACCGTGCATCCTCAATTCCACCATCAACCACTCCGGTGGACCTGCAGTTTTTGGTTAAGTGGGTTCCGAACCACCGAGAGCACAGAAAGAGCACATAGAAAAATTCCATTGGTGCCGGCGAGGAATCGAACCCGGGACCCCCCGAGTTGAGAGCCGAGAACGCTACCCCCTGTGCCACTACCTCTCCCCGTAATTGAAAATATTAAAATTGTGAAATCTTAATTGAACATTCTTCATAGCGCATTGAATAGATGGATAAAAGGTAAGGATTTTTTTGTTTTCGCGTGTGCTGAAACAGAATCCGGACGCAAAATTGATAAATTTGGACGACAAAATTTAATATTATCGTTTTTATACAAAAACAATTGACAAAAAAAAATGTTTTTTTTTTTTCAGTATTTTGATTCTTTTTCAGGCACAAAACGCGCAAAAATCTGGACTTTTTTTTAACTATCCATGCATTAAATTATTGAAGTTTAACAGAATATTTTTGTATTTACAAGTTACTGACTTTTCCTTCCAATATGGCGGCTAGAATGTAAAAATCTTCTACGTCTCTCCGTTTTTCATTATTAATTCTTGTTTAACTTATCATTCAAAGATTATGTTAAGTTTTAATGATAACTATTATATTTCTTAACAATTTGAAGTATTGTAGGTTTTTGCGCAGTTCGTGCCTCAACAATATTATAAATATTAAAAATAATGAACTGTTTACCATATTTTTTGTTTACAAACCACAATATTTAATTGTCTCGTCGAAATTTATCAATTTTGAGCCCGGATTCTGTTTCAGCACACCCGAAAACAAAAAAATCCTTACCTTTTATCCATCTATTACTTTATTACATATGGTACATAAAGTTTAGTTTCAAAAACATGTTACAAAATCAACTGTCTTGATCGATAATGGGTTAAATTTTTAGGTAGTGTTAAGGGCTTTCTTTCTTATACGTGCTTTCTATGAAACCCTAGTTGAGCATACTGCACGCTAGGAACGCTTAAGAGGTTCTCAAAGAGTTAGCTCTCCGTATACACACTACAATTTGCGCATCTCCGTAGACACACCTGGCTATGTGGTGTCCTACCGTTTTTATCATACTTAGACTCGCTCGAAAAATCTAAAAAAATTCAAGAGAGTTATTTGCGATCTATTGAAAGAGTACATGCATTGATTAATGGATAAAAATTAATTTTTAATATTGTTATTTAGTGGGAAATGGTACACAACGCAAGAAATTCACGATTTCACTAAAAAAATCGTAATTTATATAAGTATAATTATTTAAACAATTAAAAAGGTAAAATTTTTGGAATGTGAACACGGGGAGATTTTGGTTTGAAAATTATCGTAGTCAGAATTTTGAACGTTTTTATGTTATTTATTATTACTTTAACTCATTTGTATTACAGTGATTGATTTTTTAAATTTCATTAAATCATATTATTAAAAATTATAAAATGCATTTCTCATACACGAAAAGTTTGTGTTTTTCACATACGGGCCTCTTACATTGATAACACCCACAACAGTTTTTCTATCTTTATCACTGGGGTAAAAGTAGCATTTTTTCCTTTTCTCCAATTTACCAGTGAATTTGTGAGAATTATCGGAATCATCAATATTCATAATTGAGCATATTGCTGAACGTATTGGTTTGCGTAAACTTGGTTTTGCCAATCTTCTCTTCATTTCTTCGCTCATCAAACTAAGTGCTAATGTTTCAATGAATTCAAATCTGCTCATTGATAAGTTCGCTTGATTGAAAATGTATAGAATATTACAATTAACTGCCGCTTGATCTAACATACCAAAGAAGAGCCTCATTGGCCAGCGAAACGTTGCTCTACACGTTGAATATTTTTTACACAAAAAATCAAATGTGCCTGTTCCACCTTTCGTGCTATTGTAATACGCCACAATTGTCGGTTTTTGTGTTTCCTCATCGACAGTATCTTTCTCTTTGTGGAAGGTACTAATCAAGCAGACTACTTTGTTCTTTTTCGGAGTGTAAGACGCCAGGGCACAGTCGCCGGAATATGCAGAACGTGCACTACCTACGGACGCAGCTCTACGAAACGACATCGGTATTTGTCGTTTATTTGACCGTATGGTTCCTACAAACGTTAACGAATATTATGATAATTTGTCGACCAATTCCAATGAAGAAAACCAATTATCGCATGTTATATTTCTGCTGGTACTATAAATGGGTTTCGATAAATCGCGCACATAATAGATGGGAACACTTTCGAGCCTTGGATTCTCAACTTTGCCGATGAACGGTATTGCATTCAACATAGAAAGTGTTTTCGAATTGTTTAGACATAATATTTTTATAGAGTAAAAAACGCGCGAAAAATTTTCCTCGAAAACCGAGCAACTGCTCATCGATGGTACAATTTGAGAACGGGTTATAATATTTAGTGCAATTTGCAATAAACGCGTCCCATATTTCGCGAATCGCTGCTAGCCAGTCATTGGTTTGCCTTTCAGGCCTTATTTCTTTGTCGTCAAATCGAATGCACGTGGAAAGAAAAACAAATCTATTTCGAGGCATCACCGCTCTATACAATGCACATGAATGTTCCGCCCATATACTTTTCGTGCGTTTGTGCTGATCGCTTTGCGCACCTCTGTAATATAATAAGTCGAGAAGCGCTTTCAACTCGATCAAATTGGTATTACCGTGATAGCTTTGTGCACCTCCTCATAATCCTAACACTTTTCTGTCGATTTCTTCGTTTGTATGAAGCACTATCACATTCAATAGTTCGTCCGATAAAAGTAAGCTCCAACTTTCAAGCGGTGTGCTTACAAATTTCGCTTCATCGTTTGCTCCGGCTAAATGAACTGGAAGAGAGCTTCTTCCTCTGCTCTCCGAAGCATTTTTCGACCACTTGTATCCGTCTTTTCCTTCAATGATATTTTTCGGCCCTCCCGATGATGGACGTGACTCGTAGTCATTCCTAGCGGTGGAGCTTGTCTCTTCATCGTCCAAACACCCCTCCTCACTTTCAAATTCGCTTTCAGAAAGGATGTAGTCCTCCTCATTTTCTGAGGAAGCACCGTATAAATCCTCCTCTGGCGCTTTTTCCAACATTTGCTGTCGCACAACCTCGGTTCTATCCATCGCTGCTCTAATTCTGCAATTTGAAAAGAAAAAAAATGCTTTACAAAAATTTTGTTTATGCGTAAAAACATGTTTATAATAATTTGGTTATGTTTTGTTTATCTATAATTTACATTTCAAACAGGTACTTACTTTTGAAATGCGAGACGATGAAATCAAACAAAAAAAATTTTTTCACACTTTAACACATCCGTAGACACACCTGGCTCTATGGTGTCCGCTGACGACATGAACTGCTGGGTGGTTTAACAGAAATTAATGGTATGGGATTGTCGCTTACTACGTGAGAACCTGACCCTATGGCAATTTTTTAGGTGGGGGTAACTACCCCAAATATTGGTTGACCGTTAAAATCTAGCGATTCTTAAAAACGGCCGGACACACCAGACCCAGGTGTGTCTACCGAGGGTTAATATTCGACACGTTCAATGGAATGGCTAATGATATATTTGGTAGATATAGAAGGTAACTTAGGTGTAGAGGAGAATATATAAACATATACTGTAATGGGAAATTACACATCGGCGCCAGGCATAAGCCGAACAACAAATTCAGAGATACAGACCACGAAACCCCCGGTAGAGGGACAATAAACAAAATCCGCTCTCGCCAACGGTATAGCCCCGAACAATAAATAAAAGGCCAATGAAACGATACCTGTGGTCACAGCTCGATAGAGAGTACCAGTACTCAGATCGCTATAGGAGTACAACGGTGGGTGACTTTTTGAGGCCCGATATTATCACGCAAGTGTTAATTCGGAGAGTCTCATGTGTCGTTAAACCCGAGGAAACTATAGGCGAAAAGGAGTCAGGGAAATTTAAAAGGCAACAGAACTGACCAGTACACTGTACAGCCAGTTGTCTCTCCGGCGGCCATCATCGCGCCAGTAGAGAAAGTGAGAGAGAGAGAGACGACAACATCAAAAGACTTCGGAGACATCACACACCGACACACCAACACTGTCTTGACCAGACACAACAGACCTACGCATACACCGGCGGCTACGTCGATCATCGAGGAGAGGGATCGAAACAACAAGAGCGAGAAACGACGCAGCAACACTTAAGGAAGAGAGAGACGGCCGAACGAACGAGCCGCACGTCGGCGACTCGGCAACAAAAATAACACAGACCCACAAGACCATCTCGATATAAACATGATACACACACACAAAATATCAGCTGCCGTATCATTTACATTTAATTCTGTAAATTTATTTCAAAATTTAATAAATTTCGTCAATTTTATGCGTACGTTTTACGAAGGCCTTTAGTTCCTGCTCGAGTCACGAACAAACATAAATATTGAAACAGCCATACGTTTCAATACATATAGAGAGTTTAACCGGTGTACGCAACACTGTCATATAACTGTCCCTTTGGCCACACTGAGCACTGTCTTGTTCTCACACCGTGGCACACACGTATCGCCACATGCGTCACTTAGCTACCGTTTCTCCCACAGCATACACAGCCCCGCGTTATCACACAGTATTATATATCTTGCTCGCACACAGTCCTAATCACCTGGTCTCAGTACCACACAGTTCATCCTGAGTTTACTATACTCGCTTCTTCACGCACACGTCCTCTCACGATCATTACTGGTTCTATTCTTTCTGCCCCTTGTCTTGGTTCTCACGGCTACCGGCTTCTTCTCTCTTACCGTACCGGTGCGTCGTCGACATCATGGCCGTCGTTCATTTGTGCTGACTCAGACGACATACTGCTGTGTATATAAATTCTTACCATTATATTGCTCTTTTACCGCATTTTATTTGCTTCTTTTTACTCATCATGTATTGGTTTTAAATTATTAGATACGGATTCCACTGAGAGCCAACAACTCGACGATGGGCTGGACCAGGGAGCCCCGCGAAGAACTTTGTGTGTAGGACGATGGGCGAACATCGTAGCCCACGCTTTTGCAAAGCAAACCAAAATCCCTTGCACTTTTTTTTCAAGCGCGTAGACGTAAGTGTTAAACAAGGTATTTCGAGATACTTTTGAAAAATGTTAGGTCAATGGAAATTGGAATCGTGCGGCAACACGTTCCTTGGCGTTATCGAAAACGAACCCCACGATGGGAAAGGATGTACGTTGTTCATGAAGACTCGAGCTATCCACAAGGAAAATCACGAGCAAGTCAAGTGCCCATTGAACGGAGCGCTTCAATAAGTTGTGTGGCGTGAAATTATAGCGGAAGGGTGTTCCAACTGGCGCAAACGCAAGGCGCGTGAAAACATGCAACTGGGCGATGAAAAACCGCCGTACTTATACGGACTCGGAGTTCTTCGCGAAGCGAAGACAGAACGCAATGGCCATGACATTGGCGTTGATCCCCATTCGCCGAGGGATTTGATCAAAGCTGTCGAGGACATTTTGGCGAAAGCCGAATTTTCCGGTTTCATCAAAGAGGTTGGCTCGATGCCATTTTCCGTGATTTACAGCGCGCCGAGCCAGCTTCACGCTTATAGATCGTTCTGTCGAATAAGTAAGGGTGAAGCAATCATAGCGGTTGATGTTACGGGCAGTCTTGTGCGCAAAGTTAGATGCCCTAATAGCATGATATTCGTCCATGTGTTCTTATACTTAATCGTTATAAATTTTGACAAGTGTACTTTGCCGATATACCAGATGTTGTCGGCAAAGCACACCACCGAATTTACGTCTGTGAAGTTGGCACCCCAACTTTTGAAAAATGAATTTTTTTTTAGAGTTCTCAATGCACCCCGAATAGTTCCAGAGTTCTACATAAGTTTTAGAAATAGTTCCGCTAATTTAGACCAAAAAACTAATTTATGAATATTGGGATTCCAACTTCACAAAAAAAAATTTCTATATCGACCATAACTTTATAGCCACGAGGAATAATTATTTTTGCCATTAGGATTTCTTGTAGAACTCTTGGGGTGCTACCCAGAACTCTCCATAAAATTCCCAGAACTTGAAATTTTTTTTTTTTTCTACAATTGGGGTCTTAGCGTCAGAAAATGACATATCGATATCGACCGTAACTATATAACCGTAAGAAATAAATAATTTTGTCATTAGCATTTCTTGTAGAACTCTTGGGGTGCTACCCAGAACTCTCCAGAAAATTCCCAGAACTTGAAATTTTTTTTTTTCTATATTTGGGGTCTTAGCGTCAGAAAATGACATATGTATATCGACCGTAACTATATAACCGTAAGAAATAAATAATTTTGTCATTAGGATTTCTTGTAGAACTCTTGGGGTGCTACCCAGAACTCTCCAGAAAATTCCCAGAACTTGAATTTTTTTTTTTTATACATTTCGGAGTCTTAGCGTCAGAAAATGACATATGTATATCGACCGTAACTATATAACCGTAAGAAATAACAAATTTTGTCATTGGGATTTCTTGTAGAACTCTTGGGGTGCTACCCGGAACTCTCCAGAAAATTCCCAGAACTTGAAAAATTTTTTTTTCTACATTTGGGGTCTTAGCGTCAGAAAATTCCATATGTATATCGACCGTAACTATATAACCGTAAGAAATAACAAATTTTGTCATTAGGATTTCTTGTAGAACTCTTGGGGTGCTACCCAGAACTCTCCAGAAAATTCCCAGAACTTGAAATTTTTTTTTTCTGCATTTCGGGTCTTAGCGTCAGAAAATGACATATGTATATCGACCGTAACTATATAACCGTAAGAAATAAATAATTTTGTCATTAGGATTTCTTGTAGAACTCTTGGGGTGCTACCCAGAACTCTCCAGAAAATTCACAGAACTTGAAATTTTTTTTTTTCTGCATTTCGGGTCTTAGCGTCAGAAAATGACATATGTATATCGACCGTAACTATATAACCGTAAGAAATAAATAATTTTGTCATTAGGATTTCTTGTAGAACTCTTGGGGTGCTACCCGGAACTCTCCAGAAAATTCCCAGAACCTGAAAAATTTTTTTTTCTACATTTGGGGTCTTAGCGTCAGAAAATTCCATATGTATATCGACCGTAACTATATAACCGTAAGAAATAACAAATTTTGTCATTAGGATTTCTTGTAGAACTCTTGGGGTGCTACCCAGAACTCTCCAGAAAATTCACAGAACTTGAAATTTTTTTTTTTCTGCATTTCGGGTCTTAGCGTCAGAAAATGACATATGTATATCGACCGTAACTATATAACCGTAAGAAATAAATAATTTTGTCATTAGGATTTCTTGTAGAACTCTTGGGGTGCTACCCAGAACTCTCCAGAAAATTCACAGAACTTGAATTTTTTTTTTTTATACATTTCGGAGTCTTAGCGTCAGAAAATGACATATGTATATCGACCGTAACTATATAACCGTAAGAAATAAATAATTTTGTCATTAGGATTTCTTGTAGAACTCTTGGGGTGCTACCCAGAACTAAACGGAAAAAGTAGATAGTCCGAAAAAAAACTTTGTGCGCAGGAACGTAGAATTTTTTCGATTTGATCGCCGTGAAGGCGCGAGATCTCCTTGAACGGAATTCTGCGTAAAACTGAACGGAACATATATTTCAAAGACTAGATTACACGAGGTGCTGTAGTACATATGAGAACTCTGTAAAATATCACGAAATTTGTGTGATAATGATCTCTTTTATAATCTCGAAAGTGTGAATAACGGTTACGTGTTTATATTGTAATTTCATCGTATTTGTACGTATAATACCTTACTCTCAGCGTTACCCGGAGCCAACGACGGGGACGTGGTAAGATCTGGCTCCATTTTTTTTGTTTTTTTTGTTTTTTTTTGTTTTTTTTTGTTTTTTTTTTGTTTTTTATATTTTTTTTTGTTTTTATATATTTTTTAAATTTTTTGTAATTTTACGTATTTTACATAAAAACTAAAATTTTAACATGTTTTCGAACTGTTGAAACTTATTACATAGCGCATAATATTTATTCTTGAATAATCTTTGGATTAATGATGGGTACATACATTAATATATGTGGCTCAATTGCATTATCTTCCGATGCCGTTCTTCTTTTGGGCAACATGTCGTCGTACATGTGCCAAAGATTTGCGTTATAAACGTACGCTGTATAATGCCCATTATTTTCGTCCGTGGCGTACTGATGATAAGCTACGACTCCAGCGATGAGATATTGTTGTTCGTTAAATGTTAATATTTTTGAAACGGAACCTAACGACGCACTGTTTTTCTTAATCCCTATAGACTCTGCGTACCTTTTGTCCGTAAATACACTACAGTCTATAAGAATGTGAGAATGAAAATCATATTTTTCAATTACCCGTTGATGGCACTTTTTGCACGTTAATTTGCGCTCTTGGTTTGCGTCTAATACAGCATTCTGTAAATTAGAGAAACCGTCTCGTAGCAATATATTAACATTGACCGACAGTACCGCAATGTCCTTGATTTTTTCGAGATTGCAATTATCACATTTTTCATTTAATGTCACCGTTGGAAAATCTGCGAATAAATATTCCGCGAGACTTGTGACATTGCAATTTGCATTTAATTGCATAACATTACCTCTATAAGGTTTTGTTTCAAAAATTGGTACGTCTTTGAGGATTTTTGCGCGTTGTTCATAAATATTTTGTGTAATTGTTTTTGTATTTATTAATGAAATACTTCGGGCGAAGTTACAAAAATTATTATTTTTCGTAGTGATAATATTAGCGAAAATGGTATTTGAGACTATGGCGTTGGACATAACTTGCGTAAGCGAATCGAACGCGCAAGTCTCACGAACCACGATGAAGTGATCACCGCAACGTGATCCTTTCAGTAAACTGCCATTTTTTAATAGAGGGATCGTAATTCTTTTCAAAGTGGACATGTGATCCCAGTCTGGGCAGTCATCAAGGTAAGTAAATTTCTGTTTTTTATGTTTTTTGACTGTTTCTTTACTATTCGGATCGATTTCTTCGATTCTTGGTCTCTTTTCTGTCAAGCCTCTCCAATTTTCGACGACGTCCCACATATTTTCCTTATTCTTTGCTTTATCCGGTGTACGCGGCATATTATTATCGGAAAGTGATATTAAGACCTTTCCTTGTAGGGCATCGATATGTCGAACGATAAATTTGTCAATTCGCATTGGCAATTCACCTTTGAATGTTCTGTATTTCAGATCCGCGAATGCAGCTTCGACAGACGAAGACGTGGCTATTTTTTTGTCGTAGCAGAAATGAGAATTCATGACACCTGTCCACAATGGCAAATAGGAAATCAAGTTTTTTAATTTTTTTGCCGCTTGGGGATTGTAAAATGCATTTACAACAGAACCCGATGTATTTTTTGCTGCTGCAGTTTCCGCCGATTCGAAAATTGTTTTGGCCCATTCCGCCCATCCATTTTCCAAAACTGAGTTTTCATGGAAAACGGGTTCTTCGATTTCCATTTCTTTTTCGCCGGGATCTTCAATTGATGTTCCTTTAATGAGATCGTTAATCGACCTCAAATGCACTTCCGAATTGAGGTTTTCAGAATTTGTGTCGCAGCCTATATCCTCGCTCATTGCGACTGTCATCAAAGATATTAATACAGATTTTATATCTTGTATATTTGTCATTTTATAAAGATGACCGATGCATCTTAAATAAAATTGTCGCACCTTTGCAACTTTACCACGAAGGCAGTCCCACCTAGCAATAATGGCAATAAAATGACTAACGTCAAGTCGAATATAACTATTTGGCAATTTTTCTCTTTTTTCTAAAATTGCAATGTTATATAAGACTTGTAGATAGTCCTGCGTATCGGCGCAATTTGCAAATGCTTTTGATACTGCCATCAAAAGAGCTTTGCCAAAATCTATTACCACTATTCGTGGTGAAGGTGCTCCGTCCGCTAATATAGACAAAAAGAAATACGTAATCGTTGCAGCATCTTGCCTCGTTGATACCATCTGAAATACCGGAGTGCTGTTTTCTTCTGTTGCTATTACGCATTGGTATAAATACATATGAGGGCTTTTCTCATTATTTGCAAGCTTTAATTTTTTTGCAAAACTGCCGGTTGCATCGATCGTTAAGAAGCTATTGTAGTTTGTGGATGTAATAGTTTTATATAGCAATTTTTGTTCCTCTGTCCAGTACATACAGAAAAATGGGTCGAGTCCTATGTTGCGTATGATACCTGCCAAGGTTTCGTATTTTGCTACATTTAAATTTAGAATTGGATCGCTATGCTTTAATTCAAGACGACGGTCCATTTCTTCTTGTTTGGCTTTTCGAAGAACAGTGGCATTGTACAACATAGGTGGAATTGGATCCCCATTTTCCATTAAATCTTTTGCCTCGTTCGTTCTCCATGTACTGGCATCTTGTCTGCTTTCCAGCAAATGCGACGCTATTTCATTGCGCAGATGACCTTTTAATTGACGTTTCTTTTTGTGCGGGAATCCATACTGGAAATTGTTTAATTTGCACTCAAATACTACGTCCGCATTTTTTGGGGGCTTTTCTAATAAGTGGCCAGACAGTTTTGCCTTACATTCCGTGCATAAACCTCGAAAACGTGCGTAACATTTAGCTTGAGCACTTTTAAAAACCTTTGCATATCTGAAAGTAAATGCACATGGTAGCTTTTTCTGTTCCCATATTTTTTTAGCAAATAAATGAGACCATTTTCCAGGTTGAAGCAATCTGTATTTACGATTGCAATACGTTTTTTTCGTCGGTTTCACAGTTTTCCAAGCATCGTTGGAAAGGACAAGGGAAAATTTTATATTTTCGGAACTGTCATTTGATAGATTGGATAAATCGAACGTATTATCATTCGACTTATCTGTGTCTGTGCCTTTATTTATATTAAAAGCACGCAATATAGCATCTTTCATACCATGTCTGTTGGTGTTTAATATCGTATATATGTGCTTTGGAGTAATAGCACAGCATAAACTATTCATGCGATCTGATATTTTCTTATAAATATCGTGGGATGGTGGAAATTGTTTGCCATTTTCGTCAACAGCTCTATACTCTGCATTCCCCAAGGTTTCCAGTAACTTGTCGCGATCATACATTATGTACGTATTTTTTAGACAAAAAGAATAATTTTAATATGCACTGAATATGTATATATATTTATTGATATAAAAATACAACATTAAAAATAAAATAAAAATCGAAATATGATATTAAAAACTAGATACGACAGAGCGAACACTGCACAATGCTCACGAGAGTTAGCCGAAGATCCAAGCACAGATCATTCAATTTTCGTACACCTCAACAATATCAGCTTCGAATTCAACACACCGACGTCTCTCATCGAAATGGTGAGAGACGTCGGTTCCTTCGCGAGATCGCGCCAAAAAATACCCCCTCTGTTCCGTCGCATGACAATCGGCCGAGAGAAAATTAATACGTTTAAATAGTTCTATTAAATCTATGACCCGCGACGACCTGCCGAGTAAGAGTGTCCTTCTCTTTCTTACTGGTCAGCCATAAAAAAAGGGTCTACTAGCCGGTCGCTCGGCTCGCGCGAGCTCAACAATAGAAATTCTCATATTTGGCGACCAGACACTACAGAAAATGTATTTTATTGTTTTAAGGTGTCTGCCCACTATACCGAATCATACCATGACTGTGCTATGAACGTATCAGGCACGGAAAGAAATACGATACGGTCCCGATGTGCCCACTAGACCGTTCCGTCACCGACCAACACTGTCCGTTCATAGCACGCGACGTTGTTGGTCGGCGACGGAACGGTCTAGTGGGCATAGTCTAATACGTTTCAATACAAAGAATATTTCTTTGCTTCATACGCTCCTAGCACGGTCATGGTATGATCCGGTGTAGTGGGCAGACACCTTTATCCTCCTTTTTCAAGACAACATTCTTTTTATAGTTCACGAACAAAATAAAATGTGTATACGTGACTTTTTCGACACAAGGAGGATAATAAGCAGATTAGGAAAATTTCACTTGGGGATTCCCACGCAGATGTATTAAGAATTTTTACTAATTTTTCCGATATTTAAACTTTGTCGTGATTGATCGCAGCAAACTACCTCTACAGCGCCAATAAACGAATTTGACCAATGACCTTCAGATCTCTCAACCGACCCTTCGGAAAAAGCCGAGCGTCGCTCGCTCGCTCACCGACTCGCGCTAGTATGATTGTGTGATGGGCGCGTAACATACCAGAGAGGGTGTTCGCGCGCAGTTGGGATATCGAGGTATCGTTACGGGAACGCCTAATACACTACTTAAAGGGTATTAGGAAATTAAATGATTTGGTGTGAAACGAATTCTTACTCCTTGTCTTCACACTATGAGGAAATCTATTTACACCAGAAATTCTGTTTATACAACTTGTACATTAGGAGTGTACGAATGACGCAAATGTGTTCGCGTAGTGTTCTCTCCCGACCGGTCGGTTGGGAAGTTCGAGACACAACTAATACGCTATTGATGTATGTGTGTGTGTGTGTGTGTGCGTGTGTGTATGTGTGACGCGACTGTATCACAAGGGTGATATTTCGCGGAGTGTTTCTCTCTTCCGAAGGGTCGGTTGAGAGATCTGAAGGTCATTGGTCAAATTCGTTTATTGGCGCTGTAGAGGTAGTTTGCTGCGATCAATCACGACAAAGTTTAAATATCGGAAAAATTAGTAAAAATTCTTAATACATCTGCGTGGGAATCCCCAAGTGAAATTTTCCTAATCTGCTTATTATCCTCCTTGTGTCGAAAAAGTCACGTATACACATTTTATTTTGTTCGTGAACTATAAAAAGAATGTTGTCTTGAAAAAGGAGGATAAAGGTGTCTGCCCACTACACCGGATCATACCATGACCGTGCTAGGAGCGTATGAAGCAAAGAAATATTCTTTGTATTGAAACGTATTAGACTATGCCCACTAGACCGTTCCGTCGCCGACCAACAACGTCGCGTGCTATGAACGGACAGTGTTGGTCGGTGACGGAACGGTCTAGTGGGCACATCGGGACCGTATCGTATTTCTTTCCGTGCCTGATACGTTCATAGCACAGTCATGGTATGATTCGGTATAGTGGGCAGACACCTTAAAACAATAAAATACATTTTCTGTAGTGTCTGGTCGCCAAATATGAGAATTTCTATTGTTGAGCTCGCGCGAGCCGAGCGACCGGCTAGTAGACCCTTTTTTTATGGCTGACCAGTAAGAAAGAGAAGGACACTCTTACTCGGCAGGTCGTCGCGGGTCATAGATTTAATAGAACTATTTAAACGTATTAATTTTCTCTCGGCCGATTGTCATGCGACGGAACAGAGGGGGTATTTTTTGGCGCGATCTCGCGAAGGAACCGACGTCTCTCACCATTTCGATGAGAGACGTCGGTGTGTTGAATTCGAAGCTGATATTGTTGAGGTGTACGAAAATTGAATGATCTGTGCTTGGATCTTCGGCTAACTCTCGTGAGCATTGTGCAGTGTTCGCTCTGTCGTATCTAGTTTTTAATATCATATTTCGATTTTTATTTTATTTTTAATGTTGTATTTTTATATCAATAAATATATATACATATTCAGTGCATATTAAAATTATTCTTTTTGTCTAAAAAATACGTACATAATGTATGATCGCGACAAGTTACTGGAAACCTTGGGGAATGCAGAGTATAGAGCTGTTGACGAAAATGGCAAACAATTTCCACCATCCCACGATATTTATAAGAAAATATCAGATCGCATGAATAGTTTATGCTGTGCTATTACTCCAAAGCACATATATACGATATTAAACACCAACAGACATGGTATGAAAGATGCTATATTGCGTGCTTTTAATATAAATAAAGGCACAGACACAGATAAGTCGAATGATAATACGTTCGATTTATCCAATCTATCAAATGACAGTTCCGAAAATATAAAATTTTCCCTTGTCCTTTCCAACGATGCTTGGAAAACTGTGAAACCGACGAAAAAAACGTATTGCAATCGTAAATACAGATTGCTTCAACCTGGAAAATGGTCTCATTTATTTGCTAAAAAAATATGGGAACAGAAAAAGCTACCATGTGCATTTACTTTCAGATATGCAAAGGTTTTTAAAAGTGCTCAAGCTAAATGTTACGCACGTTTTCGAGGTTTATGCACGGAATGTAAGGCAAAACTGTCTGGCCACTTATTAGAAAAGCCCCCAAAAAATGCGGACGTAGTATTTGAGTGCAAATTAAACAATTTCCAGTATGGATTCCCGCACAAAAAGAAACGTCAATTAAAAGGTCATCTGCGCAATGAAATAGCGTCGCATTTGCTGGAAAGCAGACAAGATGCCAGTACATGGAGAACGAACGAGGCAAAAGATTTAATGGAAAATGGGGATCCAATTCCACCTATGTTGTACAATGCCACTGTTCTTCGAAAAGCCAAACAAGAAGAAATGGACCGTCGTCTTGAATTAAAGCATAGCGATCCAATTCTAAATTTAAATGTAGCAAAATACGAAACCTTGGCAGGTATCATACGCAACATAGGACTCGACCCATTTTTCTGTATGTACTGGACAGAGGAACAAAAATTGCTATATAAAACTATTACATCCACAAACTACAATAGCTTCTTAACGATCGATGCAACCGGCAGTTTTGCAAAAAAATTAAAGCTTGCAAATAATGAGAAAAGCCCTCATATGTATTTATACCAATGCGTAATAGCAACAGAAGAAAACAGCACTCCGGTATTTCAGATGGTATCAACGAGGCAAGATGCTGCAACGATTACGTATTTCTTTTTGTCTATATTAGCGGACGGAGCACCTTCACCACGAATAGTGGTAATAGATTTTGGCAAAGCTCTTTTGATGGCAGTATCAAAAGCATTTGCAAATTGCGCCGATACGCAGGACTATCTACAAGTCTTATATAACATTGCAATTTTAGAAAAAAGAGAAAAATTGCCAAATAGTTATATTCGACTTGACGTTAGTCATTTTATTGCCATTATTGCTAGGTGGGACTGCCTTCGTGGTAAAGTTGCAAAGGTGCGACAATTTTATTTAAGATGCATCGGTCATCTTTATAAAATGACAAATATACAAGATATAAAATCTGTATTAATATCTTTGATGACAGTCGCAATGAGCGAGGATATAGGCTGCGACACAAATTCTGAAAACCTCAATTCGGAAGTGCATTTGAGGTCGATTAACGATCTCATTAAAGGAACATCAATTGAAGATCCCGGCGAAAAAGAAATGGAAATCGAAGAACCCGTTTTCCATGAAAACTCAGTTTTGGAAAATGGATGGGCGGAATGGGCCAAAACAATTTTCGAATCGGCGGAAACTGCAGCAGCAAAAAATACATCGGGTTCTGTTGTAAATGCATTTTACAATCCCCAAGCGGCAAAAAAATTAAAAAACTTGATTTCCTATTTGCCATTGTGGACAGGTGTCATGAATTCTCATTTCTGCTACGACAAAAAAATAGCCACGTCTTCGTCTGTCGAAGCTGCATTCGCGGATCTGAAATACAGAACATTCAAAGGTGAATTGCCAATGCGAATTGACAAATTTATCGTTCGACATATCGATGCCCTACAAGGAAAGGTCTTAATATCACTTTCCGATAATAATATGCCGCGTACACCGGATAAAGCAAAGAATAAGGAAAATATGTGGGACGTCGTCGAAAATTGGAGAGGCTTGACAGAAAAGAGACCAAGAATCGAAGAAATCGATCCGAATAGTAAAGAAACAGTCAAAAAACATAAAAAACAGAAATTTACTTACCTTGATGACTGCCCAGACTGGGATCACATGTCCACTTTGAAAAGAATTACGATCCCTCTATTAAAAAATGGCAGTTTACTGAAAGGATCACGTTGCGGTGATCACTTCATCGTGGTTCGTGAGACTTGCGCGTTCGATTCGCTTACGCAAGTTATGTCCAACGCCATAGTCTCAAATACCATTTTCGCTAATATTATCACTACGAAAAATAATAATTTTTGTAACTTCGCCCGAAGTATTTCATTAATAAATACAAAAACAATTACACAAAATATTTATGAACAACGCGCAAAAATCCTCAAAGACGTACCAATTTTTGAAACAAAACCTTATAGAGGTAATGTTATGCAATTAAATGCAAATTGCAATGTCACAAGTCTCGCGGAATATTTATTCGCAGATTTTCCAACGGTGACATTAAATGAAAAATGTGATAATTGCAATCTCGAAAAAATCAAGGACATTGCGGTACTGTCGGTCAATGTTAATATATTGCTACGAGACGGTTTCTCTAATTTACAGAATGCTGTATTAGACGCAAACCAAGAGCGCAAATTAACGTGCAAAAAGTGCCATCAACGGGTAATTGAAAAATATGATTTTCATTCTCACATTCTTATAGACTGTAGTGTATTTACGGACAAAAGGTACGCAGAGTCTATAGGGATTAAGAAAAACAGTGCGTCGTTAGGTTCCGTTTCAAAAATATTAACATTTAACGAACAACAATATCTCATCGCTGGAGTCGTAGCTTATCATCAGTACGCCACGGACGAAAATAATGGGCATTATACAGCGTACGTTTATAACGCAAATCTTTGGCACATGTACGACGACATGTTGCCCAAAAGAAGAACGGCATCGGAAGATAATGCAATTGAGCCACATATATTAATGTATGTACCCATCATTAATCCAAAGATTATTCAAGAATAAATATTATGCGCTATGTAATAAGTTTCAACAGTTCGAAAACATGTTAAAATTTTAGTTTTTATGTAAAATACGTAAAATTACAAAAAATTTAAAAAATATATAAAAACAAAAAAAAATATAAAAAACAAAAAAAAAACAAAAAAAAACAAAAAAAAACAAAAAAAACAAAAAAAATGGAGCCAGATCTTACCACGTCCCCGTCGTTGGCTCCGGGTAACGCTGAGAGTAAGGTATTATACGTACAAATACGATGAAATTACAATATAAACACGTAACCGTTATTCACACTTTCGAGATTATAAAAGAGATCATTATCACACAAATTTCGTGATATTTTACAGAGTTCTCATATGTACTACAGCACCTCGTGTAATCTAGTCTTTGAAATATATGTTCCGTTCAGTTTTACGCAGAATTCCGTTCAAGGAGATCTCGCGCCTTCACGGCGATCAAATCGAAAAAATTCTACGTTCCTGCGCACAAAGTTTTTTTTCGGACTATCTACTTTTTCCGTTTAGTTCTGGGTAGCACCCCAAGAGTTCTACAAGAAATCCTAATGACAAAATTATTTATTTCTTACGGTTATATAGTTACGGTCGATATACATATGTCATTTTCTGACGCTAAGACTCCGAAATGTATAAAAAAAAAAAATTCAAGTTCTGTGAATTTTCTGGAGAGTTCTGGGTAGCACCCCAAGAGTTCTACAAGAAATCCTAATGACAAAATTATTTATTTCTTACGGTTATATAGTTACGGTCGATATACATATGTCATTTTCTGACGCTAAGACCCGAAATGCAGAAAAAAAAAAATTTCAAGTTCTGTGAATTTTCTGGAGAGTTCTGGGTAGCACCCCAAGAGTTCTACAAGAAATCCTAATGACAAAATTTGTTATTTCTTACGGTTATATAGTTACGGTCGATATACATATGGAATTTTCTGACGCTAAGACCCCAAATGTAGAAAAAAAAATTTTTCAAGTTCTGGGAATTTTCTGGAGAGTTCTGGGTAGCACCCCAAGAGTTCTACAAGAAATCCTAATGACAAAATTATTTATTTCTTACGGTTATATAGTTACGGTCGATATACATATGTCATTTTCTGACGCTAAGACTCCGAAATGTATAAAAAAAAAAAAAATTCAAGTTCTGTGAATTTTCTGGAGAGTTCTGGGTAGCACCCCAAGAGTTCTACAAGAAATCCTAATGACAAAATTATTTATTTCTTACGGTTATATAGTTACGGTCGATATACATATGTCATTTTCTGACGCTAAGACCCGAAATGCAGAAAAAAAAAAATTTCAAGTTCTGGGAATTTTCTGGAGAGTTCTGGGTAGCACCCCAAGAGTTCTACAAGAAATCCTAATGACAAAATTTGTTATTTCTTACGGTTATATAGTTACGGTCGATATACATATGGAATTTTTTGACGCTAAGACCCCAAATGTAGAAAAAAAAATTTTTCAAGTTCTGGGAATTTTCTGGAGAGTTCCGGGTAGCACCCCAAGAGTTCTACAAGAAATCCCAATGACAAAATTTGTTATTTCTTACGGTTATATAGTTACGGTCGATATACATATGTCATTTTCTGACGCTAAGACTCCGAAATGTATAAAAAAAAAAAATTCAAGTTCTGGGAATTTTCTGGAGAGTTCTGGGTAGCACCCCAAGAGTTCTACAAGAAATCCTAATGACAAAATTATTTATTTCTTACGGTTATATAGTTACGGTCGATATACATATGTCATTTTCTGACGCTAAGACCCCAAATATAGAAAAAAAAAAATTTCAAGTTCTGGGAATTTTCTGGAGAGTTCTGGGTAGCACCCCAAGAGTTCTACAAGAAATGCTAATGACAAAATTATTTATTTCTTACGGTTATATAGTTACGGTCGATATCGATATGTCATTTTCTGACGCTAAGACCCCAATTGTAGAAAAAAAAAAAAATTTCAAGTTCTGGGAATTTTATGGAGAGTTCTGGGTAGCACCCCAAGAGTTCTACAAGAAATCCTAATGGCAAAAATAATTATTCCTCGTGGCTATAAAGTTATGGTCGATATAGAAATTTTTTTTTGTGAAGTTGGAATCCCAATATTCATAAATTAGTTTTTTGGTCTAAATTAGCGGAACTATTTCTAAAACTTATGTAGAACTCTGGAACTATTCGGGGTGCATTGAGAACTCTAAAAAAAAATTCATTTTTCAAAAGTTGGGGTGCCAACTTCACAGACGTACCGAATTTATAGAGTACTGTATTAAAACTTGCCTGAGGGAAAGTGGACCCAAACTTCGAGAAGTGGTTTGTGATTATTCCAAAGCTCTTCTCGCAGGTTTGTGCTTGGCCATGAACAACGTTACTCTAAAGAAATACGTGAATGATTGTTTCACGTCCCTCCGAAAGAGTTTTCCCCTTCCGTTTACGACACGTATTAATGTGTACGTAGAGCAACACGACACGTATTAATGTGTACGTAGAGTCAAGCATTTCCATTTTGTGACAAAATGGAAATGCTTGACTAATTTCGCGCATACGGAAGTAAAATATTTCTTTGTGAGACGTGTAGCGTTGATGATCGAGTCCACCGATGTCGACGCATTTGAATTGCTTTTTGTATTGACTTATGATGTAGCAAGCCAAAAATATGCTGACTCCGAAATCAAAACACCGTTCGCGAGATCGACGATTACAGCAAGCAGGAGACTGGAATCCCTTATTGCGGGATCCGCGAAATGCCCAAAATTGCCGGAGAAGGATAATACGTTTGTCCACTTAAGCGATGTCGAAGAATTCCAGGACGCATTCTATGACAATAACGAGATGTCACAAAGGATATACACGAGTGGGTTAACAATCTGGTTTCTATCGCAAGCGGTACTCGTCGTCAAGGCATAGAAATTAACGCATTCTACGCCCCAGATTTCATTTCGTCGATAATGAAGATGTTTGGTTGATAGGATGTTGGCTGTTTCGGTCCGAATTTCAATTTATAGGACAAGCGACAGCCAACGTCCTATCAACCAAAAATCTGGACACGGTCGCACAACTTATCCATCAAGGATAATGAAGATGGGCAAACATTTTCCGTTGAGGACCGGGGTTACAAATCCACAGCATATTCAATATGCGAATTCGAGTTACGTTGAGAGATTTTTCAACGATTTGAAGAGCCGGGTTCTACGCAACAAGTTGAATCGTGTTGATGCTTTTCTCGTCTTGCATTGCCGAGATATATTGGGAGGAGCCTATATTTTCTCGTCAAACATTGCCAAGTACGACAAACGCCAGCAAAGTGAGAAGGTGGAACCTCCTTTCACTGAAAATTCCTGTAACTTCAATGTAGCGTGCATAGACGAGATGAAAGATTCCTTCCAGCATTCGGATTTTTTACAAATTGAGAATTGGCGAGGACAGGCCGAAACATATGGCGAAAGAAACTCCACTAGATCGGCATGGAAGGCTCAGTAGTGCCTTCCATGCTAATCTAGTGGAGTTTCTTTCGCCATATCTTTCGCGGCCTGTCCTCGCTACTGAGCCGTCCATGCCGATATATGTTACTTCAGGTAGCGCATATCACCGATGCGAATGAAGCAAGCACCGTAGATTCGGATTCAACGGCAATGGAGAATTGGCGAGGACAAGCCATAGAACACAAATTTCTTCATACATCGGACGAAGATGTAGATGACAATAACAATATGAACAACAACGTAAGCTATGATATTTTGGATCGATGCGGTAAGGAAGATCCCGCTCTACATTCGGGAAACGAGTCAACGTTATTTTACGGTGAAATTTCGCCATCGAAGTATCGTGAAGCGCAACTACCCGCGACTCATATCTCGAAGGACAATCCGAGAAAAGGAACGAAATTTTTCGGCTCGTTTCCCGAAATTGAATATATAAATAGAAAATTTGGCCAAAAGACTCGCCGCCAAACAAAACCCTTCCTATTGTTGAGCGGTAATCGTTTCAAAAAATCGATTCAAATTCACATTCAAGCGTATTTTTTTCGCAATACATGCGGCTTCGACGCGTTATTTCATGTCTTCATGACCGCATCTCTCGACGATCCGTATATTTATCTCGGTCGAAGTCATCATGAAACGAGCTGCTTCAATTCGTATCGAAGTCAATCGAAATAGGCTTCGCGATATCGATCTACAAAGATCGAGGTCTGCTCCTGAAAGCTAAATATCTTGTAAATCCGCTGGTAGTCACGGAAAGACGCTGTATTTCGTCTAACGATGACGCAGCAGATGGCATCTCGGATATCGTCGAAAACTTCAGGACAACGGCTCCTACATACCGCAAAATTGAAAAGTGCACACATTGCGGGAATCGCGAAATGCCTCATCCAATCATCATGGTGGATATCACCATTATCGTCAAGAAGGGATTTGGTGCTTTGATGAAGGCGCTCAGATTTCGAGCTCGTACATTTAACATGACATACCGGAATGGTTCCCTGACACGTACGAACAATTGAAGATCGTGGGAAATCACCTCTTCATTGAATTGGGAGTACACGGCCAGGTGCTCAGGGCTCCTTGTCTCAAACACCGACTAAAAGCATTTCCTCACGTAATGAGGCTTGAAAACGTGAATGGGTACTCCAGCGATTACAGATTAGTTAATATGTTTCTTAACATTGTTAAAGTAATACGTGTCTTAATATACGTTTATCATTATACATCTTTATGGGACGTTTCGTGCCAAATCGGACATCATTTAGCTTTCGCATCTCCGATTTTTTGAAATTTTGTTATGTTCTAGTATTGATTGAAAGAGACCTCTATGATTTTTTTCAATTTTTGTTGCCGAACCGTTTTCAAGATATCGATTTTTAAAAATTACGTTCTTTTCTTTTAAGGGGTTACCCCCAGTTGCGATTTTGAAAAAATCGATTCTTTTTTATTGCATTTTTTTGAAGCGGCATCGTCGGCGGACGAACTTCGTATGGCCCCGAAATAGATGACTCTATGTAAGTTTACAAACAAAAATATTTTTTTGGGGTAAACTGAAATTGAAACTTTAAACGCGTTTTTCTCAAAATGGCATTTCTGAAGTCGGTGACCAAGATTACTCGAACACTAATGAACCGATCTTCTTGAAATTTTGTAGGCTTATTTAATACATAAAAATGTAGTCTTTAATCGTTCGATTTTTTCGTTAAAATCGAACCATTAACTTTGACTGTGCGCTATTTTGTGAAAAATGAATATTTTCTTAAAACCTTTGATTAAGGACTAGTTTATACTCATATTTGACGAAATCCATCCGCATTTTTGTTTCAGATGATCCCCTTCGCCACAATGTTGGTCACCGCAAACCGTACATATAAAAATATTATTTCATTGACGGCCATTTACAAACTAAACAATGTAATATTTTTCAAAAAAAAAAAAAAAATTACTGAAGGTTCTTCAAGATGTGTTCTTTAAGATGGTATATTGATCGATTAAAACAATTTTGTAGTTTTCTTTAAAAAGATTCATGAAAAAGGCCTTTTTTTGCGCTACAAGTGGGGGTAACCCCTTAAACGCCATACCTTTGCAAACAATGGGCCAAATGGAGTCGGATTTGACGTGACACGTCCCTTATAAATATTACGTTTTTACTACTATGTGCGAGCCATTTGATCAATCCTGAGGGCAGAGAATGATTCATAAACTTTTCAGGCTAGTCTACTAAACAACGTGACACTGGATTTCATATTTTCGACGATTGAATGGATAATGGGAACTATATGATGACCTTGATTCGAAAATCAAAAATAGCTCCGAGGAAATGGAAATTGAACCGCACCTGGCTGTATATGTACGCCAGTACATATACAGCCAGAAAATTGAAGGATTCAATTTTTCGACAATGTTTCGAAGTCATTTTCGAATCGCATTATATTGGTCCAATATAGAATATACACTGCAGATGATGTTTTGCGTACCACACCGTGGGCAAGCTACGAAAAAGATACGTACATCACTAACCCACATATTTTTTTCATAATTTTGTTAACAAAATATTACGCCCCATTTTCGCACGACAAGTTATAAATCTGCAGCTTTTAAATATGTATGTTATCACCGTACCTGACTATTCCATATATTTTTTCGTAATTTGTTAATTAAATATGAATACGCTATTTTTGTTCGACAGGGTATCACAAATCTGTAACTTTGAAATATGCATCACCACATCATGTGCAAGCTGCGAAAAAATGCATTTGCCATAATGTTATCAACTAAAATTAATGTTCTATTTTTGTTCGACAGATTATCGAAATTGAAAAACGGATAGGAGGTACACATTTCTGGAGGCAACTTTTTCATCGTGGGCTAACTCTGCATGAGGTTGACGTCGTCGAGGATTATCATACGGATAACTTTCTACGTATTACGGCTTAGGCAGACTGTTGAGCGCAGGTTCTTTTTTTGACTTTTTCACTTATTGTGTTCGCTATATGTCTTTCATAATTTAACTTAATAAAAAATAATGTTTTGTTTTTTCGACAGGTTGCCACGAGTCTGGGGTAATATTTGGTGTACTTCGAGTCATGACAAAATGAATTGTTTAATGTACAGTTTTCGATTTACCTTTCCTGAAAATTTAGTATTGAATTGGTTTTTTGTCTGTAATACAGAAGCTTTTTATAAAGTGTATGAGTAGTACTGCGGCCACTATGGCGACCCCCACTCCTATCCCCACTCCTTCCTCCACTCCTTTTCCCCCACTCCGCGGTCGCCGAGTTCGCCGTGAGCTCGAGCGGTCGCGGAAGCGTGGGGTGAGAGGTGTGTAGGGGGGACGAGGGGGGATGGAGGGTGTCGGCATAGTGGCGCGCTGTTTTTTATTTATTTATTTATTACATTTTTTAATTTATGATAATGAATATATTTGGACTGGTGGTTTTTGGCGCTCCTTTGCCCCGCTCCGCGCCAAACCCAAACTGGTAATATATATTCTGACTAGATGTATTAAATCTTACATTATAAAGTTTTACGTATCGATGCTATATATATATATTTTATAATAAATAGTGTATATTAGTTTCTTGTTTTTTCGTCTTCGTTGGCTCCGTTCTCGTTACAGCGCTCTCCCCTCTGATCAGCGAATGATTGTTCAACTACGGAAAACAGAGATAGACACATGGTGTGAGAGAGGCTCGTATATACATATTGTTACATAAATATTTTATACAGGTTTTTAGTACATACCTAGTTATGATTCCGTAGCAGATTTGAACTCCAGCTTATTGAACTTCGTACCGTGGTATTGCATGATGAGGTTTTTATTATTGGCAGCCTCGCTCATCTGCTGAAATAGATCGATTGCCTCTTCGAAAGCCTTGACGAATCTCGTAGGTAGATAGCACGTAAATTCACCATTCACATCCACGACGATTCGCGCACCCCACTTGGTTGGGACGGTTTTGATATCAGTGATATAATAGTCTTTTTGGAGTTCCTATTCCGATAATCTTTTGACGGGAAGAAGCGTCTCCAGCCGACCCACTTGGTTGATTCGTGTGAAATCCATTATGCAACTTGAGTTTTTTCAGTTTTAGCGTTAAAGTACAAAACTCCGATATTGCGTGTATTTGTTCTTTAACCGTAGCAATACTCGTATCTTGCAGAAAAGCGTCTAAACGGACTTTTAAACGGTGCTGGTTACTTCTTTGAAGACTCGAGGACAATGTCTGTCTATCACAGAGCGTAGATTCTTCGGACCTCATACCAAAGAGATCCATTCCCCTACTCCGTATACAGAGAAGTGTAGGTTGGATTTAATTGGTGCAATATTTGCTTACTTTGTAAAAACTAGTAAGGCACCCTGGTAGTGGTGGTGGTGGTAAAGAGCAGCAAATTGCCTTGGCTGCGTCACCTCTGAATACTCCGAAAACTTAGGTCAGCATTTTTGCACGTGCGCTGAAATTAATACGGTATAGCGATGGCGAGAAACAGGAGAGGATCACGTGAAGATAGGACGTGTTATTTATCTGTGATGGTGTTAAATTCTTCCATGAGAAGGTTGATAAATAAAACGCGATTTTGAAAAATATACTTTATTTTTAGCATAAAACTATCGTACAATTAGCGGATGCGAGAACAACACCCTTGCACACACCCAAAACATTTCATATTAAAAGTAATGAAGTTATTATAATGGTACCCCCCACCCACAACGGCTCCCTTCTTTAACGCATTATTCAAGGATTTGGATTTGTTACACTTATTCATATACTCCTTGTAATAGTCATACACTATTTTATCGTTCCGTGTTAAATCGGTTGAAAATGCACTCCTAAACATATTAATACCAAGGCCTGTAGACAAGAAATGAAGAAACATAACACAATAATGTCCACAAGTCTGTGATTCAGGACCCTGAAGCTGTATAGTGTTGTAGCTAAAGAATCTGCTGTTCTGCCGGAGACGTTGGAGATGCTGCGGGATGATTGGTGGTAGGCCGTAGCTGTCGAAGTACCATCCTCGTCCATTTCGATCGACGTACATGGCGACCCAGTGGGCTCCGGGCTGCTTGTGGCCATCGGTATTGGCGACAATCGCTGCTGGTTTCGCCCACACCTTAGGGATGCGGTCTGCCGGGTATACACCTACAGTGCGGCTCTTTATACCGCGTAGGGCCTGCATAAGCTGCTCGGTGTTCATAATAGACAGCAATTATAGAGACACTAGAGCTGTTTAACATCGGTTGTTTTTCCCTCGTCGCGGCGCGATGAGGGAAATGATTATATTTATCCTTCAGACCCTGTATATCAATGACGATGTTCATGGTGCTGCTCGATCGCCGTAACACGGCGACTTTTGAATACAGACTAACGATAAATATTGCACGTTCTATGGATATATGATACTCCCCCCTCTATAAGCCTTGCAATCTAGCCGCTAAAATCCACAGTTACTTGTCTAGAGGAGTCGATCTCCAACACATTATCATATTCAGCATACACAAGGCAGTTAACCGTTGATGTTAGGGCAGACGCGAAACGTACTTCTATTCTCACACTACCATGCCTCACAAGATTCCAATGAGTGGTACAATTGGCCGAGAGATCGGGTGTAAGATCAAATGCAAAGAGACAATAGCCATGAGGGTAGCTTGTACGTGTGATACAATTACCCTCATTGAGAAAGTGTATGCCTGTACCCGAGAATAGTGTGTGGTATGCATCAACATGCATATCAGCATCTGTGAAGTCTGGCTGTAGGGGCTTTGACGGTATTTGCAATCCATCGGCGTACAAAGAAAAATAATTTATATTGTAATTCTGAAAATTGAAAGGGTTCATTTTACGGTCACCATTAAAAGCCTTATTATCGACAAAACCGACGATTATACGTTTAGGCAGCTGGCCAAGTATGACATTATGAAGCGTCTCACCGTGTATCCCCGCATGTAGCGATAGCGCTTTAACCTCGACCCGCGTCAAAGGGTATTTCGCTGTACATTTAGACAAAGCTCTTGCATGGGCCAAAAGCATACCCGGTGCTATCTTAACACGTCGTATAAGTAGTGATGCCTCCGTAATACGGATGGTACAATCTTTCGAAGAACTCATGAGACAAAAAGCGTTATTAGACCGTACGAGGCGTAAACGCATCTCAACGCCGTTTAGCAAAAACCTGTCTGTATCATCCAATTTACCTGTCGTATCATTATACCATAGAGCACTCGTGAGATGCGAGGCCTTAGCACCAGGTCCGTAATTCAAGAGGTTTTCAATGTATGCCCTATACGCATAAACATTGTTAGGAGGTGATACCAGTTTCTGATTCAAAAATACATCGATCTGATTGAACATTGAGTGTAATAGGTTATTGACAGGGCCTACTTTAGGAGACGGTGCATCTGCTTTGTCAGGGGTTTCTATCTTAACACGCATGCTGAGCATGGTGTCTGCAAGATCAATGTACTCATCACCCTGGCCCGGTATGACAAACTCTATCGGTGAATCATCCGTCAATGATGAGATCGGCTTGTAACACACTGTATGCGTTCCCTCGATTGTTGTCTGGGTCGGTGGTAGTGTAAATAGCTCAAGCTCCGACTTAAGGCACTCACACGAGTGTGCGTGTAAGAAAGCCATTTTTCCAAGATTGTGTTAGGCGAAAATATCCGCCACTGTTCGTGATTTCTTATAACGATTCGTAGTTGTCTGTTTTGTTGCTCTTCTTTTCACAGTTTTCTTTTTCTTCTTCTGTCTCTTTTTCACAGAGCCCGAACGTTTTCGCGACTTCACGGTCTTCTTCCGTTTTTTCACACCGGTACGTCGTGATACGTTCCCGGCAAGAGAATGGATCAGTTTATTAATTTTACCGGCTTTATACCCCGAACCCTTCATGAGCGTACTAATTTTTTCTTCAGCCTTACGCTTCAGATTCTCCCCTGATTCGTGCAGACGTGTTTTGAATGCTTCTCGCGGGTGAATACCAGAATCCATGATATCCGTAGCCATGTTCATACCTGAGCGAAGCGCCTCTTTACCAACCGCCCGAGCACCTTATTTCAAGAGAGGTATTATTCGTCGGAAGAGACCTCCGAGGAAACTCCCAATACCGCGACCCCTTTGATTCGGGGACCCTATATACACATGACTGATACCACCATAACCGGTTCGTCCCCCACCTCCACCCGTTTGCATATCAAAGTATTCGTCATAATAAGTCATTTTAGACTGGTTTAGGCTAATCTGTACGTTTGAACTGTAACGTCACTGTCAACGTCCCGTACTCGTATGGTATCGGTTTGCCAAACTCATCCCTTATATCAATCATTATTGTTTGAAAACTAGTACGTAATAGAGGAATATAGCGTGGTGGTGAGAAACTTCTTATCTTCACCGACCCGTCATTACGATTATCAGCGGCAACAATTGGTACGACTCGCAGCAGCGGTTTATGCACGTCTCCTGTGATATAGGGCTCGCAGATATCCGTATAAACGTACATCATATTTGGGGTCCCATGGGCCGGGTTGGCAGGCCTCTGAGCAGTGTACTCGCTCTGGACCACCACATCCTTAGACTCGGTGAATCCTAAAATCTTGTTCAACACATCGGAGACGTAGAATGATTGTTCTACATTCTTACACGATTCGCAGATATGCGTGACCGCCACATATCCGTTGCGACAATGCTTAAATTTCAGATGACCCGCAACACACGATGCCTCGTTAATAGCCTCGAGTAATGTGTCTATGCTGAGGTACACACCAGGCGGTACGCAGACGCGTTCTTCCTTAAAGTCGGCGCTTGCCATGCTACCGGGTGTCACTGTGTTCGTTATGACATTCATAAAGTTCCGTTCACCATCGGGCGGTACATGCAAAATTGTCGTCGGTATGTGTATTTCAGCTAGAGAAAAAGCCCAGCTACCGTGAAGAGAGATACATTGGGGTAAATGCGTGGTATACCTTGTTGCCACATTATCGGGATAATAATTCATACTACTATTACTAGCTAAAACCATGTACAACTCCTCCTTCATTTTGCTGACGACTGTTTAGACTCCTTCGCGTGTACTCTCGATAACTCAGGCTCATAAAATATATCATCGATATCCTCGCCGTGGAGATCACGCAGTATGTATATCACAGGACAAATACTGTGCGATACACGGACAATCTTAAATAACTCGCTGCTCCAGCCACGCTCGTAACCTTTTACGAAGGCAGCCTTCGCGCCACTGATGCGCACGATGTCACCCACGCTGTATTTGGGCGAACAATTCTCGGTTCTTTTGTACCGCTGTATCAGATTATTACGGGCCCTAGCTGCTGTAGCGTGTGTCACCATGACAGGAGCCATTTTTATACCGCTATGCGTGGAGTGATTGTATGCCGAAACGATGTTCTGCAGAACGTCTAGGTAACGCTTTTTTCTAGAATACGTAAAATACCTCCACATTCTTTCTTTCAGTGTTCTATTGAATCTCTCGACAATAACCGCTTTTATATCAGGGTTTCGCGCAACACGGAACTGTATGTTCTTTTTCTTTAAGAGAGCCTGGAATACAGCACCGGTAAATTCTTTACCCCTGTCCGTCTGTAGGTAAAGCGGTGATCGACCGTTACTATTTTTTTTAGACAAAATGAGATCAAACGCGCTGGCTACAGATGCAGCAGACTTGTCACGTAAAGGCTGAACCCATGCAAATTTACTAAGAACGTCTATAACGACCAAGAGATAAACATAACCATCATTATAATCTTTAATCGAGCGAAGATCCACGAGATCAGCCTCCCAGAAGTCATCAATATTTCGGACATTATAAAAACGACGCGGATAATGTCGTCGCACGACTCTGTGTTTTGTATAAGTATCCTGTGCTTCAAGCCACCGTACTGCCTTCACACAGGCAATTTTTTTCTGACGTGCCAAACGTAACAATTTGGTAGGACCTGAAAACGATGCTTCATGGGTGGGATTAAAGTACGCGTTTTCTAAGATTTTCATGATTATAATTTCAGGTTACCCCAAATTACACGTCTTTTCTTAATATGATAGCCGCCACCTCTCTGCTTATCTCCCTGTGTCCGCCGTGCTGGTGATCTGTTCTCAACACCGGTGAAAACCGCTGACTGGTCCGTATCGCTTGATCCCTCGCTGCTTGTACTACCATCATCAGTCTGCGATTGACGCCGTGGTGTGTTAACTCTAGACTCCGCCCACAACTCCTCGTTACCAATAAATTCTCGAGGTGTCTTGACCGCTCGAAGAACTCTGGCAAAGGCACTGCGTCCAGCAGGTTTAGGCATTTTCCTAACCCTCATAGCATCGTTCACGAGGTCAACAATATTTGAATCTTGTATTGGTTTACCGCTGACCGACACGACACCGTCAGAATCCCAAGAAAAATTATATCGTGGAGTGTCTCGCAAGCCGCCGAAGAAGTAGTCTCGCTTTAACATGAAATTTACCTGGTATACTCTCAAGTATGGCGGTATCGCTCATACCGTGACCGGTTTCGTCTTCTTTTTTTCTTTGATAATCAGACTCTACATAGTGTTTATTCTGCGTAAGGTCGCGGTACTGCAGAGCTTCATCATCATCAATGAAGTGGAGATCACGTTGTAGTACAGTCAAGAACGCTGTTCATTTTTCCCTCTCATCCTTGTATGCGCTGGAGTGCAAAACTTCATTCATCTCCGTGTCTAATCGAGCTAGCATAGCGTCAATACCTCGCACTGACTGTGGTTGAGGCCCACTCATATTTAAAAAACGGTTGCGTATGACTTTGTGTTCTCAGCTGCGTTAGATGCTCCTCCGGCACGGGTACCATTTTTCTTGCGTGCTCCATCATCCACAGCTGCCAATCAAATTCAATAGAACAGTACCTAGTATTGGTGCTAATAGGAGTGGTAGATACCCACCGTTTTGAACAACAAACTGCTTTTTAATCTTCCAGCAGCCTTTTTTTAAGGCTAAACGACGGAGAACCGGTGCGTATCGACGTAATTTTTTTCTCTGGTCGATCTTCAGTGGTACATTCCCACAGAGAACATTCAGTGCACACTCACAAATACAGCGGATAATACTTGGATCTGCTTTGCGTAAAACAGTTTCGCGATGCTCCTTATTCAAGTGTTGAAGAGCACGCAGTATAGCAACGTGCTTTTTGAAGAGCGGTGAATCACCCCGCGTGATTACGACCGATGAACTGTAGACAGTCGTGATGTATCACACCTTTTAAACCTTTTTGCGCTACATGTCTTTGGAGCAGGGCTGCCCCTAAGAATGTACATCACACACTGACAAACGCACAGTGGGCCAGAGACCCGAAAAAACTGGCCAAAAAGCAATTTTTAAATTTTATTAAATCGATCATGTCATCACAATCTATATACTTTGAAGTAGTTATAATCAAATGTTTACACTGTTTTATCAATTGGTGTTAATTTGGCAGTACTATGAAGTCAAGCAATATGTTATTATCATCGATGCGATCACTTTGTGTAAATATCGAAAATAATAAAGATTTCAAAGATTTGAAGATAATTCTCTAAGTTTTTTGATAGATAGAAATATTAGAATCATTTATAAATTAATAGTTGGTGCATATAATCAAAAATGTTTATAATATTTTTAACATTTTTCAATGTATCATCAAACTTTTCAGAGCAGCGCTACCTTTCGATTAGTCTTAACCGGCATTAACACGTCGTATGAGAAAAAACGCAGTATGGACGTATTCTATAATTTTTATATTTTAACGTACATGTGCTCATTTTTGCTCCTTTTTATGTACAGTTGAGAAAATAAAGCATAAACACTCCGAGGGACGGCGCGACTGTATGCTAGATAGCTGCCGCTTATAGCACGTATGCATGGAGTGGGGAAATAGTGGGGATTGAATGACACGATTCTTTTGTCTTGCAAACCATCACGCATTGCACGTTGTGCCTTTCTGTCCTTACTTTTACTCGACTTCATGCTGTAAGTGCTGTAAGCGTCTGCGCGCTCAGTAAGCTTCCTCGTGATAGATAGGATGTAGCTACAAGTTTATTTTATTTCTCGCAGCTTTAAGAGACCAGCGCTTCCAAAAACCGTTTTAGTGCATAATACTTTACGGGATATACTGTGTTATTTTTAATCATTTCTAATTGCAGTATATTAATAGTATTCATCCACTCTTTTGATATTAATTTGCTAAAATTTAACTGTATTTTACACATATTTTAACTTTTCTTCCTTTCATTTTTTATATTCTTTGTTTTTTTTTTTTAATTTTTGGCATACTTATAACTATTCCTATTTTTCTATCATTTACATTTCTTCAAAATTAAATTTAAAAGAAACGCAAATCTATAAAATGACGCTAAAATTTACAAAAAGAGAAATCTTGGATGTTATTTTAAAAGATGGAAATGTAGATTCTGGAGTTACATATATCTTATCAAAAATGAATTTGCGTAATGATAACATTCATCTTAAAGGAAAGGAAGAGTTGAAATTATGTATATCTGCGCTTAGAACGAGACGTAATTATAAATTTCAGGCTGTAAAAAGAATAAAAGTTAGATTTGAAGTGAAAAATGCAGAATGGTTAGATTCGGAATTTGTATTTGATTACCGTAAATTAACAGTCGACGACAATAATGACAAATTGGAGACATCAAGTTCGACTGCAGGTTCTGGTCGTCCAGTAATTGATTTTGACAATATGTCTGATCGTTCGAAACGTCGAGATGCCTCCAAAATAAGTTCCGAATTAAAACACGATCCCCAAAGAATCCTGAACGCATGTCATGCTGCGAAGTACTCAGGTGATAGAGAATTTTATGCAATTCTTGGTGAAGTTGCAGCAAGACCAGCAAAAATAAAGAAATTAATAAACACTCTTCAAACTGTAGTTAAACAGGAGACCCCGATAGAAGCTTTGCAATTTATGTTGAAGAATTCTATGTGTAAAAAATTATATATGGATATGCGTTTAGAGTTCAAGTTATCTGGTGCCGATATTTGGCCAACATATAATGTTGTGAGGGAAGCTACATCACAATGTAGACCATCGGAAGAAGACAATATTATAAGCGAAAAAAAGCAGATGTATTTCTTCAATCTCTATTAGAACATACTGCACAAAGATTAGTTAAATTGCAATACGAAGTAATAATTCACAATATGAAATATACTAATGTTTCCGTTACGGAAACTGTTTTAGTATGTTCATGGGGATTTGATGGCAGTTCAGGTTATTCTGCTTATAAGAAATCGTAGCCTTTACAGATGGAAATCCAAATGAGGATGAAAACTTATTTGTTACTTCTATGATTCCGCTGCGATTGACAACATCTAATATAATCTTGTGGAATAACCGTATATCTCAATCTGCAAGTTTTTGCAGACCTATTTCATTACACTTTGTTCGGGAATCGCAAGATGTTGTTTTAAAGCAAAAAAGTGAAATTGAGGAGCAAATAAGAAATCTAAAAGCCGTTGAAATTAAAATAGATGATGTTAACTGCATTCGGATACATTTTTCTCTATTTTTAACATAGATAGATGGAAAGGTGTTAAATATTATCACGAATACTAAATCGATGCAGGCTTGCCCAATTTGTCATGGGACTCCAAAACAATTTAATAATATTTCAAACAAGGATAAGCAAACAGGTATCTGTTTACCTAATCCCAATTCGCTTCAGTATGGTATCAGTCCTCCTCATGCATGGATAAGAATTTTTGAATGTCTTCTACATATTTCGTATAGATTAGATATAAAACCCTGGCAAGTGAGAAGTACTGAACACAAAGCCGTTTTTATGAAACGAAAAAAATTAATTCAACAAATTCTTTGGAAAAATATGGGTTTAATTGTGGATAAACCAAAAGTCGGAGGCTATGGCACTACTAATGAAGGAAACACGGCACGTCGAGCTTTCGAAAATCCAACTCTCCTTCCTCAATATCTTAATCTCAATCGTCAATTACTTTGTAATTTGAAGACGATTTTAATAGCTTAATCGTGTCATCTTCCAGTAGATCCAATTCGATTCGACAAATTATGTATGATAATTGGTCAAATTTACGTCGATCAGTGTACTTGGTTTCCCATGCCCTCGACTCTACATAAGATTCTTATGCACGGTGCAGACATTACAAGGACAAGCGTATTACCTGTTGGAATGCTGGGCGAAGAAGGATCTGAGGCACGTAATAAACACTATATAATTACAGACGGTTTCATAGTACACAACACTATCGTCAAGTAAATCTAACCGATATAGTTTATAGAGCAATGGATACATCGGATCCGATAATACCCACCATAAAGCTTAATTCGCAAATTACAAAGAGCTATCATTTTCACAAGATGTAAGAGATTTGTTATACATTTCGAATGTCGAAGCAACGCCGATAAGCAGCAACAATGAAAATAATGATAGCACTTTTCCAGATCTTCATGAAACTTTCGAATTTTTACATGGTCTGGTATTATCGGATGACGAAGAAGAAACGTCATAATTTTCAGGCAAGATCAAGAGTCTAAGATTATCTAAGATTATCTTCAAATAATAATTTAAACACTGCATGCACTTGCACTGCAAAAATATCCCAATTCGTGAGAGGACAGGGGACTCATAATAAAAAAGCACCCCGGTTGAGAAGCGACTCGTGTAAAAAAGCTAAACTAACAGTTCTCAAATCGTATTTACGTGATAGATCCTGCAAACTACAATATTGTTGTAATTATACAGTTATAATAAAAACATTATTAAAATTTGCTATAATTTTGGATAGCAATCAGAATTATATTTTTTAACATTTCTTTTCATCATTTTGGTGTACTAATTTTTTTTGAATAAAACATTTTTTTAATTTGAGTTCAATTTTGAATTCAGCGACGTCAAGAGCCTTTAAAAACCAAATTTCACTATAATTGTAGCACTTTTCGTATTTTGGCCACTTTTGTAGGTTCGCTGGCCCACAGTGAAACGGTGTGACTAGCACTTGTTTGTTTTTTACGCGTGTCAGATGTACGATGCGCTGTGTAGGATTGTTGAGACGCGCTCAATATAGATACACATTTTTCGCGACACGACGATGCTTTAGGTGTCATTACGCGCGTTGAACTGGTAATTCGCATGTGCCGATATTGCTTTTTAACTTTTTCCGCGGTGTGTACACGAAATGATGGGTGTCATCGGGAATAATACAAGTACGATATCTACAGTTATCAGGTGTTGATTGTTTCAAATCGAGTTATAAACAGCCATGCGGTTTGGACGTTGCATCGTGATAAGCCTCTTGCAGAAACCGCGGGTTTTCCGGATATACCTGACGCGCGAAATGCTGGATTTGGGCTCGATCACGAGGGTTTTTGACAATTACAATATAATTGGCGTTCAATGAAATATCGCGCTGACCATGTCCTTGATGGAACAAGTTTTGAGTAATAAAAATAACACTCAGGTTTTTATGATGACTACCTTTGGTGAAAAGATCTACAACGCTATTGTTCGAAACCTCGCGCATCAAATCGTCGATTATTATGAGCTTTGCACGCAGATCGTTCGCGTAATCGGCACTCTGAGGCAGACCTTGATGAAATTCTATCGATTTGCCATACTCTGTGTATGCTGGTTGCCATTCGTAATAATAGAAAATAATTCTCTCGAATGGCTCACTATTCATTTGCGAAATGAATTTCAAAAACTTTTTTACAAAATAAGTTTTACCACAGCCCGTGGGGCCACAGATCATGGAGGTCCAGGGATGCTTCCACCGTGTATCCATCTCTACAAATGAGTGTATTTTCTATACAACAGTGTATATAAAGCACACGTCATGTGTATATGGATTTTTATTTTGCAATAACACCATAAATATTTTACAATAATAACAATGTGTTACAATAATAACAATATTTTACAATAACAACAATATTTTATGATATTAAACTCTGTAGACATAAGGGAGCGAACCGTATTCACCATTACGTCTCCGCTTGATGCTCAACGGCATACATGATTTCGTTTCGGGCCGTGTAACAACCTGGTGGAACGGCGTGCGTCGTATTGAAGCAAATCGTAACACAATTGGTTCCTCTCTCTCGCCTATTATGAATGAACGTATCGATCTCTAATTTATTAGAGAGGTGTTTGCATTAATTAAGAGTTATTCGTTTAACTTGGTGTAGACCCCTGGTGGTGTAGAAAGCGAGGTTTACAAACCTCGCTTTCTACACCACCAGGGGTATGAACTATGAAAGAATAAAATTTTGGGCCGCCCGAAACGAACGATCTAATATAGCTACCGGTACCGTACGAGCTTAGCTCATCCGTTAGATCACCGAGAAGCTCACCCGTAGGCGGCTCGTACTCTTTAGGATCGTTTTTTATTGTGTAAATAACGGAATCGGTGTCACAATACAAGGCGCGTTCACCGAACAGTTCGAGATAGGTGTAAAGCTTCAGCCGGGCCTGAGCTGTTGTATATGCAGCAATTACAGCGTTTGCTATATTAAATGGTACTACAGCGTCTTCGGTTTTTGTGTAACTAACATACAATACGTGATTATTAACAGACAGTATGCCCGTGATATCGTGCTCAGAGCTGTTCAATACTTCCATAAGTTTTTTACGGGTCGACACTATTTCGGTTTTAGGTAAATTTTCGCGCTGGCCAAATTTACCCCAAAACGAATTAAGACACAGTTTAGCTACCGAACCTGGGTTTTTTGCTATAGCAGTGCGACATAGCTCAATTCCTTCGGAGGCCTTGAAAGAAGCTATATAATTGTCTTGAGCTGTCTCGTCTTTTACACAGTTCTCGGGCCAGCCGCTGGCCTCTTGTTCGATTTTAAGAAACGTATTGGTGTATTCAACAAAAAGACCGCCCTCCTGTGTATCCCGGTTATACTGGGTTATCTCATACTGCCAGATTTCACTCACGTTTAATACTTTATAACCACACATGGCGGCTTTCCGAACTTCATCTACTACCCAGGTACCTGTGAACGACTTCTCAGCAGGGTCTTCATGGGGGCACACGTCTTGACTCATTGTTTCGCAACAGCTACGGCACAGTACGAATAATAAACGGTGATGCATACGCAATGGTAGCAAGGGATGGTAAAGATTTCGCGGGGGTAGCACCGTGCATTTAACAAGACCCTCGATGCGCGAAAGATCGGTGTTTTCGGGTCCTGTTAATTCCATACACTCGTCATCGACATATACTGTAGGGTGCCCTATAGGATATTTGCCGTATTTGCAGACATACGGATACAACGAGCAGATGTCAACATACCGTATCTGCTCCCCGTGTTTTATGTCGTACAGAGTGACCATATTTTCTGTGCGACCACTGAAAAATGCATCACGCGAGTCGAGAGGATCTAATTTGACTAGAGCATGATCACGCACAAAATTACTCATTTCTATATCTGCTTTTACCAAGCGGTCATACGCGCACTCCCAAATTTCAGTTAACGTATATCCACTTGCGCGGATTCTGTGCGCTATGGTGCTTATTCGCTCGACACGCTCATCCATTGTCGTACCGTCGGTCTGTTTACGATCCCTATTTATGGCGAAACAAGTGGTGCACCCGTACCAATAACAGCCGTGAAACTGTAATACATGAGTCGAGTCGTCGGTTTTGTAGTAACCGTCTACCATTAAATTTTGGGGTAATTTTAATTCGTGCGAGCGCCTTGCATGAATAATATGATGGCCTAAAGAGTGCTCCATCCAGCCGAGCCACGAAACGACTTTTTTTGATTGATTATGAGCCCATCTGTAACCGCCTGTCGGTATAATTCCAATAGTATTACTATTCAAGAAGTTTTTTCGAAAAATTTGAAAACACGCTGACACTATTGTTGTAGGTGGATTTTCGGCTATGTCTCGGTCGATGATGTTAGGCGATAGTGAAAAAAACAATGTTTACGTTTCGATCCTGGTCTGGATCCTCTTCAGAAATATATTTTATTAAGGCTTAGCAGTTAATAAGTTATCGTTTTCGAGATGTATTCTTTTTTATTTTTTCTATTTTTTTATAACGGTTGAAGAATTATTCATGATAGAAGAGAGTGCCAGTTAAAAAGTCGAATGTATGGAGAATTGGTTGATTCATCCATTTCGTGTGTGAAGGCACGAGTATACTGGAAATCTAGCCAGGTATTATTCTGATAGAAATTCTCAGTAACGTTTCCGTGGATATGTTACAACTCTCAATTTCACGTACGCGAATAATTTTTCCGTTAAGATGTGAGAACGATCTCGATCAATGATACAGTTTCAAATCTGCGAACGTACTGTAATTTTTGGTCACATTGACGGGCTTACTTTATAATTCCACACAGCACCTTGAGAATCGTTGATGTCAAATTCTTCTGATAGTTTCCAAGTAAGAGAGTAGTTTACTTGGATGAAAGAACCCTGTTGTTAGAGTCCCTGTAAGAGAGAAGAGCAAACGCCTAGACTAGCTACGTGGTCGTAGGAGAAGTGTGTGAGATTTTATCAGGAGATCTGGTTGGACTTTAAGCACCACTACCAGGGGCCTTTGCCTATTGCAACAATTCCACAAAGACTGAGTGGCTGGAGGTGGATAAGCATCGTGAACCTGAACCAGGTGGCTCTGCTGGGACCAGATCTCTGATCTCAGGTGTGACTTCCCTTGTCTCTGGAGCCATCAGTTCAGTTCTGAGAGCAAGTGACTACTTCACGAAGTCCCACGTCTGCAAGAGCACCTGTCCAGGCAGGGGTGAGACACACTGTGATAAGCACAGAGATAGTGCCATAGGTTAATCTCCTGGAAATTGCCTGTTTTAGTAACAATGAGGAGTTCCTACATGATATTAACACTCTTATTGTGCTTTTCCTCACCAGGGGAGCATCTGTGAAGAAGATTAAGGAGAATAGCAAGAAGGGAGTGAAAGAGCTATTAGACATGTTGGTGCCTAAGTACAATATTAACGTCACTAAGAGGAAAGCTGGCTCATCTCTAGGGCCACAAGTGATCACTCTTCCAAGAATTGCGGCATGTTTCCCCTGCAGAACTATTGACTTGGTTCACAAGGGCGCTGGCAGGCTTTTGGTGTCCAGCTCCTCTGTGTTTGGGGCAGAGCTACCTAGAGCCTTTATGGCCTCCATGATGCCTGCAATGCTCCCTACAGGGCTGGGGTGCCACCCTCAGCTTTTCCTCATAGCTGTCTGCATGGATGATCTGCTCCATCAGACAGGGGCTAAGACTTCTGTGAGAAGCATGTGGGGCTACTACCTAGCCTCTTACAAGAATGATGCCTCCAAACAAGAGCTCAGGGTTGGGATGTGCAAGAAGTGGGGTGTGACCAAGGCCAATGGCTCTCTCGTGGATGTCATAGGGTTGGTGAAGGATACATCTCTAACCCTCCTTCGGGCAAAGAGGCCTGGAGATGAGATGGAAGCAGTGATTCAGGAAATGCTGGCATTAGCCTAGGGAGGGTGTAGTAGTGAGGGTCTGCTTGAGGTCGACGCACAACTCACCTCAAGCATGGAGACATCCCAGTCGGGTAAGGAGTTGCTGCACTCAGTACGTTCGCAGATTTGAAACTGTATCATTGATCGAGATCGTTCTCACATCTTAACGGAAAAATTATTCGCGTACGTGAAATTGAGAGTTGTAACATATCCACGGAAACGTTACTGAGAATTTCTATCAGAATGATACCTGGCTAGATTTCCAGTATACTCGTGCCTTCACACACGAAATGGATGAATCAACCAATTCTCCATACATTCGACTTTTTAACTGGCACTCTCTTCTATCATGAATAATTCTTCAACCGTTATAAAAAAATAGAAAAAATAAAAAAGAATACATCTCGAAAACGATAACTTATTAACTGCTAAGCCTTAATAAAATATATTTCTGAAGAGGATCCAGACCAGGATCGAAACGTAAACATTGTTTTTTTCACTATCGCCTAACATCATCGACCGAGACATAGCCGAAAATCCACCAATAACGGACTTCCACACGGTCACTCACAACATTCATCTGCTGCACTATTGTTGTAGTTTCGCTAAACGGGCAGACGCGTCCACTGTTCATGAACATCTTTCGAAAAACGATACAAGCCTGTCTTAATATAGTGACATCGTTCTTGCAATAGCTTGTAATTTCTTTTGAAAAATCGAACACGTAATCAGCACTCTTTAGATCGTTATACCACGCAGAAAAATGCTCGCGTTCTGCCATACGCATCGTGTCAGGAGAATAGTGATCTATAAAGGGTAGTGGACCGATATAATTTTTATTTTCAGGTCTGTTAAATAAATGGGGAAAAGACCCTTTGGCAAGAGCGTTCCTCAGACCGAAGACTTTTGGTAATGCGCTGAGAGGCATGTGGAAGTAATGTAGGCTATCGAGAAATACAACTTTTTCAATACGCATCGTGATAATTTTAGTACCATTTATTATTAAAGTGGGTAGCTGCGTTTTTTTCTCTTCAATTAAATAACGTAGAATGAACTGCGCGTCAAAACCGCCCGCATTATGGGCTATTAAAAATGTATGAGAGAAACCTGGAATACTTTTCATACCTAGCTCTACAAGCTGACACACGGGGTTCGTTCTAAATATAAATTCGTGAACGCCACAATACTCCCAAGGCTCGTCGATGGTCTCGTTATCGCAGCACCGCGTGCAGACGCGCTGGGCCACACAGAGATTCGGCTCGTGAATACGTACGGAGGGATCGCCTTTTACAAATGTACACTGTTGTGTCTCAAAATCATAAAAAATAAATATATTCTCTTTGGAGGTGTTAACAGAGCGAATAGGTCTCATGAAACATAGATGGTTATAGGGTTGACGAGCTTTGCAGGTTTTACAAAAACGCGTGCCGCATGTATGGTTTTTCCCGTCCAGAGGTCTGATAGAGCAGAAACAAGTACGGCAACGTTTAAGAGATTCGCAAACAGTATTTACCCGGCGTCTACGACGGATTGTCACAACTCTATGATTTTGCAGGCACCTCTCCCCAAAGAAATCACGATAACAGCTCTCGCACCTGATTGTAGCAATCGAAATCGACTCGCATGCCGGTGTTTGAAGACAGCGGGGACATTTCTTTTTTAAGCACCTATGGTTATACCGAAAACGGGCATTACAAGTTACACAGAAGTTTAAGCTACCCACTGCACCTCGCAGATTTAAAATAGGTTGAAAGTGGTGTGATCGTTCGTTATACAAAATATATAATGTGTGTTGGATTGAGCCAGCGATAGCCGTAACCACCTGTGTATAGTACCGTCAAATAAAGGTGCCTCGCGTCGGCCCAATGTCAAAAATTCAAAAACTATGATCGCAATCCCTGTTGTGCCAAAGAATTTTGATACAAAGCAATTTCACGCGTTGTACAACCATTGCGCGGTATAGTAATACAGGCTTTTCTCGTAAGCTCAAGCGCTGCTTCTTTTTGGACCGACCCATTAATGCGTCTAATAAGCTGCCATCTGTCTTTCTCTCTCATACACGCAGTACCTTTAACAGATAGAGTGAGCGCGTGTCTTCTGATCTAGAGTATAGGCGAGGTGGTGGCGGCTTGAGAGGCTTCTTCATCGCTCCATGCGTCCAAAAATTGTTGATAACCTATTGCACCATTTTTATTATAAAAATATAGTTCTTTTTAAAACCATGTAAAAGAATACTTACTCCTAATTTCATCTACAATAGCGCGGACGCTCTGAGATCCTTGAAGACCGCGCCTCTGTAGCTCTTCATACACACATGTTAACACACCCCGGCCCTGCAGTATACCCCTGTTATAAGCTATCACTATATTGCGCAGGGGCGCCCACCATATAAGATATTTCAAGCGGTTAACGAGTCTATCGCCCGATAAATGTCTTAGCTCATAGCACCACTGAGCGTCACAGCGACGACGTACCTGGACACTGTGTAATGTTACAAAACGTAAAAAAACGCGGATACATTTGCGAAGAGCACGATCTGCCATCATTACACAATAAAATATAACGCTCTGTTACACCGCTCGGTTGAGACTGTAACTTCTATATCAAAAGAGAAGTATAAGAGACAATCTTGTACCCATATTTGATGTGTATGCAATTTTGACCAAAGTAGCGAGTCTTGTGTAAATCGTACAGGGGTATCGGTTTTACGAGCCGTTAGATCACTCGCAAAGACGGCTAGTCTAACCAGGGCATCTTTATACATATATCGGTTTATGGATTTATTCATTATTTAAATAAATCTGTACAGCTGCTTATTTTTAATACTTCCGGGTGTCCAGAAATACGTATAGAGCAGCCTATCTTAATTTTCAAAAAGAGATGTTTTTGCAAAACCGATGTCTTTTGAGCGGGTAATTACAAACCTCACAATTCACCACAAAGAATTTTTCGATATGTACCGAAAAGAATCAAACGTGTGAAAATAAAAAATTCTGGTAGTTACCCTGTTTGATGTGCGGCGGCCCATATATGTATATATATATATATATATATATATTGAAACGGGTCCACCAGAAACATAGAAACAAATTATTACCACTAGGGGGCGACATTTCTCGTAAACGAGGACGAACAGTAATAAGTATAAATAGGGGCAAACACCCTCTCGAAAAGACACTCAGTTAGTCACTCACCTTGGTCTCTTACCTGTGTCGTCCTATCAGGCCTTACCGGACTGTTGCCTTACGACGCTTGACGTTTCTACCCCGGTAGAAACAACGAGTCTCGTCTGGCTCTCGGAATGGTATAGATCTGAAAAGACAATCGCACAGTGAGTTTCGCGTTATAATCCGTGACTCACCTGAGAGGCGGCAGGCATCGACGACGAAGTCAATCACCAGCGGTCCACGAATTCGGCGAAGGGTCAACTACCCCAGGCATCAGCTGCAAGGAGGAGAAGAAATCCATATCGGGACGCTCGATATAAGAAAAATCGAAACAACTCACCAGTCTACGACGAACTCCAATCCAGATAACACGGTCACACCACACTAAACGCTTCGCGAATAGAGAAAATTGAGATTTTTATCACAGAAGTAAAACATAAACACATAACACGCACCCGCGTGACAGGAGAGGCCGCAGCCATATGGGCAAAACTCACGTATACAATAGACGACGCACCTCGAATGATCGCTAGCGCCAATATCAATCAACCGCGATCGATACGCTTAGCGCGGTACTAATTAGAGCACAGGCGTCGATAATAAGGCGCGACTGTAATTACCCCGAAACACATATTCAATAAAATTCTTTGCTATACCTACAGGCTTTTAATCTATTTATTCTACCTCGAGCCTCGAACTTACCATAACGTTCAATGATTCGGTATTACCGTTTCAATATATATATATATTGTGACGTGATTTTCCCGATGTAGGGAAAAGTCACAGTCCCAAGGCCGTTATCGGGTTGCCCTCGCCGCACAACCCAACGATCGTACGCGCTACCGATTCTGGGATTTTTCTCGACTGCCGTTATAGATAGTTGATTAGTTGACAGTGTTGTCCAGGGGATAGTTTGGGGTTAAACGGCACGGCGTTCGATCCTGACGAGGAGAAGAGTGCTCGACGTAACGAGTTACCCGTCAGGAAAGAACAGCCGGCGAGTACGCGCGAGAAATTGATGCAGGTCCGGCTGCAATACCGGCGCCCCGCTGTTAGGTGCATCGTGCATGAGGGGAAGCGGAGGTTTTAGGATTGCGGGCGAGAGCGGGAACCTCTCGTGCTGCCGACGTAAGTGCTCCCCTATGCACGATGACCATGGGGATACGATTTTCGGCGTACTCGCAAGATCTCGTGTACCGTCGATAATTGCGATTTCGTTAAGGTAAGTATTGTGTCGAACGAGAGGGCAGTAGCTCTCGATGTTAGATTTCAGATTTCGGCTGATTGAAAAGTGATTGGCTGAAAATCAGTAGTTACCGTGTCGCGCTCGAGACCAGAGGTGTCTCGCGAAGCATCGTAGAGAGAGCGAGGTGTCTCTGTCTCGCATACGCGCCGTGCGTATGCTGAGTTCTCTCTCTACGTACGCGCTCTAGTCATGTCTCGCTCTCGCTTACGCGTCAGGTGTAAGTCGCGCTCTCTCCCTCTGGGCACTCGCTCTAGAGTCGTTGTTCGTCTCTCGCCGAGGTGAGAGGTGTAAGTTCGCGTACGCGCTATAGGGAATTCCGTGTCGACCCGGCTCCCTATAGATGAAATAAATTCGCGTTTTCTCGATCGCTCTCGTAAAGCAAATTAGTTCTCACAATATAAAAATTAATCTATCGATTCCGATGGTTAAAAATTAAGCTCTCGTGATGGTTATTGTGATTTGTTTTGCTGACGATTTCGTGCTCAGAAGTTTTCGTGAGTGAACTCGTAGAGTTCATGTTCTCGTTTTCCGATCGAGACTCAGTCTCTCGCGAAAAATTAACGACGTTTTGGTGCCATCTCGGAGTGCCGTACCCCGACCCTCTCTACCATAATCGACAACCTGAGCGGCCGAGCGTTTCCGGTTTGTCGATCTTGCTGGCGCATCCAGGTGGACCGGATTGTCACCTCCGGCGAAATAAAAGTGACCCGATCCACGCAGGTAAGTCGTGAGCATGGAGGGGCCGGGTCGTTCCCTCCCGACCCCCAGGTTGTGCCGGTTGTCGATACCGGCGAAATAAAAATCGACTGGCGCCCTGCCGGCAAAAGTGCGGATGCGGTAGCGAGAGAGAGAGACGACCGAAGGTGACGATGGCGGAAGGATTCCGGAAATGCGTCACAATATATATATATATATATATATAAGACAATTATTCTTGGGCTAATAGTGTAAACCAGAATTTGTTTCTCTGTGAACAAAGTGGATAAATTTTTTTATTCATTACTCAATTTACTAACAATTATTTATAATATTTACATTATTTACATGATTTACCTGTGAACAAAGAAACGGCAATTAAAGTTTACTATTATGATTAGTTCTCTCTTCACTCTACTCGTACTGTACTGTTCACGACTTCTCACGCGTATCTTCTGCCTGGTACTAACTATTTATCTCTCTGACGGAGATTCATATAAACGGCGCGGAACATGGGAAGCGCGGCATTTTCGAAATTGGAGAATGTGTACTTTCTTTACATCTCCCCCTCCCAGGGTGAAAATTCGCACAATTTTCAGTTTTCGTATCCATCTTCTGATATTGGGAGCAATTTTGTTACATGAAAGAGTCCGGTTTCTTGTTTTCGTTTTCCTGTTTTTATTCTATATAACGAGTCTGATATCTTTTCTATTATTTCGAAAGGTCCAATTCTCAATTCGTCTAATTTCTTTCTGTTCAACTTGTTGCCATTTTCTATATATACCAGATCTCCTGTGTTCAATCGGTGGTTCCTTCTATTCTTGTCGAATATCTTTTTGTTATATTCGTGTGATTTTTTTGTTCTTTCCAGAGCTAGTTCTTTATCTGTTATCCAATTTTCTTTATTGCTTCTTTTTTTCATTTCTTCGGGTAAAATGCTGGTATCTGTGCCATCTAATAAATACTTAGGCGTAAAGCCAGTTACTGTATGCTCTGTCTCATTATATTTATCGGTACATTCTTTGGCGATCGTTGTCCAAGCTTTTTTTTCTTCCTTCTCATTTATCTTACATCTTGTCTTATTGACTAGAGTCTGATTTAATCTCTCGTTCAGACCATTGGAGAAGGGTGAATTGACGGCCGTAAAAATTAGTTTAACGTCATTCTGTCTCAGGAACTCCTTAAATTCTCTTGAGTTTATTCCCGGATATTGATCTGTAAGTATTGTTCCAATTTTGTCCGTTTCCAGCACCTTATTTACCAACTTGATGAAGTCAGTTGCACTCTGAGTTTTCGATGTTACCATGAAAGCATATCTTGTAAAATGGTCCACAAGCAAGTGTAGATATTTTTTGGTTGATCTTTGTCCTCCAAAGCCTCCAATGGTGTCAATCGACATTATTTCGAATGGTTCTGTTGCTGGCCCCAATTGTGACATCAGTCCGTATTTTTGTTGCCCTCTGGATTTATTCTTAATACATATTTCACAGTTTTTACACATTTTTTTTATATTTGCAGTTATATTTTTTGCTGTATAATAGGGGCACACCTTATTCGTCATCTGTCTAATTCCTATATGGCACCATTCAGAGTGTATTTCTTTAATTAATTCCAAGCTTAACTTTTCGGATAAAATTATCTTTTCTTTATTTCTAACTTTTTTATAGAATACTCCATCTCTTTCTATTAATTTTGTTTTGTTTTTCTGCAATGTTCTATTTTCTCCTTGATCGGTTTTTATCTCTTTTATTCTTATTAGATTGACTATTTTTAGCACTTCTTCTGTATTTTCGAGTGGTTCTAGTACTGGATTTCTACTCAGACTATCCGCTTCGGCGTTATCTCTTCCTGGGATGTATTTAATTTCAAAATTGTATTGTGACAAATAATAAGTTAACTCGCCGAGTTCTTCATCTGTTCTAGCTTTAATGTTCATATTTTCCAGAGGTTTATGGTCTGAAAATACTATGAATTTTCTTCCAATCAGCCAGTGTTGCCAATACTTTATCGCTTCCTTGATTGCTAGGCATTCTAAGTAAATAGCTTTTTTCCTTTTTTGTGAGTCATTCAATTTTTTTGAAAAATACGCTACTGGTTTTTCTTTACCATTATTTTGTACCTGTTTAAATACCGCACCAATGCCTTCTAGTGATGCATCTGTATAAATTCTTATTGGTAAATCCTTGTCGAATATTTCCAACACTGGTTGAGAGCATAGTAACTTTCTTATATCCGTAAACGATCTTTCGCACTCTTCAGACCATATAAATTTCTCATTTTTTCGTAATAATTTGTGTAATGGATCTAGCAGTATTGAACTGTTTGGTATATACTCATGATAGAAGTTAATTTTCCCAAGAAACTGTCTAATGTTCTTTTGAGTTTTCGGAGTGGGAAAATTTTGTATTGAAATTAGGTTATCTTTCACTGGTCTTACTGTATTCTGCTCTATTATGTGTCCGAGGTACTTCACTGATTGTGCCGCAAATGTGCATTTTTTAAATTTCAGTCTAAAACCTTCATTTACTATTGCTTTTATTACTTTTTCGATATGTCCTATATGTTCATTGAATGATTTTGAGAAAATTAAAATGTCATCTATGTAATTTTCTGAAAAGTCTTTTAAATTGTGCTTTCTTAAGATATTGGATAAAATTCTTTGAAAAATGGCTGGTGATGTTTTTAATCCGAATGGTAGACACGTCCATTGGAAGTGTCCTTCTTGTGTAACAAATCCTGTTTTCTGTCTATCTTCAATGCGTAGTGGAATTGACCAAAAAGCTGAATTTATATCTAGTGTGGTGAAGTATTTACAGTTTCTTGTTTTTATTATTAGATCCTCTATTAATGGGAATGGTTGAGCTTGCGGTATAATTATTTTGTTTAACTCGCGAAAATCTATACATAATCTTGATCGTCTGTTTTCATCTTTTTTGAATGCTAGGGTTACTGGTGCTGCAAACGGGCTGTAAGATTCTTCAATTAAATTATTTTCTAGTAATTGTGCCACTTGATTCTCTATTTCTTTTTTATCCTCTATAGTGCACCTATATGGCCTCTTACTACAATATTTATCAACTAGTAAGTCTATTCGAGCTTCGTAGTCTGTAACGGTGCCTATATCATATTTATTTTTGGCAAATACTGTGTTGTACTTTTCCATCAGTTTTTTTATCTTTATTTTCTTTATGTTGTCCAAGTGATATAAATTCATCTTGAACTCGTTTTCATTCACATGTTCGTTAAAGTTTATTTTAACTTCCTCTATTTCTTCATTTTCATCCGGTGTATTTATTTTTTTTTCGATCTGTGTTTCTTCTTTTTGTGATATTTGTAAGTTTTCATCCTGAATCAGTCTGAATTTCTTTATCATGTCTAAACCGATAAGAAAATCTTCGAAATCCTCTCTTTCTACAATGAATACATCCATGTATTCCTCTTTCTCAAAAATTTTTACTTTTATGGTTACTAGACCTTTTGTTTGTGTCACACCATTGACCGTTTTTAAAAAAATTTTATTTACATCTTCTGTCTCTTTCTTTATCTTGACTAATTTTGAATTTATTAGAGAGATTTGGGAACCTGGATCATATGTTCCGTTTACCTCCAGCTTCTCCTCTAATAATATTTTTATTTTAATCAATGGTGTGATTACTCGTTTTTTTGTTCTGTATTTAGATCTACTTCTATCACTGAATTGCTTCCGATTCTCGCTTCATTCCCATTCTTCTTTTTAAACCAGCACGAGTCCTCTGGATGATACCTAATACCCTTATTCAATTTTTCACAGTTTTTACATGGCTTCTTCTCTTCATACTTCCTCTTGTTGTCTTGTCTTTCCTCCCTCTTTTTTATGAAGCTATTTTTACTCACTAGATTTTCACACTTTCTAATTTCATGTAGTAGTCCGGTTGAATTTTCACAATTTTCTCTATCTATTTTGTTTCTAACAAATTCAGGTAATCCTGCTGCTATAAGTATCACTAGGGTCTTTGTACCAATATTATTGTCCATATCTAGCAATAGCTTCTCTTTCCTCATAGCATATTCCATCAACGAACCTTCTTTATACTTGTAGGATATTTATTGATATAAAAATACAACATTAAAAATAAAATAAAAATCGAAATATGATATTAAAAACTAGATACGACAGAGCGAACACTGCACAATGCTCACGAGAGTTAGCCGAAGATCCAAGCACAGATCATTCAATTTTCGTACACCTCAACAATATCAGCTTCGAATTCAACACACCGACGTCTCTCATCGAAATGGTGAGAGACGTCGGTTCCTTCGCGAGATCGCGCCAAAAAATACCCCCTCTGTTCCGTCGCATGACAATCGGCCGAGAGAAAATTAATACGTTTAAATAGTTCTATTAAATCTATGACCCGCGACGACCTGCCGAGTAAGAGTGTCCTTCTCTTTCTTACTGGTCAGCCATAAAAAAAGGGTCTACTAGCCGGTCGCTCGGCTCGCGCGAGCTCAACAATAGAAATTCTCATATTTGGCGACCAGACACTACAGAAAATGTATTTTATTGTTTTAAGGTGTCTGCCCACTATACCGAATCATACCATGACTGTGCTATGAACGTATCAGGCACGGAAAGAAATACGATACGGTCCCGATGTGCCCACTAGACCGTTCCGTCACCGACCAACACTGTCCGTTCATAGCACGCGACGTTGTTGGTCGGCGACGGAACGGTCTAGTGGGCATAGTCTAATACGTTTCAATACAAAGAATATTTCTTTGCTTCATACGCTCCTAGCACGGTCATGGTATGATCCGGTGTAGTGGGCAGACACCTTTATCCTCCTTTTTCAAGACAACATTCTTTTTATAGTTCACGAACAAAATAAAATGTGTATACGTGACTTTTTCGACACAAGGAGGATAATAAGCAGATTAGGAAAATTTCACTTGGGGATTCCCACGCAGATGTATTAAGAATTTTTACTAATTTTTCCGATATTTAAACTTTGTCGTGATTGATCGCAGCAAACTACCTCTACAGCGCCAATAAACGAATTTGACCAATGACCTTCAGATCTCTCAACCGACCCTTCGGAAGAGAGAAACACTCCGCGAAATATCACCCTTGTGATACAGTCGCGTCACACATACACACACGCACACACACACACACACACATACATCAATAGCGTATTAGTTGTGTCTCGAACTTCCCAACCGACCGGTCGGGAGAGAACACTACGCGAACACATTTGCGTCATTCGTACACTCCTAATGTACAAGTTGTATAAACAGAATTTCTGGTGTAAATAGATTTCCTCATAGTGTGAAGACAAGGAGTAAGAATTCGTTTCACACCAAATCATTTAATTTCCTAATACCCTTTAAGTAGTGTATTAGGCGTTCCCGTAACGATACCTCGATATCCCAACTGCGCGCGAACACCCTCTCTGGTATGTTACGCGCCCATCACACAATCATACTAGCGCGAGTCGGTGAGCGAGCGAGCGACGCTCGGCTTTTTCCGAAGGGTCGGTTGAGAGATCTGAAGGTCATTGGTCAAATTCGTTTATTGGCGCTGTAGAGGTAGTTTGCTGCGATCAATCACGACAAAGTTTAAATATCGGAAAAATTAGTAAAAATTCTTAATACATCTGCGTGGGAATCCCCAAGTGAAATTTTCCTAATCTGCTTATTATCCTCCTTGTGTCGAAAAAGTCACGTATACACATTTTATTTTGTTCGTGAACTATAAAAAGAATGTTGTCTTGAAAAAGGAGGATAAAGGTGTCTGCCCACTACACCGGATCATACCATGACCGTGCTAGGAGCGTATGAAGCAAAGAAATATTCTTTGTATTGAAACGTATTAGACTATGCCCACTAGACCGTTCCGTCGCCGACCAACAACGTCGCGTGCTATGAACGGACAGTGTTGGTCGGTGACGGAACGGTCTAGTGGGCACATCGGGACCGTATCGTATTTCTTTCCGTGCCTGATACGTTCATAGCACAGTCATGGTATGATTCGGTATAGTGGGCAGACACCTTAAAACAATAAAATACATTTTCTGTAGTGTCTGGTCGCCAAATATGAGAATTTCTATTGTTGAGCTCGCGCGAGCCGAGCGACCGGCTAGTAGACCCTTTTTTTATGGCTGACCAGTAAGAAAGAGAAGGACACTCTTACTCGGCAGGTCGTCGCGGGTCATAGATTTAATAGAACTATTTAAACGTATTAATTTTCTCTCGGCCGATTGTCATGCGACGGAACAGAGGGGGTATTTTTTGGCGCGATCTCGCGAAGGAACCGACGTCTCTCACCATTTCGATGAGAGACGTCGGTGTGTTGAATTCGAAGCTGATATTGTTGAGGTGTACGAAAATTGAATGATCTGTGCTTGGATCTTCGGCTAACTCTCGTGAGCATTGTGCAGTGTTCGCTCTGTCGTATCTAGTTTTTAATATCATATTTCGATTTTTATTTTATTTTTAATGTTGTATTTTTATATCAATAAATATATATACATATTCAGTGCATATTAAAATTATTCTTTTTGTCTAAAAAATACGTACATAATGTATGATCGCGACAAGTTACTGGAAACCTTGGGGAATGCAGAGTATAGAGCTGTTGACGAAAATGGCAAACAATTTCCACCATCCCACGATATTTATAAGAAAATATCAGATCGCATGAATAGTTTATGCTGTGCTATTACTCCAAAGCACATATATACGATATTAAACACCAACAGACATGGTATGAAAGATGCTATATTGCGTGCTTTTAATATAAATAAAGGCACAGACACAGATAAGTCGAATGATAATACGTTCGATTTATCCAATCTATCAAATGACAGTTCCGAAAATATAAAATTTTCCCTTGTCCTTTCCAACGATGCTTGGAAAACTGTGAAACCGACGAAAAAAACGTATTGCAATCGTAAATACAGATTGCTTCAACCTGGAAAATGGTCTCATTTATTTGCTAAAAAAATATGGGAACAGAAAAAGCTACCATGTGCATTTACTTTCAGATATGCAAAGGTTTTTAAAAGTGCTCAAGCTAAATGTTACGCACGTTTTCGAGGTTTATGCACGGAATGTAAGGCAAAACTGTCTGGCCACTTATTAGAAAAGCCCCCAAAAAATGCGGACGTAGTATTTGAGTGCAAATTAAACAATTTCCAGTATGGATTCCCGCACAAAAAGAAACGTCAATTAAAAGGTCATCTGCGCAATGAAATAGCGTCGCATTTGCTGGAAAGCAGACAAGATGCCAGTACATGGAGAACGAACGAGGCAAAAGATTTAATGGAAAATGGGGATCCAATTCCACCTATGTTGTACAATGCCACTGTTCTTCGAAAAGCCAAACAAGAAGAAATGGACCGTCGTCTTGAATTAAAGCATAGCGATCCAATTCTAAATTTAAATGTAGCAAAATACGAAACCTTGGCAGGTATCATACGCAACATAGGACTCGACCCATTTTTCTGTATGTACTGGACAGAGGAACAAAAATTGCTATATAAAACTATTACATCCACAAACTACAATAGCTTCTTAACGATCGATGCAACCGGCAGTTTTGCAAAAAAATTAAAGCTTGCAAATAATGAGAAAAGCCCTCATATGTATTTATACCAATGCGTAATAGCAACAGAAGAAAACAGCACTCCGGTATTTCAGATGGTATCAACGAGGCAAGATGCTGCAACGATTACGTATTTCTTTTTGTCTATATTAGCGGACGGAGCACCTTCACCACGAATAGTGGTAATAGATTTTGGCAAAGCTCTTTTGATGGCAGTATCAAAAGCATTTGCAAATTGCGCCGATACGCAGGACTATCTACAAGTCTTATATAACATTGCAATTTTAGAAAAAAGAGAAAAATTGCCAAATAGTTATATTCGACTTGACGTTAGTCATTTTATTGCCATTATTGCTAGGTGGGACTGCCTTCGTGGTAAAGTTGCAAAGGTGCGACAATTTTATTTAAGATGCATCGGTCATCTTTATAAAATGACAAATATACAAGATATAAAATCTGTATTAATATCTTTGATGACAGTCGCAATGAGCGAGGATATAGGCTGCGACACAAATTCTGAAAACCTCAATTCGGAAGTGCATTTGAGGTCGATTAACGATCTCATTAAAGGAACATCAATTGAAGATCCCGGCGAAAAAGAAATGGAAATCGAAGAACCCGTTTTCCATGAAAACTCAGTTTTGGAAAATGGATGGGCGGAATGGGCCAAAACAATTTTCGAATCGGCGGAAACTGCAGCAGCAAAAAATACATCGGGTTCTGTTGTAAATGCATTTTACAATCCCCAAGCGGCAAAAAAATTAAAAAACTTGATTTCCTATTTGCCATTGTGGACAGGTGTCATGAATTCTCATTTCTGCTACGACAAAAAAATAGCCACGTCTTCGTCTGTCGAAGCTGCATTCGCGGATCTGAAATACAGAACATTCAAAGGTGAATTGCCAATGCGAATTGACAAATTTATCGTTCGACATATCGATGCCCTACAAGGAAAGGTCTTAATATCACTTTCCGATAATAATATGCCGCGTACACCGGATAAAGCAAAGAATAAGGAAAATATGTGGGACGTCGTCGAAAATTGGAGAGGCTTGACAGAAAAGAGACCAAGAATCGAAGAAATCGATCCGAATAGTAAAGAAACAGTCAAAAAACATAAAAAACAGAAATTTACTTACCTTGATGACTGCCCAGACTGGGATCACATGTCCACTTTGAAAAGAATTACGATCCCTCTATTAAAAAATGGCAGTTTACTGAAAGGATCACGTTGCGGTGATCACTTCATCGTGGTTCGTGAGACTTGCGCGTTCGATTCGCTTACGCAAGTTATGTCCAACGCCATAGTCTCAAATACCATTTTCGCTAATATTATCACTACGAAAAATAATAATTTTTGTAACTTCGCCCGAAGTATTTCATTAATAAATACAAAAACAATTACACAAAATATTTATGAACAACGCGCAAAAATCCTCAAAGACGTACCAATTTTTGAAACAAAACCTTATAGAGGTAATGTTATGCAATTAAATGCAAATTGCAATGTCACAAGTCTCGCGGAATATTTATTCGCAGATTTTCCAACGGTGACATTAAATGAAAAATGTGATAATTGCAATCTCGAAAAAATCAAGGACATTGCGGTACTGTCGGTCAATGTTAATATATTGCTACGAGACGGTTTCTCTAATTTACAGAATGCTGTATTAGACGCAAACCAAGAGCGCAAATTAACGTGCAAAAAGTGCCATCAACGGGTAATTGAAAAATATGATTTTCATTCTCACATTCTTATAGACTGTAGTGTATTTACGGACAAAAGGTACGCAGAGTCTATAGGGATTAAGAAAAACAGTGCGTCGTTAGGTTCCGTTTCAAAAATATTAACATTTAACGAACAACAATATCTCATCGCTGGAGTCGTAGCTTATCATCAGTACGCCACGGACGAAAATAATGGGCATTATACAGCGTACGTTTATAACGCAAATCTTTGGCACATGTACGACGACATGTTGCCCAAAAGAAGAACGGCATCGGAAGATGATGCAATTGAGCCACATATATTAATGTATGTACCCATCATTAATCCAAAGATTATTCAAGAATAAATATTATGCGCTATGTAATAAGTTTCAACAGTTCGAAAACATGTTAAAATTTTAGTTTTTATGTAAAATACGTAAAATTACAAAAAATTTAAAAAATATATAAAAACAAAAAAAAATATAAAAAACAAAAAAAAAACAAAAAAAAACAAAAAAAAACAAAAAAAACAAAAAAAATGGAGCCAGATCTTACCACGTCCCCGTCGTTGGCTCCGGGTAACGCTGAGAGTAAGGTATTATACGTACAAATACGATGAAATTACAATATAAACACGTAACCGTTATTCACACTTTCGAGATTATAAAAGAGATCATTATCACACAAATTTCGTGATATTTTACAGAGTTCTCATATGTACTACAGCACCTCGTGTAATCTAGTCTTTGAAATATATGTTCCGTTCAGTTTTACGCAGAATTCCGTTCAAGGAGATCTCGCGCCTTCACGGCGATCAAATCGAAAAAATTCTACGTTCCTGCGCACAAAGTTTTTTTTCGGACTATCTACTTTTTCCGTTTAGTTCTGGGTAGCACCCCAAGAGTTCTACAAGAAATCCTAATGACAAAATTATTTATTTCTTACGGTTATATAGTTACGGTCGATATACATATGTCATTTTCTGACGCTAAGACTCCGAAATGTATAAAAAAAAAAAATTCAAGTTCTGTGAATTTTCTGGAGAGTTCTGGGTAGCACCCCAAGAGTTCTACAAGAAATCCTAATGACAAAATTATTTATTTCTTACGGTTATATAGTTACGGTCGATATACATATGTCATTTTCTGACGCTAAGACCCGAAATGCAGAAAAAAAAAAATTTCAAGTTCTGTGAATTTTCTGGAGAGTTCTGGGTAGCACCCCAAGAGTTCTACAAGAAATCCTAATGACAAAATTTGTTATTTCTTACGGTTATATAGTTACGGTCGATATACATATGGAATTTTCTGACGCTAAGACCCCAAATGTAGAAAAAAAAATTTTTCAAGTTCTGGGAATTTTCTGGAGAGTTCTGGGTAGCACCCCAAGAGTTCTACAAGAAATCCTAATGACAAAATTATTTATTTCTTACGGTTATATAGTTACGGTCGATATACATATGTCATTTTCTGACGCTAAGACTCCGAAATGTATAAAAAAAAAAAAAATTCAAGTTCTGTGAATTTTCTGGAGAGTTCTGGGTAGCACCCCAAGAGTTCTACAAGAAATCCTAATGACAAAATTATTTATTTCTTACGGTTATATAGTTACGGTCGATATACATATGTCATTTTCTGACGCTAAGACCCGAAATGCAGAAAAAAAAAAATTTCAAGTTCTGGGAATTTTCTGGAGAGTTCTGGGTAGCACCCCAAGAGTTCTACAAGAAATCCTAATGACAAAATTTGTTATTTCTTACGGTTATATAGTTACGGTCGATATACATATGGAATTTTTTGACGCTAAGACCCCAAATGTAGAAAAAAAAATTTTTCAAGTTCTGGGAATTTTCTGGAGAGTTCCGGGTAGCACCCCAAGAGTTCTACAAGAAATCCCAATGACAAAATTTGTTATTTCTTATGGTTATATAGTTACGGTCGATATACATATGTCATTTTCTGACGCTAAGACTCCGAAATGTATAAAAAAAAAAATTCAAGTTCTGTGAATTTTCTGGAGAGTTCTGGGTAGCACCCCAAGAGTTCTACAAGAAATCCTAATGACAAAATTTGTTATTTCTTACGGTTATATAGTTACGGTCGATATACATATGGAATTTTCTGACGCTAAGACCCCAAATGTAGAAAAAAAAATTTTTCAAGTTCTGGGAATTTTCTGGAGAGTTCCGGGTAGCACCCCAAGAGTTCTACAAGAAATCCCAATGACAAAATTTGTTATTTCTTATGGTTATATAGTTACGGTCGATATACATATGTCATTTTCTGACGCTAAGACTCCGAAATGTATAAAAAAAAAAATTCAAGTTCTGTGAATTTTCTGGAGAGTTCTGGGTAGCACCCCAAGAGTTCTACAAGAAATCCTAATGACAAAATTATTTATTTCTTACGGTTATATAGTTACGGTCGATATACATATGTCATTTTCTGACGCTAAGACCCGAAATGCAGAAAAAAAAAAATTTCAAGTTCTGTGAATTTTCTGGAGAGTTCTGGGTAGCACCCCAAGAGTTCTACAAGAAATCCTAATGACAAAATTATTTATTTCTTACGGTTATATAGTTACGGTCGATATACATATGTCATTTTCTGACGCTAAGACCCGAAATGCAGAAAAAAAAAATTTCAAGTTCTGTGAATTTTCTGGAGAGTTCTGGGTAGCACCCCAAGAGTTCTACAAGAAATCCTAATGACAAAATTATTTATTTCTTACGGTTATATAGTTACGGTCGATATCGATATGTCATTTTCTGACGCTAAGACCCCAATTGTAGAAAAAAAAAAAAATTTCAAGTTCTGGGAATTTTATGGAGAGTTCTGGGTAGCACCCCAAGAGTTCTACAAGAAATCCTAATGGCAAAAATAATTATTCCTCGTGGCTATAAAGTTATGGTCGATATAGAAATTTTTTTTTGTGAAGTTGGAATCCCAATATTCATAAATTAGTTTTTTGGTCTAAATTAGCGGAACTATTTCTAAAACTTATGTAGAACTCTGGAACTATTCGGGGTGCATTGAGAACTCTAAAAAAAAATTCATTTTTCAAAAGTTGGGGTGCCAACTTCACAGACGTCGTTTTTTGTTCTTTTGCAAGTTTCCCCTTTGCAGTAGAAATGTTTTAACGACTTTTTTCCACCATACTCATAAAGGGAGAAGTCTAAGCTTCAATGTCATTTTTTAGAAAATTGTCTACGATTTTTTTTTTTCAAAGATATGTCGTCTTCGAAAAAAATAGACAATTTGAAAAATGCTCCATACGACGAAAACGACGAGGTTTACTACAAAACCTCAAGATGGCAAAAAGTTGTATCATTTCTTGCTGAGTTCAGGAGAATTTTTTCAGATCTTTTTTTGAAATTTTTTTTCCCCCTATTTCCAATCAGTTCGATTGATCTGAGTACCATAAAAATAATAGAATTAAATTTTTTACTTACATCGAAGAAACTCCGACGCCGAAGAAACCTCCGAAGAGACCAAAATTTAATTATATTATTTTCATGATATTCAGATCAATCGAGCTAACCGGAAATGACTGAAAAAAAATTTAGAAAAAAAAATCTGAAAAAATTCTCCTGAACTCAACAAGAAGTAATACAACTTTTTGCCATCTTGAGGTTTTGTCATAAATCTCATTATTTTCGTCCTATGGAGCAATTTTCAAATTGTCTATTTTTTCTCAAAAAACGACATATCTTTGAAAAAAAAATCGTAGACAATTTTCTAAAAAATTTACTTGAAGCTTAGAACTCCCTCTTTATGAGTATGGTCAAAGAAATTCGTTAAAAATTTGTTTACTGCAATGAGGGTCCACTTGCAAAAGAACAAAAAAACGCCCAAATATTGTCGTTTTCAAAACTGGGTGTCAATTGTAAACAAAATCGTAAATTTAGTTTTAAAAGGCCAAAATGAAGAGAAATCCCTGTTCTAAAATAGCGTTAGTTAAATTGACCTAGGCTAACTACCGGCGAAATGGCATAAAAAACCGTTCCGGCACTGTTTTCAACTTTGGTCCGGAAACTTTCCGCCGGTAGTGTACGTGCAGTTATCTGTAAAAGAATGTGTAAGTATTATACAAGAATGTTTTTTTTGAAATCATATTACATGATAATCAGTTCTTATAAACTGATACTCTCTCCGTCCGTTTCAGTGGACGGAGGAGGACAACGACAGGCGTCGCTGTGACCTCGCTCTTCAGCTAGGTAGTTATTAATTAACATGCGTGTTAATTAATAATTCTTACGAACTAAAAATACCATATTAATAAATTAACAGTTTTACTCAACTAAAATTCTCTCCGTCCATCGTAGCGGACGGAGGACAACGGCGACCGAAGTCGCTGTGACCTCGCCCTTTGGCAGGGCAGTTTTTATTAACTAAGAACAGCTTTTAGAAACTGTAATTCTCTCCGTCTGCTTTAGCGGACGAAAGAGAACAGCGACGGACGTCGCTGTCATCTCGCTTTTTATCAGAGCGAGTTTCTGAGATATTTTATAATTAAACTTATAATAATCATGCAATTATATGCTGAGAATAAAATATCAGTAAGAATTAGTTTATGGCAAGTCGCCATACCCTTCGGGTCGCGCGGGCGACCCACAGCTCGTACCGCGCACACAGTATGCGGCTATCCATGTTCCCCCACTGCCGATCACAGCAGAGAGGGGCGCAGGATAAACAGAAACGGTGCCGAGAGCCCATCGCAAGGCTTCGACTACGCATCTGTAAAGAAATATATATTATACAAAAATGTATTCCTTGCCATCATATTATATGATGATCAGTAATTATAAACTGATATTTTCTCCGTCCGTTTTAGCGGACAGAGGAGAACAGCGACAGGCGTCACTGACACTCGCCCCTTAGTAGGGCGTCGTTTATTAATAAAGGCATTTGTTAATTGAGTAATCTGTAAAGAAATATATATATTATGCAAAAATATATTTCTTGCAATCATATTAGGTATATGATAATCAGTTCTTATAAACTGACACTCTCTCCGTCCGTTTTAGCGAACGAAGGAGGACAGCGACAGACGTCGCTGTGACCTCGCTCTTCAGCAAGGTAGTTTTTATTAACTAAGAACAGTTTTTAGAAACTGTAATTCTCTTCGTCCGTTTTAGCGGGCGGAAGAGAACAGCGGCAGGCGTCGCTGATTCGCTCTTTACCAGAGCGAGTTTATTAAATAACATATTTTATTAATAAACTTATAATAACCACAAAAATATATGCTGAAAATAAAATATTAGTAGCAATTCGTTTACGGCAAGTCACCATTATCCTTCGGATCGTGCGGGCGACCCAAAGCTCGTGCCGCACGCACGATATGCCCAAGATCCTCCTCCGACGCACCCCTCTCAAGCGCGTGCTCCGTCCGTCGCAAAAGCTTGAAACGCTCGGAATTTTATCTAATCGTAAGTGTCGCCACAGATCAAAATTATTAAAAAGTGAATTTATTCTAAAATATACAATTGATATTTAACAATATTAATAATGTTGACGGTACGTTAGTGAATAAATTATTCATTGACATACCGTCCTTTTTTCAATGTAGAAAATACATAAAACAATTTTTTTTATGACTTTACAATTTTTTAAGGGGTATTTTATAATTTGTATTTAACAAATTAGAGATGGAAAAAATAGTTTGGTTACCTTTTTTTATACAGTACATTCTGCAAAATTTGCGTTAAAAAATTTTTCAACGACATAACGTCTTATAATAATTTTGGTCTGTAGCGACACGTAGCTAAAATCCCGAGCACGTCAAAGGTTCGCAAAGCACAGAGCAAGCGCTACAGAGGGGCGGTGGAGGGAGAACACGAGCAGTCCCGGGAGCCGACCCCAATGCTCCGGCCATGCATATATATATACATATAATACAACGAATAATATATATACACATCTGAGTAATATATACCCAGTAATCTGAAAAGAAATATACTATATTATGCAACAATATATTTCATGCAATCATATTATATGATAATCAGTTCTTATAAACTGATACTCTCTCCGTTCGTTTTAGCGAACGAAGGAGGACAGCGACAGACGTCGCTGTGACTTCGCTATTCAGCGAGGCAATTATTAATTAACATGCGTGTTAATTAATAATTCTTACGAACTAAACTTAACATATCTATCACGAACTAAAATCACCATATTTATCAACTAGCAGTTCTTATCTACTAAAATTCTCCCCGTCCATTATAGCGGACGCGGTCGCTGTGACCTTGCTCTTTAGCAGGGAGTTTATTAACTATTATAGTATATTGAAAAACTAACCTTATTCTACTCATGCAAATAAAATATTAGTTGAATTTTGCAGCAAGACCGATTCAAATTCGGCAAGGAACTGAATCGCGTTGTCCCCCATCGCTATAGCAATCGAAAAAATCCCGAGCACCGACGTCTCGAAAGGATTGAGGGGGGGGGGGGGGGGGGGGGGGGGTAACAAAGGAAAAGAAAAGATCGCCAGTGAAAACGTTTTTTTTAATAAAAAAAAAAAAAACATCTGCCGACTATGAATGTTGCGGCATTGAACTCAGAGTAAATCAAAGTTAAACAAAAATGGAAACACAAAAATCGAAAATTGGTTTTTAAGCGGTTATGCGATTTTTCACTAAAAAAATTAAAAATTTCATAGAGTATGACATGAATATAGTTTTTTTTTGATAAAACACGTTTAAAAATGAAAAATTTGAAGAAAAAATGGTCCCCATTAATTAATTTTTTTTTAAGTTACCGGCGTTTAAAAATGGTTAATTAAAAGAAATTTTTCCAAATTTACAACTTTAAATTAAACTATTACTAAACATAAATCTGAAATTGACTCGCTCGAAAAAATTATTACTTACCTCAGTTGCCAAATTGCATTGAAACGGGATCGGTTGTACCCCGAGCGCGAAAAAGCACGGTACAACGTCGCTTCTGTTATCCAGCCGTCCTTCTCTTGCTCGCTCATGCTTTCCATTGCCTTCCTCCGCCGTCGACCAGAACACCGGCAACCGCGCTTTTCGCGAGCTAGGATCCAAGAATTGAAGACGGCACTCGCTCGATTTCTTTTATTTTTTTCTTCCATTATTTTATTTTCACACGCGTTCACTCAATTTACTTTTTATTCTCACGAAATAATTCTCATTCGCCGCCATTCTGCTCGCCGTTTTTGTCTCCTCAATTATAGTTTTCACAAAAATAAGGGATAATTTTTTTATACCTAATAAACGAATACTTTGTAACATGTATAACTTTGGTTTTCTTTCTCCTACGGACATTCTTTTAAATCTCCGTACGACAAATGCTGGTCAAAAGTTTGTATTTTATTGGGTACAAAAAAATTATCTCTTAATTTTGTTGTAAGGTATAGTTGAGATCAAAACGGTAGATGAAAGCAGAATGGCGATGAATGCAAATTGGAAAAAATAAAAAGTAAACTGCAGACTCGGGTTTCGTATGGCCGGATGCCACATGTAATTTTGTCACTGTTTTATTTTTTCACTCTTCCACTGATATTTCCTGCACAATCTCTGATATCCTCACTGCACTATCACTGATATCCTCACTGCACTATCACTGATATCCTCACTGCACTATCACTGATATCCAACATGTTCACTATCTGCACAAATACGATAAACGAATTCGCGTAAAAGTATACTAAAAATTGTCGTCGCGATCTGACATGCGTATAGGCCCACACGTGCCAGCAGCGTTGAGCGACTAACCTCGACTGAAATGAAGCGACCCTCGAGCACGTTGGCAAACTATATATATATAGCCCCGCGAGCATCACCTTGGAGCGCAATACAATGGCATCGTGAGGCTCGCGAACGCCCAATGTTTACATTTTTGACGCTCCTTGTTGTCGACGTGTTACGACGCGTCGCTAATACGTCACAGGCCGAAAATGTTCAACACATTTCTCCGTCGATTTTAGCAAACGGAGGGGAATAATGCCAAACACATCGCCCTGTCTCACAGAGTGACTTTTATTAGTTAACATATTTTTGTTAATTGAACAATAAAAATTCTCTCCGTCCATTTGAGCGGACGGGGATAATAAACGACACACGTCGTTGGTTTCTCGCTCTTCGAAAGAGCAATTTTCGTTAATTAACGAATTTATCAATAAACATTTTTAAACAATAAAAATGTTCTCCATCCATTCGAGTGAACGGAGGCGAACAGCGACAAACGTCGTTGGCATCCCGCTCTTCGGCAGAGCGACTTTATTAACTAACGTATTTTATAATTTAGCTTTTACTAATTATACAAAGATATGCTGTACGAAAATATCAGTAAAAATTAGTTTGTGGCAATTCGTCATATTCTTCGGGTCGCGCATATATGTGCGCTGGGTAATATACACCCAGTAACCTGTAAAGAAATATATATTATACACAAGTGTATTTCTTGTCATCGTATTATATGAGAATCAGTTATTATAAACTGATACTCTCCCCGTCCGTTTTAGCGAACGAAGGAGGACAGTGACATACGTCTCTGTGGCCTCGCTCATCGGCAAGGTAGTTTTTATTATCTAAGAACAGTTTTTAGAAACTGTAATTCTCTTCGTCCGTTCTAGCGGACGGAAGGGAACAGCGATAACCGTCGCTGATTCGCTCTTTATCAGAGCGAGTTTATTAATTAACATATTATACTATTGGGCTTACACTAATTATACAAATATATGTAACGTGATCCGAGAAAAGGGACCTATGAAGCAAAATCGGAATTTTTCACGGCAGACAAGAAATTGAAACCAATGCTCACGTTCGAGTGATACAGTTTAAAATAATTCATATGTTGTAAAATTATGTAGATACAAAATTTCTGATAGCAGCACATGAAAGATCAGTTCCAAAACTTACAGCACAACGCATAACCCAAAAATGGATTTTGTGCCATGTAGGTCCCTTTTCTCGGATCGCGTTACATATGCTGAAAATAAAATATCAATAAAAATTAGTTCGCATGTCGCGATATACTTCGGGCAGCGTGGACGACCCGGGCCCTGTGTCCGTGCACAATATGCGGATACGCGTGCCCCTCCCCTCCCACCCCCCTCTTCGGCTCCCCGTAGAGACAGGTAAAGAGTAGAGACAAGCCGTACCGAGAGCCGATCACAATGCTCCGGCTATATATATATATATATAGCCCAGTGTATGTTACCCAGTCATCTGTAAAGGAATATATATTGTACAAAAATGTATTTCTTGAAATGATATTATATGATAATCAGCTCTTATAAGCTGATACTCTCTCCGTCCGTTTCAGTGAACTAAACAGAGGATATCGACAGGCATGACCTCGCTCTTTAGCAAGGTAGTTATCAATTAACATGAGTGTTAATTAATAATTCTTATAAATTAAATTAACACATTTATGAATCAACAATTCCTATCAACTAAAATTCGCCCCGTCCATTGTAGCAGACAGAGGAGAACAGCGACGTCGCTGTGATCTTTCTCTTTAGCAAGGCAGTTTTTATTAACTAACAATAAGAACAGTTTTTAGTAACTATAATTCTCTCCGTCTTGCCGCTCTCCGCAGAGCGGGTCAAGGGGTAAACAGAAGCAATGCCGAGAGCTGGTCAAATTTGGTTATATGGCAAGATCGTTAAAAATTGGGGTAAATAAATCAATTGTCTCGCTATATATTTCGGGCCCCGTGGATGGCCCGAGCTTTGTGCCACGCACGCGATGCGCTCGCGCTCTCCCCCTCCGCCGGCAGTCGGGAAAATTCCGAGCACCGGCGTCTCCAAAGGATTAGCGAAGGCGCCTCTGAGAGCCTGAGAGCCTGAGAAAGAAACATCGGCGAGTCCCGTGAACCGACCTCGATGCTTCAGCCATATATATGTCTTTAAAGAAATATGCATAATACAAAGACCATTTCTTGAAGAGATTTTTCAATAAACAATTCTTACGAACTGATATTCTTTTCGCGGATTTTAGCGGACCGAGATTTTTTATGACGAACCTCGCCCGTATCCCGCCATTTGAGACGACGTTATAAAGTGAGATAGATATGACATATTCCAAAGACAAAAATATATTGCTAGCAATAAAATTTTATTTTCGTTGCCCCAGTAAAATATTAATCACCCCGCGATTTAAACGGGGTACGGCTTACATCCCTAGTGCGATGAAGCGTGGTGAACTGATGTTTTCTTTCTTCGTCACACTCTTTTTTGTCTTTCTATTTTCTTCTTCCCCTTCTTCACCCGTCTGCCGGAACATTGACAACCACGCTTTTCGTGGCGTACCGTCTCATTGGGTCAGTTCACGGATCGGCTGGTATTTTCCCTTCATCTCTCTCTGATTGTGAGAGAATCGATGGAAGGAGGACACCAATGGAAGTAGGATACATGTATATGCAGTTCGACCTCCCAATAAAAAACCCGGCAATAAGAAACTTTCCCCAGTTTGTCACTCGAGCGCTCTCCTACTCCGACGTGAACTCCGTGCTCGAGAATTTCGTGCGCAAAAGAGTGAGAGAGACAGTGGTGCTTTCAGTTTCTTATTGGGAGGACGCATTGTATATATATGTATATGTGTGGGTGTGTGTGTGTGTGTGTGTATGGGTAACGCACGCGAAATGTCTCTAAAGAAATAATGCGTGTGTATAAGGGACCTTCAGACACCTGTAAAGGATTAGGCGCAATATAAGACTTATTTCGTGCACGTAGATTTTTCCGAGAATCCCTTGCACCCTTACCGCTATAGCTATACAGCTTGATAACTAGGTTTTTGTTCTTTATCCCCTCTTTTGCCCGTGTACCCAAACATCGGCAACCATGCATTTTGCGGTGTACTGTCCCATCATTTTTCCAATCAGTTATAGAAAAAGTGTCGAAGAAGAATAACCATCAGTGCGCGATCTTCTCGAAATATGGTTGGAAAGGCGAAAAGTAAGTGTTTTATATCATTTTCTAATTCATCACTATAGGTGAGGTGATTCTTTTACATATCGTACACATGTCGTGAAAAAAAATTTGACATTTTAATATCGTATACAAATTTGTTTACAACTTCCATTCATAAAATTAGGTTACACGTGTTTTCGAAGTTAAGGGGATTCACTTGCCGACGCCCCGATCCGATCTTCTTGGCTCTATTTGAGATTTTTTTAAAACTATTCAACATGTTTTGATGATTTTTTTAGTTTTGTTTAGAAATACTTTATTTATAATTCTGTTTAGGGGTTTTAGAATATTCGAAGTAGAAAAGTTTTGGGTGCAGTTGAAAGTTGAAAAATATTGTTCGAAAAAATGCCTATTTTCAATGTATCTTTTCTCATAAACCGTACGATCAATTTTGACATTTTTGTTGTGCGTGTGTATTAAAGTGTTATAAACATTGTGTCGAGCCATTTTTTCGATATGTTGTTTCAGAATTTTTTGACATCGTTTTGAAATTTTGTTACAATTTTTTACCACGTTTTTTGACCTTCAAATACATTTTTGTCGGGTCTGAATCGTTTTTTAAAAAAATGGCTCGATGCATCCTTCGTTTGGATGTACTGATTATGTCAAAAAAAAATATGTCGATACGATGGGCAGATGTCGAGAAAAGGTACATTGAAGGTGAAAAAATATAACTTTTCAGAGGACACGATTTTCTGAAAAAGTGTGAATTTCGGGGCGTTTGTTGCAACGATCGAAGTAACTATCGATTATTAGATCATGTAAACAGTGTGGAATCTGTTTACGTTCATTAAGGGGGTTCGGCATATTTTAAAGTAAAAAAATGCATTTTGAAAAAATTTTTTTCTCAAAGTACAAGTCTTCATTGATTGTTTGGTGCAAACTACATGCATTTATGAATATCAACCGCCTCAAAGGGGTCAAATAATTATAACGCACATATAAATATATATGTAAATGATTTATCGATCGATGCAACGAACACCTTAGAATTCATTAGAAATTCAAACTTTTTCAGAAAATCGTGTTTTCTGAAAAGTTATGTTTTTTTCAGGTGCAATATACCTTTTCTGGAAATCTACTGATCGTATCGACATTTTTTTTGCGTAATCAGTATATCCAAACGAAGGATGTATCGAGCCATTTTTTTGAAAAAACTATTTAGACCCGAGAAAAATGTATTTTGATGTAAAAAAAACGGTCTAAAATTTTAGCTAAAGTTCAAAACGTTGTTAAAAAATTCTGTAACAAAATATCGAAAAAAGGCTCGACACAATGTTTATAACACTTTAATATACGTACACAACGAAAATGGTTAAAATCGGCCGTATGGTTCCTGAGAAAAGGTACATTGAAAATAGACATTTTTCGAACCAATGTTGTTCGGCTTTCAATTGATCTCAAAATTTTTCTAATAATAAGTCGAGTATCCTCTAAAACCCTATATAGAATTATCAATAAAGGCTGAACAAAGCGGAAAAAACGTCGAAAAATGTTAAATATTCAATAATGGTTTTTTTAGTTACAATTAATAAATTGTTTATCCAGTGTAAACGGGTATTTATTTATTTATTGTAAATTAGGTTCATTCATATGTACACAAATATGTGCACATATATATTTATATATGTGTACATATTTTTTTCTGTAGAACAGTAAGTTCGGAAAATTTCTGAATTTTTGTGAAATCACTTGAAATGGGTTCAAGCGCTAACTTCAAAAAATTATTTAACATATTTCCACTGCGCAGAATTTTACGAAATTTGAACCACATATGGAGAAAGATATGTACTTTCAGAAAAAATGCATTTTTTGATTATGTGATATGTCGAACCCCCTTAAAGACGTTTAAACTAATTTTATGAATATAAGTTGTAAACCAATTTGTATACGATTCTGAAATGTCAAGTTCAGATTGGTGTACGGTTTGTAAAAGAATCATTCCTATAGCAATGCTAAATAAATACCAGCATGCGTAGGTTGAATCCACACACGATTTAATATTATATTAATAAATGTTTCTTTATTTTTTTACAGGCAATAAAACTGCCTCGAAGTCGAGCCAAAGTGCGAAACGACGCGGTACGGTGACGGTAAGTGTTTGTTTATATATACTAATGAAAAATATAACATCAAATTAAAATCTTGTTGAAATAATTGTAATATCGTGATTTTTTTTACAGATGTCAAGAAATAAAAATTCTTTGTCCGACCCGCTACCGCCACCACCGGCACCACCGGCGCTACCGGCACCACCGGCGCTACCGCCACCACCGGCGCTACCGGCACCACCGGCGCTACCGGCACCACCGGCGCTTTCGTCACGCGTTATAACGCCATCGCCCGGCCCGTCATGGGCAGACCCCTGGAGTACGGTGGTATCTCGCAGGAAGGTGAGTTTGATTACTTTTATTCTGGAGTGGTTCTTTTCCAAACCGTACAGATTTTGTGAAAAAAAAATTGACATTTTAGAATGGTATGAAAATTTGTTCACAACTTATATTCATAAAATCAGTCGACACGTCTTTAAGCATTTTGCTGAAAAAAATTTGAATTCGTAAATATTCATGTACGAATTTTTTACAATTTACTGGATTTACTTGAATTAAAATTTCCATGCAATTTTAAAACGTCAAGTCAAATGGAATCTTCATAATTCTTATAACGCAAATATTCTTTACAGCAACCAACCGCTACAGCAACACACTCGGCAGCACCACCGAGTCCGGCGGAATTCGTAGCGCCACCGCCCGGTCCCAGCAAGGTCAGCCATAATTTATATTGACAAAAATATACCGTCGCATATATCGAAACATTTTCAAACCCTCATAACTTTTTCAAAAATTGACTAATCGAGATGATTTTTTTTTCAAATTTTTTGTATTTCCACGAGACTTTCAGAAAAACGTTAAAAAAAATTTTTGTTTGAGTATGACTTGAATTTTCAAATCATACCTTATGAAATTTGTCATTTCTCTAGAGAAAAATCTTAGTTGAGAAAAATATTACTTTTCCGAAAAACCTGATATTTTATTTATGATGCTTTATTTTTGTAAACTTTTATTTATTTTGAGATTAATGTCGCAAGGTTCGTAGTGAGCAGATATCTTTTTCTATTTACTCCTTGATTGAAAACAAAAATTGCTTCAGTTCTTCTGAGAAAAATATCAATTTTCTGGCCACTATGAATCTTGCGACATTAAACCCGGAATACATCAAAGTTTAAAAATAAAATTAGAAATTAAAAATAAAAAATCAAAAATGGAGTTTCTAAGAAATGAAGATTTTTCTCGAAAAAAAAAACAAATTTGATTAAAAAACGGCTCGATTGTGCAATTTTTGAAAAAGTTCTGAGCGTTTGAAAATGGTTGAAAAACAGAAAGACGTTTTTTTTAACTGATAACTTTTTTTCGTAATATTGGGAATTTTCTTGTTACAGATAACGCAAACGCTTATGGCTGCCATCTCGCCGGTACTGCCGCCGTGGCCAGCGGAAGATGTTTCGGCGCCGCCGCCAACCGAACATGTTCCGATGCCGCTGCCATCGGAACATGTTCCGATGCCGCTGCCATCGGAACATGTTCCGGGACCGTGGCCGACCGAACATGCTCATGCGTCATGGCCGACCGAGCATGTTTGCGTGCCTCCGCCGCCGGAACATGTTCCGGTTCCATTGCCGGCCGAGCATGTCCCGGCGCCATGGCCGGCCGAGCATGTTTACGCGCCGCCACCGCCGGAACATGTTCCGGTGCCGTGGCCGGCCCAGCATGTTTCGGCGCCGCCGCCATCGGAACACGTTCCAGTGCATGCGCCGCTTTTGTTGGAGCACCAACGAGCATTATTGAATGCTCAAATTATGGCGTACAATAGCAGTATTCGCGCCAGCCAATTGTCAAGGCAATTGGCTGACGCGCACGCAATAATAAAAAAAAATAATCAAGAAACTAAACTTAAAAAATTAAATGCGGCTAAACAGCGTATAGAGGCGCAGTTGCGGCGGCAACTGCGACCCGCCGCACCCTCAAAGCGCGCATAAGTAGAACGCCTTAGCCCACTCTGCCGCCGTTGCTTACTTGAAATAAAGGTTTTGCGAAACGTAGCTAAAGCGTGTCGACGCTGTACAGCGTTCGCTCGACGCTCCTCGAGGCCGAAAAACTCAGCTCGTGTTCAAAAACGAGAATCGTAAATACTCGGGCACTGAGCGACCAATCGGGTTGAAATTTTGAGGATACATAGAGAATTAGGTCCCACGAAACATGACTGTCTTATTTTTCCGAAATTTTGAAAAATTAACAGTTTTTTCGTCATTGAAAAGAGGAAATGTTAAATTTGCCATAATCGCGCGATTATATTCGTCGTGGCAAAAACAGTATTTCGTTCACAATGAAAAAACGCACATATTTGGCTTGGTTTCGTACCGATTGACGAAAAAATGAGCGAATTATAACGATTTACGTTTTTGTGGAAAGCGTTTCTAGCGCGGGTAAGTCCGCCGGCCCGTGCGGCGGGTGTTGGTGGGGCGAGAGTCGAAGGCATAGGCACGCCTCGTGTATACGTTGGCCTCTGCCCCGCACCGAGGCCTAGTGCGACGCGCATAAATATATATATATATATATATATATATATATCTTCGGGAGGCACTATAGCTTGATGGGCCGAGCCATACACTTTATACTATATATATATTTTGTTGTCGAAAGTATATGGCTCACAATCAGCTGATCAAGCTATACGATAGCTTCTTCAGGCGAGAGAGCTGGAACATATGATTCGCGAATTTTACTGACAGAGCAATTTACGTCAACGATTGGTCGTATGTTGTCTCGTTAGATCAAGAATAATGATGAAATATAATTTTATCCGTCCATATCTCGTCATTATTGTAGCAATAGTTTAATAAAATTGCTAGCACGAAAAAAAAAAATAAAGTACCCGAGAGATTCGAACCATCGATTCTTTCGAAACGCCGATGAACACGGAACGCCTTAGCCCACTTGACCCCCGTTGTTCTTTTGAAAAAACAATTGTGCGTAACGTAGCTACGGTGCGTCAACGGTTGCTGTACAGCGTTCGCTCGACGCTCCTCGAGGCCGAGAAACTCAGCTCGTGTTCAAAAACGGCGATCGTAAATACTCGGGCACTGAGCGACCAATCGAGTTGAAATTTTGAGGGTATATAGAGACTTATGGCCCGCGTGGGGTGACATTCTTTTTTTTTTCAAAATTTTGAAACATTAATAGTTTTTTCGTCATTGAAAAGAGGAAATGTTGAATTTGCCATAATCGCGCGATTATATTCGTCGTGGCAAACACAGTATTTCATTCACAATGAAAAAACGCACATTTTGGGCTTTGTTTCGTATCAATCGACGAAAAAATGAGCGAATTATAGCGATTTGCGTTTTTGTGGAAAGCGGTTCTAGCGCGGGTAAGTCCGCCGGCCCGCGCCGCGGACGTTGCAGGGGCGAGAGTCGAAGGCATAGGCACGCCTCGTGTTGACGTTGGCCTCTGCTTCGCACCGAGGCCTAGTGCGACGCGTATATATATATATATATACATATATATATATATATATATATATATATATATATATATATATATATATATATATATATATATATATATATACATATATATATCGGTGACAGATATATATATATAATACAAATAAATAATATATATATAAATATAATATTAATAATATTTATATAATATAAATAAATTATATCTATATATATATGTATATACATATATATATAATAGTATATAATATGTATAATATATATAATAATATATATATATATATGTACATACTGAAGAAAAATGATAAAGCTGTCATAGTCGTACGATTATTCTTATCATGTTGAAGGCAACATTTCATGCTCACTGGAAACACACATATTTTGGGCTTTATTTCGTATCATTTGATGAACAAATGACTGAATTATGAGAATTAACATTTTTGTGGAAAGCGGGCCGACGTCGGTAGTTCGAGCGGCACGTGTAGTCGTCGACTTCGGAGGGGGCCGGACAACGCTCTCTAAGGGATTTCTATATTTGGGCATAGAGGTGTGCCTATGTGACCTATGGGCCGTGACTTTTCAGGCGTGTGTCTCCTCCTCTACCAGTTACCACACCCGTCTCGCGAGAACATTTCGTCAGCGCTCCGTGCGGATTTCCGTCACACTATTTTCTCGTTGTGCCGATAAAAATTTCGATGTTTTCTCTCAATAACGTTTGATCGTAATTTGACAGCCAATTTTGCATCAAATTACATGAAACAAAGTTCAAAATGTGTGTTTTTTTAATGCTGCATGGGCTGACTATCAGGAAATTTCGATAGCATTGGTCCAACCATAAAAAATTATCCAATTTCTCCAGTGATAACTAAATCTGCAAAAAAATTTTCAAAATTTTGGAAAAATAAGAGAGTTAGCCACTTTGTGCCATAATTCTCTATATGCCCTCCAAATTTTAATGCGGTTGCTTGCTCAGTGCCGGACAAAATACGGGCCCCGTTTTCGAAGCGCTCGTCGTATGTGACACTGACTCTTAAAGGAACCAGAACCATACATGAGAAGATCATACCCGATACCCATGCAACACCGCGACGCAGTAAGAACAGAGATCCAACGAATGTTAGCGCACGGAGTGATTGAAAGAACGACAAGCCAATACATAAACCCGATGGTTACAGTGATAAAGAAGGACGGATCCGTAAGGCTATGCCTCGACGCGAGACAACTTAATGGATACCTAGTCGAAGACCACGACTCGGCACCACCAACGGAGGAAATCCTACAACAATGTGGAGATATACGAGTAATGTCTAGTCTCGACATGACCAGCAGCTTCTGGCAAATACCATTAGACGAAGACTCGAGGAAATACACGGCATTCTTACATGAGGGCAAATGCTACCAGTTTACCGTAACGCCGTTTGGTCTGAAAACAAGCACGGCCAGCCTCATCAAAGGCCTTGAGATTGTCCTGCAGGACTTGGGAAAGTCGGTGATAAACTTTGTGGATGATCTCCTGTGCGTATCGGCAGATCCAAGGGAACACCTGAAACATTTAGAGGGCATTCTACATCGAATCGAAGAACACGGCATGACGCTAAACTTCCGTAAATCGGCCTTTTTCAAGAAAGAAATCAAGTTTCTGGGTCATATCCTATCAGCACAGGGGATCAGGCCCCAACCAGAAAAGATAAGCGCGATAAAGAATTTCCCGCAGCCCGCTAACTTGAAACAGTTGAGAGGGTTTCTCGGACTTATAAACTTCTACTCGAAGTTCACGAACAAACACGCAGAGGCCACAGTACCCTTGCTGGCGCTACTCCGAAAAGGTCACAAATGGCAGTGGACAGAACAACACCAGAAAACCTTTGAGGAGACGAAACAACTGTTCATAAACGAGATAATGTTGCGGCACGCGGACCCCAGAAAAGGATACACTCTCACAACGGATGCAAGCGATTACGCACTAGGCGCGATACTTGGGCAGGAAGATGAGAATGGCGAGGTGGGAGTAATTGCATTTGCGAGCAGAACGTTAAAAGGAGCCGAATTGGGATACATTACCACCGAGAAAGAATTACTCGCGATAGTATGGGCTCTCCAGAAGTTTAGAACATATATACTGGGCGCAAAAATAAAAGTCGTCACGGACCATAAGGCGCTGACCTTCCTAAGAAAATGTAGATTCGCCGGAGACCGACTCTTACGATGGGCTCTACTTATACAAGACTACGACCTAGAAGTAGAACACTGCCCAGGTGTGGAAAATAAAGTAGCGGATGCTCTGAGCCGACAGGGAAACGAAAACACACAAAGAACAAAGGCCATAGTCATCGCGACCATGCTAGCAAAACCAGCAAGCGAGGAATTAGAAAACGGTCTCAAAGAAATTGGCAAACTACAGAGGGAGGATCCTGATTTAGCGAAACTATGGAATCAAATAGAGAGCAGCAAGGGCTGTACAAGATACCGCGTAAAAGAGACATGCTTACAAAAGCAAACCAGTAGCGGGGCATGGAAGGTACTAATCCCGAAGAAAATCATCGGACGACTGATACAAGAGTGCCACGAGATGTACGGTCACTTAGGGGCACGGAAATTGTGGCGGCTACTGGACGAAGATTTCACACACCCCCAATTGGCAAGAAGGGTACGACAATTAACTGCGCAATGCGACACATGTCAGAGAAATAAAGTGCCAAATCAAACAAATTACGCCAAAATGCAGACCATAGTGCCGGAGGGCCCGGGGGACCTCCTGTCCATAGATTTCTACAGACCACTACCGACAGCAGCCGGCGGGGTAAAGCATATCCTGGTTACCATTGATACTTTCACGAAATACGTAAAATTATACGCCCTAAGAAAAGCAAATACGGAAACCACCATCCGGAAAATATTCGGCGAATATGCACGACAGTTTGGCAAACCAAAGAAGATACAATTTGACCACGGAACACAATTTACCTCAAAGAAATGGATCGAACACCTGGAAAAGGAAGGAGTGAAAGGAATATTCTCTTCGATTAGACACCCACAAGGAAATATGGTTGAAAGGGTCAACAGGGAGCTAGCTAGATTCTTCCGGACATTTCTCGAAAAAGAACATAATGGGTGGGTAAAATGGATACCGGTCATAGAGACTTGCATAAACGAAACCCACCATGAAACAACGGAAATGACGCCAATGGAGTTGCAAACAAGAAAGAAACCACAACGAGTCTGGAAAGAATGGGTTCTAGCGCTCAATGAAGAAAGATTCGAAAAGTTAAAATACGAGGAAAAGATAGAAATTGTAAAGACTAGAATAGAACGAAAGGGGCGAAGAAACGCAGACAGGTTCGACAAAACACACAGGACGACCGTATTCGAAGTAGGGGAAGAAGTGCTAGTACGCGCGCTCAACGTATCAGATCCAAAGAACAAGATAACAGCCAAATTCCTGCCGCTGTACGAAGGTCCGTACACCATCAAAAAATGCGTAGGGCTGGCTACGTACCTCCTCGAAGACCCTGTAACAAATAAAGAAAGAGGTAAATTTCACGCATGCCTGCTAAGACATTACAAAAATGACAAAGAGACGAACAGCAGCCTGGAAAGAAAAAAAAAAAATAATAATAATAGGAGTAAATATAATAATAACAATAGGAATAATAATCTAAGCACATGAAGAAGGAGGGGAAATAAACTGAAAATAGAAAAAAAAATATATATATATAATAATAATAATAAGAGTAAATATAATAATAACAATAAGAACAATAATCTAAGTACACGAAGGAGAAGGGGAAATAAACGGAAAATCTCGTTGAAAAAAAAAAAAAAAAAAAAAAAACAGTGCGTGGAAATACTGGACGATCAGAGCATACGAGTGGAGCACTAGAGAACACATCAGTCGTCCGCGGGTAACAACAAAAGCATGGAATCACCAAAATCCGGTGACATGGTCAGCAGAGGACGAAGGCAACAAACACGAGAGCAAAGGAGACGGGTGAGACGAAGGAGAGCAACAAGAGCCATCAAAGCGGTACAGGACAAAGTAACAAAAGCATGGAGACAAATTAAGGACGAATACGAAATAAGAATAACCACAGACGAAAATATCAAAATTTGGTGTCCAGGGGAAACTCCCAAAAACAGAAGTGGGGAGAACGATACGAACGGAAAACCGAACAGTAGCAATCAATCAAGCGAATAAGAAACACCTCAACAACAACCAACCTTTACGACGACTATGGACTTTAAAAATTTTCCCATCGACCTTCTTGCGGACACATATGACGACGTGGAAATAATCGGCTTACTCTCTCCGGACCAAGTATACCTACGGTTTAACTTGCCAGGATATAACGTGCACGCGCACCTGGAAGTTATCGAGCGAACACCACGAGACCACCAGGAAGTAAAACCATGCGTGGAAGAGGAGGTGTTCCCCGGTAAAGGCGTCCTGTGCAGACAAGACCACAAATTTTACCGGGGAACAATCACGGAAGTGACCGACGGATGGGCGTACGCATGGTTGGGGGACTACGGCGGCGAATTTGACTACAAGGTGGAGCAATTATATACGGCACCGCAATGGATGAGGGACACCCCGTTCCTGACCATACCGTGCGGGATCAGAGGAATCAGCCCGATCCATGAAGAATATGACCTTGAGGGCATCCGATTCCTAAGGGAATGGACGGTAGGAGAGAGATGGAGGCTTAGGAAGGACCCAACCGTCACCGGCACGGATGCGATCTGGGGTAGGCTAACCCACAGCCAGACCGGGCAGGACTACAGAAGCATCGTCACCCACTTGGGGTTGGGCCACCGAACATGGGAACTAGAAGTATTCAGGTGGTACTGCGAGGGACCACAACTGAGTAGCGCGCAGGAAAATCAGAGAAAACTGCAACAATATGAACACCGGGACACGAGCCAACGCGAAGAAGTTCCAAGCACGTCAGCCACCAACGACAACGACGAGTGGTGGCGAAGGATCAACCTGAGTGTATTGGACGAAGTACCGGAAGGCTGGTGGGGAGACTCGGAGGACAGCGAGGAGGAGACAGAGGTGACTCCCGACCACAGATTCGACGCAATATGGGGGAGGAGGGAAGAAGAAGAGAGGCGAGAAGAAGAGGAAGAAGAGGAGGACGTGATGTCCGTGACATCGGAGTAAAATAAGTTAAAAAAAAAAAAAAAAAAAACTGTTTGTAAAATAAATAAAGAGCAAGTCAGAAAAGAGAGTAGTACCATAATTTCTGTAAAAACCCATAGCGAATCACCAACACCAGAACAGCGGGATGGACAGCGAAAGGCGCAAATGGAGAGAAAGGAAATTTCACGGTGATACGCAGGCTACTCACCGAGAAATTTGGGGGACAATGTAATAGTCCAACGACGACCAACCCCGTGACCTATAAACAAAATAAACAATGGTGAGTTAAATAAACAACCGTCAGATGGCGAACAACAAGAACAAATCTCGCAAACAAAGTAATGTTTGCGAGAACATAAATTGCCAACTAAGAAATGTGAACGGTACCTCTGAAATCGGTTCGGATAAGAGCGAACCACTAGAAGGAAGCAATAACCCTGGCGGAGCAGCACAATACCTCGGTATTGTGACAGCGGAGTCAGCGGGTGAGCAACCTTCAGGGCAAGCTCGAACCAAATTAACTTACCGGGGTCGAGGGAGACTGAGGAGGCGCAGCAAGAATCAGGAGGCGCAGCAAGAATTAAGAGACCCACCAACCACTAGCAGGCGGGGAAGAACCAGGAGGCGCAGACCTAAGCTGGAGCGCAGGATCGGTAAAGCGCAGTCACGCAGCGCAGTATCCTCGACAATCACCTGAAAACGGCAACGCAATCAATAAAAAAGAAAAACTCACAACGCAAATCAGAAAACAACCTACTTCTGGTCCAAAGGCAAGAGCCCGGTCATCTCCAATACAATCAAGAAAGAAGAAAGACCGTCGACAAACAAGACTGCTTTTCAACACCTGAAAAGATAAAAAAAGTCGATAAAATAAACGATCAAAGCGAACGCGCGCACCAGAATAACACTTACCAATTTTAGTTATCCCGAAAGGACGAGAAATAACACTTTTGAACGCACTAAAAACAAAAAATCCGTACAAAAACAGTAATCACACTCGCGCGCACATGTCACGGCCGCGGTCATATTGATTTCGGATACGCCATCGATTAACGTATCAGCATTGACCGGGAACTCGCTGAGATCACAGCGCCGATGTGCATACCGCGGCTGATTAAGTGAACCGTGGGTACTTAGCGAGAGTACACGCTACGGCTCACGCGACATATTTCGTGTATCGATCAGAAGTAATAAAATCTAATTTACCAACACCTTCCTCCGTCTCGACTACTTGACTTTCCTCGCGTCCTCACACGAACTACGTTACAACATAGATCATAAATTTCCCTCATAGAGAGTCTAATTCTATTCACTTCCATGTACAGAAGGCCGAAGGGTCAGCTTCTTCACGTCTTTGAAGCGAGTTTCAATCGTTTTATTCATAGTTACAAAAACGTTATCATTGTTGTAGACCTAAACTGCAATATGCGACAAAATGATTACCTAGCTAAATATCTGATGAATTTCATCGTCTCCTACTCACTATTTCTGGTTCATTCTGAGGCTACGTACTACACGGCCCACAATGACTCGTGGCTGGACGTATTCATCCTAGATAATGAAGATAAACTTGGTTCGCTCATGAAATCATCTGTTCCCTTCATCGCAGGTCATGACATCTTGACTATCAGATACAAAATCGGCGTCTCTTCTAACTCCTCTCGTCTCATTACCAAACGCAATCTTGCCAATTTTACCGATTGTGAGTTTGTTGCCGTTGCAGCCTCTCTATTTTCTACTGCCGATATCTGTGACCCGCTCGCTGTCACGTTTGGCTTACAGCTAGATGATCAATTAGCTCCTATAACTAAAGTACTGCGTACCACGCTAAATAAGGTCGTGCCTCCAGTCACTTTTAGAGCTAAAAGGCCCACTACCCCCTGGCTAACTGCCGAACTCAAGCAAAACATCAAAATCAGGAACAACCTTTACAAAGTGCCAAGAGGACTAAAAATGCACTTTGCTTCGTCATGTACCGAGTTATTCGGGACAAGATGACAACTAGCATCAGAAAGGCAAGGAGTGACTTTCTATTGATGAGGCTGAATTCGATAAAAGACCCAAAATGTATGTGGTCGGAGCTCAGGCACCTTGGCTTAGTCAAAACTGCCTTTTCATCGCCGCTGCATTTTTTCTCTTCAAATGAACTTAATGCATTCTATGGCTCCATCTCAGCTTCTTCGTTACCTATTACTGATGTCTTATTCAAGTCAATGCTACAGGAAACTCCGTACAGTAACAACTCCATCGCCTTTTCTTTTAGTCCGATTTTCGCTGTTGATATACTGAGGCAGCTTCGTTGCTCAGTGTCTATATATCTCAGTGAGGGCCCGGATGGCATCTCCTCATTTCACATTATGAAGTCTCAGTCTTTACTGGTAGAACATCTGGTAAGCATCTTCAATCTTTCGATTCAGCTGTCTCATTTCCCTAACTTGTGGAAGCAGGCCCTTATACGCCCGCTCCTCAAGAGCAAGACTCCTCGATCGCCCTCGGATACTAGGCCTATTGCCATCTTACTCGAACTATCCAAAATATTTGACAGGATCATATTTGAGCAACTATCAAACTATCTCGAGGCTCACAAACTTTTAAATCCAATGCAATCCGCATATCGGTGCTCGTCCAGCACTCAAACTGCCCTACTGAAAATAACTGATGACATTCGGCGGGGTATAGCTGACAGAAAATTAACCATACTCGTCCTTTTTGACTTTAGTAAAGTTTTTGACACAGTCCCTCACCTAAATCTGTTAAGAAAGCTCAAATCTTTTCAATTTTCTGAGTCTGTACTTACGTGGTTTTACTCATACATGTCCGGTAGATCCCAGACTGTTTCTGACTGTCGAGGAGGCTGCTCTGATCGAGTTCATCTATCGGCAGGCGTTCCTCAGGGCTCGGTCCTCGGACCATTGTTATTTCCACTTTATATTAATGATATTGCAGCAACCCTAAAGTATTGCAGTCATATGATCTTTGCAAATGACACGCAAATCTATCTGCAATGTATGCCATCCGAACTAAATCAGGCAATCTACAAAGTGAATTGTGACGTGAACAGCATTGCTCAATACGCACATTCTAATGGGCTCACTCTTAACATTGGAAAATCAAAGGCTTTAATTATGGGTAGTAGAGCGTATGTCAGTAGCATAAAGTTGATTGATCTTCCGCCCATCACCCTTGGCACAGACATTTTGCCGTATGTAACCGAGGCGCGCAATCTAGGTGTTATTTTCACCAGCGACCTCTCTTGGAATGTGCATATAAGAAACATCTCACAAAAAATACATGGTATCCTTTTCAAGTTGAAATTTCACAAATCGGCGCTCTCCACTGATACTCGGATAATGCTGGTGCAACCGTTAGTCATATCTTATTTTGACTACTGCTGTTTGGTCTATCACGATCTCTCGAAAACTCTAAACACCAAACTGGACATGCTGCTACATTGCTGCATTCGCTTCGTATTCGATCTACGACGCGATGCGAGTATCACGCCGTTTCGTCTCAAACTAAATTGGCTATCAGTAAATGGTCGGCGGCTATATTTTTTGGCGATGGCGGCATACTGTGTACTATTCCGTACTATTCCGAAGTACTTGAGTGACCTACTGCCTAGAGAAACACAAAATGTTCGCAGGTCTGACAGACTTGCAAATCACACTATCTTCCATGTCGATAATCATCGAACTACGGCCTTCCACCGGTCCTTCCAAATGTCAGCTGCAATACACTGGCACTCACTACCACACTCAATCGTGCTGCATCAACGTTTGAAGCATTTAAAATTAGGTTACGCGGTTACCTGCTACAGTCAGAACGGCAGGAGGCAGGTGTAGTAGACTCTATAGCGGGCAGCACCACTACTCAGGAATAACGGCGGAGATCAGCGTTTACTTACACTGCGACTTGACAATTTATTATTATATTATCAGCACTATTATAGTGTCATATCTACTATTATATTATCATATTGAGGGAAACTATAAATAGCGGAATAAATAAATTAATTAATAAAGTATATCTATATACTAGTCAAAAAATGAGAGCAAACTAGGGATAATTACATAAGTAAAAAATTGATCCCGAATGGCATTCATTACTGGTTCTATGTCGCATTGTTCGCTCATTCTGCCTCAAACACATTATTTATTTAAACTTATTATTATTATTCTGTCAATCTGCCTCAGACATATTATTTACTGTTACGGACCGATCAGCCTAGCAACAACCTGGCTGAACGATTCATCGATGCACGCGCAGCCTCGTCATCAAATTCCCTAAACGCACTGTCCCACGGTAGAAGCTTCCACGGAACTCCACGCGCTATTAGTCATCAATTATCCAAATCATTATCAGAAAAACCAAATGCAATAAATACAATAGCTCGAATAGCGCAACCCGACACTTCCTGTTGCCCCCGCGAGACTCTTCAAACACCCTCGCCCCACGGTAATGAGCATTTCGATCGACGAATTAATTATCAGTCTAAATCGGTACCTCCATCTTAACAGACGTACCAATCGGTCAAGACGTGCTCATACCTTAGGGCAAGTACATCTCGCGTACTTAGAGTCTCGCGGGTGTAACTTTGAGTGCGGAAAACCGGACCAATCATTTAGAACTCTTTGCGCGTGAGTTAACCTTAACGGCAATTCACGCCCCTCGAAATACTTGTGTACTGCGTTAATTACCTTAGCGGCATTACGCGTCAAAGTGTATCGAGTATAAAATTCTCAAATCAAAACATTATTTCTATTAAGCTCGAGAGCGTTAGAGTCGAGCGACGCATATCACATTCTGAACGCTCGCGCTTCGTGCCGATTCAGCGAAGACACTGCGATCGTGGTGGTAGTGTCGCGTACGAGGGCGTCAGTGTGAACCATACGATCATTTCTGTACGAAATCCGAATAAAAGGTTTCAAGTGTAATTGTGTGTATTATTTCCACGCCCAAGGCTGCCGCCATAACCGACCTTCACAGGAATCTGCCGACGTCAACAGGGCGAGAAACACACACAAACACACGCGAACAACAAAAGCAGGTGAGGTGCGTTACACCGCTTAAACTCAGACAAGAACCCACAGTCGAATTCCTGCCGTTCGACTATAAATAAATAAATACGTTACTACGGAAACCCGTACGTAACATTACAGTTGTTATTATTATTATTATTATTATGGTATTATATTATGTTGCATTTTTGTTTTCATTGCACTACTCAGTGTATTTGCCTCACGGCGTGCTAAGGCATAATAAACTCAATCAATCAATCAATCTCTTTCTCTCTAATTGATTTCTTCGCACTCTAATTATTCTCAAATGTTCTACTTCCTCGCAGGCAGCCAAACTCCAAGTGTCTTTTGATTTTGTCGTTAGGCAGCAGCGGCACGGGTCAGGTGATACGGGAGGTGGGGAGATCGATATTTTCGGGACGGTACTAGGGAGATCTATTGGGAGATGGGTGTAATTAGGACGATCGATATGGCATGGTCGTTCTCATTGATATCGGAATATAGGATAATTCAGGATTTATTCTCGTTGCGTGCTGCTGCCATCTCACTCGTCTCTCCGTCGCTATACCGATGGATGGCCAGCGACGGCGGACGGGACGGCCTGTGTGATTTTTGGCGGGTACTTCCTTTGGTGCTGTGAGAGTGCGTGTGCGTGGAGTGATCGGGTTCCTCTTCGGGGCGTCCTGGGAATTCCGGTGGCGATATCCTGGGCCAGTCGGGATGTCCTCGGGATGTCCTGGTAACGGTGGAGGTAGGTGTTTTCTTCTCTAATTTATCGCCGTGTCGACGACGACGACGCCGTCGGCGATGATGATGCCGGCGACGACGATGACGACGGCCAACGACGACGACACGGCGACTACGACGGCGATGACGGCGGGAATGGCTGCGGGTGATCCTCGGGGTGTTCTCCGTAGCGACGGTAAGTGCTGGCACAGTGGACAATAATCGGGAGGGGACGGCGAAATTGAAAGAAAAAATACAAATAAAAATACTAATTGTTCACTTACTTTTCACTGGGTCGGCTCAAAAACAACACCAAAGGAGCACCGTCATCAGTGTGTTCATACTCACGAAGTTCTGCGTAGAACTCATTCGACGCAATTTCATTCATTAGTGACTTGGTGATTTCTGAATGGCACAAATCGCAAGGAAACTTGCGTATGCAACGATGAGCCATGAACCCGGCAAAGTAATTTATCGCGCAAAGTTCATAGCTTAGTATATTTGCCGTCGTGGTATGTTCCATGTTTTCAGGTTCTTTAACGAGTTCTGCACTCAGAGCCTCCATGGCATTTTCAACTTCGAGTGCTTCCTCATCGATATCGTTTTCAATGCAATCAATATGGGTGCTACCCGACGCATCGAAAACCCGAGCGATGATTGTATTTGGCTGTATCAAGGCCATGGTTTCGAGGCACTGAACATTTCCTCTATTACTCGTACCGATATACCCAGTGGGAAGAATGTGTCTCAAGGACGAGCGGATCGTTCTTGTCGTTGGATTTGGATTATGCCCACCTCGTTCGCGAAATTTTGAAAAAAGGTGTTCAACAGAATCTTGGTTGCAAAGTCCGGCTGCCAGTTCGAATCCAGGGTACTTGTTTAATATAGTCCGATATGTTAAAAGAATAGACCGGGTTGTTAGTGGAAGTCCTCCTAGACAAGGCACTTTTTTCATGGTCGTGGAGTTAGAAACGTCGCCTGTAGACCTGTTTTTTTCGGATCAGCAATAGTCCATTGATTCGACCATACAATACATTTTTCAATCATTTCCTCAATTTTGGGATTCCTATAAGAAAGTGGCCTTTTATTTGGGTTTCGGCATAAAAGCTTATAGGCATTGCACGCATCAATTACTGCGTTCATGCACAGAGCAAATGATGCGGTAGCTTGCCACGTTGTACTGACAAGTCCATGCGGATCGGTTCCTGCGGTCGTAATCGCAGCTGCAAATCGGCGACTCAACATTTGAAATGCTCTGTTCACATTCATTGCCTGAAATGAGGATGGAAACAAATGTGCCTCCGTCATGTGGGAGAGTAAACGTGAGGTCGTACTGCACGCATCATTTCGTCATGTATTGACGAAGTCTTCGTAAACTGCGATTACCTGACCATCAGAGTACAGTAATGTGTGTGATCGCAGCGTACTTAAAAGACGTTTGATCAAAAGTGGAAAATCAAATATAGTTCTATCCTCCGCTAATAAAATAAGGGTTCTCCGTAGATACTCGCAAACAAGAATTAAAAAGGTTTTGGTTTACGGTCGCACGTCAAAAAGACGACTCCAGCCCCACAATCATGCAGTCTGGCCAGGCATTCATCGATTAAAAGATAAATTTGTTCACCAGTCACACCATTCCCCGGAAGGAAATATGCAACTTGTTGTCGCCATGGTTGGCTTGCATTTAAGCTATCGAGGCACAACAATAAGGCGTTACGCGCCCGATCGTCCTTTCGACCGAGTGCACCGAGATCGACATACCCTCTATACAATCAAACTTTTCGGAATATTCTTCGAATTGTTTGATTGCCATTTCGTCCCATTTCAGAGCGCAAACTCGATTTTCGGGGGATAGATCATTAATTTTTTCTTTCAGCTTGTGAAATATAAAATTGCAAAAGCCGGGTCTTACATCGACTTCAGCGATCCAAGTACGCACAGTATTTTGCGCTGGAAACATGCATCCTGCGCTTCTCAATCGTGTATAGGCCGAAGCCGAGTAGTAATACAGCTGCTTTGAAAGATCTTTTTCCTCCTCGGTGTATGGAGCATTTATGCGACGTAATTGCAACTTTATAAGCGTTTTCGCTGTCGCTGTCAAATCCTTCTGCCGATCTAGAAAATTGTTGACGGAGAGCTTTTTTTGTCTTTTTGTAAGACGAGGATTCTTCGTCGTAACGCGCTTCAACTTTTGACGCAATTTTCTTATTATATTAATGCGTGATGCATTTTCCCTTTTTTAAAATTCGGTTTTGTTTGCGCAAATTTGCAATTTCTTTATGGACCTCAACAACATCCGAAGATTGCAATGCAATTTTCGACGGTTCAAGGACAGCCTGACTAGTGACTGTTGGCGGTTCTATTCTAATCCATGTGCAATCGTCGTCGTCTGAATCGGCTAAGCATAACATTCTCTTCCTATATTTACGAACATGCTCCGCCATTCCATCAGTGCTATGGATATTAGTAGAAATTGATAGAACGCAGTTATCTGGATCCGACCTAGATTCACTTCGATTTTGTTTTTTCACCTAGGCGGAGGTATTTGATGCAACAGATTCCCGCGAAAACAACGATATGTTTCCCGTGGAATGCAGGGAGCGACGTATTTTTGTCGATACAACTGACATCTATTCGCCGATATTGTCATTATGAATCGACGATACAGATTGGACAACATTTAGCGGCAATTCCATAGAAACAATGTCATTAACCTTAACACATTCTTCAGAAAGACAAAGCTCAATACCGTTTGTGTTCCACTCGTTCGAGACTGTACACGATTCTATTTTTGAGCCATCCGGTACTGATACAAAAGGTCGAGGGATCGCATTTCGCAAAAGATCGCCGGTACTATCACTTTTAAAGTCCGTAGGGCTGAAATAATCGGCGCACAGCCCTCTGTTCCGCAGAGTCCTTTCTGATAAAATCGACTAGTGTTGATTCCCTGCGGTAATATGACAATATTGAGGGTAATCAAAAAGTTACGCAAAGTTACAAAAAGGCCGCTTCCCGGACGGACCCAGACCAACGGGTGCCATAAGGAGCCGGCCCGGGTAAGACCGGGTCAAGGTAACAAAAACCCCGTCGCGGACCAAACCCCCCAAGCCAAGGTGGAACCTATCGTGCCGAGGGCTGAATTACTATTACTACTATTTTTCCTGGATATCCGGAAATGCAAGTTAGCGACACCAAAATGTCAAAAACTGAAGATAAAATTACTACCGATGCTGATGTTGAGAGGTTTTCTGTAGGCAAAGCGCCTCAGAAAAACCGTAACAAAAAGGAAAGGGATTCAAGACGTGCCGAGTCGAAGAGAGAAATTGAGGGCATGAAGACAATTGCAGAGAGGAACGCTGCATTGGATGCCAAATACTTGGTTCCAGATCGCGAAGCAATGGAAAAAACGCTACAACGTGAAATTCGTTACCGTCAACAACTACTAAACAACAGAGTTCACGAGGTGTGGGTGTCGCTGTCGCTTCAGTTGCGAAATCTGTCCAGGAGGCCAAGACACCACCTCCAAATGCTCAAATTCCTATCTTCCAGCTGTATCGTGTTGCTTTGGCTTGCTACGAAGTCAAATTAATGAAGATTTATCTTGATAACATCAGTCAACTACGTGGTGATTTACTCATCCGGGAGTTTAGAGATAATCCTGAATTAAAAGCGGCTCTTGCATCTCTGAGGTATCTACCTAGAAGCCTAAGTAGCCTGCTTGAAGGTTTGGGAGTATTCGCTCATGGAGACATCAAGTACGTACCAACCTTCTGTAAAGACCGTATGACTAGAGGTAATCTATGGATACCAGACTCTGGCCGCATCGTGTATTCGAATTTACGTACCGTAGTCGTATCTATGATGAATCGCGATACAAGCGCTTCGAATCGAAGACGATTCTTTGATGAAAACCCTATACCCGGTGCAAAATATCACGAGCGAGATCACATCCTTGCTAATGGTGATGACATCTGTCCAGAAGATTATCGTGATCTAATTGGTGATGACGTGGCAGCAGTAAACATATTCTTTACTAGCTATCAAAAGCCCGTCAATGGATAACATCTGTTCCACCTCTTCATACATCCAGAGGAACACCAGCTTGTGCTGTTGCACACGAGAGGGAAGGCTTCATTCCACCTGGAGCTATTGAAGAATTGATTCGCCAGGCCCAAAATTACCAGGGGATACGGTGTCTCTCACGATGCCTTTGGGGCATCGTGCGACACCCCATCGTATCTAGCCTTACCCCCGCAACAGGCTCTGCGGGGGCGGACCACCCTTTCCTGATTACTCGTGGGAACCATATGGTACCGCTAAAAGAAAAAACAAACTTAAATTCGGCCGAAGGTGGCGCTCTTAACATGGGCACACCCGAGGTCTGCACAACGGTAGAGGAAGTGGGCTGCCCAGCCCGGGAGGGTTTGAACTCTCGGGCGGGCACCCTTCCCGATATCAACAACGCTACTCCTGCGGACCCAGTCTGCGCGGGCACCTCGCAAGGGGGGCCCACCGGCCAGGCCAACAGGAGGAGCAGGAGCGGAGCGGCGAAGAAAAGGGCTCGGAAGGCGCGGGAGACGCAAACGGGCACGATTACTCCGCAGCAAACAGCCGCGAAGGTTTCGGCCTCGGTCGGGGGTGGAGGTAAGAGGGATAGACCCTCGGACTCAACCCCACCGGAGGTCAGCAACCCCCCAAAAAGGGGGAAGAAGAACACGGTGGGCCCAACCTCTTTCGGCGAAGCAGTGAAGGGGGGAGGCAGGGTGTCAATGGTGCCAGCGGATTATCCCGAAAGCACCCTATCAACCGACCAGGCCGACAAAATCGTCGCCGCGCTTTTCGAGGCGTTGGGTCAGCTCTCTGGAGAGGGCATACCCTGCTTCGAGGGGCACGGTTACAATCAGGGGATCCTTTGGGTCACCTGTACGGACGCGGCGGCTCTTACGTGGTTGAGGACCACGACGCCCACACTCAGTCCTTGGGAGGGGGCCTCCCTGCAGATTCGCTGCAGGGCGGAGCTCCCGAGGCTGATAAGGGTAACGACGGTGCTGGGCGGGACCGGATTGCCGGACCGAACAGGCGCTGAGTATGCTGCAGAAGCAGAACGAGTCACTCAAAACCAGCCTTTGGAAGGTATGGAACAAATTACTATTTGTTCCGGCCACGCCGGAATTTTCATGGCAACGCCGCCGGCGATTTATAACGCGTGCCGACCGAGGTGGCAGCATCGCTCTTGTTCGGGTGACGCCTCCCCCCTCTCGGGTCTAGTCGGTTAACGGCGAGCGGTTAACGGTCGCGATTAACAAGTCTTGGTCCAAACCCACGCGCTTCATTATCACGTTTTCGAATTAATTATAACGACCTTGCTCAACCCCGGATTTGTATCTATCGTTGCTCACTTATCTCGACCTTGGCTTTGTAAAAGGATTGATCTGATTGGGGACGACGGAACGCGATTAAATTGGAAATTTCTTGGATTGTGGGACACGCCGGCTGTCGATATACCGTATTGCTCGACCAGCGCCATTGTGCAGCTCGTTCGGCTCTCGGGATACTTAATACCTATACCTAAGAAGTAAGTGTAAGTGACAAGTAATAAAACGCTGTGACCATAGTTTTTTGAAGTGTTGTGCCGTGTTTTATTTGCACCACACCCCCTCTTTCCTCGCAGATCAGATCCTCGCTCAAACACGATTATTCTTATTATTTACATTATTCCCGTGAGGGGTTTTCCGAACCCCCATCGGGCGCGTCCCCAGGTGGCGGATAGGGGAATGCTCTGTAAATATATCGGACAGGTGGGACATAAAACCTCACCCGCGGACCAAAACGGAACGTGTATGCAGAAGAGTGCACGTCTGTTCCCGTATAGGGCAGTGTGGTCGCCAGCGTCTGTCGTCATGTTAGATGCGGCTGGGTGTCATACGTTGATCGGTACACATCACAGCACACTTGGAGTGCCTGAAACCGGCGTCGGCGTGCAGGCTGCTGTGAGCGTGCTTTGCTGAGGTGGCCACTGCGGTGTGTATCAGGAGCCAGCCCCTTCGGGCCCTAATCAGGAAGTGTGCACCGAATGTAGCGGTCGAAAGTTGCATTGCTCTCGGCGAGCGCCGGTCCGTCCGTGTTTTCCGGGATCGGTTAAGCGTAGGTCAGGCCTCAGGGAACTGGGGTAGGAGTTATTATACTCCGAGGGTACACCCGTTCCTGACTATTACGGCCCGCCCCTCTGCACACGAAGCGCCGGTTCAAACCAAATCATGCATAACCTAATTGGAAATAGGAAGGAGAAAGACGACGGAGTCCCATGTAGACAGCTGCTCGTCGAGTATGACGGAACAGTGGAGTCGAGACTCGCAGAAATGCAGAGCCTCATCAAGGATATGATGGACGCAATGAAGAAGCAGCCAAATGTGACTAGGACCATCGAGGAAGGCCTCCCGGTATTGGTGGAGCACCTCGAGGAGCTCGCGGAATGGCATTGTCCCCTGAAGGAGGCGCGGGAAATGAGGAATATGAACCCGAGAGCCGCAAGCCCGGCCATGTCGGAACCCCTTCCGGTGAGCCGGCACAAGAGGTTTCAAAAGGCAACGTCTCCGAGAAGTGCGAGCCCAGCTGTATTGGAGCCCCTTCCTCCGACGTCTAAAGGAGGACAGAAGCGGCCGGCGACCAGCCCACCGGTCCCCCGGTGACGGGGACGACAAATAAGAAAAGACGGCACTCCTGAAAACGAGTGGACCGGGATGGTCCACAAAAAACAAAAGAAAAAGAAAGGAGGAAAGGGCAAAAACAAGCAGACGAGACAGGAGGGAAGCGACAAAAACCCGAAAGTCCCCCAGGGCGTCGGGGGGACGTCGAATGCCGCACTTCCACGAACCACGAGAAGTGCCGCGAAGAGGAGAGCCCCGCGAAAACGAGACGCGATCGCTCTCCGACCAGCAGCAGGGAAAACGTATGCCCACGTCTTAACCATTGTCCGCAGAGAGGTCAAGCCTGAGACACACGGCGTCGAAATCACATCGGTTCGACGCACGCGCACGGGCGAAATCCTAATTGAGCTCGGCAAGACGTCGGCCAACTCAGGGGCGACGTTCTTCGAGGCTCTTAAGAAGGTAACGGGCGATGAAAGCAGCGTCCGGGAAATAACACCCAAAGTTAGCCTGGAAATTTACGACTTGGACAGCTGCGCCACGAAGGAGGACGTTGCTGAGGCGCTAAAGAAGGTGCTTGACGGATACTAAGGCCCTCTGCAGATTAACTTAACCCGACCGAACATCCGAGAACAGGGTCGCTGCCATCGTCATAATCGACGAGGCAGGCGCCAGGGCCCTCGTGCGGGCCGCACGCGTCAAGATCGGCTGGGTGAACTGCAGAATTAAGAGACGAGTGGAGATGCCTAGGTGCTTCAAATGCCTAGGTTTTGGCCACCACAGTCGGCAATACACCGGACCTCACCGAAGCAGCGCTTGCTACCGGTGCGGCACAACGGGGCACGGGGCGACGACGTGCGATGCGAGTGCTAAGCGCTTCCTCTGCGCAGAGGTGGAGGGCAAGCCCAAGGTTTGCCAGCATGTCGCTGGCTCAGGCGAGTGTGGCGCCTTCCGGGAGGCCCTGGCACGTGCTAAAGCATAATAGCGACGGTCCTTCAGGGAAACCTGCACAGGAGTCGGGTCGCCGATGACCTCTTGGCCCAGATCTGTCTCAAAAAAACCGCTGACGTGGTTCTCATCAGCGAGCAATATCGGATTCGTTTGGGTGAGGAGCAGCAACATTACTTACATCAGCTGCTACTTCACTCCAAGCGAGCGAATCGCGGACTTTTGGGCCAAACTCTACGCCCTGGAGGACGCTGCCCGGACTATGGAGGGCGAGCTGGTAGTGGCCGGAGATTTTAACGCTAAAGCTCTCGAGTGGGATGCCGCCTGGCCCGACTCCAGGAGTGGACAAGTGATTGACATGGCGTCCAGACTTGGGCTGGTGGTGCTAAACACCGGCTCGACGTCCACCTTCCGGAGGGCGGGTTACAGGGACATACTTACAAGACTACACAGCCAGCGATCACCAATATATCACGTTCCGCGTGCGCGGTGTAGCTCCAGTCCGGGCCAGACCTTCCCAAGGCCCTGCCAGGTGGAACGTCGACAAGATGAACATCGAGAAGCTGTCTCCGGCGCTAATACGCGGACAGCAAGCCCTAGACGGGATTCCAGAAGGATTGTCCCTCTCTGCACGCACTGAACGGGTGGTGGACCACGTTATGGCCCACCTTCTTCAGGCCTGCAGGGAGGCTATGCCGAGGGTGAAAGCCCGAGGCAACCGACGCTCTGTGTACTGGTGGACAGACGAAATCGCGGAGCTGAGGCGGGAGTGTTTCCGGAAAAGGAGACTCGCCCAACGAGACCGGCGTCGCGATCGGGCCGCAGCCGCGAGCACGGCCGCCTACAAGGCGGCGAGAAAAGTGCTCCGCTGGACCATCCAAGGGAGTAAGTACCGATGCTGGAAGAAGCTTGGGGTGGATCTCAACGAAGACCCTTGGGGATTAGGGTACAAACTGGTATTCCGCAAGTTCGGAGCGTTCGCTGGATGTGCCCCGACTGATGCAAGGGTTATCAACGATATCGTTGATGCCCTATTCCCGGATCGCTTCAAGCTCCCGCGCCATCTCCGATCACTAGAGGAATCACCAACGCCCCTCTTTACCCAAGAGGAGCCGACGTGTGTGGTGAGGTGCTTCAAAAACAAGAAGGCGCCAGGTCCAGATGGTCTGCCAGCAGAGATACTTAAGGGGGGATTGTCTTTTTTTTTTCGAAAAATTTACCGCTTTTTGGGAATTTTTTTGTGAAGAAAGTATACAACGGAAAACTTGTGAAACTAGGCATATAGTTTTATTGATCTGTTTACTACATACAAAAAAATTTTTAAACAATTTCATCAAAAAATCCGCCTCCCACCCCCCTCGACGCGCCATGGTCCTTTTTTGATGGTGTGCACGATTACAGCCTTCACGTTCATCCTGCAACAAAAACCCAAAAGCATTTTACTTGAGACACATATAGCTATCGTTCGATGAAGGGAAAAAAATTAAAAAAAAAAAAATTGACGATTTGGTGACGTTTTGAACTTGAAGTATCGATTTTTCGAAAAAAATTGATCGATTTTTTGTTATAAATAAAAAACTATTAAACGTATTGCTTTTTTGCTTCATCAAACGATAAACGGATGTCAGCTGAGCATTCTGTCCAAATTTGAAGGCAATCGGTTGAGTAGTTTTTGAGAAATCGTGCACGCCAGTTGTGAAAAAGCTGTTTCGAGAAAAACGCGTTTAAAGTTGTGAGTACAGTTTATGGGACATATCGAGTACTTACAGTATTTTTAATCTAATCTGCTATGCCAGGGCCATACAGGATGCCTTCCTCGGCTTCGAACAACTCATTCAGTGAAGCAGTTTCGCTTCTGCGTCTTGTTCGAGCCTCTTTCATTGCTTCGAGGCTACGTCTCGGCTGACCTCTCTATCCGCTGCTTATCTCGCGCATCGACGAATATTGATGCTTGCTGGCCAACGACGATTCCAATCGTCGTCATTGTTTTAAGGACTGCTGTAAAGCCTTCGTTAAAAATCCCTGCGGCCAAATAAGCCGCGATGTCGATCGTTTTCGCGCCACAGTGAAGGTGTTTAGGTGCGAATCGCCAAACGGTTGCGTTGAAGCTTTCGTTGTTGTTTTGAGTATCGCCACCTAAACACCTTTCCAGCAAGTCTCTCGATGACAAATCAATGTAAATCGGCTTAATAGCATTCGCGACGTCTTCATGCAGTGGAGCTTCGTGATCAAATTCATCCAGAGTTTTTTCGGCTTCGGCAATGCGCCATTTGCACCAGCTTTGTGACCCCGCGGGAAAGTACATATGCTGAGGATTTTCATTCTTCGAGATCTTGTGGTAGAACGTTGCCCACACAGCATTGTACATATCATCAACAGAGTCTGGATGTCTTCTGATAGCCAAACCGTAGAAAATTATTAATTCTTTTATCAATTTATCGGTTAATTTTCCTTTTCCTCCAAGTTTTTTCGTTTTTTTCACATTTCTCAGTCGCGAGCCCATACGCTTCTCAACGTCCCCGATGCATTCCTTTTTCTTCATGATCAAATCATCGCCGTAAGGTTTGTCTTCCAACAAGGCTTTGAATGTTTTCGTGTCGTCATCGCCGATGTATTTCGCGTACCGTACTTCATGCATTTCCCAAGATGGTCGGAACATGTCTTTGATCGCGTCAACTTCCATCTTTCCAGCTGACCCATCGTGATTTGCCGTACATTCGCTGCTGTGTTCTTCGAACCAATCGTCGTATTCTTCGGTACCGGATCTTGATTGCCACCATTTACAAGCGTGACAGTAAGACGATTTCACGACAAGGTCAACCACTTTGCTTGAATATTTGCCGATGAGTGTCGTGATTCCAAAGAAGGAACTATATCCTCGCTTTTTCCATGTTCCGTCTCCCGACACAGAAATATCTGTCTCTGGATTTCCGTGCTCAGCATTCTTCGCTTTTTCTTCTTTCACTGCCGTTTTCGCACACAGCTCCCATACAGCTTTGGCTCTACTGTAAATGTTCTCCAAGGAGGCATAGTACAAGGTTGTGCTGAAACCTTGGGATATATCCATCAAGCCACAAAATAAATGTATACCCTCTCTGCCTACTCCCAATAGTCTCATCACAAAAACCATTCTCCGGTTTATCTCACACGATTTGTCATCGACGAGAGGACAGGAATTAATATATTGCACACGACACTTGCACTGCACAACTATTTTAAAACCCAAGCCGCGAGAACTGGATTCGCCAAATTTGATCGGTCCTTTGCATTCCTGACATATTACGAGTTACGAGATTGCAGAGAAAACCGATAGAAACGCGATAATGCGATATCCATGACCCGGGTCCGTAATTATTTCCTTGTCTTCCCCTGTCGACAGTTTCTGGGCCGACGTACTTGCAAACGTCATTTCCGTTTCTCGGGTGTGAATATTCCCAACAAATTTCCTTTTTTTCGGTCTAGCAGCACGACTATGAGTATCACTTCCCTGTTTTCGATCCATGATATATACGTCTGTTACCAGTAAACTCTCGTTCGAGACTGAGCGACTCTCCACCGAATATTTCGATCTCGCACGACCGTTAGGACTCGTCCTTCATTGAATTAAATGCCTATTGTATGCTGTCCCGTTATTTTTATGGTCCGCCGAACAACAGATTCGGGCAGCTGCCGGGCGCGCCGACCCCTGCCGTGTGACAACGAGCGCGCGGCCACTGCGAGTCGACACGCAGGTATAAAATCGCTTATAACTTTGCCATTTTTGAGAATTTTAATTTGAAATTTTGCACACATATTCTCAACACTTTGAAGAATTTGAAACAGCGGTCAGCGAAAAATCGATTTTTTTGTCGAAAAAAAAGAAAATCCCCCCTTAAAGCCGCAGTTGAAAGATACCCACAGCTCTTCCTCGAGATGTACAACGCCTGCCTGTAAGCGGGAATCTTTCCACTGCGCTGGAAGGAGGCATGGCATGTACTGATCGGCAAAGGCAAAGGGGGACCAGTGGACAGTCCACCATCTTACAGGCTCCTGTATGCTAGACACGGCCGGCAAACTCCTGGAGAAGCTTCTTCGACCTCCCTTTCCGAAAGCTGTACTGCCTCTCGGAAAGGGAGGTCGACGATAAACGCTATCCAGGAGGTAGTCGAGGCAGCTAGGGGTGCGGAGCGGGGAAACCATTTTTACCGCCCCGTTTGTCTACTGGTCACACTGGACGTGAAGAAGGCCTTCAACTCGGTACGGTAGAACGACGCGTTAAGCGCGCTGGAGCGGGTTTTCCGAGTGCCCGGATATCTTCTCCGGGTACTCGAAGACTATTTGAAAGACCGCACTCTGGAATATTGGCCTATCTACCAAGACATTCGGTATGAGTAATGCTAAAAGGTTGAGTGTGCTATCAGACCCAAATGTAATCTTGTACCATATGAGTGAAAGAGAGGAAAAGTCTGAGAAAGTGCCGTTTAGAGAAGCCGTAGGGTCGTTAATATTTCTCACAATAGTTTCACATCCGGACATAGGATACACGGTCAACTCTGTCAGTAAATACTAGAATAATCACAATTATGATCATTGGCGAGCCATGAAGACAAAACTCGCGCACTTATTGGCTATAGTCGACTATGGTATAGAGTTCCGCAGCGGTGAAGCGGTAGAGACGCGTAGATCGACAGCTGGGTACTTGTTTCTGCTAGCGGGTGGTTCCGTGACTTGGGCTAGTCAGCGTCAAAAATAGGTTACGCTAAGCGCAACGGAATCCGAATACGTCGGTACATCTGTAGCATCACGAGAGGCTATTTGGGTAAGAAAATTGTTATCAGATATTGAATGCTCATGTGTCGATGCTACTGAGATATTCATAGATAATCAAAGTGCAATACAGATAGTCAGGAACCCAGAGTTCCATAAACGTACATAACACATTGAGATAAGATATCATTATATAATATTATAGAAAAAGTTGAAGCTAAAATATTAAGAGTAAAGTATGTTTGAATAGAACAACAAAAAGCCGATATTTTCACCAAAGCTCCACCAAAAAAAAATTCTGTACAAGAAAAAGCATTGGTGTGCGTGTGTGTATGGAACGCAAGTAAACGGTGGAAGTGTTGAAAATAATTTAACTGGCGTTCAAGAATCGGCGCTCTCATCGTACCTCTCGAGAGAGTCCGCTTATAATCGGGAATGTTCGTGGTGTAATAATGCGATCGTTACAGTTAGTCTCAGACTGATTTTCAAAGTACGGCAAGAAGGAACGAGATTAATTAGAGCGGTATCAACGCAACGAATTTTGGTGTCTTATTAAAATAAAGCATTTCTATTCTTACTATTACTGTAATTAGTAGTTATCTTACTCCCTTATCCTTACTATAACATACTTGCTTAATAGTAACACTGGCTCTCAAGAAATAATCGATTGAAGCACTTTGAAAATGAATAAAAACTGGCGATAGATCTTCTGGTGGGTTTCGGCTTATCTAAATTTGATATAAATGCAAGAATAATATTAAGTGTAACAGTGTGACGAATCTATAACCCAGCGAACATAGTTTATAACAGTTATATAACATGGAAGTTATAAGTTATATTACATTGTTTTCTTCTATGAAATATAACGGTGTTATAACATGAGAGTAACTAGTTACATTGCATTTGTTACATGTATATTATACATTAGTTATATTACATTGCTAGGGTTATGTTAAATGATTCGATTACAGCTATGGTATATATATCAGAAATATAACAGTGTTATCTCCATGTAACATTATATTTGTTACATCCAAGTTATATGTAAGTCATCTAACCAGATTTATGTTATATTGTGTGCACGTCACTATGTTATATATTAGCAATATAACAGTGTTCCCTTCGTGCAATATTGCATTCGTTACATCCAAGTGTACAAACAAGTATTTCCTCGAATTACTGCAATTTTATTTGATGAAAAAGATTTTATTTCTTGAAGTGATTTTCTTGCTCCACGAAAATGGATTTTGCTAAAAGAATATCTGTATTGAGTGAAATTAAATAATATTTCCATTAAAATAATGATTTTAAAAAGATAAGAACCATGGAAATAATATTTGGTGCATACTGACTGATTTTTGTATTATTTTATTTCATTATTATTTCATATTATTCTAAACGATCCTATTCAATATTTTCCTACTCATTTATTCAGACTAACATTTAGAAAAACAATTAAGTTTATTTTAGAAAATCCCATCGTGTTTCCATTAGCGATTAGGATATGAAACTATACCCAAAGAATGTATTTGATTTTTGTTACTCAAGCTTCATTGTATTTTGCATATATAATATTTCTTCGTTATCCTGACATGTATAAAGAGTGAAGAAAGAATATAAAATACGTTTGATACATAATTAAATGAATCAAGTAACTCCTCGGTCGATTTCTGTCTATTATATTCCCGAAAAAGAGTTTTTATTATATATACTATTTTCATTGCTAATACATTACTTGTTACTTGAATGATTCATAACTGATACGTATTTATTGATGTGTTCAGTTATGTAACATTAATCTGACAAAAGTTTTGTTACTTGTAACATTGAGGAGGCCAAACTAGAAACTTACATGCAAGCAACATGTAACGTTCTTATAATATTGCATGTGATTTTCATTAGAGAACGACAATGTTGTACAAACTGTGGGAAATGATAGCTTTGTTGCTTTAAGTAAATCTACATAGAACGACGGCGTAGATTTTCTAAAATTATTAATGAATTTACGATAAGAAAGACAAAAGTACACACTTAATCACGCCTTTTTATTTTTCATTCTTAATATTTCCTTTATACATAAAGGCTCATTTATATCAACTCTCTTGTAAATTAAGTAAAATACCAATAAATTATATAGATTATGGTTTTGCAGTACTCGGGCGCCATGGATCTTGCTCTTTTGACCTCTTTTATGACAGTCGTATGTGTTGTAAAATTCAATGTCTCTTCATATTCATACGGGCACACGCAAATATACATACATAAATGTATATATACGGGTGTATGATCCGAGATAAATTGGACGTTTACATAAATCTTAATAATAATGTTATCGCGTTGATAAACTCCAACGTCTAATGAGTATGTTCGTATTCCACCTGGTCATTCCAACGGTATCTGCTTCTGCACCATCTAAACATACGAAAACTTTTTAAACTGTAAGCGCTTTTTAAGGCATGCGATGACATCTAAAATTTTAAGTCATAGAAAATGCCAAATCAGCCGGAAATATTGAATATATTATGATAAGAGGATTTTGTGGAATGATTTTTTCTTCGGAGAATTAATATTTTATACCGGAAACCCATATTTGTAACTAAAACTATACAAATTTTTTAATATTCTTCAATTTTATTTCAGATCATTGTAGTATGATAAAAGATTTTACCTTCCAATTCTTTAACGTAATTTCCTATCTTTTTAAATTCGAAGTTCTTACACTTTTATTAAAGTATTTTCATGGCTGACCTTCCAAATAGCATACTACATTGTATCAATATCATCAGCGAATTAAATTTATCAAAAGAACCGGAGGAGTGTATGTATATTAAGCATCTTTAATACAAAAAATCTTCCGCGGGTAATTATCTGTCAATTTTGCCACATTGCTTGTCGCTAATATAAAATTGCGTACGTATAGTATATACAGAGGAAGATAGCGTGTATTAAAGTGAAATCATATTGATTGTTATTTTTTTCTTGCATAATATGAATCACCTGAATGCACGCCTTGAGATAATCTTGCTCGGACATTTCCTGGCCCTTAGCAGGCGGGACTTTTCCCCGACGGCGCAACTCTTGCTTAGCCTCGTTCAAATCAAAGATCGCCACAGGGTCCAGTTTTCCCTTGAGCACCAGGCCCGCCAAGTACTCAATGTAGTGCTGCCTGCGGGGAAAAGTACCCATACTCAGATTAAAACGACTGCTCAAATGTAAGTTGTTTACCTCGATGAGATCACGATGATAGTCTCGTTGGTCGCGTTTATACCAATTCGGTGGCATCGTAACGCCCGCCCTTCTAATGCACGTCTCCAAGTCATCCACGCTCAACAACAATAGTGGCTCCAATCGTGCATAACGAATCTTTCTCACAAGATATTCTATATAATGAATCCTGAGTAGGAAAACGTGATAAGTACGAGGTGATTTTTATTCCCTACCCATAGAGCTCAAAAACGATCAGATTATCCGTATAGACTAATTCAACTACTTTTATTATGAGCCCCAGTATATGCAATGAAATGCCCGTGTGTAATTTATCACAAATAATACTGAAAATTTAATGTTGTTCGCTGGTAAAAAGTATTTTAATTCATCAATTTTTTTAATTAATTTAGTTTTGAACAGTAAGATTCTTTGTAATAGTCTTCCAAGGGAAATGAAATGATTCATAAAAATATAATTTTTAGAACGAGGCTACGTTTTACATAACAATAGTTAGGTAATCTTTTTCATTGCAAGAAAGATACTCATATGCAGATTTGCATGGACAAAGGTCATAATAAATGTAGTAATACATGTACATAGTGTGAACCTCATATCAGGAATTGACCCGCCAGTTCATTATATGGTAGAATCGTTTTTACTAACATATGCTTGCTATAAATGTATATGCCGTGACTTTAACCACAATGAAAATTATATACACAGACTGACGGAATTGAAATCTTTCAGAGCTATTTTCTAATTTATATCGGAAAACCAAATTCGATCACCCGATAATGCAGACAGAACATCATTGGAACAATTAGCTTTTTTGATAGCCTCAAACTAGCTATGAAAATATTATCTGAAACATATTTGATGGCTCAAACACTCAGATGAAAGTATGACATCACTTTGAAACAATTCGATGAAATTGGATAAGAGTGTATTGTATGGAGATCGAGAATGTTACATAATGAGCATATAAACGAAAGATAACAATGTAGAAATAGTGCGAATGCAAATACTAGCATATTACGAAATTCACGTAGATTTTTCTTTGAGGAAATGTATAATATAATTAAGCGATTGACCTTTCGGATAAGAGAAAGACGGAAGATTTATACTTCATATTTTCGCTATTAGCCATTCACATCGTTCGCGGGAGAAGTTGACTATTCAAGAAACCATTGGATGCGAAACAAAAAACCGAATTTTGCACATTTCTTTAAAAATCCTATAAGAAATCAGGATGCAAGTACAAACTAATGTGGAAATTGTATCTTGCTTGATGTCCTACACCTTGGTGTGAATCTCCACTATTATTGTATCTTCTGATTTCGATGATATAATTTGTAATATTCAAATTTAATATACCTGCATAATCCGGCTTGATCCTCGGCAATGTCCGAGTTGCAAACAGCGTCTACCACACCTGTCGGCGTCTCCTTTTGTAGTTGAACCTTGCATTTCTGCTCCATCGATGGGTTGATCGTGTCGTATTCAATTCCGTTTTCACGTAAAAGTTGTTGCAACTGAGTGGGTTCTTTGTCTCGTAGATAAAAAAGGCAATTTCTCGGATGGTGCGCGTGTAGCCCAAGTTTTGCGCAGTACGGGCTAACCGAGCACTTTGCGCCCATTACAAATGCCTTACCACAGCCGCAACAAAACTCGTATTTGCATTGATTACATGTGAAATGCATACAACCTAGAAAAAAAGACAATACAAAATTAGTGCACTCAATTCACAATAATCGATACATAATTTATTTTGCTATCAGCCCCAATGATTTATTTTTAATTTTGTTCTTTAGATTTCTTTAGATCTCAGATTACGAATATCATTATGAAATTTATACGTGCGAATAATTAATCAAATGTTGTGGGTCAAGCCAATATACAAAAAGTTATGTAATTTAAAAGACACTGCGTACTTGAGATTTTTTTGAAACTCCCATTGTTAATATTTTTTTCTGCATTCGCATTGTCTGAAAAAGCCCAAAACTTCCCTATTGATTTATCATTTTGAATTTGTGGGCTATGAGGTAAATTTTAGCGCCACTAATCTTAAAATTTTGTGCCTAAGAAACGTCTTTCAAATCATGTCGTGTCTATACTGTAATCCATCACATTGAATTCGCTATTTCAAATAACTTAACATTCAGTCTGAATTAATAACCAGTGACAGCGAAAAATTCCACATCTGAAACCCGCGCGGATAACGTAAAGTTATTATTTACTTTATTTCCGTCGCATTGCATCTAGTGCACTGAATTGTGAATATGCAGATTCATAATCAACAGTCAAGCAAATCTCCAGAAATAAAATTCGAGCAAACAATGTGTTTTGTATATATCTGGTATTGTGAAAACTAATATTTTTCTTGCCGCTCAGGGGATTAAGAGAGCGTACTGTATAATGTGTTTCCATTCAATGGTTGAGTTGAAGAATAGTTACAGTTAATAATGGTATTGTGTGTGATATTGCTCGAAACATGGTATTACGCATAGACCAACATTGCAAATTTGGCACTGGTATCGCAATTCGCTTGTCGTATCATTTTTTGCACATCGAACACACTTTCGCAATGGATCCTTTCATTTTGTAGTTGCACTTGTATACAGCAACAGAAAATGTCTTCAAGTAAGATGAAGTGGATTTATTTGTCCTGATTTATTAAAAATGTTATTGTTTATTCTTTGTAGATAATTATTTAAAAGTAGATATTTATTTTAATCTAGCTACTAAGTACATTCGTGACCTTACCGAACAACCGAAAACTAAGTATCCTTTTGATGCACGAGCCCTGCACGGTGCAATGTATGTAGATGATGTTATGACAGGAATTAACGACCTGCGAAGCATCATCGAAACACAACGGCAACTGACGGCTCGGTTACAAACGGGTGGATTGGCAAACTGCAAATGGTGTTCAAATCACTCTAAAGGTCTGCCTGACGTACCCCAAGACAGAAGAGACGATGTTCCGACTCGCAGTATCGACTCGAACTCGATGAGGACTTTTGGTGTCGAATGAAGACGTCCAACAAAATGATTCAACTATATCCATTTCTCCGCGAAAGGGGCACTCTCAGGGTGCGCGGGCAGTTGCACTCGTTCCACACTTCGTTACCATTTGATCGTAAGAATTACATCGTTTTGCCGGCGCCTCATCAAGTGACATATTGTTTTCAAGGAAAAATAGCGGCCGCTCAAGGGTTGGAACTTGGGCATACAAATGCGTCGTATCTGCATATGGTGTGCAAGAAACGAACCGTGGAATTCGTTCCAACTTATAGGATCGCTATTCCGCAACATAGCGCATCTGAGGCGAGCTTTCACCGTTGGGGATACCGATTTTGGTAGTACAACTGTGACACTGGTTCACAAAGGCCGTCTACGAGAAACGAACAAATCTTACATCACACTATTTATTTGTTATTCGGCCCAAAATATTCACCTAGAAGCAACGACTGACTTGACAATCGCCGCTTTCATCACCGTGCTTCGTCGATTCATCAGCTGGCGCGCAACGTCCATGCACGATGCATAGCGATAACGGAACCAACTTATTGTTAGTCAGCGCGCATCAGAAGATAAATGGGTCCTACGAATTTGTTCGACCTTAAGAGAACACGATAAATGGAAGAATATTCGGAAACGAAAACTTCGAACGTAAAATCATTCCGCCGGGTCCTCGTTACGTAGGTGAATTGTGGGAAGCCGCAGTAAAACCTACGAGTATCACCTGAAGCGAATCGTGGACAACACTATATCCACATTCGAAGAATTGTTTACTACGTTAAATCAAATACAGGGCTGCTTGAATTTGCGGCGCAACTCCGCGATGTCAGCCGATCCAACAGACCTGCCACTCACACCTACACGTTTCCTAGTGGATGAGCCGCTTACGAGTCTCCGTCATAGTGACGCGAGTGAGATTCTAAAAATGAAATTAAATCGATGGAGGGTGACGTAGAAATGTCGTGAAGATTTTTGGAAGCGGTGGGTAACAGAGTACCTCTACACTTCCCACGGGCGGGCAAAGTAGCAAAACCCAGAAGCCAATGTGGAGATGGCAGATTTGCTGATGGTGCGAGACGAACATCTTTCCCCTTCAAGTGAAGATGGGGTCGAGTAATTGAGCTTCATCCGGACTACGATGGCCAAATTCAAGTCTCAACTATACGAATTGTCGGTCACAACGTTCAAAGGGTGATTGCAAGGTTTTGCAAGTTGCTCATTTGATCAAATATTGAAGGAGAAATTTACAGCACTCATTTCGTGGGAGGTATTTCGAGTCTGACTAGACCCGTCAAGTAACGCATGTGAAAGCACTGCGTGGGCCCATCATAGATTGGACGCCGCTTCTTTAATGCCCCAAACCCATCACATAAGCGCCTCTATCGTGAACTATGTACTCTCTCCGTGCGCGTTCTGTCAGTGCTTTCGGGCAACTCCGGTCGACACGGCCGTTGTCCTCACAAGTAGATAGTAGACATCGAGTCGGTCATGCGTTAATAACCCTTTTTATTTCTCTATCACTATCCATATGTCTAATAAATATTGTATCCAGATTATAGGCGATTATAGACGGGGAGTTGAACCCGAGTCGTTCGTATGGTAGTCTTGCCATTTACCACTAGGCTACTCGTTTCGTTGTATTTATGTAGACGATCTAGGATACATAGCCGGTTATGTAGCAAACTCCAAAATTTGATCAGCGATGGCTTGAAAACGAAGCCGAGTTGGCAACTACAATTTTGGGGTTTGATTACTACCTACCCACACTATAAATATGGGAAGTGAGAGCCCGTAAATCGATGAATCAAATTTGATCGGCGATTTCTTGAAAACGAAGCTGAGTTGGCACCTACAATTTTGGGGTTTGGTTACTACCTACCCACACTATAAATATGCGAAGTCAGAGCCCGTAAATCGATGAATCAAATTTGATCGGCGATTTCTTGAAAACGAAGCTGAGTTGGCACCTACAATTTTGGGGTTTGGTTACTACCTACCCACACTATAAATATGCGAAGTGAGAGCCCGTAACTCGATGAATCTCCGAGAGCGTCCACTTCTCAGTGTTACATGCGACGTGCGCTTCGAAATTTCGATCAGTACTCCAGCAAGCAGTGAATAACCCGCATGTAACACTGACGCTAAATATGTTTAAATATATATCTAAAAATATTTAGAGTCAGTGTTACATGCGACGCACGCATAGAAAATTTGATTAGTAAATATACGTGCACTAAACAACCGATCAAGTTAAACATTAGTAGGCACATAGAGCGTTATGGCAAAAAGTGGCTCTTGGTATTCTTGTTCCAAAATTGTTACCATAATTCTCTAGATACCCTCAAAACTTTAATGCTCAGTGCCGAAAAAAGTACGGATGGTGTTTTCGAATCGTTCGTCGCCTGGACCAATATTTGACATAATTCTCTGTGTATCTGCCAATTTTTAACCTGATCGGTTATTCAGTGCTTTCTGTAGTATGGATCAAAATTTCAAAGCGCGCGTCGCATGTAACACTGACTCTTAATGTTTCTCATTATTTTCGGTATATGTACTATACGAGGATACATTTCCTTGCCTAATTGACGAGCAAACAAGCGTTTCCCACGGTCAATCAACCTCCAAACTTTAGTTACAACAGGGGAAAGATTTTTTATTAATTTATTATTGCATAATTGCATATTGGACTTTCCCTGAATTCTAAGTCTTTTTCATCAAGCTCTCTGTGTATCATAGTTTATATTTTAAATTCATAATAAGTGGAAAGATACAGAATAGATTTAAGTAAGTCACTAGAATTTCCAGAATGTGACAAATAAACTTCAAATATGCATATCTTAATATACTGAGAACGTCCTATATATTCAATAAAAACTTACCGCCACGGGATAGAGAATAACGGAACTTGCACTTGGGGCAATCAATCCCATTATCGGCCATATGTTTGGCAAGGCCAGCTGCTTGATTGTCAGGATCGTTTTCGTCTTTCCATATGGCAAATTGATCGCACGGTATGCCCTCGTGCTGTTTCTCCCACTAGATGGGCAATTATACAATTATTAACAAGTTATAATTATCCAAAGGTATATTAATAAACATATTAATAAATTATAGCTATGTAAAGGCATTTCGTATGCCTAATATAGTATAAACTATATAAGGGGGAAAGGGTTTTCCTATTAGGGAATAATTTCGCGCTTCGAGAAGTAATTGGATTACTAACATACTTTTACAAAGAAATTCTCTTCGGCACATACTGTTTTTGAGGATTACTATATGATCAGAAAACTTTAATAACTACTTTAACAGTAGATTTGTTATGGATTATGTATACGTATTACAATAATAACACCACGATAAAAATGTTTGAAACACAGAATTCTCCTACACTGCATGCAAACAAGAATAGTTGTTTTTCCGAATATGTCGCATGTCAGTGCGTATCGTGGACAGCAAAATTGTACCAAATTTTCGAACTTTTGTCCTCTTTCCTTTATATAACCGCTTTTGTGCTACGCATATTAAAACAGGTTCGTAAACCGTGGAGAAGCAAACTGGTTGTGTGCAAAAGATTGTAAGCGGTAATCCAGAAGAAAGACCACCAAAGTTGGAAAATGCAGTACAATTTTGCTTTTCACAATATGCACTCGCATGCGACATATACGAAATAACATCATTTGTTACTTGCGCGTGGTGTAAGATAGATCTTTGCCTCAAACATTTTTTTCACGGCTGTCATTAATGTAATGCGTATAATCCATAAAGAAACGTACCGTTAAAATGGTTGTTAAAAGTTTCCGATCATACTGTACTTAACCCTCAAAAACAGTACGTCCCGAAGAGAATTTCTTCGTAAAGTACAATAGTAATCCAGTTACTTTCCGAAGCATGAAATTATTCCATAATAGCAAATCCTTACCTACTTCTGTGCTGATATTAATGGAGAATTGAAAAGTGATTTCACTAGTTACTCGCGAATGATTATAATAAACAATACTTCATTTGTTGTGGTATTCATCATCGTTATTATGAACGTTTAGTACTCGGAGAATACAACATTTTATTCCTTCGAACCTTTTTTATCTCAGCCTGTTCACGAAAGAACAAAGTTTTTAAGTGCGCCCTTAAGAAGGGGTAAGTTAAGAGTGACATTCCGCTAAAACGAAAAAAATGTATGTTGCTTATTTTCGTCCATTCTACCAGCATGCCAAATTTCATCCAAATCGGAGAGCTCAACCTCGCAACATTTGCTATTTCTAATGTTGGAGAACTTCTATCCATGGTTGGCCAAGCGATATGCATATGAAGCGATATTCTTAATCAAATTAAGAAATAGAAATTGTAGCAGGGGCCCGCTCCGGGCGCTCTCAGGCTGCCTGACTGCCCTGTTACAGCACTCGTAAGGCAGTCCTTAACGTCCCGTTAGAATCTGTAACGCCTCACCTAATACTGTCGTGATCAAGCTGCCTGATCACGGCACTAATGGTTGCCTTGCGAGTGCCATAACAGTGCCCTACTACAGTTTATACTCGGGGTAACATAGCCTAAATCTGTACACAATCTATAAACACTTGTCAAAAGATATATGTTCATCAACGCGTGATACTGGCGATACGATGTAATGACTCTCCGTGAAAATTAAAATATATAATGTTCTCAATTGATTTTAGTAAACTGTATGAGCGTAGAACGTACAAGTTAAAACGCTGCGAAAAAATGTTTATATCGAAACCGTAAAGAATTCCCAATATCTATTAAGAAATAATAAGATATTTCTATTGAAAACTTTATACAAAGTAAATCGACAAATTACAATCATCACTCCATATTATTGGTCGTGATAAGTCGTTTTAATGCTCATGAAACAAACTTTCTTCGCCTACTTATCCTTATTCTCGCGCCCTTCCACTTCTGAGAATTGAGAACGCCGGCGTCCATCTGTGTGGCAACGGGTGAACTAGAAGGTCCTCGCGATACTGTCGTGTCGCGCCGGAGTGGGGAGAGCGAGTGGGCTGCTCCGTTACGAAATTAATGGGATAGTATTAGTCCATTGAAATGTTACATTGACCCTGCATTTATCAAAGTCAGCAATTTTTTTTTCTGGTGCATAGGGGGAGGTATGAAAAGCTTAAGTCCAAGTTTGTGGGGTTGTAACCCTTGAGGAAAATCCGCCATCTTGAAAAAAGGGGTGAAATAGTTTTTGCAAAATAACTATGAAACTATCCACCGCGCAAGTAAATTATGTTGTCGTTTTTTATAGGAAATGAAATTCTCTACAAATTTGCTCTCTTGATTTTTTGTCGTAAAATCAAAAACACCAAAGTTATTAATAAAAAACGACAAAAAATTAAGGAGTAATTTCCTTTAAGTCGCTCAAACTTATTGTTTTTGCATTTTTCAGAAAAATATGTTCAGAGAAATTTTTTGGCGCTCCTTGAGATGAACAAATTTTACCCCTCATTTTTTAAATTTCGTTTATTTTTAAAGATTTTACAGCCATTCAAAGGTAAAAATGTGCGTCGGCACATCATACTTTGGGTTTGGGTTTTAAATCGTTGTATTGATATAACAGGAAAACTATCCACCGCGCAAGAAAATTATTATGTCGTTTTTTGTAGGAAATGGAATTCTCTACAAATTTGCTCTCTTGACTTTTTGTCGTAAAATTCAAAATACCAAAGTTATTAACAAACAACGACAAAAAAGTGAACGAGTAATTTCTTTTAAGTCGATCTAACGTTTTGTTTTTGCATTTTTCAGAAAAATATGTTTAGAGCTTTTTGATAGAAGATTTTTAGACGAACAAATTTCACCCCTCATTTTTTAAATTTCATTTATTTTTAAAGATTTTACAGCCATTCAAAGGTAAAAATATGCCTCAGCACACAATATTTTGGGTTTGGGTTTAAAATCGTTGTATTGATATAACAGGAAAACTATCCATCGCGCAAGAAAATTATGAAGTCATTTTTTGTAGGAAATTAAATTGTCTACAAATTTACTTTATTAACTTTTTGTCGTAAAATCAAAAATATTAAAGTTATTAACAAACAACGACAACAAATGAAGGAGTAATTTCCTTTAAGACGTTCTAACTTTTTTTCTTTTCATTTTACAGAAAAATATGTTCAATGCATTTCGATAGAACTCCTTCTGACGAATAAGTTTCAATATAAATGTGTCAACTTTTATTTATTTATAAACATTTTACAGTGCTGCAAAGGTAAGTGTCGAAGTACTCGAAAGTAGACATAAGAATGAACGATTATGCGTCGTTTCTTTACAAATTTCATTAATTGCGGCGGACAAATTTTATTTGTTGTTATTGCAATATTCATAATAATTAGCTATGAACTCCTCGTAGGTAGAGCGGAAAAGAGTTCATAACTAATTATTATTATTAACTCCTCGTAGGTGGCGCGTAAAAGAGTTCATAACTAATTATTATGAACATTGCAATAGCAACAAATAAAATTTGTCCGCCGCATTAATGAAATTTGCAAAGAAACGACGCATAATCGTTCATTTTTATGTCTATTTTCGAGTACTCCGATACTTACCTTTGCAGCACTGTAAAATGTTTATAAATAAACAAAAGTTGACACATTTATATTGAAATTTATTCGTCAGAAGGTGTTCTATCGAAATGCATTGAATATATTTTTCTGCAAAATGAAAAGAAAAAAGTTAGAGCGACTTAAAGGAAATTACTCCTTCATTTTTTGTCGTTGTTTGTTAATAACTTTGATATTTTTGATTGTGCGACAAAAAGTCAAAAAAGCAAATTTGTAGAGAATTTAATTTCCTACAAAAAATAACTGAACAATTTTCTTGCCCGGTGGATAGTTTTTCTGTTATATTAATGGAACGATTTTAAACCAAAACCCAAAATATTATGTGCTGAGGCATATTTTTACCTTTGAATGGCTGTAAAATCTTTAAAAATAAATGAAATTTAAAAAATGAGGGGTGAAATTTATTCGTCTCAAGGAGCGCCAAAAAATTTCTAAGAATAAATTTTTCTGAAAAATGAAAAAATAAAAAGTTACAGCGACTCAAAAAAACGGTGTTTTTCCATTTGTTGTCATTTATTGTTAATAACTTTGCTATTTTCGATTTTACGGCAAAAAGTCAAGAGAGTGAATTTGTAGAGGATTTAATTTCCTACAAAAAACGACAGCATAATTTTCTTGCGCGGTGGATAGTTTCATTGTTATAACCCAAAAATTGTTTTAACCCTTTTTCAAGATGGCGGGTTTTCCTCAAGGGTTACAACCCCACAAACTTGGACTTAAGCTTCCTATACCATCCCCTATGCATCAAAAAAAAAATTGCTGACTTTGATAAATGCAGGGTTAGGCCTTATTTTTGTAACATTTCAATGGACTATATGGCTGTCTCAGCAGGGCGCTCGGCGCTGTAAGGCAAGCTTGAGCACGGCCGTCTTACGGCAGGCCTTTGCAGGGCCATATCAAGAACTTCTCGGACTTGCCATGTTATGGCACGCTGTAGCGCTACCTGATCAGAGCCTTGTAGCAAATAAGGCAAATCCTACAAAATTTCTATCCGGGATAAACCCCTATTTTCATCGATACAGTATCACCAAGGGAACTTTATCAAAAGGATAAACCTAGAGATAGAGGGTTTGTTTCTTACATTTCTAAAGGACAACCATTCCGGGCGAGCTGAGCGGATACTTGCAATAGAATGATGTATAAACCGTGTGTCACGTGCAACGAAATTTCCAGTAATCATTAGAAATCTATTTTATTTCTATTTTTCCCTCCTCTCAAAATATTGTACCTAAACTCGTAACAGACCACGGCAGAGATGAACTTAATGTCTTTTCTCCGAAATATGAAAATACCGACGGCAAATAACGACTTTCTTGCGGCAAACCAATACTCTATCTCTCTCTATACCCCCTAGAATCCATACTCTCGGAAAAACCCTCTTCACCGTAAAACGAAATAGTTGTCGCCTAAATATGTAAAACACTCGGACTCCTGCACACCGCCCGTACACCCGTGGAGCAAACTATGCCTATATATCCCTCACACGCGTGGTTCGCACCACAGCGCATAGACCACGAACATCTGCACGTGCATAGAGCAGCGGACCTCTTGGCGCGAATAGTAATAAAAGTTCTAAGACAAGAAGCCCAAACACAACCCCGTTGACAGGCCATAATATTCGATATTTACTAGTATCAGGCGGGAGGCCTGGAAAAATCTAGACGAAATCTGTAAAATGCACTTTTACCAAATATGGGAAACCGATCTCCCACCAAGACTAATTTTCCTATATAAACTCTGCCCTTCTTAGCAGATATGCTCAGTTTTATAATCACAGTCTGTGCGTGCACAGTTTTCTCTGAACCTTCGAAAGTATCGTTGTATCTTTGATTCCGGGTCTTCCGTAGAAGAGAGTGAATTCAAATCATACTTAGTCGCGATAATCGGGCTTCTAGGAGTGGTAATCGTAGTCACTTAAAGTCACGTCAAAACGTCAAGTGCGCGATTATTTTATCCGACGACAAAACGATACGTGTTCAAGTGAAGGTTAATACATAGTTATTTTGTACAACTTCAACTCATCTCCAGCTACCGCATATCACTGATATTTGAAAAGTACGACACCTCTCCGATAAGGTAAAGTAAACTATTGTAACGAAAACTTGTGTCATTAGGTTAAGTAACTACTAACAATCAAACCTTATTACAATAAACGTCACGTATGTTTGTAGTTGGGGTTAGAACCATTCTTTTGATTTATACAATTACTAACTCCACCTCCGAAACTAACAAGACTTCTCGAGGTCTTTCAACAAACGAACCCACTATCTCCTTGTCCATTGACCCTTCCACGACGGACAATAAAAGAGTCTGCGTTAACCGCTCGACGCACGACTCGAATTTTCCCGTCACTATCCTCGGACGTGACAGAAAATTTCTGGTGACAGCGGTGGGATAGATAACTGAGATAAATTGATTTACTAACTTCGCGATCGATTTATTTTAATCTATTCGCTTTGTTGAACGTTTGTTTCGGACCGGTGTGTAAGAAAACGAAGGAAAAGAGATCTCTCCTTTTCTTATTTAAATGAAACGATAAATATTTGAACAAAAGAAGAATATATATATATATTTTACAAAATGGCAAATAATGAAATTGCAAATATTACTCATCATCAGAATATTACGGACGCCATGCTCACTAGCATGGGAGAATGCATGGCACTGCAACAAGCCTTGCTTCATGTGCCCAATTTTAACGGCAAAAATATGCCTCTTAAAGCTTTTATTCAAGACGTAGAAAACGGTTACACTTTCGTGCCTGAGGGCCTTCGTAACTCCTTCTTTAAAGGAGTCTGTTCAAAATTAAAAGAAACAGCCCGTGACGCTGTTACGGATAAAGAAATTACAAGTATTGAAGATTTATCGAGTGCTTTAAAAGAATATTTTGCACCAAAAAAATCATACCCGTATTATTGTGCGGAAATTCAAGCCGTCAGACTAAGACGCGACGAAACAGTGTTAGATTATTATACACGAATAAAACAATTGAGAGCAAGCGCAATGGCTGCACTAAAAGATAAATTTACGGAAGTACAAACTAATCAAATGCTACCGATGCTTGACGGTTTAGCTTTAGAATCATTCAAAAGGGGACTGTCAGATGATCTGCTATACGCTATCAGCGTTCAAGATCCCCACACAATGGAAGACGCATTTAGAGTAGTGCAACGAATCGAACGGGACATGCAAGGAGCATCTGCCCGAAATTCAAATTCGTTAAGATATGCACAGTCAGAACAAACCTCGCAAAATTCACCGCGACCTGAACCGCGTCGCGTTTCATTTCAAAATCAAGAGTACAGAAATACTCCAAATAAGAATTCGAATTTCAACAAAATATTTCAACGCGATCAATTCTCACCTCGCGAAAATAAAAATAATCAAAGAGGCTACTCTCGCCAACAATTCGACAAAAATCCCTTCCACATGAACTACCCCAATTGTTCACCTAATAATTATTTTTCGCCACCATTTAGCCCCTATATACCACCAATGTACTATCCCTATCCCCCACATCCGGCGGAATATTATGGACGATATCCTACATACCAAAATTCGCCACACAAATTTGAAAGATACCCTTTCAACGGGAACGATAAATCTCGCGCCCCCTCTCCCAACCCCAGAAACAACACGGAGCCTTTAAACTCCCAAGACGCCCGCCGTACGGACGCAACGACGAGCGACTTCCCCAAAACGCGTCCTCCGACTGTAAAATACCTCACGGCCGGAAATTTATTAGATGGACGCAAGGACAAGGACGTTCCCCAATAATTACACTACGTGCACCCGAACTCGAAAAAGGATACGGGCAATTTTTAATTGATACTGGTGCGGACATAAACATCATAAAGATTCATGCTTTAAAACGACGATGCATAATCGCGGCCCATGATTCCATAACGATATCTGGTATAACACCTGAAAAATTAGAGACAGTCGGTTCAACGGAATTAACCTTCTTTGAACACCCCGAAAAATTCCACGTATTAATGGACAACCTGGAAATACCCGCGGATGGAATAATTGGTATAGATTTCTTAATGAACGAAAAAGCGGAAATTTCTTTTCACCACAACACCCTTGTAACGTCTTCAAAACCAATAACGCCGATCCCATTTGATAATCATGACAATGACGTTATTGAAAATAATCACGTACATCCGGAAATTTCGCAAGGAAAAGACCATTGCAGTACGTTCATCCTTAAAGGTCGCACCCGTGCTAAAATACCGATCAAACTTTTAAATACGAATTTAAAAACTGGTTACCTCGCACGTCTAGAGACACCCGAAAACATTTTCATTGGAAACGCGTTGGTAACGAACCATAGCGGCACGTGCTACGTATACGCAGTAAACGCATATGAGAACGACGCAGAAATCGAGGTACCCCCGCAAGAATTAATTCCGGTAGAATATTATGATACATCGGAAGATTTTTTCGAAAATGACACAGAAAGCGACACGTGTGAACACGGCCCAGACAGAGAGAAGAGAATCCGTGACGGCCTCCGTCTAAACCATTTAAATTCTGAGGAGAAACAACACGTGTTAGACATTGTGAACGAATACCCCCATTTGTTCCACTTACCCGGCGACCGACTACCAGCTACCCCTGCTATAAAGCACACCATTCCTACTACCAACGAATTCCCCATAACGATACGACAGTACCGATACCCTCCCGCTCATAAAAACGAAGTGAACCAACAGATTAAAAAACTGTTAAATGACGGCGTGATCACAGATTCGTCATCTCCTTATAATTCGCCTCTATGGATTGTCCCCAAGAAACCAGATTCCAAAGGGAACAAGCGCTGGCGAATGGTAATAGATTTCCGCGCACTGAATGAAAAGACAATAAGCGATGCGTACCCGTTGCCCAATATAATTGACATTCTCGACAGACTCGGGGGAGCAAAATACTTTTCGATTTTCGATCTTGCTAGCGGTTTTCACCAAATAGAAATGGATCCCAAAGACAGACAAAAGACTGCATTTAGCACACCTAACGGACATTACGAATACGTAAGAATGCCATTTGGTCTGAAAAACGCACCCGCAACCTTCCAACGCCTTATGGACAAGGTTCTTCTCGGCCTACAGGATAGCGAATTATTTGTCTATTTAGATGATATTGTTGTTTTCGCTTCATCCCTAGAAGAGCACGGCGTCAAGGTTCGCAGACTATTTGAAAAACTTAGTACCGCGAAATTATCCTTACAACTAGACAAGTGCGAATTTCTAAATACAGAAGTAATATATCTCGGCCATATAATTGGTGACGGTGGAGTTCGCCCGGATCCAAAGAAAACTGAAGCCGTTGATAAATTCCCGATTCCGAAAAATGTCACTAATATTCGACAATTTCTTGGTTTGGCTGGTTATTATCGTAGATTCATAGAAAATTTTTCTGGAGAAGCAAAGCCATTAACCGATTTACTAAAAAAGGGCGTAGAATTTAATTGGGGCCCTGAACAACAAAAAAGTTTCGAAAAATTAAAAAAGGCATTATGCTCCTCACCAATCTTGCAATATCCAAATTTTGACGAGCCATTCATTTTAACGACGGATGCTTCGAATCACGCGATTGGCGCAGTTTTGAGCCAAGGAGAAATCGGAAAAGACAAACCTATAGCTTACATGTCAAGAGTACTAAATCCAGCCGAGAAAAATTACGGAACAACGGAAAAGGAATGTCTAGCTATCATTTACGCCATTTTACACTTTCGACCATATCTATACGGTAGACATTTTACTCTTGTCAGTGACCACGAACCTTTACGATGGATTGATTCAGTTAAATTACCGGTTCAAAGATTAATACGTTGGCGAATACGATTACGCGAATACGATTATACATTCGTTTATAAACCCGGCAGATTAAATTCCAACGCGGACGCACTCTCTCGAAATCCCATAGAACCTGACGTCAGTATATTTCCCATTTCGTCGGCAGGAAGAAAAGTAAATGCAAAAATTGCGCCTCGTAACGCCACCTCATCTAATCCTATCGTAACTCGTGATAAACCCCCCGTTAGTAAACATGCACCATTGCCTACAATCCTGGAAACATCTCACCTTACTGGAGCAACTATTGGCGAAAGAGTCAAAAATCGCAGACAAATTTTGAACCCTCCGGTGATAACAAAACCTGCGCAATCATCGCGCAAGACATCTGCGATACAATACCGACGAGACGACACGAAATCAACCGAACCCCGGCAACCACCCCCCGTTGCGCGGGCCAGAAACAGTGCCTTCCCTAGTCTCGCCCCGAAAAGAAAATTGACCCAAGAACGCGAAAACAAGCCGAAACGTTCCCCCCTTAAAAGACTTACGAACGCTTTACGGTTCGCTTTTGATGTCGACGAAGATATCAACACCGATGAACCCATCGACCCGAGTGACGTACCCAAAGTTACCACTAATAAAAATATAATAGATGTTCAGAGACACTCAGGACCGAAAGATAATTACTGGTGGGACACCGCCCAAGAAACTGTGACTTCGAAGCGACATTATGGCACACAGACAGATAACTCTGAAACAGAAGACGCCGACGATGAGACGGAAAACACTCGCGAGACCGCTATTACGTTTCGACACCCCGTAGGCAGGTCAACACCCGCTATACCCACATTACCAGAATCGAGTAGTGAAGACGACTCAGCTCAAGCCCCAATACAAAGGAATGCCCCACGATCGACAGTAGAGAGTTTAAGTGACGAAGACGTAGCGACCGAAAACCCACAGGAAATTATTTCGAATACGATACCCCCAGGGATATACTTTCCGAATATGAAAGAAAACCAAAACCAAATACAGATCTGTACTACTAATGAAAATTTAACGTATCGCAAGAGCAATTATTTACATTTCATTTCCGCTGATTGCGAATTCACAACGATGATTTCGAGACTCTTGATCGAAACTGAGAAAATTTTTCCGCGAGACTTAAAGTTTGAAAAACCAAAATTGAAACAAGTTCTCATCACAACTAAGGGTGAAAATAAAATTTTATCTGCAGTATTAACAAATAAACATTTCGAGACATTTTCAATTCAGGATCTGCGAGACGTATTGACAACTGTTAAAGAAGTAATAAAAGAAAACGATATCAAAACTTTGAGAATTTCGAAACCCGGAGATATGTTGGAAAATCTCGGTCACTCCTTCATGACAGAAATTCTACAAGAGTGTCTAAGCGAATGTAACTGCACTATTTACATATGCCAAGGAAATGTAATAATCCCTCCTGAAGAAACCAGAGCAGATATCATCACCGAATACCATGAAAGCTTAATAGGAGGTCATAAGGGAATCACAAAGACCTACCGGCGTATCCGCGAAAGATTTTATTGGCCAAATTTAAAAGACGAAGTGACAGAATACGTACGTACATGCCCCGACTGTCAAAAACAGAAATTAACAAGAATAAAATCACGAGAACCGATGATAATTACCGACACACCTGCAGAACCCTTCGACAAAATATCCATCGACACCGTAGGACCGTTACCCCTGACCCCCGATGGAAATCGACATATACTTACTGTACAGGATAATCTGACAAAATATTGTATTGCTGCACCTATACCCGACATAAAAGCCGAAACAATCGCCGATGCTTTGGCACGAAATGTCATTATTCATTTCGGAACCCCACGAATAATTTTGAGCGATCAAGGCAGATCCTTTGTAGGACTTGTTTTCCATCACTTGGCAAAATTATTCAAAATAAAACACGTTACAACTTCTGGATATCATCCCCAAACGAACGGATCTTTAGAACGAAGCCACATAGTATTGACCGAATTTATTAAACATTACATCGATAAATACGAAGACTGGGACAAACTCATCCCCTTCGCTATGTTCTCCTATAACACGTCCGTACACGAATCCACAAACTTTACACCGTTTGAATTAGTTTTCGGTAAACCCGCACGCATACCCAGTTCCTTTCCGACCGGAGAAAAAACCGAGACATATGGACAATATTTATGTGACCTAACATCCCGACTCGATGAAATGCGAAACCTCGCCTCGGACGCTTTAACCAAGTCCAAATACCGTTCCAAACAATACTATGATAAACGCATTCATCCCACGAACCTAAAACCCGGTGATATGGCATACGTAATGAAGGAGCCGCGAAAAGGCAAATTCGATACTCATTACGTTGGACCATACATTGTTACCGAGATCCTTCATAATCATAATGCAGTTTTAGAAATGGGAAACGGAAAACGCATCTTGAAACATCTGGATAAACTGAAACCATGCAAGGGTTAAGTAATTGATTGAGTTAAAGGAATGATATTTACCGAACCCAGTAAAATGGTATTTAAAGACTGGTTGCCTATTAGAATGATACTGAAGGAATATTGGCTTGTGTGACTAACAAACTACAGTAATACTCCCGCATGAATATATTATCTATTTACCTCCTGATCCATTGGCGCCAATCTAACAAAGGCTTCGTAATAGATCACCCACCGTACCTCCTTCGACAAGGATGAAACTGACCGAGGCAGAATTCAGACAAATCCAGGAAGAGACCGCTATGGACCAAATATATACCATCGCAGAGGCAGGCGTCCCTGGGCGAAATTTCAATTTTTACCGCAGCATAGTGATGGCAAGCTGTGTAAGGAAGAACCCGTTGGAAAGAGTCATCTACTACAACGAGAAACCAGAGCTAATTCTTTGCGAGCGATGTTATTCGGAATTGTCCTTCGAATGCGACGAATGGACCGTGCTGCATCGCCTGGATCCGCGGCGCTCACTTAATAAATCCTGCTACGCCTGTAATAAGACCTTGCTATTAATAAGGTCGCCGTACCAATGCGAAGACTGCAAGGCCCAATGGGTCCTGCACCGGGAAGTCCTGGAGCAAGAAATAACCATAGAAATAGAAAACTAACTGACGTAATAATTTATTTTCTTTTCCTCGCATTCATTATGCTACCACGATTTTGTATCTTTTCTTTTTTTTGGTATGTGTGACGCGTGACCTTTTTGAGTGTATAATACCAAACAATCACTAATAAAATACGCGCTTCTTAATAATCAAGTTGCTTAAGAAATTTTCCCTTCACTGACCCTAATACAAAAACAAAGAGGGAAACAAACTAACACATACATATTCTCCGATAAGATGAACCCGGCAATCCCGAAACCATCATCGGCCCGACTACTAGGAAGCACAATCAAGGTGTCCCCGAGCGTTGTTTACTCGCCGAGCCACTTCTATGTCTTGAAGAGGAACCACGTAGATAATATTTGGAAATACCACGAGGAAATCAAATCGTTTATAACCAGCTGGCCACAAGTCCACCATCGAATGCCTAAAGGACCGACAAAAGGAAAATCCTGTGCTGTACCCCTCGACGGCATGTGGCATCGAGGAAACGTATTAGGTCACGGGCACGACATGTGCGACATAGAATTTGTCGACGCCGGTGGCAGCTGTCTCATCTGGACAGAAGCAGTAAAGGCACTACCGCCGGGCCTAGAAGAAATTCCCGGCGAGGCCTTGAGAGTTCACGTCAACGGCCTTGAACCCAACACCGATGGCCCGTGGGCCATAGATGCCACCAATTACTTCGAAAATCTCCTTTCTTTAACACCATTGAAAATTAAATGCGTCGGAACCCAAACCTTTCCAGAATTCGAGTCAATAGCCGTAGAGATCCTTAGTTCAGAAGGAAGACGACCTGACGTCAAAACATCCATGATCCAAAAGGGGTACGCAACAGACGGAATCCCCACCAAGAGCATCCTTGCCGATAAACTCCTTTACCGATTTCGCAGATAAACACTAACAAAAAAAAGAGAGCAAGAACACACACACGTACTTATACATGTATATACATAATTACTGTTATCCAGGAGCAATCAGAGCCGCGACATGTTCTACTTCCTGATCATCCTGTTCTTCCAAGAAGGGAGCGGCTCACCACCCTTCGACACACAACTCATAAATAACCGGGCTGGATTATACTACGAACCAATGCACGAGGTTTATCTCAGTAAGACCGAATGGCACCTCACCACCTTCATCGATGTGAAAAATTTCGAGGACCGACGACCAGCTCTAACCAAAATACCGATAGACGCATTGATGACAAGATGCGAATTGATATTACAAAACCGATGCCAAGGCCTAGTTCACAAAGAGGACTTAGTGCACAAAATAGCCGAAATCGACCGATATCTTACCTACCTACACAAGCTAAAAACCCCAAACCCATCCCGTGGACGGAGGAGTGCACCATTTGGATTCATCGGAACCATAAGCAAAGCTCTATTTGGAACCCTGTCAGTCGAGGATGCCGAATATTACAACAACGAGATTGACAAACTATATCAAAGCCAAGGGAAGATGGCTATCCTTCTGAAAAACCAAACGCACATCGTGAAATCCGAGCTCCATAATATTCATCAACGGTTAGACGATATGGAACTTGTCCACAACCAAACATGGACACGCTTAGTACAAATTCTCCATGGAGAATGGGAATTACTCAATGTAACACAAACTATCATCGAATGGAGGACCAGCGTCGAATTCGTCGCAGACTCTTACTTGGCGCACCTACGTACTATGGTAGACGCAATTTATTTCGCTAATCTTGGACACCTACATCCCGAACTAATAAACCCTCAAACCTTAGAGGAAGTTGTCAAAAGCTTCCGACAAGCCCACCATCAATATATCTTTCCCGTACCACTCGAAAACCTCCATGATGGGTCATTAACTCAAATATCACGACTGGCAGCCTCATACCATGCTGGAAAGATCATCATCGTCATGCACATCCCGCTTCTTGAAAAGGCAACGTACCACCTGTATAAACTCCATCCTTTCCCTACGTCGCAGACTATCGGAAACAATAACAGAAGCTCCGCCTACATCCATCCAAGAATGTCGTACATCATGATCTCCAGAGATCAGACCCAGTACATGTTAATCGCCGAAAACGATCTTCCGAGATGCCAACAATTCAATGGACGCCAGATCTGTGTACCAACGCACCCCATATACAACGCGGACACATACCAAACATGCGAATCATCATTAATCATCCGAAATGAGGAAAAATCGTACGAAGATTGCGACGTAAGAATTAGCCAAACCCAAACACCATTCTGGAAACAATTGGAAGCCTCCAGGGGATGGTTATTCTCGTTGCCAAAGCCCGAGCGGATACTCATCCTCTGTGAAGACAACAGCAAATTGACAATAACACTGGGAGAGACCGGCATCCTTAAACTTCGACCAGACTGCATCGCGAAAATGGATTACGCAATACTAATGGGAGTCGAAAGTATCGAGGAAACCATCGAGGAAAACTACGAACCATCTACAGAGCTGAACATAAACAATCTTTTACCAAACATTGCCTCTTATGGACCGCTTCAACCTTCAGAACCATCACAACATTATGCCGCTCCTATAGTAGTCACCAAGGGTGAACTTAGTAGCCCACCATACGACGTCAGCCTAAAGGAAATCCAAGCCGAACTCACCGAACTCTCGAGTCACAAACGAGAAAAGAGACATCAGAATGAAATCACCACAATCACGTTTTGGGGCCTAATTGGGATTTCCTCAGCAATGATGATTTATACATTGTGGACGATGATAACGTTGGTTATAAAACTCTCAAAGAAACGCCATAACCACGACGGAGGACCAGAAGATTTACACACCAATACCTATCAACGCAACGAACCAATCTACGCAACTCCCGGCCTTCAAACCATCGCCCCACGAAGCCTCTACGAAACAGTGAGACTGCACAACAACACTCCCAGGCACCACGAAGGAAGCATCTACTCGCTGCCAAGACCACTACCCATCCCCGTGAACGCGATAAACACAACTACACAAACCGACCAAAATTGACGTTCATACGCCATACGACATTACACACAAAAACTGTACGCAGACTAACCCTAGAACTTTAAGATATAATTTACATTATACACACAATATCTTCTTCTTTTCTTACTCTTTCTATCTTTATATAATATACTTGATAATATTAATTAAAATGATTTTAAAAGAATGAATATAATGAGACCACACCTAAATCTATTAAGGATCAGCTGCAAAAAGGGAAAAATATTATTAGCCACTCTAACAATTAACCCAAACTCCCCTAAACCACCATACACACCTTCACCACTCATCAGCCATCAGATTCTATACCATCGTGCCATAATTAATCACCGCATTATCGTAAAAAAAAAAAAAAAAAAAAAAAAAAAAAAAAAAAAAAAAAAAAAAAGCACAAAGGAAGTCTGTTTTACCGCTCAGGCCCTATCTGATCTAACGACATGGGTTACACAAAAACAAAAAAAAAAAAAAAAAAAAAATAATATATATATATAAATATATATATATAATTTATATATGTATATACATACATATATCGTGGGTAATACTTACGTACGACCCTTGTACCCGAGCATAATCTTAACCAACTATGCCACATGAAGATCAAGAAGTAAGGGTAATCGCGAAGACTTTCCTCGATTGTCACAATCGAATATATATTTTTTTTTTATGCGGTAGCACGGAAATCCTTTACCCCTTTCACACAAAATTTTTTTTTCCCTATAACGTTCTTACCTGGCAAACAATATGCGTTCCCTACCAGCAAACATAACGGAATACGAATAACCCCTTTTAGTCCCAATTTATACATATTCATTCTTTTACAATCACGATATGCATAAATTTTGAGGTCATCGAGGACGATGACCAATCTAGGTGGGGAGGTGTCACGTGCAACGAAATTTCCAGTAATCATTAGAAATCTATTTTATTTCTATTTTTCCCTCCTCTCAAAATATTGTACCTAAACTCGTAACAGACCACGGCAGAGATGAACTTAATGTCTTTTCTCCGAAATATGAAAATACCGACGGCAAATAACGACTTTCTTGCGGCAAACCAATACTCTATCTCTCTCTATACCCCCTAGAATCCATACTCTCGGAAAAACCCTCTTCACCGTAAAACGAAATAGTTGTCGCCTAAATATGTAAAACACTCGGACTCCTGCACACCGCCCGTACACCCGTGGAGCAAACTATGCCTATATATCCCTCACACGCGTGGTTCGCACCACAGCGCATAGACCACGAACATCTGCACGTGCATAGAGCAGCGGACCTCTTGGCGCGAATAGTAATAAAAGTTCTAAGACAAGAAGCCCAAACACAACCCCGTTGACAGGCCATAATATTCGATATTTACTAGTATCAGGCGGGAGGCCTGGAAAAATCTAGACGAAATCTGTAAAATGCACTTTTACCAAATATGGGAAACCGATCTCCCACCAAGACTAATTTTCCTATATAAACTCTGCCCTTCTTAGCAGATATGCTCAGTTTTATAATCACAGTCTGTGCGTGCACAGTTTTCTCTGAACCTTCGAAAGTATCGTTGTATCTTTGATTCCGGGTCTTCCGTAGAAGAGAGTGAATTCAAATCATACTTAGTCGCGATAATCGGGCTTCTAGGAGTGGTAATCGTAGTCACTTAAAGTCACGTCAAAACGTCAAGTGCGCGATTATTTTATCCGACGACAAAACGATACGTGTTCAAGTGAAGGTTAATACATAGTTATTTTGTACAACTTCAACTCATCTCCAGCTACCGCATATCACTGATATTTGAAAAGTACGACACCTCTCCGATAAGGTAAAGTAAACTATTGTAACGAAAACTTGTGTCATTAGGTTAAGTAACTACTAACAATCAAACCTTATTACAATAAACGTCACGTATGTTTGTAGTTGGGGTTAGAACCATTCTTTTGATTTATACAATTACTAACTCCACCTCCGAAACTAACAAGACTTCTCGAGGTCTTTCAACAAACGAACCCACTATCTCCTTGTCCATTGACCCTTCCACGACGGACAATAAAAGAGTCTGCGTTAACCGCTCGACGCACGACTCGAATTTTCCCGTCACTATCCTCGGACGTGACACGTGCATACCACAAGACCACCGATTATACCCCGATTGAGCTGCACACCAGTAAACGGCCAAACCAGCCATGGAATAAAAGGATTGGCGAGACCCAGAAGGAAGAAGACAATAATCAACTAATATGGGAAGAGAAAATAATGAGCTCCAGAGAACAAATACGATTTAAAGAAAAATAACGAGCAACAAAGTTCCATGAGAAATGCGGTTTAACTTGTGTACAGGTTGAAGAACTCATACCGATGAAGGCGCTCACCGTATTCGACCCAAATAAAGACATAACCGGCCAAGTTCTTACCTCTGTACAAAGTACCGTACAAAATCGAGGAAATACTAAGGCTAATCACGTATAAACATGTAGATTTTAATATTGGGAAAGAGAGGGAAAGGGATCATGCGATGTCTGCAAAGTGGCAGACCCGGGATGTGGTTTTGGGGGGAAGTGGGGAAAGGATGTTAAGACAATGTAGTTTGAAGAAAGCCGAAGAAGAACGCACCTTTTAACACTATCTATTAAAAAATATATAACAACTAATTTAATGAGTCAACAAATACACCGAAGTTCTCAGTACGCGTAATAGCGGTTGCCTAACTCTGGCGCACGATACCGTTAGAAGTAGTCCGAGTATAAAGCCGTCGTCCTCTTTAAATATAAGTCGATAATTACCATAATCAATTCGGAATAAACAGAGAAGAATAGCCGGGTCGAAATAGTCCATAGATTTCGAAGAATACAAATAGAAAGAATAGCCGGTTTGAGATCGTGTCGTTCACTTGGTTCGAAGAATATTGCCGTGGAATTGCCGGTGTAAATGTAAGCTGAAAGAAACCTCTGCGAAGATACGAACGTAGTAAATCCGTTGGCAATAGAAAGTTCGATGGAAGTGAAAAAGAAGGCGAAAATCGATCAAGTTCGGTGATTGATTAGTGGGGGAACATCTCGGTACGTGCAAGTACGGCCGAGTCCAACCGAGAGTCAAAGTCCGAAACCTGCTGACCTCTCGCATGGACCCTCTCCCGACACTACGCACGTTTCCGAACATGCGAGCAAATTTTTACGGTACAATAATTGAAAAGGCCGGTGTCGCCAACGATAAATGAAGCTACATAAACCCCGAGGAAGCAGTAAATATTGACAGACTGAATATGGATAACATTAGGTATAAAGTCTGCTGAGGAGAATTAAGGAGGATCTGGAGGCCGGGAGTACCACATCGAACAATAAGAAGGAGCCTAGAAGGAAAGCTCCAGTAAACAACTAGAATTAAAAGAAGGAACCAAGGAAACTAGATCGATGAACGAACGGACGGAATACGAAATCCCAAATACACCAACAAAAAAAGAGAAACACAAAAGGAAAAAACGAGCGGAAAGTTTTATTAAACTATTTGGAGAAGAGAACCTAACTGGTGTAACAATGCCGACATTCAATAAAGATGACACAAACAAATGAAGTGGAAGCTCAAACATATACCATGACCAACACCAAGATCAAACAAAAAAAAGGTGAGCTGAATTCATACACCTGACCAGAATTTTTATATGAGACAAAGATCAGGAATGTTAAAAAGGTGTGTGGTACAACCACAAAGCCAATCACTAGAGGTTACTAAGATCAAACGAAGATTGGTACGCGGGCAAATCATTGAGATTATAAAATAAAAACGTTAAAAATTACAAAGTTACAAAAGGTTATAAAAAAGGTATAATGCACAAGTTATACAAAGTCATAAAAAGGCATAAGAGATTAAGCAGAGAGGAAGGCATAAGAGATTAAAGAGGATAAAAATATAAGTTACAAATCTACGAAAAGTTATAGAAAGTTAAAAAATATATTAAGTTATATACAGGGTGTCCTATGCAACTGCAACGGGTCGTATATCCTAAGCGGTTGGGAACAGAAGGAAATGTTGTTGGTAACAGTTGAATGGTGTCAAATGGTGCATAATACGAAACTATGTGTATGGACGTTTATGCATCAGAAAAGTGCATCCGCACTTTCTAAAAAATGGAAAGCTATATTTTTTTCTACCCCAACCGATGTAGTTTTGTGTGCTTTATATACCAGTATGAACATATTTATTCCCTAAATTCACTCGTAAAAAAGGTATAGCAGCCAAAAGTTCAACGTTACAACAAGTGTTGGAACGGTCTTCCTTTGCAATGCTAGCACGTGTCCGCCAGCTTCTTAATGTTGCGCAATACATTACTGATGTCTCTTTTCGTAATTCTCGATACTTCTTGTTCAACGCGTCGGAGCTTGTCCTGCCTGAACACTTGCCAAGAGATCGAAATAATTCGAGAATTTTCGATTGCGATAACTTCTTAACGAATGATTTTGGGGCATTCGGTTATTGTTATTTGTTGCTCTACACAACGTTTTGTTCCATTTTAAGGGATCTTTTTATGCTGGATGCTTATTTGTTTTTTCAGGAAAATTTTCGGCATTAGGGGGACGCGGGATCTATACGAGTATGTTACAAAATATTTTCAATTATTTAATGCCATAGTGTATACCATAGTGTGTATGCCATTCAACCTTTTACAACCTATCGATTAATAAAATCCCGATTGTAGAATTGTTTTCTCATAGAATTAACTCCAGATTCCCGAATTAAACAATACCAGCTTCTCAATAGTCTTACATGCACGATGAAACACTAGTGAATTTTAAATTGCACATTTCTTTCCCGTGATTTTACCCACGCACAGAGAACCTTCTATGGATAATCAGATTTCTCGGCGCTCATTTAGAAAACGTTCAAAAATCACAGGAAAATACTTTTCTCGTAATGTGTCCCATATTTATTATATTATGTAGCTTTGATGAAGATGATTATTTCGTTTAAATAATGTATTTAAAACTCTTGATACAAGTCTTGTGTAGGCTTATTATGACCTATGCATTCGGCTTGAAAAGGTGAAAAACTTATTTCAAAAACATTGATGTTTTCAAATAATTAAAAGGCTTTAAATTTATAAATGTAAGGAATATACCGAATACACAAAGAAATAAACGAAATGTAGATGGCACTCGCGAGCCCACGCGAGTAGCAACAGGCAGCAGTTGAATCGTAACTAGCGAACGAAGAGGATGGCTTTGTCCGTCTCGGCGCATGTACAACAATAATAGTATAAACCCAGTAATAATTAGTGGCAGTGTGTTGTCTAATTATTTACCTACCATCCTGAACCTGACGTTCCTTCTAGTGGAAATCATCTTTAGTTCTTACATAAAATAGTAAACTGATTCATTCCACCATCTTTTATAGCAGCAGAAATACGAAAGATCATTTCAAGAAATCACAATTTGATTTAAAGTTTGATTTAGAATAAAAAATTATAGCTCGGTCATTATTTATAAAGATTGGGAGTTTATACTTGTTAGCATTACTTGTCCAAACTTTGTCCAAAATATCAATTTTTTTTCGTACAATCATGCGCCATCGTGGGATAAATGCATTTTATAATTTCATTTCGTAACGTTTCCCAAATGTGCGGTAAAAAATTATTATTTGTATTATATTAAATAAACAGCTATTTCAAGCAGTGTACGTAACATTGCATACAATCGGGGACAATGAATTATTTAGAGAGTAAAAAAAATAAAAAATGTGGCTTTTGTATGACAGTTGATATTTCGATCATTTCTGGCAAGAAATGGCTGATTTTGTTTGCTGCAATAAATTTTGTTTCATTGGAGGAAAACCGACTGCTTTCATTATTTATATGTAGGCCAGTTGTTAGATGTTGATAATTTGTTGCCTTTTTACTCAATATTTCTTACATACCGGTCTTCTGCAGAATGCACATGTCACTGATTGGCAATCCGGACAGATTAACCGCTGCTGGTTCGGATTTGCATAAAATCCACTGGAGCACTGATAGAAAAAAGAACAGAAAAATAAAAACCAACTTAAGCTCATACAACACGTTAAAGTGTAATTGTCAAAATTGACCAAACGGGTTATATAATCACCTGAGCACACCACTTGAAATTTGGATCCTGCATGAGAGTTCTGTCGCGCAATTTTCTTTGAAATAGCTCGTGAATCGGTGGATCGAGAAGAGACTTAAGCTGAATATCAAGAATACTGAAATATTCTAGTACCTCGTCTTCATTGCCGTCTTTAAGATCAGGCTCTTTGCAGAATGGACAAACAGCGTCCATAATATTACGATCACTTATTTGTATCGTAAAGTAATTTTTCGCACAGTCGCTGCAGCATCGATGAACGCATTTCAGCATACAGATCATCTGAAAAAGACGATTGCATTGATAATTCATTGAGCAAATAAGCAACATAAGTGAAATTCCATTTTACAAACTCGGCTGACAAGGAAACTGTCTCAGGTGTGTTTCGTCGATTTTGATGAAATTTGGCATGCTCATAGAACGGACAAAAATAGGCGGCACGTATTTTTTTATACGTGCCAAGATTAATTTTGAACGGGTGAAATTCACCCTCGAAAATAGGGGTATTTTCGTTCCTCGTCGATAACTTTTGAACAATACGAGATACGAAAAAATTTCAAATTGCAATAACATTTGTTGTTTCACGTACTATACACTGCATATGAGAATGGTGCAGATAACATAACTACAAATTTCATATTGTTTAGTGCAAATTTGCAATTTTTTCATACGTATCTCAGAGTTCTTAACCGATTGGGCTGAAAATTTGCATACGGGAAGAGGGTGACAAAATAAAATTGACGGGTTTTTTGTTTTTCCGATATCTCATAATTAAGGGGTTGAAACTACCCTTGGATTTTTTACTCAGTTGCATCATATAATCAGCTGGTCTTTTGCCATACTGAGTTAAATTCACGTTAATATAAGTTCGTTTCAATATTCGAGTACATATTTGTAAATGCAACTTACCCCCCCCCCCCCCCCCCCCCCAGCCCCTCCCCCAATCATCCCCTTCCCGAGTGTTCAAAGTTCTTACCGTGCGGCATGGATGAACATTTTTAGAAATAAAATGGGTTACACTGGAAGTTCAATCAGTCAAAATAATCGATACAAATTTCCCTGTTTTGGTGGAACGTCACCCTTAAGGGGGCAACTCAAAAACTTTGTTCATTCGTGAACGGGCAGAGATAAAAAAAAGGTTAATGAGCCAAAACGTTCTGCTCTTCGACTACTAGACGTTCGTGATAATAATGATGAATATAACAACAAATGGCGTATTATTTATTGCAATAATTCGAGAAATAATTGGGTGAAAATCATTCTTCAATTTTCCGCTCATATCGGCACAGGAATAGGGGCTAATCTTTGTATGCCTCTTGCACATATTTATTTCTTTTATTCACTGTGTCTGCTATTTGTGAATAAGATGCAATTATCTGCATCGTTCTCATTTGCGGTATATAGTACGCAGAAAAATAAATGTTTCATTAAAATTTTGTTCATATCGCGTACCGTTAAAACGTCATAGACGGAAAATGCAAAACATCCTTATTTTCGAGGGTCCCTTTCACCTCTTAAAAATTGGACTCAACAGATATAAAAATATACATGTTGGTTATTTTTATGCATTCTAAAAACATTTCCAATTTATCGAATTCGGAGATTTCAACCTCGTAACGTTTTCTTGTAAGTGTATAATAATCATATCTTAAAAATTCTTACCACCAAGATCATAACGTTCGTAGTAAAATTGTCGACGAGTATTCTTTCAAGGTTCATCACATGTAACTAAGTTCCACCTTTTTCGCTTCATAATAAATAACGATAATATTTCGAATACTGTTTTCTCTATTATTTTCCGATATTCGCTTCATCACCTCTTTCAAACAACGCTCCTAAAAGATCGGTGTGCATGCAAGGCAGTAGCTTTCATCAAGTGTGCATGACTCTGTACGGTTTAGTGTTTCGCTTGCTTTTACGATAAATATCATCCTGATTTCTGTTCTTACACTGCAAGTGATGCAAGCGATGTAAACGATAGCGAGTAAGATCGTTCTACACTTATTGGTTAATAATAAAATTACTACGCCAAAAATGACTATTTTTGAATAATTTTGCATACCCTATACTGTTCGGTGATATCCTGTACAATGAAACTGAAAAAAAGAAATAAAAGAAACTTCAATAGCAAAATATGAATACGCTCCGCCAAAGTGATAGTTGCGAACCTTAACCGTTAAGCTGCGCTGATTCAGTTCTGTGGAAACCTCCGTAGGGGAAGCACGTGCGCTGAGCGAGCTATCATTATACTGCAAAGTTTATTTTCCAAAACTAACACGAGTGACAAAAAGTCTAGTAGCGAATTGCCTGAGGGCAAGTGCAGTGAAGGAAGTGGAGAGGTGCGTGGGCACCGATACTTAAATCTTAAGAAAAGAAGTAACGTTTTAGCAGTGGCAGCTAACAAAAACACAAAGGGCCGTAGGGCCCGTAACGAATTTACAATGTGAACAGACAACAAAGAAAATCACAGAAACACCAGTGTAAAAGCACCAGACGGTGATTTTTTAGGAAACCTAAAAAGAGACGTGAGAAATTTCGAAAAAATGTACGGTGGGTCTAGCAACACGAAAATTGTCGGTAACAAAGCACCGGTGCCGAACATAAAAGCAACAAGAAGATGCACGGAAGGCGAGTAGACCAATATGGCAATCCCAAATACAATAAGAATCCCAAAGCCACCGCCCATATACGCTACTGGGCTAGAATTGAAAGAAGTAATTACGTTGCTAATGACTATTAACATCCCAAAGAACAAGTTCCTTGTCAACAATCACGATGAGGACACTATAAGAGTAATGGTGCAACACCTTGACCCATACAGCAGAGTGATTGAAGTGCTGAAAAATAAGAACGTAGAATTCTATACCTATACCCCGAGGCATGAAGCTAAAGTCAGCGGTGATTAAAGGCGTACGAGGAGGCTACGATGAAACTGAGATAACATAAGAACTGAAAGGCCTAAATCTCAAAGACGTCAATATCATGTGTTCCGGCCACGGCCGGTAAAAACGCAACTAATCGCTCGGCTCGATATGAAGCTAGTATGTCCATCTATCGATGGACGTAGTTCATCGATAGATGGACTTCGGGTCGATCGATCGAAGCACCACGCTCGCCGGCACGCCGCTGGGGTGCCGGAAACCGGCGCGAGAGAATTCATTCTGTTCCGGTAATCGCTTGCGCTCACAGCGATATTAAGTAATTACTAGACGAGAGTTCTCTATTAGCAAAGTAACGGGTTTTCACAGTAAACGACAAGGACTAGTTCTCGGCTCTACCTTCTGTATTCTGTTATTATAACGACCTTGGCTATTCCTGCAGTGTTAAACCTACGACGACCTCGCCGTGACTTAATAGTTGTACGATTTTTGTGGACTGTGGAATAAAAATATATTCTTGTTTTTTGTGAAACACGAGTGAGCATAGTAAGCGGCTCACCCCGAGCTTATTATTTAACCACCATCGCCTTTCCTCAAACCAGTTAAGCGCGCGAACATCATGAAAGTGACGAAGATGATCTTTAACCAAAACACCCCCGACAGATACCACTACATAGTGACCGCCACGCCTGATAGTAACATGGCCACGCTCACACGCACTAAAACCATGCTGAACCAAAGGATTAAATGGGAAAGACTGAGGAGAAACCCCATTTTTCAGTGCACGAAGTGCCAACGCACGGGCCACGCAAGCACTAATTTCTTCTTCGCTACCCGATGCGTCAAATGTGCCGAACCGCACAGCGCGAAAGACTGTCCGTTAGAGAACGGAAAAACAGAGGAACTGCTATGCGCGAACTGCGGAGAGAAAGGTTATCCGGCATCGTACTACGTGTGCCCAATGCTTAAAACGTTAATACAAATGAAAGAAGATATAACGGATAGGAGGCAAAAACTCGACGAAGTACGAATGAATAAAATAAACAATTACGTGCAACAGAAATTGTCTTATGCGGACGTAACAAAAATAACCGACTCGAGGAGCGAAGCCCACAATCGCAGTGAAGAACCAGTGACGAGTATGCCACCTATACATCTGAATATTACCCAATACTACCAAAGGGAGCAATCGTTTACGAGAAAAACCAATTACGATCAGGTCAATACCGCGCCGAGTAAAGTAGAAGAAATACTAAACAACTTCAAAAATAAGATCTTAAAAGAGATAAAAAAATCTCAGCGTCCAAGTAACAAAGAATACAGTCAAAATCGATTACGTAATGTCCTTTCTGAACATCGAGTAAAATGGCGACGCAAGAACATACCAACAACAACATCTTAAGGAGAACGGCGATAAACGTCAACTCGATAGTCAGCGTAAAAAGACGATATGATCTATAGAAATTCATTGATCGCCACAATGTTGACGTTACATTGTTGTCAGAGACAAAGTTAAACAACAAACAAAGTTCACTTATTGTTAGACAACCACAGCCTAGCGAGAAACGACCGGCCCAATGGAAGAAGAGGTGGAGGGACTGCAATTGCGATACATAACAGATTGCAATTTACAAAAATTTCGAACCCGAACGCTGCAAATAACAAAGTGATAAAGTACACAGCGATCAAAATCAAAGTGAACTCGAACAAAACGCTGCTGATTCTAAATGTATATGCAACGCAATGCGCTAGCATTAGCTTCAATGTAGAGCTCGAAAAACTGGCCTCCGATATCCATCTTGACGACAACACCTTTTACATAATTGCGGGTGATTTCAACGCTCGAAATATCTGTTGGGGTGACTCCGTGATCAACGACAGATTTCTATCCACCACCCACGAAACCAAAGTATTTTGTAAGAAAGTTTTGGACTTATTATGTATTAAGTGTGTTCGGTAAATAAAACTAACTTAAAAAAAAAGCTACGCTGATTCGGTTGAAATATAACTAACGGCACAGTAGGATAGCATCACATTACATTTCAAAATCGATTTTCTCGAAAAGTAAGGCGCATTAGGATGAAAGCCAGTACCCGGGTACTCAGATGGAGTCCCTGTATAATATACCTGAAGTCCATAAAAATCGGCGATTAACAGTTCCGGTGGTCCCCTTGTCAGATATACCACATACTTATTCGCGACGCCTTATAGATGTGGGGCTAGAGAGTTACCGACATGCACGCGCTATATTTGTAAAATAGGGGAATGATAAGATCAATCAGGGAATGATTAACAAGAATGATAACAGTATGTTAATTGAACAACAGTTATGGATGATTAACCACTAGTTTAGACGTTAGTTTATGAACTTCAGCTGCAACATATTTAGTTCTTATGGGCTTAACGGGCAAACAATACTTGCTTTCTCGGCCGCCTTCTTTGAAAGACGGTTAAGCTGTTGGTATCTACGTGCTGTCTGGCGGCATTCATCGCTCCAAGTGAAGAAGTCTCGTCTATAGACTAGTCTAATTTTCTTTTCTCTCTCTCTCTAACAATAAGAAAAGATTCAAACTTTACCACCAAAATACTTTATCACTCAAAGCCCGAGTGGAGCCCGTGTAATTTTCCAGAATAAAAGGTCGATTTTTTTGTTTCTTACTTCTGTGATTATTGGGGGTATTTCACAGTCAGTTAAAAACAGAGTGCGATAAATTGTTTTTTTTTCGCAAATTGTAGAATTATATTTTTGATTGTTCGTTAGATAGCATATAACGTGCTTTCTCGAATTATAATAAATCAGTTATGTAGTGATGACAAAAACGTTGACCCTTTTTGTACCGAGGGCTCGGAAAGTAGACTGGAGTATAAATTTTCTGAAATTTCTGAAAGGATAGTGATTATGCTATAGTCTCCGACTCAAAGTCACATTAACACGCAGAGCGTTATGCGAATTCTTAAAGAAATCCTCGTCAGGCCACGCCCGTTGCTTAGAAGCTGTGGTATATTATATTGTCAGCCACGGGTGGCTGGCGCAATCTAACCAGAAAGTTTAGCGTAAACAACTGATTGCTGACGTGGTACTTAACGTCTCGGGTAGAAATTATAGTGGGGCCCGTTTCGGGCGTTCTCAGGGTGCCTGATTGCACGGTTACAGCACTCGTAAGGCAGCCCTTAGCGCCCCGTTAGAATCTGTAACGCCTCGCCTAATACGATCCTGATCAGGTTGCCTAATCACGGCGCTAATGGTTGCCTTACGGGTGCCATAACAGTGTCCTACTACAGTTTATACCTAGAGTAACATAACATAAATCTGTACACAATCTATAAACACTTGTCAAAAGATATATTTTCATCAACGGGTGATACTGGTGATACGATGTAATGGCTTTCCGTGAAAATTAAAATATATAATGTTCTCAGTTGATTTTAGTAAAGTGTATGAGCGTGGAACGTACAAGTTAAAACGCTGCGAAAAAACGTTTATATCGGAACCGTAAAGAATTCCCAATATCTACTAAGAAATAATAAGATATTTCTATTGAAAACTTTAAAACAAAGTACGTCGACAAATTACAATCATCACTCATATTATTGGTCGTGATAAGTCGTTTTAATGCTCATGAAACAAACTTTCTTCGCCTACTTATCATTATTCTCGCGCCCTTCCACTTCTGAGAACTGAGAACGCCGGCGTCCATCTGTGTGGCAACGGGTGAACTAGAGGGTCCCTGCGATATTGTCGTGTCGCGCTGAAGTGGGGAAAGCGAGTGCGCTGCTCCGTTACGAAATTAATGGGATAGTATAGCTGTCTCAGCAGGCCGCGGTAAGACAAGCATGAGTACAGCGGTCTTACGGCTTATTTATGTCCAGTGTACTGTGTAAGAGATTGTAAGCGGTTATGTAGAAGAAAGATAACTAAAGTTCGAAAATCCGGTACAATTTTGTTTTTCACAAGATGCACTGACATGAGACATATGCAGCAAAACAGCTATTGTCACGTATTTGTTGCGTAAGAAATTTCTACGTGTCAAACATTTTTATCACGACTATCATGATTGAAATATGTATAATCTATATAGAATGTATTATTAAATTGATTATTAAAGTTTTCCGATCATATGATAATCCCCGAAGGCAGTATGTACTGAAGAGAATTTCTTCGTAAAAATATCATAACAATCTAGTTACTTTCCGAAGCATGAAATTATTCCGTAATATTAGAAGTATTACCTACTTTTGTACCACTATTAGCGGAAAATTGAACAGTAATTTACACCAGTTATTATCTTCATAATTATCATTAGGAACGTTTAGTAGTCGAAGGATACATTTTGTCCCTTTAAACTTTTTTTTATCTCGACCCGGTCGCGAAAGAACAAAGTTTTTTAAGTGTGCGTTGACTCTTCGAGAATGTTGTTCCGCTAAATCGAAAAAAATTGTATCGACTAATTCTACTGACTATATTTCCATTATAACCCTGCCGGACGGTAAGAACTTCGAACGTTCAAGAGGGGAATGATTGGGAGATGCAGTGGTGTAATTTACAAATAAGTTCTCGCATATTGAAACACTGATTATATTAACGTGAATTAAATCCGGCATGTCTAAAAAATAATGGCCTAAAGTATCGAAGAGTGGTTTTACCCCCTTTATCATGAAATATTGGAAAAACAAAAAACATGTATGCGCTATTTTTCATCATCTACGGGTATGGAAAATACCCCCTAATCAGTTTAAAACTCTCGGAGATACGTATGAAAAAATTGCATGTTTGCAATAAACAATATGAAACTTCTTATTATCTGCATCGTTCTCATTTCCAGTGTATAGTGTGCGCAAAAAAACATTGTTAAAATTTGTAATTTTTTTTTGGATATCTCGTCCTATTCAAAAGTTATCAGCGATTTTTCGTCCATTCTACTAACATGTCAAAGTTCTTCAAAATCGGAGTGTTCGACCTCGGACAGGTTCCTTGTTAGCGTATTATTATCAAAATGCCCAACTGAATTCTGCCTCGTATAAGAATTTGCATACCATCGCTGGATTTACGGAATGAACTTCACTTTAAATATGTAGAATATTATATGGATGAGCATTTTAAAAATGCGTGGCGGGGGTGTACCGATGATGGCTTACTCTTAATTATTTCACTGAGAATTAAGAAATAGACTATGAATAAGGAGAAGGAGAGGAACCATGACGATGGAGTTAATCAAAGAACAAAAATGTGATATATCTAACCTGACTGACAGGAAAACGTCCGGTGCAGAGCTCACACTCTTGTTGCAAAAATGCGATGGCCGACTCGATACTCGTGCACTGTTTAGCTGCATGAACTGCCTCGGTATCTTTGAAATTTAGCGCTAGCAAACTTGCTGCGATTTCCGCTTCGTCATAGGTCAAGACTTGTCCCTCGGCGAGCAAGCGTCTGGCTGTTCTCTGCACCAAATATTAATACATTCTATTAGCGTTGAGATGGCATGCAGCCGATCTCTTATATATCGATCGGCGTTAATCTTTAAGAAGGTTCTTTAGTACGGGTTCTTCTTAAATGCCGACCGTTTTGGACGAATTAGGTCAACCATGTAAAGAAAAAAAGTTCCTAGTAAGAATAAATAAATTTAAACTGGCTGTCAATATAAGTTAGAAATGTTCCAGTAAAAATATTCAAAATCTGGTTGTGTCGACAATATCTGCTCAAATGTACAGGGCAATATACTCGTATGAAACCTATTGTAAGCGAGTGTGAGTGTAAATGCACGAAGGAAAACAGGCGACGCCCGTGACTAAGGGTGGGAGAAGAATGAAGAGTCAGTTGAGCTTGTGGCGTGAGAGTGGATAGTGCCTCCTTAAAGAACTACCAATATTTCTTCGCAATTATATTATTCTTTTCGTATTAAATATCATCTCATTTAGTTTTACCCATCCTGAATCTAACGAGTAATGATCGAACATTAATACGATCACACTATACAATTCACATTTAGATTTTAGAGGCCAGAGCTTGGTCTAATAATGGCGAACAAAGCACCTATGTATACATTAACTCTAACACGAAAGTATTTCCTACAAACGAAGTTCCTGTGCATTATATTCCCTCTTTAAGACAATTCACAGAATCATCTGGAGTATCTAAAAAAGAATGATAACCCAAAGAAGTTGAAGCCGAACAGCTGCGAAAGGTGAACATGACGCAACTCGTGCACCAATTGTGATAGTCTAAAAGTGATCCATTGAAGTAAAACACCGTCCCGCATTTTTTTACTTCCCCGGCTCACTATACCTCCCGCCGCCACTCCATATATACACAGTGTTAAGCAACTATCTGGACATCGAATACACTTATAGTAGGTAACTGGCGCCAGTATCAGCGAAATAGTTTTTTTTTAGATTGCTCCTTTTCTTGTAGGTCTTGAAAGAATAACTATTAATTAACAAATGCCGTGTCGACACAGCAGAAGAAATTTGTTACTATGAACACTCACAATCAGCCTCAGGAGGCTCCATTGTATTGTTCAAGTTTATAAACGTTGCGAATTAATATAGCGAGATTTTTCTGTGTCCAGATAGTTACCTAAGAGCCTTTATAAAAACGTGAATAAAAATGTCAACTATTTCTAACCAAGACTGGATGAAACGGTAATTTGACCCGTGCGCGTGTGTCATAGTTGCAATATAAAAATACGTCCCTACAAACAAAGCTTATGTGTATAACGTGGATAAGGCTCTGGGATGGGTATACTCGAGTAAGAGAGCAAAGGAGTATTAAAATGAATATTTTCGGGCGAAGTCGCGATGAATGTCAACAAAAACCGTCCACCATTCATCAGCCGGGGTATTCTCGTATTCTTCTTAAAGAACTCCTCCATTGGGGAGTTTACGTCATTGTTTGATCCCGTTAAATCCCCACATATCTAGAATGAGATTTCATCGCAGCTCTCATCTCATCGCTCTCGTATATAATTCTAAAAGTTTGAGGGTTTCCTGGTATATTATAGTCCACAAATATGAAGATAAACCTATTTTTAGTTTTGGTATTTAGTATTATTCTTCGAAAGAATTTAATAAAATTCAGAAAATGATAAGAGATAAGCTAACAAACTCTTGGGAAAATGAATCACTTTTATACTGGTATTGGGCGGGTCACTAGGAGATTGGAAGCTGCATACGCTATAGTCTTATTATAGGCATCTATTGCCTTTGCAAGCATTCAATAAAAGCAAATAAATTCACTAATCGTAACTACTTCCAAAGTTTAGACGTTGGATTTATGGGGGTAACGTTTGGATTGGCTGGGGGCGACTACAACTCTAAACATCTGTTAAAATATTTTGTTTTTACCACGCCGGAACGCCAATGAGAGCGTCTCTTTTTTCCATCAATATATTTCCTCTTACATTAGCGTCTCTGTACGAAATCTTATTTCTATTCTTTATAATAAATCTAATCGTTGTTCACACTTCCTTGTGTAATCAGATTTGCAATAACCTAAATCCAACAATATCCACATGGGGGACCAAGACTATCCACCTCTAAAGACCGAAAATTTTAAACAACAATGACTGAAAAAAGTGCGATCGGTTAGTGTTAAAACAACCTATTTGGTGACCCAGTGGCAGAAACAGAACTCTTAAAGTATTGGAATTTTTTGCAATAAAAACATACTAAAAACTGCACAGACTTTCAATCTCACTTAAACCTATCGTCAGACCACATTTTAGTGTTATTAACACTAAGCAATGGTATTATCACTAAGCCGAAGACTCCATTATAACATAACAAAAACGGGGACTGAGCTTCCTTCAAAGGTAAACTATGTAAATACATCAATTTAACCATAAATACCATTCAATAACGAGAACGAAAAAGATGGTGCAACTTAATATATAGTTAAATTAATACAATATTCAACCAAGGCGGTTACAACAGGAATTAACCAAAGGGAAATAACCAGCAACTATCCAAATAAATAAAAGAAAAAAACGAATCGACAAAAAGAGCCGAGGAGAACATGGCAGCTAAGTAGAAGCCCCATCGGCAAAACTGACTTCAACAGAGTTTCTCCGCACATTTGTTGTATCTAATATAAGTTAAGTAGTGTGGTAGACTCGCCACCATTATGGACGAAAGCCGGAACACACCAGCAACGCCAACGGTGTAAGCACACACTAGTCTAGCGCTCCGAGTAACGGAGTTGCAAATTTAGTATTCGAGTTAGAAAAACGTCTTTCCGCCAGATATGTAGAGAAAAAGAGAATACACTCCTTGCAAATTTACTTTGTGATAAAAAAACAAGTGATCTATATATATTGTGATGATGGTCAATTTTCATCCACCTTCTTTTCTCTTTCCCACGCGTCTCTCGCATTCCCTTTTTGCCTACGTGACTCCCTGCAGCTACACCCTCGCTATCGCAGGGGCATCTGGCCTTCGAAATACAAATAATCTCTGTTTCCCGGTAAGGACCCAAAACTACATCAGTTCCATTTTCCACGATCCCGCCATAAAACATCTATCTTTATGGTCTGACCCGCCTCAAGTCCGAAACAGCTGCCATTCCTAGAATCTTCCAAGACATTTCCGCCTCCAGAATGTTCTAACTCCTAAATTCTCTCCCTACCAAACCGCGACTTTCCCATGAGTCAATGTTATAAAAACCACCCTCTCCTTAGATTAGCTAGTTAGTAGTTTTCCGATCATCCAAGCAGCAACGTTACGCTGTCCGTTGTAACACTGAAAATAAAGTCTTGTGCTTCTCGATTAAGTGTCTACCGCGTTTTACTTCTCAACCACCGCGTTCCGTAGCCGAGTCGGCAGCCCCAATCACAATAAATAAATTAATAAATAACTCGCGACATCACAATATTATACGAAGCGTTACATTTTTATAGAACGTATGTAACAAGACAAAAATGAGGAAAATCGTAAAAACAATAACAATAATGATTATGTGTGGTATGAAACAAGTTACGTGATGACACCAACGTCTATAAACGAGCTTCCTCGACAGCCCGTTATACAGATGACGAAATAACGCAATTCCTCATCTGTATATAGTATTAGATAATGAGAAAATGGGCGAAATATTTGTGGCGGCAAGTTTGTTGGCAGGCAATACAAATATAAATTCTCAAAAATATTCTTCGTTTTGATATTATTGAAGAACTTTTGCAATTACACGATTGTAATACACTCAAATCCTAATAAGTGCAGACCATTTCATTTTATCAATAAAACGGTGGGCGAAAAAAGTCGTTCAATTCTGTTTGGGACAGAATACGGGATTTTTTCAAGCTTCGTTTGTAGACATTGGTAGCACGGGAGATTGACAGTCTACATTGCGGATAATTGGACAATTTGCATCTTTTCGTTGATTACTGACCTCCCTCTCATTTTTGGGAGAGTTATCCTTATTGTCCTCAGCCGCGACAGTCTTGAACAAGCTCGTCTTCTTTACACGTGGCATGTCACCTTCAAATTGCTCTATGTAACTCGCTACAACCGAAAAACGCTCTTTCGATAATTTCTTTCTGGCCATAACTTTCAGTTCGGAAGGTTTTGTATCTTTAACAGTCTGTAATTCGCTCGTAATTTCCCTGTTGCCTTTAAGTTTCGACTTTTGTCGCGACAGAACTTTAGGTCCCGCCATTTCAGTATTGGTTTTCACCATATTAGTGTTGGCAAGGGTTTCGATACTTTCATCTGTATGAGAAATCAATTGTAACATTTCTTCGCTCGCATAATCTTCTCTCGTTCTATTGACGAGGCTGATCGCAGCGGTATCATTGTGGCTATTATTATTGCTTTTATTGACATCAATGTCAGACTTGTTTTTCATTTGCTCCGTAGCATGATGTGCAATTAATATATCTATCACCGATACCTCTTCTTTCTCCTCATCTTCTGTAGAGTGGCTCTCTTCATCTTTAATTTTTTCTTCATCGTCTTTTATTTCAAACGAACTATTAGAGCTTTCTTCGTCAGATGTAACTTCAGTTTCAAAATTTTTCGAATAATCTTCAGCGTCTTCCGAATTCTCATACCCCTCCGACTGTTCATCATCGTGAACATATCCTTGAAGCTCGCTATCCGACGACGCCGATTTAATACCGCCTAATGTATTTTGCAACATAATCTCATCATTTACGTCTCTAAAATCCTGATATTTTGATATTTGGTAATTGATTTTGCTATTATTCGAATGGCCGGATTTATCACTTTCTTCTGCTTCATAATCTTGAGAAATGTCTTCGGGTTCCGAGTAAACGGAATGTGTTGTATCATTCTTAGAATTTGTTTCAGATTCTGAGTGATCCGATGGTGAACATTGTTCAACACTCATACTCTCTTCGACATGAGTTCTGTGTTCAAAATATGCTATATCCTGAGCTTTATTAATATTGTCAAGCTCCCTCATGGGCTTAAATAATACCGATGACAATGGTGTATCCTCACTCTTTACCTCGTGCAACGTTGAATTTTTCGATATGCCGATGTCAACGTCTCGATGGACATTACCAGTATCAAGTAGTCGATCCTCGTCCATTTGCACTCCTAAAGTTTCTATTTTTTCTACACCATTGACGTTTTGATGGATGATTACCTGACGAATTGCTGGTGGAGAGATCAGCGGTTTTCTTGATATTTGGGCATTTTGTGCAATTAGGACTTTAGGCGTATTAATTACTGACCCGTTCGAATCTTTAACCTCAATAGGATTGTGTCTCGAAAGAGATATATTTCGAGGTAAAAGTTTGGACTTACCCTTGAAAATAGGAATTTTCGATGGAGTAATAACTTTCGGTGGTAATTGTACTGGAGTTGTGTTTTTTATTTTTTCAATAGATTGCATTGTATTGTTAGAATTAGGGATCATCGTTTCCTTACTAATCTTTGCAAGAATATTTGTGGTTTTTTTGCCATTGACTACAGGAGCTTTCTGTTTAATGATGTTCGATTCTGTCGGTACGATCGGTGGTATAATGTTCACTGGTCGCCTCTTAATGATTGATCTACCATTCGCAGATTTAACTGCTTCTTTCCCTTTCGGAACTTTTAAACTTTTTTTTGCCATTTCCGATAACGAATCATTTGTTTTCACGAGCTTGATGTCTTTGTATGGCTTGGTCGTAACTGGTGAATTTTTACCTACATTTTTAGGAACCTCTTTGGCTTGTGATATCGACGTATTTTTTGACTCACTGCTGAATATAACACCAACTTTTCTCGAGACGGGAGAATATTTTTTTATACATTTTATCGGCACTTTCTTGCTGAATGATCTCTTAATTGGTGAACGCGGTCTCGTTTTCGTATAACACGTGGCTGTGGACACTACATTTTTCCGAATTTGTTCCGCCATTACTTTATTAGTTGACAATTGAGTGTTCAGAGTCTTATCGAATTTGTGGATCATATTTGGCGATTTGTTGGTCTCGGATGAGCTTGGAGTATATATCACATTATTGGCTATTGGTGCTTCAACGTTGTCAATTGCCTTCGGATCTTTAACTATATCAATAGATATAGAAGGTTGATTAGTTCGGTTGTCCACATTATATTCTGCGGGTTTTTGCCCAGCGGTGCTTTCATTCACTGATATATCCCTAGTTCCGAATGAAGGAATCACTGGTACCGCATCTTTGCTCGGAGCTTCAAATTCGAAGCTAGAATAAGTGGATGACTGAATTGCAGAGTCAATAATTTGATGTCTATCGCTAATTATATTCTCGGCTTTTTCAGTAAGAAAAGCCATTTGATTTGGAGATACTAATAGTTCATCACTATCCCTGTTGTTTTCACCGAGTACTTGAATTTGCACCGGCATTGAAATTGGCATTTCAAAGTGTTCATCGCTATTACGAATTTTGTCAGCACTCATTGGGATGTCAACGGACATATCAATTTCAGATTCATTTTTTGTTGTGTTATTAGTGATTTTGTGCTCCAGGATTTGAATTTGCGTTATGCATTTTTCATCCGGATCGCTGACTAGAAACTTATCTTTCGAGATTATGGGTGATATGACCGATGGTGTATCCCTTGGTGAGCCCTTTGTGTTAGCTTCGAAGTAATCGTTTGAACCAACCTCCGACAATGTTTTATCGATTTCGGGGACTACGGCTACTGTTTCAAAAGCTGGTTGGCCCAAAGAGGTGACGTTGATTGGCGAAATCGTTGGATCCACGAAGTTCTCATTATCGTTCGTACTGGCTGTTGGATTAGAACTCAGTGAATTTAGTTGCGAAACATTGGCCATTGCTTTTAATTCTGGCATCTGGTTATCTAAACACTTTTTATCTATAGTGTGATCATGTGCGTCGATCGTTGTCACTGTTTCAATTAGCCTAGGATTAGACAAGTCGTGTGCTCCGGTAATGTTTAACAGCCGATTAGAAAATCGATCGTTATTTGATTTATCATCGTTAGTAGTCAGCGAAGCACTCTCAGGCGAGCCAAAAGTCGATAAGTCGTGGGTGATTATTAGGGTGGTCATGGGAGAAGTTTTAACATCAGTTAGGGCACTGTGCACATGAGTTTCATGGATGTTCAATGTTTTTAAAGTCGTCTCCGGAAGTGCTGAATTTTTAACGGTTTCGGGAACTTTGGTAGTTTCATTATGCACATTAGATAGTGCATTGGCCTTTAGCGAAGTTATGCTTGCTCTTGACAGCGGTAATTTCGCCATCATCGTCGTAAATTTATTTTTCAGGGATCGTAAGTTTAAGCGGGACTGCGAAATTTCTGAGGCCGATGTTTGTTTTTCTAAAGTGCAATTATTAAGATTTTGTTTATCTACGCATGGTATGGAGATCGCCGGAATTGCTTTCCCCGCTAATTCGTCAATTGTTCCAAAACTTATTTTGTCACACGATCCAATAACTGGTGAGTTTAGCGCCAATTCTGTAGTTTCTGGCGTAGCTGAATCTATTTCAGCCTGACGATTGTTATCTGTGAAAATGGTGTGAGTTTTGTTGATTTGATCAGATCCAAATTTACATACTGGGTCATGTGATATATGATCTTTATTTTCGAATTCATTCGTCGACAAATGTTCTCGACTATTGTATTTTATCTGTGAATCAGAGTCTACCGAGGCAGTCCTTGCATAAACATCAGCTCTATCGCCGTAAACATGTTGCTTTTCTATTGAAATGTTTGAAGAATCTAACTCTGCAGCAAGATTTGGTTCCTGTTCCATCACTTTAACTTGACTCGATACAGATGATGTTGCAACATTTGTGGATCCCAATTCATTTAACGCCGCAGTCAAGGATTCCCTGAGCTCCACGGGTAACTCCTTGACAGATAATAACAATTGTTTAATGTTCACAAAATCTACGTGATTAGTTTCCGCATTATCATTCGTTCGAGTATCAGATGAAGCTGCAATCATTGAAGTATCAACTTCCAATTGCTCTTTATTCGGAGTTGAAACTCCAATTAGTTGGTCGCCAAAATCGGTTCCTACAATCTGATCGCTCGTTGCATTTTGCATTTTCACCATATTCTTTGTCTCTTCCGTCGATTCTTTGTCTAGCAGTAACGATTCAATTTGCTCCACACTGTCAGACATTACTGTAATATCGCTACCGACATTCGATACCATTAACGAACATTCATCAATGCCTTCAGGGATTCCGTTGGGTCTCGCCTGAGTTTTAACGGTAACAGATGCAATTTTCGTACTAGTCTCATGTCTAGCATAATTTTCTTCGCTCGACCCAGAGCCTAGAAAACCATCCGTCTTGGGAGTCATGTCTGCATCAGGACCGATTAATAACTCATTCGTTTTATTACCAACAATCGCCGATGATATTTCTTCTTTCTCTAACAACGGGTATACGTTGTTGCTCAAATTCTCCATCTGTGGTTCAAAGTTGGCCTGCAACGCCAGGAAATCATGAATTACAGGAGACATTACCTGCTTCTTCACTTCCTTATCCGTTCCGTCCTGCGTATGTTCATTACTTTCCGATACATCACCGACCGCACCAGCTGCATCTATAGAAATGTTCAAACGCACGCATTAACATTGTATAGTCATCCAATGTACAGCATAAATAAAACTTAAATAAAGGAACTGTACCAAAAGCAAATATTTAGAAGTACTCTAACGATTCACCAATAGCGCCTACTACTTATTTTTTTGTAAAGTACTCAAAGTTGTAATGACAGGAGAACTGCGAAACTGATGAATATTTTTTGTAGAGGCCTACTTGTATTTTCTAATACTTTTCTGTGTTCCACTACTACAGATTTCTCATAATTGCAAGTAATCTGCTGGTAAAAATTTTCAGTTGCTCAAAATAGTGCTATATAGAACGTTTATATGAAAACTTCTACATTCAGAACAGAAAATTCTCGTATAATCTTCACCATTTCTCGCAAACTCTTAGCAATCACAAACGTCAGAAACTAAATAACAGTCGTCAGAAAATTGTTGAAAGTATGGATGTATATGGATCAAATCAAGTGAGATTGAAGAGTTTCTTTTATAATTCGTGTACGTTATATATGTTAGTGACCAATACACCTAACAAACAACTTGGCCAAAGAACCACAAGTCCACGTTCGGAAATATCATAAATTTTTGCAACAAGTTTAACTTTGCAATGGAAACTATCATCGCAATGCATAATGGGAGGCCACATGCTCCAGTCAGTCGATACCTAAAGATCGATACCTTAAATCACACCGATGGCAATACTAAGCAGAAATGAAAATTGCTCAATCAGTACATCAACGAGCCTGTGGCAACACATAACACTTCCGGGCACAGTTTTTATAGCTATATCATTTGGTAGTTTCTGGCGTAAAACAGAAAAAAGATAACATCATCTTGTACGGCGCACGAGCGTGTCAGCTCGTGCGAAAATCCCGCTATTATTTCGCGTAACGTTTTAGAGCTCGTCACGTGTGTCTACAAAAACAGTATTCCTCCTGAAATATATATATATATATATATATATATATATATATATATATATATATATATTGTAACGTTGTACAATTTCCCTCCCGCCGTGGCCCCTCAAAGGCAACCGTTCCACGTAAAATTTGAACAAGTAAGTTATAAATTATTATTTAATCCCCTAATTCCCATCCCTCCCAATTATTGTATACTGTGCAACACTTATCGACGCCCTGAAGAAGCCCACCATCAGAAGAAACCTATCACCGTGAAGAGATCGCCGAAGGAATCACAGGACGTCCCGGAAAATACGCCCATCGGTACACCACACGCATGCACTCGCACAACTCACCTGTCAACAACTCGCACAATTCGAATATTCCCCCGTTTTCAGCCATCAATCGGCATGGTAACGGAGAGACAAGCGAGATGGCAGCAGCGCGCACCGAGCATCCTAGATTACCCATACCCTAAATCCCGATATTCCTGAGAGCGACCCTGCAATATCGACCTAATTACGCCCATCTCCCGCTAGATCTCCCCCACTATCATTCCCAGCTATCGATCCCCCATCGACCTGATATCGAGTAACCCGTGCCGCTGCTGCCCAATCAAAAATCAGGACGTCCCGGCCACGAGGCCGAGGAATTTTGGAGCTTCCGTTCGACGACATAACTCGCACTTTTGCGGATAGCCACCGGCGAGTACGGACGACTTTGCGACACGAATTACAAAGAAAAAAAAAGAAATTGTTAATTAGAGGAAATAGATTGGAGAAGAAATTTAGAGAAAAGAGCGGAGAGTGAGAGAATGATAGAAGTGCGGAGCGTTAGAGTGAGAGAGTGAGAGTGAAGACGAGAGAAATTATATCAAGAAAAGGATACTGATCACGAAAAGAGAAAGACGAGACATCACCACGCCACACCAACGAATTGTAAGTGTTGCACAGTTCCTTTTGAAAGATATTTGGCATATTCCCTTTTTAATATTTACCCCCTTTTTCTCTCGAGATAATTTGTGTTTTAGAGTACCCCCTCCCGACTCCTTAGTGCGTTTTTGAGGTCTTTCCCAGAAATAATATTTTGAGAAACATAAATTTTGTTTTTATTCAAACGTGGAACGGTTGTGTGCGACTAGCCGTTAAAATTAGAGTAACCCTCTCTCCCTTCATTCCCCTTCCCCTGTCGCCAGTTTCCAACCGTCCCACCTTCTAGAACATCCCGAAGTTCAAATCAATTTCGAAACACCAGTGGTAATCAGCAAGAGGCCAAATAGAGTCGGAGAACCCCCTTTCCTGAGATACCCCTCCCCTCCCCTTAGAGCCGTTACTTATAATAGTATTATTTGCGTATTATTTTTTTTTTTGGTTTTCTATCTTTTTGTTTGTTAATTTACGAAATTAACTGGCGCCCAAAAGCTTCATTTTTGAGACTAGTTGCGCCCCGGAGATCGTCCGCCAATAATAAGATTTATTTTGGTTTTTGCTTCTTCGTGGATAATACAATTTTTTTGAGATTTGTTAACAATTTTGTATAATAAAGTCTTTGTTATTTTGTTTTTGTCAATCATTGCTCAATTTATCACTTTAGTTACCCCCGTCCCGTGATATCCCCCTCCCATCGGCGTGACAATACAGGGTGAATTGCGTAAGGGGTGCCATCCGGGATTTCAAGGTAGATGGGCAAAGTACGATCAAAAGTTGCAAATAAACATTAGGGATATTATTAATAATTTACGAGATATTAATTTTTTTAATCGCACCTATCAGAGCGCGCCCAGAAGCGTTGAAGCCACCCACTCCCACCCTAGCCGTAGATATAGCATAGATTAGGGCGTTACCTTTGTGTTTGCAAAATTCAGAGCAGTCAATTTTATTGATTGTATTAGTACGCAGTCATTTTTTATTCGCGGTCATTGGTTGCTCTGAATTTTGCCCGGCCTAGTTCACTGCGCTATCTCTACGGCTATGGCGGGGAGTGGGAAGCTCCAACGCTTCTCGCGAAGGTCGGCTAAACTCAGAGCAGCCAATGCTCGAGAAAAAAAAATGACTGCGGAAAAATACAAGCAATCTAATTGACTGCTCTGAATGTTGCAAACCTAAATGTAACGCCCTAATCTATGCTATACTATGGCTAGGGCGGGGGTGGATGTGGGCAGCTTTAACGCTTATTGGCACGCCGGGCAAAATTCAGAGCAACCAATGACCGCGAATAAAAAATGACTGCGTACTAATACAATCAATAAAATTGACTACTCTGAATTTTGCAAACACAAAGGTAACGCCCTAATCTATGCTATATCTACGGCTAGGGTGGGAGTGGGTGGCTTCAACGCTTCTGGGCGCGCTCTGATTGGTCCGACTTAAAAAATTAATATCTCGTAAATTATTAACAATATCCCTAATGTTTATTTGCAACTTTTGTTCGTACTGTGCCCATCTACCTTGAAATCCCGGATGGCACCCCTTACGCAATTCACCCTGTATATTGTTAAATATCTCGCAAATAACGCATATTATTAGTATTATTTTTTTACGTGATCTCGTTTATGTGAGGTCCCGGAGCCTCACAAACCTGTGGCAGTGCTGCCACCTGTACCAATAGCAGTCGCGAAAGATTTATCGACGGAGCAAGAGAACTAACTGACGTCAAGTGTCATCAGTGAAAACAAACACTTCAAGCTAGGGAGATTTTTTAATGCTTTTACAAGGGAGGTATAGACCAAAAACTCGGTATACGAATAGCATGTAGACTAAATTATCTTTCTTTATGTACAAGGACCAAAGAACTATGATAAACTTTATACCGGTTAATAACGTTAAAGAATGCGCATTTTGTTATTTACGAACTGTTGAGAGTTGTTTAATTATTTCCCTGAGTGTTAATACCTACAATTGGTGACCCCGAGGTGACCCTCGTGAAGAAAGTGCGGGTAACAACAAAAAAACCTCGTGTCGTGAATACAAAGGGATGTCGACTGCGCGCACGCCGCCACATAGGACAAAGAAAAGTCTAAACAATGAAACTGATATGGTCGGCAGCAATAAAACCAGTAATTTTCGAGACTGCCGTGAGGGAAGAAACGAAAACTAGCGAAACAATTACAAAACACTCGTGGGAACGTAGCTGAAATTCTAAATGAAAACGTGATCTCAGCTATTAGCAAAATTCTTTAAACTAACGCCGTTTCGCCGTGAAAGACCAGGCGTATAGTTTTATATAGTTAAATAAGATTTAGCGCCTTAACAGGCAGTGTAACTGCCGACAAGCTACTTGCGCTTCAAAAACGGGATCCGTAAATAGTCCGGCACTGAGCAACCGATCGCCTTAAAATTTCGAGGGTTCATATAGAATTACGGCATAAAGTGCATGACAGTCTCATTTTTCTAAAACTTTGGAAAAATTTATGCAGATTCAGTTACCACCGGAAAAATTTTTCCGGTGGTAACTTTTGGAAAAATTTTGGAAAAATACGACTGTCGTGCACTTTATGCCATAATTCTCTATGTACCCTCCAAATTTTAAGGCGATCGGTTGCTCAGTGCCGGAAAATTTACGGACCCCGTTTTCGAAGCGCAAGTAGCTCGTCGCCAGCTACACTGCCTCTTAAGGATCAGGAACGATGAGGCAAAGCACATCGCAGCCTCAAAAGCTCTCGACTCAGGCACTGTCGACGAAGTAGCCAATGTAGTGTTGCATCCGCCAGACAGGCATAAGCACGACCATCTTAAAAATGCTATTATTCAAAGGTTCTCAAAATCTAGAGAAATGCAAGTGCCAAAACTACTACACTCGTTGTGGCTAATGTGAATGCCATCTTATATCCGGTATATGCTTGTTATGTCAGGGAACTTCAGTCTTGACACACTTGCTGAGATGGCTAATCGAATACTGGAATCCGTGTCGCCATTTTAGGTTATGGGGACAGCCCTGGCACCGATGAGGATCAATGCAGACTACGCACAACTATTAGAAGAAGTCCAAGAGGTTCGCCACATGTTTACTCAATTCCTGAATTTGACTACAGACAGCGAAGTGAGATACAAGAGATGACAGGACAGATCACGCAGACGACGCAGCTCAAATAGTGACAGGTCCCGGAGATGCGTCAAAAGTTGAACACTCCCAATGACATAAGGATATGTTTCTATCACCGACGATGTGGTGCCGAAGCAACAAATGCACACCACCATGTAGCTTCGAGCCAAAGAATAACGAGATAAATTAATGAAGCTGTCACTAATAGAGACGTTCGGTGACAGCGAAAACATACTCGAAGACTTGACATCACCCGAATATAGACTTACTATTCACGATAATAATACTCAACTCACGTTCTTCATCGATCGAGAGTCGTCGGTAATGGTTATTCGTATCAAAACGATGGGGCGAAAACACGTTGGCTGTAGAGAAAACCTCTACGTAGCCAACAATACTGTAATAGAAACTTATGGACTAAACGTTATGGTCGTTAATCTGAGTTTGGGAAGTGAGTACAATGGCCATTCCTGACGTCCAGTCACCGATCATTTGGGCGGATCTCATAGCGCATGATGGAATTTTCATCGGCCTAAAAATTAAAAAGCTATCGATCCGGCGACGTCGCTGACGTCTGCTGACACCGTGGTTAAGGCTTTTATATATGCAATATGAACAGTAAACGAACAGGGTGAGTACAAGCATTTATCAAAAATGTATATGGATATTTCCAGCCCATCCTCCACACACAGGCACACACATACACTCATAGACACACAGACACACAGACCCTTGGGGACTACCTTACAGGTTGGTAACGAAGAAGCTGGTGGGACGGCAGCCGATACCCGGACTATCGTGCCCGGAGCGAATGCGGGAAATCGTGAGGACCCTATTCCCGGTCCAAGCACGACGGTCAGCGGAAGCATGGCAAAACAAGGAGCAGAGGATAGATCCTCTGACCATCGAGGAGCTCCAGGAGGCGAAAGAGCGGCTTAAAGGCGGAAAGGCACCTGGGCCCGATAACATCCCAAACGAAATCGTACGAGAGGTTATCGAAGCGTGGCCAGAACTGCTGCTGGAAGCATACAACGTGGGTCTCCAGGAAGGAGTTTTCCATGAGCGATGGAAGAAACAGAAGCTGGTCCTTCTACGAAAAGGGGACAAGCCACTGGAAGAGCCATCGTCATACCGCCCGATTTGCCTACTGGACAACATGGGGAAACTCTTTGAGAGATTGTTGCTTCAAAGACTGCAAAAACACATCGAAGCAAATGGAGGTCTGTCTCAAAACCAGTACGGATTCCGGAAAGGACGCTCAACGGTTGACGCCATAGCTCAAATAGTCGAGGCTGCAAAAACGGTGAAACAGGGGACCTGGAAAAGCAAGGGTTTCTGCGCTCTGGTGACGCTTGACGTGAAGAACGCGTTTAACACTGCGAGGTGGGACAGGATCATGAGTGCCCTAACGACAAGGCAGACCCCGGAATACCTGCGGAGGATGATCGACAGTTACCTGAACGACAGAATACTCATCTACGAGACGGAAAATGGCTCTGTTGAGTATGAAGTGACAGCAGGAGTGCCACAAGGATCGGTTCTTGGGCCGTTTTTGTGGAACTTGATGTATGATGGACTGCTCAACCTTGAACTTCCGAGGGGAGCAACGATAATCGGCTTCGCGGACGATGTAGCCGTGGTCGTCACGGCGCGGACGACGGGAACTCTGGAGGTAGCGACAAACGAGAGCATGCGACGAGTCAGTACATGGCTCAAAGAAAACGGACTACAGCTAGCAGTCCAGAAAACGGAAGCGGTCTTGATCACGGACAAACGGTTATTCACCCCACCAAACCTAGTCCTGGAAGGGGAGATAATCCCATGGACGAAGGACATAAGGTACCTCGGAGTACAGGTGGACAGTGGACTTCGGTATGTGAATCACGTAACTAAAACAACGGAGAAAGCAGCGACAACAGCAGCAGCACTTGCGCGATTGATGCCGAATATCCGTGGGCCCAAAGAAGAAAAAAGGAGACTGCTGAATAGTGTGATACATGCTAAAATATTGTACGGAGCCGAGATATGGGTAGAGGCTATGGACAAGGTGGGAGCGAAACGCAAACTGGCGGCGGTACAGAGGCGCAGCGCTCTAAGAATAATATCCGCCTACAGGACCGTGTCCGAAGAAGCAGCACTCGTACTGGCAAGCACGCCACCAATCGACCTGGTGATACAAGAGAAGCAAGAAGTGTATCGTGAACTGCGCCAGTACATTGAAGGACAAGACAGGGATCATGAAAATGCAATTATCAGGACCAGGGCACGTCAAAGGCTTATGGTGAGATGGCAACACCGGTGGGACGCTGCGACGAAAGGGCGATGGACGCATAGGCTCATTCCGGACGTAGAAGCATGGTACAATCGAAACCATGGACAAATGGGTTATTACCTCACCCAGGCGCTCACGGGCCATGGTTGTTTCAACGCCTACTTGGAGAAATTTAAAAAGACAGACAACTCACAATGTTATCACTGTGGTCATAGTCCAGACGATGCGTGTCACACGATATTCATGTGTCCAGCACAGGAGGACGAGAGGACCAGCTTACAAGCAGCGCTGCGCGGCACGAGACTGGAGGAAGCAAACCTCATACAAGAAATGCTGAGAAGTGAACAATCTTGGGGAGCTGTCCAAGCCTCCATAACTGCGATTATGAAGAAGAAAGAAGAAGCCGAAAGAGCTGCAAAGGAACGTAGGATGGAACTGGCAGACGAGCATGGGCCTACAATTCCGTAAGAGGATGGGAAAGTAAGGGACCAATAGTCCCATGAACGGAGTCCCGGGTTGGGCCAAAACACATCACACCGAGCAATGCGAAAGCGGGTCCAGTGTCGTGTGCGGAGAGGGAGGAGGGGTTTTAGTCGGTAAGAATCCGACACTACCCAAAACATCAGGGTGTCTTAGGCAAGATTTACCCTCCTCCCGAAAAAAAAAAAAAAAGACACACGCAGACACACACAGACACAGGCATACACACACAGACACACACACAAACCACCAGCCCGCGACCAACTAGCCAAGTTGAACACTATATAGAAACAACTTGTCCACCTGTTGCCAAATGCCCACGTAGAGCACTGAGAGATAAATTAAAGGCTCTTCGTAAGAAAATTAACTTCCTTCTCAACCAGAAAATAATACGACCATCCAAAAGTGGATAGTCAAGACCGGTACATCATGAACCGCAACCAGCCGATGGATGGAGTATGTGGGGATTATCAAAACTTAAACGCTATTACTATTCTAGATAAATACTCGACAAAGAACAACCGCCCCTTATTTCAAGGACTTCACAAAAAAAACATTTTCTCGTAATTTGATCTCATGCGAGTATATCACCAAATAGTGATGTCAAAAGATGACATCGCGTAAACGGTGTCTAACAGCTATAACTACATCTATCGGGGCTTGCGAATTCCTTGTGATGCCTTCTGGTCTACGCAGCGCGTCGCTGACTTTCTAATGGTATCTGGATTCGATTTATAGAGATATCGATTTCGTTGTACTATAATTTATATAAACCACGTATTGGTGGCTTCAAAAAGTCCGGTCGAAAATCATAAGTACTTAAAAATCGCATTGGAGAGCATTCATTGATAACTGCGTCCTAGAAAATGCAATGCTGATGTTCCTACGGTGGGTCTCGTCAATTACTTCCGACAATGCATTTCACCCGTAGTAGAAGTGCAAGCTACTCTGAAGAAGTTATTAAAAAAAAGTCGAACAAGAAGAACGACAAAAGCCGGATCCCGTGGACTCACGTAACTGAGGAAGTATTCAAGAAGCGTAAGGAGAGCGTCGCGGCAGCCACATTGATGAGACATCTGTCCCTTCATGCGCTAGTCGATCTGATATCGGACGCGTCGGATATCATAATTGACGGAACGCTAGAACAGCTAAAGAAAAACGAGTGGACACCGGTCGGATTCTTCTCCTGGAAACTTAATACAATGTAGAATTATAGTACCTACAACAAGGAACTGTTAGCAATATACGATTCCATACATTTTTCCCATTTCATCCTCAACGGAAGGCATTTCGTAGTCAGAACTGTTCACAAATCAATGACGTACGCGTTCAAGTAACGATCGAAAAAGATGTCGCAGAGATTACTCCGCCAACTTGATTTCATCGCATAGTTCCCCATATAGATAGCGTACATAAAAAGGGGGAGAACACATTGTCGCCGATGCCTTACTTTAAATTGAAGCACTGAATAGACTTGATATACCAACAGTCTCCTCTATGCCAAAATAATACTGGACACGCAATCGAACGTCGAGAAACTCTAGAATCCTCTCTATGCAGAAACACTACTGGAACTGCAGCTACCTAATGTCCGTCGAGCCTCACGTAAACATATACTGTAATATATTGAGAGGACCGGTGCGATCATACATTCCCAAGTTTTCGCACCGAAAACCTTTCGAGACGGAGCACGAACTTTCTTATCCGAATAGCACGGACTCGTGCCGTATACTTATTGTTAGATAAAAGTATATTTGGTAAATAATTTGAATGCTCACTGTTTTCATCGCTTTCGCAATTAATAGGAGCAAAGCGGATACGTACAGCGGCGCACCATCCTACGTCCAATGTCCTCATCAAATGATGGCATCGGAATCTAAAAAATGCTTTAACTTGCAACCAGCAAATACCTTGGACAGAATTACTACCCACGGAGTTGCTCGGTATACGAACTGCATTCAAGGAGGATATCTGTGCGTCATGTGCAGAAATGCTGTATGGGACAATCCTTGGAATACCTGGGGAATTTTTCATTAATCAGTAGTTTTTAACAGAGCGGAAAATATTCGTTGAAAAACGCCGAGCAATGATTGGGGCAGTGCGACCGGGTAATGTATAAGGTACTTCTTGAGTAGCCCTGTGCAGGACCATACACGATAGTCAACCGACTCGATGGCCGACGATTAGTGATCGACGTAGAGGGAGAACACAAAACCGTGTGTGTCGATAGACTAAACAAGCTTACATTGCCAAAAACGTTGCTGAACAAACAGCGAGGAGAAACAAGTGGTTGAGCGGCATCCATGAGGATCAATTATGAACTAGCCTGGTAAACCATATCAAAAGGAAAAGAAAAAAGTATCGTTCCCCGATGACACCGTCGCAGTCGAATTGAATGGAGGGGGGTACATACGATGTATTCCGAATTCCGTCTGCTCTATTAGAGGTATCTCGATTAATAATATTTTCGCCTTGTTGGAAAGGTTTTGTGATTGCCAGACGTAATATTTCCGCTCCGTTCTCTCGCGTATCCAGTCGGGGGAAACTGTATCTTCTTAGCAGATGAGGTAATATTTTAGTCAAATATTGTATCAAGCGCTGTGGCGTGACGATGGCTGGACTTACGGTCCCTGATGTTACGCTGGCGAATAAATCAGTACGACCTTTATTTCCCTTAGAAATGTCTCCACGTAATTGTCCATGAGAGCCAAGCTTTCGTCGAATTGCTGCCTGCTTCGTAATATACCAGTTTTATTCATCATATACTTATTTAACGAACGCACCATGTCATATAGCTTGCCAAAATTTCGGTTGGCTCCGTCAGACGACCGATTGAATATATCCAGCGTCGTTTCTACAACCTGAAGTTGTTTCTCCATCCCTTCTTTACAGGATTTTTCTGATCAACGGATGGCAGCGATCTCAGCATCTAGGCGTTTTCCATCTGTGGCATCCAGGTTTTGGGTAATCGTATTCAAAACCGATCCTAGTCCATCGATAAGTCCGCGTCGTGGGTGATCAGCTCCTACGAGATCATGGACTACCCCGGCCTTTTCTTTAACGGTTTCTGAAAGGCAGGCGATATTGTCCAGCATCTCTCCGCAATAATTATCTGGCCCTATAGCCATTTCACATTTCCTCCGAAATTCAGTGAGGAAATAAGAGACCCGAGCTTCTAGATCGGCAAGATGCGTTAAACCGATCTGTACCGCGAGCATCCATACGTCCATGCAGAGATTCAGCGTTTACCTTGTACGGCGTACTCGAGTCAGTGGCCAGCGATAGCTGACTTATCATTGTTACCCTGTAATAGAGTGGTTAGAATTCACGTGCTGGTATGTTGTGTTTGCTATTTCTGTGTGTTTTCTGAACGGAGGAGAAATGCGGGTGTACATAATATATATATAAATTTTTATTTATGAAAAATAACAATAATATTTTTTTTCCTTCCCGTCCTAATGCTCGATATAGTTTTTTAGACTATTTACATGTATTTTCACGTTGCGTCGACCTTTCCGGATCACGTAGTTTGTTGGCGAGTGAGTCTGTTCGATGATGTACGGGCCCGTCCATTTTGGCGTCAATTTGGCTGATTTGCCTCGTCGCACCATCTCATCATACAAGAGAACTTTGTCTCCCACCTTGAAATCTTGCAGTTTACTCTTTCGATCATACTGCACGTTAGCTTGCTCCTTTGCGACTTTCATATTTTTCCTTGCGAATGTCCAAGCTGCTCGAAGACGCTTGCGAAGTTCCTGAGCGTACTCGTCGTACGACTAGGTGACCCTTGGTTCCTTTTGCAGTGCCGCTGGCAAATCTGCCTCGCTCCCATATAGTATATGAGCCTGTGTGGGGCATGGCTGGTTGCCGTATGAGAAGTTGAGTTATAGGTGAACATGGCGTATGGCAGTCATTCGGCCCAATTTTCTTGATCCTTATCTGCGTGGCGCTCATCAACTTCATCCCTTGGTCTATGAGTACGGTCTCTGGGGTACCGTATATTCAGATGATTTTCTCAGCGAAGGCTCTAAGGACTTTGTTCGCTTGCCTGTTGGATAGTGCGATGGCGACACCGTACTTGATCAATAGGTCCTGGAAAGTGAGGATGTACTTATTCCCCCTTTCCGCCTCTGGTAGTGGCCCTACGATGTTCATTGCGCATTTCTGGAACGCCTTTGTTGGCGTATCCGCAATGACCATCGAAGCTTTGATCATGGGCTGGATTTTATTTCTCTAACACTTATCACACCTCATCGCATAATTCTGGACGCCCTTACGTATTCCTGGCCAGTCGTTATTTAGCCATATTCTGTTCATCATTGGAGCTACTCCCTGATGCCCGCCTAGGGAAGCACTATGATGTTCGTGGAGTATTTTCTTCTTTTCTTCTTGGTTGAGACTGTGGGCGTTAACTTCATTGATGAGCAAGCTTCGCGAGTCCGAACTCCTCAATTTTCTGCTCGCATCTTCGTCGTGTTGAAAAGACAGGTTGCGTCCGACGGATTCACCTTGACCCCCTAGCCGAATTTTTGTTTGCGAGCACGTGGTCTCACATATGCGACTTAATGCGTCGGCATTGGTATTTCGGTTACCAGTTTTGTAAACGATTTCGAACTCGTGTTCGGAGAGTTTTTATTTCCAGCGCATGAGTCTCGAACCGTCGTCTTTGACGCCAAACAGCCAGGTTAAAGGCTTGTGGCCCATTACCACCTTAAAACGTGTGCCGTATACGTACGGGCGGAATTGTCCTATCGCCTATACGATGGCCAGCAATTCCTTTTCCGCGGTGGAATAATTTTGCTCAGCTTTATTTAATGTCCTACTGCCGTAGCAAATAGGCAAGTCATGCCGTATCCTTTTTAATCAGTTGCGTTAAGGGTTTGGTGGTTTTGGAGAAATCTCTTATAAGGTTCCGGTAGTAACCTGCTAAACCCAGAAAGGATTGCACGTCTTTCGCATTTCTTGGTATCGGGAAGTTTCTCACGGCGTAGATATTTCCAGGATCCGGGTGCACTCCCTTTTCGGAGATAATGTGACCCAGGTACTGCGTCTCCTTGCACATAGACCGAAATTTTTCGGGGTGAAGGAACAGTTTAGCCTCTCTCAGCCGTTGAAAAACGTCTCGGAGCCGCTTATTATGCTCCGACAAGGTCGCACAGAATATCACGATATCGTCGAGATATACGAGGGTGGTCCGATAAGTACTTAGCCTCGCAGCCCGATGGCGCCACTATCGCAAGATAACTTTTCTATCGTGTAGTACATTCTCTTAGACTGCTACTGTCAAAATTTTAGCTGAATCGGACTCGTACTTTTGTTTTGACCGCGTGTGGAAGCGAGCGTGTCCGCGGAGTTTAGAAAAATGGAAAACGAGCAATATCGGTCGGTGATTCAATTCTTGCTTTTAGAAGGGAAATTGCGCAGCGAAATCATAGAGCGCTTGGATGCTGTGTACGGTGACTGTTCTCCTTCGATGGCGACCGTCAAAAATTGGTTTGACGAGTTTCAACGTGGTCGTATATCGGTTTTTGATATGCCACGCCCAGGTGCCCCAAAAACGTCTACCACAGAGGATAACGTGACAAAAATCCACGATCTCGTATTGGCAGACCGCCGATTGAAGGTGTGCAAGATCGCTAAGATAGTAGGCATCTCAAAAGAATGCGTGGGCCATATCCTGCATGAAATATTGGGCATGAGAAAGCTGTCGGCGTGATGGATGCCGCGTTTGCTCACTCCGGACAACAAGCGCAGCCGTGAGACCACTTCAGAGCAGTGGTTGACGCTGTTTAAGCGCAATCCGAAGGACTTTCTGCGTCCTTTCGTGACCGTCGACGAAACATGGATCTACTGGTACACACCAGAGATCAAGGAACAGTCGAAACAGTGAACTTCACCCGGCGAATGTGCTCCGAAGAAGGCGAAGACTGTCCTATCGGCCGGAAAGGTGATGGACACCGTTTTCTGGGATTCACAAGGTGTCATTTACATCGACTACCTGGAGAAGGGCAAAACAATCACAGGGCTCTATTATGCCGTATTATTGGGCCGGTTCGACGTCGAATTGCAGAAAAAACGGCCCCATTTGGCGAAGAAAAAAGTGCTCTTCCACCATGACAACCCACTGGCTCACACCTCCGCCGTCGCCACGGCTAAATTGGTCGAATTAGACTATGAATTGCTGCCCCATCCACCGTATTCTCCAGATGTGGCCCCGTGCGGCTTCTTTCTGTTTCCCAACTTGAAAAAGTCACTCGCTGGGCAGAAATTTGAGTGGACTGAGGAGGTTATCGGCGCCACGGAGGTCTACTTTGCAGACCTCCAGAAAACGTATTTTTCAGACGGGTTAAAGAAGTTGGAACATCGTTGGCCCAAATGAATCCACCTAAAAGGAGACTATGTTGAAAAATAAATAGCCACTTTTCCCAAATTTTCGTTTTTTTTGTAGGTTAAGTACTTATCGGACCGCCTTCGTGTATATATATATATATATATATATTGAAACGTGAGGGTTCGTTTCATCAATGTTAAGGTTCGAGACGCGAAAAAAAATTAAAGTTGAATAGTAAACTGAAAAATTGCGTTTTATTAACGTGCGCCACAGTCTACATCTGTTCGTGACCGTTCGAGCGGAGACTGGTGGCGCTGCGACTCTTCGTGCTTGAATACTTGCTAGCCCGCGGTCAGTGATTGGCGGGCTCTACCGGCCGAGCGCCAATGCTGCCGTGTTACCATCTCGTTCCCGTGGTTGACGAACTCGTCGCGCTGTTTGGCGGCTGCGTTGAGCGATGAGAAATCGATCGTCCTGGAGGTGCCTTGTTAGTAGAAATGAAGATGGCGGCGTTTCATGACGGGTGTTTATACATGTTGTGTGTACATTTAGATTTTCTTACTGCTGTTATCGGTAAGTATTTTCCTCTTTTTAGACGGCTTTGGCGTGACGCTTTCTCTTTGCTTTTTATGTTGCAGGGCCGTTCCTGCTTTTTGCTTGACTTGATTTTATCGAGTGGCTGGCAGTCCGTGACGTGCACGTGCGCCAGCACTGAATGCGACTAGTGGGGCCTTATTATTGGATTTATTGACCAGACTTTGTTTGCATTAGTGCCTTATGGCGAGTTGATTTGTCTGTTAACTTTCTGAATCACTGTTCTCTCGTTTCTCTCTCTCTCTTTTTATTTTCATTTCATATGTAGTTGCTGAAACTTTTCGGGTTGATGGTATGCTGCGCCGAAATTGATGGTCGACTTTGATCAACTTATAGATGAGTAAATTAAGCGCACTAATACCGTGCTTTTAGTGCTGGTTTGTTTCATTGGCGGTATCCAGTCCCTGTTATTCCTCAAAACGCCGGTTACCTCAGCATCCCGCTGTGGGTACCGGTGAGTTCCCGCCGAAAGCTGTCCCTTTCTCTGTCGTTTTGTCGCGTGGTGTTGCTCCTCGTCCCGCTGATTGCTCGTTCCTCTATAGCCACCCGTTCTCGCCTTCTGTCGATGACCATTTCAGCTTCGTCAGAACCCGCTTCACTCGCTACTTGTTCTATCGAGTTAGTACTCCGTCTCTTCTCTTCCTCGTAGCGTAGTTTTCTATAGCCTCCGGAATATATAGCCTTGCGGAATATCAAATCATAGCCGCTTCTAATCTTTCGGTCTTTGGTTGAGGTGATCAGGCCTCTCTCAGCGTCTTTTTAAAATTTTTCTTTCCCCTTTTATTCTCGCTGCCGCTACTTCTCACCTGTGAGACACTTTTCCACCTGTCAACGGTTTTTCAAACTAATCTCTACACGAGACAAACCCGATACCCAGAAGGCACCCCGGTGGACGCGAAGGAGAAATACGGACTGGTGTCACGACGAAGGACGCACGGGAGTTTGAATCTTTCGTGCGCCGCAAGACGGAAGGGGACATGGGCTTGAACCGCACGGCGAATGGTGGGGGCGATCGGCAATATGGCGACAATGGAGTCGCTGACGACGCTACAGCCGTCAAGAGACACGTTGATGACGAGTGGGGGGGGGGGGGGGGGACTACTGCACGGGCCGTCGAATATATCGGTGGGCCAGTCGTCAGTACGAACGGAGAATTGTATGCCGGTATGGGAGCCGAAACACGAGTTCTTAGCGGAAGAAGAAGGTGCGGTGGAGCTGCAACCAGGCGCACTGCCCAATTATCACATAATCCCGGACCTGTCAAAAAACATAGAAGAATTCACGGGAGAGGACCGGAGCTCACGCGCGAAGGACTGGCTACGTAACTTAAAAGCGATATGGCGAATTCATGGATGACCTGAAGCATGTTTGTTCGAAACCGCGCGGATGCAACTACGCGCAGGAGCCAAGTATTGGTAGCGGAGGAAAGCGCGGGATATTCATAGCTGGATGGACTTTCGAACGGCTTCCCGAAGTACATACGTTGTCGACGATGACCTTCCGACATGTTGGGATCGGATGAGAAGTCGGGTCCAGAGCAGGGACGAACCCGTGGCCAGGTATGTGCCCGCCAAATTGGCTACATGTGCCGGTTTGGATATGCCGTGGTAGAAGACGAAATCGGAGGTAATGATTGGGCTCAATTCACGAGAGGTCTGCCAAATGGCGTGGGGAGCGGCGCACGAAAATGAGGGTACGTTGTTACACTCTTTAATTCAAAGGAGGTACTTCCCTTCGACGTAGTGAAGCCGAGAACCAGTACGGGAACAGCAACTATCAAATCACGGCGGCCAACACCTATCCGAAACCGAGAACAACAGAGCACAATCGTGGAACCTGCACAGCGTACTTGTTTTAGCTGTAAAAAAGATGGACATTTTGTCAGAGACTGCCCGGAACCAAAACCCGACAAAGAGTGTTTCAAGCGCGGGAAGGTCGGCCATTTTAGCCGCGATTGCCAGGCGAGCGCAACGGCGGCGAACGTGTATGTTATTGAGGAGGATATTGCCGTCGAGCGGGCAGAAGTGGTGAAATTTTTGAGGCCATTATTAGTTAATGTTGTGGAATTTGCAGCCTTAACGACCCAGGAAGTTCGGTGTGTTCACTAAAAGCCACCAAAGCGGTCGGCCTACCGATAGAGTTTGTACAAGCCCCGAGGGTACTGTGGGGGTTCGCGACGAAACGTGACACAATACACAGTCCAAGGATGTTTTACACGGATATCACGCTCGAGGGTGTTGTGGCGAAGAAAGTACCAGTGAGAGTAGTACCGGATGATGCACAGACAACCGACGTGATTAACAGCCGTACCTTCACTGAGTTGCCGCACGTGGAGCACCACAAGAAGGGATATCAGCTGATCATCAAATATCTGAACGAAAAAAACGATCATGCGGACTTGCAACCGAACACCTGTGCAAGTGCCGTAAGTAGTGTCACTATTCCACCCGGTACCGTAAGTCTGATTCGTTGCCGTGGCGAAACTGAATAATACGAATTGGCCGTCGGAAACTGGGGAGCCGAGTCACGAGTGGTACAAAAGGGAACGATTGCGCTGAAAGGCCAGGTGAGCCGACTACCCCTCCGAGAGCGGAAGGAGGGATCGAAGGTGCGACTCGAACTGGTGAATCTGAACATCGGGCCAGAGCGGAGTGATAAGGTCAAAGAAGAGGTCGTCGAAGTAATGAACACCTACCGGGATTGCGTAGCGACAGGGTTGGAGGATTTGGGCGGTGTCACACAGTTCAAATGGTTATCATTGCTGTACAACCTGTTACGAGACAAGCGTACCGAACCACCGAGAAGGAGAGAGAAGAGACGCGACAAATCATTCGGGAATGGTGGGACGCAGGCACTGTGACGGACACGGAGTTGCCATTCCCCATTCCGGTGCTGCTCGTAAGGAAGCCAAACGGAGAGGGGTGCCTCTGCGTGGACTTCCGTAAGCTCAATGCAATTAACGAGCGGGTGCACTTCCCCTTACCCAATGTGGACGGTCATTTGTCAAAATAGAAAGATGTCTGGTTATTCATCGGGCTGGACCTAGCCCACGGTTATCTGCAAATTCCGCTGAAACCAGACGTTAGGGCAAACACAGCAATAATCACGTCAGAGGAGACTGTGGAGTTCCGGTGTATAGCCTTTGGCCTTAGGAATGGACCAGCTTTTTTTTTCAAAGGCCATGCATCGGGCTCTCGGACCGCTGCGGGATGTAGTCGCCCTATATTATCTCGATCACATACTAATACCAGAAAGAGGAGGAGATGCGGCCGAAGTTAGAGGTAGTACTGGAAGCACTGCGGACGGCAGGGCTAACAATCAAGTTATCGAAATGCAAATTCTTATACCGACAGCTAAGTTACCTGGGACACGATATTTCCGACGAGAGTATTGGACCAGGGGCGCATAAGATGGCAGCCATACGGGATTTCCAACCACCTGGAGATGTGCATGGAGTCCGTCGATTTTTGGGATTGACCGGACATTTCCGGAAATTTATACCCCGTTATGGGCAGCGGACAGCACCATTGCACCGATTGCTCAAGGCTAGGCAGATATTTGAGTGGAACACGGAACAACAGCATGCATTCGACGAGCTGAAGCGTAAGCTTTTCGTTGGCCGGTGCTGCAAGCATTTAACACCACGGCAGAAACAGAGCTCTATACGGACGCGAGTAGTCGGATTGGCAGCGATGCTGATGCAGCGAAACGCTCATGAGGAAATGAGACGAGTGTACGCTATTAGTCGGCGAACCACGGATCTGAAGAAATATTAATAAAAGCGCGGATCCGGAAAAATATAAATAAAAACGCGGGAAGGCAGCCGGGACAGTTCCATATGAGCGAGCCAGGGAGTCGGCCCTTCGACATAATTCATGTAGACTATCTAGGATAAGACCATCTCGAATAAGTACGAACTGGTGTGTGTCGATAGCTTAACGAAATTGTCACTACTCCGAGTAGTACGAAACACCAAGACGTCAACAACGGTCAGGTTGGTGGAGAAGGTAGTACGCGAGCATGGAGCCCCTAGACGACGGTTTTCGACCGGGGAACAGCGTTCACAGCCAAGATGTTCGAGGAATTTTGCCAGCAATACGGCATCAAGCACACCAAAAATTCGCCATTCCATCCACAGGCGAATGGGTTGGTAGAGCGGCTTAACGCCGTGCTAGTGCCTGCGATACAGGCTAACATCGCCGACGATGAGGGACGGACGTGGGGCCAGTGGCTTGAGAACATCCAAGCAGACTTGAACGAGATGCAGCACACGAGCACGGAACGCAGCCCATTCGAATTGGCGTTCGTGTACACCCCTCGCCGCAATGCCGGAGGTATACGGGAAGTATTACACGATGGGCGCGAGCAGTACACAGAGCCCGCGGTCTTACAGGCACAAGCTCGGCAGCGCATCGACAAGACACATCAACAGACAAAATTGCGGTACAACAAAAATAGGCGGAACGTAGATTAGGTAGCCACAGGAGACTCGGCGAAACTGCAGCCGAAATACAGAGCACCGCTAACGATACTACGAAAACTGGACGGAGAAACTTCCCTGATGACGGACCTGAACACGGACGGGGGAGGAAAACGCTACTCTACGACGGCCCACGTAATACAACTGCGGCTTTGGAAACCCGACCTTCGAGAAGAGGGTGATGAGGGCCATACAGGCACAGACAGTTCGGACGGCGATCCGATACCCAATCTTCTCCGCAGTACCGGCGCACGGGTGCGTGGCTGCTGATAAAAAAGAACCAATCGACCGTAAAGTGAGCCTGCCAACTTTGACTTTTTCAAAACTTTTTTTTACCGATTTAACCTTAGTATCAAACGACGATTAAACGATGGCAAAAGGAAGAAGTTGAAAAAGTTGAAAAATACAACAATTAAAAGTGAGGAAAGTTTAGTGATAAACGGTTAGAAGCTAACATCAAATCGGACTGGTAGATGCATTAAATGTCATTGTTCCGGCGAAGCCGGAATGAGCGCACAAGGGTTAGCGAGATTGTCAGTGACTCCATCGATGGAGGCGACAACGTCGCTCAATGTCCGAGCGACGCTTCCTCCTCCATCTCTCTCCGACACCGGCTCGAGGATGGTCGGACGCCGGCTTCTAATGACCAGTATTAAGCAACGATCGATGACGAAATAGCACTCTGTGATTTCGATTACAAAACATCGTGTTAATTATTGATATTTCGACTTTGGTAACCTCCCTGGCTCGCGTTCTATCATACTGTGGAAAATATATTGACTCGGCTCGAAAACAGACATTGAATTCAGAATTAACCAGGATCGGCTCGTGGTAATAACCGTTCCACTTAGGGCGCTCGGAACGGCTGCCATCTTATAGGTTCACGCGCTTTCTATCGAACAGCTCGTGACGGCTCAACATGTTATTCTTAACTTTAAGGACGACGAATAAAGATTCTGACCAAGACAGTGTGGTGTTCCTTTTTTTGTCATCTTGTAACCGTTATCCCGCAAACCAGATCCACGCTCCAATAGTCATTTTTCTACGGAACTATAAACGATAAAACGATTATTCTTAACAATGAAACGGTATCAAACGACCACCAACGATAGCAAAACGACAAATTTAAAAAAATGATCATACAATAAAGTCACTTTTCTAAGGAACTAGCAACGATCAAACGATAAAACTTGGTGTACGTTAGTATTAAACGACAATTAAATGATAATAAAAGGAAAATGTGTAATAAATAAAAAAATATAACTAGAAGTGTCCACCAACCTTCACCATTATAAAGTTACCAGACAAGACTGGGAGAAAGTAATTTTGATTTTGTGAAAAAACTATTAACGATCAAACGATTCGCGAAAAAAAAATTTTAAAACGTACGAATAATGCAAAAATTTTCAAATATATGAATGTTAATACTGATTTCGTTCATAACTATTTATTTTAATCGCTTAGTATTAATAGAAAATTTCTTCTCAATAACTCAAACTACGCTGAAAGTAAGTCTACGTTTGCCAACGTTGCGTGATTGGTTTGCAGCTGTTAGATAGGATGCAGTGAGACGTATAATCCTATGTTTCCATTTGACTTGTGTTGCCTGGCCTTTTGGAGGTTATGAACACGGAGAAAAATAAAAATCGGTTCAACTTTTGACACCAATACCACTGCCTTCTTGTAAATGAAGAGTCGTGAATTGCTCCCGCTGGTGTTGTAGTTGTGACGTTGCTACATTTCTATACAGATATTTCATAATGTGAAACCGCGTTTTTCATAATGTCGTCGGATTTCCTCCCTAATTTCTTGTTAATTAAGTTAGTGACCTGTCTGTTTTTTTTTCAGTAAAATCGTGTTATATGTTGCCATTGCCCGAGTTTAGTTTTTTGAGTATTTTTCTTTGCGCATAAGGGCTATATATTTAGAAATGTACAAATGTAACGGCTTTGTCACGTATACATAATGCAACGAAGCCACTTTTTTTTTATTAAACTTAAACTTTTAATTTCTTCAAAATAATTCGCTGACCGCACCTTTCCTTTCGCCAGTGTGTATAAGAAACATTCATTAACAAATAATGATATTTTTACATAAAGCTATTCACGTCACAGCTTTTTAGCAACAATCTTAACGTAGACGTTTCTTTTTTGCTCCGCGTGCATCGTGCTATGGTTACACTTCCGAGAATACAAGTGGCGTCAAATATCTGTTTAAGGATGTATGCCAAGTCAAATTCGAAGTACATATATTCGTTTTTTCAAACTGACTACTATTCAAGATATGGATATTAAAAATATTTTTTATCAATTATAATTAATTATACATAATAGATCTATCCGATGCGCACTACAGTTATTGACTTTAAAAATAATTACTTGCTCATTTGATTATCTTTTACTGAAGGTATTATGCATTCTCTCAACCAATGAAAAAATTCCGTTTGTATGCCGAGGAAATTTGGCAACATTGCAGGAAAATGTGTGTTTTTAAAATTTCATGTGATAATCATTTTTAGAACCGAATACCAGTTATTACATCGAATTTTGGCGTTTCGATAATGCATTATCAACAATCCTAAACTAGATTAATTTCCATATGTGATATTATGAGTAAAAAAAAAGAATGACGGTTCCCGTATAGCACTTACAATGAACATTACTTAGGTGTCCCCCTCCGATTTTGTTGAAACTTTGGTATGTGGTAGACGATCAAAAACTAATCGACATTTATTTTTTTATCGGCGGAAAAACGGTTTTAGGGTGTTTCGTACGGCACGTGTGTACGTCGGTACGACTAATGATTGGGTAAATTAATCCCCGAACCACTTATTTTTTATTTAAACTGTCTTTTTTATTCTATTAACCCTCAATACAAAACATCCAGTTATAATGGCGTATTTCGCCCTGTCACTCGCAACGATGCGACTTTGACGGCACTCTCTTGCCCACTGCCTCCTCCGCGCGCGCCTTTTCGCTCGCGCCATCTCTCGGGCCCCGAGGGCTAGCGATGACCCAGGGGCGCACTCTCATTTTTACTGGCGGGTGCCACAGGGCCCAACCATAGGGGGTGAAACACACCCTCAAAAATGTTTTTTTTTTCGTTTTTCGGCGATAACTTTTTAACGGTACGAGCTATTACAAAAATTCAAATTGCAACAACCTTTATTTTTCACGTACTACACATTGGAGGTGATAACGATGCAAATAACATCAAATTTTATATTGTTTATTGCAAAAATCGAATTTTTTCATACGCATCTCCGAGAATTTTTAATCGATTGAGATGTAAATTTGCATACACGTGGAGGATGGAAAACTAGCAGATACATGTTTTTTGTATTTCCGATATCTCGCAATTAAGGGGTAGTAACTGCCCTTCGATTTTTTAGGCAAGAGCATCGTATAGTCAGCTAGCATTATGGAATTCCGGCCTAAATTTCCATCATTATTGACGTTGGTGTGCATGTTTGTAAATACCCCACCCCCACAAACAAAAAATTAAGGGACGAACGACCCTTGTATTTATTTTTCCCCCATCCTCTATATTGAGGCGCTACGTGTTGTTGAATGATGAGAGACGAATGGGTAACGATTAAACTTTATTTAGAAAGCTATTACAAGACAGAATTCATAAAGTAACTTGTGCACGTGTTTACTGCGTCTCGTCTCTTTGAGAATCAGTGAAGACCCTAGATACATAAAGAGTAGGAGAGCGTCGAGTCGGTGATACGGCGTGAAGCGAGTAACCTCTCGTTAGCGCTGCGGCGGCAACGTCGCGCACTGTGCGTCTTGAATCGCACCGGCCGCGATATTCAAAAGCAATCGCGCTCCAACACTCCCCCTCGATTCAGGACGCAAGGGAAGCGGAACCTTGATTCTCGCCATGCCAAAAAGATCAAGACACTTGGCATGCTTTTGCTTCGGTACTCCTTTAGTCAAGACGTCCGCTGCCACATCCGCAGTCGGCGTGTATGCGATGGCTATGTCGCTTTTTTCAAGGACCTCACGTATGTAGTGATGACGTACGTCGATATGCTTAGTCCTGTTGTGGAAAATGGGGTTCTCGGCAAGCTTCCGAGCGCCGTTGTTATCGCAGAAGATCCTGACTTCTGCTATCTTTGCGAATCCGAGTTCGACGAGGAGACGTCTCAGATACGTGGCCTCTTTCGCAGCCTCCGATAGAGCCATGTATTCGACTTCCGTGGACGAGAGCGCCAGGACTGTCCTCTGTTTCCTGGACTCCCACGAAATCGGACATCCACCGAGAATGAAAACGAAGCCGGTATATGATCTCCGATCACTCGGACAGTTTGCCCAGTCCGCGTCGATGAAACCTTCCAGCGATCTTCCGGTGGGACGAAAACGAAGTCCGACGTTTTGCGATCCACGTAAATATCTTAAAACTCGCTTCGCAATCACCCAGTGTTCGTTCCTGAAGCAGCTATTAAACTGACTGAGGTAGCTGATCGCGTAGGCGATTTCTGGATGAGTACATACCGCAAGGTACATGAGTGCCCCACCAACTCATTATATGGCAAGTTCTCTTGGTCCAAGCTGGGTTCTCCCTCGCACGCAGCGACCCTCGTTCCGGGTTCCAGTGGAGTAGACACGTCCTTCGAATCCTGCATCCCGAAACGTTCAAGAATCTCTCTGACATACGCAGTCTGACTCATCGTGAACTCGTGTTCGTGCTGGGAAAACTCCACTCCGAGACAATATTTTGCCGCACCAAGATCTATAATTTCAAACGCCGTCTTTCCGCGACGCCGTTTTGCTCGGGTGTGTTTGTTATGGTCAAACGTCGACGAATCCCATTTGACTTTACAAAAGCATCGAAAGCTTCATTCAGGTATACCTTCCCGTTATCAGACTGAAGGAACTGTATTCGACGTCCGTGTCGATTTTCAGCGAGAGACTTATACTCTTTGAAGGCATCGAAAACTTCATCCTTCCGTCTGAGAAGTCGTATTTCGCACCACCTGGAATGATCATCGATGAAAGTCACGATATATCGGGCCTTACCGTTCGACTCGACGCGCATTGGTCCAACGACATTGCCGTGTATTATTTCTAGAAGATGCGAGCGTCTCGTAGAATTTTTCGGAAACGGTGTCCGTGTCATTTTCCCGCGTAGGCATGTTTCGCAGTTAAATTCCTGCGATAACTCCTGGAATTCCATGCCTCGCACGGTGCCATCCCGATTGCACTCTACAAGATCCCGAATGTTAAGGTGGCCCATTCTGCGATGCCACAGCTTCACCGAACTTTCCTCGTTCGTTTCGCGAACGTAGTACAGTCCTTGGTTTCGATCGGCGATGAGTACAGTGTTCTCGTCCTTGTCGATGACTTCCACCGTTTTCTTATCGAAAAACACCACGTAGTCTCGATCTATGATCTTGCCTACAGACAGTAAATTGGTGCGTAACTCGGGAACGTGTAGAACGCCATTTACCTTAACGTTTCTCGGTCGGCCATCGACGCTCGTTGCTATGGACACTGATCCCCTGTCTTGGATCTGCGTTGATGCCTTTCCGCTCGCGAGTTTCACACTTCCGCTACATGGTTTAAAAGTACTCGCGAATTCCGCATCATCATTGCCCATATGGGTCGAACATCTGCTGTCTAAACACCATTTTTCGCCGCTGCGCGCAATTTTTGCTTCGACAGGTTCGACTTCGAACGCGTATTCCGTTCCCGCGAACAGACTGGTCTTATCTGCCGTGTTTACGCTGTCCATGTCTTTCCTGGGTGCAGTGCAATCGGCCGCCTTGTGGCCGATTTTCCGACAGCGATGGCATTTGTATTTAAATGATTCGCGTTTCGACTTACTCTCATTTTTGCGTCCTCCTCTCGATTCGTTGACGTCTCTCTGTGTCGCGTTCTGTGGTTTGAACCACTTTTTCCTCGCGAACATCGCGTTAGTCCCTCCGTCAAGTGTTTCATTTTTTCTTGCATTATATTCTTCAATAATTTTCACGCGCAATGCCTTGAGGTCCGGTAACTCGTCACGAGACTCGATGGCGCACCGAAAATTTTCAAACGTTGATGGGAGACTGTAAAGTAGCATCACGGTTAGTAAGTCACGATTTATTTCTATCTCCATCTCGTTTAATTTGTCCACCGTGTCGAAAAACTTGCACAGATACTCGCGCATGTCGTCACTGTCGGCCATCTTGTGTAGCATGAGCTGTTTCAACAATGTCGCCTTCCGTGCCGGCCCGCTCGATTGATAAATCGACTTAAGTTTCGACCACCCTTCATGAGACGTATTGCATCCTTTTATCTGTTTCAGCTCTGCCGTTCATGTATCCCCACGCGTCGTTCTTTGTTAGAATTTCTTCCATTTGTATTTTCCACGTATCGTAGTTTTCTTTGCTAAGAAGATACGCACAACACTCGACGAAGTCATTTGTTTTCTTTATATGTCACACTGAGACACCACAACACAACTCTGTCGAACGTTCTCTCGTCACTCACGTGTCCTTTCTTTTTATTTATTTCTGACACTTTTATTTCCGTATGCCTGGGCCCATAACCTAATGAGGCGCTACGTGTTGTTGAATGATGGGAGACGAATGGGTAACGATTAAACTTTATTTAGAAAGCTATTACAAGACAGAATTCACAAAGTAACTTATACACGTGTTTACTGCATCTCGTCTCTTTGAGAATCAGTGAAGACCCTAGATATATAAAGAATAGGAGAGCGCCGAGTCGGTGATACGGCGTGAACCGAGGAATCTCTCGTTAGCGCTGCGGCGGCAACGTCGCGCACTGTGCGTCTAGAATCGCACCGCCCGCGATATTCAAAAGCGATCGCGCTCCAACACTCTATGAGAACGAGATGAATCTAATTGAAGGAAACCTATTCTATTTTTATGGTAACACAAAAATCTAGTTGGCGTGTTTTTGCATTTTTTCCAAATAACAACCTTAAGGGGGTAAACTACGTGAACTTTCTTACCGCAGTCGTCTTTTCCCATTTAACACGTCTGTGCTGATTCAAAATATGTCTAACAACTCCGAATCGACGTTTCCTCATTTTGGGAACTCAATATGAGATCCTGATTGTGAGGGTAATCGAACCCCTCTGTATGTTCCTTTTCATTGGCGATTTTAAAAGTTGCCACGCTATTTTGATAAATATGGTTTTGGATACCTATGGATATTTCGCATTAGTCTCTAATGGATTAATTTTTATTAATCTCTAATGGATATTTTGCATTAATCTCACCAAGGGCTGGGGAAGGGGGACGCCGAAATCTGCCTCTTACTCCTCACTTTTCTAATGTCTATGAGAAACTTAATTTCTATACGCGCACGGATAAATACTTTTTCCACGTACTTTCTTTAATGCGATAATTTTTTTTGTTTTGGTAAAGAAAAAAATGCACACATAGAGATGCATTCTCGGTGTTTATATTCGATGTTTGCGTCATTCTTGTGTGATTTTTGTAATCATAGCTTAGGTAATCGTCACTCGAACAAGCATAAAAATTACCTTCTTTATTATCCCTATGCCATACAATATCTTCAACGGCATATGTTTCGTACTCTTTAAATGGTTCTTGAAAATCTAACGTCTCTTCCTCTATCATCTCAACTTCATTGTAGTTTTGCATAGAGCCATGTTAAATTTTCTCAAAATTTTCCTTCAGTTCTATTTCTGCATTATTAATAGGAGTTTGGGCGATATTCATAGCTTCAAATTTAGCTAGTAAAAGTTTAATTACGTTGATCGGGTTGACTTTCATTCTGGTAATATTTTCAGCGCAATACACCAAGTTCGCAAAACGCAGAATACAATTTGAAACTCGCGTACTGACTCGTACGTCTGAATACTAGTACACTTCAACTGTTTACCGTCTTTTATAAAAAGAATAGAAATAGAAAAAATAATCCCCCGCGCTACGATATCATTTGCATAAACGCATTTAATGAACTACAACTAGGTCGCTGCGTAGATATCAAGTCAGGTCACGGGATGGCTGAGCTATCGGAGTCGTACAAATCCTACAAGAATGACAGAAACGTCTAATATAAATACCGGGAATGCATCTCTATGTGTGCATTTTTTCATTAAATGAAATTTTTTTTTCATTAAATGAAAAAAATTATCGCATTACAGAAAGTAAGTGAAAAAAGTATTTATCCGTGCGCGTATAGAAAACATGTTTCTGACAAACATTAGAAAAGTGAGTAAGAGGCAGATCTCAACGTCCCCCTTCCCCGACCCCTGTTTAGATTAATGCAAAATACCCACTGGAGATTAATAAAGATTAATCCATTAGAGACTAATGCGAAATATCCACAGGTATCCAAATCCATATTCATCAAAATAGCATGGCAACTTTTTAAATCGCCAATGAAAAGGCAAATAGAGACGGGTTGGATTACCTTCTCACAATCAGGGTCCCATATTGAGTTCGCAACATGAGGAAATATCGATTCGGAGTTGTTAGAAATATTTCGAGTCAGCAAAGATGCGTTAAATGGGAAAAGACGATTGCGGTAAGAAAGTTTGGATAGAGGGTAGTTTACCCCCTTAAGGTTGCTATTTGAAAAAAATGCAAAAACACGTCAACTAAATTTTTGTGTTATCATCAAAATAGAACAGGTTTCCGTCAATTAAATCCATCCCGTTCTCATAGAAGGTAGGGAAAAGATTCATCTAGGATTGGTTCACCGCTTAATTTTATTGTTCGTTCAGGAGATAGTTACAAACATGCATGCGAACGTGAATATTAACGTGAATTTATCCCGAAATTCCGACATGCTAGCTGACTATACGATGCTCTTGCCTAAAAAATCAAAGGGCAGTTACAACCCCTTAATTGCGAGATATCGGAAAAACAAAAAACATGTATCCGCTAGTTTTCCATCCTCCACATGTATGCAAATTTACATCTCAATCGATAAAAAATTCTCGGAAATACGTATTGAAAAATTCGATTTTTGCAATAGACAATATGAAATTTATTGTTATCTACATCGTTATCACCTCCAATGTGTAGCACGTGACAAAATAAAGGTTGTTGCAATTTGAATTTTTGTAATAGCTCGTACCGTTAAAAAGTTATCGCCGACAAATGTAAAAACCCCATTTTTGACGGTCTGCTTCACCCTCTAAGACCGTTTTTCCGCCGATAAAAAATATACGTGTCGATTAGTTTTCGATCGTCTACCACATACCAAAGTTTCAACGAAATTGGAGGGGGACACCTAAGTAATGTTCCTTGTTAGATGATTTTAATGCTTACGATTATGACAACAGTACTTAATTTCTATTTTTCATAAAAAATAAATAAACTAATAAAACATTGTTTCCATCAGCATGTATACCAACTTTTTCTTCCTGTAAGATATTTTCATTACAAATTGGTCGTGAAATATTTTTTTATTCGTAGTTCAGATTTATCTTCCATTACACATGGAAATTTCATAATTTATGGCCGTACATGCAATATGGCGGCTGTAGTAACAGTTTTTCACACATGGGCGAAACGACACTACGTTTTATTCGAATTTCTCGACAAATAACATGGGAACATCCGTTTTTTGTGTTCCTTTGAATAGTAAAAAGTATAAACTTTTCATTGATATTTTTAAAAATTTCTTAATTCCGTTCCATTTTCTCCCAGATTGGAGTACTTCTGGTACAAATAACACGCGTTTCAATGAGACAAATAAATTGATTTACTTAATAAATATACGGCGAAGCGTATTTTTTTTTTAATCGACATGGAACTGTTCACTTTGACAGATATTTCAAAATCGACTCTTTATTCGACAGTATCCATTTTAGAGATATATCCTTAATGGCCAAAGTAATAGTTATGTGAGAATATATGGGGGTCTTCAACATAGCAGCAAAAACAAAGGTAAAGTCTACGAATAGTTGCTCGATCACGCGTGGTGTGTCCTCAATAGTATCAATGAAAAGGTTGGTGAGGTTCCGCTAGACCGTTCGTACTTCATGCTCGAGTCAAATGTAAAAATAGCGATTTTGGAGCTTCAACAGAGGTTCCGATATGTACCGTCTATTATACATCGGAGGGCCTCGGCCCTTATAACCCTGCTCTATTTGGCGTATTCTCTAAACGTATATAAATCTCAACTTTATTTACGTATGAAAATTCATATCCAAATAAAAAAGTACTAATTTGATATATTATATAGTATGTAGTAGCAACTACTTAATAGATACCTACTTATTTACTACTGGATTCCAATGTATGAGTACTTTGAATCTTTTTCTCTATTATTAAATAACTATTGGGGGGGAAACCACATTAGGACATTCGAAAAATTGATTGTTTATTCTACAAATCGTTAGTTTAACTGTCCAAAAATATGAGATCAAAATTTCAAAGCGGAATTTGCATTTGTTTACATTTCATCAGGATAAAATCGAGCGCTTAACGGGTACAGGTTACAGGCTCGAGCGTATGGCAGGTAAGTTTTCTCGAAATTACTTTTTTCACATTTGCGGAAAGTCTAACTCATAAAGTAATGAACCGATCATTATGAAAATTTATAGTATGATTCTTTATGAAACATTTTTTGCATTATTTGTGTACTTTTTGCATCATCAGTGAAAATAATGGCGAAGATTGAAGTTAACTATTCCAACAACTGCAAAATTTGTAATTTTTATTATTTTCACCTGCATTAAAGTTCAACGGACATCAGTGCGTAACGTTTTTTATCCTTGACTGAAATTATTCAAAAAAATTCAGAAAAATTGTTTGAAATATGAACAAAATAAGGTGAAAATTTTATTCAATTCTAATTAATCCTACCAAAAAATTCTAAAAAATCAGTGAAAATGAGCCTTCTAATATGGTTTCCACCCTTAATTACAACGCCGCAGTTCCGGTTATCATTCTCTATACACGTATCGTAATTACCGAGAATACCCAATGCCTATTACATATGCTTAATAATCGATTAATGCATATTACTCACCCATGGGAGGTGCAGCCTCCTCATTCTCTACGCCTGAAGGTGGACCCCAAATTCTCATCAAGAATGGTTTTAACTGATTCTTTTGAAGTTCAAGCAACGCGGCTTCTTCATTACCGGCATTGTTGTAAAGAGCCTTGTTGGCTTCTATCATTGTGAAATTACCTTTCCCCATTATACTTGCACACTGAAACAGATATGAAACAGAACTAAACTGTATAAATAAAGACAATGTCTTATCGATGTTCCTTTGTTCGAGTTTAGTTTCCATAAAAATGCAATCTGCAATGTCACCACGGGAAGATTTGTATTTTTCGACTAACTGTAAGAAAAATTTGTTTACATTGAGAATACATTATTTTCTGATGCTGAGAACGTTACCATAAAAAGACTTGAAAAGAATTAATAAAGAATCGCTATACACCACGACGAAGACTGGCTTCAGTTTTATGTGGCCATACAGTTTTTTCTAAAGTTCTATAATGAAATTTAGAATACTTCATATCAACCAGAAACATATATAATATATGCGTAACGTGTGCAACGAATTCGCTATTAGTCGACCGTGGTCACTCCCGACTTTTCTGGAGATTTATATTCGACAATAATTAGAAATAAACCTGGCCAGGTGAGATATACCGGAGTAAATACCTCAAAGAATGGGAGGTAAGTAGAGAAGTGATGAACATCACCTCAAATGGGACAACTCACAGACACAGTCGTATCCACAAATGTTGAAAGTACAATAACTGGACAGATTGCCTTTTCGTTTTTTTGTTATTGTATTATGTCAACGTAGGTACATTGTGTTATAACCCCGTGTATTTATGAGTTTATTATGGTATCATTAATAAACATGCAGTTTCGTTCAGCTTCGTCATCGAAGTATCTACCCGCTCACTCAAATTAAACTGTGCAAGTTTTTGAGTGTTGTGGGGTGACGTTTAATAAATAGAACAAAAGTATATCTTGAATTCCTAGCGTCCACTTAAGTATACTAACTTTTCGTTGCCTCTGTTGGATAGCTCGGGTGACAGATGACCACACATCGCCCTTTGAAATTCTCAAAGCTTCTTTGACTTCTCCAGGCGTGAGTACACCCACGTCGTCTTCGCCACCTGCAATTTCTTTTGTACGTGTTGCTGCCAAGATTTGAACGGTTTCTACTAGATGTGGCCACTGTCTGTTTAACCAATCGACAGGATCTGTAGCGCCCTGTGCAAGTGCAACTTGAATATCATCCGCAGAAAAGCCATATTTTTCAGCGTCGCGTAACAGTTCGACGAGCTCTAAACCCTGACGAGTCAAAGTTGAAAGGCTCGGCTGAGGATGGTTAGACAGTGGAGCGCCAGGAACGCAATGCAGGTGGCCAGGTTCCTGGAACAAGATATATTGGCTATAAATATGAGGGTGAAATAATCGTGCAAAATAGTCGTTGGTCGGAAGTTTGCAATCGTCAAGAGTGCTACACATTTTATAGCGCCAATGAATATCCTCACACCCACGTTTTCTTAAAACATTAACTTAAGTCTATTTTCAAATAGCGAGTAAATAATGATTACGTTACGACGACCAAGAATGAGTACTGAAAATTTATCAACCGGGCGCAATTATGACAAATCAAACGATTGGTCAATCGCGTTCTAGTTTCTCCGTCCAACTGAACTTTGTAGCTGGTAAGTAGCCAGTTAATTATATAGCACAAGAAAAAGTTGTATATTACGCGGCCAAGACCGATATTAGTTTTTCATACACTTTGGTCAGATTGCTGCATGAGTACCAATGGACTGTATTTTTACACCTAACGATTTTTCAAATTTCTGATTGTTTTACAGGCGGATGAAGGTGTTTCGATAATGTATATCCCTGAAAGAAATTAATAATAACTGCGATTACGCAACGACTTTTAAAAACTATGAATATATATATGAGGAACGTGCAAATCGATAATGTTGTTAAAATCAAGTTATTTATAACAATACATTATCATATTTCTCTATCATGTAACTTTTAAAATACACTCATCTGTGCAAGTGTACGTGGCTCGGAGCAGGATATAACGCCAATATTGAACGTGGTAACACAATTTGTCAGTACACAAATGAAAACGGCGCCAAGTTGATTGTGTATATCAGGAGCATTAGAGGCAACTGACTTATGAAAGAAAAAAACTTGCAGCTATTTCCCTACCCTAAAATTAAGCAAAGAGGCTTTGCTGGGCTGCAAAGTATTACATATTTTAAATACATGCAACCGAACTAAGAAGAATTTGTCGTCTCTCAGTTCGTTAAAGGCTTAAGTCTTTCGCATAATTGATACAAATACATTCACACCGAGACTACGAAAAATCGAATAGTACGAACAAACAAGCGTTAGGTATATTGAATAACGACAAAACGACGATAAGATAGCTAAACGATCGAAATAACGTAATAGTATTAACAAAGAAAATTCACAACATAAGCAATAATAAATATCGTTAACACGGGATCGCCTATTTCTTTATTTTTATTTTACCCTAGAATGGTATGAATAGAGCTGCGACATCGAGTCAATAGAATTTCTTCTCGTGCAATGCGACGAGCTTGGCTGTGCCAAATATTGATGCTGTTGGTGGAAAAGTTGACGTTTCATAGTGGAGGGATACAAATCCGGACTGTTGGCGTATCTACTGACTTCCTGAGAAAAATAAATTCTCGATAGGGTTTTTAGTATTTATTGCATAAGACTAGGAATTTGTTCTTTCTACAAAAGTACCTCGGAATCGCTGTCGTCGTGATTGAGAAACAGATTAGATGGCTTGATGTTTCTGTTGCTTTTTACTGGTAGTACATCGTAGGTCTGGAAAAAAAAAATATCAAGTTGCAGGTCTTTCGAATGAATATAATTTTATCATTATCGATAAAATAATGATCCAACAGATAAATAGTTCCTCACGGTGACCCTCCATTTTATTTGGTTTGTTATTAAATGAGAAATTCACATATAAACAAAAATTAAAATTCTTTAAGATACTATAATGCAGAAGAAATGCAAATTTTAATTGGTTCGAAAACGGCCGGTGTAAAGTTGACGTTGCCAACCGTGCTTAACTCGAACTTGACGAAAATGCATATATGGCGTTTAAAGCCGACCGATATTTTTATTTCCACTTTTTACTACTATGAATGCATACAGAAGAGTGGGTCAAAATACGTAAGGGGATCGAGTAAATCACTGATGGTCCTGATGGTCTACCATCTCACGTTCGTTTCTTTTTTCATTGCTGAAATTACATGTTGTGCCCCCATCGAGCAAATACTCGTTTTCAATATGATTCCCGCCGAATATACATATGTTCGAGCTTGTATCTTAATCGAGTATGTGAGCATTAGCTTCCCTTCGTTCAGTTATTTACCCGTCGAATAATGAGTCAGTGAATAGGATAAACGAGTGTTAATTGCCATGGCAGGTGTAACGCATCGTATTTGCACTCAGTGTTAATTTGTTGAAAAAGATTGAAAAAGAAATAAGGAACAATTTTTTACCCATGTAATAGATAGACTTGTGCTGTATGAAAAAATATTTGTTTGTACGATCTACGTCGAACGAATATCTAAAGAAATGCGATCAGAGTGCAACTTAGAACGTAGGAACTTGCTGTAATTTTGTATCGGGAGAAACCTACAGTGGAATAATAGTCTCCATTTACACGCGATTCTCCAAGATAAAACTATTATCCCAATTCAATGATGCTATTGTCCCGGTTCTGAAACTGACTAACTTACGCGACCGAATTCAACACAGTATTGAGACCAATCCATTATGACTATAGATCATTTTTCACAGTGAAGAATAAAATCTTGTGAATAAAATATTTTTATAACACTTAATTAGATGCCTCCGTATCCGAAATTGATTAAATTGAAAACACTACGAATAAACACGTTATATTAAGCAAATATTGATCAACTGTGTTAAACATCTGTGCTAACAATGTCTGATAATTGAATACTGAAAATAATTCATCTTCGAATGATCAAACTTGAATAAAAGTTTTCCAAAACGAGAGGGATTAAGAATTTCGCATAGCTTCCTCATAATATTTTTTATTTGTGTCTTACATAAGACCACCGGTGGAATTGGAAAAATCTGATCGCACTGTAAGAAAATCTGTCAAATAAAGGAAAACAGGTATGCAAGTATTCTAATTACCGGTTTCGAAAGAACAAACCGATTATTGGGTTGTATTCTTGTCAACAGACTTCGAATAGCTTTTCGTCCGAAAAATAGTGCCCATTCCCGATCATGTGGTACTAACTTGCGTCGAGATGCTTTGCGGTGGTGGCGAAGTTGCTTTTTCAGTGGAAAATGTAGCAGTTCCCGAGGTCCCAAGTTCCTGCGATAGTTCGATTCCTTTCGAAGCTTTTGGAATGGATGATTGCTTCAGGGTCTCATCTATTTTTTTCGAGACATCTGGAACCGGCGAAATGGTAGTCAAAGACATGGTTGATTTTGATAATCCATCCATCGTTGAGGCGACAATTTCCCTTGTCGGTGATGTTGAAGTAGATGTAGTCTTTTTCTCGAAGAATGGGTGCTTCGACGGTTCGGGCATGACTGAAAGTGATTCGACAACTCGCATCGTTCCCGCACTCGACGCGCTTTTGTCATCATAATCGGGAATCTCATCGATATCTTGTTCGTCATTTTCTACTGCGAGGTCCTCTGTAAATCGAGAACAACTCGTATATCGACTGCTCGCTAAATATGATGAAAATGTTCATATTATCATTGGTATGTCAGAAATCCAGCGTACTAATGATTTCATGGGTTTTGTTAAACTTTGCGAGATGCAGTTTACACTCGGTAAAATATTCTCGTACCTTACAAGAAATATTCGTAAACTCGTGCTTTGTACCATAATGTATATGGGTATTTCTCCACTACTTGGAAAATCGCTGTCCCAGGCAAATTTTATATAATAGATCTCATTATAACAGAGTTCTATGTATTAATAATGACAATATATTAGGTATTCTTGTTGGCACGTCATATGGTAACATAATATGGTAGTATTTAATTAAATGTACTTGAAGCACTTCAATTCACGGTCCCCTGTCGTGTCCCATTTCTGTAATTACAAGTGGTATGGCAAATATTCAAGTATCATTATTGCCTGAATATAAAAGATATAAATAATACTAGAATACAATAAGTATCAGTGCAAAAGATCGTCATATCTTTAAAATAACAATTTAATTTAAAAGACACCAATCATATGTTGACCTCAATTTTTTTGAGCAGTCCCCTGTTACAATTTGAAAATTGTGCTAAAATCAAACTATGCCTTGGCACAGTCGTTTATATCGTGAAACGGAACGCAATCGTTGTGAAGTTCCTTCGGATGCCGTCGTAACCAGGTGGATGCTATTTTGTGTCCTGTCACCACTGCGTTTGTTAGTGAACCATTATATCCGAGTCGCTAATTGTAACAGTCCCTTGGTATGTATTATTGTTATTGTTTTAAGTGATAAAAATATAATAATTTTTTTTAATGGTTATATCGCGATAATTTGAATATATTTGAAATGATTTTATGATAGAAATGTTTTTATGTCAAAATAACAGTCCCCTGTGATTTGATAACATAGGAGACTGTTGCATGTCGCAGGGGATAATGTTTTTTAGGTATCGCCAAGTCTAACCTGCCATATTATGCAGCATTGACGCAAAAACAGAAAAAAATTAAAGAAAAAGAACATCGCAAATATCAGATGAAGAAAGAAATAGGCACAAGAAAATTAGTTAAGGACATGAGTTGTCGTGAGCACAAGGCTACAAAAAATACTTGCACAGATGTGTTGTAAAAGTTAAATAAATAAAAACAAAGACTTTAATTGCTTATATTCAATGAAAATATGTTTTTTCTTTCATATAAACAGTTCCCTATCACGATTTTTCATAAAATAGCTCATAACTCAGAAACTAAAAGGATAATGTATGAGCTTTTTATAAATACATATTTCGTTTATTAACGTATGTCACTGTTTATACATATTTTCTCCATATTTGAAAAAAATATGCTTGGGACAGTATTGTACGGGAAACCTTCCAATTAGTAGAAAAACACCCATATACGGTGATTTTATTTTCAGCATTTATTATAATTATAAAGATATATGTATGTGATCGCTTTGAGCTAGACAATGGAACTTTTTGCATCGAATATTTCTCGAAAATATGCGGGTAACTTTCAAGTCGTTGACCTTCCTTAAGGATTTATTCGGATTAGTTCAGCACTCGAATTTGAATAGTGTGATGCACGATTATCTATGGGTAAATGTTCATATTAACCACGTTGGGTTGAACGTCGACTGAACACTGTCTACTGATAGAAATATAAAATAAGATTAACGATTACTGCATGCAAAAAAAAATCCTAGCTCATGGCAATTATTCAAAGAGTGTAGTTGTAAACTTATAAAAAAAGTATAATGAGTAATATTAATACCTCCGCAATAAGTAACTGCTTGTGTCTGTTACATATTATACTGGGTGACCTCATCAGCAACTGATTAAAATTCCCTCGGATAAAACTAGCTCGGTATAAAATGTATATGTAGCATTATCTTCCTGGACGTTGGCTCTACATCATATGCCCACCCGGTGTGTATTTCAACTGCAGACTAATATGCAGTCTCTAGGTGCGTAAAGCTTTGTTTATTTAAAAGGCGTGACTAATAATTTTTCAATGGTACTTCCAACTTGTATTATCGTTTCATTATATGTTATAAATATATTCACGTATTCGATAGTGTTCTGGGGGTTAATTTTCTCGTGGAGCAAGCATTTGGTTCGAGAAAAATACGTCCGGAAGATTATAGTCAGGTAATTATATTCTAGTATCAAATTCATCACGCAGCATAATTTGTTCAGATACGCAATTAGAAGAGAGCTCTAGTCGATTTGGGTACTGCAGACATGATTTTATTAAAAAATAAGAATGTTAGCGATGAACAATATTAAAAGTGATCGATAATGAATTAGTAGAGTTCAACTGATATATAAAATGCACTTCCAGACATCAAGATCGGATAGATACTATGAACATCAGTTTCAAACCTACTAGTAGATAGATTATTCATACTAGTAGATGAATCGAATGTGCGTTATGATTGTCCTTTAGGAATCAGACTACGAGTGGGATTTGGAGTAACAAAAAGCTCGAATGAATAATAATAAGCTGTCGTTCGATTTAGCTTAATGTATCTTAATCGTGTCATATTTGTCATATATACATTTAATTGATCATATTTGACATATGTCTCTCTATTATTCATTCCCTAGCGGCTGCATGGAGAGAGCAAAACAGAAAGTCTCTTTCATCCTTACGTAGCGTATCTATTCACTTGCGAAAATTGCATGTTGGCCAAAATGACTATACGAGGCTTCCTACGAGCACACAAGAGGTACCTACACGTGGAGGAAAGTTAAGAAAAATGTGTGTGCCTGAGAAGATTATTTTTGGGAACATAAAATCCAATTTCTGACTGACTACAGAGCTCGCAACGTTTACAGATCATTTATATGCTTTAAGTGTATTTTATACAGAAGAACTCTTATTATAAAAAAATCATAATAATTTGTGAAAGAGAATTATGGTTGCCATTCATTAGTAAACCATGCATCATTATAAGGATTCCACTTCCTGATCATTGTTGATGTCTAACTTCGATACGAATCTTATATTTAACCTGAACTGTAAGAACTTTTGGAAGCAGTACTACACACGAATTATCAACGCCATAACGTACACTGCGTTATCAAAACTAAATGAGATCGAATGTTCACTTTATCCAGAATATCAATATCATTGTTTCGATAAGATGCAAATTTATTCAATCATTTTGAACCAGGAAGCCAGAATACTTGGAACTGTGATAATTTGTGTATATATACACACGTATTATTTCATTGTGCACTCATCGTAACACCGTGTAAACAGTTCGATGACTTCATTATAATATTCAAAAGGCTGAAAATAAGGATTGTAGTTGAATTGTTTGCATATTTTTATTCCTTATAGCTGAGTGATAAACGTAACTTTATAACAAATGTGTAGACCGACACAACGATTCATCGGGTTTTTGGGTCGTCGAAATGAGAGCCGAGTTCAAAATAAATACGAAAGAAATGGTAAATTTAAACCAAATAGAAGAGTAGACCCGTGGTAATAACGAACCTATTAAGTCCTGAAAGCTGATCACGTTTTTAATTCAAATTCTCAATTTTATGTTGATGGATTTTTGGAATCGGTTACTGGACACCTTAACGAAAAACGAACTGCTGCAGAATATTTTTAGTATGGTGATTAATCTCTGGTGGACTAATTCTACGTAGTACTTTTTCGATACTAACTGTTCTGTTTCGCAGATAAGACAATCTTTTTTTCATGTAAACATTTCAAAAATATAAAACGAGACTAAAAAAGGTACACAAATTCTCAATAACCGTTCATGTCTTTCTAAATATTTTATTATAATCAGTTCCTTATCCGACAAGGACTAGATGTTTGCTTATAAGAAAAAGTGGCAAACAAAAACAAGGAATTCCAAATCACTGCGAGCACAATGATTTTAGCACTGCAGTCGATATATTATATCCGACACAAGTGGTTAGGATTTGGGTATGGTCAGCAACTGAAACCATTACCTAGACTAAATCAATCATTCAAGCATCAAAAAGATTTCTTTACTATCGTCATCAATAATCAATAAAATGAATCGCAGGAAAGTTTGAAACGACGCAAGCGAACTGATTGAGATTATGACAATATTTATTTGGCCATTTTCGTTCCAAATGAAAAACTTATTTTTCTCCTCATTCTACCTTGGCTATGTCCCGTATTAGTACTGTCGCCGCTGTCCTCGCCGTTCGAAATCTTTAGACTTCTGATTCTCTTGTCGCGAGCAACTTCGGTACCCGTATCGTCGTTCGGACTCGATGCCGTCGACTTCGAATCCACCTCGTTCATCGATGTTGTTGATAATGCGCTGCTCCGAGTTTTACAACATACAACGCATACTTTTTTCTTAGCTTCATTGATAAACGTGCAGTGCTCGCAGGGCCATTCTTCTCCAAATTGGGGATTTATCAGTTTTTCATCGTCACTTCCTATCAAATCCTCACCTTCGTCTCCCGCAGGATGACCAAGATCTTGTGACGTGCCGATCGAACTCGTAACATTCTTCCGGTCTTTTGTCGACTTTGTGATCGAGGAACATTGCGAGGTTGTAGTTGTTTCCTTATTAGAGAAATCGTCAGATCCTTTATTGTGTTTTGTATCAATATCGCGGTCGTTAAATATTGTAGATGAATCAGCCGGTGGTATTTGACGACGCCTGGCGGCGACGGGCTTTGGAGTTATTTCCTGTTTAGGCTCATCCGAGGAGGATGGTTTTCTTGCGGAGATCGGCATACTCAGAGATTTTCTCCCAATTGTTGTGTCGTCGTGCTGGGAGGTGTTTGAATCTCTCCTGAGCATTGCAGCTCTTCGACTTGGTGTGGCACTCGGGCCGGACTTACGAGCACTGCCCGGCAATGAAGTTCTATCAATGTAATCCTCGGAAGAACTATTGCCTCGGTGACGTGGCAAAATATCAGATGTACGATCTGACGGATCAGCCATTGTGTTTCTTCTCCTTCGATCTCTGGTATCGCCATTCTCGCTCTTGCAACTTGAAATTCGTCGATTGGATAAATTGTCTGATCGGTCGTTGATAATATGATATGCCATGGTATCGCGTTCTTCGTCATTTTTCGATCGGTGTATCGAACCTCGACTATTTCTTGATATGCCAGAGTTTAAAACAGGTTCCTCGCAATATTTACGAGGACCAACGGCACCCAAAGAATCCTTTCGTAATGGGGATCTGCTGTCCTCGTCATAGGACGGCGCCCTACTTCTTGATCTCCGATTCTCGTCATTGTCGGACTGTTGACGCGATGATAATGCACGAGTACCAAGATCCTCGTAATCGCAGTTTCTAGATGATAAGCTCGATTCTCTTCGCCTGTCGACTGAACTCCCGGACCATCTTCTGAGCTCCGACGGCGTTCCGTTTATTCGGTCCTCTGATCTCCATTTTCTGAAGAATATTCAAAAATAGTTTTTTTTAATAAATTATATTTGAAATGTAACGTATCTTAAACGTGGTAAAGGCTATAAACACATATTCAATTATTGACACCGCATATAAGATTTCTTATTGTTGACATGTTTCTGATTAACCTCCGGTATAAGTATGGAGAAAAGTCAACTGGAGGATCATAGAATTGTCAAGTATCAAAAATTGCGGTCAGACAAAGAATAATAATACATTTTGACAAATGTAAGTAGTCGGCCAATGACACGATTTTTGTCGATCGATTTGAATCGTGCTTTCTGCCAGTTATTCAAATAATCGATTAAAACTTTACGAATAATATCAGTTGCCTATACGTAAGACTAATCTATTCACGAAAAGCATATGAAACATGAATTGTTTATCACCATATCTGTTCAACAGATAAAGTATGCGATTACTACAACTATCATATGTTCGAATTTAATTAAGACACCCAATATGTATTGCAATCGATCATCCTTTAATTATTTATGTTTAAAGAGTTATTCGATGACATTGATCTTAACCGTGAAATTACATTGCTCAAAAAAATTAAAAGAATTTTGGACATGCTCTATAAAATTCTCATTTTTTATAGCTCCGAATTTTTATTGTAGTCATGAGGATAAAAACTCAATTTGAAGTCTGAAGATTTTTCTTTGTAACGCTCTAAGGCGTTTTTTCATTGTAATCCTATGAAGTTACATGTTAAAACGTAATGAAAAAAACATGCAATTTTGATCATTTAACATTAACTGTCACTTATAGAAAAAACACGTTAGCATTAATTTTCTACTGTAAGGAGAACACCAATGTTATGGCTTCAAAAAGGAATATTTTGCATTTTTGGTAGTGTGTACTTTCAAAAATATGTTTCCTAAAATTTTTTTTTATCATTTACAAAGATGACAGAGTTGTCACGCTTTTGACGGAAAGGTGTAGAGCAGAAGTCCTTGCCGGGACGAATTTCATAGAGCAGCGTCTTTTCACTAGGGTCTATGACACCTCCAATTATTCTGACTCTCTCTTGTTTGATCCGCATTTTTATAATATTAATGGGTTCCTGGAATCCTTCTAACGGTTAATATTCCACAAAATTCAAAAAGATCATATCAATTTGGTTGACTGTAGAGCGACTTATAGGGCATACTATTTCGCGCTGAAAATTTACAGTTCTGTTCTGCAGGAACTGTTCCGTCGTAACATCTGTGTGTGGTGTGTATGAACGTTTGCATGAAAGAAACGAGAAGAAGGCGGGTTCGCATGGCCGCGGTAGATGTGGCAGCGCTGATCACACTATCTTTTCCCGCTAAAACCGTGCGAACACGCGTTGAAGGAAAGAGTGGAAGGATTGGCTACCAGCCACTGTCAAAGGAAAGAAAGAAAGGCCAGTGCTTGTTGGGACGTCACACGACACGGTTAGCAACGGCAGAATTAGGAAACCGGGATCAACTGATTCCTCGTTGAGGAATCGGTTGACTCGTTCGACTCCGCTCGTTTCCTCGCTCGACTTTGTAACGACCATCCTAACCCTACCAAGCGTAGTGACAACACAACGACGGCCGTCAAATTTGGATCATTCAGCTTGTATAGAACCGAAAGTATTAGTGAAGTAAGGTTGTGTGATTACAACCGTGCTAAAGGAGCGAGATAAGCACGCGAACGTTAACCACCATGTGGTCGGGACGGTTAGGCGATTTTCTTCGCGCGGCTGCGGGTTATCAAAGTAATGGGTGCGACGCCAGTTGAAAGTGCTTGAAATAATAAATCTGGGCTTTTTATGCCGGTTCTGGCTTTTTCCCATAAGTTAGTAGCATTCTTTCAAACCTATCCAATCGAACCAGTCAACTAGCAAATTTCATAAGGAACACAGCGTTTTATGCCATCGCCGGCATAGCCGCAATTATTCAACTTTAAAACATGGTGCCTCCTGTGAGGTTTTGACCTCGTAGTAAACGCGGGTAGCGCCGCACACGTGCGAGGCTTGAAACGTCGAAGGACTAAACATCGAAATTGTCGAGAACAACGGGAAGGAACAACAAACTCTAGTCGGTTTTGAGATTGTTTTGACATCGCTCGTTCGGAACGCCTGCCCCAGGGCACCTCAACACCCAGTAGTCGCCGCATCGAAGAGACGATGGAAATTTAAGATAAGTGACTGTTTCGTAACATACAAAATTTCTGTATTAAAGTTTCTTTGGCGAAATTCGCAATTCCTTTGTTAAGAATTAAAGTTTCTTTGGCGAAATTCACAATTCCTTTGTTAAAATTTAAGATTTATTTGTTGAGAAGTAAAGTTTCTTTGGCGAAATTCGCAATTCCTTTGTTAAAATTAAAGATTTATTTGTTAAGAACTAAAATTTTTTTGGCGAAATTCGCAGTTCATTTGTTAAAATGTAAGATCTATTTGCTGAGAATTAAGATCTCTTTGTCGAAAGTCGCACTTCATTGGTTGAAAGAGAAGATTTCGTTGTTGAACGAGTACGATCTCGTTGTCGGAAAATACGATATATTGGTTGAATCTCTCAGTCTCTGCGTAGTAGGGTACGGGTGCTTTGTCAAATTGACTATAGGTTGGTCGAACGGGTATAGTACGTGTCGCACGCACGGCATATAGCGTATCCCTTAGAACAAGGAGATCCCCAGCCCCGAACAGACAATAGGCACACAGCCGCCGCGTGTGTGCGTAGCGATCGTTTCAGGGTCAGTACGTTGTTTACAGAATTATTCCCCGACCGATCACTGAGAGTCCAGTGAGTGTATCCGTGAGGGTTTACGTTAGTGTTGGGGTTAATCGTTCTCTGATTATTTGTATATTTGGTGGGTTTCATTTTGCTAACAGACGTAACGGGTCCGATGTTTTGACGTTGAATTGAAAACACATATAATATTATTCGAAAATGAAATAACTGTTCTCATAGTCATAAACAAGCCACATTGCATTTTATAACTTTACTGTTCGATGATTGATAGAGAGAATTAAATTGATATAGTAACCGGGAAAGCACGGTTCTTTGATAATTGTAATTATTTGCGGGTTTCTAAAATTGCTTGTCGTTCCCGATATTGTCCAGATCTAATTTCTTAAACATGGATCTTTCCGAAGAACAACACCGGCGTGTGGCGTATATCGAGCAAAAGGAGAAATCATTCGAATTTCAAGTACAGAAATTAGAAAATTACTTAAGGCGTGAAATCGTGGATTCCACCAACGCTAAAATGCGGTCGGAAAGTCTTGCGGCATTATACAAAGACTATTTGAAATACAACGATGAATTAACTTCATTACTACCACATGCCCATCAGGTAACGGGGTTTCTCAAAGTAGAGTCGCGGTTTTTAGCGGGAAAGGTGAAGAATGGTCGGCGTTCAAGAATAAATTCGTGGCACTTGTGGATGTGACGCACGGATGTGAGCGATGCGGTCAAATGCAGTCAATTATTAGATTCACTCACGGGTAAGGCCTTGGCAAAGGTCGCGCGATTTAATTCCAGCGACGAGGATTACTCTCAGGCGTGGCAGACTCTCCTCGAATTCTATGACCACAAACGAATCGTGGCAGTCGAACATCTGAACACGATTCTCGATCTTCCTAAGCTTTCTAACGCGACGGCCGACGATCAGTCTGGGCTCCTCGACAGAGCGCGCCAACATCTCCACATACTCGATGACTGGGGGCAAAGCCTAGCGATGAGCTCATGGTCAGAATTATAGAAAGATGCCTACCTCCCGCCACGAGGAATAGATGGCAAGATAGATTAGAGTTAGACGAACTCCCTAGACTTGAAGACCTTTTTAAATTCATGCAAACTTCCATCTTTAAAATACAAGCGAATACAACGTCGTCGGCAGATACGTCTGACTATTATAACAATAGAAAACGAGCAGGTGGGCCCGTTTCTACACCGCAACAGAAAGTTTTTCGGTCAAACGCTAGATCACTCATTACGAATGCTTCTTCGGCTTCCGCCACCCCAGCGCTCTGTCCCAAATGCAATGGTGAGCATCGCTTGTTCAAATGTTCACCATTTCACAAGCTCAGTATACAAGAGCGTTGGAATTTCATAAAGTCCATTGACATATGCCGTAACTGTTGTGGGACTCATCCGTTCCCGTGCAAAAACGAAAAGCCGTGCAAAAGGTGTGACCGACACCACCACACCCTTCTTCATAATGACAAGGGCTGTGGTTCACATAGGTCAAGGATGGAAGGTACCAAAGATAAGGAGGGCTCAGCTTTGTCCTCCACCGCCGCTCAGAGCTGACTGCTATATCCATCGTACGCGTCAATAGCATTTCCGTCGGATTCCCAATTAATGACCACCGCTGTGGTTAAGATTCGATCTCGACGACGACATTTCGTTATGGCACGCGCGTTATTATATTCTTATTCTACGGTGAATTTGCTCACCGAGGAATGTGCAAAACAATTAGACATGCCAATAGAGGCATGTGCAGTCAACATAGGAGCCTTTAATCGTTTGCACACGGTTGCAAAGCAACACATTCGCGCAATTTTTCAGTTCCCGTACAATACCTTTCAACATCAGCTAAATTTTCTAATAGTTCCATGCATTGCAAACGCAGTGCCTAACGAAACGTTCCCTCGTAACCTCTTTAACATCTCGAGCAATCTGCAACTCGCTGATCGTCAGCTTCCAGTATGACGTTGTCAATCTTAGCTGTGGGGCATATAACGTTGCGTCATAAAGACTCCGAAATTATCTTGCAAAAAACTAGCTTAGGGTGGATCGTCGCAGGAGGAAGCGAGATCCTCACTCCATCGAAACAGTCGTCGTGCAATATTGTAAAGTTGGACAAACTCATCGAGCGTTTCTGGCTTATCGAGGATTTCGATCACGAACCGATTCGTTCTCGGCATAAAGTTGCCTGCGAGTAGCATTGCACGATACACACCAAACGAGATTCTACAGGCAGTACAGGTACATCGTTCGGCTTCCTTTTCGAGACAGTAAATTCAACCTAGGAACTTCAAAGCAGCAAGCGGTACAACGATATCATGCTTTGGAAAGAAAATTCACGGTATCGCCATCTTTCAAGGCGGAATATATCAAGTTCATGAAAGAATATATTTCCCTGGGACATATGACTCTATGCGGTGACACCGAAGATGGTTATTATCTCCCTCACCACGCGGTACTCAAAGAATCCAGTGAGACGACTAGCGTTAGAGTAGTGTTTGACGCGTCAGCGAAGACATTCACGGGCATTTCTTTAAACGATACTCTCATGGTGGGCCCTAATATTCAAAATACCATCTTCGAACAAGTTCTTCGTTTTCGTACCCACTCGTATGTGGTCACCGCGGATATTGAAAAAATGTATAGGCAAATTGTGCTTCACCCGGAGGACCGAAAATTTCAGAAAACCATGTGGCCTTATCAAGGCAGACTCAGAACCTTCCAACTGAATACGGTCACGTTCGGCACAGCCGCGGCTCCTTTTCTCGCGGTTCGCACCATGGAACAATTAGCTAGAGACGAAGTCCACGACTTCCCACGGGTAAGCAAACTGCTTCTTCGAGACTTTTATATCGATGACTTTATTTCCGGCATCGAGTCTCTCAAGGAAGTTCTCGCTATACGCGACGAAATGATATCTCTCTTACGTCGAGGGGGTTTTCATATTAGGCAATGGGTGCCCAATCATCCGGCAGCCAATAATACCATCGACAAGAGGGTCTTTGACTTAGACTGCTTGGTCAAAGATAAGTCCGCCCAAATAACTCTTGGGATCATTTGGGATTCCTAACGGAATCGGTTACAATATACACTCAGTCAAGTCGATAGCACAGTAGTCGCGACCAAACGGAAACTTCTATCGGAATTATCTAAAATCTTCGATCTGCTTGGCTTATTAGGACCCATCAGTTTATACGCGAAACGTTTAATTCAAGATTGCTGGAAGGCAAAGATTACCTAGAACGAATCCCTTCCCCAAGAGATCCACACGAAGTGGAAATCGTTGGCAGACCAGCTACCATTATTAAATACAATTTCATTTCCTCGACAATTTTTAACTGCGAAACTAACAAAGATGGACATTCACGGCTTCTGCGACGCGTGTATTTACGGATACGGCGCTTGTATGTTTATTCGATCGGTTGACTCCCAGGAGAGGGTTTTCATAAAGTTGGTCTGCAGCAAATCTAGAGTTGCCCCCTTAAATGGGCTCACAATTCCGCGTTTAGAACTTTGCGTCGCTTCTTTGCTTAAGAACCTGTATGTAGAATCCAGAAAACAATTTGACTTTCCCATCAATAGTGTGACATTATTGTCCGATTCCACCATCGTGCTTTGTTGGTTAAAAAAGGCTCCCTCACCTTCTCAGAACCTTTGAAGCCAATCGGGCCGAAGATATCCAATCATTGCTGGAACAGGTTCCATGGAAATACGTCAAATCAAAGGACAACCCAGCAGACTCCCCTTCTAGAGGGCAATTACCATCCGAATTCATTCACAATGCACTGTGGACGGCCGGCCCCAGATGGTTGAAGCTTCCCGAAAATGAGTGGCCTCGGTCGGTCGGACCTTCTCCGCATGATGTACCCGAGTTGAAAGACGGTATTTGTTTACTTACAAGTTATTCAGGCAAGGACATCTATTCACGATTTGCACGTTTCGATCGTTTCCCGGACAAAAAAAATCAAATCCACAAAATAATCGAGCGCATACAGCCGCCCGTTTGTTCGGAAATCAAAATCGCTGAACGTCATATTCTTCAAATGATTCAAGGCGAGATTTTCAGTAGAGATTCGTAATTTATCAAAGGCGTCGGAAGGGGCTCCGGAGCTCGGTCGCAAGACGACTCGGTTCGATAACTTACATCCATTTATAGACGATCAGGGTCTCCTTCGAGTAATCGGTCGTTTAAGACATTCCGAATTAGCCTACGAGCAAACACATCCTCTGCTCTTGCCCAGAAAACATCCGGTCACAGATATGGTCATCCGACAAACCCATCAGTCGAATTTACATGCGGGAGTGCAGTTTGCACGGTACAATATTAGAACTAGATTTTGGATTTTAAACGGCAAGGATAAAGTTCGTAGGGTGATTCGTCATTGCGTAGAGTGCCTTCGGCAACGGCCGAAAATCGTGCCCGTGCAAATGGCTGATTTGCCCAAGGCGCGAGTCCAAGAATCTCCGGTGTTTTGTTACACAGGCGTCGACTTTTTTGGTCCCCTCACTATTAAAGAGAAAAAACATCGTAACAAGGTATTCATCAAAACCTATGGTTGTGTGTTCGTGTGTATGGTTTCCAAGGCGGTGCACATCGAGCTAGCAACTGATCTTTCATCGGAAGGATTTTTAGCGGCGTTTCGGAGGTTCGTGAGTCGCAGAGGAGTACCTGAACGTGTTTTTTTCCGACAACGGTACAAATTTCGTAGGGGCCCAGAAGGAGCTCCAGAAAATTCACGATTTATTCGATACTCCCGAGTTTAACCGAAAAGAATCGAATGGCGTTTCAATCCGCCTCTATCTCCGCATTTCGGAGGAATTTGGGAAGCAGCCGTAAAGAGTTTTAAACACCATATGAAACGCGTTTTGAAAGACCACTATCTCACTTATGAACAACTTAACACTCTGTTGGTTGAAATAGAAGCAGTTTTAAATTCACGACCTTTATACACTCTGTCGGCTGATCCCAATGATCCTCTAGCAATAACACCAGCGCATCTATTGATAGAGCAGCCATTCAATGTCTTACCCGAACAATCTTTTCAGTCTATTCCAGATAATCGGTTGTCCACATACAATTTCATCACGAAGGCCAGATAGGATTTCTGGACAAAATGGCACAAGGAGTACCTCCATGAACTGCAAGTCCGCCATAAATGATATGGAAGTACCGCTGAGTTGCAGCCAGGATCGGTAGTGATTCTCATGGACGACATTACCACCTGCTCTCGATGGCCACTGGGTATAATCATCGAGGTGTTCCCTGGGAGCGACGGCATCGCAAGAGTACAAGCGCAACATTACTCGGCAGTGTCTTCTTCCAGTCTCCTGAACAACGAGCTCTATACTCATTGGAATCACGAGGCACAGGTTGCGCCCTGTGATCGATTAACCGAAACTATCTGATAAGCGAATCTAATCAAAGGAGCAGTCCCTCCAAGTGTAAGGAGCAGTGTAAAGTTTGTAAATATGCTCCGGTTGTAAATATGTTCAGCGATACGCGTAGTAAGCCTTAAGTTATGTTTAAATAGGATAGTGGATAATCACTCTCGTAAGCGCATTTGCTCTGATATTTCAGTCTGCGTTACAGCATTCCTTTGGAACTTATATCCGCAGCTGGCGGCGGGAGTATGTTCCGTCGTAACATCTGTGTGTGGTGTGTATGAACGTTTGCATGAAAGAAATGAGAAGAAGGCGGGTTCGCATGGTCGCGGCGGATGTGGCGGCGCTGATCACGCTAGCTTTTCCCGCTAAAAACGTGCGAACACGCGTTGAAGAAAAGAGTGGGGGGATTGGCTACCGGCCACTGCCAAAGGAAAGAAAGAAAGGGAAGTGCTTATTGGGACGGCACACGACAAGCGTTAGCAACGGCAGAATTAGGAAACCGGGATCAACTGATTCTTCGTTACTTTGTAACGACCATCCTAACCCTACCAAACGTAGTGAGAAAACAACGACGGCCGTCGAATTTAGATCATCCAGCTGGTATAGAACCGAAAGTATTAGTGAAGTAAAGTTGTGCGATTACAACCGTGCTAAAGGTGCAAGATAAGCACGCGAACGTTAACCACCACGTGGTCGGGACGGTTAGGCGATTTTCTTCGCGAGGCTGCGGGTTATCAAAGGTGTAATGTGTGCGACGCCAGTCGAAAGCGCTTGAAATAATAAATCTGGATTTTTTATACCGGTTCTGGCTTTATCCCATAAGTTGTAGCATTCTTTCAAACCTATCCAATTGAACCAGTCAACTAGCAAATTTCATAAAGAACACAGCGGTTTATGCCATCGGCGGCATAGCCGCAATTATTCAACTTTAAAACAAGAACATTATATTCATTACTTGGTTCGAAACGGTTTATGGCCTACGAGGGACGACAGCCGGAATTACTGGGGAGATCCGCGGATGGATTTACTCAAAACAATAATAAATGTTTTAACTCATTAGTTTGGCAAATCGCTTCAAAATCCAGTTCTGCCATTAATACGGTCGTGGAAATAGCAGTTTATATAATATTAATCATCACATTCAATGATGAGAAACAGGGCCTGTTAAAAATTTGTTAAAGCCTCGGCATCAAAGTTGGACCAACACTGCAATAATATTGTGCGACACGGAAAAAAGAACGTAGATTCAGCAAGAATCGTCGCCGGGAAATATCGTCACGGAGGAGCAATATCGCCCATCAAAAATTGAAACCGTCGACAGTTAACAACGTTAATGAGAGAGACGAATCTTATTACAGACCTGGAATGGAGGAATTTAGTAAGAGGAAAAAATTAAAGTTTATATCAGGTCGTCTAGGATGAAATTTGTAGAAAAAGGTAAAGCTGGTTGAAAATTTACAAATATAAGGAATTATGTTATTCATCAAAGTACGCATCAATATTGTTTATACGCGTTGCCATTTAAGCAGTAGTTTATTCAAGCCGGTGGTATAAAACCGTTGCAGACGAGAGTCATTGAATTTCTGGAAACCCAGTTTTACAACATTATCGGAATAAAATGGTGTTCCTATTAGAAAGTTGAACAAGTCACGAAATGAGCGGTAATCGGGAGGGGGGGGGGGCGATGGAGAAGGACGATGGAGACGATGGAGGACGATGGAGAAGTTCCAACTCCAATTCTTGGAATTTTGCCAGTCATTTGTGCAGTGGGTGGTCCAGCCTTATCGTGCAATAAGACAGGAGTTGATCTATTGACAAATCTGTGCTGTTTTTATTTACGCTTTTGCATCATTTCGTCCAGTTGATTGCAGTATACTTCTACTGTCGTTGATGAGCCAGGTTTCATGAAATTATAATGTATCACACCTGCGCTAGATCACTAAACACTCATCATCAGCTTCTTTTGATAAATATTGCGCTTTTGAGTGTATTTTGGTAATTCATCATTATCAAACCACTATGCTGAAGGCTTATGATTGTTATATTGGATCCCTTTCATATTGCAAGTGACCATTTGATTAAAGAATGAGCAGCCAAACGCTTTGTTTCTGTTTCTCATTCAATTTGTGTGGAAACCCATTTATCCAATTTTTTCACTTTACCGATTTGAGCTAAATGAGTTAATATTGTTTGTTTGCTAACACCAAACTTCAACGATAATTCATAAGCACTTTGGGATGCGTTAAACTCCAACGGTGACCTTCAGTTCGACAATACAGTCCGATGGGTGGGGGTATGCGATATATAAGAAAAACTGTTCCCCTCGAGGCTTTGGGTTTCTTATTTAGATGTAGGACTGTATTGACGTTTGATTCTGAGCGACCGCGTGGGTCATTTGTGAGTTCAAAGTTACCAGTACGAAATTTCACGAACTAATTTCATACTATCTGCTCTATCGGGACATTAGATTCAAATACAATATTGATGTTTCGCGCGGTCTGCAATGCTGAAAGGTCCACGTAAGAACACATATTTCATAACAGTCCGACTGTTCAGTTTTCAAAATTTTTTATTTTTATTAGTTTTTAATACTTTGTAAAGCATACAGTGATTTCTTTAAACTAGCGGGATATGTAACTTCCCAATAACAAAAAACAGAACTGTAAAATATTAAGCAAATGTCAAATAATAAGCTGTTAAAGTTGGCAATATCATCAACTACGAATTTCATTCTTGACGACGTAATATATACAAAGTTGGTGCTTAAAATTTAACTAGTGTTTTTCTCGAAACCTTGTTTTTCGAAGTCATGTGGGCAATAACTTGAGCAATAACAGTTGGATGCACATTTTTGCAACATTTTTGCACAGAATTTGTTATAATTGTAATAGCTATCGACAAGCGTATTTGTTTTTTAATTACTACTTATTAAAGGATCTTGAATAAAAATCTTTTAGGTGCAAATAAAAGAAATCAAGAGTTGCACTGGAATGAACAAAACATTGTATTTTCTACCTCAGACCTTAATGAAGGAGTATTTTGTAACCTCTTCTTAACAAACGGCCGCAACCGATGGTGAGCTATTCTTTTTTCACATTCACGACCCGACAATTTTTCTTTGTCTTTATTTGCATTGATTTGTGCACACGTATGCAAAATACGGCTATTAACTATTGCCTGGTCGAGAATGTCAAAAAAGAATCGCATCGGCCATCGTTTGGTTTCCCGCGCAACGGTGTACCAGTGACACAATTGATCAATCACGTCAGTTCCAGCTTTTTGTGGAATTATAGTGTTCACTCGTCAATGGTTTTCCAGTGTCGTCATTTTCACTGTTAACTCTTTCACTGCGACGGGCATATATACACGCTCTAGCGAGTCCATCGGTTAAGTAAATTAAAGTAGTTTAAGATGCTGGTCAACATAAATAAAAATCAATATTACTAATTTATCTGCAGTTATTATCTTTAAAAACCTTAAGAATGCTATAAAATGTCCGGGTACTCTTTTGGATACTTGACATGCCAGACATGCGAATAGCGCGCTATCTGTAGTGATGGATTTGGCCGAGAGCGCGCGCCAGTCATAGGGTCAAAAGCCCATATGACGAAGCCAGAAGCGCGACTTTGTTTACTTTTGGAGTCCATAATAAAAGTACGGTTTCGACGTATGCCATTTAAAATGCAAAATTTATTGTAATTGCCCAAAAATAAAATAATCTATTGGCCTTCTCTATTATAACGTATTTACGTTCAAAGATTAAGGACAAATGTTCACAAGAAAAAAAATTCATTTTCTTAACGAACTAGTGCACACACGGAGTCAAAACAACCCCACATCCTTTTTGTTGCGTCGCGACATGTATGTGTAAGCGGAGAGAGTGTATGTGTGTGGCTGACGTGAAAGCAAGGCGGACTCGCATGGCCGCGACGTGCGATGTCCGCACTGGTCACGCCAGCCTGTCCCGCGCGACCATGTGACGACGCCGTGTTCGGAAGGTGATAAGGACGATATTTCCGATGTCGCGGGAAAGAAAAGAATTCTCACTTCTTCTTTGAACGTCTTGCGAGGTCTTGTAACATCGTCAGATTAGACCAACTCATCGAGCGTTTTTGGATCATTGAAGATTTTGATCATGAGTCGGTTCGGTCTCGTGATGAAATCACCTGTGAGCAACACTTCTGTACCCACACGAAACGCGATTCGACCGGTAGGTATGTCGTTCGTTTTCCGCTTAGAGACAGTAAATTCAATCTGGGAACATCGCGGCAGCAGGCAGTAAAAAGATACTATGCGCTCGCAAGAAAGTTAGAACCCAACCCTTATCTCAAAGCGGAGTATGCGAAGGTCAGGAAAGAGTATATGACCCTCGGTCACATGACTCTGTGACGAGACGGAAGAAGGATATTACCTTCCTCACCACGCTGTTATCAAGACGTCCAGCGAGATGACCCAGATAAGAGTGGTGTTCAATGCTTCAGCGAACACGTCGACTGGTCTTTCGTTGAACGACACTCTAATAGTGGGTCCGACGATTCAAAATACCATCTTTGAGCAAGTTCTTCGTTTCCGCACCCACTCCTATGTCATCACCGCAGATATTGAGAAAATGTATCGACAAATTCTCCTTCACCCCGAGGATAGAAAGTTTCAAAAGACGTTGTGGCCTTATCAAGGTAGACTTAGAACGTTCCAGCTCAATACCGTCACTTTCGGCACGGATGCCGCTCCGTTCTTGGTGATTCGCACCATGCAAAAGCTGGCTCGCGATGAAGCTCACGATTCCCCTCGTGCGAGCAAACTTCTCCTTCGTGATTTCTACGTCGACGATTTTATCTCTGGAGCCGATTCTCCGGACGAAGTCCTCGCCATACGCGATGAAATGATTGCCCTATTGCTCCGGGGAGGCTTCCATATTCGACAGTGGGCATCGAATCATCATTCGGCCTTGAACATCATCGACAAGAGGGTTTTCGACTTAGATTGCATGATTAAGAATGAGCCGGTCCAAAAAACGCTCGGGATTATTTGGGATTCTCAAAATGATCAATTACAATACACCCTGAATCATGTCGATCCTAAGGTCGTGGCAACGAAACGAAAGGTCCTGTCAGAGGCATCCAAGATGTTTGACACTCTCGGTTTGTTAAAATCAGTAATCCTCTATGCTAAAATCTTAATGCAAGATTGTTGGAAGGCAAGGATCACTTGGGACGAGTCTCTTCCTCAAGACATCCATATGAAATGGACAGTTTTCGCAGGTCAGTTGCCATTGTTGAAACCAATCTCATTTCCTCGTCAACTTACAACTGCCAACCCGAGTCAAGTAGATCTTCACGGATTCTGCGATGCTTGCATATACGAATATGGAGCGTGCCTGTTTAGTCGATCTATAGATTCCCAAGGGGTGGTGTCGGTAAGTCTGGTCTGCAGCAAGTCCAGAGTCGCCCCTTTAAAGGGAGTCATGATTCCGCGATTAGAACTGTGCGCCGCGTGTCTTCTCAAGAAACTCTATGTGGAAACCAGACCGCAATTTGAGTTTCCAATACATACGGTGACATTGTAGTCGGACTCTAGCATTATCCTATGGCGGCTGAAAAACATTCAGTTCAGGACATTCAATCCGTCGAAGATCTGGTTACATGGAGGTATGTCAAATCAAAAGACAACCCAGTGGATGCCCTGTCCAGAGGGCAATTACCATCCGAATTCGTCAGCAATTCTTTGTGGAGGTCAGCTCCCAGTTGGTTAGTTCGTCCGGAATCCGACTGGCCCCCGTTGGTCGGATCCTTCGCAACGGAAATACCGGGTTTGAAAATAGGTATTTGTCTTTTAAACACTGTCCCATGCTATAACATCTATGCACGGTTCTCACGATTCGATCGGTTCGTTAGAGTTTTCGCTTACATCTCGCGTTGGAAACTGGCAAAACCTTTAGTTCAACGACCTAGATTGTTCTCCGAAATCTCAGATACAGAAATGCGGACACGCAAAATAGTGGTGGGTGATACCACCCACCACTCAAAATCTACAATCTACTATCTGAAGGAGGACAGCGCAATCATACGATTGCGAGCAGATAGTGAAGGAGGACAGCGCAATCGTATGATTTCGTCCTCCTTCACATCGCTAAGTCACTTTCAATTGGCGAATCGAATTTGCGTGGTTATGCGATATGTCGACTTTTTTTTATTATGATCTTCTATTCGTTTCCATCGGTAAGTCTTCGTCGGCATTACCCATTTTAATGTCATGATCTTAGGATCTCGCAATTTGATCGGCGTTTCTTCACCTAGCGCCGGCTAGGTTCGGTCTCTCTTTGTTTGGTAAGCGATTACTCATCCAGTTGCCGGCTCAGGTCATCGTAACCAGTCCTTGTTCTGCTTAAGACTGTACCCGGTCGATCTTGCATCTACATTGTTAAGTTCTCCTGTTATATTGTTCTTGCCGAGAAAATAAACTGACTAACTCCGAGTGTTCAGTTTGAAGTTCGGCGTTCTGTTGGGTTTTGAAACTCACTCTCCTTCCCTACCACCAACCAGGTCCTCGCTTAAACAGACTGTGAATCCGGAGGGAATCGGCCAGTCAAGGTAGATCAGGTCCCCTTGTTAGTGACTATTCATATACATAACCAAGTTTTTCGAAAGTGCTTCGTGTAGTAAAGTATTATTTATTCATATTTTCATAATGTTTGTTATGATCACGAGAGGGGAATTAATTAGCCGCCGACACGGAGGGCAGCAGGCGAACAACCCGTCGACTAATGGGTACATGGTACGAGACGTCAGCCGAGCGACTCCGCGGCGATGGCGAGAGGTGGCAAGGACAACACGGAGCCAAGGGGAACCCCGGAGCAACCGTTACAAGCGCATAGCATGAGGTGTGGGAGAGTGGTGAGAGATCCTGGCGAAGCAGACGAGTGTGATTTAGTGAGCGAAAACATAACGGTAATTTGTATGAGAAAAGGAAAAAAGATAGGTGACAACCCCGCTAACCAAACGGATAATGAGAGTGATTGTGGTACGGAACTTATAGACGACGCGGTGAGCAATTTGAACAGTTCGGTGGACAGATGATGACACGCATGATAAATGGATACGCGTGAGATTGTGGTAACGTCGCGTAGTTCTATTTTATTCGCGAAGCCGTAAGAGTCATGTGATTAAGAACAGAGTTGGTGTTTCTATTTCTCTTGTTTCTAATTTATCGTCATTAGTTACTCGTATTACAAATAAAAAGATAAAAATAGGTCTTCTGTGTATGCGAGTCTAATATAAGAATGAGGTGTAACGTATCGGTATCCTCAACCCGATATCCCGATTATAATATGTTGTAGAAACATTATTAAGAATGTGTATTTATTCGAGATGTGTAATAACTTACTGCAACCACATCCGACATATGAACTGGACTAAACAGGGCGATTCGATTCACATGGCCATTAGGAAATTAAATGGATTTTATCTTCATCCGGGCCTGGTCTGACTTGCATATAATTACAAATAAAATCTTTTTTTCATGATTTTTTTTCATTTAATAGTGCGTCGCGGCTGAGATTGAGATTCAATCATATATGTATTTTCAAATAAATAATACTTTTTCAATAAAAAGATTTTTGTTTATTCTTCAATTACACATATACCATTGAAATATAGTGTAGCCGGCCCAACTCCAATGCACCGCCAAACCTCTCGCGCTCAATTTCAAATATTTCAAGGCGCCAACAGTGCAAGCAGAAAATTCGCTATACAGATAGCTTTAAAGTTGGTCGTGAAAACCTACAATTTGTGACGTCAACTAATCAGCATCGAGACAAAGAACATGGGTCCGGTTAGCATTTAGGGCCACCCCTCTGACTTACAGTTCGGCCCGTAGTCCCTCTCTCCAGTCACCCTCTTTCGTACCCTAGTTTTTCTCGAATATTCTTATAATTCTTATAATATAATATAATATTCCATAGATTTATAGACGGATATTAATTTTTATCGTCTTTCGGGTATGGGCAAGCTCTCTTTTTTCGGATTCTACAATGCTATTGCTTATTTCCACACTTATACATATTCTTAATTGATACCTACATCTCCTTTATTCGTATCACGTCCCCTGCATCGCATCCCCTTCAAAAGTTTGCGAAAAAAATATCCAGAATTAAACAAAAAACTCTTTACAATTATTTATAAGGAAATCATTGAAATTGTCAATTAAACGGCTCGAGGGAAGCTGCGAGATATCACAACTCGCAATGCCCTTCGTGTGGATGCCGCCCTTATCAAAATCCGCATCTACATCATCGACCCTCGGCGAACTCGACGAGATACGCCACCACCGGCCGAGGAGACGAAAAACGCCGATGGATGGGAGCCTACGCGCTCCGGGTGGCGATTCTGGAAAGCTACGTTTCTGCCTTATTCTCCGAACCGAGTCGAGTGAATACACCTCAACACGTAACCGCGACCCGTGAACAACTGTTCACGTGACCCGTAAACAACTGTTCACATGACCCGCGTTGTTCACGTGACCCGTGAACAGTTGTTCACGGGTCACGTGAATAACGCGGATAATAAAAACTTGAATAAAACACATTTTATAAATTTTGTAATACAGTCTCGTGCAACTCAATCTTTACCACCGTACCGACGGAATAGCTGGACTTTAAACTAATAAAGTATATACCCTACACCAGTGTTGGCAACCGTTCGATAATTATCGTACATGTACGATAATTTGATACCAACGTACGAAGTACGATAGCGATTCATTATCGTACGCAAAGATACGATAATATTAACAAAATCAAAGTTTAGATATTATAGGAGCTTTCCAACAACGACACAGAGCGACACAGAGTCGATATCTATGTGTACACTTTCGGAAATTCGCGCTGGTGCGGTGCGCGCACGTATATAAAGTTCACTAGACATCCCTAGTTGGGCCCAACCTAGCCAATCGGAGACGTTAGTCTCTTCCATTGGTCGGTTGGTTCTCTTTGCGCCGCTTCACCGCTGATCTCGTAGCTCGGTGTTCGGTCAGCTGTTGTTTGTTGTGATTTCTGATTGTGATCTGATCTGTGTGAAAAGTGAAAATTTGTAATTGCCAATCTTCGCACGCAACAACGTTCACACGTAGCAGGTATATACTCAAACATTATTGATAATTATCCGTTTGTTTTTGTGGTCTATTATTTTTTACTATTTGTTGCAGAATGAGTTCACATGCGAACCGTGACGACGAAGACATTTCGCCTGAGAGTCCGCTAAAAAAAAGAAATTGTTCAAAAGCAACGTGCACAAAAATTTCGAGATGCTTGGTTATCCATTAATGAGTTTAAAACGTGGTTTGCCAAGATTCCTGATGACCCTCATAAAGCTAAATGCAAAATCTTTAATATGAGTTTTAAGGCAGAAATGATTGTTATAAAGAATCACATGAAATCACAGAGTCATCAGCAGAAAATCATACCGGCTCAACCAAAAATACCTGCATTTTTAAATAAAATTGAAAAGATGGCCCCAAATAATGAGGCCTCTCATAAATTGGAAATAAAATTGTGTGCTTTCCTCGTCGATCACAATATTACCTTCCGAGTGTTAGATCACTTAAAACCATTACTGCAAGAATGTATGACTGATTCATAAATCGTGAAAGGCATGCAATTGAAAGTAATAGAGGGAGCTGCAATAATAACAAACGTTATCGGTGATTCGGAAAAGGAAAAGCTGACTCAATAATTGAAATCAAGTTTATTCAGTATTCTAATTGATGAATGTACAGATATTGCTTCTGTTAAAACGATGTGCATTATTGTCAGGTTAGGTAATTTATTAAATGTAATTTCAGATCTTAAATCATAATGAATTAAAAAAATAATTGTATGTTTAATTACGATTCTACAGATTTTTCGATGCCGAAAACGGCCGAGTCGTAAGTAAATTTTGGGACTTGTGTCAAATTTTTGACAAAAGTACAAATGCCCAAAGTGCGAACATGTGTTTAGCCTTGTAACTCATTCGCTACCATCTCACGATATTCCACTCTCGAATATTATCAGATTCGCATCGGATGGATGCAGCACGATGATGGGCAGTAGAAATTCGGTTGCAAGCAGATTTTTACAGTATTGCTCAGGCATATATATATTTTTAAATGCATATGCCACTCACTGCATCTATGCACTAGTGAAGCGTGCAAAGAATTATCACGCGGTTGTGAAGCCTTGGCTCGTAATGTATTGTGACGAGGCGTTACACTCCTCGCAATCGCGTTAAGATGAAATATTCAGAGGAATATTAGAACGAGATAGAATAGGCAGAGTCGCGTCGTCTCGCACCCGTGGTAAAATGAAGTCGTGCTCTAAAGCGTACAATGTCGGTGAGTATTCATTAGTTTCAGGGACACGAGGCCGAAAACGTAAACATTGCCGGACGAACGCGATACACGACGCCCGGTGAGAGAGTGAGCGAGATGGATGGCTGTGCCGGCGATAGAGAGTCGATCGTCGCTAGAGACCTCGACCTCCCCCGATAGGGCGAAGACGAAGCCGGCAAGCGTGAGCCGCGAGCTCACGCGACAGTGTGACTCCGACCCAGTGTTGGCAACCGTACGATAATTATCGTACATGTACGATAATTTCATACCAATGTACGATGTACGATAGCGATTCATTATCGTACGCAAATGTACGATAATATTCAAATATCCAGAATTTTTGTTTTTTCTGAGCAAAATGAAAGTTTAGATATTATGGGAGTTTTTCAACAACGACATAGAGCGACACAGAGTCGATATCTATGTGTACAACTTTGGGAAATTCGCGCTAGTACGGTGCGCGTGCGTAAATAAAGTTCAATAGGCATCTCTAATTGGGCCTAACTTAGCCAACCGGAAACGTTTGTCCCTTCCATTTGTCCCTCCCATTGGTCTCTGCGCCGCTTCGCTGGTGAGTTAGCTGGGTATTGGGTCAGCTGTTGTTTGTTGTTTCCGATTTTGATCAGATCAGTGCGAAAATTTGAAATTAGGTTCACACGCAACAGCGTTCACACGTGGCAGGTATATACTAAAAAATTATTGATAATTATACGTTTGTTTTGGTTATCTATTATTCTTTACTATTTGTTGCAGAATGAGTTCACATGCGAACAGCGACGACGAAAATATTTCGCCTGATACTCCGCCAAAAAAAAAAGTGAAAACTCTTCACAAGCATCGTGCACAAAAATTTCGAGGTGCTTGGCTATGTATGCACGAGTTTAAGACGTGGCTTGCAAAGGTTCCTGATGACCCTTATAAAGCTAAATGCAAATTGTGCAATATTAGTTTTAAGGCAGAACTGACTGTGATAAAAAATCACTTGAAATCACAGAGTCATCAGCAGAAACTTACACCGGCTCAACCAAAAATCCCTATGTTTTTAAATAAATCTGAAAACAAAATTCCAAATAATGAGGTTTCTCATAAATTAGAAATAAAATTATGTGCCTTCCTCGTCGATCACAATATTTCCTTCCGAGTGTTAGATCACTTAACACCATTGCTGAAAGAATGTGTGACTGATTCAGATATCGTAAAAGAAATGCAATTGAAGTGAACAAAGGGTGCCGCAATAATAACAAACGTCATCGGTGATTCCGAAAAGGAAAACCTAACTGAAAAATTGAAATCAAGTTTCTTCAGTGTTCTCATTGATGAATGCACAGATATTGCTGCAGTTAAAACGATGTGCATTATTGTCAGGTTAGGTAACTTATTAAATGTAAATTCAGATCTTACATCATAATGAATTAGAAAAATAATTGTACATTTAACTACGATTCTACAGATTTTTCGACGCTGAAGAAGGCCGAGTCGTAAGTGAATTTTGGGACTTGTGTCAAATTTTTGACAAAAGTACAAATGCCCAAAGCGCAACTGCCGAACATTTGTTTGGGCTTATAACTCATTCGCTACAGTCTCAGGACATTCCACTGTCGAATATTATCGGATTCGCATCAGATGGATGCAGCACGATGATGGGCAGTAAAAATTCGGTTGCAAGCAGATTTTTACAGTATTGCCCAGGCATATATATTTTTAAATGCATATGTCATTCACTGCATCTATGCGCTAGTGAAGCGTGCAAAGAATTACCACGCGGTTGTGAAGCACTAGCTCGTAATGTATATAACGAGTTCAAAAACAGTGCGAAAAGGCCGTATCATTTTCAAGAATTTCAGAACTTTTGGGATATTGAGGTCCATAAGATTCTTCAACCTTCGCAAACTCGGTGGTTATCTTTGAGTGCTGTTGTTATAAGAATACTCGAACAATGAGGAGCACTACAACTATATTTTCGAGAACAAATGCTAACCGCACGATTACACGCAGTGGAGCAAATTGTTCAAGATCTCAATAACCCGATCATAAAACTTTTTTATTTGTTTCTCGAGTGGGTCTTGCCCAAATTCACAAGGTTAAACGAATTATTCCAATCGGAATCGGTTATTCCCACGAATCTGTACACCAAAGTGACGATTAATTATCAGGAACTGTTGGAATTGTATCTATGTAGATCGTACGTTTATCAGACGAGCTTGAAAGACATTAATCCGTCTAACGAAAAGCAACGTTTGGGCGTTGAACAAATGTACTTTGGCGTTAAAGTTATGGATATGTTGAGTAAACCTGAACTCCACAACAATGAGCGATTGAAACAAGATTTTAAAGTAACCTGTGTTAAATTCCTCGTGATTGGATGTTGTCAGATAAAACAAAGGTTCAATTTTGACGATCCTATTCTGCAGCCAGTATTCAATTTGAACCCGACAAAAGCTATGTTGCCAAAAACAAGAGATACCGTTCCAAGTTCACTGCCGTTGATGCAGATTTTACCTCGTGTTGTTTCTTCTGAACAATACCAAGGTATTGACGACGAGTGGCGGCAATTACTTTTTGTTCAAGCTGCCGGAAGATATTGATGTCAAAGGAAAAATTGATGTGTTTTGGGCGCAATTAATGATGTATGATGAAGATGATCAGGGTCTCGCGTTCAGAAAACTCTTGAAATTTGCCCTTGACGTAATTTCACTGCCTCATGCTAACGCAGATTGTGAAAGGCTTTTCAGTCAAGTCAATTTGATTAAAACAAAAAACGAAACAAATTGGTAACTCCGACCGTCGATGGTATACTTTTGGCAAAGCAACGAGTTTGAGGTAATTGTATTGGTTTTCAACCGTCTATACGAGAATGCAGGCGTATGACTAAAGCTATCATCTACCCAAAAAAAAGGTATAACTGAAAGCGGTAATAGGACGATTAGTCAGTTATACGAAACAAAAGAGTTAAGTGATAATGATGTTATAATGCCCGATGATTCTTAAGTCATATTTAATATTGTAAAGGTCTCGCCGGCGCTTGAGCGGCAACTACCAAAATTATAATCGGCGTTGACCGATCCCCCTCGGTCTCTTCCCGCGCCTCGCGCCGAGAGGAGAAAACTCCTCCCGAATAACTCGAGGCAATCGATCGCGACCGATATAATAGCACGGTCGCTGTGTTCTGTCATATCTCATTTTGTATATTTTATGTCTTGTATTCTCAATGCGCTATCAGGGCACATAATATTCGTGTTAAAATAATCCGTTGATGTTATAATAGTCTTACGTGGAGCGTGCGTGTGTGCGAATAAAATTCATTCTTGTAATCTATGGTGTGCGTGCTATAAATTGATGTATTTAGTTTCGTGAGTTCTCCCGGTAAACTCATACCTGCCCCATCATTTGAGTTTCATGTGTATCAATTGTATTTTATTCAATTTTCAATTGTGTTAAGTACACCGCAAAATAAAAAATATTACAATATGAAGATTCACCGAAAGTCAGTAGTTATGATAAAAAAAAGTATATAAATGAACGAATAAAGTCATTAGTTTGTAATCGGACAAAAATTTCGATAGATAGTCGTTCACTCATATATATATGTTGTAACGTTGTACAATATCTCCCCTGCACCCGGCTCGTCCCAAAGGCAACCGTCCCCACGGACAGGCCCAAAACAAGGCAAGTAAAAAGTATTATTTTATTTTCCCCTCCTTTTTCCCTAAATTATTGTAAGGCCTGTGCAACACTTCGAGAAGAGGACCGGCCCGCCAGGCCCGAAGAAATTGCCATCGCAATGTCAAGCCCGTCCACATCGTCATACTCGCACACGCCACACTCAATCATCCGTCACAATGAAGAGATACACCCGTCCGTCCCCGCCACGACGCCATCCATCGGCTGACCGGCGATAAGGAAGGACGAAGATGGCAGCACCGCACGGCAATCCCAAAAATTCCCATTACCCGCAATTACACCTCCCAATAAGTAAATGCCCTAAATTACCGACCGACCGACCTACTTACCTGCCCGTCCCGATAGATCCCGCCGCGATGATCAAAGATCGATCATACGCCTGACCCTTCCCCTACCGACCCGTGACGCTGCTACCCAATGATCGACACCGAGAACCAGCAAAGGACGAGAGATCGCCACTTTTGCGACGAGCCACCGAATAGGACGATTAGCGAGAGAAAAGATTAGCGAGAGAAAAGTTAGCGTCAGAGAAAAGGAAATTGCAGAGTGTGAAGTGTGTGTGTGTGAGAGAGAAAGAGAGAGAGGAAAGGACAAAAGGGAGAAAACAGCGAAAGCAGAGGAATAAAGAAACGAGAGCCAGGACGACGAGGAGAAAAATCTGTGACCAGAGCGTAAGTGTTTGCACAGGTCAACCTTATCGGCACATTTATTCGCGAAGTTTCTATTTCCTTCCGGCAATTAAATTGTATAGAGCATCCTCCCCCCTTTATTGCTTGCGTCTATCCCTTGTTTTTGACCAGTTTTTTTTTGTATTATTTTTTCTTTTTTTTTTATTAAGAAATATATGAGGGCTACGGCACCGCTAACTAGCCCCAGCTGTGTACATTTATACCCAGAGCGGCAGTTTTAACTTGCCTTAAGGTTATGAACTATAAATTTAACAAAAATATTTTACTTTTGTGGGAAATTCTCTTACAGTAGATCACAAGGTTTTAAATCACAGTTGACCTTATTCGCCTAATAGAGTATCTTGTGTCTTATTGTACAGACTTTTAGATAAATAGTGTAATGGAGTTAATGAACTTTGCCAAAGCTATAATTACGCCGTGTTTCATAGAGTGCAACATGGTCTCAATACAATACGGGGGGTATTCTCTTATTCTAATCAAATCTCTCAGTAGGACCTTTCGTTCCGTATCCCATAGGGTACATTGCCAAAATATGTGGTTAGCGTTCTCGGGCGCACCCCCGCAATCACAGATCTCCGATTCTATTATATTATGCCTGAATAAGGACGCCTTCAGTGAGGTATGAACACTTCTTATTCTAGAGATAGAGACGATTCCTCGTCTTTACAATTTGAACTTATTATACCAGGGGTACGATTTCTTCTTGTAAAATTTTTCGAAATATATTGTTCCCTTCTCCTGGCTGGAAGCTCCGCACCATTCATCAAATTCGTTGTTCATTATATTACGCCAGCTTGCTTTTAAATCAGAGCTGGGTATTCGGAATTGCGAGTCACGCCCCTGACGGATTGCATTTCTAGCCGCTACGTCCACCATCTCGTTAAACCTGATGCCTCTATGCGCCGGAATCCAGACGAACACTATTTCTTTTCCAGCTTCTAATTTATATAGTTTTTCTTTAATAAGAGTTATTAAGTATGACCCAGATAGGTTCCCAGGACCATGTAGTGCTTGGAGTACACTTTTCGAGTCGGAAAAGATAGTATATTCCGTCGCATCAAGCTTATCAATTATTTCTAGGGTTTCCACAATAGCCACAGCTTCCGCGGTATAAATAGATGCCATACCTGAGATACGAAACGGTTTTATTTCTTCTCCAGTGAGCCTAAGCGTAGCTAGTCCAACATATTCTGCCGCTTCCATTTTAGATCCGTCGGTAAAGAAACATTCGGTATCCGTGATTCGTTTAGAAAATACTGTATTGAATTCTCTGTCACTATTACGAGCCTCGGCTATGCTTGCGCCCTCCTCAAAAGCTATCGCCGCCCTAAAAGTGAGCGCCTCATACTGACGGTTGAACGCTAGCGGTCGACGCGCTTCCGCTATGGTGTGGCTTTTATTTTCGATTGCTCTAAAGCATACCAATAGCATGGACATATCGTGTCGGTTTATCATTGTCGGGTTTTCCCATATCTCATTTCCTCTGGTTATTGAGTTTATTACAGGATTATTTTCGAGAGCAAATTCCTTACTTAGATAGTTCATCCCCAGAAATTTAACCCTCATTGCTAAGGGAGGGATCTTGGACTCGCCTAGAACCACGTTGTTGGGGGTTGAAACCCTGAGTCCCAGCGCCAGTTTGATTGCCCTATACTGAATTCTTTCTAGCATAGTTTCTTGACTTTTGTTGAGTGGGTAAAAAACTATAGCTCCATATTCAATTCTAGACCTTATTAGTGCTAAATACAATCTGGTCAGTAACCCGGGATCTGCGCCCCACCACGTCGTTCTCAGCCACCGGATGATCGTCAATAGCTTTAGGCACTTATTTTCAATCGCTTGAATTTGTTTGTTCCATTTTAGGTCCGCCTCGAACTGAAGCCCTAAAAATTTTACGGATTGCTGCGACTGAATCCGAACTCCGTTTATCGTTATGAGCCATTCCCCCCTTCTAGTTCGGACTCTATTTCCGTAAGGGTTCTCCTTACATCACTGCACTTTCGATATATGCAGACATCGTCCGCGAATTGTACAATTTTAACTCCCATCACTCTGTTTTCAAACGTACATGTATATAAGGAATATAAGAGGGGGTTAAGGACGCCTCCCTGAGTAAGGCCTTTAAAACATCTCAAACTTTCATCGATCGTACCATACTGGCAGTGTACAATTCTTTCAGTGATCGTCTGATATATGAACCTTCTAAGTTTGCCCGGTAACCCTATCGTTCCCAGCCTGTCCAAAAGTATATCCACAAGCACATTATCATATGCACCTTTAATGTACAGAAATAATGCTATTATGTGTTCCGTCTCCGCAAAGGCGTTCCTAACATCTGAGGTCACGAGCGTCAGGTTATCAATACAAGATTTTTCCCTCCTGAACCCAAATTGAGTCGCAGGTAAAATATTGTGATATTCGACCCACCACGATAACCGGTTGTTTATCAGTCTTTCCATTACTTTTAGAAGCACGGTGCTAAGGATATCGGCCTGACCTTATCAGCTCCACCCTTGGGGATAAAGAAAACCCTATAGTTTTTCCATTCAACCGGGAATTGACCTTTCAACATTATTTCATTGAACACCTCGAGTACCATCACTTGGTATTCCTTGGTAAGGCTTGTAATAATTAGATAGTCTATCTTGTCAAAGCCTGGAGCCGAGTTGATTCTTAATTTTTTTAATACGATTTCAAATTCTTCCCAAGTGAAAGGTGCTTCGAGAAACGCATCGCCTTCACCTTCCTCAAAATTTGGCTGCGCTTGTGGTACCCATTTAGGGCATAAATTAGCGAAAGTGGTTTCACCGTTTTCCACCATTTTTTTATTGTAAGCATATTTATTCTCGGAGGAATTAAATTTATTATTAAAGGCTTTAATTTTGTTCCAAATGTATGATTGATTTGTATATTTGTTAAACTTTTGAGTGAGTTCCCTGAACCGCTCCTTCTTAATTTGCCTGAGTCTGCTTTTTGTTTTCCCTTCTACTTGTTTATCTTCTTATATATAAAAATGGAAGAATGTTTGTTTGTCTGTGTGTCACGAGTAATCTCCTATACCATTCGTCTGATTGCGATGAAAATTTGCTGAATTGTAGTCCGCACTCCCGAGAAGGTTTCTGCGTTAGTAGAATAATTTTAATTGCCAAAATGAACGCGTACGGGGCAAAACAAAATTAACATTTATGTATATCTATATATAGAGATTATTTGACAGCTGTCAAAGTATGCTACGAAAATGACATGCGAAATAAAAGACACGCTTTTGTTTTAACGACTCGATCGACTCGATATTACACATATCGATTGCATAATTCATTTGACAGCGAATGTCAAATTAAGGAGGTTTATCTGGTATAAAGTAAGTCAAAACAAAAATTTGTGTGACAAGCGTAGTCAATTCAGCATCTTTGACAGTGCGGCGAATGCTTAACCTCGCCAAAATTACTATTATTCGAGACAAATTAATTTACTATGAATCTCATGAGTACTTAATCGATTTTATGAAGCTCTACAAATGTTCCTTAGATATTGTTTTATTAATTCTGCAATTTAGGTCGAAAACTGTTTGTCAATGGTTGTGAATTTAATGTTCGTAGACGGAAAAACCACTGAAACCCATAAAGGTACGTGTTAATTTTAGGAAAAATATGTTTTTATTAATGTCTTGCGAACAAGGTATCCTCGAGACTTCAAATTTGAAGAACACGACTTTATAGATACTGATAACTATATTCTGATTTTTTAATCAATATATGTTTGTTAATTCGCTGACCAGATAAATTTACTTAATCGTGACATCAAATCGGAAAACGATTGGAAGATATGCACGTCAGTCACAAATGAAAAATACATTACGAGCTTCAGAAGTGGATGAGCAACGAGAAAGCAAGACAGGAAACAGTTGGAGTACGTACGACGACGTACAAAGTTTCTTAAAATAACAGCAGTAACAGGCGAATTAATTAACAAAGTTTTTGAAAATATTGCACATAACTACAAAAAACATATGTGGTTAAGGGAACGTGCTATATTAGCAGCAAAAACACCAATGTCAAGTATATAAATTTCACGATTCAAAAGAGAATACCATGAGAAGCTGAAATGTACATTTCGATTGCTGCTTTTATTAATCAAGAACAAGTTGTTAATTATGTAACTAAATTCTTGAATTCTCTTAATTTGCCAGGATACCGCCGCACGTTGTAACATTAAAAATGAGAGTATCTCATTCTTTTATCGAATCGTTGAAACATCAATCCACCACGACTTTGCAACGGTACTGTGGTTTTCGGGAAAAATGTGATGAACAATCCGAATGAGACTACAATTAAAAATGGATAATTTAAAGGAGAAGATGTGCCGTTTCCACATATCCTAATGATATCAAAATATATGCCATTCGATTTCAAACGTTGGCAGTTTCCAGTGCGACTCGCATTTGCAATGTCCATCAACGAAGTACTGGGACAATCTCTCAAAATGTGTATAGTAGAGATTATATTTGGAAAGTTCGTGCTTCACACATGAGGAGAAAAACAAAAGTTATTAATTATCCAACTGAATTCCTGAATTCGTTTCATTTACCAGGCATAGCGCCGCACGTTGTAACATTGAAAACGGGCGTGCCTATAATACTTTTACGAAACATCAATCCACCATGACTTTGCAACGGTACTGGGAAAAATATGATGAACAATATCAGCGAAACTACAATTTAAAATAGAAAATTTGAACGAAAAGACGATGTACTGTTGTCACGTATGCCAATGATACCAAAATATATGCCATTCGATTTCAAACGTTTACAGTCTCCGGTGCGACTCGCATTTGCAATGCCCATCAACGAAGCACGGGGAAAATCGCTAAAAATGTGTATAGTATAGATTATATTTGGAAAGTCTATACTCCGCATATGGACGAAAAAACAAAAAATATTGTGTGTCAAATAAATTTTGACACCAAAACGGCGTTGCAACGCAAGCCGGGTACCGCTAGTACTTTATGAAATTTTCATAGGAGAAGAATTCTTTCATTCGTAGGAAGGCGCCTTTTCTAATCCGTATAAGTTTATCGCACTCTTCAGTCCACCAAGGAGCTGGTGGAGACTTTATTGCGTTATCAACTCTTCTTCCCGTCCGCGTCCGTGGTGTACAGCCTTGTACCGCGTCTGTTATTGTAGCCACTAATGTGGTGTATTTAACCTGGGTATCTAAATCCTTCGCCTGGATAACTGATTCTACGATCTCTGACCTCTCCTGTAATATATTTCTAAACTCAGCCCAGTCGGTTTTTCGATTGTACAACCGCCACAATTTTCTACATTGGAGTTCCTGTATTCAGTGATCCGTTTGAATTCAATGGCAACAGGATAGTGGTCACTTCCCCATGGGTCATCACCCACCGCCCAATGAAATAAGGGAAGAGATCTAATATCCGCTAAGGCTAGATCTATGCTAGATTCTGTTTGGTACTGACGAGATCTAAAAGTAGGCTCTGTTCCATTCAAAATCCCAAGCTCTTCTTGTACCACTTTCTCTGCGATCAGGACGCCCGTTTGGCAGCACCGTCTATCACCCCGCATTGTATGATGTGCATTAAAATCTCCAGCCACGAGATATCTCCCGTGAAATTGAAGAAAAAACCTCTCCCATAAGGTCCGGTCAATCCTTACATCCGGCATGTAAGGATCATCAAGCATAATGATCGATGTCGTCAGGATGGATAAAATAAAACACCTATGGGTTACGTGGATCGATCACGGGAGAATATAATACGATTTTTTTTAAGAAAAAAATAAACAAAAGAAATATCGGGCGCAACACGCTTCGCTCGCTCGTAAGACGGTAGCGGGATTCAACGCTCGGGTCCTCGCCCCACGCCTCAAGCCATTGTTCCGTGATGCAATGGCGTAAGGGGACACAAAGAAAGAAAAAGAAAAATCGTAAAAATGTGTTTTCGCCTATGCATACTATATTCGCCCATTCCTGACCTTCTGACGCCTTCGTCAGAATAACACGAATAAATTAAATGAGAATTCTAAACAAAAAATATACATCAAATCGTGAACACAAAAACGAACATATATACAGTTTCATCAATTGTCGTAGTTTGGAAACGTGCATAGTGTCGGGAGGCCATGCGGGAGGTCAGCCGGTCTCGGCCTTAAACTCTTGCTCTTGGACTCGGCTGTATTCGTGCATGCCGAAATATCCCCCCACTTGTCAATCGATCAGCGAGATCGATTTCCGGCTTCTTCACTTCGAGCACGGCTTCTAGTTAGAACGGTTTTCAACGCGAGGTTCTAACTAGTTTTCTTCACACTTGTAATTTGACTTCGGCTATCTTCGATAGTATTCTTTCTGCCTCTGTGGACTATTTCGAACCGGCTGTTATTTCTATTTATTCTGGTTCGATTGTGGTGATCTATTAACGCTTTCTATTATAACGACACGACTTTTTCCCACGGACAACTTCTAACGGCCACGCGGTCGCGAGCGTGGCGCCGATGCTATTAAACGCAAGTGCGCGTCACTGTAATCAATCCTAAAATAAATCTCCTCGTCGGTACCGTCCAGACTCTAGAAATATGCCCGTCCTTATTGCAGTTATAGCAGCGAATGGTTTTTTTTCGTATCGCATCGCTTCCTGGTCACCTTCTTCGTTCCGATAGCCAATGTTTCTACCGCGGACTTCTCTCCAAACGGTGGGTCTCGCTTTATTCGAGTTTCCGGATCTGTTTCCGGAAAAGAGATTTTGCAAAATGCACTGATCACATCTCCAATCATGGTTAACCGTTGCATCCTGACCAGATTCTGTATCGTTCGATTAGAAATTCCATTGATAAAATAATTCACCAAATCGTTGTCGTCTATTGATACTAAATTGAAGAGGGTTGATTTCTCGCGTTAATAATCACTGAACTATTCATTCGGATGCCGTGTTCGCGATTCGAACGTTTTCAGACGATCGACCTTATGTGGTCATTGGGCAAATTCTTCACTTCATTACGGCCAGCAAGGAATCCAGTATCATTTAGGTATAATCCGATTTAAATCGAAACCATCTTTCAGATTTGCCTTTCAGCTTCCACCTAATTATCATAATATTGTCCTCGACCGCAAATAGACGTCTAACAATAGGTAAATGATCCTATTTTTCCCAATCGCCGAAGTATCGATCCGCGCCATTAAATTCGCCCAACAAGTCACCGAACCCTTTGACGGCCGCCCAAAAATTTTGGTGTAACACTTGAGCGTGTAGTTCCTGACCACCATTATTGTTCCTACCGGTATCATCCACTATGTTTCATGAGGGGAAGTGGACGTAGTGGATGATGCCGGGAAGAACAATGATGGTGGTCAATTCCACGCATTTCATCTGACTTCTGAATTTGTAAGATATATTCATTACTCGATTGCGTAATCAAAGGATAATGGTCGGTCTCGTCAGGACAGATAAAATAGAACACCTATGGGTTACGTGAATAAATCACTAGAGAATATAACATCAAATTTATTTAGGAAAAAAACAAACAAAATATATATCGGGCGCAACACACATGTGCTCGCTCGTAAGCCTCGAAAGTTTTCGAAAGCTCGTAAGATAATGGGAGTGACCTGATCGGGTCCTGTCCCCACGCCTCAACCCATTGTCACGTGACGCAATGGCGTAAGGACAGAAAGAAAGAAAAAAGAAAAATCGTAAAAATGCGTTTTTGCCTATGCTTACCGCAGATTCAAGTTTATCAAACTTTCGTTTTTGAAGGTTTGATGTGGCATGTAATTACGAATTAAATAAAAAAGAGAATTGTATGCTTACCCACGCTGATCCTTCGTGAGCAATGATCTGTTTGCATCATCGTTCTGATAAACTTTCCGCCTGCTTCTAGAAACGCTGTTTCCTTTGAGATTTCTAGAGCTACGGGACAATCGGTCATCAAAATCCGAAGATTCGTCTGATTCTTCGAAACTCGCATCTGACGGTGAGTCCGTCGATCTTCTCAATCGGGATCGTGAAACAATGGATTTCTTCGATTTGAGACTCAGAGAGGGTGACGAAGGTCGACTACGTCGACTTGATTGCCTGCTCCTAATTGGACTATGCCCACGTGATAGCGTTCCTGGATAATAAGGCGCCGGCATATTTTGCCCCATTGGATAGCCCCACATCATTGGATGATTTAGGCTCATAGTAGACCCTCCAACGGGTGTATCCCATGAATTCATCGGTGGATACCACATTATAGGCATTCCTCTGGGTACTAGATGCGCCGCTGATTGAGCCTGCGAAAGCACAATAGGAACCAAAATAAATCAAAATGATTTTTATGAGGCTTGGTGAAATGATAAAAAAATGCACAGTCGTAGCTACAATGGACAAATTTTCATTTAGTTTCCAAGGTTTGTTGATTATGTCACTCGTTACTGAATATCGTAATTTTATAAAATAGGATATCGCTAGTTATAAGTGTAAGTCTAAACTTTGCATTAATTGTGAGAAATGTGGGAATGACGATTGCAATGGTTTGAATAGTCGACGGTTTCGTCGGAAAAATTTGTGAAAATTGAATGAAAGCTAACAATGTGTCGGTACAATCCGTGCTATTCTTAGCAAGGAAGAGAGAGAATTGTGTGCACAGTGTACTTTGTATGTCCTAGGACTTAGCAGAAGAGTGGTACTTTTCATTTACGTGGCGGGGATAATGCTTGATAAACTAACAATAAGTTTCCCTTTCTATACATGTTGAATGATTTTAATTACTCTATTATTTATTAGCTTTTGCTGAAAATGTATCAAAATACTTAATGTGGAATGAATTGATTAGGGGGCAGATTGGTTCAGCCGAGGTTTTTTCAATGCGTTTTTTTCAAAGATAAAAGGTATTTACGTTCATAAAACTTTCGTTATACGTAGCGTTCCATTTGAACAAGAAAAAACTCAATGGAAATTTTGATTTGAATATTTAGATCTGTATGAATGTAGAATGTGCATGCTCACAGTTTGCCAAACAAATTTTTGATTGCCAAAATGATTGACGTAAAAAGAAAATTGACGAAAAAAACTAGCCTGAATTATGCAATATCTTTGTCCTATACTAACAATTGTTTATAAGTCGAGCTACATCCGCTTGTCATTTAATTTTCTTTAATTAAAAATTTGAATTAAGTGAATCGTATGAAAATTCGATGAGCTATGATTCCAGCCAACTTGAAAAACGTGATTTTGAAAAAAAAAACGCGTGTAAAGCATGACCGGGTCGCTTCTTCTCCGTTCTACCTGCTTGGCGCTCATCGCTCCTAACTATATTTCAAGGTCGGATTTGATAGCTATAATTTGGGGATAGCATTCTTGATATATAAAGTAACGTTTTTAGGCAATAACAAGTCGATTTTTTGCATCGACTGGCCCAGACTTTCCCCTTAAGTACCGAAAGCTGAATCAGTCTTATGGCTTAGAGTAGAGGCTTGGTACATTTATCTTTAACCCACAGATTGATGGTAGAAATCCGCCCAAAGCGAAATCTTCCGACACTCGAGATTCAGTTCGATACTAAACCGCATCAAGAAGAATATAAGAATTGGGCGCCAGGTTTCGGTTTGAAATAGCTGCAAATACAGACCCGCTCTATTCAAGTTCTAATATGGCAGTAATTTTACCCCCAGAATCTTGTTCGCGCAGTCCGCTAAACCGTCCTCCAAACCGCGCCTTTGAGGATATTGCAGCCATGCTACGCATCGTTCAAAAGCTATTTGCATAATATATGTAATCTTCCTTGTAATACAACAATCAATATGTCCCCACGTAAGAATATTTTTAAAATTTGAAAAATGCATGAACTAATGTATAAAAGCATTTTGTTCGTCGCTCTTGTGACTTTCTCAAACAGTATTATAACAACGCATGTTCGATAGAATACGGGCTTTATTACATATTATCTTGCAATGACTTAATCTTTTAGCGGTGGAAAAATATATGTTGAGATCGATCGACGTATTAGACAAAATTTATGCATAAATTCAAGCAATTTTTTATGTGGAGTCAGTTCCCAACCTGGTGGCGGGTCGATGTATTAACCAGCCCCGCCGACGTAAGAAAATCTATCATAACATATTTGGAGCGAAGGTTTGAAAGCATTTTCCTACATAATCGGATGCGCTGAATGCGAAAAATGGTATAAAGGTCCCGAGAACCATCCTTAACTTTTATTTCAAAATCAAATTTTTCTCTTTTACCATTTTTCTCAAAGTGGATACACTTGCAAATGTTACTCTCGCGAATATTTTAGGGACACCAGTTACTATTGAGACAAGAAAATATCACTCTCGACTCGTCAACTAAAAAAAAAATATTTGTCAACGATATTTGAACATCGTGCGTTACGTTTAGGCATCGAATGCGGTAGGAGAGGGAGTATCCCACTGGGATCCTCACCCCACTCTAATAATTTCAAGATGGCAAGGCACCGAGATTTTATCGGTAGTCTACGTCCAACCAAAATTATTTGTATCGTTCTGTCGAATATACTTTGTATAATTTGTAAGGAATATACCGAATACACAAAGAAATAAACGAAATGTAGATGGCACTCGCGAGCCCACGCGAGTAGCAACAGGCAGCAGTTGAATCGTAACTAGCGAACGAAGAGGATGGCTTTGTCCGTCTCGGCGCATGTACAACAATAATAGTATAAACCCAGTAATAATTAGTGGCAGTGTGTTGTCTAATTATTTACCTACCATCCTGAACCTGACGTTCCTTCTAGTGGAAATCATCTTTAGTACTTACAAATTATTATTAAATAAATTTATATCGTCTGTGTGAGTGTAAATCTCTGTGTCAGAGAAACTTTGTTAAAGCAGATCCGGGTACCCCAAAGCCTCCAGTGTAACGCAATCACCGGGAGGACAGAATAAAATCAATTATCATAAACAGCATAACCGTAAGTCCACTGTTACGCTTTTATTCTATGGGGAATGATCTTTGTGGTTTTGACTACGATGAACCTTGGTCCAACCAACAGAATCCACCTCTCGTGCTCTCACTAGTCGACGTATTTTGTTAGTACCTATTTATACTAACTGGCACCCAATGAACCGTCAAACTTGTTAAATTGATTGGGGCGTCGGACCACGGAGGCGGTAGGTGATTGTATAACGAAAAAAAGATATAACGATCTCATTATAAAATAAGCCGCGGTCAGTAAACATACTTACTGTCTAAAATGTGTCTCGAGAAGGCTGCTGAATGTTACAATAATTATAATGTTTGACCCTGGTTTCAGCTCAAAAATAAATTTCTTGCAACGTGGTATCATTATTTCCGTATTGAGTGTATAAAAAGTAGGTATGCCAACTTTCGGGGCGAAATAGCAAAATCAATAATTGACCTTAAGATAGCGTTTTATAAGGTCAAGAATGCTTCCAAGAATTTTTACATTATTTTTTCTGTATTCAACAATAACACTTTTTCTAAAAAAACGTCGAACAATATGTACCCCTTTGTTGGTCGATATGGAGACCACTACCGTTTCTGAGAGGTTAATAAAATAATGGCAGGCTATGACTGTTGAACAAGAGTGCACGCCTGTAGACCAAACAAATAAACTTTTGTTTTGACAAAAATAGCACCCGATAACAGCGAATGCCATCAGACGCGGAACAGCCTCCCGATGATAACTGACCACTTTTCGACTCCTGATTCCCATTTAATTTTTTGTTATTAACAAATTAGTGAAAAAAACCATATTTTTTTTCGATTTTTGCTTATAAAACACAAAATAATGAAGGAATCTATTTGGTCCCAATGGACGAATTGTAGGTAATTGAAATACACATAAAATAAGCGCTGAAAGAAGCCGATCAGTCGATAATTAAGGGAGATACACTGACAGAACCGAGAAAAAAAAAACACTTTTTTCAAAAATGTATAACTCCGACATTATTAAAGTTTTAGGCCAGGCTCTGCGCGAGATAGTAGGTATTGATACGTACTTTTTGTGTGCGAAATCTGGGCGCTGTCGGATAATTAGTTTTTGCGTTATTGCAATGAACATTTAATTGTGCCATATGTTACTTTGCGGAGAGGCTCGATGCTCTGGAGGTCGTCCGATTTAAGTTTAACAAGCGGCTTTTGAAACTAGAACTCTTGACCTATAAATCGTCAATTCTAGATTTTCGTTTAATTGCGTTTAAGTAGGTGAAAATCGCGCCTAAACATGACCAAAAATGCCCACGCGCGCACCGAATATTATTAATATAATAATATTATTAATATTATTAATATAATAATAATAATATTTGAATATTATTAAAATAATTGATTATTATTATTATTATTTAAATATTATTGGAATATTATTCGAATAATATTTAATAATATTCTTAATTGTTCAATATATATTATTATATATTAATGTGAGGATGTGTAGGTTAAAACATCTGAAAAAAGTTGCTCGTTCATTTTACATGAAATCTGAGTAAAGAATCAGATTCCGGTGATCGAGTTACCCCAAATTTAATAAAAATGTTAAAATAGGTCCACTGGTTCTTGAAATAATCAAATAAATAGATACGAAACTTGGGCCGAGCGCGCTTCTATTACTATATATGCGGCTTCCCCGCGTCTGCCGGTCTACCTCCACTACTCGACCACTTTCGCGCGCTCGGGCGTTTTTGGTCATGTTTAGGCGGGATTTTCACCTACTTAAACGCAATTAAACGAAAATCTAAAATTGACGATTTATAGCTTAACAATACTAGTTTCAAAAGCCGCTTGTTAAACTTCAATCGGACAACCTTCAGAGCATCGAGCCTCTCCGCAAAATATGGCACAATTAAATGTTCATTGCAATAACGCAAAAACTAGTTATCCGACAGCGCCCAGGTTCCGCACACAAAAAGAACGTATCAATACCTACTATCTCGCGAAGAGCCTAGCCTACAACTTTAAAAATGGCGGAGTTATACATTTTTGAAAACAAAAACGTTTTTTTTCTCGGGTTTTTCAGTGTATTTTTCCTAATTATTGACCGATCGGCTTCTTTCAGTGCTCATTTTATGCGTATTAAAATTACTTACAATTCGTCCATTGGGATCAAAGATATTCCTTCATTATTTTTTGTTTTATAAGCAAGATGCGAAAAAAATGTGTTTTTTTCACTAATTTGTTAATAACAAAAAATAAAATGGGAATCGGGAATCGAAAAGTGGTCAGTTATGATCGGGAGGCTGTTGCGCGTCTGATGGCACTCGCCGTTATCGGGTGCTATTTTTGTCACAAAAAAACCCTTATTTGCTTGGCCTATTTCGTCTTCAGCTTATCTTCAATATTCTGTATGTCTCGGCGAATGTGTGGAGCGGGCCATACGCGCACCATGCCATCTAGTGGTAGTCAGGAGTGACGCTTAACCAAATGCTACAAGCTTTGCACCTTCGCGGCAAAACGGAATCCGTTCGAATTTTCCGTTAACTAATACTGACTCTTAATCTCGATAGTTTACTTTCAGTTTTCGCAAGCACACCACTCTCCTTTGACACAGAGTATACGGTAAAACATAATAATTAACTAAATATTTAACAGCGTAAGCAAAAACATATTTTAGAATAACAAATTCTTACTTGTTGCATGCAGGGATCCCATCCATGATGCGAAGACAAATCGCAGACACTCACGGACTGGACCATACTCCGCGCAGGAGGTGGCGGTGGCGGCATTGGTGATGAAGGTGCAGCAAAACTGTGCCGCGCGGTTGGCATGCTTAACGGCCTAGGGCTTGGCACCGCTTCTCTCGTGGGTTCTTGATTCGGGGAAGAGGGTAGTCTTCTTCTATTTGCATCTTGAGCTCTCATAGCTTCCTGATATCTTCGATATCTTTCCTGAAAAAATCACAGATTAGCAACATCGTTGATTGATTACATAACATTATCGCTCAACACAAAATATTTGGGACCGAAAGTGTTAAATGTTGCTTAAATTCCCGTAATAACAGCCCTTTTAATCATGAATGTTCTTGATATAGGTTATCCTTTGAAATGTAAGGTACGGATAAAAATATCCAAATTGGCACAGAATGACGAGTTTCACAAAACTATTCTGACTTTGCCCGGATGGAGATTTAAACATTTGTTGATATTTACTTTTCATTATATTATTTTATACAGAGGTTAAATATTATATTTAATGGGAATGCAAGAGAAAAATCAATGACGCTGAAAATGAAGACAAAAAATAAAGATCAAAAAGGTGTAAATATTTTATAATTATTTTCATGTTTTGACTGGATTCTTGGATCATTTATATGGGAACAATCTCGAAATCACTCTTGAAGAAATATTTACGAAACTCTTTGATTAATAACTTCTCAAATGTGCAACTACAATATTCAGTGTAAGTAATATTTAAAAAATCGTAATCTTTTCGTAATTTTTAATCTAATGGCTGTTATTCTACATAAACATCATCAATGAACCTCAGGAACACTCCATTCATACGAATGGATTTTTCGAAAAGGTGAATTTCGTGGATTTTAAGTTAGATTTCAATAAAATTTATGTTGAGAGAATGAATTTTTGTCCCGGTCTTTTTCATAATTACTTGAAGCGTTGACATTTTATCCATTGGCCCCGTGGACGAAGCATCTTGCCGAGGAGGATTGACGAGTGCTTGGGTTGGTGTCGTAACGTTGACGGTTGATAATGAAGTCGGTGACAATGGCAACGGTCTCGTCTGATAGTTTGAACTCTTTACTTTCATACTTCCAAGCTTATCGTTCAATGAAACCTGCTTCGTAATCTCTTGATTAATCGACGCTTTCCCTTGGCATATCCCAGTACTACCGGAAAGCTTTGCATGTGTAATATTTAAATTATGATTTTTCTACGTGAATGTGATGGATAATTGTTGACTTGAATGATGGCGCATTTCGATGGGTGCAATCTCGCACAATTCATTTACCAAAGACGTTCAAATCTTCGGCGAATCGGGAAATTTCTCATAGAATATTATTATGTCACTCTCCCAATCTTGTTTGCGCACCCATACGCCCGAACCAAGTTCTCATCTTGAAATAGTATTCGTGATTTATTGTTAGTATCAGATGGGGGAGAGTACGAATTTATAGGTCAAGCTAGAGGTCATAATTTACGACAATTTATAATTAGTGTATAATTACATAGATGGCGCAAGGGTGCGTGAACAAGGTGTGGTATCTCGTTAATTATTCTTCATTAACCGTACACATCGAAGTGTTTGATATTTCATGAAGTTTCATTATAGGTGTGATGATGTAACTGTCATGTTTAAAGATCATGTTTTTCCATGTACACACCGCATTTTTTACATCGTGCCAGATATATACAGAGTCGAACATTTACGGAATCATGAGTATACACTAAACAGAGCAGTTTAAGAATATAAGAGTACCGAGCAGAATATCTTCTATTTGAATTTTGTTCGTATTATATAGATTATATTAATGTGATATTTAATCTCGTGGCCTCGATGTGACGCATTTGGATCGATCTAACGCTAACATTAATCTCAGCTCTTATAATCTATGTTTCTTTTATTCCCTTTACCCGAAAGACAAGAATGTCCCTTGTCCATATCGATAGATAATTGAACGAATAAATAAATAAATAAGTAAGTTAATAAATAAATAAATAAATAAATATATAGTAAATAAATAAATAAATAGACAAGTAAATAAATAAATATTAAAAAATGTAAAATAATAAATTGAAATAGGCATCATTCGAAATAGTTGCTTCAAATATATCATTAATGTCGTTACTCACAATCAGTAATTCTCACCAGAAAAGTTCACAATCTCTTTACTCGATTGATGAGTACTCGGCTTTCTTTAATCTCAGATATAGAAGGTGGAAAGAATATTTCATATTCGTATACGTAAAAAGGTATTCAAATCTATGTAAGATGTATCAATAGGCATGTAAATGTGTGTTTTACCGAGAGGCGAGATGATTTTCTTTCTCGGTATTCATGAAATAAAGAGTTGAGAGATAAAGAAAATTCTACGAAAATTGATAAACATAAAAAATAAATAAATACGAAAACGTACATGATTTTTTGATAATCCCGTCTCGCCATAATTCTCTTCAAGAGCATTGAATCCCCATTTTTTACCATCGCTCAATTCGTGCGTGGCCTACTTTGCTTTTAGTGTAGCACTTATTTAATATTAATATGTCGTTTCGTTTTCTCTATTAACGCTCGGCATGATTAAGCAAGAGCGCAGCCTACCTGAGTATTTCTACGATTTCTTCGTGGTGGTGGAACAGGCGTGGGATTAGCTTGCGTCTCGCCCTTTGGTGGTAACGGCGGCCTTGTTTTAAAGCCCGTCGAGTCACCAGCATTGCGGTTTGTTTCCGCACTTCGACGTACCGGCTGTTGCTGTTGCGAGGTGATTCTATGACGCGCATGACCACGTCTCTTCGGATGTTTGTGATTAACGTCGTCGCAGGTTTCGCAGTATGTTTCATTGCACGTGTCACATTTCGCAAATAAATTTGTCGCACCACAGAGTGCGCATTTTTGACCATTGGCATTCTTTAACAAATTCGCTCGTTTTTCAGTGAGGCAAAGTTGTCTCTGGCTCGTCGATGCATGAGATTGGGATTGCGCGGTGTTGAACGCTTCCGACCTGCTTGGAAATTCGATGACCTCATAATCAGGGTCTCCACAGTCTCCGGTTAATGATGGCGGCGGTGATTTGGGAGGAGTCGGGGGTCGTCGAGATCCCGTAACATCCTTCTGTGGCGCACGCCCTGGCTGTTGTTGCTGCTGTAAAATAGAGCAATGCCAATTACTTTAGAACAAAGTTACAGAACGGTTGGTCCGCAGTGATTTCACATACCGTTAATTCTGTTTTTGAGATTATGGAAATGGCTATACACTAAAAATGTTATGGTCTAACTTCCCGGGTAGAAATTTTGTAGGGTTTGCCGTATGTGGTACCAGGCCCTGATCAGGGAACGTTACGGCCATCCCTATTACGGCAAATCTGTGTGGTCCGGACACGGCTCTGCAGTGGCGTTCATTAATACCGCACTACTCATGAATGCCTCATTAGTCCATTGAAATGTTACAAAAATAAGGCCTAACCCTGCATTTATCAAAGTCAGCAATTTTTTTTTTTGATGCATAGGGGATGGTATAGGAAGCTTAAGTCCAAGTTTGTGGGGTTGTAACCCTTGAGGAAAACCCGCCATCTTGAAAAAGGGTTAAAACAATTTTTGGGTTATAACAATGAAACTATCCACCGCGCAAGAAAATTATGACATCGTTTTTTGTAGGAAATTAAATCCTCTACAAATTCACTCTCTTGACTTTTTGCCGTAAAATCGAAAATAGCAAAGTTATTAACAATAAATGACAACAAATGGAAAAACATCGTTTTTTTGAGTCGCTGTAACTTTTTATTTTTTCATTTTTCAGAAAAATTTATTCTTAGAAATTTTTTGGCGCTCCTTGAGACGAACAAATTCGACCCCTTATTTTTCAAATTTCGTTTATTTTAAAGGATTTTACAGCCATTCAAAGGTAAAAATGTGCGTCGGCACATCATACTTTGGGTTTGGGTTTAAAATCGTTGTATTGATATAACAGGAAAACTATCCACCGCGCAAGAAAATTATTCCATCGTTTTTTGTAGGAAATGGAATTCTCTACAAATTTGCTCTCTTGACTTTTTGTTGTAAAATTCAAAATACCAAAGTTATTAACAAACAACGATAAAAAGTGAACGAGTAATTTCTTTTAAGTCGCTCTAACGTTTTGTTTTTGCATTTTTCAGAAAAATATGTTTCGAGCTTTTTGATAGAGGATTTTTAGACGAACAAATTTCACCCCTCATTTTTTAAATTTCATTTATTTTTAAAGATTTTACAGCCATTCAAAGGTAAAAATATGCCTCAGCACATAATATTTTGGGTTTTGGTTTAAAATCGTTATATTAATATAACAGAAAAACTATCCACCGGGCAAGAAAATTGTTCAGTTATTTTTTGTAGGAAATTAAATTCTCTACAAATTTGCTTTTTTGACTTTTTGTCGCACAATCAAAAATATCAAAGTTATTAACAAACAACGACAAAAAATGAAGGAGTAATTTCCTTTAAGTCGCTCTAACTTTTTTCTTTTCATTTTGCAGAAAAATATATTCAATGCATTTCGATAGAACACCTTCTGACGAATAAATTTCAATATAAATGTGTCAACTTTTGTTTATTTATAAACATTTTACAGTGCTGCAAAGGTAAGTATCGGAGTACTCGAAAATAGACATAAAAATGAACGATTATGCGTCGTTTCTTTGCAAATTTCATTAGTGCGGCGGACAAATTTTATTTGTTGCTGTTGCAATGTTCATAATAATTAGTTATGAACTCTTTTACGCGCCACTTACGAGGAGTTAATAATAATAATTAGTTATGAACTCTTTTCCGCTCTACCTACGAGGAGTTCATAGCTAATTATTATGAATATTGCAATAACAACAAATAAAATTTGTCCGCCGCAATTAATGAAATTTGCAAAGAAACGATGCATAATCGTTCATTTTTATGTCTATTTTCGAGTACTCCGATACTTACCTTTGTAGCACTGTAAAATGTTTATAAATAAATAAAAGTTGACACATTTATATTGAAACTTATTCGTCAGAAGGTGTTCTATCGAAATGCATTGAACATATTTTTCTGTAAAATGAAAAGAAAAAAAGTTAGAACGTCTTAAAGGAAATTACTCCTTCATTTTTTGTCGTTGTTTGTTAATAACTTTGATATTTTTGATTTTACGACAAAAAGTTAATAGAGTAAATTTGTAGACAATTTAATTTCCTACAAAAAACAACTTCATAATTTTTTGTGCGATGGATAGTTTTCCTGTTATATCAATACAACGATTTTAAACCCAAACCCAAAATATTGTGTGCTGAGGCATATTTTTACCTTTGAATGGCTGTAAAATCTTTAAAAATAAATGAAATTTAAAAAGTGAGGGGTGAAATTTGTTCGTCTAAAAATCTTCTATCAAAAAGCTCTAAACATATTTTTCTGAAAAATGCAAAAACAAAACGTTAGATCGACTTAAAAGAAATTACTCGTTCACTTTTTTGTCGTTGTTTGTTAATAAATTTGGTATTTTGAATTTTACGACAAAAAGTCAAGAGAGCAAATTTGTAGAGAATTCCATTTCCTACAAAAAACGATAAAATAATTTTCTTGCGCGGTGGATAGTTTTCCTGTTATATCAATACAACGATTTAAAACCCAAACCCAAAGTATGATGTGCCGACGCACATTTATACCTTTGAATGGCTGTAAAATCTTTAAAAATAAACGAAATTTAAAAAATGAAGGGTGAAATTTGTTCATCTTAAGGAGCGCCAACAAATTTCTCTAAACATATTTTTCTGAAAAATGCAAAAACAATAAGTTAGAGCGACTTAAAGGAAATTACTCCTTAATTTTTTGTCGTTTTTTATTAATAACTTTGGTATTTTTGATTTTACAATGAAAAATCAAGAGAGCAAATTTGTAGAGAATTTCATTTCCTACAAAAAACGATTGCATAATTTTCTTGCGCGATGGATAGTTTCATAGTTATTTTGCAAAAACTATTTCACCCCTTTTTTCAAGATGGCGGATTTTCCTCAAGGGTTACAACCCCACAAACTTGGACTTAAGCTTTTCATACCTCCCCCTATGCACCAGAAAAAAAAAATTGCTGACTTTGATAAATGCAGGGTCAATGTAACATTTCAATGGACTACATAGCATCCATCAGAAGCTTGCCATAATACGGCCGTATTAACGCTCGCCTTACACCACCGTACCAGAATTTCGTAACGGAGCAGCGCACTCGCTCTCCCCACTCCGGCGCGACACGACAGTTCGCGAGGACCCTCTAGTTCACCCGTTGCCACACAGATGGATGCCGGCGTTCTCAGTTCTCACAAGTGGAAGGGTGCGAGAGTAAAGATAAGTAGGCGAAGAAAGTTTATTTCATAAGCGAAAAACGACTCTTCACGAACAATAATATGAGTGATAATCGTAATTTATTGCATCTCCAGTTTTCTATAGAAATATCTTATTACTTTTAATAGATATTGGAAATTTTTTTACAGTTCTGAGATAATCGTTTTTTCGCAGCGTTTTAACTCGTACGTCCCACGCTCATGCACTTTACTAAAATCAATTGAGAACATTGTATGTTTAAATTTTCACAGAATATCATTACATCGTATCACCGCTATAACGGGTTGATGAAAATATATCTTTTGACAAGTGTTTTATAGATTGTGTACTAATTTAGGTTATGTTACCCCGGGTAGAAATTGTAGTAGGGCACTGTTATGGCAGCCTGATCAGGACCGTATTAGGCAAGGCGTTACCGAATCTAACGGAGCTTGGACCTACTGTGTGTGAGCTGTAAAGGTTATCACTATGCCACGGGATCTTTCCTGAACATTTATAATCTAACTGAATTTTTTATGTATTCCGTTTGTTTTTATTTTCCGTAAAATACAGTAAAAAACAACGATTTGCATGATATTTGAACTTGCGTTTTTCCTAATATCTTCATTATCTTCGGTTAAGTTTGATCAACTCGTGCTATAATATAATTTTTTGATAAATAATGCTATCGGTCCAATATCTCATCTCATACAATTATAAAGAGGTAAAGTTTGTGAGTTTGTACGAAGTAATCTCTGGAACTACTGAACCGATTTTGAGAATTCTTTCACCAGTAGAAAACTACATTATTCCTAAGTGACATATTTGATATATTTAACTGTCATCAATAATAATTTTTAATGCGAAATAACAATATTTGTCAATCAAATCCGAGACAAACGGACCGATGCGTCGATTTCTCGGCTTGCGCTGACTGAAACTGTCTGATATAAGTTGAATATGATGTTCAACAAAAATATTTTTCTTTAGTAGTTCTATAAAAAAAAACGACGGCACTACATGTTTATCTTTTAAAATTAACAAAAAAATCCTCTATTGTGTATCCTTATATAGTAAGTATAAAACGAAGACGTTTTTTGTCAGATTTTGATGCGATTTTCAGCATCATTTAGATAATTTCTCATGAATGGTTAATATATATAATAAAAATTAATTGAGTTTTTTTTAAGCAGAAAAAAATTATATTTTTCAAGCAAGTTGGTGAAAATAAATATCCATAACTTACGTTGGCTGAACTTTAAAAGATACTTCAAAATTATGTATCAGAGAATTGTAGTGCTTCTAAAATCCTAAAGAAAACTCCGCAATGACATATTTCTATCTCTTACAGTTGACTCGCAGTAATCATTTCTTTCATTCAAACTTTATTTAAAAATTGCGTTACATGCGACGTTACGTACTCTTATTCAGTATGAATCCTTATACAAATAAATATGATAGTATTCTTGGAGATTGAATGTAGATTATAATTGTCCTTTATATAGTAAGTATGTTATATCGTTCTGATAAATACTTTAGAAGAAATAATAAGTTAAAGCAATTGTACAAATAATTCACGGACCGAATGGGCTTAGACCTAAGGGTTAAGTGTTGTTCCTTTACGTAGACTTTTTGCGCGTCACTTCCAAACAAAAATTGTTCGTAGTGTGCAATGAAATGTCAGCTGCAAATATTGTTTATAAAGAAATTTTATAATCAAAGGCGATAAGTTCACATTTTTCACTCCGTTTTCTGTAAATTACACCCGTGCGAAGCCGGGACGGGTCGCTAATATCTCATACAATATAAACGAACCATGCCAAACCTCGGACAATTCGAAATGATAAGTACATTGTTGTCGGTGGTACTATGTCGGCTCCAGACTCACGCCGTGACCGCCCGTGAAGGGCAACGTTATAATAGATTAAGGCTAAGCTCAACTAGATATATGAAAATTAATAATAATTCATTGGGTTCGCATTACTAACCGTCACCCAGTGAGGCATTGTACGAGCCATGCGCAAGCGAGTAGAAGGATTCGTGATGGCCATAGGTCGCCATCTTTCTGCTCCCGGATTCTGCAAATAATGAACAAAGATAAAATGGTCAAATTTGCTAAATAAAAAAACGAAAATGGCGGTAAGTCCTTGAGCGAACTAAAAATGTCATCTTCATTTGCGACTCGCAACGAGCTATGAAGTATGACAGACGTTGACGGAGCAATGCAAAGGAAGCACGAACAAATTAGAATGTTCATCAAATCGAATAAATCGTGGTTAATGCGGAAGAAACAGAAATGTCAAAAGGGATGGGAGTGGGGGGGGGCGTTGTATTGAACGCCGTTTGTTGAAAGTAGACATTAGACTTTAATGCCTTTTGAATCCCAGATGTATTCTAAATTACAGGTGCGGGAAAGAGGTGACTTTTTAAAGTGTCTTCTTTGCTATTATATTATTTACTTTGGCTTTTCTTTGCATTGATTACGGTCATGCAAATAAAGATTCACTTTTATTATAATTTATATAATGTAACTTTTACTAATATATCCTATTTATGTTGGTTTTCTTCTGGTATTTCTGTCTTGAAATCTCTCGCTTTTCTGGATGCCCAGCATGGTCCCATTATATAAAATGCATTTGTCATCAATTTGTAATACAATTTTATTACTCAATTATTATTTTTATTTCTTTTATCGTTATATATTTATTCATTTACAATTATTACCACAAGTTATTAAAATACCTTTTTCCCGATCCGAAAAGCATACTTTTAAAGGCTCCGCGTGAGTAATATTCGCCTTACCAAATAAATACCGTTTTTGGAAAGCCCACTATAGGTCTTTTTCCATTATGATGCAGCATGTCAAGTCAATTTTTGTATTGGCAATATATAGCACGAGTCCAAAAGGTAAGGATATATGATTGACTTACGATAAGTCAATCACGGGGACACACAAATTTCACTAACAATCAGTTATTCCAATGGATACCGAAAACATATGAGCTAAAGAATATTCTAATTTAAATAATGATCATATATGTAAGGAAATTTCAAAATTATGACTCACCAACGACTTAGATAGTGCAAGGGATAAGAGAAAGGTATAGATACGTGGTACATAGGTAGTAAGTCGGTAATGCTCATCGAAGCAACACGTATGTACATGAAACACAAATGGAAATAAAGTAACGTTCAAAAGGAGCGCAGTGGCTCAGTGGATAGAGCTTCGGGTTCGCACGCAGCGGACCCGGGTTCGATTCCCGTAGCCGACACCAATGGAAAACAAAAATTTTTCTACGTGTTTTATCTGCAATCCTGGCGGTTCGGATTCCACCAAAAACAAATGTCCAACAAAACCTCACTGTGATGAGTGGGGGATCGGTGCTCGGCTTTTGTGCTCCTGCAAGGCGGTTCTCATCGCGCGGATGGTGACGCCTTGGTCGGGCACGGGCAACCCATAGCATCACAAGTGAGGAGGTGCCGGCCCTAGGCGACTCTGGTGGACGTGCTTGAGTTTACTCGCATTGACGCTGGGGGAGACTAGGTACGTACCGACCTGTATCGGCGGAGGTTTTCTGCAGTTTCCCTCCGTCCATGGCGAATGCGATACAGGGAGAGTAAAGAGAATGCGAAGCGGCTGCAGCCGTCAGAGCAAAGGGAAGACAAAAAGAAAGATGACAGAGAGAGAGAAAGAGAGACGACAGATTGTAAAAACCCGAGAGGGTGTGCAATTAAAGCTCCCACAAATAAAAATAAAGTAACGTTCATACAATATCATATTCTCAACTCGTCAAATCTAGAATGTTCCTCGCATGTATGTAAACTTTTTAAAAGAATACCCAAATAAGTAAAAACTTTTATTACTATTATTTATAAACACGCTTATAACGACTTACTATTAATTATAAATGCCTATTAACAACAAGAAAGTGTGAACAGTAATTCATAATAATTGAAAAAAGATTATATAGTTGTAAAAATGGTTTTAATAGTTATTAACGAGAAAAAAAACAAAATTTCAAAAATTGAAAAAAATAGTTATTATGGGAAGCCCACGATCTACCCAGACTTAAAAATTATTGAATTGATAGAAATTTAAAATAAGAATTCTTCAAAAAAATCAATATATGCAGTCATTAAAAAAAAAAAGATTTGAAGTTCGAAACTTAAAATCACACTTAAAACACCTCAAATAATTTTTCTATATATTTTTTAAAATTACATTCACAAACGAAAATTTTCAAAACAAAAAATTCAATTTGGCCTACTATTAAAGAAGTTACGAGTAAAAGAAATCGAAAAAAGAGCGATTGTTTGAAAATTCGATATGTTTTGAACGGGTAATAAAAAAGTTTTGAAATTTACTACGAAGATTTTTTCGATGAGTATTAAAAAATATCAAAAAATTGAGAAACTAAAAAAAAGCTTTCGAAACTATCCCGCTTTTCGTGGAATGACCCATACATATACAGCAGCCGAAACCGGAGAGGCCAACTAATTAATTTTTTTAAATTAAATTATTAAATGAAGTGAATGGGATGAAAATTTAATGAACTACAATTCTAGCCAACTTGAAGAACGTGGTTAGAAAAGCGTGCTAGAAAGCGTGGATGGGCCACTTTTTCTCCGTTCTATGCTATAACTTTGAGAATGTATTTTCCATATATATGGGAAAATTTTTAGGCATAAAATATCAATTTTTTGGATTGACTGGTTCAATCTCTGCTCTTAAAACTAATACTCTTTGGAGAAGGTTCAAACCATATATCTAATTTAGTTTTACTTTTGGGGTTGTACTAACTTGTTTTACTTACACTGGTGCCATTTAGACTCCCCGTGTACTTTAAAATATTTCTGTATTAGTATGTCGTAGTGTGTAGTAACGTTTAATGTGTTATTTGACATAACTATTCGAATGTTCAGATAGGTATAACTCTGAATACTTTTTGATTAATAAAACGAGGATTACATTATAATATAACTTAAGTTTCGTGAAGTTTCATGTTTCTACAACGTCAATAGAATTTGTAAACCAAAGCAATGATTTTTTACGCTGACAATATTTTTAAATCCATAACCAGTTCAGCACACTTCGATTATCGCGTAGTTCTATAATGAAACTTCATACGGGCGAAAACGAAATAATTTCATAATAAACATGACCTAAAATCGAACAAGAACCTCGGGAGAGCCAATCCAATACATAAAGATTGCCACACAAACCGCCCAATAACCGTTAGAACTAATATGTCTCATCATCCAAATTTAATTTTCTGTATATATGAAAGATCTAGTCGGATAAATGGCGTGAATTGGGGTAACATTCCACATAGATGGAAGAACGATATTGGCATTCTTCCAGTTCAATCGTTTGTGGGAGAGCGTACTGGAGAGAAATTGCAAAAAGCACACATAATTAGTATTTGAAAATTCATTCTTCCCTAAAAATCGTCTCCAGAACAGAAGTGTCTAGAAAAATACTGTCTTAAACCTATATTCCCACACTAACGAGAGTTTCTAGTAAAAATAAACCTCTATGTTCGGGAGACTAATTATTCTCTACTCCCATTACCTACTATAATAATCTTTTTACGGGGCTTATTATACCGTGACGTGTCTTAGTATTACACTAATGAAGTAAGTGGGAGTTTCACTTGTATACGCTTTTCGGGTTTTTACAATTCCACACATTATTCTTACTTTAATTTTACCCACCGCCGACTTTCTTTTTTGCGCGTCCCGGCTGCTGCCGCTTTCGCTCTACCTTCCTAATCCGGTATCGCATTTAACGGGGACGGAGGGAAATTTACCTAGACTCCCCAATGACAATGCGAGTAAACTCGAGCACGACCACTAGAGGCGCCTAGGGGTTGGTACCTTCTCAGATATGATGCGATGGGCCACCCGATGCCTGATCAAGGCGTCACCATCCACGTGATAAGAGCAGGCTTGTGAGAGCACCAAAGGCGAAGACCGACCTCCCACCCATCACTTATTGTTAGAAAAATATTTTCCATTGGTATCGGCTGTGGGGAACGAACCCTGATGCACCGCGTGCGAACTCATTGTCAGAGCCTTATTCCCTGAGCCACTGTGATCCCTCTATACAGACTACTATTTAATATTCACGTTATTACACGAAGTGATATCGCAATCTAAAATGGGGGTGACATGGATAAAAAATAACGGTTAGCGAAGCAATAATTGTCATATCAGTTGCTATGATCTTTTGTTAGACTAATCTATTGTCCCACTGAAGAACACCAAACTGCAAATCGATGTTTTCACGTTATCAAGTTCAGCCTAAACTTAAAATTGAAGTTACCGAATGACAGACCCAATTTCATCGTATATGCAAAAACGTGATGTTGCATCGATCGAATCTTTTTGAATTTTGAGAAAAAATAAACAAAGCATTTTTGGTGAGTCGTTGCGATGGTAGAGGCAATGGATGACGATCTATTTGTGAAACTGAGGAAAAGCAATGCCAGACTCTTTCCCCCCTCGCTCTGCCCCCCCCCCCAACTGTCTTTCCTCTCACCCTCCCGCCCTGTGATTCTCTCTCTCTAACGCCTAAAATCCCAGAATAAACCTAAGGCGTCTCTCAATCTAGTCGGATACGCTAAGTTTACCCACATGCTTTTCACTTCGTTTTGACTTCGGTGGCGAGTAACGTGTTAATTCTTTTTAATTAACGATACCATTAATTATATATACAATATAAAATTCAACGCTAAATTGGAGCTATACAAATTCGAGGGATGTTCATAGTGTTTTACAAAGTTGCTAATTATTTACTTGACTTGCAATTAGAATATGTTGGGAAAGTCTATTTGGCAATGATAAGAAAATTAATACTTTTTTTGAAACCATGTCGGCCTGTTGGAAACTGTTCAAATGTGTGAAAGAGGACTGAACCATTGTAGCAGCGTTTCTCGTGTAGCAAGTGTTTAAGCAGATACCGATGCGGAAGTACGCAAATAGCGAAGCCACAAAAATATATGAGTATGACAGGAGTGAGTCAAAACACCGTTAACAATATTGCTATACTACATGATCACGTTATATTTTTTTACGATTGAAAACAAATTTATCGAGAACTGAAGATGTTAATGTACTGAAAAATTTTGAGGATTGGAATGTTACCAGTGTTGAAAGAAAAAATGGAGAGAAGTGAAAACAAATTCTACTGAAAATTAATGCAGCAAATAAAGTTGGCCAAGGTGGATAAATCACAAATAAATTATCATTAAGAGTGCTTTATTTAGCCGAGGTGGCAAAGCTTCCTGGCACATTCACATATGTTTATAGACGGTTAGTGCTTTGGGTTCGAATCCGATGTAATGAAAAATACGACATTTTTAACGTAGGAATGAAATTATCCTGGGCAATGACTTTTTTAACCGCGAGAGATCAACGTTGTTTCATGTCCCAAACAATATAGATCCTTGGATGCGTCGCCTCCTTTACTTACGACTTGGATACTCTCGTCCAATTTTGATCCTATATACGTAGAATCAATCGACGAGCGCACTCTATTATTGTTATTATTATTTATCAATTGACTAAAGAATTATTTAATTACTTATGGAACGGAGTATTAAGAAACTTCGGTAATTATTGTCGGTTTGTTATAATCACGAATTGATTGATTGATTTTAATTCACTCACACTCATGTAACCTCGCGGAGGTCTTTCTCGTTTTAGTCTTCGCCGCCTTTCGTTTTCCTCGAGGTCCAGCCGGCGACGCAATACTGCCGTCGCTGAGCCTGCGCTCGTAACGTCGGAGCCCGCGTGAATTTTTTTACAAAAGAGAGCTGCAATAGGATAGGAAGAGCTGAAATCACGAAGGCACGGAATGGGTGACAGCGAGGTGGAAAGAGCGTTTGCTATTTTCGTAACGGAGACTGGATTGCTGCCCATCGCCACCACCGCGACCACCACGTCGTCATCGTCGCGTTGCTGTTGTAGCGAGAATATCCGTGTTCGCATAAATATATCGTTCAGCAACACTCGCGCCTCCGTTGCCATTAAATTTTCGGCTTTCCTATGTGCGACGGAAGTTTCAACCTAAAAAGCACCAAATTAAAGCTGGGAAAATACAGATCTTTTCAAATTCGATTTTACCTGTTCACGCACTTTCTTTCGTTAAAAGACACCGAATTTGGAGAACTAAGCAAGCAATTTTCCAATTCAGCGTTGGAACTTTTTTCTGTAATCGCAGTAATTTATTTTTTACATTGATCCGACTTATTATTCTGATATGGACTAAAGGTAGAAACAGAACACGTTACTGCATGTTAAAATGTTTTATTTATCTATTTTATGTCGAAGACAGCATCATTGATGGCATTTTGATCAACAATCTGCAAACGTTAAAGCAGTAAGTGAACATTTCTTTACGGAAATAAATGTATTCGTATCTATTGGCCAGCATGTAAAATTACATTAAGAGAATATAATTGATAAAAAGTAGAGATTCTAGGATATTCGTTTGGGATTAAACTACTAAACACTACTTGGTAATTCATAATTAGTCGCTAATAGTTTAAGGCATTTTAATCATGTTGCACCACAATTTGTTAAAATGCTTAATTGTGAGCTTGTAGGGATTTGCGGAGTTTCTGTAAGTAGGAGTAATTGGCCGAGTAATTGCCGTAAGAGTGTTCTCTCCCGGTTGAATAATCTCTAATTGACTTATAGTATTTTTTTCCAATTTGCAAAAAAACGCAACCTAGTCATCTCATCAATAATTGTACGTTTGTTGTATTACTCTTTTTCGTGATATTCATTTAACGACATTCTTATGATACAACCCTTATTTGACTAACAATAAAGGTAGGATCACTTTATTGTTAGTAGTGGCATTGAAGTAAATTAATTACTATTCCATATAATATTTATCCAATTAATCGTTTACATACAAAATTTCAACGTTACAACAAGTACTGAAACGTGCATTGCAGTCCAAGTACTTTACCATCGGTTTCTTAGTTGTGCAACACATTACTGATGTCACTTTCTGTAATTCTTAATACTTCTTTAATTCAATTGTTCAATTCGTTGTCAGATCTTGTCCTGCCTGAATACTTGCCGAGAGATCGATATAATTCGAGAACTTTTGACTACGATAACTTCTGAACGAATGAGTTTAGGGAATAAGTATGAGAGTCCTTTTTTGTAGAGCATACAAAACTGTACCGATTATTGTAGACAAAAATATACGTTTCCATTTAAAAAAAAGTGCAGTTGCACTTTTTTGATGCACCGATTTTACTACCTAATAACATTTTCTTCTATTTCTAAACGATTAGGAGATTCGGCCCGTTACAGTTGTGTGTCACACCCTATGTACAGTACGGCTGGACTAAAAAGAAATAATCCTACATATCGCATAGCGACATGTAGGAAAAATATAATAATTTGCAGGTAGGAGCACATAATTCCAATGTAACAATATTGTTTAATGTACCTTTTACTTATTTTATATTTAGTAAAACTAATAATCTGAATTATTGTTCTCTATTCGTAACAGATAAATGTTGGATGGTTCCTTTCTAAATAATGATAGAGACCGATTCGATCTTTTAAAGTGTTTCTTTGTCCTACTTTCCCTTATTATAAGCTTGTCAACCGGCTTACTGACAAGATACAAATTTTCAGCTTTTATCGTGCATTCTTAAGTCTAATTTACCTGAACTCATTATTTATTGTTGCTCTAGTAGCTACTTTTTAATAATTGCACATATCTTAAGGGAAAATACAAAAATGGCGCTCTACAGTCGCAAGAATGACTCAATCACAATTAGTGGCTCCGATTCAACCAGTATGAGAAAACAATGATTCGGCTATATTGAGAAGAAGGGCGCAATATATGTGCAGCGTTTTTGTAACTGTGCGATGTAGGATGCAGCCAGAGATGAGTAGGGAGATCAGCAACGCTCGACAAAAGTTGAAACCTGGAGAATTTGTTCTGCGACATCTGGGTGGCCAAAGCGCCAACTATTTCGTGCCCCCGTTAAGTTGGCCGCAAGCTACCGTAGTCATATATATGGCGAAGGGATTATATATATATATAATTTGGCGGTCCGTATACGCCGGTCGGATGTTTCCGTGAATGAGACAGACGTGCAATGATGACATATGTCAATATTTCTAGGCTTGTACGCGTTGCTCGAATGTTCTGAGATCCGAGCGAGCGGCATATTTAAAGATCTGCATGTACAACTTGTGTAAAGCCGCCGATGCCTTCTTTATTCTTTCAGCTATCAAATCTGTATACCTAGACGAATAAGAAATTTTTTAAACTAAATTAAATAATGTGAAAGAAATATAATTTATCATCGTCGATCTAGCTCAATGAAGCTACGTCTTCAATGTTTCTTGTTATAACAGGATATTATTTTGCGGAATAAAAGAATTTTGCGAAAATAAGAGACTTGGACTAGCAGCGCGAGAACGCCGTGACATGAATGATTTTTTATTTTTCAGCTTTTACAGTATCTCATGCATAAACAATCGACCAATCTGGCTTCATTATATGTATATTTTCTTAACTACCGCGAAAAACTATAAAGCTGATCGAGTTGTTAATTAAATGTAGTAAATATTTTCCTTTTCCTTCAGTCACTTGTTATTTTATTACATCACAGACATTTAATGTAAGTTGTGAATTCAATTGAGAATAAGAATAAACGAAACTCGTGTGAAGTGACAAAAAGTTTATTAAGAAGAGTTTATGTTTTTTTAAAAAGTATCTAGCTATGGAGCCGAATACAGTAGAAAAAATGAGAGATCTTTGTGCGTATAGAGGCTGTAATAATTCGAGAGTACGTACACAATCGAGATTGTATCGGTTTCCGTTACGTAACGATTATCGTTTTGAGATTTGGATAAAAAACACAGGTAAGCTATTTTTATTTACTGCAACGATGCGATATATATTTGCCGGATTATTGTGCGCTTTGGATAGACTAACTGCTACGCACACGATGAAGGTATTTGACAAATTGCAAATGGACGGGGTTAACGCGCTGTTAATATCACGCGCTTATTGTCATGAAAAAAAATAAACACAGCGTCATTTATGATAAAGAATATCTAGAAAGAAAAGAAAATTGCAACACATAATTTGTTTTAGCATTTTTTATTATCAATATTTTTATTTGATTTATTTTGTTTCATATTTATTAATTTCGTTTTTTTGTTTCTAAAATTCTATCCATCATTACATTAATTATAGTGGCGATGACGGGATCATCCTTCCTCCGTTCTCCGTGGTCTGCCGATCCCGTTCCTCGCCATTTAAAGTGTGTGTTACGGACCGATCAGCCTAGCAACAACCCGGCTGAACAATCCATCGATACACGCGTATCCCCGTCAGCAAATTCCATCAAACACGTTGACCCGCGATGGAAACTTCCAACGCGACTCCACGCGCTACATAGTCAGCACTAAAGTTGGGCAACCCTAAAAACAAATTGCAAATACCGATCAACCGATTTCCCAATCGATATTTCGATATTTCCTGGTTACCCCCACGGGGCTCCCCAACATCGTCGCCCCATGGTAACGAGGATCCTCCACCCAAAAATTACTACCAGTCTTAATTGATTACTCCGCCTTGACAGACGTGTCCCTCGACTAACCGTCCTTCAGACCTTAGGGGTGAGCATACTCTCGCGCGCATAGATTGTCGCGAGTGTACCTCCGAGTTCGGGAAATCGAGTGACTAAAAATCGACTAAGAACTCTATACGTGAGTGCAACCCTTTTGCGGCGCCTCACGTCCTCGAAATACCTTAGTACCGCGTTAATTACCGGACCGGCATTACGCGTCTAAATATTTCGAGTATTTAAATTTCAACGAAACCAAAACTGTAACCTTGTACATCATATTGCTCTCTGCGCGCTTGGCTCCCTTTTCGCCAACACAGCGGAATCGCCACATCGTAGTGGCAGCGGCGAGTATGTTCACGCCAGTGTAAGCCACTAAGATAGTATTAGTGATACACAAATAAAGAACAAGATATATACCGGAGAATAGACAGCGGAACTCATTCCAACTTCCCCGACCTACCCAGCTATTCGCCGACGCAGCAGATCAACGAAGAATACACACATTCGCGGACAGCGAAAACCAGGTGAGGTGCGTTACGCCGCTTCAAAACTGACAAGAACCCACAAGTCGAGTACCTGACGCTCGACTACAAATAAATACAAACTAACAAAATTATATTACGACGGAAACCCGTACGTAACAAACTGGTGTCAGAAGTGGGATACTGTCTACCAACTCACCAACTAAATTCTTTTGCATAACTAATAATTACCACATAATAAAAAAATGGCAGAACTACTAACGTCGCTCCTCGAGCAGACTACACTCGATAATCGCCGAAGAGGAATTCGGGAGGCAGTACGTTCCCTCCCTGAATACGATGGCGCGTCAAAATCCCTCACGACGTTCCTCCGAAGGATCGTCGATGAGTTCGAGATGCTCGATGCCACCGACGAGCCAAATTTTTTAAAAGGAGTTAAGGGCAAGCTAATCGGAGCTGCCTGGGATTCCCTCGATGGTAGAACGATAGAGACCATCAGTGCATTAATAAAACATTTAAAAGGCAAATTCGCGCCGGGCAGAAACGCGACCTCGTACCTGACCGAGATAAATCGGCTAAATATAAAGAAAAACGAATCCCCCCGAGAATATATCGCGCGCACAGCGAAATTAGTAAAAAGAGCGCGAGCTGCCACCCGCGGAGATCGACCTGCCGCGCAAGTTAGAGTAGCACTCGAGGATCTCGAGAAAATGGCGATCAGCAATTTCTTGAGGGGATTGCCAGATGAAATTTTCTTCTCAATCAAACATGAAAATCCAACCACCCTCGACCAAGCGTTTGACCTGGTGATCGAGGAGGACCGCGAGAGACACAATCGGCGACGTGTCCTGGGAAAATCGAAACGGAAATCCTCCCATCGGAAAAGCTCGCGTCGGAAGAAAAAACCAAATCGACGTAACCGCTCATCGAGCAGCTCTTCATCATCTTCCGATAGCGAAGACTCCACAACCAGTAACTCCCCGTCTTCAGACGACGGCCGAAGGCACGGGAAAGTCTACGCCCTCGAGGCGAACTACCACCGGCGAGAGTACGAGCCTCGCTCCCCAAAATATTGGAACTGCGAGGCGGACCAGCACTGTGCGTGCTGCCGTAAACGCCCGTCGGAGACCCCGAAAGAACGATATCGATGGAGGTCACCATCGCCTCGTGAATTTTCACGAGCCTCTTCCTGCGAGTCCGAAGAACATTTAAACTCGCGAGGCGCTCGCCCAGCCCTCACCTGGTCGAGCGCCCCAGAAAACACCCAGAGGTTTCCACCAAGAAGGGAGGAACCGAGCAAGACGGTGCGATTTCCACCGAACGTGGAACGCAATGCCTTCTCAAGGAAATACCGCCCGCAAGAATCAAGATCAAATCGGCGGACTTCCGAGAAGGCTACGCAGAGTTCGTCCTGGACGGCGGATCCTCCATCAACCTCATACACGTGACCGCCTTAACCGAGCCCAAGAAAATCGACGCCACCGACACGCGGAAAATTCGAGGAATAATTCCCACGACGATTCGGACGCTCGGAACAATCGCTCTCGCCATTCGAAAAGCTGACGTGGTTTTCCACGTCTTCGATGGCGAGCGACTATCTCGAGCCGACGGACTCCTCGGATCCCCGTTTCTTCACGACCAGAAGGCCGAAATATCATACCAGCACCGTACGCTCGTCACAGCAACGGAGCCGATCACACCCATACCATTCTCGAATCGGCAAGAGATAGAACCCGTCCTGGACGAAGTAGAGTCCGTCAGAATACATCTGGAAGGACGTAGCCGGAAACAAGTTGCATTAAAGCTACGCAACAGTAATGTGTACGACGGATATCTGAAGCGCGTCGACCTCGGATCGCACATACACCTCGGTGAAGCTGTGGTGAAGAACCACGATGGCGTCTGTTACGCTATCGCCACCAACACTCACACCGACGCGATAGACCTCGACGTGCCGGCGCAAGAACTCGAGCCGTACGTAATCGGATCCGGGCCGCTCTCGGACGGCGACGACGACCAGCTGGCCGCGAGCAACACACTGACAAGGACGACCCGCGCCCGAGTAAGTACGATTTTGCAGACGCTGCATCTCGACCATTTAAATCGTATCGAGCGTCAGCACGTGTGTGACTTAATCAAACGCAACTCGGACCTATTCCACTTACCGGGAGACGCACTAAAGGGCTCGACTATTGTCGAGCATGAAATTCCAACTCGAGACGACAAACCGGTACACACAAAACAATATCGGTACCCGGTAATGCATCAAACCGAGATCGAGACCCAAATAAAGGGACTGCTCGATAATAAAATTATCAAGCCGTCTCACTCCCCGTACAACTCGCCGTTGTGGATAGTCCCCAAAAAAACGGACGCGCGCGGTAATAAACGGTGGAGGATGGTTATCGATTATCGACAACTGAATGAAAAAACAATCGGTGATAGCTACCCGCTGCCCAACATCACCGAAATTCTGGACCGGCTAGGAGGGGCCAAATACTTTTCGGTATTCGACTTAGCCAGCGGGTTCCATCAGATAAGGGTAGCCGAGAAGGACCAACCGAAAACGGCGTTCACGACCCCTCGAGGTCATTATGAATTCGCACGGATGCCCTTCGGATTGAAAAACGCACCGGCGACGTTCCAACGACTCATGGACAGTGCCCTGTCCGGCCTCACGGGTACAGAACTCTTCGTCTACCTTGACGACATAGTAATCTTCTCGTCGTCTCTTCAAGAACACCGCAGCAAGGTCCACCGGCTCTTCCAACGGCTACGAAGGAACGGATTGACTCTCCAGGTCGACAAGTGCGAGTTCCTGAGGAAAGAAGTTAACTATCTAGGGCACATCCTTAATAAAGATGGCGTCCGACCTGACCCAAAAAAACTGACCGCCGTGAAGAATTTTCCGATACCCAAGACACCGAGAAACGTGAGAGAATTTCTCGGGCTCGCGGGCTACTACAGAAAATTCATACCCAATTTTTCCGGCAGAGCAAAGCCCCTGTCGGACCTCACGCGGAAAACCACAAAATTCGGATGGACCCAGCAAACACAATCCAGCTTCGAAGATCTCCGCGACACACTATGTACAGCACCTATTCTGCAATACCCCGACTTTAAAAGAGCATTCATACTTACCACGGATGCCTCGGACGTTGCAATAGGAGCTGTGCTGAGTCAGGGAGACAAAGTGGGTCAAGACCTACCCATTCAGTATGCCAGTAGAGTGCTGAACTCAGCTGAAAGAAATTACTCGACGACAGAGAAGGAATGCCTCGCTATGGTATACGCGGTCAAATATTTCCGACCATATTTATACGGACGAAAATTCACCCTAATAACCGATCATCAACCTCTGGTATGGCTAAATTCGGTCAAGGACCCCTCCTCGCGACTCGTGCGATGGAGGCTGCAACTCGAAGAATACGAATACGACGTCGTCTACAAAAAGGGCAAGACCAACTTGAACGCCGATGCCCTTTCGAGGAATCCGGCAACTACATTGCCAGTGACCCCGCGGGACGATGACGAATTCAAGGTCAAGGGTATACTACGACGAAACCCTGACGAGAGCACCATCGCCAGCCGAATTCGCGACCGTGGTCGTGCAGCTACCACCGCTGCTTACGACGAAACTAGCCGCCAGGAACCACCAAGCGACGAAGAAACCATCGAAGAAACCCAAGGCCACCGCATACTGCCAACGTCGAACCTCGACGACATCGACGAGTCTGCCGATACCACCGCCGAAACCGATACGTCCACCCAATCGGACCCTCACGGATATCGATTTGATACGTCCGTCGCCCTCCAACACGGCACTAACCAATTGACCTTGAATGAGGCGAAGGGACGGCTAAGGCGATTGTCCGGCAGTCTACCGCAGTACCGAGCGGTTCCAATGGAGACGAGCTCGGTACTCAACGACGACTCAATATGCAGTAACCCCGAACTAACGCCGAGGCAAAAGGACATCATCGAAAAGGAATTAGGAGACAGCCCAGAAACATCGCAGAAGATAATCAGCCTCCTCAGAAAATCCTCACTCACCACTGACGAAACCACCGCCACGCCGGCTTCCGAAAACCGAAACGCCAGCCAGATCAGCGGAAACTGCCCCACTCGTCAGCAGGAAATACGAGCGTCAACGCGAATATCAATGCTGCCGACTCCAACCAAGGGAGAAAAACCTGCATGCGGCTCGACGCCACGTAAGGTACGATTTTCATCGCCATCTACCGAACCTAGCAACCAACAGCCAGCCATCGAAGAGGAAAGTCAAAACCCAATAACCAGTGGACCATCGATGCCATCATCATCATCATCATCATCATCATCATCATCATCATCATCATCATCATCATCACCATCATCATCATCATCCTCATCATCCGAAGAGGACGAGCTCGCCGCGAGTTCCAGCGACAACTCCAGTATCGACTCCGACGAGGACCACCCCAACCTCGAAGACAACTCTACCAAATTGTGTCAAATCAAAATAAAACCCGACCAATTAACAACCGGCCGGGGAACAATTCTTCACTTCATCCCCAAGGACGGAATCGTTACAACTCCAATAGGAAATCAATTACGCGACCTTGGCTACATCGACGCTGACAACCTAATGCGGCGATCAAAACTAGAGAACGTACTAAAATCAACAAGTAAGAAACAAGAAACCTTGAGCCTCACAACCGCTAAAAATTATTTCGACAAAATTACTCTCGACGACCTCGAAACCGCTCTCGAGAATCTAAGGCAATCGATCACAGAATGCAGGAACTACGAATTCCGCATCGCCTCCGATGGAGACGGGCACGATGAATTACCATTACCAACGTTCCAACGGATACTCGAGCGCGCTCTCTCCCAAGTCAGCTGCAAGGTTACCATCTGCACCAATAAGATAGAAACACCGCCAGAAGAAGAACGCAAGGCGCTCATCACGGAATGGCATAGCGACCACATCGGAGGTCACAAGGGAGCAAGGAAAACCTACGAAAGGCTACGACAACGATACTACTGGAAAGGTATGAAAAACGACGTACAAAATATCGTACGATGCTGTCACAGTTGCCAGCAACACAAATTGGTCCGAATAAAGACTAGAGAACCAATGGTGATCACTGACACACCTGTGGCAGCATGGGAAAAGATCGCCCTCGACATACTCGGTCCATTGCCTTTAACTAAACGCAAAAATCGTTTCGTCTTAACAACCATCGACTTGCTGACGAAATTCGCCCGAGCGTTCGCTCTACCGGATATGAAAAGCCAGACGATTATCAAAACGCTCGACCAAGAATATTTCACCGTACACGGGACTCCGCTGTACATCTTGAGCGACAACGGCAAATGCTTCGTCAGCAGTCGTATGGAGAATTTCCTAAAAGAAAAGAATATACACCACGTCAAGGCGACAACGTACCACCCACAAAGCAACGGGACATTAGAGCGCAGTCACCAAGGAATTGCTGACTACGTGAAACACTACATCAAAAGAGAGACAGAATGGGACAACATCTTACCATACGCCATGCAGTCACATAACGCTGCAATCCACGAATCAACAGGATTCACACCGTACGAGATGGCATACGGCAAGCTGATGAAGACACCATCCACACCGCCCCTAAAAGAAGACTTGCCTACTACCACAAGATACGTGTCAAGCATCATAAAAAGACTCGACGAATTAGCCGAAGTAGGCGGTAACAATTTAAACAAAAGTAAAGAATCAGCAAAAACTCGCCATGATAAGAAACTAAATGCGGTACCGTACCGACCAGGAGACGCCATTTATGCGCTCCGCGAGCCGAAGCAGGGGAAATTCGACCCCTACTACAACGGCCCGTATCGCATTGTAAAAACCCTGGACGGTAACACCGCGTTAATCGATAAGGGACATGGACTACTAAGCCTAACCCACATGGACAAAATCAAACCTGCCCATATGGACGCCGAAAACCCATCAGTACCGGTCCCGCCCAAAAAACGTGGCCGACCCCAAAAACCCAAACCAGCATGGAAATAATAAAAAAAAAAAAAAAAAAAAAAAAAAAAAAAAAAAAAAAAAACTGAAACCGACAACAACTGGAATCACTTCGGATTAATTGGACAACGCTTCCTCGTGATTTTCGTCGCGACCATCTTCACTTATGAGAAACGCCAGAGGACCAGCCCCACGAAAATACCAACAGATGGACAACACGGCAACATTCAATGACATCATACTATTCATACTATTTTTCCTTTTCTCATTTCTTACTCGCTTATTCAACATTTTCCTCTTTCCAAGATAAACCTATAGGAGTGCACCTGACATACCAACGTGCGGAAGCGCGGACCATGGGTACCGCGTTCCGTCCAAGAAGGGAGGGCTGTTACGGACCGATCAGCCTAGCAACAACCCGGTTGAACAATCCATCGATACACGCGTATCCCCGTCAGCAAATTCCATCAAACACGTTGACCCGCGATGGAAACTTCCAACGCGACTCCACGCGCTACATAGTCAGCACTAAAGTTGGGCAACCCTAAAAACAAATTGCAAATACCGATCAACCGATTTCCCAATCGATATTTCGATATTTCCTGGTTACCCCCACGGGGCTCCCCAACATCGTCGCCCCATGGTAACGAGGATCCTCCACCCAAAAATTACTACCAGTCTTAATTGATTACTCCGCCTTGACAGACGTGTCCCTCGACTAACCGTCCTTCAGACCTTAGGGGTGAGCATACTCTCGCGCGCATAGATTGTCGCGAGTGTACCTCCGAGTTCGGGAAATCGAGTGACTAAAAATCGACTAAGAACTCTATACGTGAGTGCAACCCTTTTGCGGCGCCTCACGTCCTCGAAATACCTTAGTACCGCGTTAATTACCGGACCGGCATTACGCGTCTAAATATTTCGAGTATTTAAATTTCAACGAAACCAAAACTGTAACCTTGTACATCATATTGCTCTCTGCGCGCTTGGCTCCCTTTTCGCCAACACAGCGGAATCGCCACATCGTAGTGGCAGCGGCGAGTATGTTCACGCCAGTGTAAGCCACTAAGATAGTATTAGTGATACACAAATAAAGAACAAGATATATACCGGAGAATAGACAGCGGAACTCATTCCAACTTCCCCGACCTACCCAGCTATTCGCCGACGCAGCAGATCAACGAAGAATACACACATTCGCGGACAGCGAAAACCAGGTGAGGTGCGTTACGCCGCTTCAAAACTGACAAGAACCCACAAGTCGAGTACCTGACGCTCGACTACAAATAAATACAAACTAACAAAATTATATTACGACGGAAACCCGTACGTAACATGTGCTTTATTTTTTTTATTTTTTTTTAATCCAGCGCCTTGTTTATGACGGCGGTTCCACCGCCAATTTGGTTTGTCTTCTGAAACAAAAAATAAAATAATCGTTTCATTTATTATAATCGTAATTAATATCGAAGACAATAAAAAACTGTACTTACTTTTTGATTCTTCATGTAAGGTGGACGGCGAATTCGCGATAGTACATGGTTCCATTTTATCTCCCATGTTCATGGGCTGCGATCTAAAATGTAAATGCACAAATATGTTTTTAGCAAATTATTGTTATGAAATTGATCAACAAAAATGATTGTATACGTACGTTTCTTCTACCTCCTCCATCGTCACTTCGAGATTCTCAATTTCTTCTTGAAGAGACATCTCTGCTGATTGAATTAATATTTATCGACTTATTATTTTGTTTTCGTAGTAACCGATTGTCATTTGCGTACTAGCGAGCGGTAGTTCAATGTCTAGCGCTAATATCTACACCACCCTCGATCAAAAAAATTGATATTCGTTCCATTATGCTTTTTTTGATATATACTCGTAGTTATGATTTAATAGCTAAATATCTTAATTGGATTCTTAATGGATTTGGAGGTGCAAAAAACATTCTTTCGATAATTTTTTAAAATATAATAAACGTATTATTTCATTAAACCTTGATGCATATAAAAGAAAAATACTTGAACAATAATTTGCATTTATAAAATGAAGCTTTCTTTCATATAAGCTTGTTTCATGCATTTTTTAATTAACTTAAAAGAGCGAAATATTTTACAAAATATCTGCATATGGTTACCAATAAAGGTGCCTGAAAGTGGCGGAACCAAATTTTGTTTAAAAAATTATTATAATTTCTTTTAGCTTATTTAAAGATATGTTATTACGATATACGAGTATATTTCATTAGATTCGAGTAAGTGTATAAATAAAATAGTTACAATGTAAATGACGTTTTTCTCGAAAACAACTTTTTTTAATTGATGGAGACGATAACTCGTGCATAAACAGTTGAATATGTAAAATGTGTACACGAAATTTGTTCAAATTGTAATAGCTACCATTGAACGTACCCGTTTTTGTTTGAAAATGAATATTTCTTCAGGCATCTTGAATGACAATATTTTATGTGAAAATAATAATTTTTTTTTCTAAACCGCTATGTTTCGAAAAATAAAGAAAATCAAGAAAGGGTCCGCTTAACAATACGCGACATTAATGCAGATTAACAGCAAAATTAATTTTTTTATTATACACGAATTAAACGAAAGATTTCCACGAAGAATAAAATTTCGGTTAGCCATTCATCTTGCCATTTATTCTATTATAAAAAAGGTTTCTTTTTTAAATAAAAATTCACTTATATTTATTTAATGTATGCAGAAGATCATAAATTGAGTTCAAAAAAGCATAATAAATAATTACCGTAATTTGTTGGAATCAAAAACGTAACTTTTTGATTACCCTCAATATTGTCATATTACCACAGGGAATCAACACTTGTCGATTTTATCAGAAAGGACTCTGCGGAACAGAGGGCTGTGCGCCGATCATTTCAACCCTACGGACTTTAAAAGTGACAGTACCGGCGATCGTTTGCGAAATGCGATCCCTCGATCTTTTGTAGCAGTACCGGATGGTTCAAAGATAGAATCATGTACAGTCTCGATCGACTGGAACACAAAAGGTGAGCTTTGTCTTTCTGAAGAATGTGTTAAGGTTAGTGACATTGTTTCTATGGAATTGCCGCTAAATGTTGCTCAATCTGTATCGTCAATTCATAATGACAATATCGGCGAATCGATGCCAGTTGTATCGACAAAAATACGTCGCTCCCTGCATTCCACTGGAAGCATACCGTCGTTTTCACGCGAATCTATTACATCGACAACCACCACCTCGGTGGAAAAACAAGATGGAAGCGAATCTAGATCGGATCCATATCACTGCGTTCTATCAGTCTCTAATAATATACATAGCACTGATGGAATGGCGGGGAGCATGTTCGTAAATATAGGAAGAGAATGTTATGGTTTGCCGATTCAGACGACGACGATTGCACATGGATTAGAATAGAACCGCCAACCGTCACTAATCAGGCTGTCCTTGAACCGCCAAAAATTGAATTGCAATCTTCGGATGTTGTTGACCTCCATAAAGAAATTGCAAATTTGCGCAAACAGAACCGAATTTTAAAAAGGGAAAATGCATCACGCATTAATATAATAAGAAAATTGCGTCAAAAGTTAAAGCGCGTTACAACGAAGAATCCTCGTCTTACAAAAAGACAAAAAAAGCTCTCCGTCAACAATTTTCTAGATTAGCAGAAGGATTTGACACCGACAGCGAAAACGCTTATAAAGTTGCAATTACATCGCAGAAATGCTCCATACACCGAGGAGGAAAAAGATCTTTCAAAGCAGCTGTATTACTACTCGGCTTCGGCGTATACACGATTGAGAAGCGCAGGATGCATGTTTCCAGCGGAAAGTACTGTGCGTACTTGGATCGCTGAAGTCGATGTAAGACCCGGCTTTTGCAATTTTATATTTCAGAAGCTGAAAGAAAAAATTAATGATCTATCCCCCGAAAATCGAATTTGCGCTCTGAAATGGGACGAAATGGCAATCAAACAATTCGAAGAATATTCCGAAAAGTTTGATTGTATAGAAGGTCTTGTCGATCTCGGTGCACTTGGTCGAAAGGACGATCGGGCGCGTAACGCCTTATTGTTTTGCCTAGATAGCTTAAGGGAACCTCCTGGTCTAAAAATTTCAAAAAATCGATTTTTTTTTCGATATTTCGAAAGTATAGTATCTTAAAAATATACTGTGAAATTTTCATGCGGAAATTCCCAATATTATAGCTTCTACAGCCTATTAACCAGGTAGAGAGCGGTCCGCGCGCTCCTAACGCGGGTTCAGCACTCGGAGCGCGGCAGCTGTCCCGACCCTTCTCCGCAAATATATACCTGTATATACTATATACTATATATCTATATATAGCCTTCCCTTCATGCTTTGTTGCTTTTTATAAAAAGCAACAAAGAAATTGGTAGGAAAAGAAGAGGAAAAACAAACACAGCGGAAAGTTAAAAAATCGAAAGATAAAACACCGAAGCGTCAACAATTGACGAATAAATTATTGCAAGAGCTGTCCACTTATTACGGTCTAGCAGTTAGACGTAATTCAGATTCAACTGAAGGGATGAGAAGTGAAATATGGGCCGCATATTATCACAAAATTTCAACAGATGAAAATCCGCAACACTCGTACTGTCCTCCAGGTTCCGAATCGTGGTGCAAGTGGCGTCAAAGTGAGGCTGCAGGTACTTTAGACACCTACAAGCATCCACCTGCTCTCGACGATGATGCACAAGAAATATTAAAACCAATTTATGAAGAACTAGCAAACCCGGCGAACTCCGTTTCGCCACCAGATGGCTTCGTTTTATGTAACATTTCGTTTGGTGATTAAAAGATGAAGAAATTTTTTTTTTGTTTTATATTTGAAAATGAAAAATTTTATTTCATTTCACAGCAGTAATGAATTCATTTCGATTACAAAAATGAAGTGTTATTTAGTTGAACTTCTCTAAGTAAATGAAAGTGAATCCAAAGTAAATACTGAATCGAAGCGTTATACGTGTCAGCAAATTATCCGTTTCATTGAAGTGCTCTTTGGTAAACCACATTTTTTGTTTTTTGGTCTGACGTTAACACAAACAAAGCGGATGGTTTCCCAACTCATGAACACGCAACGTATAACTGCCCATGTGAAAAACAATGATTTTCTAAATTTATCCCGCAAACACTAAGCGATTGGCCTTGCGACTTGTTAATTGTCATTGCGAACGCAAGGCGAACTGGAAATTGCAATCGTTTGAAGTCAAACGGAAGATCAGTCGGAATCATTGGTATTCGAGGAATACATACATTTTCACCTGCGTACTTTCCGTTAATAATGGTTGCCTCAATCAAATTCGGCATAAGTCTTTTTACCGCAAGTCGAGTACCGTTGCAAAGTCGAGGTGGATTCAAATTACGCAATATCATAATGACTGTACCAACTTTGAGTTGCAAGTTATGTGGTGGAAATCCTGGTAACTCCAGAGAGTTCAAAAACTCCGTTGGATAATTTACTACATCATCGGGATTTGTTATGGAATCAATGGATTTGTATGTCACCAAATCGCCAGCGATTTTTGATTGAATGGTGAAATTCAGTGCGTGTACATCATTATTCTTTGCGGCAAGAATTGCTCGTTGACTTAACCAAGCATAATTCTGATAATTCTCACTAATGTTTGGGAAAACATTTTCAATAAGAGCTAATTGAGAGTATACAAATCGGCAAAAGTCGTTGGTAAGAGTAATTAGTCCAGATGTCGCATCAACTGGGACTTTTCCATTACTAACAGCTAACAATTGTTTGGAAAATTGTGCAGCACTTTGATCATTTTGAAGTTGAACTCTCATATTAGTGGTTAGCGATAATGTTTTTACGTTATTCCATAAAGGTGATGCCTTCAGGCAAGCATTCAATTCATCTGCAGCCGTTCCACGGGGAATTACTGGCAACGTCTGCCTGATATCGCCTGCCAACAATATCATCAAGCCGCCAAAGATGTTGTTATTTCGCCGAAGATCCTTCAGTGTGAAGTTAAGTGCTTCAAGTGATTTCTTATGTGCCATTGTGCACTCATCCCAAACAATGAGCTTGCATTGCATCAACAATTTTCCCATTGCACTGGATCGGGAAATATTGCATGTTGGAGTATCAATTTTGTTTAAATTGAGTGGCAACTTCAGCGCAGAATGTGCAGTACGACCGCCATCTAGAAGAGTCGCCGCAATTCCAGATGATGCTAACGCCAAAGCTATGTCACATCTTGATCGAATAGTGGCCAAAATCAAGGAAATGACAAATGTTTTCCCTGTTCCTCCAGGTGCCTCCAGGAAGAATAGACCACCAGTATTATTGTCCACCGCTTGCATTAATGTTTCGTATACTTGTTTTTGCTGTTCATTCAGCAACGGCACATTATTTCGAACGAATTCCTGCAATGTATCAACATTGTATTGCAGCTCTCGATTTAATTCTTGGTTGAATGCATCGTGCATCGATTGATTTGGCGCAATCATTCCTACTTCAATCAGTAGCTTGTTTGCAATAGTCAAGCATTAATCCTCAATCAGAATCAATCCTTCATTGTAGATTTCATTGGTTATTTGCATGTCAGGATTATTCGTTTGAATGCGCAAGCGATGCAAGATATCTTCACATATGTCGTCTTTGTATTTGTTCCATAACTGAATTGGTTGTGAAGGAAAACATGTGGTGATGATAATTGCGAACAGCGTTCGTATTTGGTACGCATTTGATGAAACAACTGAATCCGCAAGTGTTAAATCCCAATGAGAATCGTTCTCCAGCAAACCCAATAGTTGACATGCTTCTCGATATGTTTGGCATTGGTGGCCATTCACAGTTTTCAAATGCGCAAATGATTTTGGTCCACGTACATTTACCAACAGCAGTCGCAAATAAAAACATTCATCATTTCTAGGATGAACAGTATACATGCGACCTAGTGCATCAGTGGAAAACACCTGTGGCCAATCTGGAACTGGGGTTCCTTGTTTGCGACGTTGGAATTTCTTTGTTGATTGATTCCAAGTGTAATACTTGGGCATTTCAACGTACATCAGCGTCGCTGCGAATGGATCTGCTTCACACATTGCAAAGAAGCTAGTCAATGTTGTCGATGGTGGTCTCTCAGCTCGTTGTGCCGCATTAGCCTCAGTGAAGTAAACTCTTTGGCCATTTTCCAAATGCACTGCTAAATGTACAACTGTGGGATATCTTTCATGAATTTGAAATGACAATAATCGCCACAGTGCTTCATTAGTACTGACGTATCTGCCCATTTGGAAGTTGCTGATTTCGTCATTCGCATTTTCCGACGCAATACCAAACACAGCCATGTCGCTGCCTTTTGTGACGTACTTGCACAAATATTTTATTGATTTGGCCGAATGACAACTCTCAACGTTTGCATGTGTTTCGAAAATTCGTGATAGCAGCGGGCAATATGGTACAATGAATTCATTTCCGATCTCAATCTCTTGATTTTGAACTTTAACTTTGATAGTTCGACCAATATCTTCTTTTGAACGCCGACGATAAACTGGATATCCATCGTTCCCTGTGACTGTTTCAGCAACTAACGGTCGCGGATATCGTTTTGTGCACTTTCCATCAGCCATGCAAGGCGATAATGGATTTAATGCACCGCACGGTCCATGCACCATCTGTGTCGTCACAATGTCGTGTAGATGGGGATCAGTGACTGGATCAGGAATTTCAGCTGATATGATGTCATCCACTTCATTTGAATGTAATTTTTTCAGCAACCAAATTAGGATATGAGCATGCGGTAGTCCACGCTTCTGCCATTCCACCGAGTACATATAACAACGTGTGTCACCAAAAACTCGATACTTAGTAAGCACATCCATCATAATCTTGAGTTTTTGCTGAAATACTCTGGCGATTATGTCATGGCGATCTTGCGGTTTTTGTCCCCGTTCCAACTCACGTTCCAATTTCCGTCCACTTCGGATTGCATGTGAACGTAATAAATAAATCCGGAGTTCCATAATTTCGCACGTACGTCATAGCGTCTTGAGCGTATTCGTGCATGTGGCGTGGGCTTCCGATATAAGATGATGGGAGAATCGTCAGACGTCCAATATTCTGAACATCACCATCTGAATGAATAGCATCACGCAAGTGTATATAGTCCTCAGATCGTAGCTTTGCCTGATTGAATCGGATGAACGCTAAACGTTCTGTCTCGACTTTGACATACATGTCGACAGCGAATTGCTGGAATAGCCGACGGCACTTCAGAATGACATTCTCCTCATGTGTCCGAATCATCATACGATACGCATAGTAATTCATTGCGCTTAGATTTTTATTCGTTGATACGCCTGAAAATGCAAAATTAAATGAATTGTTCATGGAAACCAATAATAGCAATAATTAGTGTGTGAATATTGTACCTGTAATTGGATCGACCATCTTCAACGTGATGTCGTATCCGTCTTGCCCTTGCCAATAAATGATTGGATATTGTAACGCATCGTACAAACGATGTGTCTCGTTTACACGATGCATGATATTGCTTCTTCGCTGAACGACAATGTCTCGCGATTTAGTTGGATCGCCAACAATAATTGCAGCAACATCATTAACGGTGGGTGCATTGAATCTTCGCACATGTTCACCTGTTGGGGTACAATCCGCTCTTATGACAAATTTGTGCGTATCCGATGGCATTCGTTCCAATGCTGTTTTGAACATATTAACCACAGCGTTATTTGCGTGAAAAAATGCTTGCAACTGTTCAATAATTCGTCTCTTTAACTGTTGTGTTCCCTGTATATTGCACCGCACATTCAGCTGATCCACCATCGACGAAATGAAATATATTTGCAGAAATTGATGCGGTTCATCTGGTGTTGGCACCATTGAACCATGCAAATGATATATTTGTTCTTGTATCTGTAATTGCAAACAATCATTTGTTGAAGAATACGGTGTAACTTCTGATCATGTGATGGTGTAGTGTGTGGTGTATATGTAGTTGTTATGTGTTGCAATTCATTGTGTTGGTGTGAGTGATTGGTTGTGTGTATTGTATCTTTTACCTTGCAAGTCGGCATGAAGCCGCCTTCTCGAATGATATTAGCTCCAAAGGAAGTCATGCGAAAGCAGTTATTGTATTCAAGGATGTGTTGAAGAAAATGGCTGGAATCGGGATCACTTCCATCGAACAATGGTTTCAGTGGCTGTGGTGGTGTAAGTAATGGATCCAGTTTGACTTTTCCACTTGCGCAGCACAATCCAGCCGTTTCTCTTTTGAACTTTAACGCATTGCAATATCGGCATACAGTCGTCATTGGTCCAATATCTAAATTTTCATCATCACTGTAGTTCGCAGTGGGATCATATTGGAATGCCAAGCGATTGTATGATGCCAATGATCTTCGTGTACTCACGCGTTGTCTCAATCGGGCATTTTCTCTTATTATATTTTGTCTTTCTTCGCTTAAGTTCTGTGAATACACTTGTTGCTGGCTTGCATGTCTTGTGCGGCGGCCGATGTTCGTACGTCGTTCTCTAGGCATTTTTGACTATGTACAGAGTCGTGAATTTAACCTCTAATGCACGATCCACATAATTTACACTGTTCAACGTACCACGTTAAAGACAAATGCCTGCTGTTGAAATTGAATAAAAATTTGCACAATTCACGTGATTGATTTGATGGTTTCCAATTGAAATGTTAGGAAACGAATAACTTATTTTTTTTTACTTTTTTTCACAATTTCACAGTGAACACAATACCGGTTTGTCACATGAAATTCTCTGTCAAACAATATATCACGCACCGACGCCATCGACTTAAAATATTGGTTTGTAGTACATGCTGTGTATCAGAGATTGTGCTTTATGTGAAAAATGACTTTCCCTGTTTTCCCGCTTTTCTGTTGAAATTTTTCGTGAATTTTCTTTGCTATAAACCTCACGGAGCCCGAGACCTTTCCAACGAATGCAAAACCGTGGAAATCGGTTGGTGCGTTCTGGAGTTATAGCGTCAGGAAGGAAAACCCGACTTATTTTTATATAGTAGATTGACCGCCGAAAATTTATTGAAAAGGTGTATTGGCAGCAATACGCAGAACAACAACGAAAGTTTCAACGCTTGTGTGTGGCACCTTGCGCCGAAACATATGTTTGCCGGCAAAAAAATCGTGGAAATTGCCACCTATTTTTCCGCGTGTATATTCAACGAGGGCTTTGCATCGCTATTAAAAATAATGGAGACCATGGGCATAACAATCGGGCCACAAGCGGAGCAACTCGCACGAAACCGAGACGAGCGGCGAGTATGGAGCGCCAATCGTAGGAGCACTGACAACTCCAAAGAAGCTCGAACAGCTCGAAAAAATGAAAGGAGTGACGAAATCGAGGAATACAAACGTTCCGAAGGGATCCTCTATGGTGCCGGAATCGCGGATTAACTGTAAGTATTCAAAATTTGCTCAATTTTTTAAAATATCTGTACCTCAAACTTTAAACTCATTTATCTCGAAACGACTTTTTTCGGCACGGCGGGGGTGAAAATAAAAAAACTATTCAACCGAATGACTTGAAATTTGGATATGTTGTTCACAACATGTATGGCTATCGTCGGAACTAGAATTATAATTTTATTTTAATAATTTCCTATTGTTTACACTAAAAAACTAGTGAAAAAAACCCGATTTTACGAACTTTTTTTTTCAACGCCCGCCATTTTGTCAATTTTCAATTTTTTCGATTTGTTCTAGTTCCGACCATAACTGCACTCTTTCTGATTAAGAATGTCTTTGGATTTTTTGTTTCAGATGAGTAGAAGTCTCGAAATCACCTACGCGGTCCGGATCCGATTTTTCGAGAGGGTCATCTTTAGCGGCATTTTTATAATAATAAATATTGTTTTTAAAATGAAAAAAAAATTTTTTGTATGATTAATAAACGTAATAATAATGTTGTCGCCAACCATGGCGACAACAACTTGCATATTTCCTTCCGGGGAATGGTGTGACTGGCGAACAAATTCATCTTTTAATTGATGAATGCCTGGCCAGACTGCATGATTGTGGGGCTGAAGTCGTCCTTTTGACGTGCGACCAGGGTTCTGTAAACCAAAAGCTTTTTAATTCTTGTTTGCGAGTATCTACGGAGAACCCTTGTTTTATTAGCGGAGGACAGAATTATATAGCTTCGTTTGATTTTCCACATTTGATCAAACGTCTTTTAAGTACGCGGCGATCACACGAATTACTGTACTGTGATGGTCAGGTAATCGCAGCTTACGAAGACTTCGTCAATACATGGCGATATGATACGTGCAGTACGACCTCACGTTTACTCTCTAACATCACGAAGGCACATTTATTTCCATCCTCATTTCAGGCAATGAATGTAAAGAGAGCATTTCAAATGTTGAGTCGCCGATTTGCAGCTGCGATTACGACCGCACGAAACGATCCGCATGGACTTGTCAGTACAACGTGGCAAGATACCGCATCATTAGCTCTGCGCATGAACGCAGTAATTGATGCGTGCAATGCCTATAAGCTTTTATGCCGAAACCCAAATAAAAGGCCACTTTCTTATAGGAATCCCAAAATTGAGGAAACGATTATGGAAAAATTTATTGAATGGTCGACTCAATGGACTATTGCTGATCCGAAAAAAAACAGTTCCACCGGCGATGTTTCTAATTCAACGACCATGAAAAAAGCGCCTTGTTTACGAGGACTTCCACTAACTGCCCGGTCTATTCTTTTAACATATCGGACTATAATAAAGAAGTACCCTGGATTCGAACTGGCAGCCGGACTTTGCAACCAAGATTCTGTTGAACACCTTTTTTCAAAATTTCGCCAACGAGGTGGACATAATCCAAATCCAACGGCAAGAATGGTCCGCTTGTCCTTGAGACACCTTCTTTCCACTGGGTATATCGGTACGAGTAATAGAGGAAATGTTCAGTGCCTCGAAAGCATGGCCTTGATACAGCCAAATACAATAGTCGCTCGGGCTTTCGATTCATCGGATAGCACCCATGTTGATTGCATTGAAAACCATGTCGATGAGGAAGCACTCGAAGTCGAAAATGCCATGGAGGCTCTGAGCGCGGAACTCGTTAAAGAGCCTGAAAACATGAAACATACTGAGACGGCAAATATACCGAGCTATGAACTTTGTGCGATAAATTACTTTGCCGGATACATAGCTCATCGATGCATACGCAAGTTTCCTTGCGATTTGTGCCGTTCAGAAATCACAAAGTCACTAATTGATGAAACTTCGTCGAATGAGTTCTACACAGAACTTCGTGAGTACGAACACGCTGATGACGGTGCTCCTTCGGTGTTGTTATTCAGCCGACCCACTAAAAAGTTCGAAAGTATCGTGAAAGTACAACTCGAATGTCTCCATAATATATTGAAAAGATACTGGGCTTCAGAAGGAATGTTGGCCAATCTTATAGACGAGATTATCGGCAATACCAATCATTTATATCCTGACTGGTTTGATGAGCGTCATGAATGCTTTCAGCATAGAGTAGAACTTCTACGCTTTATGGTTAAAGTAAAGGTGTTCTCTCAAACAAAAATAAATAATCGTCAAGCGCGGGCATCCAGTGCCGCTCGTACTACATTACACAAGCCGAACCGAAAATTAACAATCATTCAAGGCCTGTAAATTTATCTGGCGCTCTATGAGCTGTCGGTGAGCGTGTCTGACGTCCGACGCTCCTGAGTTCTCTGATCTATTCCGTATCGGTTGATTGATGCCGTGTGCCATGTATCATAACAATGGTGGTCCTCGTGGTGCTGATTGTGGTACGCATATACAGATCGACCCCATATAGATCGCGTTTTAAATGCGTTTCGTTCCGTGGATTGCATGGTACTAACCGCGTTTCGGAATCAGAATCGTGCGTGATATTCTACGATAAAGTGCAATTCGAAACATGTTTTGCATGGACTATTGTGCGACCGGAATCGACACGGACTCAAAACATGGCTGCATTCGAATGTTCATCCTTTTCACACGCTTTAGCGTGCTTTTAAACGCGGTTTGCACGTACTTGAAGTGCGGCAAAGCATGGAACGAGAGAATGTCTGTAGGCCCTTGTTCTGCCAGGGAAAGACTTAATTTTTTACAGGATAGTAGATTGACTCGTGGTTTTCATGGCGGTTGAGAGACTTTCATCAAATTTTTTCATCAAAGTGCTCGTGTTTCGAATGCTAGTGGGGCATAGTTTCGCTTGAGAAAAACGTAGGATGGGCATATGCTACCTACAGGCCGCGGGTGATACTACCCATCAATGCCATTTGTAATGCGTTTTCTGGCAATACATTTAAATAGGGCAGCTTTACAAATTTTTGAATCCTGAAGAACTCATCATTAAATCATCATAATGACTTTTCAAAATAAATCTTAGCGCTTATGGAGAAAGAAAATGTATTTGATTAATTATGCAAACTATAGGTACATTTGGAGATATGCTTATGCTTAAAAAAAGATTTTAAGGAGATTTTACAGATTTACAGTATACCATATGGCCGTACTCTTGAATAGTTCAATTTTTGTTTTACAATAAGAAACGTGAAAATAAATCGGGGTGAATATTGAGGTAAAATGGCGCCCTCTTCGAGAAAGCATGTTTCTCGCTAGAATCGCGCAGTGATTTCAAAATGCTTCGATCACTTTTATCGGAGCCTATGTAATACATGTACTTGTGTACTTATTGATTGACCACATTTTGCCCCAACGTTTCTCCTCACCCGCAGAGTGCACTCGTGTGGTCCCTTCCGCTCATCTTTATATTTTCCGTTCCTCCTTTATTTCTCACCTTCGCGAACAGGGAACTGAACTGGTCGAACTCTCGTTTTCGTATGAGTACATACGCGGTGTCTCTGGGTCGGTTCTTGCCAAAATCGTTGACTCAACTTGGGAGTCCTCTTTGACGTCGCTCTTGGAGTAGTTATGTAGGTCAAATATGCGAACTTAAGCTTTGAGACGTCGTTAAATCGTAAAATTGACGATTTATGAAATATAACGAAATAAATTAGTTAGAGTGGAGTAGTGCACGCGTACACGTCACACGTACATACCAAGTTCAACGACGTGGGAGTGATGGGAGGGGGTCTCGAATATTCTGCAAGGCCATGGAAGGGGCCCGGGTGTGTGACGAGGTGTGAGGTATGAGCAGCCCCCTGGCACTCCTATGATTTCCTATAGGGAACCTCGATTCGCTCTATGCGCCGAAATTAGTTCGCACTGCGCGGCGCTGGCATGCTTCCGCGCTTCTACTCCCTTGCCCGAACCCCCCGCCGGCCATGACGGCCATGACAGATTAACCGGCTGATGCGACTGATACATCTGATGCTACATCTTACATTCAAAAAATTCGTAAAAAGTTTGTTAATTGTATAGACTCGCGTGTGCGCGCAAATAAGCGAGGGATCCAGTAATTCGGAACTATGGTGCACTGCGATTAAACCTTCAGGTCTTGAGATAAAATCAGGACAATCAGTGTGTGAAAAGCATTTTCGTCCTGATGAAATCATGTGGCAGCGAAATCACGTGGCTCCTGATGGGACTGTGCTCGGTGTTGTAAATTAAATATTTAATTAAATTATTGTCACTGTTTCTTTCTTATTTATTATAAATATTTAACAGAGTGGCAGTGGCATAAGGGGTAACGTTCCCGACTCCCAACTCAGGGGTCTCAGGTTCGAATCCCGCCGGCACCAATGGATTTTTTCTATGTGCTGTTTCTGTGCTCTCGGTGGTTCGGAACCCACCTAAAACTGTAGGGCCACCGGAATGGTTAACGGTGAAATGCGAGGCAAGGTGGGATACCGAGGAATCTGAAGTAAAAAACCACTCCGGTCTAAGAGAGGAGCATGTAAAAGTCCGCGAGGGCATACAATCGGAATACAATATAATAATATAAATATTTAATGAGTCATTATTTACAAAATATAATTTATATCATTGTTGGGAGCGCAAATATAATTACATTTTTCATTTTCCAGACACAATACAAAGTTCCTCGTCTCAAAAAAGGCCCCGCTCCATCTAAATTTCCTTGGACAGAATTAATAAAGCCACAAGAAGATGTATTGGCTGATAAGAAGGCAGATGCCATTAAAACTCTTGCTGCTGTTCCTATTGGCAATGATGCTGTGTATCACAGCGTTACTCACTATGAGCTTACACGTGACACTTCATTTGCATCTGAAGCTGTTGAACGTGGGTTAGCAGAGAGCGCATCTGATACTGTTGTTACGTCCTAGCCGGTAATACCGGAGTCGACACAGGGTGTTCGGCCGGTATCTCAAATTCTCGACAGTCGATAATATACCAGCACAGTCACCGTTACTCGTCGATCATAAACTCCCAATTAATTAATAATATCATTTATCCTTAGAAAACTAAATAGACTAAGAGAAAGATCCCAACTAAGATTAGTGGAGTGCCACGCTCTTATTACACATACACACACCAGAGAATTCAAAACTGTAATCAAATATAGGCACTCTATCAATTTTTCCACGAACGTCTCATGCGACACCGCCGCTCGATAACATAGTCATAAACAAACTCTATACCATTCGCCGAAATTATAATTCGAAACCCTACTTCCTTTCCCACGAGGCGACTAACTCGAGTCACCTCCGCGTGATCGAGATAATCCCCTCCGCCAAATAAAACAATGGCTCACACAAATCCGACCAATCAAAAATCGACTGCCCTTCTTTGTAATCTGCCTCTGCGAAGCAGAACGGGCAACGATCTGAAAGAAACTTAGAACAGATCATACTCCGCACTCATCGAGTCCACATCTTAAAAACTCTGTAAAAGAATTCACGAACAGTCACAAGACTTAGACTAAAAATCCGATAAACTGTAAAACTCTTAACTCGAAAGAGCAAGGTTCGTTATCAACTAACAGTTTGAATAAAGTCTACGTTGTAGGTTATTACCAAAAAATAACCGAGTGTGACAGAGTTATTCTCTCGTATTGAGAGTCTACGCAACCTTAACCAATATCTCACAGATTCAAAAGAAATCTGTACCATTAAATATTTAGTTGTGTTGGGAGTCGCAGCCGATCACCAAAGGACTCGCTCGCGCAGAACGTAAGTACACTCAAAGTTCGCGCTCTATCTCCGATCGCGCTGCGTCTCCGTACGGTGTCTCCCTCTCTCGGGACGTAACACTGTGTCGCTAAAATCAAGTTTGGAAAATCCCATTGTTTCTCCACCTCCAGTAATGCTTGAGCAATTGATGGCGTCAGATGTGTCAATGCCACCGGGATGAAATAAGCAAACCTTAATTCATGAGAATACGAAATTGATCGTATGTTATATCTCTAGGTGCACCAATATCGGAGGAAAATTTGTTACGTCCACACTGAAAGAAATCATTATTAAACCTGACATGACATTTCATATTAATGTTTTGGGAAAACCAGTAGAAGAGGATCTCAAGATTGGCGTCAGTTCTCTGCATTCTGTCCAACCATTACAAGACTTATTACTTTTGCTAAATAATCTCAAAATTTGTACTGGCACAAAGCTGTTTGTTCAAGAATGTCAGGTATGAAGTGCAGTGTACCGAGATCGGAGTGGAACCTGGCGTCACGCAAAGTGTGCTCTGCTGGTTTCAAATACATTAGTTTGCCCGTCTTGTCGAATGGCGAGAAAGTCAATGGTTGCAAAGTGTCGACGTATTAAAAAGTGTGGTAATGCTGGGGAAATAACTGGTCTGCGAGTTCCCTCCAGAAATAAAAGCATCGTAGCAAGGCTAAAAGTGAAAAATCGTAATGCTGAGAAGATTGCATTGCACGCAAAGGCCAACATTGCAAAACTCAAATCGACAATCGAATATGAAAAGAAATTGTCGGACAGTGCGAAATCGTTGGATCAGTATTTGGAAACGAAAAAGATACCACAAAATCAAATACTCGCTCTACGAGAAATTGTTGCCGGTGCAAAACATGAGGATTCAAGAGGAAGGAGGTATTCGGAAGAATGGTTGTTATTCTCCATGTTGCTGCACATGCGATCGTCTGCAGGGTGCAACTTTTTGCGCGAAAATCAGATTTTGTCACTTCCCGACGTTCGAACAGTCCGAAGGTACTTGAAATATAAATAATGTTCTTCTTTAAAATCTATTTATATATTTAAAAAGCAGTGTAACTGGCGACGAGAAAAACTTCTGTGGATTCAGTTACCACCGGAAATTTTTTTCCAAAACTTTGGAAAAATAAGACTGTCATGCACTTTGTGCCATAATTCTTTATGTACCCTCCAGATTTTAAGGCGATCGATTGCTCAGTGCCGGACAATTTACGCATCCCGTTTTCGAAGCGCAAGTAGCTCGTTGCCAGTTACACTGCCTCTTAAAAAGTAACATTTGGAACTACAACTATTTATTCGTAATTTTTAATTTACAATTCTGTATTTTTCTCTAAATATACTTGCCAATGTCCATTTTTATTGTGCATTGCAATTAATAATTTTTAATTTTTATTTACTGGATTATATAGTTTCCATTTGAAATAATGCAAAAAATAGACTTACCCATGTATACAATTTTGGTTATCGAAGTTGAGGGCGCCCTAAAAATACTTACCTTTTTGCAAACACCTTTCCTCGATTGACACAACGTGTGGTTTCGTCCCTAAATTCTTCGAGATTCTAAAATTGTCTCTCTCCAAAAAAAACGAGATTGAAAAACACGGAATTTTATTAATCGATGAAATGGCAACGAGGGACAGTGTCAACGTTAATACCAAAACACTGTCTTATAAGGGATTGATCGACATCGGCAAAGATAGAGAACAGGCTTCTGATTTCAACCAGAAAGCCGACCGTGATTTGGTAATTACATTCCACCCATTGCGCGACGATTACATGCAGCCAATAGCTATATTTGCCTCGCGAGAACTTGTTAAAGGCGACATTCTTGCGAAGCTGATCGTGAAGGCAATTATATTACTCGAAAACGCCGGCGCAAAGGTACACCGAGTCGTGACGGATGGAGCGAGTACTAACCGAAAATTTTGGAGCGAGATGGGCATCAGCGGACAGAGACAAAGTTGACAAAACTCCTTTGAAGACCCTGTGGCTGAAGGGCGTCGGATTTTTGGATTCTCTGATACTCCGCATTTAATAAAAATCATTCGCAATCGTCTGTATGGCAAGACGATTTTGCAGGTTTGCAAATATTGAATCTTTTGACGGCTTCAATCTTTTTCCTTTCCCCATAGAGGAAGCTTTGTGAAAACTTTTTAGCTGCTTCTTTTTTTAGGGTTCATTTTTTCCAGTTTACAAAAAAAAACTCGTACAATTACCAAAGTGCACATTGCATTCTCATTATCTTATCTTGTTCGTACAACTAGATATATCTCACGAGACCTCTTGTGTCTCGTGAGCTCCTCGTTTCTCGTAAACGATTTGCCACAGCCGTCGGCGTCGCATTTGAACGGTCGTTCGCCTGCAATCGAAAATAAAAAATCGTCGTGAGTCAACGTGCAATAAAAAATTAGCAATTTTTTCTAATTCTTATCATTTCTTTTCATAAATCCAATGGAGATATCGTTGAATAAAGTATCATTCGACCGTGGACAAAAAGGAAAACAGAACTTACCGGTATGAATTCGTATGTGTCCTTTGAGTTGTCCGTTGTTACTAAACGCAACGTCGCAATATTCGCAGCGAAATTTCTTCGGTCGCAATTTTTTCATTTGTTTAGCCGCGACGTCCTGTTGATGAACATATTTCGCAGCTTGTTCCATACTGCTGCAGTAACTTCCCATCGGCATCGTCGGCAAACCATAGATAAGATTTGCGTGGTGCGAGTGTTGAGCCGCGCAATTCGGATTGAAGAAAACCGCGGCGGCGGCTGCGGCCGCGGCGGCAGTAGCCGCGGCGGCTGTAGCGTTTTCGAAGCTTCCGACTCCCAATGGCGCGAGATAATCGAGACCGGGATAGATTGGGCATTGATAAGGCGTTGGTGCGAACGCCGAATGAGCCGAATTCGTCGAGTTGCACGAAGAATTTCCGCTTCCACTCGACGAACTTCTACCGCTACTGTCGCCATTCGCCATCGCGATGTCGTCTTTAGCGCGGCCATTTTGGTTCTCGACCGGTTCCCCGTATACGAAGTTCGAGAGCATACGAAGACTACCGGTTTCCGGTATATTTTCGGAACTGTGAACCGAACCAGAGGAGGACGTGCTTTGTCTGCTGTTCGGAAGCTTTCTACCTCGAGTTTTTCTCGACTCGTCAGAAATGTGATAACTTCCGGTCTCGCTGGTAGCGCCGCTGCTCAACGACGAAACGGCGCTCGGAGTGCCCAATGCCTCTTTGTCCTCTTTGAGTTTCATCCTATCGTGGTCCTCTCGTAGAGTTTCACATTTCGGACTCAGCGTCTCCTTAACTTCGCTCTTTATCGCAATATCTTCGTCACTGCAGGCTCTCACATCGGGAATTCTCGCCTCGTTCACGACGCTTCCGTTCGTAACTTCGCTCGTCTCGGATTCACCGTGCCAGAGCCGGAAGAATCTTTCCCTCTAAATATACTTGCCAATGTCCATTTTTATTGTGCATTGCAATTAATAATTTTTAATTTTTATTTACTGGATTATATAGTTTCCATTTGAAATAATGCAAAAAATAGACTTACCCATGTATACAATTTTGGTTATCGAAGTTGAGGGCGCCCTAAAAATACTTACCTTTTTGCAAACACTTTTCCTCGATTGACACAACGTGTGGTTTCGTCCCTAAATTCTTCGAGATTCTAAAATTGTCTCTCTCCAAAAAAAACGAGATTCAAAAACGCGGAATTTTATTAATCGATGAAATGGCAACGAGGGACAGTGTCAACGTTAATACCAAAACACTGTCTTATAAGGGATTGATCGACTTCGGCAAAGATAGAGAACAGGCTTCTGATTTCAACCAGAAAGCCGACCGTGATTTGGTAATTACATTCCACCCATTGCGCGACAATTACATGCAGCCAATAGCTATATTTGCCTCGCGAGAACTTGTTAAAGGCGATATTCTTGCGAAGCTGATCGTGAAGGCAATTATATTACTCGAAAACGCCGGCGCAAAGGTACTCCGAGTCGTGGCGGATGGAGCGAGTACTAACCGAAAATTTTGGAGCGAGATGGGCATCAGCGGACAGAGACAAAGTTGACAAAACTCCTTTGAAGACCCTGTGGCTGAAGGGCGTCGGATTTTTGAATTCTCTGATACTCCGCATTTAATAAAAATCATTCGCAATCGTCTGTATGGCAAGACGATTTTGCAGGTTTGCAAATATTGAATCTTTTGACGGCTTCAATCTTTTTCCTTTCCTCATAGAGGAAGCTTTGTGAAAACTTTTTAGCTGCTTCTTTTTTTAGGGTTCATTTTTTCCAGTTTACAAAAAAAAAACTCGTACAATTACCAAAGTGCACATTGTATTCTCATTATCTTATCTTGTTCGTACAACTAGATATATCTCACGAGACCTCTTGTGTCTCGTGAGCTCCTCGTTTCTCGTAAACGATTTGCCACAGCCGTCGGCGTCGCATTTGAACGGTCGTTCGCCTGCAATCGAAAATAAAAAATCGTCGTGAGTCAACGTGCAATAAAAAATTAGCAATTTTTCCTAATTCTTATCATTTCTTTTCATAAATCCAATGGAGATATCGTTGAATAAAGTATCATTCGACCGTGGACAAAAAGGAAAACAGAACTTACCGGTATGAATTCGTATGTGTCCTTTGAGTTGTCCGTTGTTACTAAACGCAACGTCGCAATATTCGCAGCGAAATTTCTTCGGTCGCATTTTTTTCATTTGTTTAGCCGCGACGTCCTGTTGATGAACATATTTCGCAGCTTGTTCCATACTGCTGCAGTAACTTCCCATCGGCATCGTCGGCAAACCATAGATAAGATTTGCGTGGTGCGAGTGTTGAGCCGCGCAATTCGGATTGAAGGAAACCGCGGCGGCTGCAGCCGCGGCGGCTGTAGCGTTTTCGAAGCTTCCGACTCCCAATGGCGCGAGATAATCGAGACCGGGATAGATTGGGCATTGATAAGGCGTTGGTGCGAACGCCGAATGAGCCGAATTCGTCGAGTTGCGCGAAGAATTTCCGCTTCCACTCGACGAACTTCTACCGCTACTGTCGCCATTCGCCATCGCGATGTCGTCTTTAGCGCGGCCATTTTGGTTCTCGACCGGTTCCCCGTATACGAAGTTCGAGAGCATACGAAGACTAACGGTTTCGGGTATATTTTCGGAACTGTGAACCGAACCAGAGGAGGACGTGCTTTGTCTGCTGTTCGGAAGCTTTCTACCTCGAGTTTTTCTCGACTCGTCAGAACTGTGATAACTTCCGGTCTCGCTGGTAGCGCCGCTGCTCAACGACGAAACGGCGCTCGGAGTGCCCAATGCCTCTTTGTCCTCTTTGAGTTTCATCCTATCGTGGTCCTCTCGTAGAGTTTCACATTTCGGACTCAGCGTCTCCTTAACTTCGCTCTTTATCGCAATATCTTCGTCACTGCAGGCTCTCACATCGGGAATTCTCGCCTCGTTCACGACGCTTCCGTTCGTAACTTCGCTCGTCTCGGATTCACCGTGCCAGAGCCGGAAGAATCTTTCCCTCTAAATATACTTGCCAATGTCCATTTTTATTGTGCATTGCAATTAATAATTTTTAATTTTTATTTACTGGATTATATAGTTTCCATTTGAAATAATGCAAAAAATAGACTTACCCATGTATACAATTTTGGTTATCGAAGTTGAGGGCGCCCTAAAAATACTTACCTTTTTGCAAACACTTTTCCTCGATTGACACAACGTGTGGTTTCGTCCCTAAATTCTTCGAGATTCTAAAATTGTCTCTCTCCAAAAAAAACGAGATTCAAAAACGCGGAATTTTATTAATCGATGAAATGGCAACGAGGGACAGTGTCAACGTTAATACCAAAACACTGTCTTATAAGGGATTGATCGACTTCGGCAAAGATAGAGAACAGGCTTCTGATTTCAACCAGAAAGCCGACCGTGATTTGGTAATTACATTCCACCCATTGCGCGACGATTACATGCAGCCAATAGCTATATTTGCCTCGCGAGAACTTGTTAAAGGCGATATTCTTGCGAAGCTGATCGTGAAGGCAATTATATTACTCGAAAACGCCGGCGCAAAGGTACACCGAGTCGTGACGGATGGAGCGAGTACTAACCGAAAATTTTGGAGCGAGATGGGCATCAGCGGACAGAGACAAAGTTGACAAAACTCCTTTGAAGACCCTGTGGCTGAAGGGCGTCGGATTTTTGGATTCTCTGATACTCCGCATTTAATAAAAATCATTCGCAATCGTCTGTATGGCAAGACGATTTTGCAGGTTTGCAAATATTGAATCTTTTGGCGGCTTCAATCTTTTTCCTTTCCCCATAGAGGAAGCTTTGTGAAAACTTTTTAGCTGCTTCTTTTTTTAGGGTTCATTTTTTCCAGTTTACAAAAAAAAACTCGTACAATTACCAAAGTGCACATTGCATTCTCATTATCTTATCTTGTTCGTACAACTAGATATATCTCACGAGACCTCTTGTGTCTCGTGAGCTCCTCGTTTCTCGTAAACGATTTGCCACAGCCGTCGGCGTCGCATTTGAACGGTCGTTCGCCTGCAATCGAAAATAAAAAATCGTCGTGAGTCAACGTGCAATAAAAAATTAGCGATTTTTCCTAATTCTTATCATTTCTTTTCATAAATCCAATGGAGATATCGTTGAATAAAGTATCATTCGACCGTGGACAAAAAGGAAAACAGAACTTACCGGTATGAATTCGTATGTGTCCTTTGAGTTGTCCGTTGTTACTAAACGCAACGTCGCAATATTCGCAGCGAAATTTCTTCGGTCGCAATTTTTTCATTTGTTTAGCCGCGACGTCCTGTTGATGAACATATTTCGCAGCTTGTTCCATACTGCTGCAGTAACTTCCCATCGGCATCGTCGGCAAACCATAGATAAGATTTGCGTGGTGCGAGTGTTGAGCCGCGCAATTCGGATTGAAGGAAACCGCGGCGGCGGCTGCGGCCGCGGCGGCTGTAGCGTTTTCGAAGCTTCCGACTCCCAATGGCGCGAGATAATCGAGACCGGGATAGATTGGGCATTGATAAGGCGTTGGTGCGAACGCCGAATGAGCCGAATTCGTCGAGTTGCGCGAAGAATTTCCGCTTCCACTCGACGAACTTCTACCGCTACTGTCGCCATTCGCCATCGCGATGTCGTCTTTAGCGCGGCCATTTTGGTTCTCGACCGGTTCCCCGTATACGAAGTTCGAGAGCATACGAAGACTAACGGTTTCGGGTATATTTTCGGAACTGTGAACCGAACCAGAGGAGGACGTGCTTTGTCTGCTGTTCGGAAGCTTTCTACCTCGAGTTTTTCTCGACTCGTCAGAACTGTGATAACTTCCGGTCTCGCTGGTAGCGCCGCTGCTCAACGACGAAACGGCGCTCGGAGTGCCCAATGCCTCTTTGTCCTCTTTGAGTTTCATCCTATCGTGGTCCTCTCGTAGAGTTTCACATTTCGGACTCAGCGTCTCCTTAACTTCGCTCTTTATCGCAATATCTTCGTCACTGCAGGCTCTCACATCGGGAATTCTCGCCTCGTTCACGACGCTTCCGTTCGTAACTTCGCTCGTCTCGGATTCACCGTGCCAGAGCCGGAAGAATCTTTCCCTCTAAATATACTTGCCAATGTCCATTTTTATTGTGCATTGCAATTAATAATTTTTAATTTTTATTTACTGGATTATATAGTTTCCATTTGAAATAATGCAAAAAATAGACTTACCCATGTATACAATTTTGGTTATCGAAGTTGCGGGCGCCCTAAAAATACTTACCTTTTTGCAAACACTTTTCCTCGATTGACACAACGTGTGGTTTAGTCCCTAAATTCTTCGAGATTCTAAAATTGTCTCTCTCCAAAAAAAAACGAGATTCAAAAACGCGGAATTTTATTAATCGATGAAATGGCAACGAGGGACAGTGTCAACGTTAATACCAAAACACTGTCTTATAAGGGATTGATCGACTTCGGCAAAGATAGAGAACAGGCTTCTGATTTCAACCAGAAAGCCGACCGTGATTTGGTAATTACATTCCACCCATTGCGCGACGATTACATGCAGCCAATAGCTATATTTGCCTCGCGAGAACTTGTTAAAGGCGACATTCTTGCGAAGCTGATCGTGAAGGCAATTATATTACTCGAAAACGCCGGCGCAAAGGTACACCGAGTCGTGACGGATGGAGCGAGTACTAACCGAAAATTTTGGAACGAGATGGGCATCAGCGGACAGAGACAAAGTTGACAAAACTCCTTTGAAGACCCTGTGGCTGAAGGGCGTCGGATTTTTGGATTCTCTGATACTCCGCATTTAATAAAAATCATTCGCAATCGTCTGTATGGCAAGACGATTTTGCAGGTTTGCAAATATTGAATCTTTTGGCGGCTTCAATCTTTTTCCTTTCCCCATAGAGGAAGCTTTGTGAAAACTTTTTAGCTGCTTCTTTTTTTAGGGTTCATTTTTTCCAGTTTACAAAAAAAAACTCGTACAATTACCAAAGTGCACATTGCATTCTCATTATCTTATCTTGTTCGTACAACTAGATATATCTCACGAGACCTCTTGTGTCTCGTGAGCTCCTCGTTTCTCGTAAACGATTTGCCACAGCCGTCGGCGTCGCATTTGAACGGTCGTTCGCCTGCAATCGAAAATAAAAAATCGTCGTGAGTCAACGTGCAATAAAAAATTAGCGATTTTTCCTAATTCTTATCATTTCTTTTCATAAATCCAATGGAGATATCGTTGAATAAAGTATCATTCGACCGTGGACAAAAAGGAAAACAGAACTTACCGGTATGAATTCGTATGTGTCCTTTGAGTTGTCCGTTGTTACTAAACGCAACGTCGCAATATTCGCAGCGAAATTTCTTCGGTCGCAATTTTTTCATTTGTTTAGCCGCGACGTCCTGTTGATGAACATATTTCGCAGCTTGTTCCATACTGCTGCAGTAACTTCCCATCGGCATCGTCGGCAAACCATAGATAAGATTTGCGTGGTGCGAGTGTTGAGCCGCGCAATTCGGATTGAAGGAAACCGCGGCGGCGGCTGCGGCCGCGGCGGCTGTAGCGTTTTCGAAGCTTCCGACTCCCAATGGCGCGAGATAATCGAGACCGGGATAGATTGGGCATTGATAAGGCGTTGGTGCGAACGCCGAATGAGCCGAATTCGTCGAGTTGCGCGAAGAATTTCCGCTTCCACTCGACGAACTTCTACCGCTACTGTCGCCATTCGCCATCGCGATGTCGTCTTTAGCGCGGCCATTTTGGTTCTCGACCGGTTCCCCGTATACGAAGTTCGAGAGCATACGAAGACTAACGGTTTCGGGTATATTTTCGGAACTGTGAACCGAACCAGAGGAGGACGTGCTTTGTCTGCTGTTCGGAAGCTTTCTACCTCGAGTTTTTCTCGACTCGTCAGAACTGTGATAACTTCCGGTCTCGCTGGTAGCGCCGCTGCTCAACGACGAAACGGCGCTCGGAGTGCCCAATGCCTCTTTGTCCTCTTTGAGTTTCATCCTATCGTGGTCCTCTCGTAGAGTTTCACATTTCGGACTCAGCGTCTCCTTAACTTCGCTCTTTATCGCAATATCTTCGTCACTGCAGGCTCTCACATCGGGAATTCTCGCCTCGTTCACGACGCTTCCGTTCGTAACTTCGCTCGTCTCGGATTCACCGTGCCAGAGCCGGAAGAATCTTTCCCTCTAAATATACTTGCCAATGTCCATTTTTATTGTGCATTGCAATTAATAATTTTTAATTTTTATTTACTGGATTATATAGTTTCCATTTGAAATAATGCAAAAAATAGACTTACCCATGTATACAATTTTGGTTATCGAAGTTGAGGGCGCCCTAAAAATACTTACCTTTTTGCAAACACTTTTCCTCGATTGACACAACGTGTGGTTTCGTCCCTAAATTCTTCGAGATTCTAAAATTGTCTCTCTCCAAAAAAAACGAGATTCAAAAACGCGGAATTTTATTAATCGATGAAATGGCAACGAGGGACAGTGTCAACGTTAATACCAAAACACTGTCTTATAAGGGATTGATCGACTTCGGCAAAGATAGAGAACAGGCTTCTGATTTCAACCAGAAAGCCGACCGTGATTTGGTAATTACATTCCACCCATTGCGCGACAATTACATGCAGCCAATAGCTATATTTGCCTCGCGAGAACTTGTTAAAGGCGATATTCTTGCGAAGCTGATCGTGAAGGCAATTATATTACTCGAAAACGCCGGCGCAAAGGTACTCCGAGTCGTGGCGGATGGAGCGAGTACTAACCGAAAATTTTGGAGCGAGATGGGCATCAGCGGACAGAGACAAAGTTGACAAAACTCCTTTGAAGACCCTGTGGCTGAAGGGCGTCGGATTTTTGAATTCTCTGATACTCCGCATTTAATAAAAATCATTCGCAATCGTCTGTATGGCAAGACGATTTTGCAGGTTTGCAAATATTGAATCTTTTGACGGCTTCAATCTTTTTCCTTTCCTCATAGAGGAAGCTTTGTGAAAACTTTTTAGCTGCTTCTTTTTTTAGGGTTCATTTTTTCCAGTTTACAAAAAAAAAACTCGTACAATTACCAAAGTGCACATTGTATTCTCATTATCTTATCTTGTTCGTACAACTAGATATATCTCACGAGACCTCTTGTGTCTCGTGAGCTCCTCGTTTCTCGTAAACGATTTGCCACAGCCGTCGGCGTCGCATTTGAACGGTCGTTCGCCTGCAATCGAAAATAAAAAATCGTCGTGAGTCAACGTGCAATAAAAAATTAGCGATTTTTCCTAATTCTTATCATTTCTTTTCATAAATCCAATGGAGATATCGTTGAATAAAGTATCATTCGACCGTGGACAAAAAGGAAAACAGAACTTACCGGTATGAATTCGTATGTGTCCTTTGAGTTGTCCGTTGTTACTAAACGCAACGTCGCAATATTCGCAGCGAAATTTCTTCGGTCGCAATTTTTTCATTTGTTTAGCCGCGACGTCCTGTTGATGAACATATTTCGCAGCTTGTTCCATACTGCTGCAGTAACTTCCCATCGGCATCGTCGGCAAACCATAGATAAGATTTGCGTGGTGCGAGTGTTGAGCCGCGCAATTCGGATTGAAGGAAACCGCGGCGGCTGCAGCCGCGGCGGCTGTAGCGTTTTCGAAGCTTCCGACTCCCAATGGCGCGAGATAATCGAGACCGGGATAGATTGGGCATTGATAAGGCGTTGGTGCGAACGCCGAATGAGCCTAATTCGTCGAGTTGCACGAAGAATTTCCGCTTCCACTCGACGAACTTCTACCGCTACTGTCGCCATTCGCCATCGCGATGTCGTCTTTAGCGCGGCCATTTTGGTTCTCGACCGGTTCCCCGTATACGAAGTTCGAGAGCATACGAAGACTACCGGTTTCCGGTATATTTTCGGAACTGTGAACCGAACCAGAGGAGGACGTGCTTTGTCTGCTGTTCGGAAGCTTTCTACCTCGAGTTTTTCTCGACTCGTCAGAACTGTGATAACTTCCGGTCTCGCTGGTAGCGCCGCTGCTCAACGACGAAACGGCGCTCGGAGTGCCCAATGCCTCTTTGTCCTCTTTGAGTTTCATCCTATCGTGGTCCTCTCGTAGAGTTTCACATTTCGGACTCAGCGTCTCCTTAACTTCGCTCTTTATCGCAATATCTTCGTCACTGCAGGCTCTCACATCGGGAATTCTCGCCTCGTTCACGACGCTTCCGTTCGTAACTTCGCTCGTCTCGGATTCACCGTGCCAGAGCCGGAAGAATCTTTCCCTCTAAATATACTTGCCAATGTCCATTTTTATTGTGCATTGCAATTAATAATTTTTAATTTTTATTTACTGGATTATATAGTTTCCATTTGAAATAATGCAAAAAATAGACTTACCCATGTATACAATTTTGGTTATCGAAGTTGAGGGCGCCCTAAAAATACTTACCTTTTTGCAAACACCTTTCCTCGATTGACACACGTTGTGTCAATCGAGGTATTCACCGCCAGTATTCACATTCTCCAAAATTCGATGGCCAGTATGGCACCGTCGGGAGACTAGCCAGCTAGCCGAGTGCCAGGGGGCTGGGTATGAGTTACCCGAAATGTCTTACAACGAACATCGCTTTGGTGTCCTCCGATTTTATTGAAACTTAGGTATGTGGTAGTGTATTGAAAATTAAGATACACGTAATTTTATTTATCGGCGGAAAAGCGGTTTTAGGGGACGAAACACACAATCAAAAATGTTTTTTTTTTTAATTTTTCGGCGATAACGTTTTAACCGTACGAGATATAAAAAGAACTCAAATTGCAACATTACGGACCCAAGCAATTACCAACCTACTTACTGAGACGGGTATCGTCTCGCACCGCCACAACTGCCACGTTACCCCCACTTACAATTAGACTGGCCGGCGACAGTTAAATCCTGGAGTCGGTCAGTCAAATAACAGCTGATTGGCGGGCATCGACCTATCACGAGGAAGTTAACAAGCGAAAATCGGACAAGGACGGACGATTTTCGGATATAAAAGCCCAAAATTTCGTCCAAGATAGCAGATCTTTCTCAACCTGCGAAAGCAGACCTTGGCTGGGCCAAGAGGACCGGGACGCAAGGGCCCGAGATTTAGCACGAGGGTGCTAAATTTAAATCTCCGTCAGCTGGGGCAATCAGCTGGACGGCGAGGAATTAAAATCAGAGCAGAAGTATCATATTTTGCTCTGGAGCGACGATCAGTCGATACGGCTCAACAACACGTTCGTATCGTCGCCGTGTTTCGAGCGAGGAGAGGAACAACGAGGAATTAAAGCGAGAGCAGAAATATTATATTTTGCTCCGGTGTGACAATCAGCTGACACGGGTCAACGACACGGGCGTACTGGCACGGTGTCTCAAGCAAGGCGAGGGACAGAGAGGAGCATCGCAGAAGCACCGCGAGGTCGCAACTATCCATCGCCGACGCGCGTACCTAAACAAAACACGCACACAGGACGATACACACACGACTCTTCGGGTACCACTACTCTATCGGCAACGGTACACGGATGGGAGATCGGTCTTACACGTTCTGGGCATCGATGACCAAGGACTAGATCACGCCTATCACCAAATCACGAGACCAGAGGCCGTGGAAGGAGAAGTCTGAGAGAGCTGCGATCCAGGACTGGGAGGAGCACACGAAAATTCACCGAATCGGGCGAACTCGCGAAAGATCAAATTATAATCAAAAGAAAAACCAAAAGAATAGATTCTCGCCTATCTCTAAAAGCATTTTTCTCATAATTAATACATTTAAACTTAGCATAAGTCTCTAGACTGTAGTTCAAGGTTAGGTAAATAAATTATCTTTTATTAGTTTTGTTAAATTCCTTTGGAGTAATTTTACCCTCAACAACCTGCATGTATCACGAGCGTCGGCACCCGCAAGAAAATAAATAAAATTGAGGCGGTGAAGTCTCATTACCAATATTTCGGTGACAATATCCCGAAATATCCTATCTATCAACATCCTTACCTCTGACGATAAGGAATACGCACTTGGACGTTATCTTTCCGACGCCCCTCTCGACTGCTGAACAAGCTACGAGACTGGTGGAGGTCGCCTAGATGATCAGTAAAGGCTGAAAACCTGAAACGAAAGAGATCCAGCACCAAAGGCCCTTCGCCAATATCCCACTTGGAAATTTACTCACCGAGCCATTCACTGCGAAGAGAAGGGTCAACATCACGATAAAAAGCGTAAGAAGGATACGGCGAGCATCAGGCCACTGCGATCGCTACACCAAAGTCCACGATAGGAATAAAAATTCCCCTAAATCACCTGCAATAAGGAAATTTTGTTAGAAAAATTTAAAAGCAAACATAATCATACTCACCTCATCCTTGAAGACAAACTTGTATAAAACACTCAGAATACAAACAGGAGAAAAAAAAGGAAAAAGAGAACAGCAGATTGATTCCTACCTGACGAAAAATCAACGAAACACAAAAACGACACTCGACATTGTACCTGTCAAAACAACAGGTGGCAGCCATCTTGGTCGACGGGAGAAGGAAGAACAGACGACTAGCTGATCGCGGAAGCTCCGACGCGCCATCCCGTCATCGATTAACGAACCGAGAGGTCAATATCGATTTCACACTTATCACGGGTAACGAAAGGCACTCAGCGATAAGGAAGAATAGTAATTATCGACCCAACGAAAGGGACTGTATCATAACGCGCCAAAATAAACAGAATTTGAATCTTAATCAGGTGTTATCCCAAATTTAATTTCCTATCGAGCCGAACATATTATAAAATTAATGAAAAGGCGATAGCCGTCTCAGTATTGGCATCATATACTTCAGCAGTGAACACGGGAGAACCATCTCGAGCTTTTTGGCACTGGCTAAGCTAGAATCGTATGATGCTGTATTGTCAATTCTCTCAAAAATATTCTTCGAGAAAAGAATTTAAATATTAAAAATTTGATGGCCATTGGGACTGATAATGCTTCAGTCATGGTTGGCATAAATAACGGAGTGTAAGAGGATAGGTATAGTTCAATGATAGAAGATTTAGTGAGATAAATATTAGTTTTATTATTGATCGGGATTACCAATCAACCGTCGAACTCGGGATCTCGCACCGAACTAACTCTCCTTCGTCCTTGGTTACCTCGGCTGTTGCAAAATACTGCTCAAGTCATGTTGACTACCTTTCAGGACTCATAATAGCGCGGGAACATCTTAACAGGTATTTGAGACTCACAGGAGTGTTTGCAAAACTCAAGGCCGAAATTCCTTCCCTAATTTTCATCAGATGCGGTTGCCACTCGCTGCAACTAGCCGTGTCCCATTCGATGGCTGACACTCTGCCGCAGAATCTTGAGTTCTTAACACATGAAACCTGTAATTGGTCTTCGAAATCTGCAATGCGTCAATTGCAGTACTCCCAGCTTTATGAGGCGATCAACTGTGGCGGTCGGCCATTAAAATTATTACAAGTTTCTAGGACAAGATTGTTGTCAATCGAGGCGGCGGTGAGTCGAACGTTGGACCAGTGGCTAGAGCTGAAAACTCATTTCGGTATAGTCAGGCTCTCGGAGAAATGTTACACTGCCCAGATTTTGTACGACATGTATTGTGACGAAAACAACATGTTGCACCTACTTTTCTTCAGGCCAATTTTATCAAACATACAAACCTTGAATAAAGCTTTCCAGAGTGAAAAAAATGATCACATAAAGCTCCTGAGTGACCTTACTTTGGTCGTGCAAGGAATTGCAAAAAAGCTGATGCTACCAACTTGCAAATTAGATCCTCTGGAAAATGCCATCGACAATTATCTGCGCCTTAAGCTGTACTTGGGACATTCCTTTGAAACAGAACCTGAACACCTCAGAAAGAAGCGAAAGCTCGATTTTCATCAAGAGGAAGGCATCCGAGACTGATGTAAATTATTTTTACTCAAACTCTTCCACCAGCTTAAACAACGATTGACGGAGAACATCGTCATTCTAAAAAAAATGTCATTGCTGTTCGTGGACAATGTATTGAGAGCTGATAATGAGACAATAACGCCATTGCTACACTACGTGAACGTCCGTAGTTCCGAAGACATTGACGCCATCGAGTTACAGATTTCAAAAATCAATTTCATCGATTGGCACAACAAAACGAGTACGATAACGTTCTGGGATGAAGTGAAGAAATACAAGGACGCATCTGGAAGGAATCCGTCCAATGAGTTGGTAAATTTTGCTCTCTCGATGCTGATTTTACCTTACTCGAATGCCGAAGTGGAACGAGTATTCGGCCAACTGAATCTCGTGAAGAATAAATTGCGCAACAGGATGTCACTGGCAATGACAAATGCAATTTTGTCTATTCGTTTCGTGTTAAAAAGAAATAACCAATGTTGCCATAAATAAGAGTTGCCAGCACAAGTCCTATGCAAAACTGGTTCAAATATTACGTATTTGAAAAAAGTAGCTGACTCGAATTTGAAACTGATTTGATTGAAGAAGGCCGCAACGACGATAGGGCAGATGATCTTTTCGACGAATATGCTGAATTTTGATTACTTTGTTACAGTCTTTAATTATTTTCAGAGATATAATAAAATTCTGTTAACTATTTTTATATTCATCTCAATACAAACTATTTTAGAAGATAATTTGTTGATTATCCAATAAAACAGACTATTACGAAATAATGTCAGTCTCTCTGCTGTTTTGTGCGGAATGGACAGGTACACTATACTGGGTGTATGTCATACATACCACGCCTCATGCTGGTTTGTTGAAACATAGTCAATGTATTGTAGCTATACATTTTTCGTAACACGATGATGCTTTAGATTCCATACCATTTGCTGAATCGATAATTCCCTTGTAGTAGAATTGCTTTATAACTTTTTCCGCAGTACATACACAAAATTATAGATGTCATCGAGGAAAATATAAGAGCGAAATCTACAGTTATCAGGTGCTAATTGTTTCAAATCAAGTAACAAATAACCATGCGGTTTGTATTGTTACATCCTAGTAACATCACTATTGCCCTGTTTTGGACCTTAGCAAAGCTAATGTCCAAAGTCGTGGGAAACGGGCTAATGGAGTTTGATCCGATAAATAATGCCAGAACACCGACGCTAATTGACTAAAAGAGATTTATTTATTGAGTTGAGCTTTATTACATGTTATCGGTCTCTGCTCGTATATTCTCCGTCGAGGATCAGTTTTGGAGATCCGAGATGGATGTAACAATGTAATTGTGAATTCTAATTTTTGCAAGTTATACTGGATCTATCTCGTTGGGTTTCTGAGAGAATGTACGCTCCAGGAATTCCTCAGTGTAGTAACCGTGAGTGAGGTCTCGTGAATAGCCATTAAATTGAGTGACAATTTTCCGGAGCTGGTTCTTGCGTCCCCCTGTTGCCTGATCGGCGTTTCTTTCCCACTAAAATATTTGGAATGAATTTAGACTGTGGGATCCCCAAAAGTTAGAAGAAACTGAAATTAATGAATAAGGAAGGCATCCTCTGAGTTCGAGGTGGTCCTCGAAATTCGACGGATGATGAAGGGATAGAGTTCGCTTCTGCCCTTGCAACTCATATTTGTGAAAGGGGAAATTATCGAACTCGGGGTGGACCTCGCAGTTCAATGGGTTGTGTATGGAAGGATGGTCGAACTCACGGCGGACCTCGCAGTTCAATAACATGGAAGACTCGGTTAGAAACTTACTCTTTTCTATTTCTTCCTTGCTGAGTTTGAGACGTGGAAAGGCAGTACAGTAATTCTGATCTGTCCAGGAGTTGTACAATAGGTTTGGAAGAGTTTACAAATCTTTGAATGTGGACCAGGAACAACTGAACAACTACTCAACTACTGACTTACTCGACTACTGACCTACTGAATTACTGGATTACTGACGTTTTAAGCTAAATTTCGGGCTTTATATACTAGTCTATCAACTATATTTGCCTATAGTGTATGGGTTGGAGAGGGTAGTTCACATATCCCTTATTGGTCCAAAATTTCCACCGTCTCCCATTCCGAATCGAAGGAAAATCTGTTCTTATCGCGTGGCCCCAATCTTGGGCCGGAGCGTCTCTCCTCATCGCCTTCATCCCCAAGTTAGGGTTATATCGGGCGTTGCTGTAAGGAGGGATGCTCATCCCTAAGGCGCGGTGGTGGTGACGTTACGGGGATGTAACAGTATGTTGCATCATGACAGGGCTCTTGTAAAAGCCATGGGGTTTCCGGGTATACATGAGGTGTTGAATTTGAACAGGATCGCGGGGATTTTTGAATATGACGATATAATTCGCATTCAGCGAAATATCACGCTGGCCGTGATCTTGATGGAATAAGTTTTGGGTGATAAAAATAACGCTCATATTTTTATGATGGTTACCTTTGGTGAAAAGATCTATAAGGTTATTTTTCGACGCCTCACGCATCAACTAATCGATTATTATGAGTTTTGCACGAGGATGGCTCGCATAATCGGCACTCTGAGGTAGACCTTCATGAAACTCTATCGATGTACCGTACTTCGTGTATGTGGATTGCCACTCGGAATAATAGAAAATGATTCTCTCGAATGGCTCGCTGTTCATTCGTGAAATGAATTTCAAAAACTTTTATACAAAATAATTTTTACCACAACCCGTGGAGCCACAGATCATCGAGGTCGATTAGGGGAATTTAGATGGATAAAACTGCATCGCGTTCCTGTCGTGGAACCTGACGTGGAGAGTAGTGCTCGACGTACCGAGTTACCCGCCAGGGGAGAACGGCCGGCGAGTACGCACGAAAGATTGATGCAAGTCGATCTTGCGAAACATTGATCGCACATGAGGACGAGCGGTGATTTTAAGATTGCGGGCGACAGCGAGAACCTCTCGCGCTGCCGGCGCAAGTGCTCTCCTATGCGTGATGACCATGCGGATACGATTTTCAGCGTACTCGCCATTATCTCACGTAACGTTGATAATGGCGATTTCGTTGTAATTAGAAATTTGGCTGAGTGAGAGGGCAGTCGCTATCGATCATAGATTTCTTGAATGATCGTGCGTGCGTTCTGATTGGGGTAGAGGCAGTTGTTATCGTGTCGCGCTCGAGACGAGGAGTTTCGCGAAAGGTACGAGGAAAGAGCGAGGTGTCTCTCTCTCGCTTACGCGTGGTGCGTATGTCGCGTGCTCTCCCTCTACGCGCTTGCTCCCGAGTCGGTGGTGAACTCTCCCTGAGGCAAGAGGTCCGTGTTCGCGTACGTGCTATAGGGGAGTTCCGTGTAGGCCCGGCTCCGTATAGATAGTATAATTTTGTGAATTCTCGTGCGCTCTCGCAAAATAAATGTGCTCTCGCGAAATAATAGTGAGCCGATTAACTTCGTGGTGTTACGTGCAACGTAACTAGATATCTATTTATTTTTATCTTTTTTTCATTCCAATATTTTTTCGTATTTAAGGTCGTAAACAAACCACAACAGAGTTGAATATGAGGTCCTTTCCCCGAAATATGAAAAAATCACATCATCGTAAAACGAAATAGTTATCGCCCAAATGTCAAAAACATCCGCACTAGGTAGACCGCATGTGCACCCGCGGAGGGAACTACCTCTGTCTCGCGTGGTCCACACCACGGCGCACAGATCATACACATGTGCACGCGTAAGAAAATAGCGTCCCTCTTGGTGCGAGCGGTAATAAAAATTCTATGATAAGAAATCCAAATGCAGTCCCCGTTGACAGGCTATAAAATTTGATCTTTACTAGCGTCAGGCCGATAAGCTATCGACAAAATTCGTATAACGCATCCACCCCAAATATAGAAAACTCATCTCCTGCCAAGACCCCGGTAGAAATTGTAGTGGGGGCCCACTCCGGGTGTACTCAGGCTGCCTGACTGCCCTATTACAGCACTCGTAAGGCAGCCCTTAGAGCCCGGTTAGAATCTGTAACGTCTCGCCTAATACGGTCCTGATCAGGTTGCCTGATCACGGCGCTAATGATTGCTTTGCGAGTGCCATAATAGTGCCCTACTACAATTTATACCTGGGGTATAAATTATAATCTAAATCTTAACACAATCTATAAACACTTGTCAAAAGATATATTTTCATCAACGCGTGATACTGGTGATACGATGTAATGACTTTCCGTGAAAATTAAAATATATAATGATCAATTAATTTTAGTAAAGTGTATGAGCGTGGGACATACGAGTTAAAACGCTGCGAAAAAACGATTATATCGGAACCGTAAACAAATTGCCAATATCTATTAAGAAATAATAAGACATTTCTATTGAAAACTGTTAAAAAAAGTAAATCGATAAATTATGTTTATCATTCATATTATTGTTCGTGATGCATTTTTATGCTTATGAAACTTTAATTACTTTAAAAGTTGTCTTTATTTATAATGTTTGTACTTTACAGTGTTTGTATTTGGCCTTGGGTGCTTTACATGAAGTGTCCTTGGTCGTTTGGGCTATACCTATGTATCGTTAATATTTACTAGCCTATTTTTATTTGGTCTTGTCGTGAGGATTGATATTTTCATTTATACGTTTATTTACAAGGAAAAGTATTGCAAAAAACCCTCATTTAATTCTTAGGTGGTAATAGAGTTATATACATTATGCTTTGTCTGTACATATTTACATAGATGTTATCTCATTGTCTTATGTCATAATGATATGTTGTGGTAGTTTAAATCTTATTTTATACGGCAGTTCATTTTTGTTTTTGATTGCGAGATTCTTCAATAATGGATATTTTGTATTTGTGTGGAATAAAACTTATCTGAGATATGCATTATAATTGAGGTAAAGTTTTTCATATTTGACATTTGTCGGATTTGTACTTTAGTTAATCGATAATTTTTTGCAACTATTTGTCTTAGTATTTTGTTGTATACTCCTTCGAGTTTACTAAGGTTGTGTTTGGTCGTCGAGCTCCATACTGGCGTAGCATATAGTAGAGTAAGCATTATAATCATTTTAAATATTGTCATCTTGTTTTTCAGTGTCACTGTACTATTTCTAGATATCAAGGTATTTAATGCTGCTTTGATGGCAATGGTTTTTGTTTTTAAGTATTTTGTATTTGCATTGAAGTTAAGATTTGGATCTAGTATTACCCGTAAATATTTTATTTCATAGTTTGGTGTAATTTTATTTCCAACTATGTAGCAGTCTGGTGTTTTGGTTTTACATTTTTTTCTATTTTCTTGAGAAATGTATTAGCTCTGTTTTTTACTTATTAGTGTTTATTTTCCATTTATGAAAGAATCTCATTATATCTTTCGTATGTTCCACGACATACTTTTATGCAAAGTTTGTTTGTCAGGAACTAGCATATATTGCCGTATCATCTGCGTAAATTGCTAAATTGCACATTTTATTTGTAGGGATGTCATTAATATAATATAGGAATAGTACTGGTCCTAAAAAGGACCCTTGGGTTACCCCAGCAGGTATTTTTCTTATCCCCGAGCATACATTTTGGCTTTTTACTTCGAAGGTTCTACCTATGAGATAATTGTGTATAAGTTTAATTATGTATAGTAGGAATTTTAACTTTTCTAGTTTGTATACAGGGTGAATTACGTAAGGGGTGCCATCCGGGATTTCAAGGTAGATGGGCACAGTACGAACAAAAGTTGCAAATAAACATTAGGGATATTGTTAATAATTTACGAGATATTAATTTTTTAAATCGGGCCAATCAGAGCGCGCCCAGAAGCGTTGAAGCCACCCACCCCCAGCCTAGCCATAGTATAGCATAGATTAGGGCGTTACATTTAGGTTTGCAACATTCAGAGCAGTCAATTAGATTGCTTGTATTTTTCCGCAGTAATTTTTTTTCTCGAGCATTGGCTGCTCTGAGTTTAGCCGACCTTCGCGAGAAGCGTTGGAGCTTCCCACTCCCCGCCTTAGCCGTAGAGATAGCGCAGTGAACTAGGCATTAGATAACCGGGAGAGGCGGGCAGGGGGGGGGGGGGGGGGTACTCCACTGAAAAGTTACATTTGCACAATTCCGATACAGTCATTCCTCCATTTTATTATTCAATCATTTTTATCTCTCAGTCAAACTATTCGCCGGACAAAAAATTTGTATAACATTTCTTGTTGAAAATTGAACTCCTCAATTTCGGTCTTGTAACTTTTAATCGCAAACACCAAAAATAACAAAGTTATGAACGAAAATACATAAAAATTTGGAAACGAATTTTCTTTTGATCGTTAGGGTAGAGCGGGGTTAATTGAGCAAGCGGGTAATTTGGGCAATCGTAATATCTCAAAAAATTAAGCATCGCACACTGGTGCATCAAATGGACGAAAGAGAGGTATGTGGGAGGGGAGTACAGGTGGAGGTATTTACAAACATGCACATAAACGTCAACAATGACGTGAATTTACCCCGGAATTCCATAATGCAAGGTGAGTATACGATGCTCTTGCCTCAAAAATCGAAGGATACAACAAAAAACATGTATTCGCTCATTTCCCATCCTCCACGTGTATGCAAATTTACATCTCAACCGATTAAAAATTCTCGGAGGAATAACTTTTATACGGAGGAAAAAATTCGAATTTTGCAATAAACAATATGAAATTTACTGTTATTTGTATGGCTCTCCTTTCCAATGTATAGTACGTAAAAACATAAGGGTTGCTGCAATTTAAATTATTTTTATATCTCGTACCGTTAAAAAGTTATCGCCGAAAAATGAAAAAAAACATTTTTGAGGGTGTGTTTCACCCCCTAAAACCGTTTTTCCGCCGATAAAAAAATACGTTTCGCTTAGTTTTCGATACTCTACCACATACCAAAGTTTCAACAGAATCGGAGGGGGACACCTAAGTGATGTTCCTTGTGAGAAGGGGCTCATCGAGCAGTTTTTGATGGGGCTAGTTGAACGATGCTCACCTGTCCTCATCGGCTAGCACGCATCACATGGCGGAGGTGAATACATCACGCTATCGCCGGTTCTCCTTGTTTATTTAAGAAAAAACATTTCACAGTTTGCTGCAGTTAATGTTCATGATTCAAAATGTAGCTATTGGTTTATTACTGCATTGCATCAAATGGTCTTGCATGTGTCTGATTTGTTGATGGAATTATTACCTTGCTCAACTTACATCATACCCTTGCTCAACTTACTCCACCTATGGGGCAGGTTGAGCAGCTCTACACTCTCTCATATTTACGATAATATCTCCTAAATCAGACCTCAATTGGATAATGTTTCTGAAGGCGTTTTTAGCTGGAGAATTTGCGTCTCTAACGGTGCAAGAATCAAGAAAATCGGATGTATTTTTTAAGAGTTATGACCGATTAAGCCAGAAACTGCTCAACTATCCCCGCTCTACCCTATAACTTTTTTTCTTGGTCATGTTACAAAAAAAAAATATCATCAGAGCTTTTTGATAGAGGTTTTTTTTAGAAATAATTTACATTACAAACGTTTTTCAAATTTTATTTATTTTGAGTTTTACAGCGCTGCGAAATTAACACTATTTTCCAGTACTCGTAAGTATACATGAATATGAATAATTAAAAATACGTTTATCTCATCTTTCCATCATTTTTATAAGAGTTGATGCAAGAGTAAGCAACAGTATGCAAGTTGGTTATTGCTACATATTTTTCGTAATGAAAATGTGAATCTAGATTTATAGCTTCGTGTCACAACTCTTATTATTAAATGATATGAAATTATTTCGTGGCAGGGAAGATAGTTCGAGGTAGATAGCTTGGCGCGTTTTTTTATAGTGGTTTTCCCAGTAGGCCTAATCCACTCTGAAAAGTTAATTTAATAATTGTTCGAAGTGCCTTCCTCGTGCTTGTAAGCAGAGTTCGGCCCTTCGTGTTATCTGTTGCGTCGCACGGTGCGCCATGTCAGGCGTGATGGTATTGAAGGCCGCCAAAATTTCGTCGCGTACTTCATTTTCAGTACTTTCACGCCTGTGTTCAACTAAACTTTTAATATATCCTCAAACGAAATAATCTAAAACATTCAAATCTGGCGACCGTGCCGGCCAGAGGATTGGGCCACCTCGACCCATCCATCTGTCCGGAAAACGCATATCTAGAATTTCCCGCACTATACGTGTAAAATGTGCGGGAGCCCCGTCATGTTGAAATATTAGGTTTTCCCGCGCCTGGAGAGGAACGTCTTCTAAAAGTACAGGTAATTCGTTTTCACCTCTCTCCGTTTACACATGCCGGTAGAAAATACGGACCGATCTGAAAAATAGATTTACGATGAGAATATACGCAAGATTTCTTAATTTGCAAGAATACTTACAACTTTGTCCGCAATTACTCCCGCCCACACATTTATCGACCAGCGATATTGGAAAGACGTTTCGCGTATGGCATGAAGATTTTCCTCTTGCCATAACACGAAATTGTGCGCATTGAATACCCCGTTCGGGGTAAATGTCGCCTCGTCTGTCCACAAAATCTGGCCAGTAAATGGAGGATTCCGCTGGCATTGTGCGAGAAATCCTGCGCATATTTTATTAATGATTATTATTATATGACAAAACAGCCATAATTATGGAAGAAGTGGAATGAAAAATAAAAATATCTTCGCAAAAGTTGACCCGCGGTATTTCCTCCCGGGGAAGAAGCTGTTGCACTCTTTGATAATGAAAAGGGCATATCCCATTCTCACGTAAAATGCGACACACCGTGCCTTGCGATATGTTCAACGCACGGGCTACATTTCGTGGGTCCTATTGGGGTCCTCTTCAAAATGATGCAAAACCGCTTCCTCGATATCTATACCGCGACGTACCACTTTTTCGCGATGCGTTTTCGGAAGAAGTGATCCCGTCTGTCTTGCGCGTTGATAACAGTTTATAATAGTTTTACGCGACGGATGCCGATCACGGTGGAGAAACCGTTCCGCGTATAAGCGTTTCGCGGATCGCCCATTTCCCATGCACATCCCATAACAAAATAACATGTCAGTGTATTCTTGTGCTGTATATGACATTGTTAATGGCAAAAATGAAGTGCACACGTCAAAATATTTCACCAATATGCGAGAAATGAGAAAAAACAATTGAAGATCAAGAATTCACTCGTAATTCATGGTGCCACCACTACAGCGCATCTGGTCGATAAGATAGTATTAAAATGTTATCGACGCGTAAGACGGACAGGATCAGTTCTCGGATTAAAAGTTTTATGCAATTTTGAACAGGATCCCCGGGACGAAATACCGCGGATCAACTTTTGCGAAGGTATTTTTATTTTTCATTAGACTTCTTCGAAACTTATGGCTGTTTTGGCATATAATAATAATCAGCAATAAAATATGCGCAAAATTTCTTGCACAATGCCGGCGGAATCCTGCATTTACTGACCAGATTTTGTGGACAGACGAGGCGATATTTACCCCGTATGGGGTATTCAATGCGCATAATTTCGTGCTATGGCAAGAGAAAAATCCTCATGCCATATACGAAATGACTTTCCAAAATCGCTGGTCGATAAATATGTGGGCGGGAGTAATTGCGAACAGAGTTGTAAGTATTCTTGCAAATTAAGAAATCTTGCGTACATTCTCATCATAACGTATCTATTTTTCAGATCGGTCCATATTTTCTACCGGCACGTGTAAACGGAGAGAAGTACACGGAATTCATACAAAACGAATTATCCGTACTTTTAGAGGACGTTCCGGACAGGGACGTCCTCTAAACGTCCAAGGACGTCCTCTTTCTTCGCCTACTTATCCTTACTCTCACGCCCTTCCACTTGTGAGAACTGAGAACGCCGGCATCCATCTGTGTGGCAACCGATGAACTAGAGGGTCCTCGCGATACTGTCGTGTCGCGCCGGAGTAGGGAGAGTGAATGCGCTGCTCCGTCACGAAATTAATGGGTAGTCCATTGAAATGTTACATTGACCCTGCATTTATCAAAGTCAGCAATTTTTTTTTCTGGTGCATAGGGGGAGGTATGAAAAGCTTAAGTCCAAGTTTGTGGGGTTGTAACCCTTGAGGAAAATCCGCCATCTTGAAAAAAGGGGTGAAATAGTTTTTGCAAAATAACTATGAAACTATCCACCGCGCAAGAAAATTATGTGGTCGTTTTTTGTAGGAAATGGAATTCTCTACAAATTTGCTCTCTTGACTTTTTGTCGTAAAATTCAAAATACCAAAGTTATTAACAAACAACGACAAAAAAGTGAACGAGTAATTTCTTTTAAGTTGATCCAACGTTTTGTTTTTGCATTTTTCAGAAAAATATGTTTAGAGCTTTTTGATAGAAGATTTTTAGACGAACAAATTTCACCCCTCATTTTTTAAATTTCATTTATTTTTAAAGATTTTACAGCCATTCAAAGGTAAAAATATGCCTCAGCACACAATATTTTGGGTTTGGGTTTAAAATCGTTGTATTGATATAACAGGAAAACTATCCATCGCGCAAGAAAATTATGAAGTTATTTTTTGTAGGAAATTAAATTGTCTACAAATTTACTTTATTAACTTTTTGTCGTAAAATCAAAAATATTAAAGTTATTAACAAACAACGACAACAAATGAAGGAGTAATTTCCTTTAAGACGTTCTAACTTTTTTTCTTTTCATTTTACAGAAAAATATGTTCAATGCATTTCGATAGAACTCCTTCTGACGAATAAGTTTCAATATAAATGTGTCAACTTTTATTTATTTATAAACATTTTACAGTGCTGCAAAGGTAAGTGTCGAAGTACTCGAAAGTAGACATAAGAATGAACGATTATGCGTCGTTTCTTTGCAAATTTCATTAATTGCGGCGGACAAATTTTATTTGTTGTTATTGCAATATTCATAATAATTAGCTATGAACTCCTCGTAGGTAGAGCGGAAAAGAGTTCATAACTAATTATTATTATTAACTCCTTGTAGGTGGCGCGTAAAAGAGTTCATAACTAATTATTATGAACATTGCAATAGCAACAAATAAAATTTGTCCGCCGCATTAATGAAATTTGCAAAGAAACGACGCATAATCGTTCATTTTTATGTCTATTTTCGAGTACTCCGATACTTACCTTTGCAGCACTGTAAAATGTTTATAAATAAACAAAAGTTGACACATTTATATTGAAATTTATTCGTCAGAAGGTGTTCTATCGAAATGCATTGAATATATTTTTCTGCAAAATGAAAAGAAAAAAGTTAGAGCGACTTAAAGGAAATTACTCCTTCATTTTTTGTCGTTGTTTGTTAATAACTTTGATATTTTTGATTGTGCGACAAAAAGTCAAAAAAGCAAATTTGTAGAGAATTTAATTTCCTACAAAAAATAACTGAACAATTTTCTTGCCCGGTGGATAGTTTTTCTGTTATATTAATGGAACGATTTTAAACCAAAACCCAAAATATTATGTGCTGAGGCATATTTTTACCTTTGAATGGCTGTAAAATCTTTAAAAATAAATGAAATTTCAAAAATGAGGGGTGAAATTTGTTCGTCTAAAAATCCTCTATCAAAAAGCTTTAAACATATTTTTTTGAAAAATGCAAAAACAAAACGTTAGAGCGACTTAAAAGAAATTACTCGTTCACTTTTTATCGTTGTTTGTTAATAACTTTGGTATTTTGAATTTTACAACAAAAAATCAAAAGAGCAAATCTGTAGAGAATTCCATTTCCTACAAAAAACGATGTAATAATTTTCTTGCGCGGTGGATAGTTTTCCTGTTATATCAATACAACGATTTTAAACCCAAACCTAAAGTATGATGTGCCGATGCACATTTTTACCTTTGAATAGCTGTAAAATCCTTTAAAAAAAACGAGATTTAAAAAATAAGGGGTGAAATTTATTCGTCTCAAGGAGTGCCAAAAAATTTCTAAGAATAAATTTTTCTGAAAAATGAAAAAATAAAAAGTTACAGCGACTCAAAAAAACGATGTTTTTCCATTTGTTGTCATTTATTGTTAATAACTTTGCTATTTTCGATTTTACGGCAAAAAGCCAAGAGAGTGAATTTGTAGAGGATTTAATTTCCTACAAAAAACGACGGCATAATTTTCTTGCGCGGTGGATAGTTTCATTGTTATAACCAAAAGTTGTTTTAACCCTTTTTCAAGATGGCGGGTTTTTCTCAAGGGTTACAACCCCACAAACTTGGACTTAAGCTTCCTATAACATCCCCTATGCATCAAAAAAAAAAAATTGCTGACTTTGATAAATGCAGGGTTAGGCCTTATTTTTGTAACATTTCAATGGACTAGGGATCGTATGGCTATCTCAGCAGGGCGATGTAAGCAGAGCGAGCGACGCACGGATATCTTCGGAAACTTCGACCACGTTCGGCTCCTTCCGACGATGTCCGAGCGTCGCTCGCTCACGGACACGCGCTACTCTGATTGTGTGATGGGCGCGTAAGAGACTAGAAAGGGGAGTAACTTTTACGCGCGATTTCGCAGCTTTGTCGAGGCCCACGCTACATAGCTGAAGAAGTCTCGCCAAAAAATAGCAGTGTGCCCTAACGTAGTGTAACAATTAGGATGATCGTTGACGAAATAAAAACGGGAAACATAGCCCTTGAACAGGATTTACTACAAGTATGTAACTTTATTTTTTCTAAATAGATACAGTACTGGACAAAAAAAGTACGCACCGTTCAAATTTCCATATATGACTATTCTCGTTCGAAATATCATCAATAACCCAGACCTTGAGCAAACTCTATGATAGTTCATCGGTTTGACTTTACTCTTCCATTAAAGCAATGTTACAAATATTCGAAATCAGAAAGAGAACGATTTTAGCACGTAGAGTGACCGTTCTATGCTGGACAAAAAAAGTACGCTCTCCAATGTTTACATATTGTCATCATGATAATAACACGATTGTCCCTCAACGAAGCTTGGGAAGGCAAACGGAATGTAAATATACTGATTCGACGGATTTTTGATCAGTTATCGTTTGCCTGTAATCAAGCACAGTTGTAACAAATACGCGATGCCGAAAATTTCAATTCAAGTGCGAGATCTCGTAATTAAAGACCATAAAAAGGGTGTTTTTAAAAGTGAAATCGGTCGAAAATATACAATAAGGTGCAGTAAGGAAAATATGTGAAAAGTTTAATGAGCTTGGTGTAGTCACTGATAAAGTCGGACGCGGTAGGAAAAGAAACATAAATGTATTGGACAATCGTCGAATTATCAGGGAAGTAAAGAAAAATCCGACGATTACTAGCCGTATAATTCTAGAAAACACAGGACTAAACATTTCTGATCGAACAGTTCGAAGGAGACTTTGAGAAGCAGGCTTCAAGAATAGTATTGCACAACGTCGCCCTTTAATTCGGAAAGCAAATCAAATGAAGCGCCTTGAGTTCGTTAAAAAGTACGTCTATAAGCTGATTGAATTCTGGAAAAAGGTAATTTGGAGTGACGAGAGTAAGTTCGACATATTTGATCAAAAACAACGATCCCGTGTTTGGTTCAAGCCGGGAGAATAGCTTCTTGAAAAAATGTACAGAAAACTGTGAAACACGGAGGAGGAAGTGTAGTAGTGTGGGGGTATTTCGCGTGCTCGGGAATGGTAAATTTAACTCGAATCAACGGTATTATCAGGGGGTAACACTCAGGCTCCCCCACTCCTTCTTATTTGTTACGCGAGAAGTTTGTTTTACCGTTTTCCGCCAACATACGAAAACTAAATATGAAGCCTTGAAAATGGCGGTAACGGTGGTAACAGTGTTCAGCCGCATAGCCTGCGCCTACGCTATCAAATCCATGAAATCCAATATGGTGGCGAGTTTGATGCGAAAAAGCGTGTTTTTGACACATTGATAAAAAAACTGAATTTTCTGGCGGAATTACAAATTATTTATTTAAATACTTTTATAGATATTAATGGTGTTAAATTCGAGAGTGAAGTGAACTGAGGGTTAAGTGCGAAACAACGAAATATAAAAATTACCGAACCGAAGCTAACAAGGAACATCACGTAGGTGTCCCCCTCCGATTTTGTTGAAACTTTGGTATGTGGTAGAGTATCGAAAACTAAGCGACACGTATTTTTTTTATCGGCGGAAAAACGGTTTTAGGGGGTGAAAACACCCTTAAAAATTGGGGTTTTTTTCATTTTTCGGCGATAACTTTTCAACGGTACGAGACATTTAAAAAATTCAAATTATAACAACCCTTATTTTATTACGTACTATACATTGGAGACAAGAGCCATACAAATAACGATAAATTTCATATTGTTTATTGCAAAATTCGAATTTTTTCATAAGTATGAGAGTTATTCCTCCGAGAATTTTTAATCAATTGCGATGTACATTTGCGTACACGTGGAGGATGGGAAATTAACGAATACAAGTTTTTTGTTTTTCCGATATGTCGCAATTAAGGGGTTGTAACTACCCTTCGATTTTTGAGGCAAGAGCATCGTATACTCAGCTAGCATTATGGAATTCCGGGGTATATTCACGTCATTATTGACGTTTGTGTGCATGTTTGTAAATACCCCCGCCATCACCACCCTGCAACAAAAAATTAAGGAGCGAACCACCTTGTGTTTATCTTTCCCCCACCCTCTATGAGAACGAGGTGGATCTAATTGAAAGAAACTTATTCTATTTTGATGGTAATACAATAATCTAGTTGGGGTGTTTTTGCATTTATTCCAAATAGCAACCTTAAGGGGGTAAACTACCCTCTACCCGAACTTTCTTACCGGGGTCGTCTTTTCCCATTTAACACGTCTTTGCCAATTCAAATTAGTTTTGCATAGAGTCATGTAAAATCTTCTCAAAATTTTCCTTCAGTTCTATTTCTGCATTATTAATAGGAGTTTGTGCGATATTCATAGCTTTAAACGTAGCCAGTAACAGTTTAATTACGTTGATCGGGTTAACTTTCATTCTGGTAATATTTTCAGTGCAACACACCAAGTTCGCAAACACAGAATACAATTGGAAACTCACGTACGGACTCGTACGTCTGAACTAGTACACTGCGATTCTTTACCGCATTTTATAAGATGCATCGAAATAGAAAAAATAATCCCCCGCGTTACGATATCAATTACGAAAAAGCATTCAATGAACTATAAAACAAGGTCGGCGCATAGGTCAAGTCATATCACATTATGGCTGAGCGATCGGAGTCGCGCAAATTCCACAAGAATGACGCAAACGTCTAATATAAACACCGAGAATGCATCTCTATGTGTGCATTTTTTTTCTTTAAATGAAAAAATTAGCTCATTATAGAAAGTAAGTGAAAAAAGTATTTATCCGTGCGCGTATAAAAAACATGTTTCTGATAAACATTAGAAACGTGAGGAGTAAGAGGCAGATTTCGACGTCCGACTTCCCCGGCCTCTGTTGAGATTAATGCAAAATATCCATTAGTGATTAATAAAGATTAGTCCATTAGAAACTAATGCGAAATATCCACAGATATCCAAAACCATACTCATCAAAATAGCGTGGCAACTTTTTAAATCGCCAATGAAAAGGAAAATAGAGAGGGGTTCGATTACCGTCTCACGATCAGGGTCTCATATTGAGTTCGCAATAAAAGGAAACGCCGATTCGGAGTTGTTAGAAATATTTTAAATCAGCAACGATGCGTTAAATGGGAAAAGACGACGGCGGTAAGAAAGTTCGGGTAGAGGGTAGTTTACCCCGTTAAGGTTGCCATTTGGAAAAAATGCAAAAACACCCCAACTAGATTTTTGTGTTACCATCAAAATAGAACAGGTTTTCTTCAATTAGATCCACCTCGTTCTCATAGAGGGTGGGGGAAAGATAAACACAAGGGTGGTTCGCTCCTTAATTTTTTGTTGGGGGGTGGCGAGGGCGGGGTTATTTACAAACATGCATACAAACGTCAATAATGACGTGAATTTACCCCGGAATTCCATAATGCTAGCTGAGTATACGATGCTCTTGCCTCAAAAATCGAAGGGTAGTTACAACCCCTTAATTGCGAGATATCGAAAAAACAAAAAACATGTATTCGTTAATTTCCCATCCTCCATGTGTATGCAAATTTACATCTCGATTGATTAAAAATTCTCGGATGAATAACTCTCATACGTATGAAAAAAATCGAATTTTGCAATAAACAATATGAAATTTATTGTTATTTGTATAGCTCTCATCTCCAATGTATAGCACGTAAAAAATAAGGGTTGTTGCAATTTGAATTATTTTGATATCTCGTACCGTTAAAAAGTTATCGCCGAAAAATGAAAAAAAACCCATTTTTGAGGGTGTGTTTCACCCCCTAAAACCGTTTTTCCGCCGATAAAAAAAAATACGTATCGCTTAGTTTTCGATACTCTACCACATTTCAACAAAATCGGAGGGGGCAGCCTCGCCTCGGCCCTCACCAGTCCGCTCGATGCTGCCTATTCTTGATTCCTTAACAAATTTCGACTCGGGGGACACCTAAGTGATGTTCCTTGTAAGTATCATAAACCAGTTTTTTGAAAGTGTGTTGTGAAGTGCTACACAATATTATTTTTGTAACTTTTCAGATTACCGAACAGACCAAGTATGGGCTCCTCAAAGTGTGTGGCGCCCTACTGCAATCACGTGCGAAATAGGGACGAAGGATGTCCGCTTTATTCAAGGGGTCCTAAGGATCTGGAACGGAAACCGGCAATACTAGTGGTTGGATATTCTACGCAGAACGCGTTTAGCAATTTTCTATTTTCCAGGTGTCGTATATGGATACGAACAGTGGGTGTGGAAGATTTAGTGCATCTTCCACATGACAAATTAAACACCATACGCTTCATTTGCGGTTGCCACTTTAACAACGACCAGTTTACGAGTGCAACCCGCAAACGCTTAAAGCACACCGCAATCCCGACGTTGATCGATCCAAGGGTAATTCCCCTTGATGATGCAGCGATGGAGGGATTTCTCGTGAAACACCCACATGGCGTAGCATCGCAAAACACCACAATTACAGGTTTGTATGATTAAATATTAGAGTTGGAGTATTGATGGTTAAAAGGCGGTTTGACTGAAGCTTCATTTCTATAATTTTTTGTATGAATTGATGGCTCCACATGTGGAGCCATTTTGCACTATTAGCAAATGATAATCGATATATTTCTGTTATGGATCGTGAGGAAAATTCGTCGGTACCGTGTGACTTGGTATCATCAACTTCTGAGATGCAGTATCGCCCATCGGGTGAGTTTTTCAATTTATTTTGGTTAATGAAGTTCGACATATTCCAGCGTCAAAAAATGCATTTTTTCATTATTTTTTTTTCTAAAAGTAAGGTATATGACTATAACTTCGCCATGCTAAGACTACGTTCGCAAATTTGATCGAGATAGGTCATCTGCAAATTGTTTTTTCTGTAAATGAAATTGATTTCCCGATAAAATAAACATATTATTCACAAAATAATATATTAAATATATAAATAATTTACTCTTGAAACGTGAAATCGATTTGACGGAATTAGATACAATGCACAAAAAATTGGTATGTACCTTATTTCGTCATAATCATGTGACAATCCGAAAATTGAAGATGATTCGGATTAATACAGGATAATTCTATGACGAAATGAACATGCCGGGAGTATTAAAATTACTCGAGCATGGTTCCGCTGCATTCAGTTGATGGAGGATGCTGGCGTCAAGTACATGGACCCCTGAATTGCCCAATAACGTAATAATATTCTCGTTCTCTGCAACAAATATTAACTCTTCATGATACTACTCTCACGCCTAAAAAATAAACTGAATTTACAATTGTGAATTGGCAACCTCAACTTCAAACATAACAAAGGAATGAACAGAATCAATATACAATACCTATAAAATTGCCGGGGGGTAAACACATTACTTTCGGCGTCGCTGCAAAATGTAAATAATACTTTAAAATACTATTCGGTAATTAATACAAAATGCGAATTCTTGATATACACTTACATATTTCTTGTAAAGTTCCCTTCGGATTTCGCCGCTTCAAATTAATGTGTGCCTGATTGGCTGCCATGGTCTGAATACGATATAAAAAAAAGTAATGTTTTGTACTAGCCATGTTTAAAGTACTACTGCTGGAACGATGCTGAAAGAAAACAAAAATTACACGCGACAGAGAGGGAAAAACGTAATCATATTAAAATGCACAAGCTCAATAAAAAACCCCAATACAACAAAACCAAAGCAAAAAATGCAAACCACGAGACACCTAGCAACTTCGCCTCTATATATATATTTCAAACCTGTGGGAAAATTATTGAAATATGAAGACATGTGTCATCAGATATGCGATGTCGGTAAATAGAGAAAAGGGCGCCTAGAGAGTTTCGTTTATAACGATTCCGCTGATGAGTAGATTTAGAATATTCCATGATGGTAAATCTGTAAATGAACAAACATTATTAATGTGTGTTTCATTCCGAAGTTATTCTAAGAACCCATGCATATGAATCATTCGCAACGGCGGGATCGGTTAGCGTGGAGCAGCATTAGGATATTAGTGAACAGAAGACCAAAAGATTAAGGGAATAAAAGATCCAATGAAACATTTTTATGCGTCACTGTGGATCAAAGGATATAGATGCGGAATCAACATTTTGTGGAATTGCAATGCCTTTTCTGTAAATGTCATTTACGCTCCAAGTTTGTGAGCCGGAAAGTTGCCGCGCGCAAAATATGCCCAAATTTCGAGAATCGCATGGATAATGCGGAATAGGATCGGTCTCCATGAATTTACGACCAACAATGACAGGGGCACCTTCGTGGTAACATATGTGTTCGACAAGAACGACCGTCTTATTTGTCAAATAACAACAATTATTAGGACTTTTGTCGGTGAGAAGGAAATCGGAAAAGTGTATTTCAGCATGAGGATCAGTATATTCCTCGGCAAATTGATTGTTCCTTTGAACAGCTGCAAGGAAGAAGCAGCTTCCTTTGGAAGCTGCTTCTTCCTTTTTTTAAGCAAAAGTATATTTTGATCGAATCGGGTGAAGGTACTAGTTGAGTTGATCTTTCTATTATTCTTTTCATTATTTCTGGCAAAGGCTTGGCTCCACTTTTTACCAATGATTTGATTTTATGTAAAAAATTTTCAAACGGAAAACAACTGAAAGAATCGAGTGGCCCGTGATTCAAAACATCTTGGGCAACATGTAGCAAATTGTGAATATTATACGTTAATGTTTCTTCACCGTACAATAGTTCCATGTTTTTGACGAAATACTGCATAAGATCGTGTGCGTATTTGTTATTTCGTACACATTCTGTTGGGTCACAAAGGATTCGAACCGCACAAGTCAGAGCATTGAAATTGATAATTTCGGGTGTACTTAAGAAGTGCTCGATGACTGGACGGCCTAAATACAGAAGGAACAGTCGGAATTCTGTCGCTTTCCAATAAGCCACGTCTTCCAAAGAACGTGGGTCTCGTGAAAATTCTACCGGAACAGATGTAGCGAGACTTTTGTAGTAATTATTGACCGCAGCAAATTTAATCGATGCTTGCAGAGACTTTCCCATTGACCTGATCCAAAGTAAAATCAGTTTTTTTGTGGTACCTAAACACAACAGGTGCATATAATCAAGAGGGAATTGTTTTATCATATCGAAATTTAGAGCTTCAAATGGAGACACGCGATTTTGGTATGCTATCGGCAATCCTTCTCTAAAGGTAGCATGAGTTCTTAAATCCGCATTCAAATTTTGAAATATTCTTCTGCGGTTCACTGTTTTTCCAGTTTGAACACATTTACCGCATCGGCTATTATGAGACGGAAAGCACGTAATAAAATTTCTTGCAGGTGTATCGGCAATAACTGCATTTAGTTTAACGAAATAACGCTGATTGTTGTAAACAAATCCGTTTTGATTTAAGTGCACGTATTCTTGGGTGAATGCTTGAAGATATTCAGCAACGGAGGACGGCTTTTGGTTTCCATGAAATAACCCAATTACAAAGGGCTCACTGAATTTACATCCGGCAATTTTCCCGAGTATGGGCCACAATTGACTCTTCGAACTTTTGGACAGTGGTAATCCATCAACATTAATATCAATATTAATGATCGCAGGAACTTGTTGTTCAGTCGTATTCTGCGAGACTGCATTGTGATCGTATCGCAGTCGTTCCTTTGTTACGTCCTAGTAACATAATAGTTGCCCTATTTTTGACCTTAGCAAAGCTAATGAGTCTTGGGAAACGGGCTAATGGAGTTTGATCAGATGAATGAATTTTTGACTATGGAGTCCCCAGAAGTTAGAAGGAATTTGGATTAATGTGTAAGGAAGGTATCCTCTGAGTTCGAGGTGGTCCTCGCAACTCAACGGATGATGGAAAGAATGAGCTCGCTGTTGTCCTCGCAACTCATTTATTCTTTGGGGAATCTATCGAACTCGGGGTGGACCTCGCAGTTCAATGGGTTGTGTAGGAGGATGATCGAACTCGAGGTGGGCCTCGCAGTTCAATATGGAGTATTGGAGGATCGTCGAACTCGGGGTGGTCTACGCAATTCGACTTGTTGTTGAGAAGGAATTTTGAATTCGAGGTGGTCCTCGCAATTCAATAATTTGTGGGAGTCAGTTAGTAACTTACTCTTTTCTATTTTTCTTGGTTGGTTGAATTGAGACTGGTAGAGCAGTACAGGGTTTTTGCTCTATCCAGGACTTTTACAATTTTGAAGACTTAAGAGAAGCTTACAAGTTTGAATGTTGATGAAGAACTGATTTTTATGCTAAAATTCGGCCCTTATATACTAGTCTATCAACTATCTTTGTCTATTGCGTAGGGGTTGGAGAGGGTAGTTTACAAATTTCTTATTGGTCCAAAGTCTCCACCATCTCCTACTCTTTACTTTTCCAATTCGGAGGAAAATTTATCCTTATCGTCTGTCCCCACTCTTGGGCTTGAGCGTCTCTCCCCGCCGCGTTCATCCCCGAGTTAGGGTTGCGTCGTGCGTTGGCGTAAGGAGGGATGCTCGTCTTTAAGGCGCGATGGTGGTTACGTTATGGGGATGTAACACCTTCAATGCCTTCTCGAATCCGTAATGAGTGTAATTACCTCCAGCGAGAACATGCTGCTCAATTTTCCTTGCGGAATTGCACAGAGTTCTGGAGTCGGAAGGTAAATTCGGGTGGCCGAATTTCTTTAATCCTGTCAAAAGCTTATTCACGGCGTATTGAGGAATGTATACTTGATTGCCCACTGAGCAAGAAAAGTTTGAAGATCAATTGTAGGGTCAATCAGATCCGCCTGAACCTTTGTACTGCCACTGTCAATGTCTGTATAAATGGAGGGTGTCGGCTGATCCCTTTGCTCGACCGGCTCACTGACATTATCGACATGACTGGAGCGCTCTACATTATCACAGAAATTATCAACCTCATAGGGAACGTCAATAGGAGGAGTACCAAGGTTTGATGACGATGATGGACAAAGTTCCGTAGGATTAGGGACGGTGGTATTTGGATTACCATTTGCTCGATAAATCAAATTAACGTCAGCATTTAATGCAGCCGTTACTCGTCGCCTTTGCTGCCTTTCTGCCAGATCACAGAAAGATTTTGGCCGGCGACTCATAATGATGTAATTAATGAAGTGCCGACCGTTTTGTACGTATTGAGATGAATTAAAATAAAAGCGGAAAAATTGTACTTATTTCAACTTCTCAGTCCGCTGGACAACAAACTAGCGTTTCCCTCTCGATGGGCTGAATGACCTCTCAAATGATCTATGAAGTGTTAGGAAAGTATATTAAGAGTCAGTGTCACATACGACGGGCGCTTCGAAAACGCGATCCCTAATTTCTTCGGCACTGAGCAAGCAAGTGCATTAAAATTTGGAGGGCATATAGAGAATTATGGCACAAGGGGCATGAGAGTCGTATTTTTTTAAAATTTTGAAAAAAATTTTGCAGATTCAGCTTATCATTGGAGAAATGAGATAGTTGTTTATAAATGCACCGATTCTAGCGAAATATAAGACTCTCATGCCCTCGAGCATTAAAAAACGCACATTTTGAGCTTTGTTTCATCTAATTTGATGGAAAATTGGCTGCAAAAATGGCTTTTTGAGTGTCGGAAAGAAAACATCGAGATTTTTTATCGGCACAACGAGAAAATAGTGTGACGAAATTCCGCACGGAGCGTTGACGAAATGTTCTCGCGAGACAGGTCGGTAACTGGTCGAAGAGGCAAGGCATACGGCTGACAAGTGACGGCTCATAGGCCACATAACCACATGCCTATGACGTATATAGAAATCGCTTAGACAGCGTTACCCGGCCTCCTCCGAAGTTGACTGCAACACATGCCTTCCGAAGCCGGTTCGATTTTCACAAAAACGTAAATTCTTATAATTCAGGCATTTGTTCATCTAATGATACACAATAAAGCCCAAAATGTATGTGTTTCGAGTGAGCATGAAAATTTGCAATTCTTTCTTTTCAGGACACGAATAAAAAATGTATATATATAAAAATAAAAATTTATTAAATTGTTATCGTGAAAAGAACAAATTGCAGATAGAGTGGAACCATCGACATCCTCCCCGTGAGACGTATACATCTATATAACTAATATATATATATATATATATATATAGAGCCATATACTGTCGGTTATAATAACAAATTATATATATATATATATATATATATATATATATATATATATACGCATTCTATATATGGAGCTAATAGAATATATATATATATATATATATATATATATATATATATATATATATATATATATATATATATATTCTTTTCTATTAGCTATTATATATATAATATTATGTTATTAGTGGGCTAAGGCGTTATACCCTTGTTTCACAGGGAGGATGTCGGTGGTTCGATTCTATCTACAATTTTTTATTTTCACGACAAGAATTTAATAAATTTATATATATAAAAATAAAAATGTATTAAATTCTTGTCGTGAAAAAAAAAAATTCAGATTGATTCGAACCATCCACATCCTACCCATGGTACGACAAGCGTACAACGCCTTACCCCACTAACCCGCTGGCGCTCACTTAGGTTATATGCAGTGACAAACGCAGGTATGGCACTTGCTACCCGTTGTGAAACGTTGTCGTTCTCTATGCTCGCCGACACCGAAAAACTCAGCGAGAACGAGAAAACGCAATCTCGGTTTTGACGAACACCGACCGACCGATTGGGTTGAAATTCGCAGGGTACATAGAGAATTATGGCCTACTGTTCCTGAGATGCGTCTTTTTCCAAAACTTTGAAAGTTAACAGTTTTTTCGTCATTGAAAAAAGAAAATGACAAAATTATCATAATCGCGCGATATTTTTCATCGTGTCGAAGAGAGAATCTCATGCGCAATGGAAAAACGCACATTTTGGGCTTTGTTCGGTATCATTTGATGACGAAATGACTGAATTATGAAGATTTACGTTTATGCGGGAAGCGAGTCTAGCGAGGGTAAGCCCGTTTGCCCGCCCGGCGGGTGGCGGAGGGACGACAGTCGAAAGCATAGACGCGCGTCGTGTGCACGTTGGCCTCTGTCCCGCACGGATACCTAATGCGTCGCGAGTATATACACATATATATATTCCGTCGCCGACAGTACATAGCTTGATAGGCCGAGCCATATACTGTCGGTTATAATAACAAATTATATATATACAAATAATATATATATATATTATTTGTTATTAAAACCGACAGTATATGGCTCTATCTCTCTCTCTCTCTCTCTCTATATATATATATATATATATATATATTCTATTAGCTATATATAGAGTAGGGGGTATTATTATTATTATTATCTATTACTATTTTCTCGTTGTGCCGATAAAAAATCTCGATGTTTTCTTTCCGAAACTCAAAAAGCCATTTTTGCAGCCAATTTTCCATCAAATTAGATGAAACAAAGCTCAAAATGTGCGTTCTTTAATGCTCGAGGGCGTGAGAGTCTTATATTTTGCTAGAATCGGTGCATTTATAAATAATTATCTCATTTCTCCAATGATAAGCTGAATCTGCAAAATTTTTTTCAAAATTTAAAAAAAATACGACTCTCATGCCCTTTATGCCATAATTCTCTATATGCCCTCCAAATTTTAATGCATATATATATATATATATATATATATATATATATATATATATATATATATATATATATATATATATATATATATATAGGTAATAGATAATAGTAATAATAATAATACCCCCTACTCCATATATATATATATATATATATATATATATATATATTCTATTAGCTATATATGGAGTAGGGGGTATTATTATTATTACTATTATCTATTACCTATATATATATATATATATATATATATATATATATATATATATATATATATATGCATTAAAATTTGGAGGGCATATAGAGAATTTTGGCATAAAGGGCATGAGAGTCGTATTTTTTTTTAATTTTGAAAAAAATTTTGCAGATTCAGCTTATCATTGGAGAAATGATATAATTGTTTATAAATGCACCGATTCTAGCAAAGTATAAGACTCTCACGCCCTCGAGCATTAAAAAACGCACATTTTGAGCTTTGTTTCATCTAATTTGATAGAAAATTGGCTGCAAAAATGGCTTTTTGAGTTTCGGAAAGAAAACATCGAGATTTTTTATCGGCACAACGAGAAAATAGTAATAGATAATAATAATAATACCCCCAACTCTATATATAGCTAATACAATATATATATATATATATATATAGTAGGGGGTATTATTATTATCTATTAGCTATATATATATATATATATATACGCATTCTATATATAGAGCTAATAGAATATATATATATATATATATATATATATATATATATATATATATATATATATATATATATATATATATATATATATATATATATATATATATATATATATATATTCTATTAGCTCCATATATTAACTATTATATATATAATATGTTATTAGTGGGGTATATATATACTCTATATATATATATATGTATATATATATAGCCTATGAAGCTATGTACTGTCGGCGACGGAATATATATATGTGTATATAGTCGCAACGCATTAGGTATCCGTGCGGGACTAAGGCCAACGTGCACACGACGCGCGACTGTTTTCGACTGTCGTCCCTCCACCACCCGCCGGACGGACCGACGAGCTTACCTACGCTAGATTCGCTTACCGCATAAACACAAATCCTCATAATTCAGTTATTTCGTCATCAAATAATACCGAACAAAGCCCAAAATGTGCGTTTTTGCATTGCGCACGAGATTCTCTCTTCGGCACGATGAAAAATATCGCGCGATTATGATGATTTTATCATTTTCTTTTTTCAATGACGAAAAAACTGTTAACTTTCAAAGTTTTGGAAAAAGACGAATCTCAGGCACAGTAGGCCATAATCCTCTATGTACCCTGCAAATTTCAACCCAATCTGTCGCTCGGTGCTCGTCAAAACCGAGATTGCGTTTTCTTGTTATCGCTAAGTTTTTCGGTGTCGGCGAGCATAGAGAACGAGAACGTTCCACAACGGGTAGCGAGTACCATACCTGCGTTTGTCACTGCATATAACCTAAGTGAGCGACAATGGGTTAGTGTGCTAAGGCATTGTACCCTTGTCGCGTCATGGGTAGGATGTCGATGGTTCGAATCAATCTGGAATTTTTTTTTTCACGACAAGAATTTAACACATTTTTATTTTTATATATATAAATTTATTAAATTCTTGTCGTGAAAATAAAAAATTGTATATAGAATCGAACCACCGACATCCTCCCTTTGAAACAAGGGTACAAAGTCTTAGTCCACTAATAACATATATATATTTAAATGTATTATATACATCTAAATATATATATATATATATCGGCCGGTTTATATATATTTATATACATAAATGTGTGTGTGTGTGTGTGTGTGTGTGTGTGTGTGCGCGCGCGCGCGCGCATGCGTGCGTGCAGTATATATATTATGTATATTTAAATAAAATATTATGTTATTAGTGGGCTAAGACTTTGTACCGTTGTTTCAAAGGGAGGATGTCGGTGGTTCGATTCTATATACAATTTTTTATTTTCACGACAAGAATTTAATAAATTTATATATATAAAAATAAAAATGTATTAAATTCTTGTCGTGAAAAGAAAAAATTACAGATGGAGTCGAACCATCGACATCCTCCCCGTGAGACGACAAGGGTACAACGCCTTAGCCCACTAATAATATAATATTATATATATAATAGCTAATAGAAAAAAAATATATATATATATATATTCTATTAACTATATATATGGAAAACATATATATATGTTTTCCATATACTATACTATATATATATGGAATATATATATATATATATATATATATATATATATATATATATATATATATATATATATATATATATATATATATATATATATTTCATATATATATAGTTAATAGAATATATATATATATATTTTATAGAAGATTAAGAATATATATATATATAATTTATTATTATGACCGACAGTATATGGCTCGGCCTATCAAGCTATGTACTGTCGGCGACGGAATATATATATGTGTATATAGTCGCAACGCATTAGGTATCCGTGCGGGACTAAGCCCAACGTGCACACGACGCGCGACTGTTTTCGACTGTCGTCCCTCCACCACCCGCCGGACGGACCGACGGGCTTACCTACGCTAGATTCGCTTACCGCATAAACACAAATCCTCATAATTCAGTCATTTCGTCATCAAATGATACCGAACAAAGCCCAAAATGTGCGTTTTTCCATTGCGCACGAGATTCTCTCTTCGGCACGATGAAAAATATCGCGCGATTATGATGATTTTATCATTTTCTCTTTTCAATGACGAAAAAACTGTTAACTTTCAAAGTTTTGGAAAAAGACGAATCTCAGGCACAGTAGGCCATAATCCTCTATGTACCCTGCAAATTTCAACCCAATCGGTCGCTCGGTGCTCGTCAAAACCGAGATTGGGTTTTCTCGTTCTCGCTAAGTTTTTCGGTGTCGGCGAGCATAGAGAACGAGAACGTTCCACAACGGGTAGCGAGTACCATACCTGCGTTTGTCACTGCATATAACCTAAGTGAGCGACAATGGGTTAGTGGGCTAAGGCGTTGTACCCTTGTCGCGTCATGGGTAGGATGTCGATGGGTTCGAATCAATCTGGAATTTTTTTTTTCACGACAAGAATTTAACACATTTTTATTTTTATATATATAAATTTATTAAATTCTTGTCGTGAAAATAAAAAATTGTATATAGAATCGAACCACCGACATCCTCCCTTTGATACAAGGGTACAAAGTCTTAGCCCACTAATAACATAATATTTTATTTAAATATACATAATATATATACTGCACGCACGCACCCGCGCGCGCACACACACACACACACACACACACACACACACACACACACACTCAAGCGGCCGCTCCGGGGACACCGTTTCGAGTCGATAGAAGAGATTCAAGCCGCTGCGAAGAAGGAGCTAAAGGCCATTCCTGAAATCGATTATTACAACTGTTTCGAAGATTGGAAAATCCGTTGGAATAAGTGTATTATATCAGAGGGGGATTACTTTGAAGGGGACGAAATTGATTTGCAAGAATAAATAAAGAATTTTCGAAATAAATGCAATGTCACCTTACTTTTTGGACACAGTAGTACATTATATTGGGCGCATTCAGCGCACGGAACAGTTGTGCGCTCTCACAACATGTTCCGTGAGCGGACGCCATTTTTTCGAGCAAAAATTTTTCCGCTGCATTGACAAAACTATTGCTCACTGAGCAAAGCATTCAGCGGAAAAGAGCGTTGTGAAGTGAGCGATACCACAACTGTTCCGTACGCTGAATGCGCCCATTATTAAAATAAGATGTAAAAGTCTCGCCGGCGCTTGAGCGGCAACTATAATCGGCGGTGACCGATCCCCCTCGGTCCCTCCCCGTGCCTCGTGCCGAGAGGAGAAATCTCCTGCCGATTAACTCTAGGCAGTCGATCGCGACCGATATAAGAACGCGGTTGCTGTAATCTATTATCTATTATTTCACATATTGCCTGTATTGTATTCTTATTGTATCGTTTGTTGTATGCAGATTTAAATTGTATTTGTGTCAAAAGAATCCGCCAATGTTCTAATCGTATTACGTGGAGTGTGCGTGTGTTCGAATAAACTTCATTTTTTTTCTTGTAATATATATGGTGTGTAATATCAATTGATGTCCTTCGTTGTGTGAGTTCTCCCGGTGAACTCGTACCGGCCCCGCCCCTTGATTGTCATAAATGTTAAATGGAATATTCATTCTGCGATTGTGTTTAAGACTCCGAGAAATAAAAAATATTACAAAGAGGAGATAAGGTGGGAGAGATGGAGATGAATATATAATAAAATACAATAGTTATTCGTTATATTTTTCTCTTTATTGAAAAACGTCTTTATCTAATTTTTTAAAAATCGCGTTCTCTTCTTTTTTGCAGACGCCGCAACTGGGCGTCTGTTTTTCGCTGTCGGGCGAGGAGTTCGCGCTCCCTGTTCTGATCCGACATTTTCCGGATCGTGTCCTTCGCTGCCTCCAGTTGCCGTTGCAAGTGCTGGGCATACTCCCACCAATCGTAAGCCCTTTGTTCGGCTAACGCGATTAGTTCCTTGTTCACCGGTGCCGGTGGAAGAGGAACATGTCCGCATGCCCTCGCGACGTTACCACTTTGTGCCCGTTGATCTGGGGCATGCTCCCATGCCGGTGGGGCAGGAGCATGTTCCCGTCGCAACGGGACATCAATATGTTCGTGTGCCATCGGCGCACGAACATGTGCCGGTGGCGCATGATCATGTGCCATCGGCGCATGAGCATGTGCCGATGGCGCATGAACATGTGCCGATGGCGCATGAACATGTGCCGGTGGCACATGAACACGTGGCAATGGGGCATGTCCCCAATCCCACGGCACCGGTGCCGGCTGCATGGTTGCAGTGGGGTATACTACCCGCGCCGCTTTTCTTCCCGGTTTCTGTAAAAAGAAAATTGTTCAATATTTTTCTACTAACTTTATTATTCGACGGTTATTAATTAAGTATAGCACTGACCTTTGAGCGTGCTACCGTGCCTGCGAGGGGCCACGGGTCACTCCATGATGGTCCAGGCGGTGGCGTCACCACTTTTGGTCGTGGTGGTGGTGGTGATGGCGGTGGTGGTGGTGGTGATGGTGGTGGTGGTGGTGGTGGTGGTGGTGGTGGTGGTGGTGGTGGTGGTGGTGGTGGTGGTGGTGGTGGTGGTGGTAGCTGGCCACTTGATTTCTATAACAAAAAATCATTACATAATAATTATTTTCAGATCTGCGACTATTTTATTTACTTTATTGATTTTATTTATTTTAAATAAAATAAATAAAATAAATAAAATAAATAAATTAAATAAAATAAATAAATTAAATTAAATAAATTAAATAAATAAATTAAATAAAATAAATAAATTAAATTAAATAAATAAAATAAATAAAATAAATAAAATAAATAAAATAAATAAAATATATAAAATAAATAAAATAAATAAAATAAATAAAATAAATAAAATAAATAAAATAAATAAAATAAATAAAATAAATAAAATAAATAAAATAAATAAAATAAATAAAATAAATAAAATAAATAAAATAAATAAAATAAATAAAATAAATAAAATAAATAAAATATATAAAATTAATAAAATAAATAAAATAAATAAAATAAATAAAATTAATAAAATCAATAAAATAAATAAAATAAATAAAATAAATAAAATAAATAAAATAAATGAAATAAATAAAATAAATAAAATAAATAAAATAAATAAAATAAATAAAATAAATAAAATAAATAAAATAAATAAAATAAATAAAATTAATAAAATTAATAAAATAAATAAAATAAATAAAATAAATAAAATAAATAAAATAAATAAAATAAATAAAATAAATAAAATAAATAAAATAAATAAAATAAATAAAATAAATAAAATAAATAAAATAAATAAAATAAATAAAATAAATAAAATAAATAAAATAAATAAAATAAATAAAATAAATAAAATGCTTCCCTATTTACATTTTCTTACTCTATGTCCTTATTCTACTACCTTATTCTATTTACCTTTTCCTTATTCTACTTCCTCCGCCTCTCGCTCGACCTTTTCGCCGCTCGCCCGCTCGCACGCTCTCTCGCTCGCCCCTTTCGCCACTTGCTCGCCCGCTTCCTGTATCGGTCGCACTTGACCGAATCGTGTTCATCAACATTATAAGATTTTATTTAGTTAAATAAAATAAATAAAATTAATATTTTATTTTATTGATTTATTGATTTTGTTGATGAACACGATTCGGTCAAGTGCAAGCGATACAGGAAGCGGGCAAGCAAGTGGCGAAAGGGGCGAGCGAGAGAGCGTGCGAGCGGGCGAGCGGCGAAAAGGGCGAGCGAGCGAGCGTGCGAGCGAGAGGCGGAGAAAGTAGAATAAGGAAAAGGTAAATAGAATAAGGTAGTAGAATAAGGACATACAGTAAGAAAATGTAAATAGGGAAGAATGTAAAGAAGAAGAAATGAAAGTCTTATAACCGGGAAACAATAAAGAAATAAACTCACCATGTGTCGAGGATTTTTTTTTGCTGCTGGAGCGGTCGTTTGTTTTCCTGTAAAAAAACGAAATATTTATTAATATATAATATTGTTTCAATATAAATATTATTAAATTTATTCCTGATTATTTTCACGATCAAGAATGATAAAAATGACTTACTTTTTCCTTTTCCACTCATAACTCCAAATGAACTCCGAATAAATGAATAAAGTGTGCAGCTTGTTTGACACTTTTTTGAATACTGACGAAAAATTATGATGGGGGAAGCCACAAAATGCCACCCCGCCGCGCGACGCCGCGCGATAGAAGAGGGGATAAACAACGAAAAGTCGCGCCAAAAAGCGCCTAAGAAGTCGTCGCCTTACCTCCCGTCGAGAGGCGTGACGTCACGATTTATAGCAAATCAAATGACGCGCGAGAGATCGGAGGGCGAGGAAATGGCGGGTGCACCGCTGTCGCGCGTCCTCACATTCGCCCGCTCGCGCCACCCCGCTCGCGCCACCCCGCGAACCTAGGAAATAATAGCAAAACCGAGCGATATCTCGGATTCTGAGAATACTATATTTAGCCGCTATTATTATTTTCGCACGAAAAACGTGGTGAACATATTCGGAAGCCCCTATCTGATATACTTTGTTTCAAATTAAGATTTCTTCAAAACTATTCAACATTTTTTGATGATATTTTTTTAGTTTTATTCAGAAACTTTATTGATTCATTCATTCATTCATTTTTACATAAAACCGATGAATTTTGAAAAATTAAAAATAACCCAAGAACGATAAATAAAATAAATAAAATAAATAAAATAAATAAAATAAATAAAATAAATAAAATAAATAAAATAAATAAAATAAATAAAATAAATAAAATAAATAAAATAAATAAAATAAATAAAATGAATAAAATAAATAAAATAAATAAAATAAATAAAATAAATAAAATAAATAAAATAAATAAAATAAATAAAATAAATAAAATAAATAAAATAAATAAAATAAATAAAATAAATAAAATAAATAAAATAAATAAAATAAATAAAATAAATAAAATAAATAAAATAAATAAAATAAATAAAATAAATAAAATAAATAAAATAAATAAAATAAATAAAATAAATAAAATAAATAAAATAAATAAAATAAATAAAATAAATAAAATAAATAAAATAAATAAAATAAATAAAATAAATAAAATAAATAAAATAAATAAAATAAATAAAATAAATAAAATAAATAAAATAAATAAAATAAATAAAATAAATAAAATAAATAAAATAAATAAAATAAATAAAATAAATAAAATAAATAAAATAAATAAAATAAATAAAATAAATAAAATAAATAAAATAAATAAAATAAATAAAATAAATAAAATAAATAAAATTCTATGGAGGATTTTAGAGGATACCCGAGATAGAAAACTTTTGGGACCAATGGAAAGTCGACAAATATTGTTTCGATAAATGCCTATTTTCAATGTTCCTTTTCTCGGGAACCGTACGTTTGATGCCATTTTTGTTGTTAGTGTATAGTGTTATAAACATTGTGATGGAGCGATTTTTTCGAAATTTTGTCTCAGTTTTTTTTGTCTTTCTGAACTTATTATTAATTTTAAAAAAATCGTCGAGAAATGTTAAACAGTTTTGAATAAAGCTTTATTTGAAGCAAAGAAAATCAGATAGGGGCTTGAGAATATGTCGAACCGCAAGGTCGTCGTATCGTTGGCGGAGGGATTAAAATTTTATTCCCATTTTTTCTCACAATAGAAGGGTACTGAGCGTGTTCATGCACAAAATTTGTTACAAATCGACTAGAGAGCAACATATTGAAAATTCAGGTTGATCCTACGTACAATTCATTTGATTTATAATAAACAAAATCATGAATTATTCTTCCATAAGATTTGTGGTAACAACTAGTCGAAGCTTCTCTGATTTCATATAAAATGTGTGCAGAATTTCAAAAGGTTTCATCGACACAATAAGCGAGGTACTCGTTGTATAATGTTGCGATATAATACGGGCTCTGGAGGTTGCTGAAAATGACGATTTTTAAGGATAAATATCGTTTTTTTATTCCATAAAGGCCTATGAAATTTTACACACTTGTACATACGGCACCGTATGTTCAACGTTTCTGAAAATTTTCAGTGAAATCTAACGGAAACGTTGTAACGATAGGACTACCTTAATAAATGTTTTGTACACAAACGGTAAAATGTTCATATTCTATAATTTTAGTATTTCTTCAATACTTTAGAACGAGAATTGAGAATGAGAGTTCAGCTCAACTCTATTCGCATTCAACTCAACTCTAGAACGAGAATTCAGTATGATGTTCGTGAGACATACTGCGTGCCTCGTGCTATGCACATAAGTGTCGAGCTCGCGCTTTACTGCTGCCGACTGGAAAATAATATAACCTGATGTGATTATTTTCTACGAAATATTTTCGCACGGGTAATATTATTATTTTATTAAATTTTGTTTAAAAAGATTTCTTTGCTGGCATAATATTATGATTTTAGATGTTTATGTTCGTTAATATTTTTTCACTGACGTAATATTACAGTTTCATTTCATTATTTTACATACAATTTTTTTGTCCCGTAATAGTATAATTATATATTTATTTTATTATATATTTGTTGGTTTTTCTTTCTGACGATTTCCATCTATCCGATGAGACGTATCCACGGCATGATGGGACACGTCGAGAAGAGGGGGTGAGAAAAATATAAACAGTTGACGCTCTCGACTGACGCCTGATATGCATACATATATATAGATCGTCGCAGTGCCAGAGAGCCGCGTGACGTAAAGGTTAGTCGCCTAGCTTGCCGGGCACGCGAATGTGCAATAATTCGGTAGTCTGTTACGTGTTTTGAGTCGTGAATTATAACGTTGTTTCTTTTATTAACAGAGTCGCGTTTGTGTTTAGTGAACTAACAATAAGTGAGAGTAACGTAATGCGATGTGTAACATATATGTGTGACAGTGACAACAGAAGATTTTCATGGGAAATAATAAAAACAAGCGGAAGGGGCTTACACGGAGACGAACGTATTTTATTCGGTAAGTTGACAATTTTTTAAAAAATGTTATTCGAAATGGGTTGAGAAATAACTGTAATTAAAGTAGATGATCAATCTCTTTGTACGTATTTGAGCACTGTCGAATCACCGGTCAATATTTATGTTTACACGGGCTCGTGTGTCCCCGGGAAATTTTTTTTATATATGATTATGTGCGAACATATATGATTTTATCACATATCATTACATATGAATTTTGTCCATATACAATCACATATGAATTTTGTCTATATATAAATATATATAATTTTATATGTGTATATATACACATATGTTATTATATTTGTATTTTTTATTTATTTATTTAATTTGAGATTTTGATGATTGTCTGTTGTTACACGTTGGTATATGTATAGAAATATTGTCAGGTAGGTTGCAGATAATTTTTTTTAGGATTAGGAATAATATTTGTTTTAGGAATTGTAAAAATATGAGACGAAATGTAAGTATAGATATAGTTTCTTTTACTGCCGATTTATTATTCGATCGATACAGAACTATAACAATATTGTACTTCTCATTTATGTGCCTATATCTCATACAGCTTGTTTGCAATTATTGTCTTTGTATAGGAATTTGTACTCTTACACATTAGTAACATATATATATTATATCAAGTCCTCTATACCGACACATAAACCCGAGGAAAAGTTAATAATACTTGCTCTTTATATTTTTGGCATATTCGTTTTTGGCAAATTCGTATGTTTAAGTTTAATATTAATATCAGGTGTACTTTATATTTTAATTGTACTCAATTTTGTGTGTATCCTAAAAGGTCTCTCAGTCTCGTTAAAAAAAGTTATAAAAAAAAAATCTCAAAGTACTTTTTAGGGCATCTAAAAGTTGCCTGTTTGGAAAGTGGACTTACTGTCTCTGCAATTGTCTTTGAGCATTTCGTTCTTCTCGTTTGATTTCCCCCAATTTTTGAGATATGATGCTGGTAAACTTCTCTCTAGGGGGTATTGGCCATCCTTTTGTTTGAGACATTACAACTGCGTAATCTGTAATATATCATTTTCTTTCAGGAATAATTCGCAATCACGTTTTTGCAACATATACAATTATATCATTTTAATTAATATTGAAGAAAATGTAAATCTTTTAATAACTTGGCGCGAAGATGGTAACGCGTCTCATTTAATATTTCAATTAATCATGTAATTCAAACAATAACAATATCTTTTATCTATATTTGTAGTATTAGTAAGAGAATTAATTAAATATAATTTATCGTGATTTGCAGAATTCGTACTGTACCTATAATGGCATTCTTTGCTGCATCGTCAAGACATTCGAGCTGTCTATGCTCTTTCGATTCTAAAGCACCAGGCTTTCCTGTCGTAGTACATTTCAAAAGAGTCTCTTTCGTGAAAACTCCTTCCAAAAGTCTTTGAACTAGATGAGAACATTTACTTCAAGCACCGAGTGCAGAATCATGGCACTTGACCTTACAATAAATGCCATTGAGTAATAGCATCATCTGAAAACCAAAAAATAAAAAATCAACCATCATCAATTATTTAATAAGCTGAGTTGATACTAGAAGTATGAATTAATGAAATATGTATTAACCTTGTCGTCTTGGAAATTTTTACCAAGCAGTTATTTTTCATTAACGGGACGATTTCGTCTAATTCCAAAATCTTCACCATTTTCTGGACTACTACGCGCTATATCGTTTTCGTCTTCTCGGTTCATATTGATGTCGTTATCAATTCGTTGTGATGCGGTCAAAATATTTTTGGCTCTACCCTCCTTCAACATTCTTTTAAGCTCTTCTTTAGTTGGAGAATGAGAGACAGAATTTACCACAATCACTGTTTCCGGATCAGAGGCATCAGTATGTTGCGACGAAGGTTTGGCCAAAGCGCGCAAATTAGCGAGATACGATTTTTTTGTGTCTAAAAGTTTCTGAAAAATATTGAACAGTTATACAAAATATAATCCAGATCAACGAAAATGAGGAAAATATTACAGTAAACGAAATTTTTGTATATAATATTGAAAAAGAAACCTTTCGATTCATTATGTACGAGTCACAATCGTCTGATTGAGTTGAATCATCGGTGCTGGCATTTTTTGGATGATCGAGTTTAGTTGTAGTTCTTGTAATAGTGGATGCTCCCTTATTCTGCAAGGATTTTATTACTTGAATCACATGAGACTGTTGACATTTAGTTGCCTGTTTTTTAGCGGTCTGTAAAAATCATATTAGTGTGTACATTTGTCAAGTCAAATTTGTATACTATAAATTATATATCTTCAAGTCAAATAATTATTTACAATAGGACGGGGCTTTTTATTTTTCCCAACACTGGCTTTTTCCTGATAATCATCGCCTGATGATACGAAATGTCTCGGTTTTTTTGTTGGTCGTTTCGCTGGAAGATCTTTTTGTGAAGGTTTGGATTTCGGAACGTTCCTCAGCATTTTTTGTTTAGTCATGAGAACTTTTTCATCATCTGTAAGTTATTTAAAAAATACAATCAATGTGTTAAAATCAGTCTATACATACAGTTTCTAATCTCAATATAACTGACAAAGCAGATTTATCCAAAGTACAGTTTTTGACATCTATAGATTTACTATCGTGAAAATAGTTAATGTTTTATGTTGCAATATATCTTAAATGAAAAAAGGGACTTACATCTAGTTGAGGGACGGACAACAAATCGTGCTGTTGTGATTTTTTTTTGAGAAAATGGTTGCAGGTTTTCAACTGTTTTTTTCCACAGCAAAAGGTATATCTTTCAGTATGTTTGATAATTTTTCTTATTGTAAAGAATTCATAAATGTAAAGGAAATGCGTTTTTCGCGAAAGAATAATTTTTTCAGAATCGGTGACCACGATATTTCAAAAACGAATGAACCGATTTATTTGAAGTTTTGAACACATTTTTTGTATATAAAATAGTAATCTTTAATCGAAGCATTTTTTTTTCGATGCATCCTTTTTTTACATCAATGAATGAAGTGATTTATTTTACTTTAGACTTTTACTTTCGATCAGCGACCATTTTTTCAAAAATTAATATTTTATCCAATCCTTCGATTAAAGACTAGATAATTCTATACAAAAAGTGAATTTATTTGGTTTTTTTATTCGCATGATTGCGGTTGGAAAGTTGCAGTGCATGGCCACCGCAGAAGGCCTTTTTGGAACAATGGTCCGGGCGGTAAACTATATCTTTTACATTTATGAATTCTTTACAATAAGAAAAATTATCAAACATACTGAAAGATATACCTTTTGCTGTGGAAAAAAACAGTTGAAAACCTGCAACCATTTTCTCAAAAAAAAATCACAACAGCACGATTTGTTGTCCGTCCCTCAACTAGATGTAAGTCCCTTTTGTCATTTAAGATATATTGCAACATAAAACATTAACTATTTTCACGATAGTAAATCTATAGATGTCAAAAACTGTACTTTGGATAAATCTGCTTTGTCAGTTATATTGAGATTAGAAACTGTATGTATAGACTGATTTTAACACATTGATTGTATTTTTTAAATAACTTACAGATGATGAAAAAGTTCTCATGACTAAACAAAAAATGCTGAGGAACGTTCCGAAATCCAAACCTTCACAAAAAGATCTTCCAGCGAAACGACCAACAAAAAAACCGAGACATTTCGTATCATCAGGCGATGATTATCAGGAAAAAGCCAGTGTTGGGAAAAATAAAAAGCCCCGTCCTATTGTAAATAATTATTTGACTTGAAGATATATAATTTATAGTATACAAATTTGACTTGACAAATGTACACACTAATATGATTTTTACAGACCGCTAAAAAACAGGCAACTAAATGTCAACAGTCTCATGTGATTCAAGTAATAAAATCCTTGCAGAATAAGGGAGCATCCACTATTACAAGAACTACAACTAAATTCGATCATCCAAAAAATGCCAGCACCGATGATTCAACTCAATCAGACGATTGTGACTCGTACATAATGAATCGAAAGGTTTCTTTTTCAATATTATATACAAAAATTTCGTTTACTGTAATATTTTCCTCATTTTCGTTGATCTGGATTATATTTTGTATAACTGTTCAATATTTTTCAGAAACTTTTAGACACAAAAAAATCGTATCTCGCTAATTTGCGCGCTTTGGCCAAACCTTCGTCGCAACATACTGATGCCTCTGATCCGGAAACAGTGATTGTGGTAAATTCTGTCTCTCATTCTCCAACTAAAGAAGAGCTTAAAAGAATGTTGAAGGAGGGTAGAGCCAAAAATATTTTGACCGCATCACAACGAATTGATAACGACATCAATATGAACCGAGAAGACGAAAACGATATAGCGCGTAGTAGTCCAGAAAATGGTGAAGATTTTGGAATTAGACGAAATCGTCCCGTTAATGAAAAATAACTGCTTGGTAAAAATTTCCAAGACGACAAGGTTAATACATATTTCATTAATTCATACTTCTAGTATCAACTCAGCTTATTAAATAATTGATGATGGTTGATTTTTTATTTTTTGGTTTTCAGATGATGCTATTACTCAATGGCATTTATTGTAAGGTCAAGTGCCATGATTCTGCACTCGGTGCTTGAAGTAAATGTTCTCATCTAGTTCAAAGACTTTTGGAAGGAGTTTTCACGAAAGAGACTCTTTTGAAATGTACTACGACAGGAAAGCCTGGTGCTTTAGAATCGAAAGAGCATAGACAGCTCGAATGTCTTGACGATGCAGCAAAGAATGCCATTATAGGTACAGTACGAATTCTGCAAATCACGATAAATTATATTTAATTAATTCTCTTACTAATACTACAAATATAGATAAAAGATGTTGTTATTGTTTGAATTACATGATTAATTGAAATATTAAATGAGACGCGTTACCATCTTCGCGCCAAGTTATTAAAAGATTTACATTTTCTTCAATATTAATTAAAATGATATAATTGTATATGTTGCAAAAACGTGATTGCGAATTATTCCTGAAAGAAAATGATATATTACAGATTACGCAGTTGTAATGTCTCAAACAAAAGGATGGCCAATACCCCCTAGAGAGAAGTTTACCAGCATCATATCTCAAAAATTGGGGGAAATCAAACGAGAAGAACGAAATGCTCAAAGACAATTGCAGAGACAGTAAGTCCACTTTCCAAACAGGCAACTTTTAGATGCCCTAAAAAGTACTTTGAGATTTTTTTTTTATAACTTTTTTTAACGAGACTGAGAGACCTTTTAGGATACACACAAAATTGAGTACAATTAAAATATAAAGTACACCTGATATTAATATTAAACTTAAACATACGAATTTGCCAAAAACGAATATGCCAAAAATATAAAGAGCAAGTATTATTAACTTTTCCTCGGGTTTATGTGTCGGTATAGAGGACTTGATATAATATATATATGTTACTAATGTGTAAGAGTACAAATTCCTATACAAAGACAATAATTGCAAACAAGCTGTATGAGATATAGGCACATAAATGAGAAGTACAATATTGTTATAGTTCTGTATCGATCGAATAATAAATCGGCAGTAAAAGAAACTATATCTATACTTACATTTCGTCTCATATTTTTACAATTCCTAAAACAAATATTATTCCTAATCCTAAAAAAAATTATCTGCAACCTACCTGACAATATTTCTATACATATACCAACGTGTAACAACAGACAATCATCAAAATCTCAAATTAAATAAATAAATAAAAAATACAAATATAATAACATATGTGTATATATACACATATAAAATTATATATATTTATATATAGACAAAATTCATATGTGATTGTATATGGACAAAATTCATATGTAATGATATGTGATAAAATCATATATGTTCGCACATAATCATATATAAAAAAATTTTCGCGGGTATATATGATATTGCGAAACTAAGTTTAAATATCGACAAAATATGTGATCATACATATACATGTATGACCATGAATGCTGATGTATGAATATATATATATATAATTATATATCATCGGTTATGATAATATAATGATGAGACGATAATGTATTTTTATATATTATTATATATATTCACATATAACATGAACCATAGATAATTATATATCGACGAAATTGATATATCATGATATATTATTATATATTTTGTCACACATGATCACGTACTTTTATATATGATTATGTATCATCGTATGTAATTGATATATAATAATATATGATTATATATAAAAAAATTTTCCCGGGTCGATTTCTTTTTGTACTCTAATCTATGTGTACGTAAATATATTTCTTACTCTAAATAATGATCATATATCCAATAAATGTTTATCATTTTTGTCTTCCTATGAGCATTTTTTTCTTTTCTTATTTTTTCTTAATTTTTTATCGTAACTTGAAAATATACCATAAAAATCTCTTTTATAAGATCATTTATGTTCGGTGATCGACATTCACAAATAACTTAACGCGTTTCTGTAATGCTTCAAGATTATTTTTTCCTGGAGAATATTTTAAAGTCATATTGAGAGAGGTAATATGTCAAGTCTCCAAGTTCTTCACCTGTTCTAGATTTTATGTTCATTTTTTCCAATCGTTTATGATTAGTAATAACCGTAAATCGTTTACCTATAAGCCAGCGTTGCCAATATCTAATTGCTTCTTTTATTTCTAGGCATTCTAAATAAATTGCTTTTTTCTTTTCTGTATATCATTCAACTTCTTGGAAAAATATGCCACTGGTCTTTCTTTTGTGTTTTGTTGTCTCTGTTTCAATATTGCTCCTACGCCTAGCATACTTGCATCTGTATAAAGGTCGGTACGTCTGAGTCAAATATTTCTAAAATAGGTTGAGAATCATCCTTCTGTCCAAATGAATTTTTTTATTCTTCCTTAGTAACTTGTGTTGTGGGTCCGATATTATTGCAATATTTGGTACATATGCGTTATAAAAATTTATTTTTCCCAAAAACTGCCTCACATTTTTCTGATTTTGTGGTACTGGGAAATTTTTTATTGATATTAAATTATCTTTTATTTGGCTTACTGAATTGTTATGAATGATGTGTCCTAAATATTTCACTGTATCCGATGCAAATGTGTATTTAGAAAATTTCAGTCTAAAACCTTCCTTGTTTATGGCTCCGAATAACTTTGTTAAATGGGTTATGTGTTCGGGAAAGGACTTTGAAAAAATCAATATATCGTTTATGTAATTTACCGTGAATTCTGTTAGTTCATGTCATCTTATAATATTACATATCCTTTGAAGTATCGCTGGAGATGTTTTGAGTCCAAATGGTAAGCAAGTCAATTGATAATGGCCGTCTTGTGTTACAAAAGCTTTTTTCCTTCTATCTTCGATTCGTAATGGTATCGACCAAAATGCCGAATTTATATCAAGTGCAGAAAAATATTTGCAATTTCTTGTTTTTACCATCAGATCTTCAATTAACGGAAATGATTGTGACAGCGGAATAACGAGTTTATTCAAATCCATAAAGTATATACAAAGTCTTGATTTTCTGTTGTCTTCTCTTTTCAATACCAACGTTACTGGAGCAGCAAATGGGCTGTATGATTCCTCGATGAGGTTTTTCTCCAATAACTTTGATACTTGACTTTCTATTTCTTTCTTATCCTCAATATTGGATCTATAAGGTCTCTTACTGCAGTATTTATCGATCAATAAATCAATTCGGGCTTCAAAATCCTTGACAGTTCCAATATCATACTTGTTTTCTGCGAAGATCGATTTGTATTTTTCAATTAGTTCTTTTATTTTCGCTTCTTGTTCATCCTCGAGATGGTTTATTAAAATCCTAAAATTGGTTTCATCGACATGTTCGTTAAAGTTTACAGTGAAATTGTTACCACTTTTTGTTTTTTCTTTTCCTGCTTCCATTTCCGCATCTTTATGTATTTTATGTGCAATTCCTAGCTTTTCATTCTGGATCAATTTAAATTGTTTTACCATATCCAATCCAATCAAGAAGTTGTACTTGAAATTATTCTTGTTAATTACAAACACATTTACTTCTTCTATTATTTCAAAGATTTTTATTTCCAATTTTACTATTTCATTTGTTTTTTTACACCATTAATTGTAGTTAACTCCACAGTCTGTGCATTATTTATTTCTTCATCTATTAATTTTAGCAATCTTGCTGAGATATTCGAACCGGAATCATATATTCCAAATACATCCAATGTGTTATTTAATGTCAACTTGACTTTAATTAATGGTGGCTAGTGTTTTTGATGCATATCGTTTCATACGTTTTCTATTTCTGAACTGTTAACAAAGTTGATAACATTTTGTTTGCTCTCGTTCGTTTTAAACCAACATGAATCTTCAGGATGATATCTGTTACCTTTATTTGGTCTTTTACAAATCTTGCATGGTTCTTTAACTTCTTGTGTTTATACAACTGTGTTGGTGACTTTCTTTTTATCGAAACCTTTTTTGTTCACTAAATGTTCCAAGCTTTTCACTTCATTTCCTTATTTTTCTATCAATCCTGTCCATTATAAAACTCGGTATACCTACTGCAAGTAGATCTGTTATATTACTTTTGTTTAGTGTATTGTCCATTTCTAACAATATTTTTTCTTTTCTTATTGCATATTCCAATAGCGATCCTGTTTTGTAATTCTATTGCATATCTTATTGGTGTCCAATCAGTATTTTCATAAGTATCACAAAAATCTTCTTTCCATTGTTTCCATTCTGAAGTTAGCGTATGTTTTATCAGCATGCAACTGTACCAATTCAAACATGATTTCTCCAAAAACAGTCTAAAAATCTCAATGTTATTTTCATCCTCAATTATTTCCAATCGAGCACATTCTCTCAATAGCCATCCATTGCGTTACGTTCGAGTTTTCTCCGGTGAAGTTGTCAATTACAAATTTGCCTGAGATCTTTTTTAAATTCTGCCTCGGTAGTTGAGGGTTGGTAATCGCCTCGTATACTGTAGGTTGTGTAGTTCCAGTTGTCACTTCTTCCAGGAAATAATTCTTGAATTGTATATTGTCATCGTTATCCATGTAAATCTTTCTTAGCTTATCCGATAAAGTTATCCATAAACTCCTTTTTTCGTGTCTCCTTTACAAAGTAGTTTTTAATGTTTTATAAGTCTCAGTTTCCATTAATTTTACAAGGTTTTAATTGGCTGGTGTTCTTGTGGTATACGGTAAACATTGCCCTCTTTTGTCGTTATTGAGGTTACAGCCAGTACATTTGTTTTTTGATCATCGAAACTTTTAATTATAAATTTTAACTTTAGTTTATCCATCTTTTTAAATTGTCATTTGCAAAGAATGTTGTTTTATAAAGTCATTTGAATTCTGTGTTTTCGAATTGACAATGTATGCATATCTAGTACAATGATCCACTAAGAGGTGCATGTTCTTCTTTGTCGCTCTTTAGCCCCCGAATCGACCAATTGTGTCAATGGACATTATTTCAAAAGGATGTGTGGCAGGTCCTAGATGAAACATTAGTCCAAATTTATTTTGGCCTCTTGATTTGTTCCTAATGCAAGTTTCACATTTTCTGCATATTTTCTTAAATTCTTTCAAATTCTTAGCTGTGTAATATGGTGTAATTTTATTTTGCATTTGTTTAATTCCAATGTGACAGTATTCTTTATGTATTTCTTTGATAAAGTTTATGCTAAAGTTTTCCGATAAAACAACTTTCTCTTTATTCTTCATTTTCTTGTAATATATGATGTTTTTCAATATTAATTCTCTTTTTTCTTCTTGTAAATCTTTATTATTTTCTTAATCAACAATATATCCTCCACTTTTATCCAATTGACCACTTCCAACTGTTCTTCTTCATTTTTATGTGTTTCTAATACTGGGTTTCTGCTTAGACAGTCGAACAGCCGAACATAAATGATCTTATATATACCGGGTGGCCCACATAACTGTTAACAGCTGAATTTTCGGAAACTATTTGTCCAATCAAAAAGTTGTTTATGACAAAGTTTTATGCTTTCGAGGGGCCTTTCTAACTATATAAATATGAAGTTACTCCCTCCTCCCCTTTATGGGGGGCGGGGGGGAAATTTCAAACGGGACCCCCTATAAAATGTTAGATGGTTGGATTCTACGGGAAAATACAAATAAATTTTATTTGAAACATTTTGTTGTCAGATGTGATTTTTTGTCAGATAGGGGGTCCCGTTTGAAATTGTAAAGTTACCCCCCCCCCCCCCCTAAAGGGGGGCAGGGAGTAACTTCATATTTTTGTAGTTATAAAGGCCCCTCGAAAGCATAAAACTTTCTCATGAACAACTTTTTGATTGGACAAATAGTTTCCGAAATATTCAGCTGTTAAGAGTTATGTGGGCCACCCTGTATATTACACTGTCATTTTTAGGCAACTTTTTTTTTCATCCTCTAAACAGACTTTAAACTTATAAAAAGGTAAAAAAAAAGCCTGTACAAATTGTAGCTCAAAATATATTCAAAGGTCGCATCTTTATTTCCCATTTAAATAACACGGGGAAAAAAATTTCTGTCGGAATTTTATAACACGGTTATGGCATATTCCACAAACAAGCTGCCGGCAGATTCTTATGCAGAATTAAATGCTCTACAAAAAAGTCCTCTTATATGGCAAAAAATAAGTGTCTACAGTCTTAAAAAACCATCTATCAATATTTATTAACTATAAATTACAGAATTTGGATAGTAAATTGAATAATATACAGAAAAGTCATTTGAGGTTTTTCAATAGTCGATAGATTTGCTGTAATATTAACCAAACACGATGAATTTTCATACACTTTGAACTCGAATATCCCTTGAGTGGTTAAGTTTATCAAAAACGTATAAAATGGCTTTTTTGTAGAACATTCAATTCGGCATAAGAATCTGCTGGCAGCTTGTTTGTGGAATATGCCATGACCGTGTTATAAAATTCCGACAGAATTTTTTTTTTCCCTGTGTTATTTAAGAGGCAGTGTAACACACAGAAAAATTTCGACAGCTTCGCCTTTGCCGCGGTAATGCAGAACTCGCAGAATTTGGCTACGAGTCGCTGCGCATTACCGCTAGATGTCACGGCTCGCGTTTGCTACGAAGTCGCGGTATATCGAGGCGAACCGAAAGCCGAGGCCTCGTAGCAAGGCCAGCCGTGACCCGCCCCGCTCGAAAATCTTATGCTAATGCTCGGCCAAGTTCGTGTGTAACGTACACTCGTGTACGTACACTGCGAGAATGTATTTCTCACTACATGTACAGCCGAGCATGCTAAACATTCAAGTTTGATGTTCTACAATAACGACAAACGTCGTTGGCATCTCGCTCTTTGACAGAGCGGGTTTATTAATTATTAACACATTTGTTAATAACATTTATTAACAATTCAAATTATCTCCGTTCATTTTCGCGAACGGAGGTAAAAAACGACAAACGTCGTTGGCATCTCGCTCTTTCACAGAGCGGGTTTATTAATTATTAACACATTTGTTAATAACATTTATTAACAATTCAAATTATCTCCGTTCACTTTCGCGAATGGAGGTAAAAAACGACAAACGTCGTTGGCATCTCGCGCTTTCACAGAGCGGGTTTATTAATTAACATTTGTTAATAACATTTATTTATTAACAATTCAAATTATCTCCGTTCATTTTCGCGAACGGAGGTAAAAAACAACAAACGTCGTTGGCATCTCGCTCTTTGACAGAGCGGGTTTATTAATTATTAACACAATTGTTAATTTATTAACAGTTTAAATTATCTCCGTTCATTTTCACGAACGGAGATAAAAACGACAAACGTCGTTGGCATCTCGCTCTTTGACAGAGCGGGTTTATTAATTATTAACACATTTGTTAATTTATTAACAATTCAAATTATCTCCGTTCATTTTCACGAACGGAGATAAAAAACGACAAACGTCGTTGGCATCTCGCTCGTTGACAGAGCGGGTTTATTAATTAACATTTGTTAATAACATTTATTTATTAACAATTCAAATTATCTCCGTTCATTTTCGCGAACGGAGGTAAACAACAACAAACGTCGTTGGCATCTCGCTCTTTGACAGAGCGGGTTTATTAATTATTAACACAATTGTTAATTTATTAACAGTTTAAATTATCTCCGTTCATTTTCACGAACGGAGATAAAAACGACAAACGTCGTTGGCATCTCGCTCTTTGACAGAGCGGGTTTATTAATTAACATTTGTTAATAACATTTATTTATTAACAATTCAAATTATCTCCGTTCATTTTCGCGAACGGAGGTAAACAACAACAAACGTCGTTGGCATCTCGCTCTTTGACAGAGCGGGTTTATTAATTATTAACACATTTGTTAATAACATTTATTAACAATTCAAATTATCTCCGTTCATTTTCGCGAACGGAGGTAAAAAACGACAAACGTCGTTGGCATCTCGCTCTTTCACAGAGCGGGTTTATTAATTATTAACACATTTGTTAATAACATTTATTAACAATTCAAATTATCTCCGTTCACTTTCGCGAATGGAGGTAAAAAACGACAAACGTCGTTGGCATCTCGCGCTTTCACAGAGCGGGTTTATTAATTAACATTTGTTAATAACATTTATTTATTAACAATTCAAATTATCTCCGTTCATTTTCGCGAACGGAGGTAAAAAACAACAAACGTCGTTGGCATCTCGCTCTTTGACAGAGCGGGTTTATTAATTATTAACACAATTGTTAATTTATTAACAGTTTAAATTATCTCCGTTCATTTTCACGAACGGAGATAAAAACGACAAACGTCGTTGGCATCTCGCTCTTTGACAGAGCGGGTTTATTAATTATTAACACATTTGTTAATTTATTAACAATTCAAATTATCTCCGTTCATTTTCACGAACGGAGATAAAAAACGACAAACGTCGTTGGCATCTCGCTCGTTGACAGAGCGGGTTTATTAATTAACATTTGTTAATAACATTTATTTATTAACAATTCAAATTATCTCCGTTCATTTTCGCGAACGGAGGTAAACAACAACAAACGTCGTTGGCATCTCGCTCTTTGACAGAGCGGGTTTATTAATTATTAACACAATTGTTAATTTATTAACAGTTTAAATTATCTCCGTTCATTTTCACGAACGGAGATAAAAACGACAAACGTCGTTGGCATCTCGCTCTTTGACAGAGCGGGTTTATTAATTAACATTTGTTAATAACATTTATTTATTAACAATTCAAATTATCTCCGTTCATTTTCGCGAACGGAGGTAAACAACAACAAACGTCGTTGGCATCTCGCTCTTTGACAGAGCGGGTTTATTAATTAACATTTGTTAATTTATTAACAATTCAAATTACCTCCGTTCATTTTCGCGAACGGAGATAAAAACGACAAACGTCGTTGGCATCTCGCTCTTTGACAGAGCGGGTTTATTAATTATTAACACATTTGTTAATTTATTAACAATTCAAATTATCTCCGTTCATTTTCGCGAACGGAGGTAAAAAACGACAAACGTCGTTGGCATCTCGCTCTTTGACAGAGCGGGTTTATTAATTAACATTTGTTAATAACATTTATTTATTAACAATTCAAATTATCTCCGTTCATTTTCGCGAACGGAGGTAAAAAACAACAAACGTCGTTGGCATCTCGCTCTTTGACAGAGCGGGTTTATTAATTATTAACACAATTGTTAATTTATTAACAGTTTAAATTATCTCCGTTCATTTTCACGAACGGAGATAAAAACGACAAACGTCGTTGGCATCTCGCTCTTTGACAGAGCGGGTTTATTAATTATTAACACATTTGTTAATTTATTAACAATTCAAATTATCTCCGTTCATTTTCACGAACGGAGATAAAAAACGACAAACGTCGTTGGCATCTCGCTCGTTGACAGAGCGGGTTTATTAATTAACATTTGTTAATAACATTTATTTATTAACAATTCAAATTATCTCCGTTCATTTTCGCGAACGGAGGTAAACAACAACAAACGTCGTTGGCATCTCGCTCTTTGACAGAGCGGGTTTATTAATTAACATTTGTTAATAACATTTATTTATTAACAATTCAAATTATCTCCGTTCATTTTCGCGAACGGAGGTAAAAAACAACAAACGTCGTTGGCATCTCGCTCTTTGACAGAGCGGGTTTATTAATTAACATTTGTTAATAACATTTATTTATTAACAATTCAAATTATCTCCGTTCATTTTCGCGAACGGAGGTAAACAACAACAAACGTCGTTGGCATCTCGCTCTTTGACAGAGCGGGTTTATTAATTATTAACCCAATTGTTAATTTATTGACAATTCAAATTATCTCCGTTCATTTTCGCGAACGGAGGTAAACAACAACAAATGTCGTTGGCATCTCGCTCTTTGACAGAGCGGGTTTATTAATTATTAACACATTTGTTAATTTATTAACAATTCAAATTATCTCCGTTCATTTTCGCGAACGGAGGTAAACAACAACAAATGTCGTTGGCATCTCGCTCTTTGACAGAGCGGGTTTATTAATTATTAACACATTTGTTAATTTATTAACAATTCAAATTATCTCCGTTCATTTTCGCGAACGGAGGTAAAAAACGACAAACGTCGTTGGCATCTCGCTCTTTGACAGAGCGGGTTTATTAATTAACATTTGTTAATAACATTTATTTATTAACAATTCAAATTATCTCCGTTCATTTTCGCGAACGGAGGTAAAAAAACAACAAACGTCGTTGGCATCTCGCTCTTTGACAGAGCGGGTTTATTAATTATTAACACATTTGTTAATTTATTAACAATTCAAATTATCTCCGTTCATTTTCACGAACGGAGATAAAAAACGACAAACGTCGTTGGCATCTCGCTCTTTGACAGAGCGGGTTTATTAATTAACAATTGTTAATTTATTAACAATTCAAATTACCTCCGTTCATTTTCGCGAACGGAGATAAAAACGACAAACGTCGTTGGCATCTCGCTCTTTGACAGAGCGGGTTTATTAATTAACATTTGTTAATTTATTAACAATTCAAATTACCTCCGTTCATTTTCGCGAACGGAGATAAAAACGACAAACGTCGTTGGCATCTCGCTCTTTGACAGAGCGGGTTTATTAATTAACATTTGTTAATAACATTTATTTATTAACAATTCAAATTATCTCCGTTCATTTTCGCGAACGGAGGTAAAAAACAACAAACGTCGTTGGCATCTCGCTCTTTGACAGAGCGGGTTTATTAATTATTAACACATTTGTTAATTTATTAACAATTCAAATTATCTCCGTTCATTTTCACGAACGGAGATAAAAAACGACAAACGTCGTTGGCATCTCGCTCTTTGACAGAGCGGGTTTATTTATTAACATTTGTTAATTTATTAACAATTCAAATTACCTCCGTTCATTTTCGCGAACGGAGATAAAAACGACAAACGTCGTTGGCATCTCGCTCTTTGACAGAGCGGGTTTATTAATTAACATTTGTTAATAACATTTCAATTCAAATTATCTCCGTTCATTTTCGCGAACGGAGATAAAAAACGACAAACGTCGTTGGCATCTCGCTCTTTGACAGAGCGGGTTTACGAGGATAAGAGCGACAGCGGTCGCTGGGACCTCACCTTGTTGCAGCAAGACAGATTTTATGAACGTATGTTCATTTTTAAAAATGCGTCGGAAATGGCACTTAGGAAGTGCCTGGGAAACGCCCACCCACACTAACCCACTTATAACTCGTATAAGTACATTTCCGTTCTTCCCAACGCTGAAAACACGCTACGTCGTATTTTGGCGTCGATACGCTTATGCGTGTATCGTCATACCTGTATGTATTTAACCACAGGGGAATAACGCTAATTTGCGAGATTTTACCATTTCAGCTAAGTGGCGGCGCATTTTTGATACATCCTGTGAATACTTGCGATGTGCAGGATCATCTTCTAATGCAATCGCCGTCGCAAAAGCAATCGCATAAACGCCGCAACTGAACGAGTCAGGTTGCTTCGTCACTGGCTGGAGAATTATATCTCCGTCACCGACATACGGGTATCGTTTTACGATATACCTCTTTTCGTCCGAGCTCAACAGCTCGTACTCCGAGCGGAGAAGACTATCGTAAATCATTAGCTTCATTCCATCGTAATGAAGACAGCACCAGTGGCTTGACATATTGCCACCAATTATCTGTATATCGGATCTGCCAACATCGTTGGGCTCGATAAACTGATAATATGCTGTATAGCAAGCAGGATTGCACTTGAATAGGCTATTTTCTTCCAAGATATTTTGGAACAAATCTATGCAAGTATCCGTCAATAAAGTATCTGGCTTCAAAATTATTGAAACGACTTCATCTACGGAAATGTCTTGCTTTAATCGATCGATTATCTTCCGATTTTCATCGGAACATACCATTTGATCGTCGCTCTCGATCGCGACCCAATCATTATTGCGATTGCATGCACCTTCTTGTACACCGGGAGAGGACGAGATATCGTCTCGTGTAGCGCCCGGGACAGGAGCGCTAGTGCGTACGGACGAAGCATTTTTTTTTCGTAGTGCTTCTTCCCGAGCCTGTACGATATAGTCAGGATCACGGATCGGCATATTCCTGCTACGTCGACTATCGATGATTTCTGGGAGTAGACAATTAATATAGAATTTGCATAACAATGCTTTCATGTGTGACTCCCAGAAATTATCGTCTCTGAGAACTGTTACCAGCTTCAGATCTGTGGAATTCCACAGCGCGAAGATACAATAGTCCCGCATCGTTATGTGCAATTGACCTTGCACCTGATAAAAATATGCGTGAGTCCGTCGCAGGACTCGCTTATCTTTTTTATCGAATATGCCTCTTAGGCAGGGTTTTTCGTCGATGGCGCTTTCTAAATCGCCATTTTGTGCCGAGAACGGACACTTGATTTCGACGATGCCATCGTCATCGATCAGTCCATCTGGAGACGCTCCTAGATAAGGAATCTCTCGATCGATGAAGAGACCGCAGGCAACAATTTTTTTGCCCAGTTTTTGTTCAACTACCTGTCGAGCTGCATTTTCGTTCGCAATTCCGTATTGTATGGCTACCGAGTCTAGGATCTTGGGATACCGAATACTCGCAACCATATTTGCACACGAGGTCGTGGGTAACATGCGGCATATCGGCCCGAATTGCGATGCCGTTATCATTTCAGTTCGCAACTGATGCCACAACTCGCAATTGCGTTGAGAAACTGTATCTCGTTCGATCTGTCTCGAACGTTGTTGATTCGATCGCAACTTAGACATATGGCGATCAACAAAAATGTCGAAAATTTCCTTTTCGATATCTGGCTTTTTAGCCGATGGACCGTAATCTTTGTCGGTCCCCTTAAATTGGCGCAGCCGACCACTGCACTCTCGCTGCTTATATACGCGGTCACGTATATTTTTGCGTTTCCTTATGCGTTCCATTCTCTGGATAGCGTTGGGGATTGCGCAGCGGTTACGGAGATATACTTTTGACAACACGGATTGCGTGTTGTGTTGTATCATAGCTCCGTAGCATCTCATTTGATATGAGTTTCGCATGCAATGATTAATTCGCTTGCCTGAATTCAATTTGTTGACAATTGAATTGCATCCCTCTGCCACGTTATTCGTAACATTTAGCAGTAAACTTTTGGCATGGCTGCTTAAATAACGAACTGCTTCGTAAATGGCAGGGTACATACCAATACCATGCAAAATTGGTAATATGTTTGTTTCCCCCTCGTTCGGTTCACAACAGAAAGGGAGGGCGGGACAATCGGTATGGTCGCCGAAAATATGACCGGGCAGAGCCAGTATGTCTTTGCAGAGTGCCTTTGTTTTCTCTGTCTCCGACATCATTTCTGCGTTACGCAGGTCTCTTGCATGCTCGACCAGTTTCCGAAGTTTCAGGCCACTGGACAAGACGCAGTGACGAATTTTCGTCACGTTCACTCTTTCTTTCACGGTAACATTGGCAAGTTTTGTTTTCGAGGCAACCCTCATTTTTCTGCACATGTTCCGGAATAAGTGATTGTTGCATTCGACTTTTTCGACAATAATACCGTATTTCATATACGGATTTGCATCTCGTATAGCCTGATATACGCTGCTGTCGCCATCCGCAATCAGAGTTCGATATATCAGGCCATTCGACGCGATGCTACTCGTGAAACCTTCGAGAATTATGTCGGTTTCCATTGCCGTTGAGCTGCGATCCCGGCCCCAGTTTTTATAACAAACATGAGGTGGGGGTGCCTTTTTATCCAGCACCTGTGCTCTCTCGCATGTCGCACAGTACTTATTGCGTACAGCAATAAATAGAGCCAATTTGCTTTGTTGGCCGAAAATCATAGCTGCGCCGGATAAAGCATCATGCTTACCACCGGCATACGAGCGTTTCGCCCAACAGCCATCCGCAATTACATTAATGTACGGGATGCCATCAATAACATGGCCTTTTTCCATCGCTATCGATCTTTCTATCGATGCTGCCCGTTCCCTTTCGGCTTCGGCAACGCCATGGAAATTATCGTACAATTTATCGCGATACTTGCGATATGTATTGGCGCTCATGGGTGGAACAGCCATTGCGGCCAATTGTTCTTCCATTATGTTGTATCCGGTACCTGAAGTGATGGTACCGCATACAGCACCTTTGTTGACGCCCATATCGTCACCTTCATTGGGGTCGGTCCAAATACTGAATGTGTAATTACACATTTGGCATTTGAAAAAAAGCAGCGTTCGCAAGCCACGATCGAGCGACTTAAATAATTTAAGGTCGCTGAAAGGGCATTGCAGTGCGGTATTGTGATTATCAAATTTTTTGTGCAATTCTTTCCACAAAAAATTGATATCGACAATCCGCCGACCATTGACGGCGGTCTCTACAATGCGACCTTTGTCCATAGGACCATTATCAATAACGAATGGTTCTATATTCTGCGAGCTGTTCGCAGCGAACCGCTTCGTCTGGGAACCAGATGAATCCGGTTCGTAACGCTCGTCATTTTCTCGATTACTAACAAGCGTTACATTTTCCTCTTTGTTGAAGAGAAGCGAGTCTACATTACTTAGACTGCTCGGTACACCGGGGATAGCTTCCGGGTCCTCGGGTGCATTGGCAACCCGGTTTTCGAATTCACCCATTACGGATGTTCGAGGGAAATTCGAATTTTCCCGAATATCGCACAAGTTTAGCGCGCTACATGTAGGCTTACCTACACTTACCACCTGCGCGGAGACTCCTGCTGCAGCCTGCGTCGCAGCAGTATCAAGGCCATTGGCCTTGTGGATCGGAGCACACCCATCTTTTACGGCAAGCTCCGCTAATCTAAAAGTTTGGCGACTGAAAAAAAAAACACCGATTAAAGCGCAGATCAGTCCACATTACAATTTAAAACCGCGGCTAAAATATAATGTGTTTTTTTTAGTTTTCATTAATAAATTGTTTATCAAGTATGTGTGGTTATTTCTTCATTTATCGTAAATCGTATTAATATATGATATATGTGTACAATAATTATTTACAGTAGCTCGTATAAGAATTTGTTTTCAGATATTTTTTAATACGGATAACTGAAAACATGAACATTAAAACTTCGAAAAAATAGACACAATCGTTTGCCCATTCTAAAACTAGGCTTAGTTTTCAAATTGACAAGAGTTTTCTACAAAAGAATTTTAAAAATATATATATACACTGCCTTTTACGTCTACCCCTCAAATTTCTTTCGAGTCCATAAAGAACATTTCAATATATATATATATATATATTCTATTAGCTATATATAGAGTAGGGGGTATTATTACTATTATTATCTATTACTATTTTCTCGTTGTACCGATAAAAAATCTCGATGTTTTCTTTCCGAAACTCAAAAAGCCATTTTTGCAGCCAATTTTCCATCAAATTAGATGAAACAAAGCTCAAAATGTGCGTTTTTTAATGCTCGAGGGCGTGAGAGTCTTATATTTTGCTAGAATCGGTGCATTTATAAACAATTATCTCATTTCTCCAATGATAAGCTGAATCTGCAAAATTTTTTTCAAAATTAAAAAAAAATACGACTCTCATGCCCTTTGTGCCACAATTCTCTATATGCCCTCCAAATTTTAATGCATATATATATATATATATAATAGAGAGGCAGTGGCACAGGGGTTAGCGTTCTCGGCTCTCAACTCGAGGGTCTCGGGTTCGATTCCCCGCCGGCACCAATGGAATTTTTCTATGTGTTTATTCTGTGCTCTCGGTGGTTCGGAACCCACCTAACCAAAAACTGTAGGTCCACCGAAGTGGTTGATGGTGGAAATGAGGATTGCGGTGATTGTAAGAGAGGACGAATGTAAAAACCCGCAAGGGTATACATTGGAAAAAGAAAGACACTACTACTATATATATATATTTTTTATTTCTATTAGCTACTATATATATAAAATATTATGTTATTAGTGGACTAAGGCGTTGTACCCTTGTCGTCTCACGGGGAGGATGTCGATGGTTCGACTCTATCTGCAATTTTTTCTTTTCACGACAAGAATTTAATAAATTTATATATTGAAACGGGTCCACCTGAAACAGAGAAATAAATTAGTATCGCCAGGGGGCGATCTTTCTCGTAAACAAAAGCACACAGTAATGAGTATAAATAGGGGCAAACACCCTCTCGAAATCACCTTACTTACCTTACTTACCTTACTCACCTTAGTCACTTTGGTTTCTTACCCGACTGTTGCCTTACGACGCTTGACGTCTCTACCACGGTAGAGACAACGAGTCTCGTCTGACTCTCGGAACGGTACAGATCTGAAAAGACAGAGAGACAATTAATTTCATATCAAAATTCGCGACTCACCTGAGAAGCAGCCGGCACCAACGACGAAGTTACTTGACAACGGTCCACAAATTCGACGAAGGGTCAACGACCCGAGGCATCAGCTGGAAGGAGGAAAGAAAAATCATATCGGGACGCTTGATCTAAATAAAAACCGAAACGACTCACCAGTCTACGGAGAATTCCAACAACACAGATACTCCGCACTAGACACACCGCGATTCGAGCAAAATGATTATTTATACGTAAAACGAAATATAAACAAGTCACACGCACACGCGTGACAAGAGAGGCCGCAGCCATATTGGCAAAACTCACGTATACACGAGACGACGCACCTCGAATAATCGCTAGCGCCACGATCAATCAATCGAGATCGATACGCATAGCGCGGTACTAATTAGAGCACCGGCGTCGATAATAAGGAGCAACTGTAATTACCCCGAAATGAATTCTCAATAAATTTCTTTGCCTTACCAACAGGATAGTAACCTATTTATTCTACCTCGAGTCCCGAACTTACCATAAAATTTAATGATTCGGGCAATACCGTTTCATTTGGCGCCCGAACAGGGACACGAGGTTTTAAAGAATAAATAAAAACCTGGGTAAATCGGCAAGTCGGGTCAACAGGATGGCGGAACCGACACCAGACATCATCGACGAAACTCCCGCCGAAGAAAGCGCACTCGGTATCACGCCAACAACCTCGCCCCAAGTAGGGCACAGCACGATGACAGAGAGGGAGCGGGTAAGAGCGAGCTCGGAAGCGTTACAACATGAAATTGATGAAAGCATACGCGTAATGCTGCGAGAGCTCAAAGAAATAAAAAATGAACAAACTCGGGAACGCCTGGCCACGAATGAACAGGTAACTGACCTAGACGAAAAATGCGTCCTGAGGTGCAGGCAAACACAGGAGATCGTGCGGCAAGAATTCCGAGAAGAAATCGATAGAGTGGTCGCACAGAACGATCGGAAGCTGACGATATCGCAGGATCTAATGAAGGCCGATATGGAAGAAATCGACCGCGCCCGTAAGACAGACTTCAACGACCTCGAGAAAAAGCTACAGATAACGAGAAGTAGCTTACACCAGCAAAACGAGCTAACAAAGACCACCGTAGAAATGGCCAAAAATAACAGAACGAGAATAGAAGAAGTGGAAGAAGAAATACGGAATCGACTATCGCAGACGGTAAATATGACCCAGGGTGGCTTAAACATAAGTCAAGCCTTCGCGGTAAAACAGAGACCCCCGACATTCAGCGGAGATGGTAAAGAGAGACCAATGAGATATCTCAGAGAATTTGAGCAATTTTGGGACCTCACTGGCAACACAAATTTGCATTACCTAATAAATCAGTCACTCCGCGAGGCAGCGAAAGACTGGTGGCGTGTAGTCGAGGACGACGTCTATACCATCGAGGATTTCGCGAAGAAATTCAAAGCTAGATACTGGAGTCAACAGATTCAGGACAAAATCAGCCGAAACTTAGAATTCGGGGCATATGAAATCGACGAACAGAAGGCAACCCGCGCTGAATACGCAACGAGAATCTTCAGCAACGCGAAGGACCTCACAAAGAAGCTCTCAAATGAAGAAGTCATCAGATACCTCAGCAACCACTTCAACGAGACGGTACGGTCCGCGGTCCAACTAGGCACCGTAAAAACCTTTGACGATTTCCTCGCCTTACTAGAGCGACTCGATGCATCAGGACCTCTCAACTCCCAAAGACGACGAAATCGACACGGAGAAAACGAGAGAGAAAGATTTCGATCATATCACGACTCATATAACGGGGGACAACGCCCCAGAGGAAACGAAAACACGAGAGATCAGTGGCAGCAGAGACAAAATCCTCCACATTCACGTCCGCAGTGGACATATAATAACCAGCAAAATCGCGATAACCGCGCATGGGAGAGGACATCGCAATCTCGGGAACCACGAATGGACCCAACGGCACCAGCATGGACGCCACCAGCACAACCGCAAAGTACGACGGAATCGACACCGAAAGAGCAGAACCAGGGAAACGAATAGCCGTTACGCCCGAGATTCACGTCCTGGAACAACAAGAAGGTGGCGTAACGGATGACGAACTCACGAAACACGAATTAGAACAAGCCAGGAGAAGACAAAAAAGGAACGTACAGAAGAGAGAGAGAGAGAAGAGAAAGAAAGAAAGTAGAACGAATCGGGACGCAACGAAAATATCAAATATAACCGAGGACGTACAAAACGAGAACAAGCGTCAAGTAAGAAAAAAAGAACAAAAGGAGTACGAAAGCTATGAACAACCAAATGAATATTTGATGGAAGAAGGGAAAAACAATTATCAGATAAGAGTAACGAAGAGCCCAGAAATCGAAGTAAAGCTTGAAAACAAGACAAGCCTCAAAATGCTCATCGATAGCGGGAGTGAAGTATCCGGATTGTCGGAAGAGTGCTATAATAGAGTACAAAAGGACGTACAGGAATGTCCGATGTTACCAGTAACCGGCGGAGAGGTACAGGGAGCGTTCAGCGGACAGGTGACCAGGATACAGAAGAGTTTGTTTGCAGAGATCGCTATTGGTGAAGCAAAAGCTATATTACAACTCATGATAATTCCAAAACTAAAACGAGAGGCTATCTTAGGAATAGACGGCATGCGAGCAATGAGAATGACGATTGACGCTGCAAAGGATCAGGTGTGTGTCGACGGGAAAGTGGTGCTGGTATTAGAAGAAGAAAGGTGGAGTGAACCGAAGAGGAGGGAAATAGACGAACTTGGCCAAATAAGGGCGGTGACGGCAATAAGAGAGGAGGTTTTAACGAGAGGAGAAATTGAAGGGAAAAGTAGGGAGATAAAAGGAGTTTCGGAGGCCATACGCAGCAAGTTTGTAGATCTCATTTGGAAATACCACCACATATTCACACGACGACCAGGGAGGATGACGGCATACATCCACAAATTACACTTGAAAGATCCAAAGCCATATGTAAATCGATCATACCCGATACCGATGAAATATCGCGAAAGTGTGAGAGAAGAAATAGCACGCATGCTCCGGCACGGGGTAATAGAAAGAGCAAACAGCCAATACATCAATCCGATGGTAACAGTAGTAAAAAAGGATGGCACGGTTCGGCTGTGTCTAGACGCCCGGCAGCTGAACAAAAATCTGAAAGAGGACCACGATTCGGCACCATCCATCGAAGAGATATTCCAGCAATGTAAAGGAATGCGCACCATGTCCAGCTTGGATATGACCAGTAGTTTTTGGCAGATCCCACTTCATGAGGACTCAAGACCGTACACCGCCTTCTTACATGAAGGACGGTGCTACTAATTCACGGTGACACCTTTCGGAATGAAAACGAGCACGGCAAGTCTCATCAAAGGCCTCGAAATAGTCTTAAAAGACATAGGACCATCGGTCATAAGTTTCGTAGATGACATCTTATGCATGTCAGCAAGCACTGAAGAGCACCTTAATCACCTCGAGGAACTCCTGAGAAGAATCGAGCAGAATGGGATGACGCTCAACTTAAAAAAATCAGTATTCTTCCGACAAGAAATAAAAGTTCTTGGGCACGTACTCACAACCGAGGGAATACAACCAGAAGCTGAGAAAATTGCGGCAATACGAGAATTCCCAAGACCGACAAATCCAAGAACATTACGTGGGTTCCTCGGTCTTATCAACTTTTATTCAAGGTTCACAAGCAAACATGCCGAAGAGACAATACCGCTGCTCGAACTGATAAAGAAGGGTGCAACTTGGCAATGGACCGAGAAACATGAGAAGGCATTCCAAAAAGTGAAAACATTATTCACAGAAAGCGTCGTACTAAAAAACCCGGATGTAACAAAACCATACTGGCTAACCACGGACGCCAGTGATTACGCTCTCGGTGCAGTACTCGAACAAGAAGACAACGATAGAAAGAGGGCAGTAATAGCATTCGCCAGCAGAACATTAAAAGGTCCAGAAATCCGTTACATGACGACGGAGAAAGAGCTGTTAGCCGTCGTATGGGCACTGCAAAAATTCAGAACGTATCTTTTAGGTGCAAAGGTACATGTAAGAACGGACCACAAGGCAGTCACCTTCCTCCAAACATGCCGATTCGCTGGGGACAGACTGTTAAGATGGGCGCTGGCGATACAGGATTATAACCTGACGATCGAACACTGCCCAGGAAAAGAAAACGTCGTAGCCGACTGGTTGAGCCGACCATACGACGAAGGCATGAATACGCAAGGCGGAAAGAGAGTAACAATAGCAACAACATGGGCAACGGACTTTAGCAACAAAATGAAAAATGACTTTGAACGACTCGGTGAAATACAAAGAACGGATCCGGCAACAAAGGAGGCATGGAAACTTGCCGAAAATAAAAACGAAAAAACTAAATACCGAATCCAAGACAAGCACCTGCAGGTAAAAACTCGCATGGGAATTTGGAAGACCCTAGTTCCATCGGAGATTATCGAACGACTGATTCAGGAAAGTCACGAGATGTATGGACACGTCGGAGCCAGAAAATTACATAAAGTACTGGACGAGGAATTCACATGTCCGCACCTCGCCAAAAGAACACGACAGGTGATAGCAAGATGCGACACCTGCCAACGGAATACAAAACCGAACTTCACGAGTCACGCAAAGATGCAGACAATCATACCAGAAGCGCCGGGAGACTTATTATCTATCGATTTTTTTGGTCCACTTCCCCCCGCCCAAGGAGGCGTAAAACACATATTGGTGACCATCGATGCATTTACAAAATTCGTCAAGCTATACCCGCTACAGAAAGCCAATGCGGCGGCAACAATCCGAAAAATCTTCCTCGACTACATTCCCAAATATGGAAAACCAAAACGCATACAGTTCGATCACGGCACGCAATTCACATCCAAAATATGGCTGGAGAAATTGGAAAAGGAGAAAATCCAGAAAGTCTTTTCATCAATTCGGCATCCACAAGGAAATATTGTGGAACGGGTGAACAGAGAACTAGCAAGGTTTTTTCGTACTTTGTTGGATGATAACCACGCGGCATGGGCGAAATGACTTCCCACAATCGAAACATGCATTAACGACGTCTATCACGATACCACTGAGGAAGTGCCATCGGAGATCCACACCAGAAAAAGACCGGAACGAGCATGGAAGAAATGGTTCTTATCAGAAGACCCAAAACAACTAAATGAAAACGACTACGAAAAGAAAATAGCCCTAATCAAGGAGAGAATCCGAAAAAAAGGAATAGCAAGAGCACAAAGATTCGACGAAACGCACAAAACGACCACGTTTAATGAAGGGGACCTGGTGCTAGTAAGAGCGCTCAACGTCTCGGACCCGAAAAATAAAAGGGCCGCGAAATTTATGCCCTTGTATGAAGGCCCATATCGAATAAAAAGATGCGTAGCACTGGCGACGTATCTCCTCGAGGATCCCTCGACGAAAAAGGAGAGGAAAGTTCCACGCGTGTCTCCTGAAGCAGTACGTCCAACCGGAAAAACCTACAGAGCAAAAGAAAAAGCATTAGGAAAAAGGATTATAAAAAAAAAAAAAAAAAAAAAAAAAAACACTGATGACAAAGAGCTACGAATAAAAATAAAAATAACGATAAGAAGCTACAAAAAAAAAAAAGATTTAAGTATCTAAAATAGTTCTTACAGGATCAAGAGATCAAAAAGGGTACGATTGAAAGCGACTAAGAATTTAAAATTTAAAAGAAAGCGAGAAATTAAGAATTCAAGTTTACAAGGCATTAAGGATTTAATTTAAGCAAACAAAGGAACTCGAATATAATCCAATATTCGGTGAGCGAGCCGTAAGTGGATCAAAACAAAAAAAAAAAAAAAAAAAAAAAAAAAATTTTTTTCCTCTCGCACCACGAAAACCGTTGCGAACAGCAACGAGGAAAGTCAAATCAGTGTAATAACCGAAATGGAGAAGAAAACCGATAAACGTGACGAAAAGGAAAAGGCGGCAAACCAAACTCACGCAAACCAGCAAAAAAAGGAAAAATTATTAAGAAAAAAATTACGGAAGGCCGAGAAACAACGAAAGCACCGGCAAGAAAAACAAAATAAAAACGTCATAGAAAATATCTTCGAATTAACACTAATAACGGATACCAATATCAGAAGTTGGTATCCGGGGAAATCACTCGGACTGTAAGAGAGGGGAGCATCAAATCGGCCGGTACAATTAGTTCACCGAGAGACACGAGCGAGTCAAAACGTAATAATGGAATATCAAACCGTCGACACGAACGAGATGAGAGGGAAAACATACAACGTCCAGATATCGGCGATGGGATCCCCAAACCATCTCTACCTACATGTGAGGACACCAAATAACGATCCGCGGCGAATAATTACACGCATGAGATGCGTGTCAAAAAGGACCGCCGAGGTAATGCATTGTATGGAGGAGGAGCTATATCCGGGAAAAGCGATCTTCTACCACGACGGCCAAAAATTCCATCGAGCAACGGTGATGCAGTACGAATACGGTCAGGCATGGTTGTGGCTGGGTGACCACGGGGACGACATTGATACAGAGATTGAGAGGTGCTACACGCCAACACAATGGGCTAAAGAATACCCACTCGCTACTGTGACGTGCGCCATCCGGGATCTTATACCCTATGACGAAGATGAGTACGACGACGAAATGTGCGAAAAACTCCTAAATTACGTACAACAGCGAACATGGCAGGCTACGTTCGAAAACGACCGACCAGAAGGACAGGCGTTGTGGGGACACCTGCGCCAAGAGGACGGAAGATCATTTGAGGAGATTGCCGAAATATTCGGAGCGGCGAAGAGATCAAAAAAACCGGTCCCATTCATATGGAGCACTCCTGGACCTCTGATGTGCGATCCCGTATATGGCATGCGGAAAATTAAAAACAACATGCCATATAATCCGATAACGGTCGCCCCAACGGTCGCACCGACGACATCGGCTTTCCCCGGCGACGACATCGACGATCCGGAGTGGTGGGAGGACCTCGAGACCCTCATCCTGGAGGACGAATCCGACGAGGAACCGACCACGGAGAGCCGTTTCCAGTGGCTGTGGCCGCACGCCGACGACTGTTAGGAAGAGTGAGACATAAGTGGAAAAGTTTTTGGTTAAATATTTTTTTGTTATTTTCGTTGTTCAAAACGAACCAGTGGACAGTTTTGACAAGACAATTAAAAACTCAAAGTTTTCATAATGAATATAAAAAAAAAAAGAAAAAAAGAAAAAAAAAAAAAAAAAAAATTTTGAAAGTGAACAAATAATAAGAAGTTTTTTTTTTGTTGTAAGAAATGGAAGAAGTTGTGTTCTCTAAAAATAAGAATAATTAATAATAAGTTTTTTTTTTTTGAATTTTTGTACATAAAGTAGGCATAATAAGAAGTTTTTTTTTTGTTGTAAGAAATGGAAGAAGTTGTGTTCTCTAAAAATAAGAATAATTAATAATAAGTTTTTTTTTTTAATTTTTGTACATAAAGTAGGCATAATAAGAAGTTTTTTTTTGTTGTAATAAATGGAAGAAGTTGTGTTCTCTAAAAATAAGAATAATTAATAAGAAGTTTTTTTTTTTTGAATTTTTGTACATAAAGTAGGCATAATAAGAAGTTTTTTTTTGTTGTAATAAATGGAAGAAGTTGTGTTCTCTAAAAATAAGAATAATTAATAAGAAGTTTTTTTTTTTTGAATTTTTGTACATAAAGTAGGCATAATAAGAAGTTTTTTTTTTGTTGCTCATAGTGAGGCATGAAGCCCAGAACCAAATTTTTTTTATATGGCTTCAATAATGTAAGCAAATCTTTCTTTTGGTGACACATAAATGTAGACATACAGCGATAGAAAGAAACTGAAATGAAAGTACTCTTACCTGTCATAATAAAAAAAAAAAAAAAAAAAAAAAAAAAGGAGCGCCGAAGCAAAGATAAATCCAAGGAAGGGATTTTCCTTCCCGACCCAGCGACAAAGAAGGCATGCTGTGTCACTCAGGAAAATCCGGGGGACAATGAAACGGGTCCACCAGAAACAGAGAAATAAATTAGTATCGCCAGGGGGCGATCTTTCTCGTAAACAAAAGCACACAGTAATGAGTATAAATAGGGGCAAACACCCTCTCGAAATCACCTTACTTACCTTACTTACCTTACTCACCTTAGTCACTTTGGTTTCTTACCCGACTGTTGCCTTACGACGCTTGACGTCTCTACCACGGTAGAGACAACGAGTCTCGTCTGACTCTCGGAACGGTACAGATCTGAAAAGACAGAGAGACAATTAATTTCATATCAAAATTCGCGACTCACCTGAGAAGCAGCCGGCACCAACGACGAAGTTACTTGACAACGGTCCACAAATTCGACGAAGGGTCAACGACCCGAGGCATCAGCTGGAAGGAGGAAAGAAAAATCATATCGGGACGCTTGATCTAAAGAAAAACCGAAACGACTCACCAGTCTACGGAGAATTCCAACAACACAGATACTCCGCACTAGACACACCGCGATTCGAGCAAAATGATTATTTATACGTAAAACGAAATATAAACAAGTCACACGCACACGCGTGACAAGAGAGGCCGCAGCCATATTGGCAAAACTCACGTATACACGAGACGACGCACCTCGAATAATCGCTAGCGCCACGATCAATCAATCGAGATCGATACGCATAGCGCGGTACTAATTAGAGCACCGGCGTCGATAATAAGGAGCAACTGTAATTACCCCGAAATGAATTCTCAATAAATTTCTTTGCCTTACCAACAGGATAGTAACCTATTTATTCTACCTCGAGTCCCGAACTTACCATAAAATTTAATGATTCGGGCAATACCGTTTCAATATATAAAAATAAAAATGTATTAAATTCTTGCCGGGAAAATAAAAAATTGTAGATAGAATCGAACCACCGACATCCTCCCCGTGAAACAAGGGTAGGGGAGACCGAGGTGGGTTGACACAATTTTTACATTACCAGTTATATCTCGGCTGATTATAGTCTTACATGTGTAAAACTTATAGTTTTAGGTAGCTAGTTGCATACCCTATTTCATTTATTACAATTAGTAAGCATAATTAAACCCCTTCTGTGAAATATTTCAAAAACACCAAACCAACTCCCAACGTTTCAACTCTCCTAGTACCGAGGTAAGTTGACACAGCGTTCAAGGTGAGTTGAAACATTTTAGAATTATGGTTTAAAATTCAATGAAAAGCTGTATATAAGAGAAAAATGTTTTTAATTTATAAAATAAAACAGAAACAAATTACTTCTTTGAAGTCAACTAATAAAAACGTATTCTTACTTAATATTTAGATTAATAACAAAGGCACATAATCAGTCTTTCATTAGGAACAATACTTATGGACTTACAACTACTAAAATTACTTTTTTAAAACAATTGGAGGCACATAATAAGAATCATTTTACTAGTTAACATTTGGTAGATAATTCAAATGCTTAAAATCAACAATAACTTCACAACAGTCAAAACTAAATAAAATAATTTAGTCGGACAAACAGTTTTGGCACACGTAATTAATTTCTCCTCCTGTGCATTCTTCATGAGACCATCCCTTACAGTGTAAACATTGAATCCATTGTTCATTCGGTCTACTGTTTGAAAATGGTTCCAAACAAAACAAACAGAAACAATCATCATCTGTGTCTTCTTCAACGTCAGCCTTTACACTTTTATTTATTTTCATCGACTTTCCTTTCTTTCTTCCTCTTTTGTTTGATTTGTCTGCATCGAAAATCTGTCTCTTGGCTTGTTTTAACTTTCTGGTAGCTTCTATAGCTTCCAAAGCATTTTTTTCTGGAGTGTCGGTCAACACCGCTGATTTGACTTTCCTTCTATTAGTATTGTTTTTTCTCGGTAAAGCTTTAGGTAAAGGTCTTATGACCTCTGGTGAGAACACCGCATTATTAGTAACTGAAGAAATGGTTTCTTCTTCTATAAATGCACTGGAAGTAGAAGCGATTGGGTCATTGGGTGCAGTGTTTGTTGGTAACATATTCACAGAATCTTCGACCGAAATATTATTTGTGTCTACAAAAGAAGTTGTAGCAGTAGGAGCGCTTTGTGCTGCTACGTTTGCCAAATTATTATTGCTTGTTTCATTTTGTTGCACATTTATGGGACGGTCTGTGACTTGAGAAGGCAAAAAATCTTCTTCTGAGAAGATATCTGGATTAAATGGCCAAATGCCAGAAGCTGAGAATCCAGAGGTTATATTTTTCCCCGTGACTGCTATATCGACAGATGTCTTGACGATCCCAGGAATATCATATATCGTCATCGTCTTGGCGGGATTTGAACGCATCCAGCTATCGCAAGAAGCATTGATTGCTTTTTTTAATGGGCCAAACACGGCACGGTCCAAGGGCTGTAATTTGTGGGTACAATGTGGTGGAAATGTCAGTAGTATTATCCCATTTTCTTTGCAAAATTGTATGTTCTTCACAGCTATGTGAGAACTGTGATTGTCAAGGATCAAGAGGACGTTATGATCACTAACAGAAGGCCTGACGTGGTTCTTAAAGTGTTTTAAGAATATACAAAAATCATCTTCCTGCATCCAACCTGAAGTGTTACCTGTCCCAATGCAACCAATTGGGCCATCACGAACGAAATGATCAGCATAACGTTTTCTTGGGAAAATAAACATTGGAGGGACATGGTTTCCTATAGCGTTTACAGCTAGAGCCACTGTGACGAGGGTACCCCTCTCTGCTGATGTCATGGCACTTATCTGCTTTGCGCCCTTGCGAGCAATAATTCTATTGGGTTTTTGGACCGTTGTAACTCCCGTTTCATCTACGTTCCATATATTAGCTGCCTCAAATCGATATTGTTCAAGCAAACGTTTATAGTTGTCGAAAAAGAGGTTCACATTAGCTCTATTGAAACTAGTTGCTCTAGCTAGGCTTGTGGCTTGAGGTGTTCGCAGAGACAATATTGGATGGCGGGCCATAAACAACCTAAGCCAGACTTCACCAGCCATTTCATTTGCAGCCCAAGAAGCAGGATACTTTTTATTATATTGTTTGGCAAGTTGGAAAGCAAGTCGTCTAGCTTCTTTAGCGCTTAGACCATAGTTAGTTGCTGAACATAATAGAAGATATTCACATAGAATATTTTCTTCTTCTGCAGAAAATATAAATTGTTGGGCATACCCCATAGTGACTTCATTTTGTTGATCACCATTTTGTGATTTTAGTTTTTTTATGTAACGATGTAGAGAAGAGTAATTCAAGTTGTATGAATTTGCTGCATCCCGTAAGCTTTTTCCTCTTTGAATGACCTCTTCTGCCGCTAATTTATAAATTTCCGTACTGGTTTCACCTCTATTACTTTTTCTGGTGTATTTATTCGGCATTCTGAAAAAAATAATAAGTAATATTATAATACCGAGGAGAGTTGAAACAAACGAGGTGAGTTGACACAAGCTGTGTCAACTTACCTCGGCGAAAAAAAACCGACTTTCTACATTCGAACAATAAAATCACCTTGAATATCACAATTTTTGCACAAAATGACACTTTAGTATGAAAGTTTAATAAACAACCTATATTAGGATCACCAATTTGTCAAACAATAATTAAAACTACCTAGTAAAATATGCAGTCAAAAAAAATTACGAATACTTACTTTTGCTCAATTTTTTGGCACAAAGCTCGTAGCAACACAACCGCTCGCCGGACGCCGTCGACGTGTACGGACGGGTCACCCAGCGCGCCCGTGTGATTCTAAATGCGTTGTTGCCAAACTTCTAACGGTTATAGTTTTCGAGATATAGGTACTGTGTCAACTCACCTCTGTGTTAACCCTCCTCGGTCTCCCCTACAGCGCCTTAGCCCACTAATAACATAATATTTTATTTATATATACATAATATATATACTGCACGCACGCATGCGCGCGCGTGCCCACATACACACACACACACACACACGCACACACATTTATGTATATAAATATATATAAACCGGCCGATATATATATATATATATATATATATGTAAAGAAAGTACCTATACATTCTCCAATTTCGAAAATGCCGCGCTTCTCAGGTTCCGCGCGCCGTTTATATGAATCTTCGGCAGAAAGATAAATAGTTAGTATCACCCAGAGCATACGCGTGAGAGGTCGTGAAAAGTACGAGTAGAGTGAAGAGAGAACGGATAATAATAGTAAACCCTAATTGCCATTTCTTTGTTCACAGGTAGGAGTGTAAAGAATGTAAATATTGTAAATAATTGTTATTAAGTGGAGTAATGAATAAAAAATTTTCGATTCTCTTTGTTCACAGAGAAACATATTTCGGTTTGCATTATTTGCCCAATAATAATTGTCTTATATATATATATATATATATATATATATATATATATATATATATTGTAACGGGAGATAGTACATCGACGACAAGCAAAGCTGAACAACAAATTAAACATACAGTTCACGGAGTTCCCGGCAGAGGGACAATAAACAAAATCCGCTCTCGCCAACGAGATAGCAACGAGCAACAAATATAAGGCCAACGAAATGAACAACTGATACCAATCTTTCGGTCAAAGCTCGATAAAGAGTACTCGTCATCTGATCGATACAGTAGTACAACGGTGGGTGACTGTTTGAGGCCCGACATTATCACGCAAGTGTTAAGTCGGAGAGGCTCATGTGTTGTTAAGCCCGAGGAAACTGTATACGAGAAGAAGTCAAGGAAATTTAAAACGCCCGAGAACTGACCAGTACACTGTACCGTCAGCTGTCTCTCCGGCGGCCATCATCGTATCGATAGAGGAAGAGAGAGAGATAGAGGGACGACACATCGAGAGACTTCAGAGACGCCACACACCAACACACCAACACCGTCTCGACGAGACACAACACACCGACATACACATCGGAGCGGATTTGATCATCGAGGATATATCGAACCCATAAGAACGAGACAGGACGCGGCTACGCTGGAGGAAGAGAGAGACGGCCGAACGAACAAGCAGCACGGTGGCGACTCAGAAACCAAAACAACACAGTTACACACGAATATAGCAAAATCAAAACAATCCACATACAATACAGATGAGCTACAGTGCCATTTAAATTTCACACTGTATTTAATCTAAATTTTAATAAATTTTATCGATTTTATGAGTGCGTTTTTCAAATTTTCTTCAGCTCCTGCTCGAGTCTCGAACAAAAATAAAATACTGAAACCGCAATACGTTTCAATATATATATATATATATCGGCCGGTTTATATGTGTGTGCGTGTTCGTGCGTATAATTATATATATATATAAGACAATTATTATTGGGCAAATAATGCAAACCTATATAATTACATTTCATTGTCAGTGGCTAATAACAATATTATATTATTAGAATAAGAGGAGATAAGGTGGGAGAGATGGAGATGATGTTTTATATAATAAGATACAATTCGTTATTAAATACTTTTGTATTTATTGAACAATTTATAAACAAATATTTTTAATCGCGTTGCGTTCTTTTTTGCAGACGCCTCAATTGGGCGTCTGTCTTTCGTTGCCTAGCAATGAGCTCGCGCTCTTTATTTTTGTCCGACATTTTTCGGATTGTTGTTTTTGCTGTCTGTAGCTGCTCTTTTAAATTTTGGGCGTACTCCCACCATTGGTACGCCCTTGTTTTCGCCAACGCCAGTTGTTCGTTGATCTCTGGTGCCGGTGGAATAGGAACATGTTCCCGTCGCAACGGGACATCAATATGTTCATGTGCCCTCGGCGCACGAACATGTGCCGGTGGCGCATGAACATGTGCCGGTGGCGCATGATCATGTGTCGGCGGGGCATGAAGATGTGCCATCGGCGCATGAGCATGTACCGATGGCGCATGAACATGTGCCGGTGGCACATGAACACGTGGCAATGGAGCATGTCCCCATTCCCACGGCACCGGTGCCGGATGCACGGTCCCAGTTTCGGCGAGTACGCTTGCCGCTTTTTTTCCCGGTTTCTGTAAAAAGAAAATTGTATAATATTTTTCTATTACCTTTGTTATTCGACGGTTATTAACTAAGTATAGCACTGACCTTTGATCGCGCTACCGTGCCTGCGAGGGGCCACGGGTCACCCCATGATGGCCCAGGCGGTGGCGTGGCTGGTGGTGGTGGTGGTGATGGTGGTGGTGGTGGTAGTGGTGATGATGGTGGTTGTGGTGATGGTAGTGGTGGTAGTGGTTTTTGGCCACTTGATTTCTATAACAAAAATTCATTGCATAATAATTATTTTCAGATCTTCGACTATTTTATTTATTTTATTTGTTTTATTTATTTTATTTATTTTATTTATTTCATTTATTTCATTTATTTTATTTATTTTATCTATTTTATCTATTTTATTTATTTTATCTGTTTTATCTGTTTTATCTATTTACATAAAATAGATAAAATAGATAAAATAAATAAAGTAAATAAAATAAATAAAATAAATAAAGTAAATAAAGTAAATAAAGTAAATAAAGTAAATAAAATAAATAAAATAAATAAAATAAATAAAATAAATAACATAAATAAAATTAATAAAATAAATAAAATAAATAAAATAAATAAAATAAATAAAATAAATAAAATAAATAAAATTAATAAAATAAATAAAATAAATAAAATGTTAATGAACACTCACCATCGGTCAAGTGCGAGCGATAAAGGATGCGGGCGAGCAAGTGGCGAAAGGGGCGAGCGAGAGAGCGTGCGAGCGGGCGAGCGGCGAAAAGGGCGAGCGATCGAGCGTGCGAGAGAGCGTGCGAGCGGGCAAGCGGCGAAAAGGGCGAGCGAGCGAGCGTGCGAGCGAGAGGCGGAGGAAGTAGAATAAGGAAAAGGTAAATAGAATAAGGTAGTAGAATAAGGACATAGAGTAAGAAAATGTAAATAGGGAAGAATGTAAAGAAGAAGAAATGAAAGCCTTGTAACCGGGAAACAATAAATAAATAAACTCACCATCGGTTTAGAATTTTTTTTGGCCGCAGGAGCAGACGTTTGTTTTCCTGTAAAAAATCGAAATATTTATTAATATATAATATTGTTTCAATATAAATATTATTAAATTTAATCGTGATTATTTTCGCGATTAAGAATGATAAAAATTACTTACTTTTTCCTTTTCCACTCATAACTCCAAATGATTGTTTTCAAAATACGTGTATGTTGTTTGACACTTTTTTGAATACTGACTAAAAATTATGATGGTGGAAGCCACAAAATGCCACCCCGCCGCGCGAATAGAAGAGGGGATAAACAACGAAAAGTCGCGCCAAAAAGCGCCTAAGAAGTCGTCGCCTTACCTCCCGTAGAGAGGCGTGACGTCACGATTTATAGCAAATCAAATAACGCGCGAGAGATCGGCGGGCGAGGAAATGGGGGGGTGCACCGCTGTCGCGCGTCCTCACATTCGCCCGCTCGCGCCACCCCGCTCGCGCCACCCCGCGAACCTAGGAATAGCAAAACCGATCGATATCTCGGATTCTGAGAATACTATAATATATTTAGCCGCTATTATTATTTTCGCACGAAAAACGTGCTGAACATATTCGGAAGCCCCTATCTGATATACTTTGATTCAAATTAAGATTTCTTCAAAACTATTCAACATTTTTCGATGATATTTTTTTAGTTTTATTCAGAAACTTTATTGATTCATTCATTCATTCATTTTTACATAAAAACGATGAATTTTGGAAAATTAAAAATAACCCAAGAACGATAAATAAAATAAATAAAATAGATAAAATAGATAAAATAAATGAAATAAATAAAATAAATAAATATAAAATTATAAAATAAATAAAATAAATAAAACAAATAAAATAAATAAAATAAATAAAATAAATAAAATAAATAAAATAAATAAAATAAATAAAATAAATAAAATAAATAAAATAAATTATTAGCACATGGGAAGGATGAGCTGAATATAAAAACACTCGTGAGGATGATTAGGTTGAAGAATAAATGATATTTATTATAGATAGACTTTAATACGGTGAAAAACATGGATTCTTGTAACATAGCCTGCACAATGTCTATGTGTAAGGAAGCGTCGCTAGCAGTAAGTAACGCCGAAGCTAGAAGGTGACGTTGCGCGCAAGCCGGTGAAATTACAGGCGCTGGTGTCGCCCTCGAGTTAACCGTCTGAACATCGCCGTGCATCGGAGAATTTCCAACACTCCCCCTCGAGGCTCCGACGGGTGAACTCTTATACCTTGATACCCAAGAGTCTCAAACATCTTTCGTGTTTCGGCCGAGGTAAACCTTTCGTAAATACATCGGCTGCCATGTTGGCGGTCTCCAAATATTCGATCGTGATGTCCCCGCTTTTCAGTGCGTCTCGCACGTAATGGTGACGCACGTCTATGTGTTTCGTCCGAGAATGAAACACAGGATTTTCTGCGAGTTTCCTCGCCCCAGTGTTGTCGCAGAAGATCTTGATATCGACCTTTTCAGGGAATCCAATCTCTATGAAGAACCTCTTGAGGTACGTGGCTTCCCTGGTTGCCTCGGCGAGCGCCATGTATTCCGCCTCGACGGATGACAGAGCGGTGGTTTTCTGTTTTCTGGATGCCCATGTAATCGGACATCCACTAAGAGTGAATACGTAGCCCGTGTACGACTTGCGGTCTAAGATGCAATTCGCCCAGTCGGCGTCGACGAATCCAAGGACGGGTTTTTCAGTTCGTCTGTACGTAAGTCCCACGTGCTGCGTTCCTTTCAGGTACCTCAATATGCGTTTTGCGGCTGTCCAGTGTGTACGGTCGTGATCGGTGTTGAACTGGCTGAGATAATTCACTGTATGTGCAATGTCCGGCCTCGTGCATATCGCCAAGTACATTAAAGAGCCGATGAGTTCTTGATAAGGGAAAACATCCTCATCACGATCAGCTGCGTTCGGCTTTTGTAGTTTTGCATTCGTTTCGAGCGGAGTGCTGACTGGTTTAGCATCGAACATCCCGAAACGTTTCAAAAGGTTGACCACGTATCCTTTCTGCGTGATCGTGGTTTCGTATTCCTTCAGAGAAAACTCCAAACCTAAACAGTATTGAATCGTTCCTAGATCTTTCATCTCGAACTTCTCTGAAAGATATTGGTACAGAGCAGCAATTCTCGCTTTGTCCTTACAGGCGACCAATATATCGTCTACGTACGTGACGATTAACATCATGCCATCGCCCTGTCCCTGATAAAAGACGCAGGAATCTGAGGTGCATCGTTTCGTGCCGTACGCTAACAGAGTTTTGCTCAGCTCGGCGTGCCAGCATCTTCCTGCTTGTCGAAGTCCATAAATCGCCTTGTTCAAAAGGCAGACTTTCTTTCCGTCTTTCAATTCGGCGAGCATGTTCGTGGCCTTTTTGTATATTTCAGTATTCGATGGCTCGGTCTGTACCAAGTTTTCTAGCCCTTGTTGAATGTACTTAGGAGTCTCCATATAGACTCTTTCCTCGAGTTTGCCATTTAGGAACGCGGTTGTCACGTCGAAGTGCGCGATTTCCATACCGACTTCTGCGGCAAGCGCGGCCATCGTGCGCACTGACTCGATTCTCGAAACTGGTGCAAATGCGCTGTCGTAGTCTATACCAGGCCTTTGTCCAAACCCCTTTGCGACGATACGCGCTTTCCGCCTTTCCAGATGTCCGTTAGAGTCGAATTTGTCTCGGAGAACAATTCGACTGCCGAGGACCTTCTCATCGTGTGGCCGGGAGACGATTGACCATGTGTCGTTCTTTAGAACCGACTTGAGTTCTTTCGCGATGGCGTCGAGCCACTCCTCTGAGTGAGGGCCATGAATCGCTTCATTCACGGAGGTTTCACTCATTGACAGCATCGCCGTTTCTTCAAGAATCTCGGCAAAATTCGCGTCGTGAAAGAGCTTGCGCGGTCTCCCCCTGCGACCGGTTCGTTCTAAACGTGGTCTTCCTCTGCCACGTTTGACCGTTTCCCTTAGGTCATCATCCCGACGCTCTGCATTCGATTCCTCATCTGTGTCAGGCTCTTCGTGTACGTGAAGCTCTTCGGTCTCTCGCGGCCTCTCGTTGGCCGTCTTTATCGGAATCTCGATCATATCTTCATCGCTCTCGGTTTCTTTTGCAATTGGATCTCTGTTATATTGTGGTTCCGAGAAGATATTTCCCGATAGCTCGTTGAAAAATCTGACGTTTCTGGAGATTTCGATTTTTCGTTTTTCTGGAATAAAAATTCGGAAACCTTTAGAGACCTCCGAATAGCCCATGAACATACCTTTAGTTGATCTCGCGCTCCATTTGTCAGCGTTTGGCTCCAAGTTCGTAACCATGACTGGACTGCCGAAGGTTTTGAACGTACTGACGTCCGGTGCTTCTCCGGTCCATTTTTTAAAAGCCGTTTCTCCATTCAGGGAGCTCGATGGGCATCTATTACGGATGAAGTTCGCAGTATTTACGGCCTCGGCCCATAAAAACTTTGGAGACGAAGATCCGAGCAATAGACAGCGTGCCGTGTCCAATAAGGTGCGATTTTTCCTCTCGGCGACTCCATTTTGTTCCGGAGTGTATGGAATTGATAGTCGTCTAGCAATCCCGTTTTCTTTCATAAACGCGTCGAAGGACGAATTGACGTATTCCGTTCCGTTATCGGACTGGAGATACTTGATCTTCTTGTTGGTCAGGTTTTCGACTCGAGCCTTGTACGCCTTAAAAGCTTCGAACACCTCGCTTTTCTTATTTAAGAAGCTTACTTCGCACCACCTGGTTGAGTCGTCGATGAACGTGACGAATCATTTGGACCTTCCAAGCGATTCCGTTCGCATTGGTCCGCAGACGTCGGAGTGAACGATTTCCAATAGCTCGGTTTTGCGTTCTGATGCTTTCGGGAATGATTTCTTCGCCATTTTTCCCTGAGCGCATATCTCGCAAGGGTTTTCAGATGGAACTTTGCTTATTTTCAGTCCCTTTACGGTGCCCTGCTCCGCGCATTTAGCCAAAGCTTTAAAGTCAAGATGGCCTAGTTTTCGGTGCCAAACCATCGTTGAGCGTAGTTCTGGATTTTCCGCGTTATCCCATTCGGCGTTGGCGGTGCTCTCGAAGGCTTTTCCTTTGAGGCAATATAACCCGCTGCTAGTGCGATCCGCTTTCAGCATTTCGTTCCAATTCCGATCAATGATGGTTGCTGATTTTTTATCGAAGAGAACTTTGAGATCCTTATCACATATCTTGCTAACGGACAACAGATTTGTTCTCAATTCTGGAATAAAGAGAGCCTCGCTAAGGTTTACATTAGTCTCCTGTCCGTTATGCATCGCAGCGAAGGTAAGCCGTCCCTTTCCTTTGACTTCTGCATGTGCGTCGTTCGCAAGGTGAACCTGACCGCGTTCGGACGTCTTCATCTCGTAGTTTGGGTAATCCACGCAGCACATGTGTGACGTACAGCCGCTGTCTATACACCATGACAGTTGACGACTGCATTCTTGTGACTGAAGAGCGTTCTCTTGTCGTTCGAACTCGTCACCCATGGTTGCGCAAAGGCAAACGCTCTCCGCTGTATTTGCGTTCCCGTTGCTCTTAATATTCTCCGTACAATCAGCTGCTTTATGGCCCGTCTTTCGACATCGATGACATTTATATTTGAACGGCTGTTCTTTCTTTTGTCGATTTACATTTCTGGTGTCGTTCTTTCCGCCACTGTCATTTTTCCTCGATGTGAATTTCTTGTTCTGAGATTTCTTGGCGAACATCGCCGTCGAATCGTTTTCACGCGCTTCACTTTTCTTTGAGTCGTTCTGGTCCAAGATTTTAGCTCGTATCGCTTCAGGGGACGGTAGCGTGTCCCTCGACTCAATGGCACAGCGAAAGTTAGCGAACGATGAGGGTAGGCTATGCAAGAGCATCACTGATATTAAGTCCGGGTTTATTTGTACGTCCATCTCGTTAAGTTTGTCGACGGTGTCGAAAAAGGCTGACATATGTTCTCGAACGTCCTCGTTTTCGTTCATTCGGTGATATGTCAGTTGTTTTATCAGTGTCGATTTTCTTGCAGGTCCGGTTGATTGATAAATACCTTGCAGTTTGGTCCATAATTCCTGTGACGTATTACAACCCTTTATCTGCTTCAATTCAGATGGTACGATGCTCAGAATGATGTCTGCTTTGGCCTTTTCATCCTCTGTTTCCCACGCGGATGCTGCAACTCTTGAAGCTTGGTCGGTAATTTCTGGCTTCACTGTCGTGCCATTCACATAACCCCAGGCGTCATTTTTTACCAAAATAGCCCGCATCTGGATTTTCCATGTGTCGTAGTTTTCACGGTTCAATCTGTCGATCCTCGCCGTATTCGTTCCAGCCATTGTCTTCCGTGTGTGCCTCGTGGCGATCTTAACCTCGTTCGTATTTTCCAAGATTTGTTCGTCACACACAATAGCTGTCGGTTATTATTTTTATATTTTTCTCACTCACGTACCTGGGCCCATAACCTATTAGCACATGGGAAGGATGAGCTGAATATAAAAACACTCGTGAGGATGATTAGGTTGAAGAATAAATGATATTTATTATAGATAGACTTTAATACGGTGAAAAACATGGATTCTTGTAACATAGCCTAAACAATGTCTATGTGTAAGGAAGCGTCGCTAGCAGTAAGTAACGCCGAAGCTAGAAGGTGACGTTGCGCGCAAGCCGGTGAAATTATAGGCGCTGGTGTCGCCCTCGAGTTAACCGTCTGAACATCGCCGTGCATCGGAGAATTTCCAACATAAATAAAATAAATAAAATAAATAAAATAAATAAAATAAATAAAATAAATAAAATAAATAAAATAAATAGGGACTTCCGTTTCCGGTGCGTGCGTGGAAAGACGTGTGTGGGGAGTGCGTGAGAGAAAAGTAGTGAAAAGTGAGGCAAGTAGAAGAAAAAAGGGAAGAAAGGCAGTAGGAGTGAAGAAGAGAGGGAAGAGAAGAAGGCAGTGGAGAAAAAGCAGGGGAAAATAGGAAAGAAACGTCGAAAATAAACAGAGGAGAGAAGTGCGAAAAACAGAAAGAGGTTAGGAGGCTGTAGGGGGAATACTGACAGGCAGGCGCGGGAGAGGAAAGTAGGTAGAGGCGGGAGCGAGGTGGTGGGTAAGAGTAGTAAGAGTAGCGGCGTAGCGCCAACGGTGAGAGGCGTGGGAAGCGAGTGAGTGAGGGAAGGTAGAGAGTCGGTAGGTAAGGAAGGGAGCGGCGAGGGAAAGAAAGTAGGAAGTGGAAAATACAAAGGGAAAGGAATAGAGGTGAAATAAAATAGGAAATGGGACCGGAAGGAAAAAAGGGAGAGGAAGAGGGGAAGAAAAGGGGTAGGAAAACGAATGCGGTGAAGCTAGGGATGGAAAAAAGTGCGAGCGCGGGGGATTTGGTAGGAATAAATGAATTCTGGAAAAGAAAGAGAGAGCGGATGGAAGGAAAGGAAGGGGAAGAAGAGGAGGAAGAAGGGGAGGCAGCGCAGAAGAACAGGAGGATATATAGATCACCAGAGAATAAAAGGGGGGAGGAGGAGGGGAGTATAGTGGCGATGATAAGAGAGATGAGGGAGGAGATGAGGAAAGAGTTGCAGGGAGTGAAACAGGAGATAAAGGTGTTGGTAACCGAGATGGCGGTTAGCCGCTAGTTACTCGCAATGAGGGGGGGAGGGGGGCCTCGGACCGCCGGGGGGGAGTCAGGTGGCCTTCGCAGGTTCCTACTGTTGAACTCCCTGGTAACCCCGTGGGTCGGAGGGGCAGAGAGAGGAGGGTTCTCGGTCCCGAGGGGGGGGGGGGGGGGCGATGGGTGGCCTTTGCAGGTTCCTACTGCCAACGCCCCTGTCAGCCCCTCTTCCGGAGTTGGAAGGGTCAGGAAGGTGGTGGCTAGGTGGATTTGGTCGCTCTGAGAAGAGCGGATGGCGTTGCGTAGGCCCGCCGGAATACGTGGAGTGCCTAAACTTCTCTGCTCCGCGGGAGCGGCCCGTCGAGGAGGCGAATCCGGGGGCGCGAGTCAGTCGGTGGCTTGATCCGGCCCACAACCTCTAGCAGCGCCCGTGGATCGGCCCTCACGGTGGGGCGGAGGGGCTTCTTGGGCGAGAGGCGAAAAACCTCCTTCGTTGCCACCCCGGCGGTGACGACCCCCAGCTTTGCGGGTCGGGTGGCTCTTCGCTCCAGCGAGCGGACTACGACCTCGGGGGTTCGGCCGGCAGCGCGTGGTCGGTTTGCCGGTGGAGGGATAGCCCGGCGAGGTGTCGACCGAGGGGACTCGGTCGGTCCCTTCACGAGAGCGGGTCGAGCGGAGTTCTGTACGTTTACCGGGACCTGAGAAGGTCCGTTGAGTCCTTGGGCCGCCCGTCGAGCCTCGGCGCGGTGGTCCAAACGGCGATAGTAGGAGGAGGTCCGGCGTCGCTTCCTTGGCATTGAGTCGGCGAAGGTGGAGGGTAGAATGACGGGGTGACCCGAGACAGCGAGGTAGTTCCCGTGAGATTAATGCTTTTATTGTAAGGCGTTCGTACAGTGGATTATCTTTGTAGAGTCCGAGGTAGGGAGAAGAGGCACCTGGTTCGGCGCGCTCATCCAGACGACAGGCGCTAGGGCTCGGGGCTGAGCCGTTTATGTACCCGTAGGCGCTCAAGCGGCGCGCCAATCAGCGCGCGACTCGACCGCAGAGCGCGGTATAGGTATATACGCCGTATAGCGGGCCGCGCTCGAGCGCTGATTGGCGCGGCGGTTGTTCGCACGGTATAGGTATACACACCGTATAGGCGACCGTGCTCGAGCGCTGATTGGCGCGGCGGTTGTTCGTGCGGTATAGGTATACACGCCGTGTAGTATTGCGGGGCCCGACAAGTGTCATAGATAAAATATACGACGAAAAACGGTGTGGGCCGTGAAGCGGCGTACAACAAAGGAGCAGAGAGAGGAAATAGTAAGGGAAGTGAAAGAGGAAATAGTTAGAGAAGTGAAAGAGGAAATAGTGAGAGAAGTGAAAGGGGGAATGGAGATGATAAAGGAGCAAATAAAAAAAGGGGAAGAAAGTTGGAGAAGGGAAAAAGAAGGACTGGAGGAGAGGTTGGGGAAATTAGAGAGGAGGGTGGAAGAAACGGAGCAAGGGAGGGAAGGAATGGAAGAGATAGAAAGGAGAATAAGAAGAATAGAAATACAGAGGGAAAAAGAAGGAAAGGGAGGGGATGGAAGGAGGACAGTAGAAGTAAGGAATAGGGAACTGGAAGAGAGGGTAAAGGAAATGGAGAGGAAAGAAGAGAAGAGAGAGAGAGAAGAAAGAAGAAGGAACATAGTAATAAAAAGGGTGGAAGTAGGGGGAACGGTGGAGGAAACAGTGAAGGGAGTACTCGAAAGAATAGGAGTACAGGCGAAAATGGAAAAAGCAAAAGAGATAGGAAAAGGAAGAGGAGGAAGGAGAGAGACGATGATAGAGGTGAGAATGGAGGACGAGGAAGGGAAGAGGGAGGTGATGAGGAAGAAAGGGAACCTAAGAGGAAGGAGGGAAATAATAGAGGAAGATATGACATGGCAGGAGAGAAGGATGCAATGGAGGATAAGGGAAAGAGGGGAAAGGGAAAGAAGGAAGGGGAAAATAGTAAAGATGAGACGCGGGAAATTGTGGGTGAATGGGGAGTGGTGGTACTGGGACGAGGAGAGGGAAGTTATGAAGGATGGTAGAGGAAGAGAGAGGGGGGAGAAGGAAGACAGAAAGGAAGAAGGGGGAAGGACGAGTGAGGAGGGGCAAGGGGGAGAGAAGGAAGCGTCAAAAAACGGGGGAGAGGCGGGAAAGAAAGGAAGGGAGGAAGAGAAGAATGGAAAATAGGGTTTTGGAATGTGGCAGGGCTGGGGAACAAGGATGAGGATTTCTGGAAAGAGCTAGAGGAATGGGAAGTAATAGTGGTAATAGAAACGTGGATAGAGGGGAAAAATTGGGAGAAGATAAAGAGTAAGCTACCGAAGGGATATAAATGGACAAGACAAGGAGCAAAGAAGAGAAATAAGAAAGGGAGGGCGATGGGAGGAATGTTGATGGGGGTAAGAGAAGAGATGGCGATGGAGAAGGAAGAGGGGGAGCAGGAGGAAGAAGAAGGGATCATGTGGAGAAGGGTGAGAGCGGGGGAAGAGGTATGGACGGTAGTGGCGGTATATGTAAACGGAGATGTGGGAAGGAAACTAGACAAAATAAGGGGGTTTATGGAAGGACAAAACGAGAAGGAAAAAGTGATAATAGGAGGGGATTTTAATGCAAGGACTGGAACGAAAGGGGGGAGAGCGGGAACAGAGGAGGAGGAGAAGGAAGGGGGAAGGAAATCAAAGGATGGGAAGGTGAACGAGGAAGGGAGGAAGATGGTAAGTAGGTTAGAGGAAGTGGGATGGGAGATTATGAATGGGAATATAGAGGGAGACGAGGAGGGAGAGTATACGTACATAGGAGCGAGAGGGGAGACGGTGATAGACTATGTGCTGGGGGATGAAAATACGAGAATGGGGATAAAGTGCTTGGAAGTAGGGGATAAGATAGAATCAGATCATCAGCCACTCGTGGTAACGGTGAAAAAAGGAAAGGGAGAGAGAAAGAAAAAAGGGGCGAGGAAAGAAGGGGGACCCAGAAGGGGAAAATGGTCAGAGGAAAGAAAAGAGAAATATGAAGAAGGAATACAGGGAATTAGGATGGAAGGAGAGGAGGCACAGGAAGCGATAAACGGGGCGATAGAGAAGATAAAGAGAGAGGTAAGGGAAAGCGAAGAAAAGGGAACAGAAAGGGAAAAGAAGAAAAGGAGGGAGGGATGGTGGGATGAAGAGTGCAGAGAGAAAAAAGCAGAGACGAGAAAGGAGCTGAGGAGAGTGAGGAAGAAAGGGGAAACGAAAGAGAAATACAGAGAGAAAAAGAGGGAGTATAAGGAGTTATGTGAAAAGAAAAAGGAAGAGGAAAGGGAGAGAATGATAAAGGAAATAGAGCAGGCAAGGACAGAAGACAGTGTGTGGAGGATTGTGAATAGAGGAAGGAAAAGTAGGAAAAGGATAACGGAAGGAATAGAGAAAGAGGAGTGGAAGGAATATTTTATGGGACTGTTAGGGGGGGGGGGGGGTGGAGGGAAAAGTAAGGATGGGGATAGAAACAAAAGGGAGAAGAGGAGAGGAGGAAGAAATAAGCAAGGAGGAGATAAGGAAAGTGATAAAGAAATTGAAAGAAGAAAAGGCGATGGGGTGGGACGAGGTGCCGAAGGAAGCGTGGAAGTGGGGGGGGGGGGGAGCAGTGGAGGTGGCATGGGAGATATGCAGGAGGGTGTGGAGGGGGGAAGGATGGCCGGAGGAATGGAAAACGGGAATAATTGCGCCGATAGTAAAAAAGGGAGAGGGGAGGACAGTGGAGGAGTACAGAGGGGTAACGCTAATGCCGACGATATATAAAATATATACGACGGTGTTGGCGAAGAGATTAGAGAAGGAAGTGGAGGAGAAGAAAATGATTCCACATAATCAGACGGGCTTCAGAAGAGGGATGGGAACAGTGGATAATATCTATGTATTAAACTACATTGTAAATAAAAGGCTAGCGGAAGAGAAAGGGAGAGTGATAGGGCTGTTTGTGGACTTAAAGGCGGCATTTGATACGGTGGATAGAAGAATTTTGATAGAGGCAATGGAAAAGAGAGGAGTAAGGGTAGGGTTGAGAGAGAGAGTAGAGGAGGTGTATAGAGAAACGATAAGCAGGGTGACAGCGGAGGGCGAGATAGGGGAAGGTTTTTGGACGGGAAGGGGGGTTAGACAGGGATGTCCAATGAGTCCGATTTTATTTAATATATTGACGGCAGATTTGGAAGAGGAGTTAGGTAAGGGATGTTGGGGAGGGGTGAGAGTGGGAGGGAGGAGAATATGCTCGTTAGCTTATGCGGATGATGTGGTGGTGTTGGCGGAGAGAGAGGAGGAAATGGAGAGTATGATAAGGAGACTGGAAGGGTATTTTGAGAAAAAGAGATTGGAGGTAAACGTAGGGAAAACGAAGGTAATGAGGTTTAGGAAGGGGGGCGGGAGGAGCACGGAAATAAAATGGAAGTGGAGAGGGAGGAGGATAGAGGAGGTAAAGGAATTCAAATATCTAGGATATGGGTTTAAAAAAAACGGGAGGCAGGAGGGACAACTAAGGGATAGGATAAGGAAGGCGGGGGCGGTGATGAAACAGGTGTGGGGTATAGGGAAAAGGAAATTCGGGAGAAATTGGGAGAGAAGGATGTGGCTGTTTGATTCTTTGGTGTGGACGGTGATGGGATACGGGGTAGAAATTTGGGGATGGGAGGAACGAAAGGGAATAGAGAGACTATTATAACTCCGTCCATTGCCTCTCTTGCTCCATCCCATATCATATGAGACAACTATATTTAGGATATTCCCTAGAGCGGCGTCGAAATTCTCTCTTCTTCCTACATCTTCTTCTGCTACCTCATTTTTTTCTTCGTGGATATTGGGATTGTCGCAGGACTCAAGGGTTTTCATGAAAGGACAAATTTCTTCTGCTATTTCTTTCGGCCTACAAGTGCAATAAATCAAGACATATGAAATTCGAACAAATGTTGAAATTTTCATTGGAGGATTCAAATCTTTTACACTTGAAAATATGTTTTCGTCATTAATAAGATGATCAGAGGCTCCACAGTCTAATAAGAATTGTAATTTGTTACTCTCCTTGTTTCGAAAATTTCCGATCATAAATGCATAGCCAGATATGTTGCGATCTCCTTGCTTTGACACAGTTTGTATTGTGTTTGCAGCCTTGATGAGGTTTTTCTGCAATAACTTTGATACTTGACTCTCTATTTCTTTCTTATCCTCAATATTTGATCTATAAGGTCTCTTACTGCAGTATTTATTGATCAATAAATCAATTCTGGCTTCAAAATCCTTGACAGTTCCAATATCATACTTGTTTTCTGCGTAGATCGATTTATATTTTTCAATTAGTTCTTTTATTTTCGCTTCTTGTTCATCCTCGAGATGGTTTATTAAAATCCTAAAATTGGTTTCATCGATATGTTCGTTAAAGTTTACAGTGAAATTGTTACCACTTTTTGTTTTTTCTTTTCCTGCTTCCATTTCCGCATCTTTATGTATTTTATGTGCAATTCCTAGCTTTTCATTCTGGATGAATTTAAATTGTTTTATCATATCCAATCCAATCGAGAAGTCGTACTTGAAATTATTCTTGTTAATTACAAACACATTTACTTCTTCTTTTATTTCAAAGATTTTTATTTTCAATTTTACTATTACATTTGTTTTTTTACACCATTAATTGTAGACTCCACAGTCTGTGCATTATTTATTTCTTCATCTATTAATTTTAGCAATCTTGCTGAGATATTCGAACCGGAATCATATATTCCAAATACATCCAATGTGTTATTTAATGTCAACTTGACTTTAATTAATGGTGGCTATTTTTTTTTTTATCCATATCGTTTCATACGTTTTCCATTTCTGAATTGTTAACAAAGTTGATAACATTTTGTTTGCTCTCGTTCGTTTTAAACCAACATGAATCTTCAGGATGATATCTGTTACCTTTATTTGGTCTTTTACAAATCTTGCATGGTTCTTTAACTTCTTGTGTTTATACAACTGTGTTGGTGATTTCTTTTTATCGAAACCTTTTTTGTTCACTAAATGTTACAAGCTTTTCGCTTCATTTCCTTCATTATTTTTCTATCAATCCTGTCCATTATAAAACTCGGTAGACCTACTGCAATTAGATCTATTAGAGTACTTTTGTTTATTGTATTGTCCATTTCTAACAATATTTTTTCTTTTCTTATTGCATATTCCAATAGTGATCCTGTTTTGCAATTCTATTGCATATCTTATTGGTGTTCAATCTGTATTTTCATAAGTATCACAAAAATCTTCTTTCCATTGTTTCCATTCTGAAGTTTGTTTTAGCGTATATTTTATCAGCATGCAGCTGTACCAATTCAAACATGATTTCTCCAAAAACAGTCTAAAAATCTCAATGTTATTTTCACCCTCAATTATTTCCAATCGAGCACATTCTCTCAATAGCCATCCATTGCATTACGTTCGAGTTTTCTCCGGTGAAGTTGTCAATTACAAATTTGTCTGAGATCTTTTTTAAATTCTGCCTCGGTAGTTGAGGGTTGGTAATCGCCTCGTAACTGTAGGCTGTGTAGTTCCAGTTGTCACTTCTTCCAGGAAATAATTCTTGAATTGTATATTGTCATCGTTATCCATGTAAATCTTTCTTAGCTCACCCGATCAAGTTATCCATAAACTCCTTTTTTCGTGTCTCCTTTACAAAGTAGTTTTTAATGTTTTATAAGTCTCAGTTTCCATTAATTTTACAAGGTTTTAATTGCCTGGTGTTCTTGTGGTATACGGTAAACATTACCCTCTTTTGTCGTTATTGAGGTTACAGCCAGTACATTTGTTTTTTGATCATCGAAACTTTTAATTATAAATTTTAACTTTGGTTTATCCATCTTTTTAAATTGTCATTTGCAAAGAATGACAATGTATGCATATCTAGTAAAATGATGCACTAAGAAGTGCATGTTCTTCTTTGTCGCTCTTGAGCCCCCGAATCGACCAATTGTGTCAATGGACATTATTTCAAAAGGATGTGTGGCAGGTCCTAGATGAAACATTAGTCCAAATTTATTTTGGCCTCTTGATTTGTTCCTAATGCAAGTTTGACATTTTCTGCATATTTTCTTAAATTCTGTCAAATTCTTAGCTGTGTACTATGGTGTAATTTTATTTTGCATTTGTTTAATTCCAATGTGACAGTATTCTTTATGTATTTCTTTGATAAAGTTTGTGCTAAAGTTTTCCGATAAAACAATTTTCTCTTTATTCTTCATTTTCTTGTAATATATGGTGTTTTTCAATATTAATTCTCTTTTTTCTTTTTGTAAATCTTTATTATTTTCTTAATCAACAATATATCCTCCACTTTTATCCAATTGACCACTTTTAACTGTTCTTCTTCATTTTCATGTGCTTAGACAGTCGAACAGCCGAACATAAATGATCTTATATATACCGGGTGGCCCACATAACTCACAGCTGAATATTTCGGAAACTATTTGTCCAATCAAAAAGTTGTTTATGACAAAGTTTTATGCTTTCGAGGGGCCTTTCTAACTATATAAATATGAAGTTACTCCTTGCCCCCCTGTATGGGGGGACGGGGGTTAACTTCATACAGGGGGGCAGGGAGTAACTTTGCAATTTCAAACGGGACCCCCTATAAAATGTTAGATGTTTGGATTCTACGGGAAAAAAAATAAATTTTATTTGAAACATTTTGTTGTCAGATGTGATTTTTTGTCAGATAGAGGGTCCCGTTTGAAATTGTAAAGTTACCCCCTGGCCCCCCAAGTAAAGGGGGCAGGGAGTAACTTCATATTTTTGTAGTTAAAAAGGCTCATGAACAACTTTTTGATTGGACAAATAGTTTCCGAAATATTCAGCTGTTAACAGTTATGTGGGCCACTCTGTATATTAGACTGTCATTTTTGGGCAACTTTTTTTTTCATCCACTAAACAGGCTTTAAACTTATAAAAAGGTAAAAAAAAGCCTGTATAAATTGTAGCGTAAGATATTAATATTTAAAGGTCGCTTAAACACATCTCTATTTCCCATTTAAACAGGGAAAAAACAATTTCTGTCGGAATTTTATAACACGGTTATGGCATATTCCACAAATAAGCTGCCGGCAGATTTTTCAGACTCCATTGAAAAACATCAAATGACTTTTGTGTAGATTATTAAATTTACTATCCAAATTCTTTAATTTATAGTTAATAAATATTGATAGATGGCTTTTTAAGACTTTAGACACTTATTTTTTGCCAGAAAACTGGTTCTGATGAGCTAGTACTTGTCGCAATATATCTATAAAAATTAGATAAGATACTCACGACTAAAATATCATTCTTTGTTCCCAATAACAGAAAAAAATGATATTTCCTCAAATTTTTTAAAACAAATTTATTCATTTAAAATTATAAATATTTCATAATTTATTACAGAGGACAGGTTTTCTGGCAAAAAATAAGTGTCTACAGTCTTAAAAAATCATCTATCAATATTTATTAACTATACATTAGAGAATTTGGATAGGAAATTTAATAATGTACACAAAAGTCATTTGAAGTTTTCCAATAGTCGATAGATTCGCTGTAATATTAACAAAACACGATGAATTTTCATACACTTTGAACTCGAATATCCCTTGAGTCGCTAAGTTTATGAAAAAAGTATAAGAGGGCTTTTTTGTAGAACATTCAATTCGGCATAAGAATCTGCTTACAGCTTGTTTGTGGAATATGCCATGACCGTGTTATAAAATTCCGAGAGAAATTTTTTTTCCCTGTGTTATTTAAATGGGAAATAGAGATGTGTTTAAGCGACCTCTAAATATTTATATTTTGAGCTAAAATTTCTGCAGGCTTCTTTTTTTACATTTTTATAAGTTTAAAGCCTGTTTGGAGGATGAAAAAAAAGTTGCCCAAAAATGACACAGTCTAACATATATTTTATAATTTTTCTGGTACAGAGGGTGGGGCACTAACTCTTGTCGCCTTAAATCTCGGTAATTATCGACGTCACAATAAAATGTTCCAGCCAAAAGTTGTACGACGCGAAGGGGGTCAGCAAATGCGACTAATTTTTTTTTTTATTTCGGTGGAGACGCTTACGCACACTGAAGCTCACCTCTACTTTTTGACATGGAACGGTCTCTTTTTTTCAATCATCTTATACAGCATCTCAATCTGCATAAAAACATTAGGGCACCAACGTCATTCAAAGTCATTCAAGGTCAGTATCGATGATATAAATCTAAATATTTAGGGTCATTATCAAATATTTGGCAGTCTTATAAAGATGTCACAAAAAAATGTTCCTTTCCTTTTTTCGATGGAGATGTTGACGAACCGTGAAAGTCACGTTCGCTTTAAAAAACAAAAAAAATGGTCGCCTTTGACGGTCCCCTTCAAACAGTACGACCTTTGTTTCGAACATATTTTTGTGACGTATTTATAATATTGGAAATGGGTTGAGAAATAATTGTAACTCAGGTAGATGTACAATTAACTATTTAACTTTATTACTCTTGACAAAGATCTCTACGAGACTGACGACTTGTCGCATGAACTAAAGGAACAGTCGCTACGCTAGAAAAGAAATTATAAACCCTTTGATCTCTTTGTACGTATTTGACCACTATCGAATCGCCGGTCAATATTTATGTTTACACGGGCTCGTGTGTCGATTTGTTTTTGTACTCTAATCTATGTATACGTAAATATATTTCTTACTCTAAATAATTATCATATATCCAATATATAAGACTACCAAATATTTTATAATGATCCGAAATATTTAGATTTATATCATCGATACTGGCCTTGAACGACCTTGAGTGGCTCTGACCCCTAAATGATTTTTAAACAATTTGCGATGCTGTGCAAGATGGTTGGGAAAAAATGTACCGTTCCATTTAAAGAAGCAGAGGGGACCTTCAATGCGCGTAAGCGCCTCCACCGATATAAAAAAAAAATTAGTCGCATTTTATGACCTCCTTCCCGCCGTACAACTTTTGCGTGGAACATTTTTTTGTGATGGCGTTAATTACCGAGATATGTGGTAAGAGTTGGTGCGTTCCTCACCCTGTACATGAGGTATTGCACAGGAAATGGGCATATTTGGAAGTTTTGCACCTCCGATTTTTTTGATCATTTCTTTTTCTCTTAGTCCTGAGACTCCTCTCCATGATTGAAAAATTAATTTTTTTATCAAGCCATTCACGGCATATAAATTTTTGAAAAATGTAGGCTTTTGAAAAATCCATTTTTCGAAATGCTCATAACTCCGCCAATAATCGAGCGAATTGGACTTTCTTTTTTTTAATTTTTTGTTTTTCCACGGATTTTTCATATAAAATATCGAAAAGAAATTGTAAACTATATTGATATAAGATTTTTCAATTACGAACGATCGTTTTTAACAATGAACGTATATACACTACCGGCGGAACGTTTCCGGACAAAAGTTAAAAACGGTGCCGGAACGTTTTTTTATGCCATTTCGCCGGTAGTTGACCTAGGTCAATTTAGCCAACGCCATTTTAAAGAGCAGGGTTTTCGCTTCATTGTGGCTTTTTAAAAAAAATTTACGATTTTTTTTACAATTGGCACACAGTTTTGAAAACGACAATTTGTGGTCGTTTTTTTGTTCTTTTGCAAGTGGACCCCATTCACAGTAAAAAAATTTTAACGAATTTCTTTCAGAATGCTCATAAAGGAGAAAGTCGAAGCTTCAAGTTCATTTTTTAGAAAATTGTCTACGATTTTTTTTTCCAAAGACATGTCGTTTTTTGACAAAAAATAGACAATTTGAAAATTGCTCCATAGGACGAAAACGATGAGGTTACAAAACCTGAAGATGGCTAAAAGTTGTATTACTTCTTGCTGAGTTGAGGAGAATTTTTTCAGATTATTTTCCCGAAATTTCTTTTCCACCTATTTTCGGTCAGTTCGATTGATCTGAATACCATGAAAATAATAGAATTAAATTTTTTACTTACATCGAAGAAACTCCGTCGCCGAAGAAACCTCCAAAGAGACCAAAGTTTAATATATAAGTAAAAAATTTAATTCTATTATTTTCAGAGTATTCAGATCAATCGAGCTAACCGAAAATAGGTGAAAAAAAAATCTGAAAAAATTCTTCTAAACTCAGCAAGAAGTAATACAACTTTTTGTCATCTTGAGATTTTGTTGTAAACCTCATTGTTTTCGTCCTACGGAGCAATTTTCAAATTGTCCATTTTTTCTCAAAAAACGACATATCTTTGAAAAAAATCGTAGACAATTTTCTAAAAAATGAACTTGAAACTTAGACTTCCCCCTTTATGAGCATTGTGAAAGAAATTCGTTAAAATTTGTTTACTGTAAACGGGGTCCACTTGCAAAAGAACAAAAAAACGACCAAAAATTGTCGTTTTCAAAACTGTGTGCCAATTGTAAAAAAAATCGTAAATTTTTTTTAAAAAGCCAAAATGAATGGAAATCCCTGCTCTAAAATGGCGTTAGTTAAATTGGCCTAGGCCAACTACCGGCGAAATGGCATTAAAAAACTTTCCGGCACTATTTTCAACTTTTGTCCGGAAACTTTCCGCCGGCAGTGTATATATATATTTTTAAAATTCTTTTGTAGAAAACTCTTGTCAATTTGAAAACTAAGCCTAGTTTTAGAATGGGCAAACGATTGTGTCTATTTTTTCGAATTTCTAATGTTCATGTTTTCAGTTATCCGTATTAAAAAATATCTGAAAACAAATTCTTATACGAGCTACTGTAAATAATTATTGTACACATATATCATATATTAATACGATTTACGATAAATGAAGAAATAACCACACATACTTGATAAACAATTTATTAATGAAAACTAAAAAAAACACATTATATTTTAGCCGCGGTTTTAAATTGTAATGTGGACTGATCTGCGCTTTAATCGGTGTTTTTTTTTCAGTCGCCAAACTTTTAGATTAGCGGAGCTTGCCGTAAAAGATGGGTGTGCTCCGATCCACAAGGCCAATGGCCTTGATACTGCTGCGACGCAGGCTGCAGCAGGAGTCTCCGCGCAGGTGGTAAGTGTAGGTAAGCCTACATGTAGCGCGCTAAACTTGTGCGATATTCGGGAAAATTCGAATTTCTCTCGAACATCCGTAATGGGTGAATTCGAAAACCGGGTTGCCAATGCACCCGAGGACCCGGAAGCTATCCCCGGTGTACCGAGCAGTCTAAGTAATGTAGAATCGCTTCTCTTCAACAAAGAGGAAAATGTAACGCTTGTTAGTAATCCAGAAAATGACGAGCGTTACGAACCGGATTCATCTGGTTCCCAGACGAAGCGGTTCGCTGCGAACAGCTCGCAGAATATAGAACCATTCGTTATTGATAATGGTCCTATGGACAAAGGTCGCATTGTAGAGACCGCCGTCAATGGTCGGCGGATTATCGATATCAATTTTTTGTGGAAAGAATTGCACAAAAAATTTGATAATCACAATACCGCACTGCAATGCCCTTTCAGCGACCTTAAATTATTTAAGTCGCTCGACCGTGGCTTGCGAACGCTGCTTTTTTTCAAATGCCAAATGTGTAATTACATATTCAGTATTTGGACCGACCCCAATGAAGGTGACGATATGGGCGTCAACAAAGGTGCTGTATGCGGTACCATCACTTCAGGTACCGGATACAACATAATGGAAGAACAATTGGCCGCAATGGCTGTTCCACCCATGAGCGCCAATACATATCGCAAATATCGCGATAAATTGTACGATAATTTCCATGGCGTTGCCGAAGCCGAAAGGGAACGGGCAGCATCGATAGAAAGATCGATAGCGATGAAAAAAGGCCATGTTATTGATGGCATCCCGTACATTAATGTAATTGCGGATGGCTGTTGGACGAAACGCTCGTATGCCGGTGGTAAGCATGATGCTTTATCCGGCGCAGCTATGATTTTCGGCCAGCAAAGCAAATTGGCTCTATTTATTGCTGTACGCAATAAGTACTGTGCGACATGCGAGAGAGCACAGGTGCTGGATAAAAAGGCACCCCACCCCCATGTTTGTTATAAAAACTGGGGTCGGGATCGCAGCTCAACGGCAATGGAAACCGACATAATTCTCGAAGGTTTCACGAGTAGCATCGCGTCGAATGGCCTGATATATCGAACTCTGATTGCGGATGGCGACAGCAGCGTATATCAGGCTATACGAGATGCAAATCCGTATATGAAATACGGTATTATTGTCGAAAAAGTCGAATGCAACAATCACTTATTCCGGAACATGTGCAGAAAAATGAGGGTTGCCTCGAAAACAAAACTTGCCAATGTTTCCGTGAAAGAAAGAGTGAACGTGACGAAAATTCGTCACTGCGTCTTGTCCAGTGGCCTGAACTTCGGAAACTGGTCGAGCATGCAAGAGACCTGCGTAACGCAGAAATGATATCGGAGACAGAGAAAACAAAGGCACTCTGCAAAGACATACTGACTCTGCCCGGTCATATTTTCGGCGACCATACCGATTGTCCCGCCCTCCCTTTCAGTTGTGAACCGAACGAGGGGGAAACAAACATATTACCAATTTTGCATGGTATTGGTATGTACCCTGCCATTTACGAAGCAGTTCGTTATTTAAGCAGCCATGCCAAAAGTTTACTGCTAAATGTTACGAATAACGTGGCAGAGGGATGCAATTCAATTGTCAACAAATTGAATTCAGGCAAGCGAATTAATCATTGCATGCGAAACTCATATCAAATGAGATGCTACGGAGCTATGATACAACACAACACGCAATCCGTGTTGTCAAAAGTATATCTCCGTAACCGCTGCGCAATTCCCAACGCTATCCAGAGAATGGAACGCATAAGGAAACGCAAAAATATACGTGACCGCGTATATAAGCAGCGAGAGTGCAGTGGTCGGCTGCGCCAATTTAAGGGGACCGACAAAGATTACGGTCCATCGGCTAAAAAGCCAGATATCGAAAAGGAAATTTTCGACATTTTTGTTGATCGCCATATGTCTAAGTTGCGATCGAATCAACAACGTTCGAGACAGATCGAACGAGATACAGTTTCTCAACGCAATTGCGAGTTGTGGCATCAGTTGCGAACTGAAATGATAACGGCATCGCAATTCGGGCCGATATGCCGCATGTTACCCACGACCTCGTGTGCAAATATGGTTGCGAGTATTCGGTATCCCAAGATCCTAGACTCGGTAGCCGTACAATACGGAATTGCAAATGAAAATGCAGCTCGACAGGCAGTTGAACAAAAACTGGGCAAAAAAATTGTTGCCTGCGGTCTCTTCATCGATAGAGAGATTCCTTATCTAGGAGCGTCTCCAGATGGACTGCTCGATGACGATGGCATCGTCGAAATCAAGTGTCCGTTCTCGGCACAAAATGGCGATTTAGAAATCGCCATCGAAGAAAAACCCTCGCTAAAAGGCATATTCGATAAAAAAGATAAGCGAGTCCTGCGACGGACTCACGCATATTTTTATCAGGTGCAAGGTCAATTGCACATAACGATGCGGGACTATTGTATCTTCGCGCTGTGGAATTCCACAGATCTGAAGCTGGTAACAGTTCTCAGAGACGATAATTTCTGGGAGTCACACATGAAATCATTGTTATGCAAATTCTATATTAATTGTCTACTCCCAGAAATCATCGATAGTCGACGTAGCAGGAATATGCCGATCCGCGATCCTGACTATATCGTACAGGCTCGGGAAGAAGCACTACGGAAAAAAAATACTTCGTCCGTACGCACTAGCACTCCTGTCCCGGGTGCTACGCGAGACGATATCTCGTCCTTTCCCGGTGTACAAGAAGGTGCATGCAATCGCAATAATGATTGGGTCGCGATCGAAAGCGACGATCAAATGGTATCTTCCGATGAAAATCGGAACATAATCGATCGATTAAAGCAAGACATTTCCGTAGATGAAGTCGTTTCAATAATTTTGAAGCCAGATACTTTATTGACGGATACTTGCATAGATTTGTTCCAAAATATTTTGGAAGAAAATTGCCCATTCAAGTGCAATCCTGCTTGCTATACAGCATATTATCAGTTTATCGAGGCCAACGATGTTGGCAGATCCGATATACAGATAATTGGTGGCAATTTGTCAAGCCACTGGTGCTGTCTTCATTACGATGGAATGAAGCTAATGATTTACGATAGTCTTCTTCGCTCGGAGTACGAGCTGTTGAGCTCGGACGAAAAGAGGTATATCGTAAAACGATACCCGTATGTCGGTGACGGAGATATAATTCTCCAGCCAGTGACGAAGCAACCTGACTCGTTCAGTTGCGGCGTTTATGCGATTGCGTTTGCGACGGCGATTGCATTAGACGATGATCCTGCGCATCGCAAGTATTCACAGGATGTATCAGAAATGCGCCGCCACTTAGCTGAAATGCTAAAATCTCGCAAATTAGCGTTATTCCCCTGTGGTTAAATACATACAGGTATGACGATACACGCATAAGTGTATGGACGCCAAAATACGACGTAGCGTATTTTCAGCGTTGGGAAGAACGGAAATGTACTTATACGAGTTATAAGTGGGTTAGTGTGGGTGGGCGTTTCCCAGGCACTTCCCAAGTGCCATTTCCGACGCCTTTTTTAAAATGAACACACGTTCATAAAATCTGCCTTGCTACAACAAAAGGTGAGGTTCCAGCGACCGCTGTCGCTCTTATCCTCGTAAACCCGCTCTGCCGAAGACCGAGATGCCAACGACGTTTGTCGTTTTTTATCTCCGTTCGCGAAAGTGAACGGAGATAATTTGAATTGTTAATAAATTAACAAATGTGATAATTAATAAACCCGCTCTGGCAAAGAGCGAGATGCCAACGACGTTTGTCGTTGTTTATCTCCGTTCGCGAAAGTGAACGGAGATAATTTGAACTGTTAATAAATTAACAAATGTGATAATTAATAAACCCGCTCTGTCAAAGAGCGAGATGCCAACGACGTTTGTCGTTTTTTACCTCCGTTCGCAAAAGTGAACGGAGATAATTTGAATTGTTAATAAATTAAGAAATGTGATAATAAACCCGCTCTGTCAAAGAGCGACATGCCAACGACGTTTGTCGTTTTTTATCTCCGTTCGCGAAAGTGAACGGAGATAATTTGAATTGTTAATAAATTAACAAATGTGATAATTAATAAACCCGCTCTGTCAAAGAGCGAGATGCCAACGACGTTTGTCGTTGTTTACCTCCGTTCGCGAAAGTGAACGGAGATAATTTGAATTGTTAATAAATGTTATTAACAAATGTGTTAATAATTAATAAACCCGCTCTGTGAAAGAGCGAGATGCCAACGACGTTTGTCGTTTTTTACCTCCGTTCGCGAAAGTGAACGGAGATAATTTGAATTGTTAATAAATGTTATTAACAAATGTGTTAATAATTAATAAACCCGCTCTGTGAAAGAGCGAGATGCCAACGACGTTTGTCGTTTTTTACTTCCGTTCGCGAAAATGAACGGAGATAATTTGAATTGTTAATAAATGTTATTAACAAATGTGTTAATAATTAATAAACCCACTCTGTGAAAGAGCGAGATGCCAACGACGTTTGTCGTTTTTTACCTCCGTTCGCGAAAATGAACGGAGATAATTTGAATTGTTAATAAATGTTATTAACAAATGGGTTAATAATTAATAAACCCGCTCTGTGAAAGAGCGAGATGCCAACGACGTTTGTCGTTTTTTACCTCCGTTCGCGAAAATGAACGGAGATAATTTGAATTGTTAATAAATTAACAAATGTGATAATTAATAAACCCGCTCTGTCAAAGAGCGAGATGCCAACGACGATTGTCGTTTTTTACCTCCGTTCGCGAAAGTGAACGGAGATAATTTGAATTGTTTAATAAATTAACAAATGTGATAATTAATAAACCCGCTATGTCAAAGAGCGAGATGCCAACGACGTTTGTCGTTATTGTAGAACATCAAACTTGAATGTTTAGCATGCTCGGCTGTACATGTAGTGAGAAATACATTCTCGCAGTGTACGTACACGAGTGTACGTTACACACGAACTTGGCCGAGCATTAGCATAAGATTTTCGAGCGAGGCGGGTCACGGCTGGCCTTGCTACGAGGCCTCGGCTTTCGGTTCGCCTCGATATACCGCGACTTCGTAGCAAACGCGAGCCGTGACATCTAGCGGTAATGCGCAGCGACTCGTAGCCAAATTCTGCGAGTTCTGCATTACCGCGGCAAAGGCGAAGCTGTCGAAATTTTTCTGTGTGTTACACTGCCTCTTAAGCAAAATCTATGTAAGCATATCACTTAATGAAAATATATGTAAGCGTATTACTTAAGGAAAATGTATATGAGCGTATCACATAAGATTTTGTGCTTTCTTCATCTCGTGTGGCCATTAGAAATCCTCTCTAAATGCATTGACTATATATGAACATAATTCGAGGACGAATAACCGGTCAAGACCGCCGAATTATATAACGGACAAATTCAAATTCGTCGAAATCCGAACATACCCAAGAGATAGAGTGGAGGGAGTCAATAGCTAGTAAACCTACAAAGGTGTAATTATCAGTCGTTGGTCGGCGTCCGTACAAGCCGTAGAGAGAGAGAAAAAGAAGAATAAACTATAAGTACGTTATCCACGAGAGGTGGGTTGGACTAATTTATACATCCCATCCGGACAACTAGGAAAACTCCTACATATCTTCTACTTATTATTTCTTCTTTTATTTAGTGGCAATGACACAGTATGGTCTTAAGCCATAACCAAGTAGTTTACTTCTTATTTACTGGCAATGACCAGGTCTCTGGCACTAAGCCTTTCCTGTTGTGTATCTTAGAGTCGCCGTCCTCTAGAGGCGCTAGTAGTACCGCGCGAGTCTCGTATTCAACCTGTGGTAAGTTAGCCGGACAACTTTAACTTTTTAAGTTTTTACTTTACTAATCGTTTGGTGGTGTTTGGTAATCTAATTCAATGGTTCCCAATTTTTTTTTGCCACGGAACCCTTATCGATCATACTTTTCTAGGCGGAACCCTATTTTTATAAGAAAAAAGATAAACTTGTAGTTTGAATACTTTAATGTTTACCTTGAAAAGAACGATCAAAAGTTTTGTGTAAAACTTACTTTAATGTGAAGAGTGATGTTTTTTTTTACATTTTTTGTTACAATAGAATTGAAATCAGGCTTTATGTCAGACAGCTGAATACGAAGATCTGGAGCTGCATCCAGTCTGTTTCTGTATTTGTTTTTTGTGTAAGCGTAAGCCGAAAACCCAGTTTCACACCGGTAAGTGGTCACAAACGGTAACAAAACCTTCTCGACGATTCCTAGATATTTATTTTTAAGTCCAATCCAAAACTCATCCAGATTAGTTTTTTCTGAATTGAATTTTTGTTGTAAGGAAGATGAACATTTGATATCTATCAAAGTCTCGTACTCTGTTGCTGTACGATTCCTAGATATTTATTTTTAAGTCCAATCCAAAACTCATCCAGATTAGTTTTTTCTGAATTGAACTTTTGTTGTAAGGAAGACGAACATTTGATATCTATCAAAGTCTCGTACTCTGTTGCTGTAAGCGTCGACGGTTTCCTGTGAACTATGAATGGATTCTGTGCCCAGTCAATGTCCTGCAGGGTTTTTTTCAGGAAAATACTCTTCCAGAGATTTGTTGAGGGTCATCAAATGGTCGCAAATGCATTTTTCAATATATGAGGTTACTTGCAACTAATTTTTTTCCAGAAACTCGTTTAAAAGAGTAAAACATTGATACTGCTTCTGTTCAACACATTCTATCCAAAAGACAAGTTTCTTTCTACGAGAAGAGATTTTGTCGTTTACTGTAAAGTAGTTGTGTTTCTTCCTTGCCATGACTTGCAAATTACATTCAGTTTATCAAATCTGTCTGCCAAATACGCCAATTTCATTAGCCATTGCTCGTCGTGCCATAGTTGAACAAGAGCACTCAAAGATGAAGAAAGCGATTCTTTGGAAAAGAAATACCATTAGTTCGTTGCGTAATTCAAACAATCTTGATAATACTTTTCTTTTGGAAAGCCATCTTATTTCCGTGTGGAGAAGAAGTGACTGATGCTGACTTCCTATATCTTCACACACTTTTTAAAAAAGTCTCGATTGGAGCGGACGTGATTTAACGTAATTCACAATTTGTACGGCTTGATTAAGAACTTTCTTTACCTCGTGTGGCATTTTCTTTACGACAAGGGCATGGCGATGTAAAACGGAATGACTGCTGCTACACTTAGGTGCAATATTCTTAATTCTTGTTATAGTACCTTTGATTTTGCCAGTCAAAGCGGCAGCTCCATCGCTATATACATCGATACATTTGTTCCAATGAATGTTATGTACATTCATGTGATTATTAATGACTTTGAAAATTTCTTCTCCAGTGGTGTTGGTCTCCAAAGGGGCACAAATAAACAAATCTTCTTCAATAGATCCTCTGAAGGGGTACCTCACGAAAACAAGCAGTATTGATAGTCCAGCGACATCTGTATTTTCGTCAAGTTGTATTGCAAACATCTCACTACTTTTCAATCTGCAAATCAATTCATCTTCACTGTGGTCAGATGTTTTATGGATTCGATCAGATATGGCGTTATTGGAACTCTGAACTGCTGCAACTTTCTTCGCTGCGTTTTTGCCAAGTTCACACTTGACAATTTATGTCATACAGGGTTTTATTAAAATCTCTGCAATCGTGTGTGGCTTGCCAGCATGAGTAATCCTGTAACTTAGCAGGAATGATGCTTCTGTGGCATTTTCGTTTTCAGTTTTAACATATGAGGCATTTCGCATGAAGCCATCCAGCCTAAAACATAAAAGTTTTGTAATCGTCTTGAAATTTTTTATGATCGATAGCCCTATTGATAGTGAAGCTTCAGCAAAAATTTTAACGCTCTAGCTCAAATAGTTGTCTAGCAATAGGGGCTCAAATTTGTACCATGTTGGCCGTCGTGGCAACATTCCCAGATTTTTATCTTCCCGAGAAATATAGCGATTTTAAAAAGTCAGGAGTGATTTTTAAAGCATTTTCTGCATACTTTAAGAATATATTTTTTATTTTTTCTCAAAGATCGACCCCTTCGATTTTTATAAAAAGAATTTATAAAACAGTAGGGTTCTTTCTGAACAAAAAAGTATAGAACGATCAAGATGGGCTGAGCCTTAGTTTTCGAGATATGCAACGATTTATCAAACGAGTGGCCGCTTCGCGCAGCGTCGCGCGGGGACCTTCGCGGCTACACTCGATCCGCCATTTTTGGTCGGCGTTTCTCGCAAGTGGAGTAGCTCGCGCATTACCATAAAACAGCGGCACTAACAATATTCTGAAATTTCCAATTTTGGGTTTTTGTTAGGTATTGTTGGAGTTGCTGTTTCCGGTGAATTATAATACAGTCTATTAAAAATTCTGCATCAAAATTGTCTTACAATTATTGATTATTTCGGATTATATTCACATTATCTGATTTTCCAATTTTTCGTAAGAAGACCTGATTGCGGCTATGGATGCAACTCGAAAAGCCTTCTTTAATAAGTGTATTCAATTCTTTTTAATAAAAAGACTCACGGAAAAAGACGCGAATTAAGATTAATTTCTGAATCTTTACGCATGTCACTGCCGAGTTAATCTCTAAAAGATGGCAAATTATGCAGATCTTGCAGAAACGACTGCATTAAGCGTTTAAAAGAAAAGTCGTTTAAATGCCAATATGTGCGGAAATGTGCGAAGGTGATGATGTTAATGACCCTCCTGTAGAAAAGTCTGCAGGGTATGATGATGATGATGATTGTATTCGGCCTTGCAAAAAAATGGCTTTAAAGTGCAATGATGGATACCATCATACTGGTATTGAAGTTCTGGAGCAAATTAAAGAAAAATATCGCAATTCCACTAGCAAGAGAAGTTACTATTACTCACCCTCGCACCAAAATGGTGGGGTCATTTTTAACATTAACCTTAAACAATTGTTATGAACTTATTAATTTTATTAAAAATAAAAAATATATTCTTAAAGTACGCAGAAAATGCTTTAAAAGTCAGTGCTGAATTTTTTTAATTGGAATATTTCTCGACTACATTCGAACCAGGTCCCTGGCACTAAGACTTTCCTGTTGTGTATCTTAGAGTCGCCGTCCGCTAGAGGCGCTAGTAGTACTGCGCGAGGCTCGTATTCATGCAATTCGCTGAATGTGACGACTGTGACATGCCAACGCAGTTTACAGCGTCTAATTATTGCATTGCATTTTTTTTTATTTTGCTTGAAGGGTAGTAAAGAACAACATCAATAATACAAAAATATTTCAGATTTCAGAGTGTTTATTCCATTATGTTCGAGAAAACTTAGAAATTTCTTTTTCAACTGATTGCTCTGTTGTTGTTGTACATTCATTCTGGAACAATACATTTGCATTCGTGAAATAACAAAAGATTGGATGATATTAAAAATCGTATCAACAGCGTGGATCGTACAAGGAAAGATTAACATCTTATATTTGTAAACATCGTCTAAAATAGATTCAAAAACGAAGTTCGAATTAGAGTGGACAGCGAATCGTTCTTCCAGATATTTGATGAACGAAAAAAAATGAGTACTTGGATGCACTAGTTGCCCGTGTTCAAGAGAATCCACTGACCCATCAGGTCCGAGCAATTCACGTTGCCACAATATTTCATGACTGATTGTGAGTCGAACGCTCTGAGGAAGTCGAAGGCCATCATAATAGTAACATGCCCAGCTTCTATTTCACTTCGTATACTGTCGGTGACAAACACTAATGCAGACTGGGTATTATGACCAGCACTAAATGTAGATTACATGCGGTGGAGCAGAGAATTACCCTCGAGGTGTTGAATTAGATGCCTGGCCATGATCGCGTCGAATATCTTTACCATATGACAAAGATTGGCAATAGGACGTGCATCAGACGGTTGTAACGGCTTATCAACCTTCACTAACATGCATAATAAGCGACCTCTTCCAGCTTGCGGAGTAAATATTAATCGATAAGAAGCAATTAAAGATGTGCAGCAGGAATGGTTTCAGGGTTAACAGAATCGGCGCAAGAAGAATCAAAGGCCGTCAGGGATTTACGAAGACACTTGACAATAGCTTTGTGGACCTCAGATATGGTGATAGGTTCCGTGGTGAAGTAAGCGTAAGCCTCCGGGATAGTCTTCATAATTGCGTCCAGTTGCGCAGTAGTGTATGGGGGGTTGACACAAGCTACTGAGCCGTAGTACGAGTTTAACTCGCTATCTGAAAACGTCTCCAAAGGGAAAGAGTTCCTGGACGCTTCACCAATCCCCGGCAAGCAAACAATTGCCAGAGCTTCATACGGTCGGCAATGCCGTCCACTGCAGAGACCAGAAATGCTCCACGCGCTTCACAAAGGTGCCGCTTCATCTACGTCTAGTTTCCCGGTAGTCAGCTAGCAGCAGAAGCGAGTTAGATAATCTGTAGCATTTATAGAGGTCGCCGCTAGCCCTTACAATTTGCTTCAGCTCTGAAGTCACCCAAGGAGCTGTATAGTGAGACTCGAGCCTAGGTTTGAGAGGCGTATGTATCAAGGACGCCGGTGACAATTGTTTTTCGGCAGGGAACCAGCGTATCCGAGTTCTCTTTATCTTCCGGAAGAGCGGGAAGCTGGCTGCAGACCTTCCTGCTAACTAGCTCGTACTTACGGTTTTACGGCAAAAAAATTTGGAATAGAAATTCGATAATCAGCAAATAATGTAAGATGTCCAACAACAAACGGTGCCGACCATTTTGCATCGGTCGACCGGAAGCCTGACAGGTGCCTAGAAATCCTGACATGTCAAGACAAATCCTGATGTCTGGTAACCCGAATTTCATGTGAATTATATCCAGACAACTGTGGAGTATGTTAACTAGAAGCTCAACCAGCCCCGAAATAAATTGGTCTATCAGCCGCGAATGGGCTTTTCAAGTGTTAACTACGTGGTGTAACCTCAAAGCTGCTACCCAATAAAATAGAATCATACGTAATAAATAAATTGGTAATCAAACTTTAAATTCCTTGAAAATAAATTCCAACGAGTATATATGCATTACTACAAAACATATTACGAGGAAAATAATTACTTACGTATATTATTCTTCGATAATATGGTCCTTCTCCTGAATGACGTACGTACGTGATGCCGCATTCGCAACGATTTTGCGGGAGGAACGGGGACGAGTCTCGCGCTTAGGTGGTTGATACAACACTTTCGAGTAGATCGAGTTTTTCACAGTTAGTCCATCTGCCCCTATAGTCATCTATCCACGGTTTCCCCTACATTGACATGTGTGACCGAATGCTTGTATTTCGCATATCTACTGCATGAACCTACTCACCGCGGGAGCATATAGTTGTGAAAGGGAAAAATAAATTGAACAATTCAAACATTAATATTTATTTAACTTCACCTAAATTTTTTTTCAGCATGTACAAATTGAAACTTGTTTATTTACGTTGATCATTTGACTAGTCTGTATTGTACAACTCTCCTCAACCTTGTTTGTTAGGGGACACTTTCATATGTGTTGAAGCTCATGAGTGCTGGTCAAAAATAGTACTCGTTTGTTAGGAGACACTTTCATATTTGTTGAAGCTAATGAGTGCTGGTCAACAATAGTACTACGTTTCCCTCGAAGACTTGAAAATAATGTACAAGTGTACTAATGACACGACAAATACGGTAAAGCCCTGGCAGATATTTCTTATTGTCAGTTTGGATAAATATAAATTTAAAACACCAATGGAAATTGTAATGTATGTTTACTGAACATGTAAAAAATGAGTGAAGGTAAATTTACAAGTTGAATAAAACAATTTAATTTCTATAGATAGGTTTTGGACGTCGAGTCTGTTTCTTTCCCATACTTGATAGATCGATGGTCTTTCCATTGGGCAACACTAGCTTGTTTTCCTGATAATCCACAAAGCCATTCTCTCGATCTTCTTCCAGTTCTTCCTCGTCACATTTAATGCCCGTTTCATAGCTGTACTCACGTCGGAAACCATCAAGATCGATGTAGCCGTATTTACCACGAGTTATGCAATCAATACCGATTAATTCTTCCTTGTAAGAACCATCGTCATTTTCAAATCCCCAGGTGATCGAGCCATCGGGATTGTCATCACGCCACCTGCGAATGATCTATAAAACAATCCATGAAGAGTCAGTAATAACCTTTAGAGTAGATTCCATAGATAAAAGAATACAGATTAATTTCTAACGAGATAATACAAAATTCGGAAATTCCAAACCTATGTGGACCCAAGGACCAGGTAGGTTTGGGATTTTCGAGGAGGACCACATTCAGACCTCCTTTTTTGTATGTCGCTTACAAATTCCATTTACAAATAACTCGGGCATTTCATTTTGTGGATGCTCACCGCGAGAAAATAACGAGGACGAAACGGGAAAGTTTCTACCTGGCATCAATTTTTTTACTTCGTTCGGGGTTAATACTTCAGAGATATCTGTTTAAAATATTTCATAATTCCCGATAGTTCCGGACCGTTTTACCAATTTTTCGAGATTAAGCTCCGTGCTAAACAATTCTCAATGCATTCTAGACACTTTTAAGAGTATTGTTCATAGATATCACTGATGTCGACTATCAGTCTATGTACTTGTAGAGAATACGATTCTGTGACTTCTGATACGTCAAATATAACCGAATTCCACCAAAATCTTGATAAGGGATTTCTTATTTTCATACAAACTCATCAAAATGGTTTCATTCTCTACCACTGTACCGATGAACGGTCAAGTTATTAATGCGCGTTGTTTTGATAGTTTATTCTATTATGTAACGCATACGGGCTACACATTACAATATCACTTTTGGACACAGTACGCTGGCTCGCTTACCGACCTATCCTACTTTAAGGGCATTATTACCGATTTCATAGGATGTATTTTCTTTGTTTTAAGAAGTGAACGGGTCCCCTTACACGTTGATAAATGTGGGACTCGAAAGCCAAAACATCTTATAATCTGAAGTATAATATAAATCATTTTTGTTATCGAGCATGGCGAGAATTAATGACACTTAAAGGGGATAAGTTGATTAATAATATGAAATATTGATATTTTTGACAAATGGGTGTAAATCGCTTTTTGCCTTCTAATTTTAAAGGAATTGAATACGCATCGTTTCTCATCGATAATAACAAAAGTTTGATTCCCGCCGACCCCCCAATGGAATTTTTCTACATACTTTTGTGTGCTCTTGGTGGTTCAAAATCCACCTAAGAAAAATTTTAAGTCCACAGGAAAAGACATCTACCTTAGATCGTGACCAAAAAACTGTTATCAGGTGTCTCGTGTTTGATTCCCACCACCGTAATCTCGCAGATGAGGGCGAATGGTGTAGGATCTGCCCCAGATATAGGGCGTGCGAACAACGATTATATATCAGTACTGACACCTAGCGCGATGCAACGAGCTCCGTAACAAGAGAATTGAATGATGAGACATATGAATAGAGACGTCCGAGAATATATAGAAAACTGAGTGCCCGTAACTCTGAGGGAATCGGTTTACAATCATACATATCCACATATTAATAGTGAAAATTAAGGTTTTTAAAGAAATGCTAACTTATCAAGTATTCAGTTTGTGCGCCATCGCGAGCGGTTTGCATATTTTAGTTTGAAATTTACATGGATTAAGATATAACATGCCTATTTGACTAATCAATAATACCTGAATATAATCTAAAAAAATATAATGATTTCATACACACTGTCATATAACGTGGATTATAGTTCCTTTTTCTCGTTTACAGATGGAATCCATAAATGTTTTCGATATTTTCTATTTTTTTAGGTGAGCTACTTTCTATCATTTTTCGCTCGCTCCACGACGCTTCTGCTTTTGACACGTATCGCTTTTCACACAACAATACGTATGCTGATTGTTCTGAAACTCACTCCTATTCTTCATACGGAATAGTGTACGATGATGCTATTGTACTCGTATTTTCATAACGATTAGTACCTGTTTAATTGAGTCAAATTGTATTGGACACTAACAATAAGTTTCTTTTCTTTCTGTTGTTTAGCCCGCACATGCGCGTGAATTCTTGTCCCCTGACACACGCAGTTTGCATTTCAGCATTCGGGTTTAGTAACATTTCGATCTTCTATTCATATAGTTTTTCACATGCTCTGTAACCGAAAACGTTGTGCAGATTCCCAACATATTCCTCAGAATGATAGTAATTCCTCAGAAAATGCATATGTACGATTGTATGATTTGACGTAACTGCTAGTGTTTCATGATTCGTAAACGGAGCGAGCGAATTCACACCATTCACTTTCAAGATCGATTAAATTGTGACTGATCCATAGATCACATTTCATCATTGCGCCCTTTCCTACGCCAATACTGCTTCTAGACCAACTAGGTTCGTGCTCGTTACTACCAATTTGTATGCCGTTCTGTGCAATCTTTCTCGCATTCTCTAAGCTTTTCTGTTGTAATTAGAATGCAGTGTCTCATTCTTTGCCACATTCAAATGTATTACCCGTTCTTAATTAAATATCTCAATGGTTCGCTTATCATCGAATTTTATAATTTTGTATGTATGCCCCACTTCACAGCTGTCACGCGCAATGCGTGGGGTAGTTGTATGCTAAGTGGGTATTTTTTAGAAAAACTGTTGCACTCATTTTCGGAAGACTTAGATTAGGATATTTTAGCATATGATGTATTATTTATAATGTGTATTTACCTGAGCGACTCGCTTTTTTTCACGAGACCCTGGGTATTTTTCGCGTGACTGCGAATATTCATCATGAGGTGGAGAGTAGTTGTCTTTCGCTTGGGAACCTCTTGGCAATGTTTTCGCTGTACTCTGTACTTGCTGATGATACTGCTGCTGCTGTTGCTGCGGAGTTTTTCGTGCCTTGCCAGCATCTTCGAGAATGATCTTTCGTAGTTTGAACGGATGTTGGGGCTTATATTGAATCGGTGCAATATTTTCTTCGGCTGGCGGTGCTGGTTTTGCAACTGCTGGCGGACCTCCTTGATATTGTATAAGTCCAATCGTAGGCTTCGCTGCTAATGGACTAGCCACAAGATTACCCGACTGCTGCGCCAAGGCTGATACAGTTCCAAGATTCGCTATTGCTTGCGCCACATCCACTTCTTCTTCTATCTCTTCGCTTACAGGTTTTATCGATTTTTCCTGTTCCTGTTGTTCATCATGTTCTGCCTGTTGATGCTGTTGTTCGGGCTTAAGTTTCTGACGCTTTTGAGTTGCAGTCGGAACGTTGGCTGTCTTGACAGCTAAAGGTGAAATGTAGACAGGCCTCGGCCTCAGATTTGTGACAGGCAGATATTCCGAGCCAGTGGTTGTGGGTATTGGGCGTGATCGGCTGTGGAAACAATAACATGAATGAATTGATATCGTTAGTAAGTCGAAACAAAATATGAAGCTTGCTCATTTAAGACGGGTAGGTCTTAGCAATTCCTGTACAGGATGTCGCAATAACTATTAACACCTTAGATATCTTCGAAATTATAAGGTTGACAGAAATATATGCTGAAATAAAATTCAGGCATCACAGAAAGGCAGAAAAATGATGGCAACCACGTCATCATAACCCCATAAAGAAGGAAGAAAGTTTGAAGGAATGGCATGAATTGGCTTTATTCGTGTAGCGTGTCACCATGCCGTCACAACGAAAGAAAAATGCATGGGCAGACTGAGAGGAAAAGCGTCCCGAGTATAAAAAAGCGTCAAAGCTCACCTTTTTTATTAATAAATCAATCATCGTGAAATTAGAATGAGGACTACGCCGCAGATCTGCGAAATACGGAAGAATGGAAGAAAGAGAGGTGAATAAATGGAATCTCAATGATTGTGCAATACACGAAATTAAAATATCACAGCTGACCATTAAACTATTTTCCCATGGTGTCCATTTGAATAAGCAGAAGACGGTACAAATTCGTCAACTGAAATCGCGACCCATAAACCAAAGTGTCCCCGTAAATCTGGAAACGACAGGACGCAGCAACACGGCGTAGAAATGGAAAGCATAGCAAATTGACAATACCAGTGTCGCGCTGTCATCATAGGCAGACACTCTGGATCAGCTGGCCGCTGGCACCAAAGAACGTAGAGATGGGGAACTCCCCAACAAGTTGGAAGGGAGCATTCACCGGTACGTAAACGTGGGCAGACTGAACACGTATTGAAAGAAATTGTCGGGGAAACACCACGCACTAACACTCTACATAAACACCACTAAAGAACGACACCAACTACAGACGATCCTGGAGAAATATTTCTCAGGAATGGCGATTCCAGTATCCATAATCTCAATGAGGACGTATAAAGACCTCATGAGACGCGGACGCTATTTGCAAATCCGAGTGGCTTCATTCGAACGAAATATTCGAGCGATCATCGATCGCATCAGACGAAACTCCCAGACACACCACTTTGCAATCCAGGCTATATCCCCGACATAACAGCACTCTATTTATAGTCTTCCCGCTGGAAGACCGAGGAGGAAAAAGGCGGGAAACAAGAAAGAGCTCCTTCAACGCCGGATCAAGAAAAACTGAAAGAAAAGGAAATTGTAAAATATAATCTTATTGAAATACCTAAATAAACAAAAAAAAAACAAAGAATAAAACAGAAGAAGTAGGAGGAAGAAGCTATAATAAATCAACTTTATCTAATAAAATCGTGTAAAATTTTTCTCCACAAAGCGTTCAAAAATTGTACATTTTTCGTGCTCGACTTAACAGGAAATCTCCTGAAATTTACACTGTTTCGTTTCATTGTGATCTTCACTTACATTATTTATTTCTCTTACGGTTAAGCGTTGTCTTTAACGGATTGTTCCCAAGAAAAAGAAGAGAAACTATATGAGAATGATAAGCAAATGATGAGAATATGATTATCCAATTTCGAATACATATTTGTTTATTTTCTGTAAAGTCAGTTATTGAGAGTTCAACGATAGTTTGATCTGTTTTAATTTATCAACCAACAATATTTTCAGTTTTATGACATCAACGAAATAATCTCGTGTTTTTTACTTGGAAACCGAATATTTTGGCCAACTGACGGTAGATAATGATACAAAATATGGTACTGAATATATTGGAACCCTCAAGCTGAAATTAAACGTGTGAAGAAACTGAAATACATCCTTGTGTTTGGTAATACAGGGTGTTAATTTTTAAATGATTTAAATGCAGTCAAATGTCTGAAACATCGCGTACTGCACAAAGAACCCTGTGAAACAAAAGTTTCAGGACTTGGAAGGAGACATCCGATTCTGTCTTGAAAATATGATAATCCGTGGTAATGCAATGATGCGGAGGTGTAGGCGAAGCTCTTTTTGGCTAAGGTTTCCAGACGTCAGATTTTGGTCTGATACGTTACGATTGCTAGGCATCTGTCAGGGTTCCGACTAAACTTTGGAAATGTCAGGATTTTCTGGATTATTTAGGTGCTAGTAAAACATATGTTAATAATTATGTTTTATTTATTAGTAGGAACCTAACACGAATGCGGCGCTATCCAGTGCGTCACGGAAATATCGAGCACTTGACAGCTACTTGAAGTGGTCTACATAATCGTTCGCACAAAGTGAGAGAAATAGCTCAGGCTGTGGGGATATCAGAAGAAAGAGTGCGAAAGATCTTGCACACAATATTAGGGATACGAAAGCTCTGCACAAGATGCATGCTGCATTTGCTGAATGCCAATCAAAAGCAACTAAACAAACGATGTTCGCAGCAATCTGTGGACCGATTCAATAGAGATACGACCGATTTTGTGCAGCGATTTGTCACCATCGATGAAACATGGTCCCACCACTTCACGTCAGAAACGAAACAGTAGTCAAAGCAGTGGGTGGAAGGCGGTGGTTCAGCATCAAAGAAAGCGAAGTCGATCATATCTGCTGGAAAAATCATGGCCAGTGTGTGTTGGGTTGTGAAAAGGATCCTGTTAATTGATTGCCTTGAAAAGGATACAACAATTACAACCGAATATTAATGCAACCTTCATGACTAGCTGGATGCCAAAATTCGTGAGAGGAGGTCTGGCTTGAAGAAAAAAATCATCTTTCACCATGACAACACATTTTCAAATAAGGGCCCATTGGCGATGGGAAAATTGCAAGATTTGGGGTACGATTTGTTCGGTCATCCCCCTATTCTCCAGGTTTGGTACCCTTTGACTTCCATCTGTTCCCGAATTTGAAGAAATTTGTTTCTGGGAAGCCCTTCGCATCCAATGAAGAAGTTGAGAGGGCGGCAGATGACTATTTTTATAGTCTTACAAACTCTCATTTCCGGGAAGGAATACTGATGTTCGAGAAGCGCTGGACCAAATGCGTTAAAATCAAGGGAGATTATGTAGAGAAATAAAATCATTTTTTAACTGAAAATTGCAGGCCGGGAACTTTTTATCATACCCTCGTATTATTATCATAGTAAATCTCGAGCTTAAGTGGCGATCTGACTTTCAACCATATAAATGACTTTCAACCATATAAATGGTTGAAAGTTAGGAATAATGAAAGATCTCGATTTAGGCCATACTCAAGATTGAACGAGTATAAAAATGTACAAGATATACATATATTGAAAGCTTTCTTAATTTCAATATTTACCTCAAAGGTATAGGACGTCGTGCACGAGTAGCTATATTGGCCGTCTGACTTTCAGAGCCAGTTCGAGGTGTTTGAAGTCGTTGAAAACGAGGCTTCAAAGTCGTTGCTGTCCGTTGAGATACAACGTCCGCCACAAGAAATTGTGCATTAACATATCCGAAAATGCATAGTAGTAACTGCGAAAAAATAATCAAGATAGCAGCAGTCAATTGATAATTCAAAGAACAACAGGCCTCGCTCAATATCACCATTTTAAAGTCCGCGATTTCATTATTACATTGTTTACAAGAAATCAAAGAGATTACTTTGTGATTTCTTGTCACGTATTGGCGCCCGCAAACATTAACTTAATGTCCATAAGTGTAAACTTGTGCACAAATTAAATCACTTACAATTAGTAGTTTTAGTGCCTTATATCAGCCTTCACGATTTTTCTGCTATATTTTCTGTTTTATTCTATTAAAACATATACGTGATCGCAATACAAACTGCTTTTATTCTCAATTTCATTCGAGAGCGATCACGGTCACTCGCTAGAAACAGTAGAGGTCTGTCCAGTCCACGTAGAATCGTAGATGATATTAAGTATAGTTATTTTGGAACATATTCAATGAGTCATCATTTGTTGAGAGGAAATTAGAATTTTTTGCGTATTTTTGTTTCTAAGTTTTTATATAGCTTTATACAAATTTGATGTTCAGAGCTATCTAAGATTTGGGCTTTGTCAAGAGGATTGTTGTCAATCTACCTACTATTACTGGAGACTGTCTGGCTGTAAGAAGAAAACATCGAAGAGAATAACGCTTTTAAAGAAATCTATCAGCACTCCTAATTCTGATGGTATTCCCGTTTTGTCAGAAACGTATCAGAAGCGTAATAGGAAGGACGAAGAATAATGAAATTCATACGACTTGTGCATAGAAGTTCTTAATCAATGTGAACTTGTCTTAAATCTGATTGTAAATAATAATATGGAGAAAATAAGAGGTAACAAGGTAAGTAAAACTACCAAGATAAAAGGAAGCCATATTATAACTTCTTTGTTGGATACGAATTTGGGCAAACAGGGTCTTGCTGAAAAATTTGCAGAAAAGAAGTTGTGCATGAACGTCAGGACCACTCATTCAAGTAATTTCTATGAATTGGTAAGATTTTATATTATCTTCCATTTACAATGTAATATCCCCTGATGTTATTTTTCCAGGGCAGTATTAACATTAATCATTCCATTTGTTCCTGACGTAGACAGTCATTGTTACCATTACTTTTATGTGTTCCAAGTTTATACTTTTATAATCTCAAAAAACCAAAAAAGATCAATTGATCGACAAAAAATATTAAAAGTGTTTAAAAAAAAAAAAGAGAGAGAGAGAAGCATAACTGAACTAGTGAAGTACGACAGAATAACATGTGCGTTAATAATTTACGTAAATTTAAAGATAGATAAACATTTAATTGAAGGAATAGCGGAGAAAATAGCTGTAATTGTCGTTTCTCTTGTAACAGGTAAGAGTGTGGTTATTGTATATATCACTGTAATATAGTAATAAAACCAAAACCCTTGTGGCAGAGGAACAACTCGCGGTTATCGCCTTGAGAATCCTCAATAATAAAAGTTGTCTCATAGCTAACCTATCTATCTGTCTATCTGTGAATTTCTTTTGTATGCCCTCTTCTCGGGTTTTTACAAGCTTTGCAATCCTATTTTTCTACCTGTTTACTCTTTTCTTTTTGCCTGTCCCAGCTGCAGCCGCTTTCGCTTTTTCTATCCTCCTTCAAGCTATGTAAAATTAGCCCCTCGATTTTCACTTTTGCATCTTTTTTTAATTTATAACGATTGTTTGTCATTTGTTTGTGATTGTTTGATTAATTAAAACGTTTGTTTGATCATATTTTTTATCAAACAAACAAATAAAAAAATAAGCGTTAAGTTAGCCGCAAATTTTTGAAATTTTGTCTATTTTGATTTTTTCAAACGCCAATCGATTCGGAATCGTTTGTTGGAAACAAATAATATAATTCGAACGTTTGTTTGATCGTTGTTTTTCCAAAAAATCAATAAATAAAACATTGTTTCGTCGTAGCTTTCTCACTAGATTCTGACTTTTTTCTTACCATACAACTGCGAAGATGCTCAACATGAGATGCACTCAACTACTGAAGGCCAGGATTTGTAAAGTTAACAAAATCTTATAAACTTGATCAAGTAATCCCGTGTCGCAACATAAATTGTAGGTTATATTGTTACATGCACGAGACACATATTAAATCTGGTCAAGCCAGAATCTAGTGTGAAAGCTACGACGAACCAATATTTTATTTATTGATTTTTTGGAAAAACAACGATCAAACAAACGTTCGAATTATATTATTGGTTTCCAACAATCGATTTCGAATCGATTGGCGTTTGAAAAAATCAAATTAGACAAAATTTCAAAAACTTGCGGCTAACTTAACGCTCATTTTTGTTTTGTTTGTTTAATAAAAAGTATGATCAAACAAACATTTTAATTAATCAAACAATCACAAACAAACGACAAACAATCGTTATAAATTAAAAAAAAGATGCAAAAGTCAAAATGGGGGGGCTAACTTTACATAGCTCCTCCTTCATCCTGTAACGCATGCGTCGCAAGCGGAGGGAAACTGCAGAACACCTCCGTCGATACAGGTCGGTACCTGCCTAGTCTCCCCCAGTGGCAATGCCAATAAACTCAAGCACTACCACTAGAGGCACCTAGCGCCTCGGCACCTCCTCAGCGGTGGTACGATGAACCACCCATTGCCCGGCCAAGCCGTCACCATCCGCGTGATGAGAACCGCCTTGCGGGGGCACCAAAGTCAAGCACCGATCCCCCACGCACCACAGAGACGTTGGGTTAAATTGTTTTGGTGGGATCCAAACCACCAGCATTGCAAAATGACGTGCAAACCCAAAGCCCTAACCCCTGAGCCACTACGTGCCTTTCTTATAATATATTTTAAGGTCATAAACATAATATACAACTGATCCCATAGCGAAACAAAATGTTAAAGGTTTGAATTTTTTATTTTTCCGTAACACAAAATACGTTCAAAAGTTTAAACGAGATAATCTCGAAACCACGTTTTTCGAACTGAGAGGATGGATTACTCAGAGACTATTGCATGGTTCGTGTTAAAGTTTAGGTTGCTTCACAAATACAGTATTTGAAAAAAAGGAGCCGTTTTTCAATTCGTTGTAAATTTGGCTACATATAATTTACTGCTCTGTTGTGGCCATGCGTGAAAATTTCCGCGCGATATTCCGCGCCTGGCGACAATGACACCGGTGAGCTCGAGATTCGTGTTCAGGACAGCGGAAATCGGAACTCCGGTAGCTGCACGTGCTACGGCATCAGCAGCGCGCACCGTGGGATCCGCCGACCAACATCTCGTGCCACATCCACGGAAGTGGTAGTCGAATTCTGTACCCCTACTCTCATCTCGAGATCTCAGGAGCCCCTGGTGGCAACTCTGTTGTCTCAAAAAAAAAATTTAGTTTTGTGGTAGAATTCGTCAGTGCTCAATCTCTCTGACTATTACGAAAAAAAGTCTCCGAGAAGATTTGACGGTGACAGAATTAGACCAGGAGAAGTCCCGAGATCAAAGTATTTACACTGCAAATAAGTGTCAGTTCTTAAATCTGACACTTATTTTAAAATCTCCTTGTAAAACCTAAATATTCAATCAATCAGTTACTCTGCAATATTTTCCAATAAACGCATTTTCAGTAATCAATATAAATATATCCGAGTGAGTTAATTAAAGTACATTAAGTTAAAGAACACTAAGCGATATATTGTACAGGTAAAATAAGTGTAGGCTAAGGCGATAACGGGGAGTTGTGACGACCCCTCGATCACCATCGTAACGACTATAACGAAACAGCCGAGGCTCATCCATTATAAGATGAAATACAATAATAAAGATTATTTTTTTGTGTCTTCTCTAAATAATTCTTATACAAATAGACTTCTTCCTCGAGAAAACCCCCTCATTTGTATCCCTCACCAGTCTCCTCACCCAGAAACACGGGCCCGTACGGGACGTGAGAACTCCCGTCCCTCCGACGGAACACATTACTTATTAATTTTACACAAAATAATATGTAAACGCGAGTGCCGTAAAGTACTCTGATGGCAGCCAGGAAAATCCACAACGAGTAAAAAAAGGACAGGTAAGATCCCAAAGTTTATTTATATCCCGTGACGAATTAGCGCGAGCTTATTCATAACAGCTCATTTTTTTTTGCCGAAAATAGTTTTTTTTTTCATTAGTGCGTCATTTTTATACGAATAAGCCCTGCGTACTTTTATAGGCAATATCATATAGATTTTAAATATTTTTGGTTTCTTGTTTCAGGCCTTAAATTTTCGAAGAAATCCGTCCTCTCGTAAAAAAAAGGTGAAGATTGACCGTGGCATTACCATTTTGTAAGAAAATGTCAATAAAAAAATGTGCTTTACACTCCACATAAATATGATTGATCAAATGGCTAAAAAGAATTCTGATCCCTTTTTCAGTGATTCCAAAATTAATTCTGAAAGTATGACCTTTTTAGAGTGGTGTTACCCCTTAATTATATTGCTATAGTTTCCTCTGGTTCCTTCGTGTACCCGGGTACCGGCATTCATCCTAATGCCCCTTAGTTTTCAAGAAAATCGATTTTGAAAATTTATGTGATGCTACCTTACCGTAGCATAACGTTAAGGTACCCGACTACCACTCTGGCGGAGCGTGTTCAATTCTTGCTCTTGTATTTTTTTTCATCGTATAAGATATCACCGAATAGTATAAGTTATAAAAAATTAATAAAAAATGATCATTTTTGGCGTAATTATTTTATTATTAATCAATAATTACAGAAACATCTTACTCGCTATCATGGCTTGCATTGCTTGCGCTTACAGTTGAAATTGGGATGATACTTATCGTAAAAGTAAGCGAAACACAAAACCGTACGGCACCATGCACATTTGATGAAAGCTACTGCCTTGCATGCACACGGATTTTTTAAGAGCGATGCCGGAAAAGACTGCTCGTTCAAATTCAAAAGATTCGTCTTTCTTCAATTAATTTTGACGCAAACCACGTATATTGGACCATGATTGAAAAAGCAGGTGCACTAAATTGATAAGAAATTAACGACTGACAACCCCCTCCACAGAAAAACGAAGGGTTTCGCTAAAGAATTAGACCGATCAAACTTATCGAATTTTTGTAACTCCGCCCGAACCAAGGTGAAATCGTCAACTTTCTTCGAAAACAAAATCAGAATTCTATCAACCTCGAATTAGTCAATATCTTAAGGGAACAAAATCCCAGTCTCTCTGCGAATTATTATAAGTAGGGGAGACCGGGGCCACAATTAACAAAAATTGGATTTTTAGTTGTAGCTTCGAAATTATTCAACATTGAGACTTAATTTTTATGTTAGATGATGCTTTAATTAGTTAGATATTATGCCATTTACATAAATCAATCATAAAAGAACTGATGTCTTAAATATAACATTTTTTCTCAAAAAAGTCAGTTGTTAATTCTTACCTCATGTTCGGGGCTAGAATTAACAGCTCTGAGGTAAGTATTAACAGACGGGGCAACAATTAACATTAGTTACGCCAACTGATACAGAAGAAAAGTAACATATGTATGGCATCATTTTTTAATTAGTAAGAGTGAAATTAATACAGACTTGTATGGAACATGTTTTATTATAAATAAACAACACAAATTACAAAATATTTTAATTTTTTTAACATTTATTAATTTCACACTAATCATCTGTCATAATTTATATACTAATAATTAGAATTAAACAACTTATCATTAGATGAGGTAGAATATGGCACATTTTTACCTTAACATCTATTCAGTCTTTGTTATTTATTTTTCTTTAAATTTGCACATCGATAAAATGTAGTTTTATATAAAATCAACAAATATTTTAAAAAAACTATCACGATTAGGAACTATATTACGTATGGCAAAAGGCTATAGATTCGTAGTAAGTATCCTAATTACAATTCAGGCAAATAAATGATACGATGTCACCTTTGATGCACCCAGCTTGGGCCCATTCCTTGTAAACAATATATTGAATCCAGTCACCACCTGATATATCTTCATTATAAGAAACGCCGCAAACAATACAAAAATATTCATTTTTAGAATCATTGCTTTCATTTAATATATTTTTCTTCGCCTTTTCTATTTTCTCGTTTTTATTTATCTTTCTATCGCCTTTAGCCTTACCTTTACCCTTGCCTTTGCCCTTTCCTTTATCTTTCCTCTTCGCTTTATTGTGGTCTATTGCTATCACTTTCCTCTTTTTCAATTCTCTAATCTGATATTCTTCTTCTAAAGCTTTTTTTTCTGGAGTGTCAGTGAGAATGGCAGATTTTTTAGCGCGTTTACGGTTTGACTGTGTACGTGGTGGAGCTTTTGGCAGAGGTCGTACAGCTTCGACCAAGAAATTACTAGCATCTTTCTGCATGCCTGATGGTCCAGCTACCGGTTCATTAGACATTTGCGTAATTACTTCAGTTATACTGATGTCTAAATTGGGCATATCGTTTAAAACTTCAGGATTTTCTAAATTTAACGACAAATCATGAATGTTACTTTCATTCTGAACCGGTGGTTTATAGACAAGTAATTGATTTTGATCGTTGGGATCTGGACGGTCCGTGACGAAAGATGGCGCAAAGTCAAATTCTTGGAAGACATCTTCGTTACATGGCCAGATGCCAGATTTTTTGAAGGCATTGGTTACATTTTTAGGGTTTAATGCCAACGGTAGGGTTTCCTTAACAATTCCAGGGAGGTCATATATAGTCATTGTCTTTCCCGGGTTGCTACTCATCCAAAAAGTTTGTGCTTTACTTATATAATGTTTTAGAGAACCATAGACCCCGACATCGAGAGGCTGTAAGCGATGAGAGCAATGTGGTGGAAAGGACAACAAAACAATATTGTTGCTCTTGGCCTTATTGATCACTTCCACATTTACATGTGAGCAGTGATTATCCAATAGCAGTAAAACAGGATCTTCTTTTGTCGGCTTCACGTGATGAATAAAATGGTCAATAAATGTAACAAACTCTTTTTGACTCATCCATCCTGTTTGATTTCCCACGCCTATGCATTCTGGTGGTCCGTTTCTCACAAATATATCCTTATACCGAATGCGAGGGAAGACAAACATACAGGGTATGGCGTTGCCGATAGCATTTGTCGCTACTGTAAGTGTAACTAGTACACCTCTTTCGGCGGACGTCACAGCGCCGACCTGTTTTATACCTTTCCCTGCAACAACCTTCTTCGGTTTTTGAACAGTTGTGATACCTATAAAAAATAAAATATAGGTATATATAAAACTATACATACTAAAAATAGCGCAAAATCCATAAAAATAAAAAAGGAATTGATATGTAAACCAGATAGCTACCTGTTTCATCAACGTTCCAAATCCGGGAGGGTTGAAAGTTGTATTTTTCTATCACAGATCTATACTTTTCAAAAAATATGTGCACATTGATACTGTTGAACGAAGCAGCTCTGCTTAAACTAGTGGCTTCAGGGGTTCGTATTGCTAATCTTGGGTTTCTCTTCATAAAATTCGTAAACCAGTCACTACCCGCCATCTCATTAATTTTCCAGGATTCTGGTACTTTCTTAACATTGTAATACATATCACATTGATATGCTAATTTCTTTACGTCATTGGGCAGCAATCCAAAGTAAATATTAGCGCACTTTAACAAATAGTCTGCTAACATTGCTTCTTGTTCGGCATTGAAAATTAACCGGGTTTTTTTATAACCCATTTCTACGGATGTACCCGCTTTCTTTTTTTTAATAAAATTGAAAAGTGAGACGTAACAGAGCTCAAATTCTTTTGCTACATCTCTGTAATTTCGATATTTCTCCATCATTTCGATGGCAGCCAACTCGTACACCTCTAAAGATGTAGTGCCCCGCTTAGTTTTCCGTTTATACGTTCTCATGCTGTACCAGGGGTGTTAGTTGAAATTTGCCGGTTTTTTCGATAAAGAAAACACTTAATTTTCAGAGGAATCTCAAAATTTTTTTATTCAAAGTATTGACCATTGGTTTCTACACATTTCGCCCATCTCTCAGGCAAATTATGGATACCATCCCAAAAAAACTTTTTCTCTTTCGAGGCAAACCATTCGACGAGCCATTTTTCGACTTCTTCAAAATTAGCGAAGCACTGCTCTGCAAGGGAGTGTCCCATCGATGCGAAAAGGTGATAGTCGGACGGGGCGAGGTCTGGAGAGTACGGCGGGTGCGATAATATTTCCCAATTAAGTGTTTTTAATGTGTCTTTCACCAGTTTAGCGGTATGAGACGGCGCGTTGTCATGTTGCAAGATAACTTTGCCATGTCTTCGGGCCCATTCCGGCCGTTTTTCGATCAACGCATGATTCAAATTGATCATTTGTTGTCGGTAGCGATCCCTGTTCACCGTTTCACCAGGTTTTAACAACTCGTAGTACACCACACCACATTGGTCCCACCAAACACAGAGCATTGTCTTACGGCCAAAGCGATTTGGCCTTGGAGTCGATGGGCCGGCTTCACCAGGTGAAAGCCATGATTTTTTTCGCTTCGGGTTCTCAAAATAAATCCATTTTTCGTCCCCCGTGACAATTCGATGCAGAAAAGATTTCCTTTCGAATCGTTGAAGCAGCATTTCACAAACGGTTTTTCGATTTTCCATTTGTCTATCGTTCAGCTGGTGTGGCACCCATTTTCCATACTTCTGGATCTTTCCCATGGCTTTTAAACGTTGGCAAATTGCTCCTCGAGTCACATTTAGTGTCTCTGCCAATTTTTGTTGCGATTGGGTTGGATCAACATCCAATAACGCCTGCAATTCCTCGTCTTCGAACTTTTTCGCTGCACCAGGATGTTCATTGTCTGTCAAATCGAAATCTCCACTTTTAAATTGACGAAACCATGTCTCACATGTTCTAATCACTGGAGCATGTTCACCATAAGTTTCTACCAGCAACCGGTGAGCTTCAGCTGCTTTTTTCTTTTGATGAAATAAGAAAAGCAATGAATGCCGCAAATGCGATTTACTTGGAACGAAACTCGACATATTCACTGAGGTAAACAAATATGACGCTATTATTTTGGCGGACTGTGACTTGCGTATTTTTGTAGGTTAATGTCAATAGAAAAAAATGGCATACATACCAAATCATAGAAACTTATACATATTGCTAGCGACATCTACTAGTAAAACCGGCAAACTTCAACTAACACCCCTGGTAAATGAAAAAAAAAACATGCTAAAATAATTATGTACAAACAGTCCGGTACCCTGTTAATACTAACCCCCACATCCGGGGTAGGTATTAACACGTTAATACTAACCCCGGCGATTTGTTAATTGTAGCCCCAACGGTACTTTTTTTAGTATTAAATAGCATAATAAAATATTGGTTAAGAATTACGCCAATTGACCAATGTAGCATTATTAAGTATAAAATATGCTTCCAGGGGAAAAAAAATTAATCATAACACCGTATATTTCAAGCATAAATCAAAAAGTTGCAAAGCTAAAAATGTTCGTTACCTGCGTAAAAATGTCGTCCGGCACACAACTTACTCGCACGACGCGCAAATCGTAACTGGCTAATTCCGTGGCATGCAGCGTGATCTAGTGGACGTATTAAGACAGGCCGTGTAGGTGTAATGTGTGTAGTTTTAGAGAAATTTGCTTGTCAATACTTACCTCTGTTAATTGTAGCCCCGGTCTCCCCTACAAATTTTGTGTTAATATAATTTCAAAGTCAAATAAAGTATCAGTTTTTTTTGTTAAGTGTACGTAGGTTGTTGGTAGTGCAAGTTAATCATTTCCCAAGAAAATCATTTCTTCACGGATCAACACCGAGAAGGCTGGGAAACATCATCAACCAAAAACGTCTTCGGAGAGGAATCAAGCTCGACGATTAATTCTAAATCATTGCGTTGGTATATGAGCACAAGTCCCAGACGGCGAGCTCACGTTCAGACGAATAGCGCAAATCAATTCAAAATCGCACGCACATCGAATTATCGACGGACCTATATTCTCTCCCTTCCCTCGGATGTAACAAAGTAAATGACCAAGACGACACTGACGACAAAGTTAACGTATGCGTTGGTATCCGTAAGAGAAGTATCCATAAGAGAGACACTTCACTGCATACGTTTCAAGACCAAAACTTCGTGGGCTATCATTTTATTTTGAAGAACGAATATCGATCGGCTGGAAAGATTGAAAAGATGAAAAGGTGACTCGTGGAAACTGAGAATAGTCAACGTTTCAGTGTTGATTTGTACCAAATAGTTTGGAAGCTTGATGTCATTGCGGATTACCGATGTGGCAATCTCAGCGAGGAAGCCATTGTGCATATTCCGGAAAGGTTTGAAAAAACTTGGAGACATATCAAAGATAAACGCAACCAAAATCCAGAAGTAAGAAGCCGAGCTGAGATAATTCTCAAGGATTTGTGATAAGGAGGAAACATGTGTCGACTCAACAACGCTTTGTGTGGTCTTCATCAAGCAGGCCGACAGTGACATGCTGTACTTTGTAATTTGGGTGCCCTTTTTTAAAACTGCTTCTTTATCGAAAAAAACACGAGGACAAAATGGTGATCGTTCTGGAAAACGTAGACAATTTCCTTGTCGATCTGCAGAGCGAAAAATGAATTATAAAGATCAGAGATGGTTTATTAAGGGTTTTCGATATTAAGCATATTATTATTAAATATAATTTTGTACGCGATCAAGTTGCTGCCGAGATTGCTGTTGAAGCATCTCCCATCGGGATCAACAACGACTAATATCCTAAACAAACCGCTCTCGCACATATCACACTGGTAGTGTCTCGAGGCCCTAAGAATGCAGACCGCACACAAAGATAAACAAATGCACAGTTGGGATACACAATTTTATTTTATCTATGTTGAACACATGTCATCTGACTCTGCTGAGTAACATATACAACCACCGATTGTTTTGACATTTTCTTGAATAGTGATTATGATGATCTTTGTTTATATCACCTAGTTCAAATGTTATTAATAATTTACGTACATTTTGTTTCCGTTTTGTCGAAACTTGTGTTCAACAACACGTCCCTTTTGTAAAAAGTAATTTAAAAAAATGCTATGTAGTGTCGAAGCTGTTATTATACTATATCAAATTATTTTTCATGCATTACTGTAGCTTTGAAATTGCAGCAGTTATGGGTTCGGCCAAGTAGCAAACAAAAGAAAGACGCAACTGGGAAAAGTGCTGGGAAGCCACCATTTAGTTTAGTACAGCTCTGATAAAATTTATAAACAGTGATCAATACTTGTATAATAAGACCTTTTTTTTTTACCGAATTTTGATATGTTTAGTTTTTTTGAAAAAAGAATCCCAAAATTTGCTATATTTTTTGGCCTCTAGAGTGGTTTACCTCCTTAAAGCCATTTCGTACCTTGTGTTAAAAAATAAAAATATTTCGTTTTATACTTTTGAGTATGATTTTTTTTTAAATATACCTTAAAATAGATATATTATTTTACCTATGTATATGTAAATATACCTAATATAATTAAAAAATAACTAAATAGGTATATCTGGGCGGCCATCCCCCTTAAATATCTGTAATAAAAATATATATTCTCATTTGAAAAAAACTGAGTTGATCTTGAAATGATCTTGAAAACATAATGCGAATCGATAACGGATGTGACTGCCGCATCAACCCCTCCATAATTTACACTTTTGATTTCAAACATTTTTTTCGCCGGGCTAGCAGCTTTAGAAACAATCAAACGGGAACCCAATTATTACTTTGATAAAAATATTCACTTGTTCTAAACGTAAATACCGTTTAACGAAATCTATTTCCTATAAAGGGATTTATATACTTTGAAGTACAAGGTGTGTTCAATAAATAACGGGGATGTTATACACTTATGCCAGTGCTTCTTCCAATTCCCGAAACACTTCCGGAACTCGGTCTTTGGCATGGCGTTTAGCTCTTTAATCTCTTCTATGTTTGTAAACAGTAACAAGCCATCTGAGACTCTGCCCGGCGAATATAGAGTTTGGGGCATCATTAGGGTGTTATGTTTGGCCAAAAATTCACGAACTGAATGAATTGTGAGCAGGTACATGATCGTAATGTCGAGGCCATGAATCGTTTTGCCACAAATCCGGGGATTTTCTTCGGATTGCGTCACGTAAACGGCATTCAACTCATAGATCGTACTCTTTATTGATCGTTTGACCTTGTAGTAAGAACTCATGATAGACTATGTCGTTAACATCAAAGGACACAGTGAGCATAACCTTCACATTCGATCGCTCTAGTCGACCTTTTTGGAAACGCTTATACCACCGTAAACCATTGTTTTCCTCATAGCAGATTCACCAAAAGCAATATTGAAAATTTCTAACCCATTGCTGCACTTTATTCTATTCCTATACGAAAATTATATGCAAATTCTCTGCTCCATTATTTATACAAATGAAAAATCGCCGACCGCATGAAAACACGTGTTAACTTTTCGACAACTAACAGGAGACTAAATATCCAATATGGCTGAAAATGTATAGATACTTTTTCACACATGCGTACCAACACAACGAAAAAATCAAGCCAATCAAACTAATAAAACCAGCAAAGTTACAAAATTCCCGTTATTTATTGAACACACCTCGTATATGATTGGAGAACGCAATACTTTTTATAAATACTATCCAAATATTTCAATTGCTCCGCATCTTACAGTTATATAGTAAAATACTATTCCATACGATTTTATGTCTGATGCTATAATGAACACACGTTTTAACTGTGGGAAGCTGCGTAGAAGAACGTTTGTACGCATACGAGAAGTATGAAATCTGTAACACGTAATTGCACCCGGCTAAAAGCAATTTCGATATGACCACTTTTTTCATCTTCAGAACTATTACTAATCAATCTACTTCCAAATCAGAACGCCTAGGCATTAACAATAGTGAAAAAGATAATCTCGAAAATTTTCTTTCACTGTCTGGTAGTGTCACACTTGGAGAATTTGTAAATGATTCGTTATATTGTGGTCTTCATAATTACGTAATTAAACAAAAGCCCGGCATTATTAATGCGGCAACGAGTCGATTATGAATGGTGATATTATTCTGAAATATCCCTGAACTAGTAAAGACTATATTTATTCTCAGCACGGGTAGTGGTGATTGATAACAAATTAAAAATGGATCGATTGTCGTTGTTTGAACACGAAGGTTATTTCATGGAGCCAAATTGTTCGACCTTATTTAATCAGTCTCCGATCAGTTTTACGTTGAAGAACATGATTTTCATGATGGAGCCACCTCCATAACGCCAATCACCTGGTGAAAGCGGTCGCTACAAAGTACATACGGATTTGCTTATATTTAATAGCGCGTACTATTATCGATAATAACCTTGTTAGCATACAAGTTGTATTTTATAAATTATTACGATTGAAACGAGAATAACATATTGCATTTGCATTGAGCAGTTGTACCTTTTATAGCATATAATAATAAATAGCCATATAACGATTAAGTCATAATAGCTACTTATAGATCATAAATAGTTATTTCTACTCACAAAATAAAAAGAGCCCTATTGGGTTTTTCTCCAAGTTTAATATTTGATTCATACAATAAAATTGCGGTCATCTAACCTCATTTCAGTGATTACAATTTAGTTTTTGCAGCGGCCTGTCAACCGGCGTTAACTTAACATGCCAATGCATTTTATAATATATACGTGGTGAACTTAACCAAGGCTGATTGACAACTTGGTTTATCGTATTCATTGCAATGGGCCTTCATTCGCCTCACCCGTTGAACGCCCCCTTGCTATGCGAGTTACCATCTGGTCAGATATTTCTGATGTCCACGGCAACCTACTTTCCTTATGTATATCAGAAGCCACACTACATTCCTCTGTACTAACACACATACGCACACTTCACATCGAACAGTGTAAAGCCGAAGCAGCGTAAAATCGTTAAATCACTTTCTCTTTAATCTGTTCCTGTTGCTCGATTATTGGCTACTACTCCATTACCGTTTTGCCACAGTGAGTACACTTACTGTAGGTATCATTCAATGGTGCATGCGAAATATTTAATTTATGAGCCGAGCCACATTCCATTATGTGCGTACCCGATGCATTTTTGATCTCAACGTCCTCACTGTCAGCAAAGTATTCATGTTAAAAAAGAGCGTTTTTACCATTTTTTCTTAACACATGTGTACATTTAAAAATACTTAGTTATGTTATTACAATTTAAGTGTGCTTAGTTATATCAAGTTTTTTGGAGTCGTTGAATGCTACTTTGAAGTCAAGATATTTGTGGTGTTTATTGAATTCAAATCTGACAGAAAATTTCGTTTTTTTAAGCATTCGAGACAGTAAACTCAAAATAAAATTTAATCAAAAGTTGTCAGGCATGAAAAGTTACTAAAATACTTAGTGTTTTAAATTAACTACTTATTTAAGCTTTTTTTGTACGGTCCGCGTGCTACCGAACCTAAATCCATAACACCATTTACTATATTAAATACACTACTTTCAATTTCGGAGGTTTTTATCGAATTGAGTGTAATAAGTGTCTTCAAAAATCTCAACAATAAAATGTTGCCCGGCTCAATTCAATTTCAGTATTAGATTCATTATATTGAATCTGGTGTTTCGCATTTTGAAGTATGAAGATCAAATTCATTTTTAGTAATTTCGAAAACTCTAGTACTAAATTCCGTCAAAATGAAGTAACATTTTTATTCTCTTTGACAAGAAGATAATAAACCGACCGAACAGGTCCACACTGATTAAACCATATTTTTATTCGATCGTCGAAATGTTCCACTTTCACTTCCGACCCTAGACGTGCATCATATCATATTTTACTTTTATAAATATACATGTTTGTTACGCAATATATACTGTTGATTCTGCGCGAATTGTGAATAAGATACGATAGGTACAGAAATAATCGTCAATTTTGATGGAGGAAGGAACGGAACAGACGCGCTCAATCATATAACTTGAATTTAACAAATTGGGCCCGTACGTTTCTATGGGGCTAACGGAACTAACATAACTGTATTTAAAATACCAACGTACTCTATATAGGGAAGTAATGAAATAAAAATACATTCGTTTAACACGAATGAATGAACCCTGTATTTACCAACCGTGAAGTGCACTTCCGGACACATTTTGATAAGCCATTGATACTTATAAATATTTTTCGTTGATATTAAATTTTCAATGAACTAATAAATTCGCGATTAAGTAGATAAATATAACTTTTATGATTCTTTTGAACATTGATATGACAAATAACTGTGATGTTTAATTAAAAGCTGGCATCGTCAGGCTGACCGGTAAATTCATAGATCAATTTCAATAAATAAAATAACATACCGTTGCAAAAGTACTTTGTACATAATCACGTAATACATGTTAATCTTTCATCAATAATTTATAATTTATTTATTTCCTCATCATTGGCATCTTAAGTTACATTCAGTCATATTTGTATTTGCTGTCCTGTAGACAGAGTGAAACCAGAATTTGTACATGGTATTCGCTTGATGTATATTATTATTAAAGCAAAACAATATACCTTATAAATTAAAAATATTCTTTATGCGTTAAATTTGTATAATTTAAAGAAAATCAATTTTTGTTGTTATTTCCATTATTTATTAGCAGATAAAGATCATACCGTGTGCAAAATTAGAGTCATTAGTGTTTGATTTTGGCTAGTTAACCACGTAATTCATTAATTACTGCACCAATTAACGATATCTAATTGCACTTTCTTATCGAAGATTTAATTGCGCTCGATCTGAGTATGGATGCATGTGAGAGTTTCCAAGTTGATCTTATAATTTTCCTTTCAATGGGGTTTTAAATCTATCACGGTGGGATTTCGCAAAAGGTGATATATGTACGTTTTGTTCATGAATAGTGATGGAGTGCAGAAGGACATCGCACTATCATACGTCGACAATGCTACACTGTTTAGTATTAATCCTCTGGATAACTGGTATTAGAAATCGACGCTATATATTATAATACTGGTATATACGGAAGTGGCATTGAAGCAGTTTTAAAAAACGAGACACGCACACACACACACATATAGACTCGTTTCGTGAAAGCCTCTCACTATAAATCGTCACCTCACTTTCACGTATCGATTACGATTACTTGTCACTTTCATAACACTATTTTCCTGAAGAAACGACAATTTACTAAAAGTCAAGAATGTAAATGGTTTATATTTATGGAAAAATGATGCGACGATGCAGCCATGAAAGTTTATTCTAGTCGTCGCGAATTTGCGAGCCATTAAACGAACGGTCATCGATGTCATCTATGGATGACAATCTTACTAATTAGGAAAATTATTATTCCTCATTTCCAAAATCAATGTTCACGTTTGTATAAGGATTTTCCACCACATATGTTTCACCATTATAAGAATGTCAACACTTTCACTTTTCGACAACTCAGCTGAACGAAATAAAAAAGTAACAATGTCGCTGATACGTCTGTGTTAGAAGAGCAAAATGAACAAATCCAACGCAAGTATAAATTAAATCAATCGGAATTTTTAATCGTTTACTAAAATACTTGCATCATGTAAAATATGTTATACACCGTCAAGTGATCACGATGTATAACCGTGATTTAGAGGTGCCGCGTAAAGATCGAAGTCGCTTATTTTTCCAATATAAAGACGGCATATGCTGTAGTTTTATATGTACGTCAGCAGCAGCACGATATTACAGACTGTGCATGTATCCCATTTAGATATTCAAAAATGGGAGCGGTTGAATTAACTTTCAATTTCAAGTGAAAGACTATATACGCTCGTCCCAGTACACTTCTCACGCAACGGTCGTCGCTTAAACCCTTTGACAAAACTTTATAGACTGATATGCAGTAAAATAAAAAACTTTGTTAATTGTTAAGGAGTTATATAATATAATAATAATATAATTATTATATAATAATATAATAATATAATTATAATATAATAATAATAATATAATTATAATATAATAATAATAATATAATTATAATATAATAATAATAATATAATAGGTATAATAATAATATATGTCTCCTTATTATATATATAGGTTAGGTCGATTAAACCCTTTGACAAAACTTTTATACGCACACACATGCTCGCGCGCGCGCACACACATACACATGTATATATGCCCCATATATATGTACATATATGGGACATTCCTCGGCAAATGGGCCAGTTTGAAAACCTTCTATTTTTATTTTCTCAATTTTTGTGATACTTTTTAGTACTCATCGAAAATTCTTCGGGGTCAATTTTAAGACTTTTTTGAATTCTTGTTCAAAAGATACCGAATTTTCAAAAAATCGCTATTTTTTCAACTTTTTTGCTCATAACTTCTTTAATAGTAGGCCAAATTGAATCTTTTTTTAAATTTTTGTTATTACATACATACATACAGCAAAAACACACAACAAAAAATATAGAAACATTATTTGAAGTGTATTTGAATGAGATTTTTAAGTTTTAAACTTTAAATCTTTTTTTTTTTAAGTGAGTGCATATTTTAATTTTTTGGAAAATTTTTCATTTTAAACTTCTATCAATTTTACAACTTTAAAGCTTAAGTAGGTCGTGGACTTTTCATAATTACTATTTTTTTCGATTTTTGAAAACTTGAATTTTTTTTTTGTTTAATGACTATTAAACCCGTTTTTTATAACTATATAATCTTTTTTCGATTATTATGAATAAATTTGTACACTTTTTTTTGGATTAATAGACGTCTAAAATTAATAATAAGTCATTGTAAGTATGTTTATAAATAATAGTAACAAAAGTTTTTATTTAGTTGGGTATTCTTTTAAAAATATTACGTATACGATGATTATTTGAACTAGAATACTTTTTAGCTAGTATGTATATCGAACAAATCTCAAATGTATATAATCAAAAAAATCTCCAAATTTATCTCAAGAGTTTTTCCATAGATACTAAAAAATATCTAAAAATTGAGAAAGTAAAAAAAAATCAATCTGGCCCATTTGTCGTGGAATGCCCCATATACCATGGCCACATAAATACACGATTGATTGTGTATATGTATGTGAGTGTGTGTTTTTATTAACTCAAAAAGTTGGAATAAAATCGCACTTTGTGAACAACACTCTGAGTTCGTTTGCAATCTTTCAAAGTGCAATAAACTTCTCGACATTTTAATTTCCAAGATAACCATAGAAATATGCTATTTTTTTTTTAAATAATAAATATTAAAGAATTTAGGTGCGTAAAAGTTCAGGTATTTCCGAATAAGTTACATTGACAAGTACTCACGATTTCTTTGCTCCGAATAGACATTTCTTAGCACGCTCTCCAGTGACTGGGTGTGGTAGGTTATGCCGGACACTGTCTTAAACAACTTTTCGCTCACGAGTTCTTATACCTATATCCCCGTTAAAATGCTACAGTATAGGACGGCGATGGCGATGGCTGCAAGGAGCACGACGACGACCGCGACGATGGAGACATGGGGCGGGGGGCGTTGAGAGTAGGGTATGAATACCAGGATCCCCATATCCCATACCGGGATTTTGAATCAATTTTAGCGGTATTACGATATTGGTATTGGCAATTCTAATATCAGACCTCGGAATTGAAAAGCTCTATTTTTATATACTCCAATAAGTTTTGCATATTATTTGGTCATTATATTTGGCTTAATATTGTTGTTGCATTTTTTTAATAATTTCAGTAACTATAAATAGTGTTCGGAGATTTGATTGGCTAGACTGATTGATCTCTAATACTGTAGGTATTCAGATATGAAAGTATTTTTGAATAAGTAATTACTATTATTTCATTCTTTAATAATGCTAAAAAGAATTGATTACAACTTCACAATATTAAGATAAAGGCAAAGAGGAACGTAAAATATTATTTATGTAAATATTACCAATAAAATTATCAATGGTGATTGTTAAAAATTAGAATTCACGTGATTAAAACTATTAAAATAATTTTTGATTTCTTTTATTTGAGTGATTCTTTTACAAACCGTACACCAATCTCAACTTGACTTTTTAGAATCGTATGAAAATTTGTTCACAACTTATATTCATAAAATCAGTTGACACATGTTTAAGGATTTTACTGAAAAAAAATTGACTTCGGAAATATTCACATATGAATTTTTGACAATTTGCTGGATTTACTTGAATGATCGCATACATAATATTTATTATCTCCAGTTCTACTGACCCGATTGACGTTTTTCTTTTACAGTTTTACTCTGTATTTCGTAAACTTCCAAAGAGTATTTTGAACTAAATTTTAATTGGCAATAAATAAAAACTAATAACAATTTGAATGTTTAAATAGTTGTAACATGCCCGCCCACCACCTTAAATCGATTTTGACACGTACTATTTTGTTTTTTATTGCCCTATCTACAAAATCCAGTTTGCGAAAAAGTGAGGTCTCTGATAAATTGGTAGATATTAAATATTTTCGAGTGCAAGTCACGCAGCGCACGCGGGCTCGAAGTGTACACCATGCGACACGTTGAAACCTGTCAAAATTTCCAATCGAGCACACCAAAATACAAATGAGTCGGTTTTTGGGTAACGTAACGTATGCATAGCATTATTTTAATCTTACTATTTATACTTAATATATTGCGTATGGGTCACGAGATATCTCATTTTTAGCAAATCAAACGTTGCGGCGGGCTCACGAAATATCTCGTTTTCGTGTTTTTTTTATTCAATTGGCAACCTAACACATTTTTTACCATCATTCTTGATTGGCAATTTTACAACGTTTGGACGTGACGACACGTCCAAACTCCAAACAAATTGAACTCCTAACCGGTCAACAATGTGTTAAGCAACGAGTGGCAAATACTTCTGTTATGTTACCAAGGTAACGAAGCCTTGTTGAACATGCAAAGCACCGTACACAGCATGTTAAGTTAGCAAAAGCGGTGAAATTTTGATAAAATTCCAAGACCAACCAAATCCTTACGTAATTCGAAAATTCTAACGGATCGATGCTTTAATCCGTTTCTTTTATCTTCTCATCGAAAATGACAGAACCTCAGACCAGTATTGAAGGAACATTTATCACTTCTTAAAATACCAGTAACGGAAGAGTCCCTTCATCAAAAACTGTGTAGTACTTCTCAGCGTAAGATTTCTGACTTAATCAAGGCTTCTGAAAATAAGGTAACTTTTACTGTAAACAATACTGTAAATGCAAATGTCTTTTTACCAGTGATATTAATACTATGCTATAAATTATAAAATTTGTTAAAAGTATATAAGAAAATTATGAAACTTAGGATTTACCCGGTAAACACACGTGTGTACTCAATTTTGTTGCATATTATTTTTGCATAGAAACTTGGGTAATTTTTTTCCAGAACGAAGAAATTGACGCTTATGATTTTTATACGTGGGAAAGTGATACTGTTCACGAGGAACGTCTTACACCAATTGCTGGTGTATCGTTCGAGGAAGACAAAACGGCTGTAGCTGAAGTAATTGATTCTATCAATCAGGGTCTGGAATTAATAGGAGTTTCACCCATCCAAAAAAAGAAAATATCTCAACAGGCTTGTTCTAATGAAAAAATGAGAAACATCTCAGACTCATTGGCTACAAAAGTTTTTCATCTTGATGATGATAATAATAATTACATTGAGGAAAGTAATAACAATAGTTTATTGCAAGTTTTGAAAAAATAATTTATCGCGACCACTGAACCTTCAAAAAAAATAAAAATTTTGACCTATTTTGAAGGACTGGCCTTTTCGAGAAATCCAACACCATTTTCCTCTGGCGACTTTTCATATGATTATAGTTGCAAAAAAAGTTGCTACAGAAAAAGGTGTTTTATCCGGCACTACGCCAAAGAGCCACCCGTCTTTAGATAAAGAAGTCGTCAATTTGATAATTACTTTTTATGAATTGGATGAGAATATTCATGCAATGCCGGCTAAGAAGGATGTTGCTTCTGTTAATATTAATGGCAAGCGCGTTCAAATGCAGAAAAGGTTACAACTAATAAATTTGAAAGAACTGTATCAATTGTTTAAGGAAAGTTGCCCAGAAATTAAGTGCAGTTTCTCGAAGTGCATCTCTACGACCGAAACATTGCGTGCTCGCGGGTGCTAGTGGCTCACATTCAGTTTGTGTTTGTCCAATTCATGAAAAAGTTAAATTATTGATTGAAGGATCTAATGTGAAAAATCGTACAGCCAACACCTCCAATTCATTGGAAAGTATTAATAATTGCTTAAAATACATGATTTGCGCCGAACCCACAACCAACTGTTACTTGGGAAAGTGCTCCGAGTGTCCGGGTGCACAACATATCATTAATGAGCAAGAAAACATTTTCGAAGAAAATGTAATTGACAAAATCGCGTAGAGACAGTGGACTAACGTTGACAGAACTACCTTGCAATTAATGATATCGCCAGATGACGAATATTTACAAAAACCTCAAAACCGGTTTGGAAAAAATACTTCTGCATTCATTCTGGGTAAGAAAACGAAATGAATTTATAAAAAACAAAAAGCAAGAACTAAAGGAGAATGAGTGCATCGTAGTCTGTGATTTTTCCGAAAATTATGCTTTCGTAGTCCAAAATGCTGCACAAGGCTTTCACTGGAATAATGATCAGGCTACAGTGCACCCGTTTGCGATTTATTACAAAGATAATGACGGCAATATTCAAGTGAAAAGTTTAGTAATTATATCAGAATGTTTGCACCACGACAGTAAGCAGTTCATGTATCTCAAAGACATTTGGTACATTTTTTAAGGAAAGAATTGCAAAAAATTTCAAAAATTATATACTTTGCCGATGGGTCGGGTGCGCAGTATAAAAACAAGAAAAATTTTGTCAATTTAACTTACCACAAAAAAGATTTTCGTCCAGCTGCAGAGTGACACTTCTTTCCTACGGCTCATGGTAAGGGTGCGTGCGACGGATTGAATGGGACTCTGAAAATGTTAGCTGCAAGAGCTAGCCTTCAAAGAACATCGAATCCAATCCAAACACCGAAACAATTATTTGAATGGGCAACTCAGTCTCTCCCTAATATTACATCAAAATATGTAGCGGATGAAGACTATGTTGAGGAAGAACAAACATTAGATGCACGATTCAAAAGGGCTATAATCGGTGAAAGGGACGTTAAAATTTCATTGCGTTATGCTTCTGCCAAAAAACAAAGTGCGAGTAAAGCACATTTCGTTGCAAGATGAAAATCATTTGTTTGTAATTACAATTATGAAATAAACAATTTGTGATAAATCGATGACAATATCTCATGTGCTTAATTAGGACTTAATAAATTAAATTAAAGAGAATTATTTTCACGCATTTATTTCTATACATTTTAATTTACTCTAGACCATTCATCAAAATTCTTTATTTTTCCAGAATATTTATTATATGCTTTTTAAGTTCCTTCTATAGTTAACATTTGAACATTTTCTTTTGTACTCGAAATCATTTTTTTGAATTATTTTCATTCTCTAAACCAAATTACCAAACGTTTTTAAACTACAATGCCACATGGTAAACATTAAAACATTGAAAAATGGGTGCGGGCGTCTGAGATCTCTGACGCATGTAGAGCCGAGGTGCGTGCCATGCGCGTGAAAATATTTAATATCTACCAATGTAACAGAGACCTCACTTTTTTGCAAACTGGATTTTGTAGATAAGACAATAAGGTACAAAATGGTATTTTTTTTAAATCGATTTAAGGTGGTGACTGGACGTGTTACAACTATTTAAACAATCAAACTGTTATTATTTTTTATTTAGTGCCAATTAAAGTTTAGTTCAAGTGTAAAAGAAAAACGTCGATCCGATCAGTAGAACTGGAGATAATATGTATCACGTGTGCGACGATTCAAGTAAATCCAGCAAATTGTCAAAAATTCATACGTGAATATTTCCGAATAAAATTTTTTTTCAGCAAAATTCTTAAACACGCGTCAACTGATTTTATGAATATAAGTTGTGAACAAATTTTCATGCGTTTCCGAAATGTTGTTTTTTTTTCACGAAATCTGTACGGTTTGTAAAATTATCACTCATTTGGATGATCTTGTTCGTTTTTTTATTCTCTATGCACTTATACCCTGCATGTTGGTCTTTGTTTTATAAGCAATTTATTAAACCATCGCCCAGCCACCCACGTTTTTATAAACCGGGAGTAATACCGGGATTCTGGTATTAGACGCTTGTACCGAAACTCAATACCGGAATTAAGATCCACCTGGTGTTGCATGGCCTAGTTGAGAACATGGGAGCTTGGCTGCCGATATTTTTCTTACGATTTTGAAATTTTAGATCACCCATATAAAAGGAAAATATAAATCTCTAATAACAATGAGGGATCATGTTGCATGATAGGTGTAATATTCCAATGTAAATATTAATTTTGTTATACATACTTTGTTGGAAACGAAACCTTAAATTTCATTGGACTTCATCAGCCTACTTCATTTATTACCATAGATTATTTGTTTGATTTTTAACTCGGTGTTGGCTGCCACTATCGGTTACATGGTTTCAAAAAAGGACAAAATACAATAAAGTTAATTAATTGACCACTTATTTAAGTTTGTAATATTTCTATATGGCATATGTATCATATTGTATAACCTGTGGACGAGTATTTTGTTCAGAGACGTTTCGGTCAACATATTTTGCAAAAATTATCACGTGGCTGGTTTGTGAAGATTCCAAAGTTTACTATGATTTTTTTTAGCTCAACGCAATTTGAAATGCTATTTTTATGCTTTTATCTTTGGGAAATTGTCAGCAAGCAGACATACAATGATCGTATAAGCAATTGTTGAGTATGACGTCTAATATTCACCGGACTTAATTGAATCGCTTAAAATTTCATACTTAGCTGCATCTAAAAAATTCGTCACTATAGACTAGGTTTGACTATAATTCACTGCCTATGTTAAACTAAATCGCGCATGTTTTTGGAAAGCACCACATTTCATGTTGTCAACGTTTATTGCGTGTTGAAAATTCATGTATATAACAAAATGTTCAAAAATATACGAACATTTTTATTTCTTTTCCAAGAATTAAGTATAATGCAAACAGGCCAAATATCATAAAATAGAATAATGTCATAATAGTAGATATACTCTACAACCTCTATTAACGTAAGAGCAATGGGACCGCGTTCATATCACCCTTATACATATAATATATTGCGCAAATTGCCCAAAAGTGGGTACTGCGCAGGAAGCATTGTTGGTAACAGTGGTATTCAGTCAGTACCTTTCAGTAGGACCCCAAATTTACCTCGTCCTAAATATTTTCAAACCAATGGTCATACAATTTTCAAAACACTCGTATATATAAAGTAATAAAAAATATACACAAACTATTTTTTTCGGCGTCACCGAGATGTGGTTAGATTGAATACAAGTAGGGGAATTGAGCCCAAAACGGGTAAGCTAAGGGAGATGTTGAAAACAACAGACTTAGAAACAAAATGCAATTTTCATTTTTTTGGTGGGAATGTTCAACTAATAAACTTTCGAAAATCATAAAGAAAATTATTCATTTCGTTCAATAATAATGAAATAAATTAAAAAATAAAATTCTTCGAATTACCTGCTTTGCCCGTATGCGGTGCCTAAAGCGGGTAATGCACTTGGGCAAAACGGGTAAAGGCTAAATAATGAGAACAATCAACTTAATTCGAATATTTCTATATTTCGTCAACAAAACAATATGTGCCGTTTGCAAAAATATAATCTTTTTTACACATTAATCAGTCTTGGCGATAATAAATTATATATAAATAATGAAGTATTTTAAATCTCCGGATTATCTTTCAATCTTTCCTATATGTTTATCTTTTGTCAACAAAAAATATATGCCTTATGCAAAAATATAATCTTCTTTAACCATTAGTCAGTCTCGACAATATTGAACAAATTATATATATATATATATATATATATATATATATATATATATATATATATATATATATATATATATATATATATATATATATATATATATATATATATATATAGTATTTCTGTTAGACCGCGTGGTCCTTCTCGGCAAGCCTTCTGACAAAGGCAGAATATTCTCGAATATTCTGGAACGGACGAGCACGGTTGGTCTACCCCCACCACGGCCCAGCACGAGTCAGTCGTAGCCGAGTCTTCGTACCGAGAGGATTATCCATGCAAACTCTTCTTAATATAATAGTAATAAATATCGTTTCCAATAAACTTGGCCAAGTACTACATGTGTAGTTCGTAGACTTTTATTTTCTGCCCACTTCCACATAAACTCTAACAGGTTATGGGCCCAGATACTGAGTAATAAAGGCGCGTAAAAATAAAAGTCAAAGCGATTGAGTATCGCCGGCGCGATACGGCAGGGTCACAATGAGCAACCAATACGGGTGTGCGAGAATCGAGTTATTAACGAAAGATAACTACGTCGGTAAAAACGACGTTTGGGAATATGTGAACGGCACGAAAACAAGGCCGGACGTTAACGATGACGCAACAGCGGCAGCGGCGGCGGCTGCATGGGACGTCGCGGACAGCACGGCGCATTCGGAATAAATTTTGGCGATAAGTCCGCGAGAATTAATCCAAATAAAGAACTGCGAAACATGTAAAAGTGTTTGGGCGAGGCTACACGAGATCTACTAATCTCAAGGTCCAACGAGAAAAGCTACGCTGTTGAAACAACTCGCACTACATAAAATGGCCGACGACGGCGACGTACGTGAACATATTCGAACATTCTTTGAGACGGCCAACAAACTACAAGAAATGGACGTTGACATAAATAAAGATCTGCTAGCGATAATGCTACTCTATTGCTTGCCATCCAGCTACGAGAACTTCAGGTGCGCGATCGAGTCACGCGACGAGCTCCCGACTCCGGAGGCTTTGAAAATAAAAATTATAGAAGAAAACGACGCGCGGCGTGCGACGCTCAAAGATAATAGTCAGAACGCTCTGATCGTCCAAAGACCACGTCGGTAATCAAAGGAAAGCGTCAACAAGGGGGAGACAAGGAAATCGGAACATCGACAAAAATTTCTTTGTTTCAAGTGTCGAAAGCCGGGAGACAAAGCGGATGAGTGTCGCGCGCAAACTTCGTCAACGGAACAACAGGCAGCGAAGGCACGGGAGGTTTCCTTCGCAGGGACGGCCGATAAGGAAGCGAGACATACGGCGCTGCACGCGAATCCATGGCGTCTCGATAGTGGATCCCACGAAGTAATAGTAAGGAGACGGAACTCTTATAGGCTCCGTGGTTCAAAAGTGGCAGCAATTTCTGAGCCATAATGAGGCGATCCGCTGAAAGAAACAGCCGAAAACGACTGGCCCATGCGCAGTATGCATTGTAGCTATCCTTGTCTTTCTCACTGAAAATACGAGAGAGACCGACCATATGTTTTGAACAGTGAAATGAGATAATGAGGTTATGCTGATGTTGTGAACATTATACGCACTATTAAAATACGTAAACACATTTGCTTTTGAAACTCCATAAATAAAGTTTAATAGACTGTGCAGTCCAAAAGTGGGTAAGTAACTAGTAAAATAAGTCGGGGGGAAGTAGAATGAATGGAATAACAGTGAATGCATAGCAAAAGATGAAAGGTATGGGAATCAAATTATTAAAGGTTATGATATTTGCAATAATAAAATATCTAACAGTCTTAAAATAATTATGGATTAATATTTCAGATATGAATCGCGAATTAAAGAAGAGTAGCCCGGAATTCGATTTCAAGTATTTGAAGCAGAAACTCAACTCGTCAATTGTACCTTCATCGCAGTGGAGTTACACAAAAGGATATAAGGATTTCATAGGTGTGCAAAAGATCGAGAACGATTGCAGCATCAGAAAAAGAGTTGCTGTCTTATCAAACATGCACGTCGAAATATATTTTGATAACAAAATTGTGCCACTTACACAATTTATAATTCTTGAGAGTATGGAGCACTTTATCGCTCTTCTGGAAAGCATTGATGAAATGCCAGTATGAAGCGATTGAAATGTTCAACTATTTTTACAACCGTTGACATAATAATTGTATATATTTTTTTTTTTTATGGATGTACTTATACATTCATCTGCAACATATTATGTACACATTTTTTTTGTATCAATTGGGAATGATTCACCAAAGTTTTTACGAACTGTACTACCATTATTGTTTGGTAATTTGTAATGTAATCAATGATACAAATATACTTATTTAATTTTAAATGTTTTATTTTTGTACTTAATGAACAAACATAATAATTCTTTATGTACGACGATTGGACATATCTCCTAAAATCTTACGATTTAACTGCCTAGCTGGCTTTGGTGCAATTGGCGGATGTAACGCTTTATAATTGTTAGATATACCGCTAGAGATAATGTTTTGACGAGAAGCGCAGGGTCTGTCCGGAGCATACGACAGCTTTGATAACTTTCTCTGTTCACGAGTCTTTTCTTTTTCAATTGAATCATTTTTGTTGTCTTGCTTGCACAAGAAATACATTCGTGTCGTTACATAAAATGTTATAATCCTGTGAGTTAAACTTGATGCATGCTCGGTGCAACCAACAAGCGGAATTGACTGTAAATCTTCAATTGCACTTGTAACGTTAAATAGCATCTCCGTGTTTAAATCGTTCTTTCTGATCGCTTGAAGAGTACAGTATTCCAAAACAGAAATTAGCGTGAACAATGTCTCGGATGGATGTGTCAAATAGCCATAAGATTTTAATTGAATTAGTTTGTGGCTTTCTGAAATTTGTTGACTCGGATCCAGGATCAAGGAACGGTTACACTCTTCGCATAGTCTTTGTCCATCTTTGAAAATGAATCTGGAGGACTTTCGAGCAACAAATCCTGCGATGTACGTGAGAACATAATCTGAGGTGTTACAGATAAAATAATCATGTTCTTCAAGTAACGCTGCTGCATCGAAGAGTTGGTCACATCGTACACCCTTACTTATCACAGTATCTATCTGTCCAACCCATTGCTCCCATCTTTCATTGACATCACTTACGTCCTTCAACTTCAGAAGTACGTCTAGTATCTCACCACCAGATATATTACTACCCTTCGGAGGTTTCACTAAGGAGTAGGTGGAGACTAGACGATACATTTGTATAAAAAGTGTAGAGTCTGGATGATCGTTAGAACCACAACAGTCCCTCATCATCCCAAAGAAGCGGTGAAAAAATTATATTTAAAGTACAAAACACAAAAAACCTACAATCATATAACTTATAAAAAATATATAGTCATTCGTTAATATTCAGATATCATGGTAAACTTGAATAAATCGATGTGCATCGCAATTATTTCTCAAAACAATTTTGTTTTTCATAAATGAATGATCCTTAATAATGATATGCCATACAATTACATATATATGAATATAGTGTTAACATAATTTTTGGAACAATAAGTCAAATAATCTTCGATTTTAATACTGCAAACAAATTACATGAAATTACGGGCACTTACATGAAATTACACATTTTAAAATTATCAACGAACTTTTGAATAATAAGGAGCATAAATATTTGTAATTTAAACTTGCTTTCGACATTTCAGCATACTTGAAATAATTTTGTTCAACTATTCGGAATGTGTTTCTTATTAAGTATGACGAAACGTCTAAAAAAAGATTAAATACAAATATATCGTGGTGTCAGAATATTATAGTGAGTCACCGTACCTCTAAGCTGTCTTGGTTTAATCTCGAAGTCATGAGGTATGAAAATCCACAACTCTCCACTAAGAATTGGCATATTTCTAGTGATGCTCGCAAAGAGATTTGCAAACCACTGCAAGTTGTATCGGGTAAGAAGTTGTACGCCTTCTGTTTTGCTTGCAGTTCCCATTCATCCAGATATTTGATGAAAACTTCTATGATCTATAAATTCAAACATTAAATCGGTAAATTTTATTTCAACTTCAAACAATTCCTTGTTACGTTAGTTTTTCAATTGTACACTACTACAGAAATGTTTAAATACAAGAACATTTAATTTAAATAGAATTAAAAATCAACTATACCTTCCACATATCATTTCCAGGTTTTAAGTTATTTATTGACGTGCGGCTATTCATGGCAGTTATTAAAGACTTCATCCTTCTAGAGAATTGTATTGATGCTTCACAATTCTCAAGATCGGAATGTTCAGTTTTGAATAATTTCATTGCATCCGCAAGTCCAAAGAACTGTAATTGAATAAGAAGATATTCATCTCGGTCGAATTTATTATCACTGCAGTAAATTGTATACATACTTGAAATGCTATAGCCACATTCATTTTCTTATAAAATTGAGGGTCCAAGTGCTCCTTTCGCAGCTTGAAATTTACTTTCAAATGAAAGCTACGTTCACTTTCTACTTTTAGCAAGGCATACCAATGACTGAGAGATACTATCCCGTCAGGTGTCTAAATGAAAATAAAATTTAACTAAGCACGGTAAAACATTATTTATAACTGTTTATATATGAAAGTACTCATACCCAAATCCCAGTATTGTGGTCTCGGCCCTTGTGTGTTAAGAAGTTTCGAACGCACTTTATCAGATGCGGAAAATCGGAAATAAACCATAGTCTACGTTTGGGATCGATAACATGCGGGATGCTAACGCATTCTTTACTAACACCAAAAATTTTCCACATATTTCGGTTCCAAGTGGCCCCATCCGTTGCTACGGCATCGATGCGTAATCCTGATCTCTCCGCCAACGCTATGCACTCAATAATTAATTGGTGCAAAATAGTTCCAGTGGCACTCCCCTTGCTTAAAAAGCAACCGAGGCTTTGAACCCACTTCCCTTTATAGGGCTGGAACATAAACACTAATGCGTGGTCTCCTTTCTTCCCCCTCTGATGAGTCGGTGTATATTTCCCCAAATCAGTAAATCCCTCTACCCTTAATTTATTGCCGTTAAAAGACAAGGCTTTAGTCAATTTCATTTCGTCAATTAACAAAGTACCTGCAAAACATACGTCAACATTTAGGAAATAATAAATGCAATTCCCATCTGAAAATAGTGCTAAAAGCTGGAAAATTATTTCACTCACCACGCACTTCATCATGTTTCATTCCTCTAGTTTTTTCTTCAATGATTTTAAACAGATTTTCTTGAAATCCGTAACACCCAGCTATACGTTTGATGTACTTATTTAACGTGGATATATCCGGAAGAACGAGTATCTTACGTTTACGTAGGTGTTCGTAAGCCTTCCTACTTTTTATACGGAGGAGCAGGCACTCGTATACCCACTGGGTTGTATATCTCATCCCTCTCATATCTGTCAATTGCGATGCTGCGAAACAAGATTTCACTGCATCTTGCTCCGAGCATGGCAACTTTGCGATTGCTTTTTGTAAGGTTTATTCGTCAACCTCTTTGCATTGTTTTGTCAATGCGGCCATATTTATTTTTAGTGTCTTCACCTTAAAAATAGCACCATTTTAAGAAATTGATAAAATTTATCTTATTTACGATTTATATGAGTTACATAATAACAGATTATTTTTTACCACTGCTGCTATCTTACCTTCTTTTTGAAGCGCTTATTTTTGCGCTGAAGGTTAGTACAATTAACGGAGAAAGTGTGTTTTTCCATTTTCAAGTTGCAGATTTGAAATTCTGGTTGTCTTTTCCTCGCACGGTTTTTTTCATATTTGGAGCATGGAGGACAGTAAGATCTTGGACGACCAGCACGTTTTACAACTAAACCCATACAAGCACTTTCACTAAAATAAATAATACATATATGTTACTGTGGAATAAATTCAATATATTATTTTAATTGTTTGTAGTAGTTACTCTGTTGTACATACGAATCTTTGGTATCATAATTTGCTCTTTTGCATGGGGCGATCTGGCATACTTTCTTGAATAAAGTTTGTAGATCAGCCATTTCTGAAATATTCTCCATTTCCGGCAGGAATATTTTCTTCTCATCAATGAATAACTTCAAAAAATAATATGAATAAATTTAGCAGCTATTCTTTTGACACAAAAACTAAGCATAACTATTACTTACATGCATCGTGAAATACATACCTCAGCTGTTAGGTCTTCATACAGATTTATGCTTTTCTCAACACCTGACCTATCTGCTTTCCACAGAGACCATTTCACACATTCTCCATCCAAATAATTTGCAACCCAACGGCGGTCCAAATGAGGAGAAATTGTTTTGTGGTTGTGTATAGCGTTTGCAACTACATTAAACAAAGTATCTAATTTTAAACGCTTTACGTTTTTTACATCTTCTCTAGGAAGAGTTCCGTCACTTGACATATTTTCTTTAATTCATTTCTCTCTGCTTTGAAAGAGCCTCCTCATCGAGGATTACAGCATAATTTAGCTGTTTTTTTTTTCGTTTGTCGGATTTATGGGTGGGAAAATAGTTGGAACCGCAGTATAAGACAGTAGCGGCACTTTTCTTGGCTCTTTAACAACAGTTCCACCACGTTTATGTGAAATACGTTCCCTCTCAATACAGTTCTCGAAATGTAAAATGCAAATTTTATCGGTTTTACTGAAATCGAAGACTCCTGCACGACGCAATATTTCTTGCCAATCTGCCAACTGTTTTGTCTGTACAAATACAAGAATAAATTACTCATTAGTATTTCCATAATTAACATTAGTTTAACATAACAACTGATATTAGATATTTGTCATACATACAGAAGGAGCTTTAAATAACGTATAGTTATTATTTTTGTTCCAGTATTTTGTATTGCACCCTGGTACACGACATGCCATTGCTGAAAAACCAAGATCTTTTTATACACAATTTTACACGTGACATGCGACAAGAAAAATCTAACAAGTATGTAAAAATTTAAAGCGGCGTATACTATATCCGGCCTCCATCAAAAAATACCTTCAGTTCAAATAAAAACTCGTTTTTTTTTATAACTTTCGTGGTTACTGTTTATCATCTGTCACTCGTATTTCGTATGATTTCGTATTTTAAATAAGAAAGACAAGGACCGCTGCAATTCATACTGCGCATGTGCCAGCCGTTCTGGGCTGTTCCTTTCAGCGGATCGTCTCATTACGGCTCGGAAATTGCTGCCACTTTTTGGATACAGAGTGCCGTCTCCTTAGTATTCCTTCGTGGTGGATCCACATCTCACATATGCGGCAACGCCGAAAAGTTCTTGCAAATGGGAGAGCCGCAACAGCGACGCCTGAACTTAGCGAGTAACGCGAGCACGTCGATTAATGGCGCCGGACTCATTAGATTGACCGTGAAAAATAAAAATGATAAAAAAGACGTAAATCGAAACAACACTCTGTATGTTCCGGAATTGAGAACGAATCTACTTTCTGTAAGTAAAATTACTGATAGCGGACACACTGTAACCTTCGACCGTGAAGGGGCCGTGATTCGAGACCACAAAAACAAACCTGTTTTGACAGCCAAAAGAAAAGACGGATTGTACTTCATAATCGAAAGCGCGAAAACGGCCGCGAATGCCGGTGCAAATCGAAGCGATGAAAAGCTAAAATTGTGGCACGTTCGTCTCGGGCATTTGAATGAAAAATATTTACGATCGCTGGCGACACGCGGTATGTTCAAGTTAAAAAACAAACGCAACGAAAGTGTTACTCCGTGCGAGATTTGTCTAAAAGGAAAAATCACAAAATTACCGTTCTCGAATGCGTCAAGACGATCGACGAAGCTATCAGAAATAATACACACCGATGTATGCGGACCCATGAGAGTGAATTCGGTCGGAGGCGCGCGATACTTCGCAACCTTTCTCGACGATCACAGTCGATGGTGTGAAGTCAGATTTCTGAAATCAAAAGGAGAAATAACACACGCCTTTAAGGAATTCAAAGCAGTGATCGAAAAGCAGACGGGCGAAAAGATAAAGGACGTTCAGTCTGATAATGGAAGGGAATGCTGCAATCGCGAATTTGACGTGTTTCTAAATGAATAAGGAATCAAACGGCGATTGACTGTCCCGCATACGCCGGATCAAAATGGCGTAGCCGAACGCAAAAATCGAACCCTCTGTGACTCGGCGAGATGCCTAATGATAGGGTCGAGGGTATCTCGAAAGTTTCTCACAGCTGAAGCGATTTTTTTACGTTCTTAACCGTTTCAATAAAATATTTTTAATCTGTCAAATTAGAATTTAAATTTCAATTCAAATTAGAATTTAATTTCACATGAAAGTACATGCTTTGCTGCTTTTTCAGTTAGATTCATTCATTTCCCTTCTTCCTACCCTCCCTTTTTCCTTATGGTCGGTTTTTTAAATCCGAAACTCGTTTTAGGATTGTAAAAAACTAGCCATTATTCCTCCCCATCCTGACGAAAAATACTCGCCACCTTCACGTGGTTTTCGTCGAGTAATATCAATCACTATTATAGCCTGTTTGATTTTCTCATTTCATCGTTCATTTTGTTAACCCTCTATAAGTCAAGAACATAGATTTTTAATATTTTTTTGTATATGGGTAGTTAAAATAAAATAAAAATACACGTGTTTCATAGTTTTTCGTTTATTCAATTATTTAAAAAAATATATAGAAAAACAGGGAGTGTTGCCTGGGGGCAACACTGAGACACAAGCTTAAAAATTATATAAGAGAAAGTTATGAGAGGTGGAAGCTCCTGAAGCAGTTCTTGGTTTTGGTATAGCATAGTGCAACCCCGCATTTTTCGCATGTATTGTGAGTAAATCCAGTGCACTTCGGGAGTTTGCACCTAATTTTTTTATCGGACCATTGGGGCCAGTGCCCAATTTGGTCTTGCCGTACTGCCGTAGGAGGTGCATGCTGTGCAGGTCCTTTACGTTTTTTTTGCTTGTATCTCTTTCTCCAGCGATCGGCGACTAGACATACTAGGCTTTATACCCAATTTACAAAGAGTCACTGCAACATCAAGACGAAAATCCGCTGAAGATAAACGACATGGGAGGCCTTTGTCTTTACAGACTCTTTTATATAGTAACCATGAGTTGGCCATTGTCAGGTCCAAGTAGTGATAGAATAGACGTATTTGCCATCGTTTGCTACGCAACTGTATCTTGTATATCCCCATGATGCTATCAATCAAGTCAACACCACCCATGTGGCGGTTGTACTCGCCTACAACATTTGGTCGTTTTATGCTCACGTACCTGGAGTTCTGTTTGTCCCATCTACGAATATCAGTTTCAGGCTGTATTCCAGCAAAAGTAGAAGCCAGAGTGACAATTTTATTGTCTTTCCATGCAACATTAGATATGTCGGTGCCGTTGACATCCGCTACATATTCTTCTGAATAACCTCTGGGTTTTTTCAACATCTCCTTTTCTGGTAGCAACTTACAGTCTGGGATTCTATTTTTTCTAATCGTACCAAGACCGTGAATGCCTTCTTTGGCCAAATATTCCAACAGACGAAGAGAGGTAAAATAATTGTCAAAATACAATTGGTAATTTTGATGCCTTGGAATCATGCGCGCTAACCTCATGACGACGTTTGATGCTGCACCCAAATCTGGCTCCTCTGGAAGCGTAACGTTTTCCTTGCCAGTTTCAATTTCTGTTTTATAGGCATAACCAGTAACGCCACTCAACACGTAGATTTTGTAACCCCATTTGTGTGGCTTTTGAGGGTTGTATCGCTTCAACACATTCCGTGCTTTGGTGGAACACATTTGCTCGTCAACACAAAGGTGTTCTTCCAAAGGGACCTTCTTGTAAGCTGCATTGCAAGACTCAACCACTGGTCTAATTTTGAAAATTCTGTCATGTTCAGGATCGTTCCTAGGGACATTTTTACTATTGTCGTTGAAGTGTAAGATTTGGCGTATTTTTTCAAATTTATTCAATGACATAGTATCCTGTATTATTGGGGTACCAAGTATCGGAGTCCAGTGGTTCGTAACTCTAGGTAATCGAATAAGAGACATTAGATAAACAATACCCATAAATTGCCTGATATCCATTTCTGTCACACGAAAAGTGCTATTAGGATCATTCTGAACTTGATAAAGATTGGTCTCCTCTGAAATCATCGTGATAAGTTCTTGTGAAAAGAGGTAAAAGAAAAACTGGATAGGAGTATCTAGTTCTTGAAGTCCAGCGCCCAATATCTTATTACCCTTGAACCTAAGCTGCTCGGTATTCAACTGTAGGCTCTTCTTCTTCCAGCGTAAATTCAGTTTAGTAGGTTTCGATGTAGTGGGTCTTGATTGATTGCTTTGAGCTGATGAAGGTTGAGCAACGGCAACGTTTGATGTAGTTTCAGTCCTTGGTAGTAATGGAACTGAACTCTCATGGCTATTTTCTAAGGTTTCTATAATAGAATCCACGTCGATATCTAAGGTGGAAGTATTGTCTTCAAAAGTTTCTAATTCAGGTGAAAAATCTGGGTCTGCTAGGCTGTCATCATCAAAATCCAAACCGTCCTCGCTGTCATCACCATTCTGCAGAATCGAAGTAATATCTTCCTCCAAAAGGACTCGAGGAGGACGCTTACGAGCTGCCCTGGATGACGAAATAACACTTATCAATACACACAGAAACTAATACAAAATTATACCCATAAACGTCAATGTAGCTTACGGGCAACAAACACAAATTTTCAAAAAATAGCTAATTAATGATAATATTTGCCATTGATAACGTCAAATATCAAATATTTAGACACTTACCTGTCCATATTATTGAAAATTAACCCACAAAACACGAAAAAACTTTTTTAAAATAATTTTTAATTAGGAGCACGCGCGAACTTGTTAAATTACAACGGCTCAGTGAAAAAATATTCAATTTGTGGCAGGTAACGCCATCTATGGAATATTTTTAGTACCTGGTCGTTACTTCGGTTTGTAGACTACGGTAAACAGTGCATTATAACGTCAAAAAACTAATCGTATGAATTTAGTGGTAGGTGAAGCGGTATGTTGCTTACAGTCTACACCATGATATAGAGGGTTAATAATAATGCACTACAAACGCTTTACATGTATACTGTGACGAGGCGGTACTCCCCTCGCAGATCGCGCTCGCTAGTAATATTCGTGAGGAATATGAGCAGGAAAGAAAAGCAGAGTCGCGACGCCTCGCTCCCGTGAAAATAAAAGAAATAGAAGGACACACTCTGTCGGCGAGGCTTCCTTTATTTACAGAGAGCGGTCGCCAACCGTCAGCAGCAACGACGAGAGAGAGCGACGCTGTGCGAAGGCAGAAGGAGCGAGAGGGATGGCTGTGCCGGCGATCGAGGAGCGATCGCCGCGAGACGCCCACCTTCGCCGGCAGAGGATCAAGGGAGCGAGGAGAACGCAGGAGCCGGTGGACACCGAGAGAGAATTAGAATAAGCAGTTAGTGAAGATTTGGAATGAGAATGAGATAGTTAGTTAGAATTTGGCAAGCGTGCGAGATAGATTTTGAGCGTCGAGAGAGAGAATTATAAGTTAGAGTGAGAAAAAGTCAGAAGTAGGGTAAAGAGGAAGAGTGAGAGTGAAGTTAGATTTGGGAAAGCGACCGAGAAGCAGTGGGAGAAAAAGAGTTAGAAAGGAGAGTGAGACGGTGAATGTGAGAGAGGATTGAGAGTGCAGTAGAGCGAGAAACAGCGAAGGATTGAGTGTGCGTGAGAGGGAGAGAGCGAGGCTGAGCCACCGGAGTACCGGCGAGAGAGGATACGTGCCGAGGACGCTGTGCGACACCGAGGCGATCGACGTCGACGAAAAGGTAGGCGCACGCGGTGCATTTTCTACTCATACTACGTGAGGCAGTAGAGTGCGTCTCACTCCTGCCCCCCTCGCCCATTCACGTGTAGGCTGTGTCCTCCGGCGTCTCCGGGGGTCGGCATGATGAAAAAAAGGGAATGAGAGAGGGTGTGTGTAACGCGCGAATGAGACATTTGTAAATAGAATTAAAATAATAAACAGACATTTGTTCGAGTCGTAATAATTATCGGTGCTCACCCGTTATTTCATTTAGCATAAGAAAATTGATTGATTGTCCTACGAATCCCCCCCCCCCCCCCCCCATTCCTGAGGTCGAGCCGGAATAGTATTGGAACAGATAGACCCTTGGTATTTCGGGCCGAAAGAAATACCTGGCGCCTAACGATACGGAATAAGGCAAAGGTGTGCATTGAACAAAACAATACTGGGCGACATTAGAGATTTTATGACTGGCAGTTCGCCACCTGTTTTAAGCGAAATTTTCAGGTGACGAGCTCGTCACAATACATACCGATTGATATTAGCTAAGAGCGAGTCCAATTGAAAAATATGCACATATTTATTTATAATATTTTTTTAAAATAAATAACTCTCAAATTGCAGACACAAAAGAGAAAATGTTCTGTTAGATAAGTTTATTATTTCGTTCCATATCTGAATATGATTTTTTTACATGTCATACAGTTATGATGACGGGACATATGCATACATTTTTTTACAGAACGAATTTCTCTTTCGATTAAAAAAAATAATCATTTTTTTCACACCTCGTCGCACGAGGGTTTGGCGACTGGTCAAGATAGCCGAGCCGCGCGAGTAAGACAGGATATCGTCCAAGATGGCGGACGACACCGCACGAGAGATGACGCCGTCCAAGATGGCGGAGAGAGACCGCGCGACGTGCAGACACGAGGTGAAAACGATGGTGAGTACAGAATTACCACTGACACCGTGACTATTCCGCGCGCTGACGCGCCGGTAAGCCAGGACGGTGTGATATCGGCACTCGCCAACGCCGTCCGCTCTCTAATGGCGACCGGGAATGTCCAATCGGCAACGCTAGTCGCTGACTTGCTCGCCGAGCAGGCGCAGAAATACCTCCCGCACGAGAATTGCCGCGTACGGTGGGGGCGAGAGCGCGCGAGAACGTAATGTCCGAGGATCGGCCAATGGCGGTAGACCGCGGTGCTACCATCGATGAAAGACCGGAAGGAGAAAGCACGCAATGACCGTCTTCTCAGTCAAACCCAATCGCGACGCCTTACCAACTCGTAACCGACGTAACTCGCGAGATCGAATATTTTCTACGAGGGCCAAATGCGACGCGAGCGCGCGAGTGGTTAGAAACGATCAAGACACTGCAAACGTTACATGGATGGACCGACGCGCATACATTAGCAACGGCGCGTATGTTTCTGCGTGCTTCCGCCAAGAAGTGGCTGAAGGCGCGTGTATTGCCGAAGCTTCTTCAATGCGAAGTCACCTCGTATTTTCGTTTAAATTTTAGGATTAAGTGATGAGGATTAGATTGTGTTGTAATCTTTTTGAAAATGAATACTCAAAATAATTGAGCCGTCGAATTGTGATATTTTATTGGCTCGTATGGGAAAAGCCGTGAGGCATAAAAACCCATAGTATGCGACGATGTTATTTGCACATATTATTGATATACATATCGCCTTAATATCGAATATTTGCCCGTTTGTTCGCGCCATTGCCGCCTTGCGTATATGATTTGATTGTTTGTTATTAACGTAAATCCTTATCAGAGGATCTTGAGCTGTCGCTGTCCTCTCAATTAATGGTTTATGGTCAAGGATCAGAGGATCTCGAGCTGATGCTGCCCTCTCGATCCCTGCCAAGAATTGTGATTTTCGTCAACCTCGTATGGTTGGATGTGTATCGGCCATAGGCCTTAACGTGCGTGTGTGCACTGCTTTCGTCAACCTCGCTTAGTTGGATGTATATCGGCCCTTAGGCCCCACCGTGTTTGCGTATTCCCGAACCACGCTGTTCGAAGGACGCGTTAGAACTGATATATGCGCACGCGCCTGCTCACCCGTCACTGCAAGACGTGGCATCGATGCTGACGTAAGTGGTCAGGACGCGGCGTTTGAAACATGGCAATGGCGCGATATTCGAGCGATGATTAGTCACCAAACAGCGCGTTTGCAGAAACTCAATTCGTGACCGAACTTCAGAGATGCGTTCGCCGATACCTTCATCGGACGGCCGAGCCGTACGACAAGCTGGCTGCAAATGGCAGTGCGAAAACAACCGCGACATGAACCTGCTCATGTCTATTTCCATTCGAAGATCAAACTTTGTGCGTACCTGGACATGTCGTTTTCAGAGGAGATGGATGAGGTAGTTAAAGGCCTATATTCGCGAAACTCCGAAACGTCATGTTACCCATGTATCATGCAACTCGCGACGATCTGCTGTGTGACCTATTGAAGTACAAGGAAACAATTACTGGAGGTCGCGAAGAGATGCGTAGGCACGAACGCGAAGGAGTACGACCGAAGGATAAACGACCGACCGAATTGGATCGAGTCAAGTGAGATGCGAATGAACCAAGACGCGAAAACAATAGCAGCACGAGTAAAGAGCGCGTCTGTTATCGATGTCGGAAACCGGGTCACGTGATCAGAGACCGCCGAGAACGAGGCGATGCAACTGCATGTTTTCGATACAACAAGACAGGTCATATAGGGCGAAATACTCAACGGGCGACCACTCATCGCATTGGTCGATACCGGAGCTTCCGCGTCCACCATCAAGGCTGTCCGTGCCGCTGTAATGACATAAGGAACCTTGTACGCGACGATCAGAGTGGACGACGTGACAGTGCGTGACACGCTAATCCACGTGGTCGACAACTATTCGCAACGACCGTACATTTTGATCGGAAGAAATTTTCTTGATGCAACTGGAGTGGCATTTAAGAGAGAGGAAGACCGTCTTACGGTTTATTATAAATTTGAGCCGGAGAATGATCGGAATAATGAACGACGCGATGACTTTGTGACTATCGCAAGTGTAACCGTACCGCCGAGAACAATTCGATTAATTGAACTGAGTGTACAGGGATCGACCAGAACCGTAGCTGTGTGCAATGACGGTGATCGTACAAGGAAACTCCCGAAGGATGCAGTCCTCGCACGTGGAGACATAGCCGAGATCATGCTTCTCGATCGGGGATGCTCGTGATGCCGCCAATCGAAAAGAAGCATGTAAAAATTAGAGGAGAGCAATCGTTCAAGGTCAAGGAGGGATCTTAGAGATGCTCAACCGTTATCGGGACTGTGTCTCTCTTTCCTTGGAGGAACTCGGATACTCGAAGAACGTGGAGATGGACATCCGGATAAAACCGGGAGCAGAGCCGGTGTACAGCAAGCCGTACAGGGCGACGCCGCGCGAGCGGGAAGAGATACGCTGGATACTGAGTGAGTGGAAGCAAACGGGCATCGTTACGGCTACAGACTCGCCATACGCCAGCCCGGTATTGTTGGTCCGAAAGAAAAATGGCGACAATCGCCTCTGTGTGAATTTTCGAAAATTAAATGCTATCACGGAAAGGGTACATTTCCCTCTCCCGAACATCAAGGACCATTTCACCCAGCTGCGGGATACCTGTGTGTACATCCTGCTGGATTTGGCGCACGGGTACTTGCAGGCGCCGCTGAAGCTTGAGGCCCGAGAGAAAACCGCAACCATCACGCCAAATGAAACCGTCGAATTTACGCGGATGCATTTCGGCCTAATGAACGGACCTGCCTATTTTAACAGAGCGATGCATCGAGGTCTGGGGCCATTGGAAAATGGGGTTACTCTGTATTACCTGGATGATATTCTCATACCGGGACGGAATTGGAATGACCTAAAGCCGAAGCTAGAACAAGTGCTGACGGCTCTCCGTGGAGTCGGGCTAACGCTGAAGTTGGAGAAGTGTCTTTTCCTCTTCATGACTGTGTGCTATCTGGGACATCAGATTTCGGGACGAGGCATCTCTCCGGGAACGGAGAAAGTCGGGGCGATACGACTGTTCCCGCAACCCACGAACGTACACGAATTGCGTAGATTCCTGGGCCTGACCAGCTACTTCCGGAAATTCGTACCGAAGTTCGCCCAGCTGGCAGCTCCACTCAACAGATTGTTAAAGATTGAGTCTAAGTTCAAATGGGAGGCTCCGCAACAACAGGCATTCGACGAACTCAAGAGGGCGCTAACGAATGAACTAGTGCTCAAGTCATTCGATCTATAGGCGTATACGGAGCTCCATACAGATGCCAGTTCGGTGGGTCTCGGAGGAATACTCCTGCAAAGAGAAAACCCCAAACAGCTCAAACTTATTTATGCAGTGAGCCGCTGCACCAGCGACCCTGAAAACTGCTACCATTCCAGCAAATTCGAACTGCTCGCGATTGTATGGGCAGTAACGAGGCTGCGACCGCTCCTGGTCAATATCAAGTTTAACATAATTACTGATTGTCAAGCTTTGTGTTTTTTGTCTACCCAGCGTACCGTCAACCCGCAAGTCATCAGGTGGATGGACACTTTAAGCGAGTTCGCATACGATATTATACACCGTCCAGGAGCAAAGTTGGCTCTTGTCGACGCGATTAGCCGAGCGCCTGCTGTGACAGTAATGGACGTCGGAAACGTGCTGTGTGTGAAATCCGAACTAGATCTAGTGCGGATGTACCAGGCGATGGACGCAGACCTGAGAGAGATGCGTCGCATCCTCGAATTACGACCGACAGAGCGGACGAAGGACGAACGAGGTCGGGTTCGTGAATACACGCTAAGTAAGGGCATCGTGTATAAACTCCTGAGTGACAAGAAGCTCTTCGTGGTGCCGAGAGCCATGAGGAAAGGACTGGCGATTCGCTACCACGATCTTCGCAGCCATCAAGCGCTGGACAGAACCGTCGCGAAGATTCAGGAGAGGTATTATTTCTCGAGTATGAGGAAGTACCTCCGCAATCACATCGGCGGATGTATCACGTGTCTGACCTCCAACACGAAACCAGGACGCCAACCGGGGACGCTTCAACCGATAGAACAGGGAATGCGCCCTTTTGCTACTATCCATGTGGCCCACTTGGGACCCTTCGTGATCAGTACCAGGGGCTACAAGTATGTACTCGTTATCGTCGATAATTTAACTAAGTTTTTATTTTTAAAGGCGGTAAAGGACACGCGGATGGGACCCGTAATTAAGAACCTCGATGAGTTGGTCGATGGATACGGTGCTCCACAAAGGATCATCAGCGATCGAGGGACGTGCTACACATCCAAGGCCTTTGCCGAATTCTGTCGTGAGCACGGGATCAGACACATTTTAAATTCAGCCCGTCACCCGTGAGCGAACGGGCAAGTCGAGAGGGCAAACGCCGTATTGGTACCGGCAATCCAAGCCAACGCCACGACGGATGATGGCCGAACATGGGACCGTGCATTACCACGGATCCAACAAGATCTCAACGAGTCCATCAACGCAACAACAACGAAGAGTCCGTTCGAACTCTTATACGGCTACACGCCAAGTCGCGGTGAGGGACCGCTTCGACTGGCCACCGTAGAACAGGACAACAGGTACCAACGACCAGAGAAGTTGCAGGCCGAAGCGCGTCGTAATATAGGAGTATCGCAACAGAGGCAAAAGGACCGCTACGACCGAAACCACTACGAGGCGTTACGATTCCAAACAGGAGACATCGTCTACGTGAATGCTGCCACGATAAGTACGGGAGACTCCACGAAGCTGCAGGCCAAGCTCAAGAGACCGTACTCGGTGGTCGAGCTGCTTCCAGCGGACACGTACCGTATCCTACGACTGTGTGACGTAGGGAAGGCCAAAGGACGATCCACGACGATGCATGTTACCCAGCTGAAAATCTGGAAACCCCCCTATGACGACGACGAGGCTAACAGTGAAGCCGAATCGACGAGCGATGAAGTCGTTCGGGAAGCCGACAACGAGGAACAGCATTCGCAGGCACTTCTCGGCGCCGAGGTGGAACTGGAGGACACACCGCATCCGACGACTCCACCCCTGAGTGAGACGGAACGAGCAGAGGACGTTGCACCGAGGCGTTCGACGCGAATGTCAAGACCACCGGAGCGACATCAAGAATTCGAGCCGTGGGCATAACTGCGACGACTAGGTGAAGATCGCAAGGACTTAGAGTAAACCAAGCGTACTGCTATGCGATAAAACGAAAAAGTCGAAAAATGTAATTACCTCATTTACAATGTTTAAGCCAAAGTAGAGTCCGCCTATCTATATTCAGGGTGGCCCACATAACTCTTAACTGCTGAATATTTCGGAAACTATTTGTCCAATCAAAAAGTTGTTCGTGAGAAAGTTTTATGCTTTCGAGGGGCCTTTTTGTAGTTAGAAAGATAGATGGTGAGCGACAAGAAATGTTTCGAATGTCGCAGAGAGTTGTTTCTATGAAAAAAATTGCAAAAGAGTTGAGTGTTTCACGGAAACGGTTGCAAAATTCAATAGAAAAAGTAAAGCGAGCAACTCCTGCTGTTGAAAACAGAGGACGACCTTGAAAATTTTCGGTGCGTATGGATCGATTAATCTATCAACGCGATAAGAAGGACCCTTTCTTAACTGTACCACGTTTGAAATGCCAGATATAGAATGAATAGACGTTCAATTATCCACGTCGACAGTACAAAGGAGACTGATCGAAGCAAAATTATATAGGTAAATTGCAAGAAAGAATCCGCACGTAACGAAAAAGAACTTATCGAAAAGATTATTGTTTTGTCTATTCCAGACTTCCGAACGGATATTCGATAGTCGTAGAATCACAAGCTACCGTATTTTCACCTGCGCAGTTTTAAATTCAGGAACTTCGGAGGGTACGAACGAATGTTATACGCGTGTTTGCTTAACGAGGTTAAAATTATTTATTTTACAAAAATTTAGTGACTAATTGGTTAACAAATATCTAGTTAGCTTGAGGAGCTCGAGGTGGATGTTTCTCCTCTCACTGTGTCGTGTGAACTGTTGTGAATTTTTACATTTTTAGCATTGTAAGTTTGAAAATTTCTGGGGGTAAAAGACCCTGTGTCGGGCTGGAGATGACTCTCGCTTGATATTTTAATTGCGTACCGTTAAACGATCCGGAAAAACTGCTTGGGCAATCTCGAAATCTTCCGACTTAAGATTATACAATTTTTTATATTTTTAGGCTTTAAAAATTCTAAAGCATCACGTATTACTCGGCAACGGCTGTCAGCGAAATTCCGCAGAAAGGAACTCTATCCTTAACCTTTTTTTCTCATTGAATTTTCTCTCGTTTGTCGAGACGTGACAACTGTCGTTTGCAAGGAATCACAAGGATAAAGATGATCGCTAGTGGTGTATGTTAATATGATATGGTCAGATGAATCTAAGCTTAATTGGTTTTCGTCGGATGTGAAAAGTTTATGTGAGACGTCCACCAATCCAAGAAAACAATCCTAGGTACACCGTGTAAACTGTGAAACATGATGGTGGCTTTGGTCTGGAGATGTTTTTCTTGGTATGGGGTCGATCCAATATCCCGGATTGAGGGAAATATGAATGCTGAAATGTACAAAGACATCCTTCGGAACGTCATGCTACCTTATGCGGGAAAAGAGATGCCACTAATATGGAAATTCATGCAGGACAATGATCCTACACGTACTGCGAAGGTTGGGAAGCAGTTTCTCGAGTCGAAAAATGTAAGTCTTTTGGAATGGCCAGCGCAATCTCCTGACACTCATTGAAAATTCATGGGGCATCGTGGATAAGAAAATTGATCCGTCGCCGATCGATCCGTTCAAAAGCTCTTAACAATCTCTGGGAAGGAATTCAAAAAGCGTGGTACTCGATTTCAGAAGACGAATGCAAACGATTAGTGGATTCCATGGGCAGGAGATGTCAAGCGGTTTTGAAAAATAAGGGTTGTGACGAATTTTCCGGCCACCCGGAAATACCTTCCGCAATTGTCACCTTCGTCAGTCAGTGTCTCGCTCGCGCGTCCGCCAATGCCGGCTTGGGCGCGAGTCGAGTTTTGTTTCGCCGGTCTCGACAACCGGCGCAGAACCAGCCATCTCGGGGGGACCTCGCCGCGATCGCACCAACTGGTCATCGACTAACTCGTAACAACAACAATAACGACAATGACGGTAATGGGAGACGGGAACAATCTCACCGAAGACGACGACACAACAATACAGGCCAATAACCGAAGGGTCCGCTTTTTGTTTCGCCGGAAGCAACGAAACTGGGTTGAACTGGACGCGTCGGCCCACGACGGGGACGGAATTGCTCGGCCGCTCAGTCTGCACGGTTTGGCAGAGAGGGTCGGGGTCGGCGGACAATGGATGCGAGAACTCCAACTCGCACAAGCCATCGGCTCGAGCGCTTCACCGAACACAAGAAACAAAACCACAGCTTAATTTTGATTTAATTATTATTCGGGAACGGCACGAGATCGAAAGCACACTGAATTTGAACTTTATTATTCTTCGGGAACAACACGAGAACGCAACTTGGGGTCGGACATATAAATATCGACCGACTCACCGAGCTGCCGAAGACCTTGGCTCACCTTCGGCTCAGAATCCTCTGGCGTAGCTTGCCTCGCTCGGACAGAGCGTTGGCAGGGGTATTCGATCAAGCCGAGACACGAAAATACGAATGCAGCGCGATCGCTGTCACTACATTCGAGAATACACTGTCCGGGAATTATATTATTCCCTTCGTATAGCACGAGAACCAAGGCATCGTCTGGGGAGACGAGCGCGAACGTAAACACACGAGCGAGTACTCGACGCGAGGACGAGTCGTACCCTCAGCGAGTGCCGTCGAGAACGAGCTATTCATGCGCTAATGGGAGAGCGCGAGCTACGCGAGGCTCGGCCTTAACCACAAGATACTCGCGAATATTCGTACTAACTCCACGAGACCCCGCAGCCACTGACGATCTTTGTAGATCACGAGAGCGCTAAAAGGCGTATCGAAAACCATCGATACTCCCTCGCAAACCTGCAGTACGCGTAATTCAAACGAGAGACAGAAAACTCACGCGAACGATCGCAGTACGAGATGAAATCGGACCTTTCACTCTAGAGAAAGACGACAGAGAGACAACACTAGGGCTCGCGTATGGAGAGGGAGAACGACACATCTCCGACGTGTGACACGAAAGCGAGTGAAACACCGAATTTCCGACACCGAGCGTACGCGAGGACTTATTATTGTCACGATCGCGACGCTTCGACGATTCGCGGTAGACTAATTATTTCCCAAACTTCGAAATCGCAAACACCCATCAATATGATACCAAATTTTCATTGTCGGTAACCATTGCCCTCCCCCCCCTCGGTTGCGAGAGAGAGACTAACTATCAGAGGGATGACATTCAATGCTAAACGGACCCACGTTATTTGTCTCGACGCTGATTGGTCGGGAGCACGAATGTTAGATTTTCTATACCAACCTCGAAGAGCTAAACTCTGAAACGAATTTTGCTTTGCTCTGTTGGCTCCCTGCAATATTTAAATTTGGGCGGAAGAGGTTTTGCGTTGCAATGTGTTATATTGCAAATATTTAATTACAAAAACAGAATATTTATTAAGAAAATAATATTTATTAACAAATGTATTATTAAAACATATAAATGATTATTTTATATAAAAGTATTTAAAAATGTTATTATTGAAGTTCTGCTGAATTCAATCCGACGAATGTTTCGGTTCAACCTCAGCCGTAGAAAATGGCATCGTGGAAATTTCCTGAAAAAGAAGACAAAAAATTACAATACAGACCAATTTTCATTATTTTATTTTTAATTTCGCAAAATATGACGCGACCCGAGAAAAGGGGGTTACGAGGCAAAATAGTAGTTTTTCACAGCGAGCCATTAAAGAAATCAAAATAAATGCTCGTGCTCGAGTGATACAATTTTCAGTAATTCATATCCTGTAAAATTGTGTAAATAAAAGATTTATAATTGCATCATGCGAAAGATCAGTTAAAAAAGTTATAGCATAACGCATAATTAAAAAATTGATTTTTTTGCCACGTAGATCCCTTTTCTCGCCTCGCGTCACATATGTAGTCGTGTACTCATCTTTTTTCCGACGTCGGATCGTGCCCAGATGAAGGAAAAACCCTTCGAATTTCCAGATGGGCGTACGATTGACTGGTTCGTCCTCGCCAGCCGGAAAAAAGTACTGTACAAATACCCTGAAACAGAAGAAAAAAAAATTACAATGCAGACCAATTTTCGTTATTTTAGTTTAATTTCGCAAAATATGACGCGACCCGAGAAAAGGGAGTTACGAGGCAAAATAGTAGTTTTTCACAGCGAGCCATTAAAGAAATCAAAACAAATGCTCGTGCTCGAGTGATACAATTTTCAGTAATTCATATCCTGTAAAATTGTGTAGATAAAAGATTTATAATTGCACCATGCGAAAGATCAGTTCAAAAAGTTATAGCATAACGCATAATCAAAAAATTGATTTTTTTTGCCACGTAGATCCCTTTTCTCGGCTCGCGTCACATGTACGTTTTTAAATAACATTTGGCCTATTTATTTTTACAAGTTCAAATTTTGAAGACGCCCTTCATCAACCGTAATCCTATTCCCGCAACCACGAGACCTCAAATGGCACGAGATAAAAGATTCTTGTGCGAATATCAAACAATAATAACAAAACAAAATTAACCTTTCGAACGATATTTAATCAAAGTTGAATATATGACGCGATCCGAGAAAAGGGACCTATGTGGCAAAATAAGAATTTTTCATAGCGAGCGATTAACGAAATCAAAACAAATGCTCGCGCTCGAGTGATACAATTTTCAATAATTCATATTATATAAAAATATTTAAATAACAAATTTCCGATTGCAGCATGTGAACGATCGGTTTGAAAACTCATAACATAACACATAATGTAAAAATTGATTGTTTGCCACGTAGGTCCCGTTTCTCGTATCGCGTCACATATGGAGGCGTGTACTCATCTTTTTTCCGATGTCGGAGCTTGCCCAAACGAACGGAAAAACCTTCGAATTTCCGAGATGGCCGTGCGATTGATCCGTTCATTCTCGCCAGCCGGAGAAAATAGTACGGTACAAATACCCTGAAAAAGAAGAAACAAATTATAATACAGACTAATTACTTTATTTTCAACTTGCAAAGTATATAATAATTTTTCTATTTACTTTTTTTCCGACGTCGAACCGTACTCAAATGAAGGGAAAATTCATCGCATTTTTGGGATGGGCGTCTTGTATAGTTAATTGCCTGAAAAAATAAATGGAAAAAAATGATAATCCTAACTTATCGTTTCACCTGATTTATAAACTGTCTACCGAAATATCCTTACTGAACTGAGACCTGGCATGGCGGATCTTCGTGTTTATTTCGTTATTATATCTTACGGGACGTTGATTCCATGAAGAATCCAAGTTTGTCGCTCTTCCAATCTGTGGCAAAAAGAATTGGTTAATGAAATGATTTGTAAATCGTAACGTCCATGGACGACTTTAAAGAGTTCATATTAAATTTAAGGAAAATGTTAAATAGGATAGCTTAGTTGTAAATATTCAACTAACCAATTAGCACAGCTAGCTTGTTGGGCAATTTTGGCAGCGTTACGCGACTTGGATTCTTCAATCTTAAAACTTGCGTTCAGTTTTTTACATTGGTGCATTAGCAAAATTTTGCCAATGCTACCAAAAACCCGTTCCGTGGCTGGTCCTCCATGGTCGTTGCATGTTATGAAAGTCGTGTCGCATGTAACGAGCAATTGCGAACGAAAGATGTGTAGCACGTTCTTATAGTGAAGCTGCCCAATAATTTGTCCTTGAAACATGTCCACCGCAATTTTAACGAGGTTGGTAAGTTGCGGCGATGGATTAATCGGATGGTCGGTTACAAACGCAAGGCGGCAGTCATCGCAACTTAAATATGATGTCAATTGCTTGACAACATATTGTGCCACGAATCCCACTAACGACGTTGACTGCGTTTCTGATGGACTCAGCATCTCCGTGGTGTTCATTTCAACATCATCCATGTCCGGGATATGGATGACGCTGTGAGAACTCTCATCAACCATGTCAAACGGCGGTTCCTCAATATTCGCGGACTTATTATCGGGCGATGACAAAAACTCTCGAAGATCCGACAGTATTGACCCATCGTCGTTTTCGCAATTGCTCTTCTTCCTGTTCTGTCCTGAAAATCTTGTAATAATCAATGTTTTAATAGCTGCTGCAAAGTACGTACAAGTCGGATTTATGTTTGAAGCTCCATGCTGCCGAATCATTCCAAAGAAATTCTCCAGCGGATCCTGGTTGAGATGACGAAGTTTCAAATTTGTAAACCCGACTTGTTGCAAATATTGCCACAATCCCTCCATGGCACACAAAGTTTGAGTAATGCCATTCTGACATGGCGGCCGATACCTCATGCCTGTACATCGAACGAACTTCATCACGTCGACGGCTTTTCGGAAGTGCACCCATTTGTCGACATGGTAGGACGTTGATGTTACGTTCGATCGCTGGCCTTTTTTCACGTCTCTGGGATTCGCCGGCCCGTTCATTGCATCGAACATCTCGTCGAAATCGTTAATAACGGTCGCCGTCTCCATTCCACCCGGTAAAATCGTGTCGTGCGAAGATGTTGATATGCATCTTACGATAGCCGCCGACGTGTTACTCAAGAGCTGCGTCGGGTACTTCACTCGCATCTTTTCCTTTGATGTAGGAAATACATGATGTTCGCTTAATTTGTTAAATTTAAACGAACTCATGTCCATTTCGTACATCTTAACAATATGTTGCCATTTTGCAACATTTTTTCCCCACTCTATAATGTTTCCCGGATAAGCGTACTTACTAACACCATATTGTGTGTTTTTTTCCAAGTTTCAAAATTTCCCATGAAATTATTTCGAAATGACTTGAAAAGATGCGGTGGGTCATATAGTACGAAAACTTTATGATTATTCGCAGTGAAGTACGCGGCCAGCTCGCCATGTTGGGTGCTATTAATTAGTGATGTCAAGGCCCCACGGTTCGTTGGACCCTGATCGCACACTGTTGCTGCGACGTATAAACCCGTAGACTCCAACGCTTCTATTACGTCGACAATGAGACGCCGAAGCATTTTTGTCTTAATAGAGCCTTTGCAAAAATAAAAAGCTACTGGCTGTTTCCATCTTCGATTGAGACCCTGTGCCATAAATACGAGGGCGTGATCCGCGATTTGCTCCGACCTCCCATGTTCGCCGAAATCTTCAAAGCCGTCGACATCGCCGTCTCTTTCGTTGAATTGGAGCCTTTTCTTCAGCGCCATTTCATCAAACATCAGAATCGTCTGTCTATCTTTGCGCTCCATTTTCGTAACCGATGTCCGGAGGTGGTCTATTATCCGGCGATTAATTCCTGTGCCCATAGGAATTTGATGTAAAATTCTCAAAATCGTTCTCACCGACGGCAGCATTATCAGCTGTTGAAGATATGAATATGCTTTGGGCGCGCGCTTATATATTGATGCAGCCGTCAATTTATCATCCAGCGTCCACCTTCGGCCATGAGGTACTTTGTTGTTGTTGCGCAAATCAGATAGAACGATCTGACGCAGAGCCGGTCTTTTAGAAGGAAATCATATTTCCTTCCTGATAAAACCTTTAGGGCATCCGATGTTATTTGCAATTTCTGTACTGTTTCGGTCAACAGTGCATTTTGCTTCTTCATTACGTCGAGCATGGTGCTTTCCCGAAACGTCAAATTTTGCGCTGTCATGTCCATGTTCTCCATCTGACGCTTCTTAGTCATTCGTTGTGTCGCAACTACAAAGAGGACAAGTCACACAGAATATTATGATAACTACATGAACTCATAACGAGTAAAACCCAGGACGATTCACATAATTTTAATTCCCCTTTAATCAAAAAAATGTTGTTATAGTAATGCATGCGCCGTATTTTGAACTAATCTACTTGACTACGTAATCATGCAAAATGTTTTTTTGAAATATCAATATTTTATTTGTAGAGTTGTCGTCATCCCGCTGAACTCTCCTTTCTATTTATAAGTATGCATTCTTAACGACTATAAATATTTGCTTACCGGATTATGTGCAATCATCTTAGTATAAAAAATTTGATATTGGCGTTTTGGTATATTTTCAAAGTAATATCGAGATACGATCTCGATAATTATTTAACAAATAGATTTGATATTTTAAGTGTTGCAACATACATTTAATTTGTGAAAAAAATCACGAGTTTTATCTACGACGACTGCACATAAGTTTTTAAGGAATATGAGTTCTTTGTAATAATATCATGTATTGTCGACATTATTTCATTTGCCTTGGCGGAGGTCATTAATCTCAACCTGCGACTAACAAAAACTCCGAACCGATCATATTCTGTCCATTCGGGTCGCTGTCTTTTCCAATGCTGTCCATGGATGTTTCGTATGTCACATTCTTTCTTACTTGAAGACAAGCAACTTGAAAACTTCTTGCCAGATTCCTCCAGATCATCGATGCTCATTTTTCTGTAACATATTCTAATAGGACGAATATGAGGACACAACGCATATAACACGTACGCCAATGTTTATTTGCAGATATTCCACAAAAACGGCTGGATTACTGTATTAATATTCACACTTACTTTTTCAATTGTTGCTCATGTTCAGAATGCCGCAATGTACCTGTGCATACGTTCACAGTACGTTGTAAGGCATGATCCATTTTCTCTGAAAATTTGTTCAAATTTATAACGAATACACTTTATAATTATAATATTAATTGCGAGCCATTCCACTCTATCACCAGTGCGAAAATTGTCATTCGACAAACTGCATTTGATAATCTGTAATGATCATCCACAATCTTAAAGTAATCATACATTGAGCACAGTCAGCAATTATCCATGGCACGCCTCATTTGATCTTAATCCTTATGGCAAGTGATGGTGAAATAATTGTTTGTCACAATCAAAAATCAAGAGCGCAAAGTATTAGGCCAAACGCAAAAACATACATTATTAACACTGTGATAAAAAATATTTAAAGTATTTACGCATGCGAAATTACGAATTTATACTCGCATCAACTACCTACACGAAATACATTTATTAAGGACGTTCGACATAGCTCAGAGTAAAAAAATGCATTCTTTTTAAAATATTTTTTTGTGAAAGTACAAGTCTTCCTTCATATGTGGTGCAAATCTCATAAAATTTTGACCAATGGAAGTGTGGAGTTCAATAATTTCAAGCATTTTGACAGCAATGCACAAATTTTCGGAACTTACTCTTCGTGTATATAACAAATATGTACACATAGATAAATATATAGGAATATGTTTTATGATAAACATATAGCCTGGATAAATAAATATTTATATATACAGGGTGGTACATTTATCCTGAGACATTCAATTATTACGGAAACTAGCAGGAATATGAAAAAATAGTTTATATAAAGTATTCTTCATATGAAGGGGCACATTTAATGGTGTAATGCACATTTTTCCATAATGACCCTTTAAAGGTCAGATGAAAGGCACTTTTATTTTTTCAAATGGAAACTCATATCTTTTATTTTATGTTTTTATTCTACATAACAAAATAATTATATTTCGTTTAAAGCATTTTTTTCTAGCGGGTTTATTAAATAAATTATGCTGAATATCCGAAGTTATAAAAATCTAGTAAGCAAATTTTCACATTTTTTTGTTGCGATTAATAAATTATTTGATAGAGTACGTACTTCTTATTGCCGCCTACTAGATGAAGCTTCACAATACATGTAGTATGCCATCGTGCAAGCTTTGCAACATTTATCACGGTATAGTTAAAAAATAGTAAGTTCAGGGAAAAAATGTTTTATACAAAATATTATTATTTTTCGATGTAGAATAAGAATATAAAATAAAAAATATGAGATTCCATTTGAAAAAAATAAGTTACCCTTCATCTGACCCTTATAAAGAGCCATTATGGAAAAATGTGCATGGTGCCATTAAATGTGCCCCTTCATACGAAGATTATTATATGTGAACTATTTTTTCATATTCCTGCTTGTTTTCGTAATAATTGAATGTCTCAGGATAAATGGACCACCCTGTATATATACATTAGATAAACAATTTATTTATTATAACGAAAAAAAACACTTGAATATTGAACATTTTTCGTCGATTTTTGTTACATTTTGCAGGGAAGAACTTTATTTATAATTCTAAGTAGAGTTCTAGATGATATTCGAATTAAAAAAAAGTTGGGATCAATTTAATGGGATGAATAAAATGCTTACGTTCTATGTACTTTTTCTCAGCCAGAACCATACGTTTAGTTTTTACCATTTTTGTTGTGTATCTATATTAATGTATAACAAACATTGTATCGAGTCATTTTTTTCATATTTTATTTCATAATTTTTTGACATCGTTTTGACATTTTTCGACAATTTTGATAACTTTTTATATCTTTAAATATATTATTCTCTGGTCTGAACGGTTTTTTCGAAATAACAACTTCACACATCTTTCATTTGGATATACTCATTATATAAAAAAAAAATTATATATATGCCGACACGATGAGTAGATTCCAAGGAAAGGTACATTTTAGGTGACGCGACATAAGTTTTCAGGAAACACGATTTTCGGAAAAAATTTGAATTTTTAATGAATTCTGGGGTGTTTGTTTTTATTCATATATATTTATATACGTGTTACAAATATTTAACCATTTTGAGCCGATTGATACTCATACGCACCGCCGTACCCCCAGTATTTTAATAAACCGTCTTGAAAGGATTAACGCGGTTCCACTACTCATAATTTCATGTGATTCGCACCAAATGATTAAAAAAGACTTGTAATGTCAGAAAAAAAATTTCTTAAATGCTTTTTTTACTTTGAAATGTGCCAAACTCCCTTTATACAGGTAAAACGATTCCAAACTGTTTATATGATGTAAAAAAATCGATAGTTACTTCAATCGATATAACAAACACATTGGTATTCGTTAGAAATTCAAACTGTTCAGAAAATCGAGTTTCCTGAAAAGTTATGTTTTTCCAACTAAAATATACCTTTTTTCGGAATCTTCTCATTGCATCGGTGTATTTTTTATTGATAACAAGTACATCCAAATGAAGAATGTGTTTAGTCGTATTTTCGAAAAAACAATTCAGAGCCGACAACAATATATTTGAAGGTGAAAATAGTGATAAAAAGGCCATAGGGCTATCAGTATCCTGAATCTGCACTCGAGAGATAATTTAATGATCTTGGCAGGATATGTAGGTATTAATAAAATACTAAAATCCTGAAAGCTTCAGACCCCTAACTCAATTGGTTTTTGAAAAAAATAAAATATATACAAAACAGAACAAAACAATCTCCGGAACGAGTAAATTGATTGATCTAAATTTTGGATATATTTTAGGGGCGTTCATGTTAGCTTCTAGGAAAAAAATGAAGAGCTTAAAATTAAGTTCATCTGACGCTGTTCGTTAAAAAATTTTTGACACATACTGTACACTTCATGTGTCCCAACAAACACACCTCATGCATGGATAGATCACCCGAACATAAAGAGAGTGACGTTGAGGGTTTGGCAACCGAGCGATTGTTATGCGTCAGTAGCATCGAGTGTCAACGCACGAATAATATCAGTTTTTATATTTCTAAATGTCAACTCAAATGAGATGGAAAGGCCAATTTATAAAAAAAGTGCGTGATAAGAGATTGAAAGCTGCTCTCAATAAATTATTAAATTGCATGAACATCCCGACCATTGGGTCTCATGTTTTTAAAATATATGAACTCGAAATTGGGCCTGCGTTGGAAGCTGCTGCAAAAGATTCGTATCGGAGAGCCGCAGAAGACGAAAGGAAATTGGTGATAGAAAAAATGGACCAATTATGTAAGGAATTGCAAGTTTTCGACCGAAAGATCAGAAAAATTTGACATTCACGTGTACAGGGGTGAGACAGCGCAAGAGCTTACACTGGCTTATTTCAATACTTGGTATCGAGATGCTGCTGTGTCTCTAGATTTGTTGGTAATTAAGATTATCTCAATGCATTGGCTGTTGCTTTACGCGTTAGTCAACTTCACCGTGTCTGTTAGCATATTGAAAATTGTTATCATATCACGAAATACAGTTTATCGACATAAATTTTACTATTGCGTTCGGTGAAAAACATTAATATCATACAGTAAACATTCTTCGCAGTGAGATGATCATTTTTCACTGGGGTGACGGACAGTTAGTATTGAATTTCACCATTATGGTGTACCTTTTTCAAGATTTAAAAAACTTATGTCTTTTAATTTTAAGCTCTTCATTTTTTGCTAGAAGCTAACACTTGCTCCCAAAATATATCTGAAATTTAGATTCATCAATTTACACTTTCCTGAGAAAATTATTTCTTCTGATTTTTATATATTATGTGTTTTTTTTTCAAAAACCAATTTAGTTACGTGTCTGAAACTTTCAAGATCTTAGTATTTCATTAGTACCTATATATCCACTCAGTATCATTAAATTACCTCTCGGGGAAATATTAAGAATACTTATAACCCTATGGCCTTTTTTAGAAATTTCGAAACGACGCCGAGAAATTCTAAAACGAAATATTGAAAAAATGGCTCGTTACATTGTTTATAACACTTTAATATATACACACCCCAAAAATGACAAAAACCGATCGCATCTACTACTAACTATCTAACACTCTATATAGAACTATCAATAAAGTCCTTCTGAACAAAATGTAATAAAAACATCGAAAAATCGGTTAGACTTCAGAATATATTGAACCCCGTTATCGTTAAGTACTAGCAATACGTACAAGCCACGCACCAAAAACCAAACTACTCTACCAACGATTATGAAAAACAAAAGTACAAATTTCAATGTCTTTCCCATTGACATTTCCCAAGTGCGTACACGACAAATCATCTTATTTTTACGACTATATGTTTTTGGATAAATAATTGAGATATAGAAAATACAATTTACTATTAAATCCAAAATCATATAGTGTAAAAAAATGATGACATATTAATCAAAGTAGATTGAAACACTCACCCGATGAGTGATACCGCTTGGCAGAGGTAGATGGTTCTTGACATTCCACTCTGTCGCTATCGACATTCGCTGAGGGCTGCGTCGCTACCTCTTGAAATATTGCCTGATCATCTGTAACAGAAATATAACCATTAGCAATAGAAAAATCCAATCTGAAAGTATATTATAGTTTATGTTAAACAAACGATATGAAAAACAAAAATACAAATTTCAATGTCTTTCCCATTGACATTTCCCAATGGCGTACACGACATATCATCATATTTTTACAACTATATGTTTTTGGATAAATAATTGAGATATAGAAAATACAATTTACTATTAAATCCAAAATCATATAGTGTTGATCGCGCGCGCCCTTCGATTAGGGCGGAATCACACTTAATATTATTTTTTATTCGCCGGTTCAGCGAATCGTGTTCACAGCGCGGGAAAGGTTTTTCTCAAATAAAACTCGCGGGACAAAGTTTGAATTGCGTTTTTTTTGTTTTATTCAAAATAACGCGAACGGGGTTCACCCGGAACGCGAAGAGAAAAAAGACTAAAGCCAAAGAGACGGGCGGACGGGAAGGCCAAGTGGCTAGCCGACGCGCTATAATGTAGATACTTCCAGTACGGTATCACTGTGAAGACTAACTTTATTGAAGACCGTACAAGAAGTTGGGAATTCGCGCGGATAGACGGAGGTGAGCGGGGATCGCAAACGCGAGTCGTATGTTTGATGGTTCTCGAGATGCTTTGTTGACAGTTGGTCAACGCGTTAGAAAGCGAGCGAAATACGGGCGCTATACTTAAAGTACGGTGTACCAATTATTACGCGAATACAGTTTATATAAAATCTGAACATACCGCCCGCCTCGTTCCGGAGGAACGAAAGAAATTTTCAAGTTGAGTTCGCTACCGGGTGATCTGGAAATTTACAAAGTTTTGAACCGACAGTATAAACGAACTAAAATTAACTTAAGAACATAATTCCCGACAATATTAGTTGCGAAACTTATCTCTAAATTTTACAAAAAAAGGAAAAGAAACCGACATTGGTATCGAACTTAACGGTAAGATAATCGCATATACAGAGCGCAATGGATTAGAATGGTACAGAGTCGCTCGTGAACGGAAGAGGACAAACTTTAGCAATCGGGCGCTTGAGTTGAGTCTTCGAGGTGCGCAAAGTCACGACGCGCACGAGACCATCGGGACCCGGGTGCGTTTCAACGACCCGAGCGAGCTCCCAACGACAGGGAGGCAGTAGATCGTTTTTTAGAAGCACGAGTGCTCCCTTTTCGATAGATCCCGCCTTTTTTTGCCATTTAACGCGTTGCTGTAGCGTATGTAAATAATCGTGGCTCCAGGCTTTCCACACGTGTTCGCGTATCGCGAGGACCTTTTGCCAGCGAGACAACCGATTTTCGTTTAAATCGGGCAGCGAGGGCTCGGGTATACTTAGTAAGGGTCGACCGATCAGGAAATGACCCGGAGTGAGCGCATCATAATTGTCCGGATCGTCGCGAGAGGACGCGAGTTTAGACACGCTTCAATTTCGCACAACAGGGTCGAAAATTCCAGTTGAGAGAGAGTGTGGGCGCCCACGACTCTTCTTAAATGATGTTTAAAACTTTTGACGCCGGCTTCCCACAGGCCTCCGAAGTGAGGTGCGGAAGCGAGTATAAAGTGCCAGCGGATTACTTCCGTGGCAAATTTTTCACGTAGTTCCGTACTTTTAACCGTGGAGATAAACATTCGACGCAATTCGTTATCTGCGCCTTGAAAATTAGTGCCGTTATCGCTATAAACGTCGGAGGGAAGACCGCGTCTGCTTACGAACCGTTGAAATGCAGAGAGAAACCCGGAGGTAGCGTAATCGTCGACGTATTCGAGATGTACTGCGCGTGTTGCGAGACAGACGAATAATACTACGTAATATTTGCGCGATTTTTGTCCACGACCGACATGTGGCGTAATTTGAAATGGACCAGCATAGTCTACGCCGCAGTGAGAGAATGGCGGGGACGGATTGACGCGAGGAGATGGCAGATCGCCCATGAGTTGACTCGCGGAGACTGCGCGTTCGCGAACGCAATTTAAGCATCGATTTATTCTCGATTTTCCAAGGGATCTCGCGCCGAGTATCCAATAATTTTGTCGCAAGAGACGAAGGGTTAATTGCGGACCGCCGTGTAGGGATCGCGCGTGAGTTTGGTCAATGATTAATTCGCTAATGTGGTGGCGCGGCAGGATCAAGGGAAATCGTTCGTTGTAGGACAAAAACGAGTGTCGCAACCGCCCACCAAGACGCAACTGACCTTTTCCGTCGAGGAAAGGATTGAGAGATGTAAGAGCGGTCGCACGAGGAAGCGACGTCTTTTCTTGAAGCGCAGTTATTTCCGCGGAGAAGTGGTCGTTTTGGATTTTACGAATCCAAAATTCGCGGGCGTCTTGTACGCTGTCAGTAAAATTTATTACACGGGTGGGATCGCACTTGAGGGCTCGGAATTTGGTAAGCCAGAAGAATAAGAGCCCGGTAACGCGGAGTAATCTGCTCCAGCTTGAAAATTTGGCGGAAAAGTCCCATTCTTTGTTTTCTGGAGCGACGTGTAATATCGCGGTCGTCCGCTGCTCTTGAAGCGCGGAGTTTTGCTCGACGGGGCATGCAAATGCAGCGCTAGGTCGTGAGCTCGGCCAGAATGTCGAATTTTTGCGAAGTCACGCGGGGCCTGACCACCAGAGTGAGTGTACGATAAATTCTGAGAGGGAAATGCCCCGAGATGCGCAGTCCGCAGGGTTTTCGCTAGTGGGCACATGATGCCACTTTACGTCCGGCATTTTTGTTTGGATCTCCGAGACCCTATTCGCGACGTAAGGCTTCCAGCGCGACGGATGCTGCGTAAGCCATGCGAGTGCGACGGTGGAGTCGGTCCAGCCGTGCACAGAAATGGACTCTATTTTGAGAGTTTCGAACGTATTCGAGTAAACGAACGAGTAGTACGATCCCGTTTAATTCAAGGCGCGGAATAGCGACCGTTTTTAAGGGCGCGACTTTCGTTTTCGCCGTGATTAACGAGACGAAGGAATTATTGGGCGAGTGGAGAACGCGCAAATAAACGACGGCGGAGTACGCGCGCTGCGATGCGTCCGCGAAGCCGTGTAGTTCTATGGCGCTGTATGTCTGAGAAACACCTATCCAGCGTGGAATTTTCAAGTTTGAAATATTGGGAAGTTCGCGACAATAACGTTCCCATTTTTCTTGTATAGACTGAGGGACAGCGTCGTCCCAATCAACTTTTGCAAGCCATAAATCTTGCATGATTAGCTTGGCTTGTATCAGGACGGGAGAAGCCCACCGGAGGGGGTCGAACAGCCTGGCAATTAATGATAAAATAGTGCGCTTCGTACTGCGCGTTTGCGGTATTTCTCCCACTTGAAAACTAAACGAGTCCTCCTTGGGAAGCCAAGTAATGCCGAGGACCTTGAGAGTGGAAGATTCTTCTTTTAAGAGGTCGATCGCGAGTTCGTGTCCGATTGACGGAATGTCGGATAATAGCGCGATGTCGTTTGCTGCCCACTTGTGTAAATTGAAGCCGCCGCGTTGTAGAAGCGTGACGAGTTGAGCACGAATAGTCCGCGCGTCTTCCGGATCGTCCGCTCCGAAAAGAGCGTCGTCGACATAAGTCGAGTGGCGAATCACGTCGACCGCGTCGGGAAACGAGGCGCCCTCATCGTCAGCGAGTTGTAAAAGTACGCGATTTGCAATATAAGGAGCGCATGCTGTGCCATAAGTGACAGTGAGGAGACGATAATTCTCGATGGGGCCGTTCTGATTTGGTCGCCAAACAATGCGCTGGTAATCTACATCGTCGCGGTGTACTGGGATTTGTCGGAATATTTTTTCGATGTCCGCGAGATAGACAAATTTATATCGCCGCCAGTTGCATAGAATAGCGCCGATATCGCATTGCAATTTTTGCCGGATGTGTAAGCGCTCGTTGAGAGAAGTGCCGTTTGATGTAACGCTCGACGCGTTAAATACAACGCGGACTCGAGTAGTCGCGCTGCTTTCGCGTATCACTGGGTGATGCGGGATGTACACGGGTTTTTTTATAATATCTGGGCTGTCGACGCGAGCCATGTGGCCCATAGAAGCGTATTCGCTTAAAAAATCGGAATATGCCAGCGCGAGTTCCGGTTCCTTTTGTAAGCGTTGCTCGTGCTGAGCGTATCGCGAGAGTGCGATTTGGTGGCTGTCACCGAATTCGGGAGTAGACCCGTTACGAAACGGCAGGCGTACGATATACCTTCCCGTCTTGTCGCGTGAGGGTGTATTTACGAAATGAGTTTCGCATTCAGTTTCCTCCGGAGTGAGGAAAGTTTGTGTAGGGATTTCTTCGATCTCCCAAAATTTTCGGATGAGCGCGTCTGTGTTTGGCGCTACCGAACAGTGCATCGTGGATGCGCGAGAAGCTTTCTGTGAGCTGGCGATGGGACCGGAGATTATCCAACCCAACGTCGTGAGTTGGCCCGTAGGGGAGCCGAGGGGACCTTTCCGTAGAGGCCCAAGCAATAATTGTCCGTAAAGATCCGCTCCGATTAAAATGCTTATCGGTTCTTTGCTGGAAGGGTTTGGATCGGCCAGCTGAAGGCCTTGTAGATGAAGCCACGAGTTTATCGCGCGCGACGAGTTTGCGGCGTAGTTCGTTAAATTTTTGAAAATATACGCGAGCATTTTAAGTGACGCCGCGTTTTGTCCGTAGCATGATTCGAGCGAAACTTTGATGTAGGACGTAGCGCGAGCGACTTGACCGTTTCCGAAAACGGCGATATCTAGACCGGCGCGATGACCTCGTGTGCGTAACTTTTGAGCGAGAGACTCCGTAATAAAACTATGCGACGAGCCTTGATCGATTAAAGCCCGTGCTTTGATGACTCGACCTTCCGACGTTCGGAGTCGTGCCCATGCGGTAGCGAGGAGCACGGAAGCGAGGTACTGTTGTGAAGTACAAGTGGTCGCGCGAGCCATTGGTTTATCCTTAAGCGAGGATAAAACATCGAGGACGTTAACGCTAGCAGCGTTATCTGTCGAATTATCGGTCTGAGCGCCAGACGCGATCGGAGTATTGGAGGCGCTCGGAGAAGCGCGATGTAGCGTTGTATCATGCGCTTTCTTACATTCTTTACAGCGGTTAGAGCTCGGACAATTATTCGGAAAATGTCCGTTTTTTAAACAATTGAAGCAAAGACGCTTGCTTTTCGCGAGCGCAAATTTATCATCTAGGTTTTTCTTTTGCCACGCAGGGCAGAAAGTGAGTGCGTGCGGCCCTGAACAGTCTGGGCACTGCCTGGCCGCGGCATTATTTACCTTTGCTTTGTTTTTCGCCTGGTGCGCATGATTATTATTATTTTCCTCGAGTTGTACAGGAGCTGCTATGCCGCGTATTCTCTCGGTTAAGAAATCCTTTAACGTGTTGAACGTAGGAAAATAATTTGAAGCGCCGAGACTCAAATTCCACTCGGTACGAGTGCGCGGACTGAATTTTTGCGAAATTATATATACGAGTAAATCGTCCCAATGTTCGACGGGACGTTTCAAGTTTTTCAGAGCGGCTAGCGATGAATTTACGGTATCGCGAAGGAGTTTGAGGTCGTTTTCTTTCTCGACCTTCATAACGGGTAAATTTGCAAAGGCGTGAATGTGTGCGAGAATTAATGCGCGTTGATTATCGAATTCGTCTTCGAGTAATTGCCAAGCGCCTTCATAATTCGCATCGGAGACAGTAATATGTTCGAGCATGAGAGCGGCGCTACCCGCGAGAAAAGATTTTAAATAGTACAACTTTTGACTTGCGATTAAGGAGGCATTTTCGCCGACCAAAGCTCTGAATGAGTCTCGAAAACCTTCCCACTTTGTCGCCTCGCCGTTGAATGTCGGGATCGCGATGCGTGGAAGAGCGAAGGCGGAAGTGCCGTACGATGGGCCGCTGATCGTTGTCTCGTTCGCTGGAGCAGGAAGCTGAGCTCGATCGACCTTTTCCAATTGATCCATTAGATCGGTGAGCTAGTCCACGAAGTCTTCGTATTCACTTTCGGCACAGACGAACTCAGAATCGACGAATTATTTGTGTTTGAGATCGGAGTCACTGGCGGTTTGTCGAAGGCGTATGTCCACTTTACAGCACTTGGTCCAAATATCTCTCATGGCGGAGATGCGAGCGCGCGTTTTGCTGATTGTGAAGCGATCTTTACCCAGCTTACGATAATTCGGCAAAATTCTTCGAAGTTGCTCGAAGCTTGCCGCTTGTTCGATTAAGAGATCCTCGAACGAAGCCATCGAACCTGTTTAAAGTCGAATAACGAGCGAATATTCGAACGTCCAAAAGATTAAAGCGCGAAAGAACGAGCACTTTCACAATAAGTATCGTTGAGCGCGTATAGGACTAGGTTCACTATAGCGCAATGTACAAGCATACGAGGCTCACAACGGGTGTGTGTGTGAGAACTTTCGTCGCTGTGAGCGCGAGCGAGATAGAGCACAGAGTAGGCAGTCAGGAATCCACGTTGTTAGGCGAGAATCGTCGATATCCCGATCGCCGAAATGTTCAAAACTCTCAACGGAGACACGAGGGTTGCCCGCAACGAAAATCTCGCACCGAGTCGTGAGCGAGATACGAAAATGAATTCGACCTTGACTGAAGGTATTGTCTTTGCCGAAGTATAATGTCCGCAAAATGAGCACGTTTCACGAAATTGAAATTATCCGGCTCGAAGGACCTTAAATATGATCGCGCGCGCCCTTCGATTAGCGCGGAATCACACTTAATATTATTTTTTATTCGCCGGTTCAGCGAATCGTGTTCACAGCGCGGGAAAGGTTTTTCTCAAATAAAACTCGCGGGACAAAGTTTGAATTGCGTTTTTTTTGTTTTATTAAAAATAACGCGAACGGGGTTCACCCGGAACGCGAAGAGAAAAAAGACTAAAGCCAAAGAGACGGGCGGACGGGAAGGCCAAGTGGCTAGCCGACGCGCTATAATGTAGATACTTCCAGTACGGTATCACTGTGAAGACTAACGTTATTGAAGACCGTACAAGAATTTGGGAATTCGCGCGGATAGACGGAGGTGAGCGGGGATCGCAAACGCGAGTCGTATGTTTGATGGTTCTCGAGATGCTTTGTTGACAGTTGGTCAACGCGTTAGAAAGCGAGCGAAATACGGGCGCTATACTTAAAGTACGGTGTACCAATTATTACGCGAATACAGTTTATATAAAATCTGAACAAGTGTAAAAAAATGATGACATATTAATCAAAGTAGATTGAAACACTCACCCGATGAGCGATACCGCTTGGCAGAGGTAGACGGTTCTTGACATTCCACTCTGTCGCTATCGACATTCGCTGAGGGCTGCGTCGCTACTTCTTGAAATATTGCCTGATTATCTGTAACAGAAATATAACCATTAGCAATAGAAAAATCCAATCTGAAAGTATATTATAGTTTATGTTAAACAAACGATATGAAAAACAAAAATACAAATTTCAATGTCTTTCCCATTGACATTTCCCAAGTGCGTACATGACAAATCATCATATTTTTACAACTACATGTTTTTGGATAAATAATTGAGATATAGAAAATACAATTTACTATTAAATTCAAAATCATATAGTGTAAAAAAATGATGACATATTAATCAAAGTAGATTGAAAAACTCACCTGATGGAGGATGATTCATTTTGGACGTCGACGGTTGGTGTTCAATTCTTTCCTCGCGATCTGTAACAGACGAATGATTATGAGAAAGTGCAGATATCCATTCCGAATGTCGATTACCGGATTCCTTGGTGTTGTTCGAAATGTTGGTCCGAGGTGGGCAAAGCGTCTTCGGCTCATGGTCTGCAACTGAAATATAACAATGAATAATTGAAAAGGTCATTTGCATAAAGATAAAATTTATATATGGAACTCTAATGCTGAATTTTACAAACCTGGAAGGATGATGTTCTGCGACAGGCCATTATCCAAATCCACTCCAAATTGACTGACGATTGAATCGTCAAGTGGATGTACCCTTGGATCGATGATCGTGGGTATCGCACTTGGTTTCAATCGTTTGCGAGCTGCATTTACGAATTGGTCATCCGCAAAATGACAGCTGCAAACGAAACGCATCGTTGACAATTTCTGGAGCGGAAGATGTACCAAGTCTTCTACACCAGCTGCTCGAATGCAAGTGCGGCATCTGGAAAATATAAAATTTGCAAACGTATAATACATAACCACTAGTATTTAATAATTAATTTGATTTAAGTTAATTATTCCGTACCGCTCCAAGTCTTTGGGAAATCTTGCGTAAATGCATTGCTGGTCCGTATGTCGAACGTGTTCGCAATACGGAATTACGCACGTTAAATAGCTCTTCGTTTTGTTCATCCTGAGAATAATTTACAACATTATAAAAATATTAATAAATTATATTTCACTACACGAAATTCTTAGGTACACGAAAAACTTGGTAATGCACACAGTCACAAAGGTAATTTTGTTTCCCCAATGCAATTTTAAGAACGTATTTACGTACTGTCATTGTTAAAAAACAATGATAGTCCGTAAATACGTTCTCGAATATTTGCTGTAATCGGCTACCGAATATTTAATTTGAACAGACACAAATCACAGCACAAAACTTACTTTGTTTTATGAAAATACGTCACTTATAAAATACGTACCTGTTGCTTTAAACGCACGCGACACCATGTTGGATTTTATGGCTACGCACTGTTACCACATGTCCGGCGCTGACTATCCTGAAAATTTAGTGTTCGCAAGTTGGCTGTGATTTCTAACATTCGCAAATAACAAGGAGTGGACTTTCATTTTGCCAAATAATATTATTGGGTTGAGACAATTTAATAGGCATGAAACTCGTCATTAAAACTGAACTATCTATTTGCAATTGCTTTTCACCATGAAACCTTTGTTTATACATGCTCTGATTTAAAACTCCATCAAAATCCCATTTACTAAATAATTAATTATAAACGTGTTCCTGGTTCAAACTAAATCTTACATACACTTAAAAATCTAATAGCTGTTAAATTAAAATTCATTGCAAATTTATTTGAACCAATGTATCCGTAATCACTACTTTATCTGATGGAACGTAACAATCTTCCTTAGCTTTTTGATTTTGGCAATAAGATTGCAATTTATTAATTCCTTGTTCAATGCAAGTTTGTCTCACATTTTTCTACTGTGTTTTAGAAAGATCAAGACTAACTATCGTACCTAAACATGTTCCCTTTCCAATTTGATTCTCACAGAAATCCCAAACATACTTAACATCATTAGAAAGTTTTTATACAAAGGTGTCAACAATAACTTTGTAGGGTTAACAATTTAATTGGATTCAATTTAAAACCTCTCTGTTAGCCAAGAGTTGTATTTAGCTTCAAAAGTTTTCAAATTTCACGCACATTTATGCCATCGAGTACGTACATTTGTACAAAATAGTCTTAAACGAATTTTAATTCATTTTCAACAATCTCAGACTGTATATTAAGATGTTCAATTACAAAATTAAGAACTGTATGATCGTAATTGATACCATTTTCAGAATTTCTCAAATGATAAAGCAAGTCATTGTTTATTATTGACGTCATATTTTGAGAATATAAGGAAAATTAAAAAGATAAAGAGGAACACCAAATTAATAACAAAATATATTATTTATTTTTATATATTATTTATGAGCGCCAACATATTCATATAAGAATCCAACAGATGACTAAATTTTCCAAATCCAGATTTTCCGTGCTAGATATTCCAAGCGGACATGTTATGTTGTGATCGTGCGATAGTTTCCTGCGATGAACTATCGCATGGTAACAACGACTTTGCTGACCACGGAGCCACGCGCGGTAGCGTTCCGAGGAGTCAAAGCTCCGGGTCAGCGAAAACCTTCGTAAAGGTCGACACGCGCAGCTAACGCAGGACAAACGCAGCGGTGCCTCCTCGAAATCACGCCATATTTCTGAATATGTGCGTGATTACAGGCAAATTCCATATCCCCACCTGAGGGTCCGCGGACCCCGGTGTGTGATACGGAATCGCGAAAGAATCTCGATTTGTTAACAATCGATGAAGCTCCGCTGTGTGCCCGTCGTCGGGAAATAAGACCCGAAATCACATCGCGGTCGATAAAATCACCAATAGTTTAGTCGGCTCTGGCGCTTCGCGGCTACCCGAAAAAGGGTTAAATGGTGTGCGTAATATTATAAACCGTTCGCGTAATATTAGAAATCGTTTGTGTTATTTTTGTAATTTTATTGTGTAACCGAATAATCTGTTCGCTTTAATACCTACCAACTGAGCGAGCAATATTATAGCCCGTTTTGCGAAACATCATTTGTACTATATTAATCGGTGGATTAAGCGCAATCCACAATCAAGAACTCTAGGTGTAGACTAACAATAAGACACGTAGTATTACGAAGACTTACGTCGCGCTGCGGGGATCAGCCAAGTAGTAAGTGAACCGTTCTAATTTAACTGTTTATTTCCGTTATTATATTTTCCTTCATTTTGTATCAACCTTTCATTAGTATCGAACGGGTGCAATAACCTTTGTTATTTCGGGGACATAGTTTGGATCGAAATTCTCAACACCCTCAGACGTCCCAAGTCCTAATAGGAGATCATTAACGGACCCGCACGCTATCTCTCCCATTTCTCTTCCATTTATTTTTATTACAGAGCGCCTTCTGCATTCTGTTCGTGGCAGCAAAACTACTCTTTGTTGGATTCAGAACTAGCTGATCCGTAACAGCTATTTGTAGATAGTTCAGTACAATCTGGACTAGAGATTCGAAGATATCCAAACGAACGCTGCGTGATAAAAAAATGTGGACCGCTTCCCTTTCTTCTCCTCTTCCCTACGATGCACGCGGTGCGAGATGTGATGTGGATGCTGTGGTACCAGATTAGGCCCTCTAGCACCCACGGTGGTTCTAGGAGTGAAGGAATATGCGTATAACAAGCGCTGCGAGCGTGGGCGTGTTCCCCCACCGTGCGGACCTCGCGTATCCCCACTCAACAAATGCCATACACCTTTCCACATTTTGACGGTATTGCAACATTAGCGACTCGTAGATTAGATAATTTTTATCGAAAATAAACATAAATTTAGCGTTTTGGAAATGTCTCTTCGTCAGTTACAATAATATGCAATCATAAATGGGAGTTCGCATTTAAAAAATTCAGTACGGGCTCTAGAAGGCTCAAATTTTCATGACACCGTATCACATCCCATTCGAAATCCTACAACTTTTATATTGATCATTTTTTTCTAAATTGCATAGTTCTCGAGATAATCGAAATTTTCGTATTTTGAGGACATAGTTAACAAAAATATTTTTACATTATTCAACGTATCATTCTTGAAAAACCGCAAATTACCGCAGCCAATTCTTGCATATTCTAGTAGTCCAAGGTTGTCTAAATACCGTGCAATAAGTCAATTAGCTATAATTTGTTACCATTTTTGTAGGCAGAATTGGAATATAAATTTAAAAAATCTAACCTATTGTTAGTGATTTTTATCCGTCAAATATTAAATACAGAAATAAAGAAAAATATCTAGGAAATGCATTTTTCGTTAGTCTCAGACGTAAATAATATCATTTTAAGAGATTGATAAAATTTATTTAATAGTATGCAATCTACTGCCAATTCATTAACAATTTAAAATAGGCTAAAAACTGCACTTTTACAAATGTGCAACCTTGAGGTCAAAATTGGCATAATATAGCTTACAATATATATGTAAGAACTGAATATATGTTAATTCTATAAATACGTGTTGATGATAATTCATTGTAAATTGCTGATAATTTAGCCTTTTAATTTTCTACTCAATGTCCGCTTTTTCTTAACACTCGTTCCATTGTGCGTCGTAGGTCGGAAAACTACGCAGTGTTTCTCGAATTTCTCTACGGCGATTTTTGAGCGTTGTTTGCTCGAGTGACGAAATGAATGACTCCGCCATTATGTTTGGTTAATTAATCTTTTAATCTCCAAGTTTATGGATAAAAGTAAATTGGAGGACAGAAAATCGCATTTCTGGCACCAGTTGTTAGGTCTGTTTTTGTGGGCTTAATTATATATTTAGTTTTTTAGTTATTATAATCGCTCTCCAGCTGTCAGGTCTCGGCAACTTGATCTTTCTCCTAATTGAAACGGTGGAACCTCACCTTTTGTGTATAATCAGGCGTTACTGCTCACTTTGCCGCCACGTCTGAAGAGTCGAAAGGTAAAACAGAAAACCACTTCGTTGGACATGATCGCGATTCGCTAAAGGCTCGGCGGTCTGGTTTATTTCAACAGAATACACTTTTTCGTCTTTTTGTTTACTTATAGTACGCACACAACTGCGACGTTCATATTTTAGGTGCTGAGTTGGTAAAAGGCAAACACTCAGATAATAACGAAGTGTCGCCGAATTCTATTGCCTACAATTGATTCGAAATTATAATAACACGTCACTCAATAAGTTTTGGGTCTAACTGAAATAAATAATGCAATTTTATTGATCAACATACTATTCTTTAAAAAAGATACATTCACGCCAATACTCCTCTAACTTCTCGATGGTTTTTTTGTAGAACGATTTGTCTTTACTCTCAAAATAGGCCTCATTTTCAATAATCACTTCTTCATTTGAGCCAAATTTCTTTACTTGGAGCATCTTTTGAGGTGTGCAAAAAGACCGTAGTTTCTGGGAGTCAGATCTGGATAACACAGTGAGTGGGGGAATAATTAGAACCGTAGTTCATTCAATTTGACCATGATTCTCATCGAACTGTGACACTGTGCCTGTCTGGGTGAAACAACAATTTTGTTTTGCATGTAAGGCCGATTTTTCACGATTTCTACACTCAATCGATCCAACAATGCCATGTAATATTCGCTATTGATAGTGTTACCTTCACCAAGGTAGTAGATGAAAAAAATATCATGCGCTTCTCAAAATACGAATTCTATAACCTCGCCAACTGACTTTTTAGTTTTTGGTCGTTTTGGACAACTTTCACCGGCAGTTGTCCGCTCAGCTGATGATCTTTTTGATTCAGGTATTTAGTAGTAGATCCACATTTAAAGCATTGTTACATCCCGACGCAAGAAAATCTTTTTATCTCGGTTGCACAGTTGCAAATAGCGCCCTGAATCGTCGACGCGTTGTTGTTTTTGGTCTGATGTGGGCAAGCGCGGCACTCACTTCGAAAGCAACTTACGCATACTCAAATTTTTGTGTAAAATTGTAAATACACTACTTTCTAATATCTTTACTATATCAGATATCTTACGTAATTTCATTTAATGATCGGCCAAACCTATTTTCTGGACTTATTCTACGTTTTGCGAACAAACTGCCGATTTTGGGCGACCAGAGTGTTCAACGTCATCGGTGTTTGTACAACCGCGTTTGAATTTAGCATACCAATTAATAATAACGGATTTCCCGGGTGCAGAGTCCCGATAATGCTTGTCAAGCCAGTGTTTGGCTTCAACGGATCTTTTCCCATTAAGAACAGTGTTTGATCAACACACGAAATTCTATTTTATCCAATGTTTTAAGAATAACAAAAGTGGTTTTACTGAAACCACTGTTACTTTGTTACTATGCATCAGACTGTTATGAAATTATGACAGGGGTCGTTTGAAGATTAGTACGATCCAGAAATCATATGGGTCTGTAGCGGTTGCCGGTACGGCAGTTCCCGACCAACCGCGCAAAGCGCGGAAGGTGTCGTGGACAAAAACGCTACCGGGCAAGCATCGACGAACTGACACGCAGCGCCGCGGACGGTAGCCACCCGAACACCGAGTTGAGACGCGACACCGAGTTTCGTGTCTAGAGAATAGATACCTTGGTTCCTCGACCATCCTCGACGCAACACGCCGAATGTTTTTTTAATACAAATTACCAAAAATTATTATAATATAGTTGAAAAATAAAGATACTATTAAGTTTATTGTGGGTAGAACAGTGTGCTGGATATGTTTCCCTAGTGATTGCCCACATAATTGCTGACCCCGACGTGATTGACGTGGATTACGAGATCCCGCCAAAAAAACGCACGTGCCACGAAAATGCGACGCCGTGTGTTGAACAACAAACTCGACGGTTACAACGAGCTGTGCTAGTGCGTGCACGCCGAATCTAAAAAAATACGTATGTGTCTAACGTGAAGCACACACCTGCCAAACTCGCCTCTGAAAAAAACGTGCGTGTCGAACGACGAAGCTGTGACAACGGTTCATCGAGTGGTTCGCGTGACGCCACGACAACGAGCTCATCATATTATCAGAACATAACCAAAGATGAGCATCACACATTCACCGACGCGTCAGCAGAGACCCGCGAGCAGTGACGAAGTCGCACCGCAACCCGATCAACGGCTATCAAACCTACCGTCACGATCGACAGGGTTAGCGACAATGCCACCGGCGGAGGAGCAGGTCATAAACGAGGTTAGTTCGCCCAAAATCCCGCCATTTTGGCAACCTGACCCTGAACTGTGGTTTATTCCAAGTCGAGGCGTAATTCCATTCATGCCGCGTTACCTCAGACGTTTCCAGATACTTCACGGTGGTCGGCGCGTTGGACAAAACGGTCTTGCAGCAGGTCTCGGACGTACTGAGAAATCCACCGGAGCGAGAGAAGTACGAGACACTAAAACGAATTCTAATCCAACGATTCACTGATTCTAGAGAAAAACAGCTACATCGTTTGGTAACAGAGCTGGAACTCGAGGACAAAAAACCTTCACAATTGCTGCGGGAGATGCTAGCGCTGGCTGGAAACAACCTCCCCGACGACGTCCTCCGAACGCTGTGGATGAAACGCATGCCCGTTAATGTCCGCTGCGTGCTGTCAGCCTCCGAAGGGATTGAAATAAACAAGCTCGCACAGATTGCGGATAAAATCATCGACGTGTCCACATCCGGTCAGATCGCCGAAGTCGACGTTAACTCGTACCAGAAGCAATCTCAAAGGCAAAGGAGTGACGGCGAGAGAATCGCGGAACTCGAGTGCTTGATCGAAAACCTGGCCAACCTCGTCAAAAAGGCTCTCAACACGCAAGGCCAACGTTCCCGTAGCCGTACCCGTACCCGTAGTCATTCACGCACCAGGGAACAGGAACGTATACCTCAGCCGAGCGAGAGCGGTTGGTGCTATTACCACGAGAAGTTCCGTGAAAACGCACGGAAATGCCGAGAGCCATGTTCCCGGACGAAGAAGAGTTCGGGAAACTAAAAGCGCCGGCTCACGAATTGGCGGTCGCGGACGGCGCGAAACAACACCGCCTTTGTATTAGAGATAAAGACTCTGGTACCAGCTATTTGATAGACACTGGTGCCGACCTATCAGTATTACCAAAGCGATTCGTCACGAATCGAAAGCTCAAGTCAGTAGACTATAAATTATTTGCCGCAAACGGATCTACGATTAATACGTATGGATCTATTCTAGGCTTTGCCAACTTGGGGCTACGGTGACAATTTCCGTGGATTTTTATAGTAGCCGACGTATCCCAAGCAATATTAGGAGCAGATTTTCTGTATCACTACAACCTTCTAGTCGATCTACGAGGACGCCGACTAGTCGATAATAACACGAAACTGTTTTCAAACGGGAAATTGGTAATTGCTGAGCAACCTGTGGTCTCGTCCATTGACCCTAACGGAGCTTACGGTCAGCTGTTCAAGGACTTCGTGGATCTCACCACACCAACGGCCAAGAAGGCAGCGACGCACGATGTGCAACATCATATCGTCACAACAGGACCACCCGTTTACGAAGCTGCGCGACGTCTCACCGGCGAGAAACTCAAGGCAGCCAAGGCTGAGTTCCAATATATGTTCGACCGAGGAATCTGCCAGCCATCGAAGAGCGCATGGGCCAGTCCGCTCCATCTCGTCGCAAAGAAGAACGGGGATTGGAGGCCATGCGGCGATTATCGCCGACTGAATAAAGTCACGGAGCCCGACAGATACCCGGTTCCGTACCTGCAGGATTTTTCGCACAATCTCAGGAATTGCACAGTTTTTTCAGTTCTAGATCTGGAACGAGCTTACCATCAAATCCCAGTGGCATCCGAAGACCGACCGAAGACTGCCGTAATCACGCCATTCGGGTTGTACGAGTTTAACGTGATGACGTTTGGCCTGAGAAATGCTGCGCAAACATTCCAACGTCTCATGGACAGCGCGTTGCGAGGGCTGGAATTCTGCCACTGCTACATCGACGATATCATCGTCGCTTCGAACAATCAAGCAGAGCACGAAAAACACCTGCGGATAATCTTCGAGAGACTGCGAGAATACGGACTGTCGATAAACGTATCGAAATGCACCATCGGTGCCAGCGAGGTGAAATACCTGGGGTCCTCGTGGATAGCAAGGGCACGAGGCCACTCAAGGAGCGAGTCGAGAGCATTCAGAAATATCCGAAACCACGAGACATCAGCGAGCTCCGCCGATTCCTCGGCGTTATAAACTTTTACCGACGTTTTGTCCCGAATACAGCATCGGTCCAATCTCCGTTGCACGATTACCTGATCGGAGCCAAAAAGAAGGACAAACGACTGATAACCTGGACGCCGGAAGCTGAGCATGCGTTCGAGGCCTGCAGGCAGCAGCTGGCCGACGCATCATTGCTCGTGTCACGTCCGAGGATAGTGACGGGAAAATTCGAGTCGTGCGTCGAGCGGTTAACGCAGACTCTTTTATTGTCCGTCGTGGAAGGGTCAATGGACAAGGAGATAGTGGGTTCGTTTGTTGAAAGACCTCGAGAAGTCTTGTTAGTTTCGGAGGTGGAGTTAGTAATTGTATAAATCAAAAGAATGGTTCTAACCCCAACTACAAACATACGTGACGTTTATTGTAATAAGGTTTGATTGTTAGTAGTTACTTAACCTAATGACACAAGTTTTCGTTACAATAGTTTACTTTACCTTATCGGAGAGGTGTCGTACTTTTCAAATATCAGTGATATGCGGTAGCTGGAGATGAGTTGAAGTTGTACAAAATAACTATGTATTAACCTTCACTTGAACACGTATCGTTTTGTCGTCGGATAAAATAATCGCGCACTTGACGTTTTGACGTGACTTTAAGTGACTACGATTACCACTCCTAGAAGCCCGATTATCGCGACTAAGTATGATTTGAATTCACTCTCTTCTACGGAAGACCCGGAATCAAAGATACAACGATACTTTCGAAGGTTCAGAGAAAACTGTGCACGCACAGACTGTGATTATAAAACTGAGCATATCTGCTAAGAAGGGCAGAGTTTATATAGGAAAATTAGTCTTGGTGGGAGATCGGTTTCCCATATTTGGTAAAAGTGCATTTTACAGATTTCGTCTAGATTTTTCCAGGCCTCCCGCCTGATACTAGTAAATATCGAATATTATGGCCTGTCAACGGGGTTGTGTTTGGGCTTCTTGTCTTAGAACTTTTATTACTATTCGCGCCAAGAGGTCCGCTGCTCTATGCACGTGCAGATGTTCGTGGTCTATGCGCTGTGGTGCGAACCACGCGTGTGAGGGATATATAGGCATAGTTTGCTCCACGGGTGTACGGGCGGTGTGCAGGAGTCCGAGTGTTTTACATATTTAGGCGACAACTATTTCGTTTTACGGTGAAGAGGGTTTTTCCGAGAGTATGGATTCTAGGGGGTATAGAGAGAGATAGAGTATTGGTTTGCCGCAAGAAAGTCGTTATTTGCCGTCGGTATTTTCATATTTCGGAGAAAAGACATTAAGTTCATCTCTGCCGTGGTCTGTTACGAGTTTAGGTACAATATTTTGAGAGGAGGGAAAAATAGAAATAAAATAGATTTCTAATGATTACTGGAAATTTCGTTGCACGTGACACCTCCCCACCTAGATTGGTCATCGTCCTCGATGACCTCAAAATTTATGCATATCGTGATTGTAAAAGAATGAATATGTATAAATTGGGACTAAAAGGGGTTATTCGTATTCCGTTATGTTTGCTGGTAGGGAACGCATATTGTTTGCCAGGTAAGAACGTTATAGGGAAAAAAAAATTTTGTGTGAAAGGGGTAAAGGATTTCCGTGCTACCGCATAAAAAAAAAATATATATTCGATTGTGACAATCGAGGAAAGTCTTCGCGATTACCCTTACTTCTTGATCTTCATGTGGCATAGTTGGTTAAGATTATGCTCGGGTACAAGGGTCGTACGTAAGTATTACCCACGATATATGTATGTATATACATATATAAATTATATATATATATTTATATATATATATTATTTTTTTTTTTTTTTTTTTTTTGTTTTTGTGTAACCCATGTCGTTAGATCAGATAGGGCCTGAGCGGTAAAACAGACTTCCTTTGTGCTTTTTTTTTTTTTTTTTTTTTTTTTTTTTTTTTTTTTTTTTTTTTTTTTACGATAATGCGGTGATTAATTATGGCACGATGGTATAGAATCTGATGGCTGATGAGTGGTGAAGGTGTGTATGGTGGTTTAGGGGAGTTTGGGTTAATTGTTAGAGTGGCTAATAATATTCTTCCCTTTTTGCAGCTGATCCTTAATAGATTTAGGTGTGGTCTCATTATATTCATTCTTTTAAAATCATTTTAATTAATATTATCAAGTATATTATATAAAGATAGAAAGAGTAAGAAAAGAAGAAGATATTGTGTGTATAATGTAAATTATATCTTAAAGTTCTAGGGTTAGTCTGCGTACAGTTTTTGTGTGTAATGTCGTATGGCGTATGAACGTCAATTTTGGTCGGTTTGTGTAGTTGTGTTTATCGCGTTCACGGGGATGGGTAGTGGTCTTGGCAGCGAGTAGATGCTTCCTTCGTGGTGCCTGGGAGTGTTGTTGTGCAGTCTCACTGTTTCGTAGAGGCTTCGTGGGGCGATGGTTTGAAGGCCGGGAGTTGCGTAGATTGGTTCGTTGCGTTGATAGGTATTGGTGTGTAAATCTTCTGGTCCTCCGTCGTGGTTATGGCGTTTCTTTGAGAGTTTTATAACCAACGTTATCATCGTCCACAATGTATAAATCATCATTGCTGAGGAAATCCCAATTAGGCCCCAAAACGTGATTGTGGTGATTTCATTCTGATGTCTCTTTTCTCGTTTGTGACTCGAGAGTTCGGTGAGTTCGGCTTGGATTTCCTTTAGGCTGACGTCGTATGGTGGGCTACTAAGTTCACCCTTGGTGACTACTATAGGAGCGGCATAATGTTGTGATGGTTCTGAAGGTTGAAGCGGTCCATAAGAGGCAATGTTTGGTAAAAGATTGTTTATGTTCAGCTCTGTAGATGGTTCGTAGTTTTCCTCGATGGTTTCCTCGATACTTTCGACTCCCATTAGTATTGCGTAATCCATTTTCGCGATGCAGTCTGGTCGAAGTTTAAGGATGCCGGTCTCTCCCAGTGTTATTGTCAATTTGCTGTTGTCTTCACAGAGGATGAGTATCCGCTCGGGCTTTGGCAACGAGAATAACCATCCCCTGGAGGCTTCCAATTGTTTCCAGAATGGTGTTTGGGTTTGGCTAATTCTTACGTCGCAATCTTCGTACGATTTTTCCTCATTTCGGATGATTAATGATGATTCGCATGTTTGGTATGTGTCCGCGTTGTATATGGGGTGCGTTGGTACACAGATCTGGCGTCCATTGAATTGTTGGCATCTCGGAAGATCGTTTTCGGCGATTAACATGTACTGGGTCTGATCTCTGGAGATCATGATGTACGACATTCTTGGATGGATGTAGGCGGAGCTTCTGTTATTGTTTCCGATAGTCTGCGACGTAGGGAAAGGATGGAGTTTATACAGGTGGTACGTTGCCTTTTCAAGAAGCGGGATGTGCATGACGATGATGATCTTTCCAGCATGGTATGAGGCTGCCAGTCGTGATATTTGAGTTAATGACCCATCATGGAGGTTTTCGAGTGGTACGGGAAAGATATATTGATGGTGGGCTTGTCGGAAGCTTTTGACAACTTCCTCTAAGGTTTGAGGGTTTATTAGTTCGGGATGTAGGTGTCCAAGATTAGCGAAATAAATTGCGTCTACCATAGTACGTAGGTGCGCCAAGTAAGAGTCTGCGACGAATTCGACGCTGGTCCTCCATTCGATGATAGTTTGTGTTACATTGAGTAATTCCCATTCTCCATGGAGAATTTGTACTAAGCGTGTCCATGTTTGGTTGTGGACAAGTTCCATATCGTCTAACCGTTGATGAATATTATGGAGCTCGGATTTCACGATGTGCGTTTGGTTTTTCAGAAGGATAGCCATCTTCCCTTGGCTTTGATATAGTTTGTCAATCTCGTTGTTGTAATATTCGGCATCCTCGACTGACAGGGTTCCAAATAGAGCTTTGCTTATGGTTCCGATGAATCCAAATGGTGCACTCCTCCGTCCACGGGATGGGTTTGGGGTTTTTAGCTTGTGTAGGTAGGTAAGATATCGGTCGATTTCGGCTATTTTGTGCACTAAGTCCTCTTTGTGAACTAGGCCTTGGCATCGGTTTTGTAATATCAATTCGCATCTTGTCATCAATGCGTCTATCGGTATTTTGGTTAGAGCTGGTCGTCGGTCCTCGAAATTTTTCACATCGATGAAGGTGGTGAGGTGCCATTCGGTCTTACTGAGATAAACCTCGTGCATTGGTTCGTAGTATAATCCAGCCCGGTTATTTATGAGTTGTGTGTCGAAGGGTGGTGAGCCGCTCCCTTCTTGGAAGAACAGGATGATCAGGAAGTAGAACATGTCGCGGCTCTGATTGCTCCTGGATAACAGTAATTATGTATATACATGTATAAGTACGTGTGTGTGTTCTTGCTCTCTTTTTTTTTGTTAGTGTTTATCTGCGAAATCGGTAAAGGAGTTTATCGGCAAGGATGCTCTTGGTGGGGATTCCGTCTGTTGCGTACCCCTTTTGGATCATGGATGTTTTGACGTCAGGTCGTCTTCCTTCTGAACTAAGGATCTCTACGGCTATTGACTCGAATTCTGGAAAGGTTTGGGTTCCGACGCATTTAATTTTCAATGGTGTTAAAGAAAGGAGATTTTCGAAGTAATTGATGGCATCTATGGCCCACGGGCCATCGGTGTTGGGTTCAAGGCCGTTGACGTGAACTCTCAAGGCCTCGCCGGGAATTTCTTCTAGGCCCGGCGGTAGTGCCTTTACTGCTTCTGTCCAGATGAGACAGCTGCCACCGGCGTCGACAAATTCTATGTCGCACATGTCGTGCCCGTGACCTAATACGTTTCCTCGATGCCACATGCCGTCGAGGGGTACAGCACAGGATTTTCCTTTTGTCGGTCCTTTAGGCATTCGATGGTGGACTTGTGGCCAGCTGGTTATAAACGATTTGATTTCCTCGTGGTATTTCCAAATATTATCTACGTGGTTCCTCTTCAAGACATAGAAGTGGCTCGGCGAGTAAACAACGCTCGGGGACACCTTGATTGTGCTTCCTAGTAGTCGGGCCGATGATGGTTTCGGGATTGCCGGGTTCATCTTATCGGAGAATATGTATGTGTTAGTTTGTTTCCCTCTTTGTTTTTGTATTAGGGTCAGTGAAGGGAAAATTTCTTAAGCAACTTGATTATTAAGAAGCGCGTATTTTATTAGTGATTGTTTGGTATTATACACTCAAAAAGGTCACGCGTCACACATACCAAAAAAAAGAAAAGATACAAAACCGTGGTAGCATAATGAATGCGAGGAAAAGAAAATAAATTATTACGTCAGTTAGTTTTCTATTTCTATGGTTATTTCTTGCTCCAGGACTTCCCGGTGCAGGACCCATTGGGCCTTGCAGTCTTCGCATTTGTACGGCGACCTTATTAATAGCAAGGTCTTATTACAGGCGTAGCAGGATTTATTAAGTGAGCGCCGCGGATCCAGGCGATGCAGCACGGTCCATTCGTCGCATTCGAAGGACAATTCCGAATAACATCGCTCGCAAAGAATTAGCTCTGGTTTCTCGTTGTAGTAGATGACTCTTTCCAACGGGTTCTTCCTTACACAGCTTGCCATCACTATGCTGCGGTAAAAATTGAAATTTCGCCCAGGGACGCCTGCCTCTGCGATGGTATATATTTGGTCCATAGCGGTCTCTTCCTGGATTTGTCTGAATTCTGCCTCGGTCAGTTTCATCCTTGTCGAAGGAGGTACGGTGGGTGATCTATTACGAAGCCTTTGTTAGATTGGCGCCAATGGATCAGGAGGTAAATAGATAATATATTCATGCGGGAGTATTACTGTAGTTTGTTAGTCACACAAGCCAATGTTCCTTCAGTATCATTCTAATAGGCAACCAGTCTTTAAATACCATTTTACTGGGTTCGGTAAATATCATTCCTTTAACTCAATCAATTACTTAACCCTTGCATGGTTTCAGTTTATCCAGATGTTTCAAGATGCGTTTTCCGTTTCCCATTTCTAAAACTGCATTATGATTATGAAGGATCTCGGTAACAATGTATGGTCCAACGTAATGAGTATCGAATTTGCCTTTTCGCGGCTCCTTCATTACGTATGCCATATCACCGGGTTTTAGGTTCGTGGGATGAATGCGTTTATCATAGTATTGTTTGGAACGGTATTTGGACTTGGTTAAAGCGTCCGAGGCGAGGTTTCGCATTTCATCGAGTCGGGATGTTAGGTCACATAAATATTGTCCATATGTCTCGGTTTTTTCTCCGGTCGGAAAGGAACTGGGTATGCGTGCGGGTTTACCGAAAACTAATTCAAACGGTGTAAAGTTTGTGGATTCGTGTACGGACGTGTTATAGGAGAACATAGCGAAGGGGATGAGTTTGTCCCAGTCTTCGTATTTATCGATGTAATGTTTAATAAATTCGGTCAATACTATGTGGCTTCGTTCTAAAGATCCGTTCGTTTGGGGATGATATCCAGAAGTTGTAACGTGTTTTATTTTGAATAATTTTGCCAAGTGATGGAAAACAAGTCCTACAAAGGATCTGCCTTGATCGCTCAAAATTATTCGTGGGGTTCCGAAATGAATAATGACATTTCGTGCCAAAGCATCGGCGATTGTTTCGGCTTTTATGTCGGGTATAGGTGCAGCAATACAATATTTTGTCAGATTATCCTGTACAGTAAGTATATGTCGATTTCCATCGGGGGTCAGGGGTAACGGTCCTACGGTGTCGATGGATATTTTGTCGAAGGGTTCTGCAGGTGTGTCGGTAATTATCATCGGTTCTCGTGATTTTATTCTTGTTAATTTCTGTTTTTGACAGTCGGGGCATGTACGTACGTATTCTGTCACTTCGTCTTTTAAATTTGGCCAATAAAATCTTTCGCGGATACGCCGGTAGGTCTTTGTGATTCCCTTATGACCTCCTATTAAGCTTTCATGGTATTCGGTGATGATATCTGCTCTGGTTTCTTCAGGAGGGATTATTACATTTCCTTGGCATATGTAAATAGTGCAGTTACATTCGCTTAGACACTCTTGTAGAATTTCTGTCATGAAGGAGTGACCGAGATTTTCCAACATATCTCCGGGTTTCGAAATTCTCAAAGTTTTGATATCGTTTTCTTTTATTACTTCTTTAACAGTTGTCAATACGTCTCGCAGATCCTGAATTGAAAATGTCTCGAAATGTTTATTTGTTAATACTGCAGATAAAATTTTATTTTCACCCTTAGTTGTGATGAGAACTTGTTTCAATTTTGGTTTTTCAAACTTTAAGTCTCGCGGAAAAATTTTCTCAGTTTCGATCAAGAGTCTCGAAATCATCGTTGTGAATTCGCAATCAGCGGAAATGAAATGTAAATAATTGCTCTTGCGATACGTTAAATTTTCATTAGTAGTACAGATCTGTATTTGGTTTTGGTTTTCTTTCATATTCGGAAAGTATATCCCTGGGGGTATCGTATTCGAAATAATTTCCTGTGGGTTTTCGGTCGCTACGTCTTCGTCACTTAAACTCTCTACTGTCGATCGTGGGGCATTCCTTTGTATTGGGGCTTGAGCTGAGTCGTCTTCACTACTCGATTCTGGTAATGTGGGTATAGCGGGTGTTGACCTGCCTACGGGGTGTCGAAACGTAATAGCGGTCTCGCGAGTGTTTTCCGTCTCATCGTCGGCGTCTTCTGTTTCAGAGTTATCTGTCTGTGTGCCATAATGTCGCTTCGAAGTCACAGTTTCTTGGGCGGTGTCCCACCAGTAATTATCTTTCGGTCCTGAGTGTCTCTGAACATCTATTATATTTTTATTAGTGGTAACTTTGGGTACGTCACTCGGGTCGATGGGTTCATCGGTGTTGATATCTTCGTCGACATCAAAAGCGAACCGTAAAGCGTTCGTAAGTCTTTTAAGGGGGGAACGTTTCGGCTTGTTTTCGCGTTCTTGGGTCAATTTTCTTTTCGGGGCGAGACTAGGGAAGGCACTGTTTCTGGCCCGCGCAACGGGGGGTGGTTGCCGGGGTTCGGTTGATTTCGTGTCGTCTCGTCGGTATTGTATCGCAGATGTCTTGCGCGATGATTGCGCAGGTTTTGTTATCACCGGAGGGTTCAAAATTTGTCTGCGATTTTTGACTCTTTCGCCAATAGTTGCTCCAGTAAGGTGAGATGTTTCCAGGATTGTAGGCAATGGTGCATGTTTACTAACGGGGGGTTTATCACGAGTTACGATAGGATTAGATGAGGTGGCGTTACGAGGCGCAATTTTTGCATTTACTTTTCTTCCTGCTGACGAAATGGGAAATATACTGACGTCAGGTTCTATGGGATTTCGAGAGAGTGCGTCCGCGTTGGAATTTAATCTGCCGGGTTTATAAACGAATGTATAATCGTATTCGCGTAATCGTATTCGCCAACGTATTAATCTTTGAACCGGTAATTTAACTGAATCAATCCATCGTAAAGGTTCGTGGTCACTGACAAGAGTAAAATGTCTACCGTATAGATATGGTCGAAAGTGTAAAATGGCGTAAATGATAGCTAGACATTCCTTTTCCGTTGTTCCGTAATTTTTCTCGGCTGGATTTAGTACTCTTGACATGTAAGCTATAGGTTTGTCTTTTCCGATTTCTCCTTGGCTCAAAACTGCGCCAATCGCGTGATTCGAAGCATCCGTCGTTAAAATGAATGGCTCGTCAAAATTTGGATATTGCAAGATTGGTGAGGAGCATAATGCCTTTTTTAATTTTTCGAAACTTTTTTGTTGTTCAGGGCCCCAATTAAATTCTACGCCCTTTTTTAGTAAATCGGTTAATGGCTTTGCTTCTCCAGAAAAATTTTCTATGAATCTACGATAATAACCAGCCAAACCAAGAAATTGTCGAATATTAGTGACATTTTTCGGAATCGGGAATTTATCAACGGCTTCAGTTTTCTTTGGATCCGGGCGAACTCCACCGTCACCAATTATATGGCCGAGATATATTACTTCTGTATTTAGAAATTCGCACTTGTCTAGTTGTAAGGATAATTTCGCGGTACTAAGTTTTTCAAATAGTCTGCGAACCTTGACGCCGTGCTCTTCTAGGGATGAAGCGAAAACAACAATATCATCTAAATAGACAAATAATTCGCTATCCTGTAGGCCGAGAAGAACCTTGTCCATAAGGCGTTGGAAGGTTGCGGGTGCGTTTTTCAGACCAAATGGCATTCTTACGTATTCGTAATGTCCGTTAGGTGTGCTAAATGCAGTCTTTTGTCTGTCTTTGGGATCCATTTCTATTTGGTGAAAACCGCTAGCAAGATCAAAAATCGAAAAGTATTTTGCTCCCCCGAGTCTGTCGAGAATGTCAATTATATTGGGCAACGGGTACGCATCGCTTATTGTCTTTTCATTCAGTGCGCGGAAATCTATTACCATTCGCCAGCGCTTGTTCCCTTTGGAATCTGGTTTCTTGGGGACAATCCATAGAGGCGAATTATAAGGAGATGACGAATCTGTGATCACGCCGTCATTTAACAGTTTTTTAATCTGTTGGTTCACTTCGTTTTTATGAGCGGGAGGGTATCGGTACTGTCGTATCGTTATGGGGAATTCGTTGGTAGTAGGAATGGTGTGCTTTATAGCAGGGGTAGCTGGTAGTCGGTCGCCGGGTAAGTGGAACAAATGGGGGTATTCGTTCACAATGTCTAACACGTGTTGTTTCTCCTCAGAATTTAAATGGTTTAGACGGAGGCCGTCACGGATTCTCTTCTCTCTGTCTGGGCCGTGTTCACACGTGTCGCTTTCTGTGTCATTTTCGAAAAAATCTTCCGATGTATCATAATATTCTACCGGAATTAGTTCTTGCGGGGGTACCTCGATTTCTGCGTCGTTCTCATATGCGTTTACTGCGTATACGTAGCACGTGCCGCTATGGTTCGTTACCAACGCGTTTCCAATGAAAATGTTTTCGGGTGTCTCTAGACGTGCGAGGTAACCAGTTTTTAAATTCGTATTTAAAAGTTTGATCGGTATTTTAGCACGGGTGCGACCTGTAAGGATGAACGTACTGCAATGGTCTTTTCCTTGCGAAATTTCCGGATGTACGTGATTATTTTCAATAACGTCATTGTCATGATTATCAAATGGGATCGGCGTTATTGGTTTTGAAGACGTTACAAGGGTGTTGTGGTGAAAAGAAATTTCCGCTTTTTCGTTCATTAAGAAATCTATACCAATTATTCCATCCGCGGGTATTTCCAGGTTGTCCATTAATACGTGGAATTTTTCGGGGTGTTCAAAGAAGGTTAATTCCGTTGAACCGACTGTCTCTAATTTTTCAGGTGTTATACCAGATATCGTTATGGAATCATGGGCCGCGATTATGCATCGTCGTTTTAAAGCATGAATCTTTATGATGTTTATGTCCGCACCAGTATCAATTAAAAATTGCCCGTATCCTTTTTCGAGTTCGGGTGCACGTAGTGTAATTATTGGGGAACGTCCTTGTCCTTGCGTCCATCTAATAAATTTCCGGCCGTGAGGTATTTTACAGTCGGAGGACGCGTTTTGGGGAAGTCGCTCGTCGTTGCGTCCGTACGGCGGGCGTCTTGGGAGTTTAAAGGCTCCGTGTTGTTTCTGGGGTTGGGAGAGGGGGCGCGAGATTTATCGTTCCCGTTGAAAGGGTATCTTTCAAATTTGTGTGGCGAATTTTGGTATGTAGGATATCGTCCATAATATTCCGCCGGATGTGGGGGATAGGGATAGTACATTGGTGGTATATAGGGGCTAAATGGTGGCGAAAAATAATTATTAGGTGAACAATTGGGGTAGTTCATGTGGAAGGGATTTTTGTCGAATTGTTGGCGAGAGTAGCCTCTTTGATTATTTTTATTTTCGCGAGGTGAGAATTGATCGCGTTGAAATATTTTGTTGAAATTCGAATTCTTATTTGGAGTATTTCTGTACTCTTGATTTTGAAATGAAACGCGACGCGGTTCAGGTCGCGGTGAATTTTGCGAGGTTTGTTCTGACTGTGCATATCTTAACGAATTTGAATTTCGGGCAGATGCTCCTTGCATGTCCCGTTCGATTCGTTGCACTACTCTAAATGCGTCTTCAATTGTGTGGGGATCTTGAACGCTGATAGCGTATAGCAGATCATCTGACAGTCCCCTTTTGAATGATTCTAAAGCTAAACCGTCAAGCATCGGTAGCATTTGATTAGTTTGTACTTCCGTAAATTTATCTTTTAGTGCAGCCATTGCGCTTGCTCTCAATTGTTTTATTCGTGTATAATAATCTAACACTGTTTCGTCGCGTCTTAGTCTGACGGCTTGAATTTCCGCACAATAATACGGGTATGATTTTTTTGGTGCAAAATATTCTTTTAAAGCACTCGATAAATCTTCAATACTTGTAATTTCTTTATCCGTAACAGCGTCACGGGCTGTTTCTTTTAATTTTGAACAGACTCCTTTAAAGAAGGAGTTACGAAGGCCCTCAGGCACGAAAGTGTAACCGTTTTCTACGTCTTGAATAAAAGCTTTAAGAGGCATATTTTTGCCGTTAAAATTGGGCACATGAAGCAAGGCTTGTTGCAGTGCCATGCATTCTCCCATGCTAGTGAGCATGGCGTCCGTAATATTCTGATGATGAGTAATATTTGCAATTTCATTATTTGCCATTTTGTAAAATATATATATATATTCTTCTTTTGTTCAAATATTTATCGTTTCATTTAAATAAGAAAAGGAGAGATCTCTTTTCCTTCGTTTTCTTACACACCGGTCCGAAACAAACGTTCAACAAAGCGAATAGATTAAAATAAATCGATCGCGAAGTTAGTAAATCAATTTATCTCAGTTATCTATCCCACCGCTGTCACCAGAAATTTTCTGTCACGTCCGAGGATAGTGACGGGAAAATTCGAGTCGTGCGTCGAGCGGTTAACGCAGACTCTTTTATTGTCCGTCGTGGAAGGGTCAATGGACAAGGAGATAGTGGGTTCGTTTGTTGAAAGACCTCGAGAAGTCTTGTTAGTTTCGGAGGTGGAGTTAGTAATTGTATAAATCAAAAGAATGGTTCTAACCCCAACTACAAACATACGTGACGTTTATTGTAATAAGGTTTGATTGTTAGTAGTTACTTAACCTAATGACACAAGTTTTCGTTACAATAGTTTACTTTACCTTATCGGAGAGGTGTCGTACTTTTCAAATATCAGTGATATGCGGTAGCTGGAGATGAGTTGAAGTTGTACAAAATAACTATGTATTAACCTTCACTTGAACACGTATCGTTTTGTCGTCGGATAAAATAATCGCGCACTTGACGTTTTGACGTGACTTTAAGTGACTACGATTACCACTCCTAGAAGCCCGATTATCGCGACTAAGTATGATTTGAATTCACTCTCTTCTACGGAAGACCCGGAATCAAAGATACAACGATACTTTCGAAGGTTCAGAGAAAACTGTGCACGCACAGACTGTGATTATAAAACTGAGCATATCTGCTAAGAAGGGCAGAGTTTATATAGGAAAATTAGTCTTGGTGGGAGATCGGTTTCCCATATTTGGTAAAAGTGCATTTTACAGATTTCGTCTAGATTTTTCCAGGCCTCCCGCCTGATACTAGTAAATATCGAATATTATGGCCTGTCAACGGGGTTGTGTTTGGGCTTCTTGTCTTAGAACTTTTATTACTATTCGCGCCAAGAGGTCCGCTGCTCTATGCACGTGCAGATGTTCGTGGTCTATGCGCTGTGGTGCGAACCACGCGTGTGAGGGATATATAGGCATAGTTTGCTCCACGGGTGTACGGGCGGTGTGCAGGAGTCCGAGTGTTTTACATATTTAGGCGACAACTATTTCGTTTTACGGTGAAGAGGGTTTTTCCGAGAGTATGGATTCTAGGGGGTATAGAGAGAGATAGAGTATTGGTTTGCCGCAAGAAAGTCGTTATTTGCCGTCGGTATTTTCATATTTCGGAGAAAAGACATTAAGTTCATCTCTGCCGTGGTCTGTTACGAGTTTAGGTACAATATTTTGAGAGGAGGGAAAAATAGAAATAAAATAGATTTCTAATGATTACTGGAAATTTCGTTGCACGTGACACTCGCTCACCCGATACCTGGCGCACCGCTCATCCTCCAAACGGACGCTTCGGACACCGCCATCGGAGCCGTCCTTCAGCAGCGTTGCGGAGATGAGTGGCAACCTTTGGGATTTTTCTCGCGCAAGCTGACTCCTACGCAAACCAGATACTCGACGTACGACCGCGAACTACAGGCCGTGTATAGCAGCCTGAAGTTTTTCCTCTTCATGGTGGAAGGCCGCCAACTCATCATCAAGACGGATCATAAGCCGCTGACTTTCGCCTTTCAACAGAAAGCGAATAAGGCTTCACCCAGACAGCAGCGACAGTTAGACTTCATCGGACAATTCACTACCAGCATCATTTACGTTGCTGGCGACGAAAACACCGCCGCAGACGCTTTGTCCCGCGTCGAGTCCATCGACATGCCTGTCGTCGTCAGCACCACAGATTTAGCCGAACATCAGGCCAACGACGAGGAATTGAAAAGCCTGATCGCGCCCGGCGCAACGACATCCCTCGAGCTTCGGAAACTGCGCGTCGATAACACCGAGACGTACATATATTGCGACGTCTCCGGCAGCGACGTCCGACTATACGTTCCGCGATCCCTGCGGAGACGCATCTTTGACGCTGCACACGGTTTGGCACACCCCAGTGCACGTTCGTCCAGAAAGCTCGTCAGTCAACGATTCGTTTGGCCGAACATGAATCGCGACATCACCGAATGGGTTCGGACATGTCTCCCTTGCCAGCGCAGCAAAATTCAGAGGCACAACAGAAACGTTCCAGAGCGAATTCCCATTCCGGATTCGCGATTCCACCAAGTCCACATTGACATCGTGGGGCCACTGCCAACGTCAAGAGGCTACCGGTACTGCCTTACGATGATCGACCGGTTCACCCGATGGCCCGAGGCCATTCCCATCGCAGACATCACCGCAGACACGATCGTAAGAGGATTTTTCTCCGGTTGGGTGGCTCGTTTCGGAGCACCTGCCGTGGTTACGACGGACCGAGGCGCACAGTTCGAGTCAACGATTTTCCAAGCGTTGCTCAAACTCGTCGGGTGCGAACGGACACGCACTACTGCCTACCATCCTGCATCTAATGGTATGGTCGAAAGGTGTCACAGGTCCATGAAGACCGCGATCATGTGTCACAGCACCGACGACTGGGTCGACATACTTCCCGTCGTATTGTTGGGACTTCGAACCAGCTTCAAAGAGGACGTGAAGGCAACTGCGGCCGAATTGGTTTACGGAACGACGCTACGACTTCCTGGTGAGTACTTCATCGACGAGGAACCCACCAAGGATCCACAAATTTTCGTTGAACACTTCCGGGAGAAAATGCGGAAGGTTCGCTCCGCGCCGGCAGCGCACCACAGCAAACGGAAAGCGTTCGCACATAAGACGTTGTACACGTGCACACACGTGTTCGTGAGAGTGGACGGCGCCAAACGACCGCTACAGCAACCGTACGAAGGCCCGTACGAGGTCCTCGAGAGGATTTCGGACAATGTTTTTCGAGTAAACGTAAAAGGCCAACCGACAACGATTTCGACAGAAAGGCTGAGACCAGTTTTTTTCGAAACAACGAGTCAGCCGTATTCAACGCCATCGACTGGAGACGCTGTTGCACAGTCACCTCCGGCGCAGGATACGTCCCCGCGAGGGCAACGATCGAACGAGCAGCGGACGTACGCACGAGCGAAAAATGATTTCGCGACTTCACATGAGCGAAGTCACTCGAAGGGGAGTACTGTAGCGGTTGCCGGTACGGCAGTTCCCGACCAACCGCGCAAAGCGCGGAAGGTGTCGTGGACAAAAACGCTACCGGGCAAGCATCGACGAACTGACACGCAGCGCCGCGGACGGCAGCCGCCCGAACACCGAGTCGAGACGCGACACCGAGTTTCGTGTCTAGAGAATAGATACCTTGGTTCCTCGACCATCCTCGACGCAACACGCCGAATGTTTTTTTAGTACAAATTACCAAAAATTATTATAATATAGTTGAAAAATAAAGATACTATTAAGTTTATTGTGGGTAGAACAGTGCGCTGGATATGTTTCCCTAGTGATTCCCCACAGGTCTGTCAACAGTGGTGTCACCTATGTGTGAGACTGGGCACTTATTGAGTGATGTGTTATTATTGGAAATTAGTAATTGATCTCGAAATATTTCCACGCGTAATGTCGCTCAGGTAATTGTTGCGGTACAGAATTATCGCGTGTGATATTAAAAGCCGCTAAGGATTGCTTAAACATGTAGAGTTCTTAATCGGTTCTTTAAATGGGTTTTCCCAAAACTCATTATCACGCCCATAAGACTCTAGGTATACAAGTGGATTTGCCGTTAAGAGTGTAGGAACACCAACTAGTGCTGCTATTAGGTCTAAGAAGTCAATTAAAACTGCTGGACAATCGGTCGAATAGAATCTTCGATACCTTAGAGAGAAGGCGCTGTGGAGGTTTCGTGCGGGCGTCCGGAAATTATTGGGTTACTGATTGGAAAATCGGTAATTGTGATTTGATCGATTTCGTAATACCATGGCTGTATTTCGGGAATCGTTTGGCTGACTACGCAATGTGTAACATCGCGTTGTGCTTCGCAATGGAAGTTTCCACTGCGAGATTAAATGCCTTAAACGAACGCGGTTAACCGTTTTCAACAACTTGTTGCTAGAATAATCGGTTCCTAACAGTATTACACTTTTTATACTTCGATCAAGTTAAAAGGCAATATTAGTGTGCGGAAAATTCAGATGATTTCGCTTTTGCCGCGATAGCATAAAGCTCATAATATTTGGCTAAGAACCACTGCTGGCAGCTGCTAGATTGCATGGCGAGCGTATGCTACGACACCCTATTATGCCAATGCAGCCCAAGCGCCAAGACCACGTAGCGATATGCGACCATCCGTGTTCTTCCCCGTTGCTTCCCTCAGAGGAAATGAGACGAAGTGAAAACAATAGAGTCGCACGAATGAATCTCGCAGCTTCAGCCATGTGCGTATGTACAGGGTGCCCCTTTTATTGTAGTTAGTCGTTTCGGCTCAATATCGGTCCAAGATTTTCAGCGGTAAAAGAAAAACAAACCAACGTTTTACGTTTCGATCCTCTGTTCGGATCCTCTTCAGAAATAATGATTTTATTGCAGCTAAAATAGTCACATTAGGATAATTATAATGATGTTCCGTGTAACAATTAGTTAAAATACATCGCATGGACAAAGATTTTTGACCAATTTTATAGGTTAAGTACTAGGGAATAGACGTACCTTCATATGTCACTAAGATATAAATCAAAAATGTATTTCTCTCGTCATAAATTGTTTGAGAAATATGTATGACAGGCGCGAGTGAATTTCTACAGTATTGAACATGGAGAATTTCTCAGTTCATCCATTTTGTGTGTTCGAGCACATGTGCGATTGAAATCTAACAGTTGATCGTCTGTTAGATATCATCTGTAAATTTCACATAAAAAGTTGAGTAATACCTAAATTAATAGAACACACAAGAGAAATTCGAGTAATTACCTGTGTCAATTCACGGGTGGCAATTTAATTGTTCGACATTCAATAAGTAGCCATACTTAGGCCCGATTGCACCGCTTACACTTAAGCCGTAAGTGAAACTTAAGATGGTAAGTGGCTTGCACCAACCGAAAAGTGACACTTTAGTCGCGCTTAAGTTTCACTTTCACAAAGTGGAAGACGGGCATCACTTAGCGACTTTTAAGTCATACGTAACCTACAAATTCTTCTACTTCTTCTTCTTCTTGATTGACTTTGGGCGCTTTGGGCCAACACCGCGATGAGAGGGCTAGTTTACCGATAACTAACCTACAAATTGTGTAGTTCACACGTCAGAAGTCGTGCAAAATATGGCTAACCTAGAAAATGAAGTGCTTGACGACGATGAATTGAATCCCCTCGTGTTAATTCTATACGGAATTCCGCGAAGAATTTTTGAACGGACTAATTATTTTGAAACTCTCGATGAATTATCGTTTTATCGAAGATTCCGTCTAACAAAACGTACGACAGAACGTGTACTACAACTCATTCAACATCGTTTGGAATATCAGCATAACTTGTAAGATATCAATACTACTGAAAGGAATGCATATTAATGCATGAATTCTCCATATGAAAATAACCGACTATTATGTTACAGAAATCGATGGATCCCTCCAATGATACAATTACTAATTTGCTTGCGTTTCTATGCAACAAACAGTTTCTTAATCACTCTGGGCGATTATTCTGGTATTCACATGTCGACTGCTTCTCGTATTATTGTAAAAGTATCACGAGCTATTGCTGCCCTTTCACCATATTTCATAAAAATGCCTACAACAGAGAATGAACGTAGATTATCACAAACAAATTTCTATAAAATTGCCTCATTCCCTCGGGTGATAGGAGCTATAGATTGCACTCATGTGCGAATTCAGTCACCAGGTAAGTTTCAGTATTCTACCCTGATATGCATCCATACAGTAAGTAATGTAATGCCATATTTTGTCTTAGGTGGCGATGATGCTGAAATTTTCAGGAACCGAAAATCATACTTCTCAATAAATGTGCAAGCTGTTGCCAATGAGAATCGTGAATTTATCAACTTAGTTGCTCGATGGCCAGGATCAGTACATGATGCGACTATATTCAACAATAGTACCTTGCGCACTCAATTCGAATTAGGCTCATTTGGCAATGCTATTTTATTAGGTATGTTAGAGTTATTCATTAATTTTTTGTTCTGTGTTGTCGGTAGAAAAAAACTGATTTGTTCTTCGTCGACGTTTCGACCCGTGGTGTGGGTCCTCATCAGGATATATTATGCTGTAATGTTTGATATATAATAGTTATTTATAGAATAGTTATATTTGATATATAATACATAATACCAAAAATAAACCTAAAAACCTAAAAAACCAAAAAATGTGTATAACAAAAAGTATCATTGATTTCTTACGATCCATCTTTTAAAATCAATGTATACGTTTCAACAAAACGACATTCTATTACATATCACACATTACAGCATAATATATTCTGATGAGGACCAGCACCATGAGTCGAAACATCGACAAAAAAACAAATCATTTTTTTTTCTTTTATTCGCCGGACCGCTGGGCCGACAACAACAAACAACAAAATTTAGCGTCGACGGTCAAAACAAAAATCAAGGTGATCTTCGATCATTTTCTGACAATAATTTTTCCTAGGTGACAGTGGATACCCATCCAAAACGTACTTATTCACACCACATTTAAACCCCATAACGGAAGCCGAAGTACTATATAATGAATCCCAAATTAGAAGTAGAGTAATAATTGAGCACACATTCGGCATGTGGAAAAGAAAATTTCCAGTTCTTGCTTATGGTGGTCGCTTAAAGTTGGACACAATGCTGGTAGTTATTGTGTCAACGGGTATACTTCACAACATTGCTCGTCAAATGAACGAAGATGAACAACTTTTACCAGACGAATATGAACATCCGATTAATGCAGATGAACCGCCAAATTTACCGGATATTCGGTGTCAAAGAGCAAACGCTGGAATTTTAGCAAGAAATGCTCTGATTGAGGATTATTTTGGTGAATTGGCTAGATGTCGTGGGTAATTGGGCAGTAAATTAATGATAAGAATAAAATTGTACATAAAAATATTTATTAAATTATAACAGTTTCATATACGAACAATAAACTGTACTGAAATATATAATGACTAATATTTAATCCAATTTGTAAGAAGGTTAATAATATGAATAGGAACTTGTTCAGCAATATACTTTGTCTTAAAATAGTATGATAAATGAATTAATATTAAAATATGGCACACCATTTTAAATCTATGAAACTTATTAGTAATATTTGGTGTGTCTATCAAAGGAACATTTGCATATCACAGTTTTTCCTGGTGCATATTGATTGCTTTATACTAAAATGCCCTCTGCATACTACCCGTCAAGTACGTCTTTCAAACGCTGTGATTGTCTTTTTTTAATTTCAATGTCTAGCTCGAGACATTTCTTTCTCAGATTATACTCTATTTCGTCTCTTTCTCTTTTTATTTTTGCATATTGTGCTTCTTCCTGTAATATTATTAGCTGTTCTTGAGCGAGTTTTAGCTTGATAGTCGCAAGTTCGGAATACTCTTTAGTAAGATCGGTGCTATGTAGGCCTATGATTCCTGGACGCCGTTGCGAACATTTTGACGGTATATTGCTTTCAGATCTCTTGGGTTCTGTCTTCTTTGGGTTTATGATATTTGGTGCCGATTTCTTCGTTGTTGCTATTGAGTCGTTGGTTATTTGCTTTTCAGTGGTCTGGGGTGCCAGCTTTTTGTTCATAGCCCTCTTCAAATCAGTTGGCGTATAATGTCTCCAACTGTCATTGAGAGAAGTCGATGAATTGACTTGGTCGGTGACAGTAGTAATATTATGTGCACCCAGAATTTCCTGTAACAGTACTTTTCGATTATGAATATCAGTATATCGGTACAATTTATTACGCATAAGACAGTTGTTTACCGGCTCATTTCGCTCCTGTTGCAGCGATTGCATCACAGCAGAATATTCTTCGTTGGTCACATCACATAACATTTCGACAACAAAATCGTCATCAGCATTGTTTACAGGAATGCCAAGAATATCCGAGTCGAATGGATTCTGTAACCCTATATGATCACACACGTTACATACAACTATATTGAGAGAATTAACTATCGGGGTTATGTGGAGCATTTATTACCTCTCACAGTCTTCGAATTCATTATTGATAAGACCTTTTCATGGACTGGATCTGTCACACCTGTCTTCCCACGACCGCCACCCGTTTTGATCATTTCACTTTTCTCTTCGGCAGATTGTTTCTTTGCCGTGTGTTTGATATTTTCGTAGCATTTTTTTAATGAGTCAGCGGATCTAAATGTTGCGTTGGGAGACAGTGCATTGAATTGCGAGGCTACTGTATCCCATGCAGCCTCTTTGTCTTTCCATGTGACGGCGTCAGTTTTCTTTGATTCGATGATACTTTTTAACCCAGCGACGATTGTACACAAATCATATTTTTCCGTTTTCGTGTAATTACTCGTTCGAGGTTTTTTAGGTTGTTGGGCTTGAAACTCATCCATGATACAATATCGAACTAAAAAATTCATAATTACATTTTATACAATTTTTGAGAATAGTCTTTTAGCTATTGAGGTACAAAGTATAAAGTTATATATGAATATAAAAACCATTTGAGATTGCATGCATGTACAATACATATGATTTATTGTTATTGCTATGATGCATTGTTATAACATATTTAAGTTACATATTACATGTAATTGTTTATTTTTAAACGTACCTCTGACAACTGTGCGCGTACGAACAATTAAAGAAAAATGGCCGCTATACCAATCGCATGTAGACAAAGTTACTAGAAATATCATCCTTAACTAAGATTCACCCATAACGAGTTGGTGCAAGCGGAGCGGCTTTAAGTCACACTTGACACTTGAGTGTTACTTGCTAAAGAGACGCTCTAAAGTGCAAGCGGTGCAATCGGGCCTAATTCACTCTTTCAAGTTTGAGAACGAGATCAAGATCGATGTTTCAGTTAGCATAAATACGAGTGTACTGGTGTCGAGAGATCTCTCGGTCTCATTGTATTACGCGACAGTGCCGTATATACTTAATTTCTGCATGTTAGGGGAGGCCATCACTTTCATTAAAGAGCCACGATGGGCTTCACTATTATATGAATTTAAGATCAATTAGGTGTAAAGTAGTCACAATATTCCAGTGTGTATGTTCATGAGGCTTATTCACTGCTAATGTTAATGATTGTATTCACCGTGGGCTCAGTTTTTATATTCTTCACATTCACCACAGTCAATCATAGGATGCTGTTGTATGTAGCACTCAATTTTTGAATATCTGTTCTGAAGTTAATGGAGGAAGAGTGAGACTTGATTTCAATCATTTCTAAAATGAGTCGTTTCTTTAACAATTCCTCATTGCCTAGGATTTTAACATCATCGAAAGGGCATCTCGGGCAAAAACGCAACAGTAATGAAGATTAAGTGTATATAAAAAATATAGTGGATTTGCAACCAATTTACGAATTATTGGCTAGAAACATCTTGCATCTTCCTTCAATCCGAATATCCACTGGATCGCCGATACTACCAATAGTCAGCTTTTCCATGTCGAACCATTCTGTAGTCCCCATCTGTAATTTGCGGTCTTCATCCCGGACCTGTTTAGCTAGCTGCTTAAATACTTGATTTAGGTTGTGTATGTGCCCATTGATACTCCCGTAATCAACATTATCTCCCTGATTCTTTCCCACTTTGCCAAAAAAATCCTCAGTAAATTCTTGCATTCTCCTACCACTAAAACATGGTTGGCAGCTGAGCTGAGTCTGGACTTCTGTCAATAAACCTGTTTGATTTGCGGAGCAAAGCTTAGCCCAATATTTCTGTGCAATCATCTTGAAACTCACAGGTGTAGTTTTGGAACTAGTGGCTTTCCTAAAGCAGTCTCCTAAGTCGTTCCGAGTCTTCCAATTCCTTTCCGCTGTAATTTGCGCAAGGATGGACAAATCCTCTTTGTATGTCCCAAACATGCAATGATAGGTTATTTGGGACGCCTGTGTGTCTGTGATTTCACCACACATTGTCAATTTCATGTTACTGATATATTTGTAAAAGATGAAAGCTCCGCTCCCTGAGAAATTGAAAGCCTCCAATATTGCTTCAACATCTTCTGATGAAGAAGTTGACGGTGGTCCTGCCCTTGTGCCTTCAACATCCACTTCCATGTGGTCGTTGACTCCGAACACTTTAGCAAACACATTCGGAGGAGGGAACATTCTCATAGCCTGCCTTGTTGTTGTTATCAAACACACGTTTGCTATCGCTGTTATTAGATCTCTTATTTCGTGTGCTCTTTTACCCCTGATGAGCGAAAGTATTGCGTCTATGTGGGGTATCATTGCTAACGATCTTTTGGCAGCAGCCCTCCATTTTTCCATGTATTGTTGATCCGCCCTGATATAGCCAATTAGGGCTGTCATTGCTCCTAGACTTTGAACCATAGAGGCTCTTTTCTCAGGAGGGAAGGAGATGCCCTCAAGCATGTTAAAATGCCCCTTTTATTTCTGCCATCCGAAATAACTCGGTAATTTTCGACGTCACGAAAAATGTTTCAAACAAAAGGTGTATGGTGTGGAGGGGGCCATCAAATGAGACTATATTTTTATTTCGGTGGAGGCGTTTACACACAGTGAAGGTCACGTTTATTTTGTTTAAAATGAATGGTAAATTTTTGCAACCATATTGTAGAGCACCTCGTACCGCAAAAAAACATTCGAAGGTCAAAGTCGTTGAAGGTCATTCAAAATCAGCATCGATAATACAAATATAAATATCTTGGGCTACCAAATATTTGGTAGTCTTATAAACATTTCGTAGCGAAATATGTATATTGGTAGTGAAACATTTGGTAGCGATGCGAACTAAAATTAGCTGGATATGAGAAATAACGGAGATCGTACTCATTCAAAACACTTCGAATACCTACTGTTTATTTACTAACCCGCGTTCATCTGTATCGCATGTATGTCAATCGAGGTTGTCGTTCAGTTTGATTTGAATGACGTGACTACTGCGTCAAACGTTCGCCGGCTTGGACACTGTCGATCTGGAAATTGGTCAGCATAGAACAAACGCGATCTTGTGGATATTTTTTTACTTCACCGTAACACAGTATCATGCGGACTTTTTCGAAATGTTGCTACATTTTCACATTATGAATAGCTCTTATCGAAATACCTTTGTAGATCACCTCAAGGCCACCTTCGCTTCTTTAAACGGAATGGTACATTTACTTCACTGTGCCTTCGTACCTCTTCTGAAATAAAAAAATTGCCGCATTTGATGGCCCCCTCTACACCGTACAACTTGTGTTTGGAACATTTTTTGTGACGTCGATAATTACCGAGTTATTAGATTTTCAAGAGCCATACCGCTTCGTGACGAAAGCGAGAAACGCAGATGAAACACAAAAAATATTGGTGGCTCGACCCACATATCATAAGTTACTCTACAATTTCCTGGATTCGCATTTCTTCTCACTCATATACTCACCGTCGTCAAACTCAGTCCCGCATTCATTCTTTGCCGACTATGTGCACATACTTTATTCTCATCTCATTCATTCGTTGACGCACTTATTCTGTTGAGTCAGGTTGAACAGGAGCAAAACCACTTGTCCCTTTTTACATTTCTTTATTTAGTCGAAAATGCAGCGCGAGAGAAATGACTACACTCTTCTTTTAGGCTCTGTCGCCATCTTGACTCCTCTCTATCATCAGCGCCCCTTGCGGCTACTTATCCAACTACTTCCCGTTCCTTATACGTTTACGAGGCGCTGCTGGCGCGTACACATTCATTCGTTCATTCATCTTTTTTACCTTATATCCAATCACGTAAATATTTTTGTTAAAATTTTTAATTTACTGATTACTCCATTTACACATCTTACACTCATCTCATCCGTTCGGTCATACGTGTATTCCTACTCATTGTATTATTACATTCCCATTACCTGTACTTATCTAAATTGAAGTGTAAATAATTGTTGTAATACTTACGCGTGGTAGTTTGATAAACTCTAAGGCTGTGCAAACCTGCTGTGTCTTGTGTTGGAGGAAGTGAAGACAAGTTAAACGTATTCTTTGTCACTAACTTGGCGAATCGTTTATATCTCAAATTATTCAAGGTATCGTCGTCCTTGTTGCCACCATATAAGGCAATGAAAAAACGTTCGCCAACGACAGTGAGCAAAGCGGCATCTACATGTTCATTGAAGAATAAAGCGGCTCCACTAGCCAACTCAGGATGTTTTTTTCAACGTTGTTATATATTTCAGTTTGCCTATGCCGTAAGCTGCTGAAGTTGTGTCACATCCTGAGAAAGCATGAAGAAACAATATGTTGTCCGCAATCACATCTTCATATATGAAACATGACGGGCAACCAATTGTTCGGCTCCACGGCCTTTGGATGGTTTCAAGAACAATACGTTCGACATTGTTCTTCCAAATGCCGTGAGCAGCACAAGAACATCGATGTCCTCTGCGACATTCGTTACCGAATCGAAGGATTTCGATGCAACGAGAGCCGAATGCACGATTAAAGTATCTACATCTGCTTCGGCAAAATCGACAATGAAACCAGTCCCTGATAAAGATATTGTGATCAGTTCTATGAACTTGGCCTTATTCTTCTTATTCCTGAAAAAATTTTCTTGCGATATCGAAGGAACGGCGTTGGCATTAAATTGTATTTCAGTACAGTAATTCTTTTTGGTGCGTCGCAAACGCTCCCAAGACTTTGTTCCTGCAATATCAGGGTCGTCCGAGTACCCATCGAATATTATGCTTGCAGACGATCCAAAGTGATGTTGCACATATGTAATATATTTTTCACAAATATCTTTAAAGGATGTATTTCGATCCCAAACCACTTTGTGTAAGAGGAAACCACCGTCGATGACGAAATGTTTTTTGGTACCGATATTAGCGGATCCTTCGGCTGGTGTGAATGCATTAAATAGCGATGACTTGGTGCCTTTCCTCATACCATCTTCTGCAAATAATGACAACGGAAAAGGTGCCAATGCATACCTCAGAATTCTATACGCTTAACATCACCGACTGTTTCCTTTGAAATGCACATCCGTTGAAATAATAATTATGGATTGATGACAACAGGGGATTTTTCAACTTCAATAGTACTTGACATAGCACTGAAAGGAAGAACCTTGCTCTTTTGGTGAAAAGATAGACGTTGAGAATCAGATCCAATCATGTTGGTCATCAACCCTTCTCCTATCTCAACGGCACGGTGACAATTGATGTTTTCTGCAGCTACTATTCCATTGGCAATACACATTAATTCAAGGCGGTCTAAAGTAAAATCATGAGATGCGAGCCAATGATCGATATTTTCGATGTCTTCATTATCACGCTGTATACGTGAATCTCTGTAATCAACGTGTTGCTCCGAACTATCCATTGAAATGTTGCAGTATTCTGTTACTTGTTCACATACATCTTGCAAACGTATCATGCCAAGAGTCCATGATGCCAGGGTACTCTTAGTGATACCACGACCATGTATCAATCCTCCAGATGATTTGAACATTCTCATGAGAGTTTGCTCAATGGCTTGATCCGACATGATCCCGCTCCAAAATTTGTCAGTTCGCCTTATTGTGAAGTATCCTAGTTTTGTGAATGAGTGGAACTCTTCAGCAGTCATTATTTTGTCCACATTCACCACATCTTGCAAGTAAAGATGACTGGACTTGGCGTACAAGAAATGCCCACTGGAATGGAAGATGGGAATCATTTCTCTAATAATCTGTAAATGTAATGACTAATTTCCGGAGCGTTCGGCTTCTATAAAATGTTTGAGGAGAGTGACGAATTTGTAGTATTGAATCCACAATTTGGCCGTTGGTCCTTTACTCTCTAACGTGTCCAATGTTACGTCCCAAGTGGGTAAGAGAATGGAGCCCCGTCGATAATTCGATGTGCGCGCGATGTTTGAATCGGTTAGCGCTATTCGGCTGGACGTGAACTCGCCGCCTGGGAATTACTTGTGCTCAATATACTAAGTCAACGATTTGGTATTAATCGTCGAGGTAGGTTCCTCTGCGAAGACGTTCTTGTTGATGGTTATTTCCCTAGAGTCCTCACTATTGATTCGTGTGGACGAATTTGTTGGGAAAAATATTAATAGCAACGCCAGCACTTCACACACACTTAACAAAACAACTGTATTTTATTTGAGGTTGAACTTATAATTTTGGAATTACAAGTTGAACTTATAACGATTTTACAAGTGATTCTTGTTCGCTTAGGATCTTTTCAGGTTCGAAGTTGATTCGATTCTGTCTGTTCTTCCCGAGGAAGGTTCACAATTTTCGCTTTGGTTTTGGCGGAGTTACAAATATTCGATGGGTTTGATTGGTTAAGTTCGTTAGCGAGACCCTTCGTTTTTCGCGTAGAGGGGTTTATCTCGATCGCGTGGAGGTGACTCGAGATTGTCGCCTCGTGGGAAAGGAAGTACAGTTTCAAATTATAATTTCGGAGAGCGGTACAGAGTTTGTTTATACTTAGGTTATAGAGCGTTTCGCTTAAGAATAAATAGTTTTGTTATTAGTAAAGTTTATTATTGGTGGTTGCATATAAGAGGAATGATTATTCGTTAGAAGAGTGTTGGTGAGGATAAGGAGCATTTCTTATTGCTCCGCGTGGTTGTTTCTGTAAATAGATTGGATTTCAGGATTTTGAATGTTCGAGAAATATTTTATAAGTGTTCTAGGAAATCGTGGTTTCGTATCTGGAGTGGAAATACTGGTTGTTTCTTAGGTATAGTTTTATAAATGTAATAATAAAATGATAAGAAGATAAAAAAGATGTAGATACTGTTTGAATTTTACCGGCAGGCCACATTGGTTCCGAGATAGGCAAGGTAGTATTCTAACTTATCGATTGGAGGTGAGGGTTGCCCATGCTGGGACGTAACATGTAATACATATATCGGCAACCCTTATTCAAAACCGTGCAGAGAATTCTGATTGATGGATGTCGCCAGATGGTAGCACTTTACGTTCCACCCTATAAGAAATGCCCAGGGATTTCTGTCACTTCTCATGTGGATTCGTCCAACCGAATCCCCTAGTATTAAGAACTTACGATTCCTGCCACGCGACAGCACTCTGCGTGTTCCCCTTACTAGGTTCCCCTACTCTAAACTTCTAGCTATAAGACTACTATAAAAACTCGCACGCTGCCTAACGGAGCGTCTTTTTCCGCACGAAATTTGAAATGAAAAGATTGATGTGTATTTTTAAATAAAAATTTATTAAACTACGAGTTGTTCAAATTTACCCCGTGACAAATTTGGCGATCCTGCCAGGATAGTAATTCAACGATTACGATCAAAAGATTACTATCTTGTGACGAAGCCGGGAACTCTACGGACTCCTGCACAAATCCGCGGCAAATTTGAAGAGGCTTCCGAAAAATCCTATACGGTGAATTTAGTAGCCGTTATTACGAAGGAATTTAAGGAAAAAAAAAGAAAGAAAAACGTTCAATTGGACCACGTTCCGATCCCTGAACGCCGACTAAAGAAGAAAGAAACAACGCAACCCAGCAGAGCTTGCACCGCTGACATCCGACTCCAATCGTCGCAGCGGTAACAGCAGCAGCAGCAGCTCGAGCCGATTCCGGGGTACTACGGTGCACCAGGTCTTCGTCCTACCAGCTGTAACGCATCAATTTCATCTTGCACGTAAGAATTCGACTCGTAGGACTGGATCCGCGAATCCATATCCTTCGTTAATAAAAATCGACACTCTACTCTGAATTATTGGGCAAATTTGTAGCAACTTACCTCACAATAACAGAACTAAACCAAATAAAGGCCGGAGGCAAGGCTATCACCAACCACGGTCCACCATAATAATTCCTACGGGCAACCGTGTCGTTATTAAACACCCGTAAACGATAGTCTAAGTACACTTAAATAACCCGCAAGTTCATGGATAGGGGTTTCTTAAATTACCATTAGAAAAAAAAATATATTACGCTGGCATTCCACGAGTATAGAACTCAAAAGCAGTATTTTCTACCGAGGAAAGCGACAAGACTGACGAAGACGCCACTGACAATAGACATACCTATCCCTGCATTATTCCTAAAATGTCAAATTCAAGAATAAATTCCCCTCCTCGAGCATCAGAAAATTACTGTCTCAATAAAATCATGGAAACCATCAAGGCTCAAGGAATTCTCGCGGAGGAAAGATATCAGCAAATTTCCGATAAATTAACAACGACCGACCAACGTTTTGAAATAGCAAACGAAGAAAATCGAAACCGACTACGAGATATAAGAAGACTCGCGAGACACATGAAAATTCTCGGGACCGAAGACGAGGAAGAAAGCGATAACGAAGTCGCGTTACCAAACAATATCGAAATTCGAGCCACACGCGCCTCGCGACGAAGCTCACGTTCTCGTACACCCGAGTTCTCGCCAGAACGCGATCTAAACAATGAGCCGCCCGCGCAACCCAGACCAGACCGGCGATACGACAATACTGTAAGCAATACCACGTTCCAAGCCAAGGAAATTGTACGAACTATTGAAGTACTTCGAGGAAAAGATGACGTGGGAACCAAAGATTTTATTCGTAGCGTTCGACGAGCAAGGGAACGTTGTTCTCAACCCGAGTTATTGCTCGATTTCATATTGGCCGAAAAGATTCAGGATAATGCTAAACGATCAATACGATATATTCGTATTGAATCCTATGAGGAGTTATACGATGCACTCAAAAAGAACGTAACAATAACAACTTCCGTTGATACCGCTTGTTCGCGTCTCGACAACGTTCGACAACAGCAAACAGAAACTGTGCAAGCCTGTACTCTACGGTTCCGTCAATCTTTGAACGAATTAAAATACGCAATTCAGAATGAGCATGCAAGCACACGTCACCGTACTATAGCAATGCAGATTGAGGAGAAAGCAGCGACCAAACGATACGTTATGAATCTGCGGGAGGAAATCGGATCGCAAGTTCGTACCCAACGACCCGATGAGGTCAACGCAGCGTACCAAGAAGCACTAGAGGCTGAATGCTGGATCAGAGAAAAACAAAGCAAAGGGCGTGCCACCCATTCATCTGATCAACAACACACCCCAGCACGCGATCGGAATATCAACACCACTTTTAGCGGATCACGCGCAATTAATCACTCCATGCCCGTCGCCGACCGAATGAAGCTATTCTGTAACAAGTGCAAACGGATCGATCATACTGACGAAAAATGTTATTCAAAAAACATTCCAGTTCAAAATTTTCAACATGCCAGCAACCAAAAGAGACCACCGCAAAACAACCAAGTGCGAATGACAAACACAGACTCAAACGAGGGAAAAACCAGCGTACAGGAGGAAAACCAACTGATCGAGCAAGAAGAGACCGAGTATCAGCAGTATCTGGAAGACTGCAATCAGTCGCTATCCGATTGTGGGGAACAAACAGACCAGGAAGGTTGTTAACTGACAGTGGTTCTTCAATCAATCTCATCAAAAAAGGACTGGTCTCTTCGAAACATCGTGTCCAAAGAATAGCGGGAACATTCACCATGGGAAGAGATAAATATGAAACCGATGAAATGACGAATTTATACTTGCAAGTAAAGCGACACATTTTCCATATAGTACCGGATGACTTTCCCATGCCTGAGGATGGTCTAATCGGCCTACCTTTTCTGCACACATACGATTATTGCTTGACCAAAGATATACTTCAACTCGACGAAAAAAAATATCCGTTGCAAACGAATGAGGTCTATGTGCCAGCTAACAGCGTCGCTCGAATCGTAGTACCTGTAGAGCAACGGTCGGGTGACCTCCTAATCAAAGACATCGAAGGAATACCTGACGCAGTATATCGTGTTCGCAAAGGAAAAATAGAGATACCCATACACAACGAAAAAACAACCGCGGTGAAGATCGCTATTGGTCAAATATAGGAAACGCCTACAAACTTTCCACGAGAAAGAATATTCACACTGGCATCCGCCGAATTAAATGAACGCTTGCACCGTTTAAAAAATCACACGAGATTGGGACATATCGAACGCACTCATCAAGAGTCTATATCCAGGATTATTCAAGCATATCATGAAATTTTCACGTTCGAGGGAGACCCGCTTCCGTGCACAAGCCTTGCTCATCATCAAATAGTTCTCACCGACAATAAGGCCATCAACAACGCATCCTACCGACCACCAGAATGTCATAAGGCCGAAATTTCTCGACAGATGACAAAAATGCTCAATAAACGAGTGATCAGATATTCTAAATCACCGTACAATTTACCAATCTGGGTGGTTCCAAAGAAGAGTGACGTCTCTGGAGAAAAAAATGGAGAATTGTAATCGATTATCGAAAGTTAAACGAAAAAACAGATCAAGACGCTCACCCACTACCAGTAATCGACGATATCTTAGATCATTTGGGAAAGGCTAAGTTTTTCTCAGCATTGGACTTGAGCTCCGGTTTTCATCAGGTCCCTATGGAGGAATCGTCGAAAAAATACACCGCATTTTCTACACCCGATGGACACTTTGAATATGAGCGGATGCCTTTTGGACTAAAGAACGCTCCAGCTATATTCCAACGAATGATGGACACCGCTCTCAGAGGGTTGGTCGGTAAAGTTTGTCTTGTCTACCTCGATGATATCATCGTTTTCGGATCATCGTTGCAGGAGTACAACGAGAATTTGGTGATTTTGTTCGAGCGACTGAACCAGACAGGATTGAAGCTTCAGCCAGATAAATGCGATTTTCTAAAACCTGAACTCGAATATCTAGGGCATGTCATCACTAACGAAGGTGTAAAGCCAAATACGAGCAAGACTTCACCAACTGAGGTGAAGTCTTTTCTGGGTCTCGCCGGATACTACCGGAAGTTCATGAAAGGTTTCTCGACAATTGCCAAACCACTCACTGACCTAACAAAGAAAGATCATATTTTTGACTGGACTCCGAATTGTCAAAAATCCTTCGACAATTTAAAAAACATGTTGTGTTCGGCACCAGTATTAAAATACCCAGACTTTACAAAGAAATTCACGTTGACTACCGACGCATCAAATGTCGGAATCGGTGCCGTGTTGTCGCAGGAGGGACACCCATGTTGCTGCATATCCAGAACACTCAACAAACCCGAGGTTAATTATAACGTCAGAAAAGGAGTTGCTTGCAGTGGTTTGGGCATGTAAAAGACTCCGACAATATCTACTAGGACGAAAATTTACTATTCAAACTGACCACAAGGCTTTGCAGTGGCTCGTTAACGTAAAGGATCAATCGTCGAGGTTGTTGCGCTGGAGATTACGCTTAGAGGAATATGATTATAATATCGAATACAAGAAAGGCTCAGAAAAAAAGGCGGCCGACGCATTGTGCAGAGTTTTCGTGACTAACAAAAGTGAAACTGAGGATGATTCATCCACCAGGCTATTTGAACGATATAAACAGTGGATTTCGAACAATCAATCGTCCACCAAGTATGTGGTCAAGCCAAACGCCTGTGGAAGGCATTGGATACAAATAATTAAGACACCGGAGAGACTAACTAACGATGAAACGCTTCTACCAGACTACGACGAGCAGCAATGGTTGAGAATTCTAACAAATCTCGCAATGAGCACTCTTTCACAAAAAATTACCACCATACGATTCCATTTCCGTGACCCACAATTCACTACAACACAGAAATTACGAATACGCCAGATTTGCGATTATGTGTCACATGAGGTGATCCCAGATTACAAATTAATCATTTGCTGTACGGACAAAACCGAATTAACACCAGAAGAGAAGGAAAAGATTATCAGAGAAGCACACGGTTCTCCGGCAAGCCAGCACTTCGGCGAGAATAAAACCCTCGATAGAATCAAAAAAATCGCACAGTGGAAGGGAATTGAAGAGGATATCATACAGTTCATTAAAAGTTGTGACATTTGTCAACGACACAAGTTAACGCGTGTACGACCACGTTCGGAAGCAGTGATCCCTGATACCGCACTCGAACCAAATGACAAAATAGCTATGGATATTTTTGGACCGCTACCCCTCTCCAGCAAATACAACAAATACATCTTAAGTATTCAAGATACACTAACAAAGTATCTGGCACTGATACCTCTAGCCAGAACAGATAGCGAAACCATCATCGACCAATTATTCGAGCACTTCATTTATATATTTGGGGCTCCGAAAAGTATACTCACGGATCAAGGTACAAATTTCATATCCAACCTTATGCAAGACTTCGAGAATCTCTTTCAAATCAATCACGTGAAAACCACAGCGTTTCACCCACAAGGAAACGGATCACTCGAAAGAACGCACGCTGTAATAAAAGACCTTATCAAAACAACAATGGACAAGAATGCTACTGACTGGGATGAAAATTAAAAATTGATCACTCTCGCTTACAACACAGCGAAACACGAGAGTCTTGACCAAACCCCTTTTGAGCTCACCTTTGGGCGCCAGGCCAACCTGCCTTCTATCCTGGGAACCACTACTCTCCTTACGCACCACGAACTTATTAACGCATGGAAAAAGCGGCACAACCATTACTTAGAACGGGCCAGAAATAAACTATTGCAAGCAAAAATTAAGCACAAAGAAACGCACGATTCCAAAATAGCTATAGTCATGCTAGTCTTTAAGCCTGGTGACCTGGTTATGATTCACAACGACCACAAACAAAATAAGCTATCTCCAGAATGGACTGGGCCTTTTGAAATAGCATCAGAATTTTCGAACAATAATTACAAGATATTAGTCAACAACAAAGAAATAAATATACATGTAAATCGATTGAAGCCCTATTGTAAACGTTGAATACTTGTCACAGGATGAGAGTGAGGGAGCTCGTGGTCCTTTTTATTGCCACCGCAACCGTTGTTGGTGACTTGACAACCACTTCATTAAAAGGATCAACAATATATTCGGAACATATTGGAACAGCGCAAATTTACCATGAGCAATGGAGGCTCGTCATAGGGATCGACATGAATCAGATTCATGAACGCTATATCAAACTCAATGATATTTTCACTGAAACAATTATTGCTTGCCAGCATTGTGGCGAGAGACTTGAGATGAGAGTCCTCGAGCAACGTTTAGTACGATTGGATGCCTTGAGAAACATCCTTGGAAGCATATTGCATGAAACGACATTTCGAAAAAAAAGAGGATTAATTAATGCTATTGAGGGTTTGTCCAAAGTGTTATTTGGAACCCTTGATCAGAGCGATTTAGACTACATCAATAAAGAATTCGACAAACTCTATGAAGATAATAAAGTATTGGCAAACAGTATATCTAATCAAACCAAAATCATTAAAGTCATGTTGAACTCGGAAAGTCAAGCTCTTACTGCCCTTACTGAACAGAGCAAAGAGAATGTTAAAAATTATCAACTTATTCTTAAGGCTTTGAATAATCAAACAAAAGACATTTTCCTAAATAACCAATTGAGTATTTGCACCCTGATCTTGGATGAACTAAATACCGACATAAACATGATACTTGATGCTGTGAGCAGCGGAAAGAAAGGAATTATCCACTCTCAGCTGTTGACTCCTACTATCCTAAAGAATAGCATAGCGGATTTCGAAAAAACCTATCATACGAATTACCCAATCCCAAACATTGAAACGAACTATGGACACATAATTGACATTTCCGAATTGACCGTACAAATACAAAAAATGCGACTAGTATATATACTCCGAATTCCCCTTCCCGAAATGGAAGAATGGAGACTGACCAGACTTATCCCTGTACCTTATAAGATCAATGGCCATTTTTTGGGAATATTACCACCAAATGAATACGTATTGCTGAGCACCCCAATTGTCTCATATGTTCCTATAGAAAAGGTGCAAATCGATAACTGTAAGAAAATATTTTCTCACTATATATGCAGGCGGGATCAACCAACATACTTGATTGCTGAAACCAGTAATTGTGAAACATCCATTCTGAAAAACCAAAATAATCCCATTAATCAATGTAACATCTCACCATTTTTTGTAAAAACGTTAACATACATACCATTAACCGACAGAAAAGCATATATATTAATTCCATGTGAAACCGTCAAAATCCAATCGTTTTGTGATGGAAACTCTTCTCAACTTGAAATAAGCGATCCCATTCTCATAACATCTACAAGCGATTGCACTCTCCTTACGAATGGAGCTCTGATGAAATTGCGTCGGTCCAGCGAGGTTCGTCGAGACTTCACGTATAATAAAACTGTCGAATTTCCCTTTGATGCTGTTGACCTGCACCTACTAAATGAAAAATTGATACCTCTCCAAAATGAGATCCATCCGCAGCTAATGAAAGATATCGGACTAAAGCTTGACGATGTCGAAAGGTCCTTAAATACAGTCAGACAAAACCGACGCACAAAATCATGGACAGAGACTGCCTCAAAAACACTAACATATTTAGGTTATGTAAGCATGGCAATAGTTTGTCTAGGATTAATGTATAAGTGTGGTATACTGGGCCTGTTATCTCGATGTACGCCCAGCATCTGTATAAGTCTGTTTTGTCTACAAAATACTATTAATAATAGAAATCAAACCCCTGTTGTGCGATATGTAAGGGAAGAAATCCCAGAAAGTAGACACCAGCTAGAAGCCCGAAGACGGCTCTCGCATTCTGCTGAAAGTGTAACACCCAGCGAAAAATTACGCCTTTCGGGTCTAAGGCGAATCTAGAAGGGGGAGTGTAATACATATATCGGCAACCCTTATTCAAAACCGTGCAGAGAATTCTGATTGATGGATGTCGCCAGATGGTAGCACTTTACGTTCCACCCTATAAGAAATGCCCAGGGATTTCTGTCGCTTCTCATGTGGATTCGCCCAACCGAATCCCCTAGTATTAAGAACTTACGATTCCTACCACGCGACAGCACTCTGCATGTTCCCCTTACTAGGTTCCCCTACTCTAAACTTCTAGCTATAAGACTACTATAAAAACTCGCGCGCTGCCTAATGGAGCGTCTTTTTCCGCACGAAATTTGAAATGGAAAGATTGATGTGTATTCTTAAATAAACATTTATTAAACTACGAGTTGTTCAAATTTACCCCGTGACAAACACAAAGCCTCCTCAAATTTCGCACGCGTCAGCACGCGCTGCTGACGCAGGAATACCGCGGCGTAGTCTTTCTGAAATCACGCCATACTCTCGAATATGCGTGTGATTAATGGAAAATTCCGTGTTCCCACCACCGAGGTTCCGAGGAACCTCGGCGCGCGATACGGAATCGATACAACGGCAGTTCTGATCTAGACTCTGATCAGAGAAAGACTCCGCCGCGTGCCCGACGTTGGGAAGTTAGACCGGGAATAGGCCGCGGTTCTTAATAGAAAACCGAAGTGTTGGTGAAATCTGGCTCTTCGCGGCAACCCGAAACCGGGGATAAATCGTCCGGCGTTAAGCAATTTTGATAACTTGTTTTATATCATTTAATCATTATTATTCGCTTCATATCGTTCAGTATATCCGATCGACTTATTATATTACTATTAGAGTTGGTTTACATATTATCGGACAATAGTTTATCATTACCAGGAATCTGTGTTTTGCGAAACAATAGAGACTATAAGTGTAGATAATAAGTGATTTAATAAGAGTGCGTCGACCTGCGAGGAAACCCCAGCAATTGTAAGTCGACGACTATTATTATTATTATTACCAATATTTTTTGTATTTTTCCTTCTTGATGCATCGAATTGGGTGCAATAAATCGATATAGATATTCATTTGTTCCAACCCAAATTCTCGACACCCTCCTCTCTCCCCAAGTTCCGAAGGGATAACGGGCCTGTATAGGACAAGCGGCGATCCATGTCCTTTCGATGCTTCCGCACGCCATACCTGAATATCTCTCTCTATCTCTCAGAATTCTTTATTATTACAGGGCGCCTTCTGTGCTCTGTTGGTAGCAGCCATTCTACCAATTTGGCGAATCAGCGCAGCTAATTCATAACAAATTTTGGTGGCAGCGGTGGGATACGCTGTATTATCCTAAACCACGGTTCTTGTGAAGACATTGGTGTCGAGAAAATTACGTCGATTTTTGTTTTCCCTATTTAAGATTAGGCTAGAGAGTCTTTTTCCTCGACCTTGTAAGAAGGGAAACTCTTAAAGTCTATTCGAATTTCCTTTTTAATCGTTCGACGCCTCCACTCGTTGTACGACATATATTTTTTTTTACTCGCTAACAATTTTTGTAATTGTATTTTTATTTTTTCTCTCTTTCCTTCCGGAATTTAATTCAACCGGTCGTCGTTCTTTCATCCGGTTCCACGTAAGTAATAATCCCGGATCCATCGTCCAACGATAACCAAGAGGCGTCAGATATGTTGGCCGCCCTTTCGCAATCCATGTCGGCCATCACATCCATGATAGGGGGGTTTAGCATGCAAACGCGACTATTCTGAATCCCCGAATTCGACGGACGTAACGTGCCCCTACGAGATTTCCTCCAAATCTTACGAAGTTCAGCCTCTTAAATCTCGCGAGAATTAGAACCGGAGCTGGTTGTTGGGATTCTCAATCGGTTGCGAGGCACCGCGCGATCGTGCCTAGAAGGACAAACAGTTGAAACTATCGATAACCTGATAGACGCATTAAAACGAGGTCTATCGCGTTCACGAAAATATGCCGATTGCATGGCCGAAGTTATGCGATTGCGGCTACAACCAGGGGAAAACGCGCAGGGCTTGTATAACCGCACCCTAGCTCTCACCAGCGTTGCTCGAAGCTCTTTCAAAGCTGATTACGGTTACGAATTCCTGAATACTGCTCCCGACATGTCCGCCGATCAAGCGCTACTTGCTTTTCGGAGAGCCTTGCCGCCTAGTATTTCGAAGATAATTACAGCCTGTCGCCCGAAGTCCCTCGAAGACGCATACGACCTCGCGATGGAACTAACTGATTGCGACGAATTCGCGAGCTCTCGAGCAGGGTTCCCAACTCGTCCGTGGGGAGCTATGTGACCAGGGCCGTAGCATTATAGTACCGAACAAAAAATTATAGTACTTTTTAAAAATGTTAATAATGCAATAAAATCACGAAATATTATTATTATAAGTATATTAAACAAAGATTATCAACTTTTTTTTCGTTAAAATTTGTATTTAATTGGGTGAATAATAAGTATAATAAAATTATATAGGATACACTAGTAGGAGAAATAAATTCAAAATTAATATTTTTTCCAATCCATCCACAGATTCATAGAGTATTTATTTATCATTTCACACACTTTATATTATAACATTTATATCACATAACTGAATGTTTTTTCCAGTTCAGTTTTTTTTTATGTTTTTGATAGATTCTTTTTAAACATAAATACTTGGCATCTTTTTCTTACAGCTTTGGACTTATCATTTCGCACACTTTATATTATAACATTTATATCACATAACTGAATGTTTTTTCCAGTTCAGTTTTTTTATGTTTTCTAGAGATTCTTTTTAAACATAAATATTTGGCATCTTTTTCTTAAGATTTAAACTTTTGCTTATAAAAATTGATAAAAAATAAACTTTGGCTTATAAATTATGCGGCATGACCACATCATTTTCGCTATTTAATGCAGATTCCGTCGCTGTCGCTTTTGACTTGGGTTCAGTCGATTCAGGATAAAGTGACGATGTAGTCATACGACGATACTCTTCTTCAGTTGGTTCAAAATTAATGCAATCTGATTGCACTCTCTGTTTAGCCAAAAAAATACCATTGACAGTAGATGTTATCAACTTATTTCGAGTCTTGGTTTTTATTAGGTTGACTCCACTGAAAACGCGCTCACAATCTGCATTGGAGTGAGGAAGAGACAAAACGTTTAACGCGAATTTGGACAGATTTTCGAAACCAATAAAATTCTCATCACCGCGACCGCTGTGTAGTAATTTGTGCCAGAACATGTCGATATCGTCGTTAACACTCATATCACTGGGAAGCTCAAAATTGGGCAATTGTCGCCACTCATCATCAATATTTTGATATTGCTCTGGCGTTACGACTCGAGGTAATGACTCCATTAATGGCAATAAACTCGGTGTACTGGTCCTTGTTTTCTGAAGAATGGCTTTTGAAGGATTTAGCACAGCCAAATTTTGCATTAACGGATCGTGGAAATCAAATCTTGATTTTATCTGTGCACAACCGGTGACTAGGAATTTAATGCAGCCCTTCAAAAAGTCATTCTTCAACTCATCGTTTTGACGATACTCCGGTTTGTTGAAAAAGGTTGTTACGTCCACGCCAAGATAGATCTGTTGAAGAGGTAAAAATCGAGCCGAGTTTGATGGGTCAATTGCGTGTAACGGTGTTTTATCGATATAATCCGCTGTCATATACGATTTCAATAGATCTTGATACGTCAAACGAACTGCATCATGCATCACGGTAATGACTGGTTTTGCAGACTGAAACAGCTGATTTAATTTGGTAAATTTTGGCAAGACCCACTTTAAAAACAAATAATATAATTTGATGAGTGGATTTTTTAGAGAATTCAAAATCAACTCAACTGCCAGTAACCTCTCACTGTATACTTTTTCCATGAAAAAGAGAATCAGAGCTTCCCATTGTTCGAGTAATCTCGATACAACTGCGTTTAACGAGAGCCAACGAGTTTGCGAAGGATGGAGAAGTTTGTGGATCTTGAGATCTAAGAACGTTTGAAACTCTTTCAGTGCGAATTGTCTTTTAGCACTAGCTTTAAAGAAGTTATAAACTTCGTGTGCCAAATCTTCACAGGCTCGGGGCAACTCTTTACATGCATTACTTGCGCATAAATGCAATGAATGACAAATGCATTTTAAAATCGTTATATTAGGGCATAAATCCCTGAATCGACTCGCCACCGAATTACCGCTGCCCATCATCGTGTTGCAACCATCCGAAGCAAATCCGATGACGTTTGCGAAGTCCACGCCCTGGGCATCAAATGTTTTTTTGAGACAGTTGAATAGATGTTCCGCACTTGCTGATTTCGCGTTATCTCCATCATTGAATACTTGACAGAGTTCCCAGAAACGAGAGACGACTTTTCCCATCTCAGGATCGTAGAATCTGGAAAATTGATACATTCAATATTAGGTTTGTTCTTTTTCGGCGAACTCCCCAGAAATCCCTGCACTAGTTCAGTAAGTATACACTGAACGTATACCTATACTTACTGAACTAGTGCAGGGATTTCTAGGGAGTTCGCCGAAAAAGAACAAACCTAACATTTGTATAACCATGAAAAGAGTTTTTCGAATGATGTGATAAATGCTTTACCTGACAACGATACACATCGTTTTTATTGCTGATATGTCGGTTGATTCGTCAATCAAAATACTGAAAAACCCACTTTTCAATTTTGCACTGAGGTGATTTTTTTCAGATTTACCAACGACGTTTGTGATTATTGCAGTTGCCTTAGTCGATTTTAATTGTATCGATTGCGCAATTTTCGAGTCTGGGAAACAACTTTTGATTAAAGGGGTTAGATGGTCAACAGTAGTCATCGGAAGGTTGTGATCGACAAGAAATCCGCAGAGTTTTATCTCCGCTCGTTTGACTGATTGCGTCTGTTTATTCTCAACAGTCGGCTCGGTGAATGCTGTGATAGTTTTTTGATTTCGGACTGTGCCAATTTTAGCGAGATGAGTTCGACTTTTTGCGTGATTGCGTATTACCGCCAATTCTGCGGTCATCGTCAAAGAACATAGAGTACACTTGGCTTTGTACTTATTGCTTGGATCAGGGCTAAGCCATGTCCTGAAATCACTCTCATTTGTCCAAACGTTTCGAAATTTTTGGGGACGTCGCGTGTCAACCCTAACCTTCTTCCGGGGGGGCGTACTGGGAGTATTTTCTTCAATCTTATCCCTATCCATTACGATACGCGTGCGTACTTACATTTAATTGTACGAATGATAAGAAAGTACTTATTTTAATTATTTTTTTATGCACTAGGAATGACGGTAGGAACTGGCGGGAAGCGGGAAGCGGGGCGCTCAAATCAACACTAACGCGCCTGCGCCCGAACCGTGCATGTCAGCGCCCTCGCAATAATGTGGTTAAAAACCACATTATGGTGAATGGCGCTGACAATTTTTTTGCCTGGTGCGAAAAGGTTTGAATACATTTCTTTAGAAAAGTATTAAAAATGTTTTCTTTCGAAAAGTATTAAAGAATTTTGTCGTACCAGTTTTTGTATTACAAAAAAAACTTCTTTTCAGACAAACTTCCAAATTATAGTAGATCTTCGTCACATAATGAAAGTTCTATGTTACATAGTACGAAGTTCATATTTATGTGACATCTACTATAATTATGTGACGGTTGGGAACACTGCTCTCGAGGTACCGAACAGCTTGCTCTGGTTGTGCGAAGCGACCATCCAAAGAGCCCGTCGTTATCGCGAGGAGAACCCGAGCCGCGCTTCGGGTGTCAACGCTCCCCCTCCCCGCGGAACCGCGACGCTAGTCCGGCAAGGCGAAATATACTCAGATCCGATACGAACCCTAACCCTTCAATAACTAACATCGAGCCGTCGAAGGTCCCCGTCGGAAATGACTCGGGTTGTGACCGACAATATTATTGCATCCGAGATACCGGGTGCGCCTGTTGTCCGTGGACCGATTGAACCCCTAGACAAAAACGAAAAACTGGCAGATGTGGTCAGCGTTATTGGTGTGCACGCAACGGAGGCTGTACCTGCTGTCCTTGGACAGAGTGCGGGCTACGAGCTGCCCGTAACGCGAGGAATGCTTCCACGGAAGCCCGACCTGAAACCCCCCGAACACAATCTCCCGAAACTTTAAACTTCCCGGGGGCTCGTCGCGCCGCGGCGACGGGGCAAACAAAACCGAGCGAAGCCCTCCAGTAGCGCAATTCTGTAACTCGTTATAAGAATAACGATTCGGAACGTTATCATTGCGATAACGAATTTTGCTCCGCGTAACGACACTCCCACAACGACGGTTCGATTCTGTACCTACCAATAGCGATGCTTTGACGTTACCGCGGTACGATTCTGCAACTACGAATAGCAAGCGACGTGATATTTTATAACTCGCTATGTTGTCGTTATGAGCTCATAATGACAAGTTTCGGTTCGTTATTTACCGAGACGCTATTATAAGCACTGTCATTTTGTATACGACGTTTAGCGAAGTTTGTGGTTATCCATATCAAAATATGTCGGTAAGGTATCGCTATGGCTCGAGCGGATAGCGATGCTTGGTAACCCCCTCGATATGCCATAACGACCATTGTGAATTATTAGCTCGTAAATTATTATCTTTTAATACACGCTAAAAAAAAGTGACAAATAATTACGGCGTTTGAAACAACAGGTAAATTAGTAAATAAGTTTGATTTCGTAGTAATCAACAATCATCTTAAAAACATTTATTTTAAACCAACTTGTTAAATAAATTTTGTTATTTTCTATAAGACAGGAAGATTACCTATATGTAAGTATTTCTCCGAAGAAAAACCACAAAGTTGTTTAAATACAATAACTAATTTCTTTTTTTAAGTAGATATCATCTAACAACAAACATCACTTAGGTGTCCCCCTCCGATTTTGGTGAAACTTTGGTATGTGCTAGAGTATCGAAAACTAAGCGGCACGTATTTTTTTTATCGGCGGAAAAACGGTTTTAGGGGGTCAAACAAACCCTCAAAAATGGTGTTTTTTTTTTAATTTTGCGGCGATAACTTTTTAACCGTACGTGATATTAAAAAAATTCAAATTGCAACAACCCTTATTTTTTTATGTACTATACATTGGAGACGAGAGCCATACAAATAACAATAAATTTCATATTGTTTATTGCAAAATTCGAATTTTTTCATACGTATGAGAGTTTTTCCTCCGAGAATTTTTAATCGCTTGAGATGTAAATTTGCATACACGTGGAGAATGGAAAATTAGCGAATACATATTTTTTGTTTTTCCGATATCTTTCAATTAAGGGGTTGTAACTACCCTTCGATTTTTGAGGCAAGGGCATCGTATACTCAGCTAGCATTATGTAATTCCGGGGTAAATTCTCGTCATTATTGACGTTTGTGTGCATGTTTGTAAATACCCCCGCCCTCGCCGCTCCCAAACAAAAAATGAAGGGGCGAACCACCCTTGTATTTATCTTTCCCCCACCCTCTATGAGAACGAGATGGATCTAATTGAAAGAAACTTGTTCTATTTTTATGGTAACAGAAAAATGTAGTTGGGGTGTTTTTGCAATTTTTCCAAATAGCAACTTTAAGGGGGTAAACTACCCTCTACCCGAACTTTCCTACCGGGGTCCTCTTTCCCATTTAACACGTCTTGGGCGATTCAAAATATTTCTAACAACTCCGAATCGACGTTTCCTCATGTTGCGAACTCAATATGAGACCCTGATCGTGAGAGGGTAATCGAACCCCTCTCTATTATCCTTTTCATTGGCGATATAAAAAGGTGCCGCGCTATTTTGATGAATATGGTTTTGGATACCTGTGGATATTTCACATTAGTCTCTAATGGATTAATCTTTATTAATCTCTAATGGGTATTTTGCATTAATTTCAACAGAGGCCGGGGAAGGGGGCCGTCGAGATCTGTCTCTTACTCCTCACCTTTCTAATGTTTATCAGAAACATGTTGTCTATACGCGCACGGATAAATACTTTTTCCCCTTACTTTCTTTAATGAGATAATTTGTTTCATTTAAAGAAAAAAATGCACACATAGAGATGCATTCCCGGTGTTATAGAGGGTGGGGGAAAGATAAATACAAGGGTTGTTCGCTACTCAATTTTTTGTTGGGGGCGGAGGGGGGGGGGGGGTTGTTTACAAACAAACACACAAACGTCAATAATGACGTGAATTTACCCCGGAGATTACACAATACTAGCTGAGTATACGATGTGCTTGCCTCAAAAATCGAAAGGTAGTTACAACCCCTTAATTGCGAGATATCGGAAAAACAAAAAACGTATATTCGCTAATTTTCCATCCTCCACGTGTATCCAAATTTACATCTCAATCGATTAAAACTTCTCGGAGGAAAAACTCTCATACGTATGAAAAAATTCGAATTTTGCAATAAACAATATGAAATTTATTGTTATTTGTATGGTCCTCGTCTCCAATGTATAGTACATAAAAAAATAAGGGTTGTTGCAATCTGAATTTTTTTAATATGTCGTACCGTTAAAAAGTTATCGCCGAAAAATGAAAGAAGCTCATTTTTGAGGGTGTGTTTCATCCACGAAAATCGTTTTTCCGCCGATAAAAAAAAAATACGTGTCGCTTAATTTTCGATACCCTACCACATACCAAAGTTTCAACAAAATCGGAGGAGGACACCTAAGTGATGTTCCTTGTGAGTAGCATTTCAATTACGTTTTTTTATTTATTTCGTATTTTTATTAAGAAGTATAGTTAGAGTTGCGCGCGAGTCCATGCGCGCCACAGTCACGAGAATTAAAAAATCTACGAAGTTTTCCTCCAATTTAACATCCAATGGGATAACAAAAAGTCGCTATTAAACGTTATCGATATCGAAAGGAAGTTACGTATTGGACAAATATTTCGTACGGTGGTTACACTTATTGTAAAAACTGTAATTTTCTGATTACACTTGCCGATCACATGCTGATTACACTTACCGTAAAAGCTGTAATTTTCTACAATTTTATTCAATACTTCCTAGATTTTGAAATTCCCGCCACTCGGTGGAGCGCATGAAGACTCGAGAAACCCGCAAGTTTTCTCCATGGCGACGCGCGAAAAACAGTTTTATTTATTCGTGGTTCATTTTACGAATAAATGAAATATTGTAAATCATAATTTTCAAATTGTGCTTTACAAACATTTTCACCATGGCCTCAATTTTGAAGTAAGTACATTCTCTAGCAGTCAAACGGTATACATAATATATGTTATGTATTTAATATATGTTATGTATTATTTTTGTATGCATCATTTTGTGAATTAAAGGTCCTTATCGTTCATGTGAATGTGAATCAAATTTTTTGGCTTTTAAGTTTAAATTTATTTTTTCTAGCTACAAACAAAAAAGACAGGCGAAGGCTACGCCCGCTCAACTGGATTACATGGTCGACTATTTTATTGAAAATCCCCATGTGGCAACCGGGAAATTCAAGTCTCTGCAGGGAAGATCGGATCTAACCGCATCGTGGGAACACCTTGTAAATCAATTAAATAGGATGGGTAAAGGTGGAAGGACGAAAGATGTGAAGTCGTGGAAGTCAGTAAGTTAATCGGCATTTTTTATCTCAAAAGACAATTTGTTATATACAAATATTATATTTTAATTATGCCACCTCAAGAAAATTGTGTGATTTGTTATTATTAATATTACAACTTGGTTTGCAGACGTGGCGAGACAATAAGAGCCACGTGTCGCAAAAAGTAGCCAAAATGCGCTCAAATAGGGCAGCGACTGGAAATGTTGGTGGTCCTCCAGCTAAACTGACCGATCGGGAAGAAAAAATTTTGGGCATTATTGGTTACGAATATGTCGAAGGAGTGGAATGCCCGGATGCCTTCCCAGAAGAACAGGTAATTTTTTTGTTTGCATTGATCAATCTAAATATCAAAAGTTATTAAATCATAGCACGTAATTTGTTTGGGCAACAATTATTTCAGTCAAACGCTTTCGAACTGTTGGTCGAGGGAGAGGAAGTTCCCATGAATATCAATGGCCGCAACTTGATATTGCCAGACAGTCCTGAAAGCAGTGCCATCGACGATGTTAGTAAGTAACTGTTTTTAAATATGTTATGTCAATCATTACTTATTAATTAATTGTTAATCACGTGTCATATCACTCAATTGACTTTCTTTTGAACGTACGAATATTGACAAATTTTAATGTCATAGAGGCACTCGAGGAAGGTCCTGCTCTCAACCTCGAGAGCGACCATCAAATATTAACAACAACAGCTGCTTCATCAGAAGCTGGCCCAAGTGGTACGCTCCGGAATGCCCATAGAAGAGTACCGAGAGCCAAAAAGCCAAGTAAGTATGAGCAAATCGTTACTCCATTTGTTTCGTACATAATACAGAAGCATGTACGAAATGTTGGTTTAATCTTTCAGGTCGCGAAAGGTTTTGCTCAAGATTGGAGAATTCGCGCAACGATTTTGCAATCCTGGCTGGGCGACAAATTTCATGCATGGAGGTATTTATTATCAAAATTTCCTTAAAATGTGTCTTCATCGTACATATCACACTTTGTACAATGAACTGTACGTCAAAATTAAATGAAAAAAAATTCCTTTACGCAGAAAATGGCGGAAACAGATAGGCAGCGGAACGAGATTTTGCAGATGCTCATAAAGTCACAACAAGCGCGAGATACAGTGCTCGAAAAATTAGCAGTATCCATAAAAGATTGCGTGGAGTATTTAAAAAAATAGAGGTATATTTTCAAATCAAAATTGTTAATGTTGCTATATATTAGCCAACCCGGCAAACCCCTCTCAGAGAAAAGTGTATATAATCTCGATATTATTCTTCTTCACAGTGGGATCAACGATGTTCAGTTTTTCAATGGAAACATCAAGATTTTAGACATAGTGTTGCAAGAGTTTGAAGTGAACTGAAATATAATATGAACAAAATAATACCGTCTTTTTATTTTTCAAAATTAGACCACAAGTTAATCCTCATCACTTAATCCTAAAATTCAAACGAAAATACGAGGTGAGAAAATACGAGGTGACTTCAACGTCCTTCGGGACGTTCAACTGAACGGTGGAACCATTCGCAGCGTCCTCGGTTTGCGCGGGACTTCCAACCCCGACGTCACTCGCCATGATGCACAAAATTAATAATATTGTTAATTTTGTTAAGTTTGTGCCTCATGGCGAGCAATGTCGGGGTCGAAAGTCCCGCGCAAACCGAGGGCGCTGCGACAGGCTTCACCGATCGGTTGAACGTTCCGGAAGACGATCGAAGAGGGCGAAATCGAGAGTAACATGAACAAAACAAACAAACATAAACGAAACAAAATTAACAATAGTTTAATTTTGTTCATCTTGTGCATCGCGTAAGTTGGGAAATCTTTCCCTCATTATATTTTGCTGTACTCGCTGAGCCAGAGCGCGTAGTCCTCGTTGATGCAATTCTTCATTACGGTTCATCGGATCAACATTATGGTGATTGTGATCAGCAGCTATCGCTGCTGGTTGTTCGCCACCTTCATTATTTAGCCGCAGTTGCACTCGTATGTTGTGCAAAACTGCACACGCATTAACGATTTTTGCGGCAAATGCTGGCTCGTACAGCAAGACATGCTGGTACGATAGACACCTCCAAACACATTTAAAAACTCCAAAAAATCGCTCCACAACGTTTCTTGCTGTACACAATTGTCGCGTATATTGAAACTGTCGCGTGCCTTCGGGAAAATTGGCCAAAGGAGTTAACAGCCAAGGTTCCAACGGGTATCCAGCATCACCTAATGGAAAATGTATTGATTTTTGAAAATACACTAAATATATGATATATAAAGTTCAAACTGTACTTATGCAATTGTGAAATTGTAAAAATTGTAAAAGTGAAATTCAAAACAATGCATTACTGCTGTGCCTGCGTTGGTGACAATTCCATCGCAGTTGATCTTAGTGAATTTTCCCCAGTTTGAACTACGCTTAGGCTACATATGCTATGTAAGCTTTGCCCTCTATGCAGAAAGAAAAATGTACTGCTTATTACTGCGCTTGGTCAAAACTCTAGCGCAGTCCAAACGAGAACATTTTTTTTAGTTCAACTGCACTTGGTTAAACCCCAAGCGTAGTTAAATCGGCAGCATTATGTTTAGTTCAATTGCGCTTATCAATTATTATATATAATTACAACACAAGTCTATAAGCAGCGTAAACGCAATTGGCAAGAAAACAAATTTACTATTAATGACTACGCTTCAGCAGATTTTAACCAAGCGCAGTCGTTAAAAATAATTTTTCTTCACTTTCAAGTGCGCTAATGCAGCATACACATTCAGGCAAAATAAACTATAATTATTAACAGTCGTACTTGTTATTTTTCTCCATTTTATTTGTTAAATATTTATAGCTTTTGAGTAGAATCATACAGTTTTTTTACTTACTCTCTTAGAGTAAATCATAACTCACCGATTAGCCAAGTTCTTCGTTCTCCTCGGTTATAATGAAATTCCATGGCTCGTCGAATAGGTGATACGCTCCAAACGTACGCATCATTTCGATCGCCTGGATACCGTGGATTTATGTTTAATATTTTAAGATCTGGGTCAACCATCTGAAGCACAAATAGGATAATGAAAATCTTGACTATAAATATTACACTAGTAATATAGTATATACTCGCTATGATTTTATAGATGATAATAGTTTTTTCAAATTAGTCAGAAGTACTTGAATTCAGTGATGTGCGAAACGACATAAAATTACAAAAAAAGTTATAACAAATTTTCATCCGAAGATGATACATTATACGGCATTTTCTCATAATTTCGCTTGAAATTCACGTTTATAATTTTTCTTACCATTTTTTGTAATTCCTAATTAAATTTCAAGAAAAATGGTACAATTATAAGAAATTATTTAAAAAAAAATGGAAATAAAAACAATCTGGAAAAATATTTCTACTAGTTATACGTACTGCTTGCACATTCAAGGAATGCCGGCCGTGATGGTTAACGAATGCCTCCTCATGTTGCGATGGGGCAATTATGTGTACATATGTACAATCAATTGCGCCCATAGCACCTTCAAATGGCTGCGGAGCATTTGAAAACTTTTCTCTTGCTCGCTGTCGATCGATGGCAGTCATCGGAAACTTCACTAATCGACGTAGCAAGCGCCGATTAATAGCTTCCGTGACTGCGTGCAGGCAACGACTTGTTGACGACTGGCTCACATTCAGTTCTTGTTGGTTACCGACACTCCGTTGATAACAACCTTGCGCATAAAACCGTATGGCGACCAGTACCTGTGAAAATCATTTCATCATTGAGAGGTTCATTGTAAACAAATTTACTCAATGACACGATATCTTTAAGGATTACCCACAGTCAAATGATACTTAAACAAGGTGATTTTTATGGATTTTTTCTGAGGTCGTATTTAAATATTTTTGCGATCACACAAAATTTCCTGGTCTGAACCATCGGAAATAAAGAAAAGTCGAAGGGGTTCGCTCATATCTTGTTTGTTAATGACTATTTTTTAATACAGAAAATACTGTAATATCTCGAAATGTATACTAAATGAACAAAGAAAGATTGATTACATAATATTTAAAAATGACCTCAGAGAGAAAAAATTATTAAGAAACGCCTTGTTTGAGTACCATCTAACTACGGGTAGCCGGGTCAGAAAATGCAATATTTTCCAAATTTACCTTGATTTCTGGGCTTAAACCAATGACTCGCTCTCTCTGTAAGTCGGCCCGCAATGCATGGACGAGATTCAAGACAGTATCTTGAGGCAGGCGATAAAGGTTTATGAATTCCTCTTGTGGTAGCTCAAAAGGATTCTGAGCATCTCGCAGCCGCCTTGTTTCCACACGACGTTCGAGTCGACGTAATCTTTCTTCGAGAAAATGTAGATCCCAAGCGAGGTATTCCAGAGCCATGGTCGTCAATTGCAAACACCTATACGTATACTTTTTACAATTAGTAAAAATACAAAATAAATAAAAGATGCAATTATAATGCTACTCAGACGATAGCTACATAAAAAAAAAAATTGGTGATCTATCTAAACAACTTTGTGGTTTTTATTCGAAGCAATACTAAAATATAGATTATATTCATTCCTTATAGAAAATTAAAAAAAAATTATTTAACAAGTTTTTCTAAAACAAAGTTTTTAGAATAATTATTGATTACTACGAAATATAACTTACTAACATACCTGTTATTTCGGACGGCGTAATGATTTATCACTTTTTTTACAAGGGTTATAATTTACGTTGGGCTGTCACAATGGTCGTTATGACGTATCGAGGGGGTCGCTATGTCCACTCGAGCCGTATCGACACCTTAGCGACGCATTTCGGTATCGATAACAACAAAACTCGCTAAATGCAGTGTACAAAATCGTAGTCGTCGTTATAATAGCGTCTCGGTAAAAAACGAAACGAAAATTGTCGTTATGAGCTCATAACGACAGCATAACGAGTTACAGAATTGCGCTACAGGGAGGTCGGAGAGTAACCTTCCAAAAGTAAACTCCTTAACTATCACGGGCGCCGATAAAATGACAAACATGTCATCGGACTCGCACGATTCCTGCGAGACGCCTGTCGTCCGATTATCCGCGCCAGAGCTCCTATTAGGTATGGACAACTTCTTCTGTGATACGGGATCGGCATTAAATTTCATTAAGAGATAGATAGATAGATAGATAGATAGCCATTTTATTATACCTCGCCTATTAGGCTTTGCGTATAAAAGGGTGAGTACAGTGTGTCCAGACTTTATAACAATATAAATAGACCAGACAAAATATACAATAATAATAATAATAGTATGCTAACTTCTAATACACTAGTAAACTAAGTACAGGTAACTAGGGTGAAATAAAATACAATAACAGAAGAACAGTAATAATAACATAATAATAATGACATAGCGATGGAGTGTAGTGTAGTGCACCGTGAGCAACTCGACCGAGTTATTCACGAGGCATTTTGGTCAAGAATATAACTGAACAGCGCAAGTCGAAAGGAGTCGGCAGAGGTTATATTCCGAATTCGGACAGGTAACGCGTTCCACGTGCGCGTTGCTGACACGAGTGTCGATTTCCGAAAGCACTCAGTCCTGACTAGGGACGACGAGGCTCGATGGGTCTGTGGCGCCACGGAGCGCAGCAGAGCGGCCGCTAACAGTGCAGTGCGTTACCAATGACCGAGCAAATGACGGCGGTGCCCCGGTCTGCAGTGCACGATAAGTAAACAGACCGAGGAAGTAGTGTCTCCGCTGCGTGATTTTCAGCCATCTAAGTCGCGTATAGTGTGGCGTGATATGCTCGTATTTTCTGACCCCCAGCACAAAGCGGACGCAGGCGTTGAGCGCGCGTTGGAGGCGCAGTTCTTCAGTGGCCGTTATGTCACCGAGAATAATTGAGCAGTAGTCGAATAGTGGAAAGATGAGCGCAGTTACCAGATGACGTCGGAGGTCGGTGGTGAGAGCATGCCCGTTCGCTCTAAGCTGGTACAGTGTCTTGTACACTCGGCTACATATCGACGTGACATGCTCACGCCAACACAGTGTGGGAGTGATGAGGCATCCAAGATTTTTGATGAGCGACGCGTATGGGACTGCGATGTTTCGAACGGTCACTGCGACTGGGTGAGAGGTCCCGATGGTATTCACATACCGAGCTGAGCCGAGGATCATAGCCTGGGTTTTGGCAGGGTTCAGTCGGAGAGTATTTCTGTCGGGCCAGTCGCAGATCCGAGCAATGTCCTCGTTGATACCCGCGACGCAGTCATCTAGTTGACCCGGATCACAGTGGGCGTAGATTTGTAGGTCATCGGCATACTTCACCACTGAGCAGTTCTGGATTACCATCCCTAAGTCCTCGACATAGAGGGCGAAGAGTGCGGGACCAAGAACGGACCCCTGCGGCACTCCTGAGGTAACCGTAGCCCATGATGACATGCCGCCGGGTGTCCGGACGGCCTGGGTACGTCCGGAGAGATAAAATTGAAACCACAGAAGTGCTGAGCGCGAGAGGTTCAGGCGTGAGAGTTTGTGGAGCAGGATGTTGTGGTCCACTGTGTCGAAGGCCTTGGAGAAGTCAAAGAGAACAAGGACCGTGACTTGGCGTCGGTCAATGGCGTGCCTGACTGAGTCCAGGACTTTGACTAATGCCGCCTGCGTTGACCCGCCCTCGACGAATCCGAACTGGTCCGGGTCACATCTGGCCGTGCGATGGAGGTAACGAGTGAGGTCCTCGTGAACTATGCGCTCCAGAACCTTGGATATGACGCAGAGGAGCGAAATCGGCCTGTAGTCCGACGAAGCAGCAGGTTTAGCGATCTTAGGAATCGGCGTAATGAAGGAGCGCTTCCAGGCAGACGGAAAGGTAGACGAGGTGAGCGAGCAGTTAAATAAGTCTAGCAAAATATGAAGTAGAGGTTCGACACAGAGTTTGATGAGGAAGCTGGGTAGGCCATCTGGTCCGGTGACGTAGGACGATTGTAATCGAAGTGAGCGGCGAAGGGATTCCGGAGTGACATGGGCGAAAAAGAATTGGGCGTCGTCGAAAACCGGTGGAAAGAGCAAGGACGCAGGGGGTCTGATCGTCGATTCGACGTAGACGGAGGCGAAGAAGGTGTTTAGCTCCTCAGGGCGTATTGAGATGGCGGGAGACGTCTTACAAGGGACGATTCCAAGCCGCCTCAAGTCAGCCCAGAGTGTTCTAAGCCCAGTGTGCCGGGAGAGACGTTCTGAGACGTATGAGGCACGTGCCTCACGCAGTACCATTCTTGCTCGTCGCCGCAAATTCTTATACTCCTGGTGGTCCGCTGAGCTACGCGTGCGCCTGTACCTCCTGTTGGCACGATTCCGTGTTTGAATTAATTCTCGTACCTCAGGCGTCATCCATGGTATGGGAGGTCGACGTGGTGCGTACAGATGGAACGGCGCAAATGTATCGAGCAACCCGGTGAGAGCGCAGTTGATGAGCTCCACTTTTTCGTTTGCATCAGCAGATGAGGCAGCAGAAGACCAGTCGATGGCTGTGAAACCCCTCAGGAAGTCAGGGTCTTCGAGGTTCCTCCACCGACGTTGACGTTGAGCAGCCGGAACGAGGGGCCTGACGGTATGTAGCCTATAGTGGATGGCTATTAGGTCGTGTCCCGGAGCGAAGGGCAGAGAATACTGTCCTCGCTCGGCGATCTTGTCCGACGAGTCAACCACGCATGAGTCAAGCCACGTAGCAGAGGTGGCAGTACGATACGTTGGCTGATATGGAACGACGTGAAGGCTATAGCTCTCGAAAATGCGTCGAAGGAATGTGCTGTCGGGATTGGCCGTGACGAAATTAGTGTTCCAGTCACCCATAATAATCTTTCCCGCGAAGTCTTGACAGACAGATGCAAGCAGGGATTCGGCAGTGTCGGCAAATGCTATTTTTGGTGGCCTATAGACCACGCCGACAAGTATGCTCGCAGCTCCGAGCCCCAGCACTGAGATGAGCAAATATTCCACCCTTGGGGCGTAGGTAGCGGCCGTTGACGAGGTGACGATGCGAGTTCGTAGCGAGTCCCGCGCGTAGATACAGACTCCACCACCTCCTTTACCAACTCTATCACAGCGCATCAGGTGATACCCAGCCATGGCGACGTTGTCGTTCGAGATGTGCGGCTTAAGCCATGTTTCCGAGACCAGCACAAGATCGTATAAGTTTGTTGTGAAGAACTGCGAGAATTCTTGAAAGTGTGGGATCAGAGACTGCACGTTAGTGTGGCAGATGCGTAGCTCCGTCGAGTGCGGTGCAGCAGCGCCTAGCAGGGTGGAGTTGGCTGTGGCGGGTGAGGTGGTGGGATGGCATCATTGTAGCTCACTTAGTTGCTCGGTGTTCGCAATTCGAATGGCCGGGGTTTCACTCCCTTTCCTCATGTATATGTTCCCATCCCGAGCCCAGACGTATTGATAATGTGCGCTCTTGGCAGTGGATTTGGCGGCCATGAGTAAAGCATGAGTTTCTGGTGGCAAGAATTCATTAACAAACACTGGACGAGAGGCAAACGAGTCAAGTACGGCCCGGCAGTCCAGATTCCCTTTTACACGTTTTCCGTTGATGATTTCGACGCGGAGAGAGCGAGACTCGAAAGCGACAAAAAGTGAGCGAGGGCGAGTGGTTTCCCCGGAGTGTCGCATTCTCCTAATTTCGGAGATGTCCGTTCGCGTCACATCGACCTCAAGAACACGTGCGAGCGATATGAACAAGTTGTGGTCGTCGACATCCTCAGACTCCGGGAGGCCACCAATAATTAGTTTGTGTTGATGACTCCTCCGCTCTAGCTGTCGAACGCGCTGTCCTAGTCGAGGATCCGCAGTTTGTTGAGTCGGCGTCGTGGGGCGCGATTCAAGTGTGGTCACTCGTTCTCGCAGGTCGCCGCACTCTTTGGTGTTGGCGGCCAGAATGGCCTCAGTGCCAGCAAGTCTTGTCGAGATCGACAGTATGCCCCGTGTGTTTGTCGCTAACGTCACTTCTACTTTTTCCAACCTGTTAGATACGCCTGTTATTTTATCGCGGCAACTGCGCACATCATCCCTTACCGTCTTAATACTCGCCACATCACCTTTCATCCCTCTTATATCCTCTTTAATTGAGCACATCGCTTGCATGATGTTGTGTAATTGTGCGACGATATTTTGATCAGCCCCCGTGGCACCGAGAGCGTGCAAATCGGCGTCGGTAGCCGATCTCCGGGGCTTCTTGCAGGTGATGCACACAGCGCCGCGCCCGGGTGGGAGTTCGGCGATGGAGTTGACTCCAAGCTTGCTTTTCAGGCATGCACTATGGAACCCATGTGTGTCGACCGCGCACAGACGTATAACATCGTCGGTTCCCACAAATTTGGAGCATATTCCGCAGTTAATCGCCGGCATTTTTAGTGTTAGGCAGCACGAATAGATAAATAAATAAATAAATATACTTGCAGCGGCGCAGTTAGATGTACGAACAGAGATAGAGTAACATAGAATATAGTAAGATAATAGCAACATAATAATATAGCCCCACAGTTAGCGCAAGAAGCAGATGTCCCAGGACCGCAGACCGCAGTTCGCACAATAAATAAATAAAAGTGAATGTGAATAGGTCAGGTTAAAATAAATAAATAAAGTAACAAATAGTGTCCCTCAGTTCAATAAATAAAATAAATAAGTAAATGTACAATAAAATATGTTAATAAAATAGGTCCGTTGTATAAAATGCCTCCAATATAAATAAAATAAAACCGTATAAATAAAACCTCCAATATAAATAAAACAGTTAGACTGTGTCCCTCAGTCCAATAACTAAAATAAATAAGTAAATGTACAATAAAATATGTTAATAAAATAGGTCCGTTGTATAGAATGCCTCCAATATAAATAAAATAAAACCGTATAAATAAAACCTCCAATATAAATAAAACAGTTAGACCGTCGTTAAGTAAAATAAAGTTCCGGATTAAGAGTGTATACGTCAGGAAATAAAATAAGTCAAAATTAAAAGTGAATGGGTCACGAAATAAAATGAGTCGAGAATAGATAATGTCACTATGATAAGTAAAATAAAATAAGAAAGGCGAATAGTTCGCAGTCCCGCAGTCAAGCAATGCGAGTTAATGCTGAAATGCGCGAAACAATGTACAAACATATACTAGTCAGTCACACTGTAGAAATACCATGCGAGGGGATACTATATAACTGTTACTGAACTGGCTAACGGCGCTCAGATGTCAACAACTGCCGGTATGATAGTACAAGCTGTGCCGGGCAACTATAGTTATTGCGACCGTGAGGATATCGATCGACGTATAGATCAGCAGAGTCAGTCGCGCAGAGGTCAGGTACTATCCTGCCATCTGGCTGTACCGCGGCTAGCTCGATCTGTGGCCGGCATGTGATAGAGATCGAGGAATTTGGGAATATTCAATCTATCCCCACGCACCGCGCGCAACTTCAGGCCGATTCCCCGAACTACCTTTGATTATGCGTCGACTATCACGCGTTAATGTATGTATGTGGTGATGACAATGTCACTTTTATGTCCGCCTAACACGCGATATAAACTCGTAATTATGTCCAGAAGTGACCAGCTGCGTTTCAGTTTATGGTCTCCACACGTTCGCCACTATCACGGAAACGTTTTATCCACTTTTTGTTTGGCGCACTACTACAGATTATTCACAATAACTAGACACTAAATACGGACACGACTTTAGTACGTCCTCACTCAACGATATCCAGAGAGAGAGAGAGAGAGATGCGAGATTCGCGAAGATATAAAGAACCGCGCGACAGAAAAATACACGGGACCCTCGCACGAAAAATCATGGTCACTGGGGACCATGACCTTAACGATAAACGGCCTCCCCAGCACATTCCACGTTGTCGATGTTTTCGCAACTGATAGCAACGGTCTTATCGGGAAGCCCTTTTTCCGCCGCGAACGTGCCGAGATCTCGTTTCATCACAACGCATTGATTATGGCAAGCGATCCTATCCGGCCCCATATGTTCGTCACGGCCGAAGAAAACAAATTAGACCCAAAAGTATTTACAATTCGTGCGCTTGCCAGAACTCCGCTACCTATCGAGGTAATAAATCCCGACCTGTGCGAAGGCTATTTCCCTCGTATCGCTACCCCGGATGGTTTATACATCGACGATGCGCTCGTTACGCAGCGACGTGGTGTTTGCCACGTTATGGCAATCAACACCCTCGATCGAGAAGTAACCGTCGCGGTTCCCCCTCAGGAATTTATCCCATTCGAGTATTGCCACGCCGATGATTTCGAGGCAAGCTTGGATCATGATTCGTCATCCGGCGACGCGGACGACGCCCCGACCGACCGAGTAACGACAATTCCCCAAGCCTTGCGACTCCAAGATCTCAATGACCTCAAACGAGATCATGTGCGTCGGCTCATCGAGGAAGATCCTATGAGGTTCAAATTACCCGGAAATAAGCTGCCGGCCACCTCGCGCGTAATGCATCGCATTCCGACCCAGGACGACCTGCCGATAAATACCCGTCAGTATCGGTTCCCCCTGATCCATCGAGACGAGGTCGAGATGCAGGTCCGAAATAAATTGAAAGACTATCTAATCGCTCCTTCCCAGTCTCCCTACAATTCTCTCGTATGGATCGTACCGAAGAAGCCCGACTCTCAAGGTCGGCTGCGAATGCGAATGGTCATCCATTTTAGAAAACTCGTTATTTATTCGTAAGGACGCCCGTTATTTCTCGACCTTCTACCTTGCGACAGGGTTCAAGCAAATCCCTATGGACCCCCGCGATCGCGCGAAAACCGCATTTTCTACCCCTAAGGGACACTACGAGAATACTCGAATGCCGGAAGGTTTAAAAAATGCTCCTGCGACCTTCCAGAGACTAATGGACAATGTGCTGCGGGGACTCCAGGGCACCGAGTTATTCGTATACCTGGATGACGTTGTGGTCGTTGCTAAGACTCTGGAAGAACACGCAGTAAAAGTCCGCCGATTGTTCGCACGACTTCGCGAAGCCAATTTAGTATTGGGACCGGATAAATGTGAATTCCTTAAACGAGAAGTAGCCTACCTTGGCCACGTGCTCGGTAGAGATGGCCTTTGCCCGGACCCGCGAAAATTAACAGCTGTGCGACACCTTCCGGTTCCGAAAACGGTCAAGAACGTGCGCCAATTCCTAGGACTTGCTGGATACTACCCCCAATTTATCGAGAATTTTTCGGTACGTGCCAAACCACTCTCGGATCTTACAAAAAAGGGCAAACCGTTCGAGTGGGGTGCAGGCCAAAGGAAAAGCTTCCGCGATTTGCGCAGGGCATTCTGCAAGGAACCCGTCCTACAATATCCGGATTTCAACCGACCCTTCGTACTTACCACCGACGCTTCCGATATCGCCATCGGAGCGGTCCTGAGGCAAGAACGGGATGGCCAAGACTGGCCGATCGCTTATTACTCTCAGGTCCTTTCGACTGCGCAGACGGGCTATGGTACAACCGAAAAGGAATGTCTCGCGGTCATGAGTGCCATCGAACACTTCCAGCCCTATTTATACGGCCGGAGGTTTAAACTAGTTTGCAACCATGAACCTTTAAAATGGATAGGTTCTTTGAGCGATCCCGGCAAAAGACTTGTGCGCTGACGGCTTGGCTTGCAGAACTATGATTACGAGTTCATGTACAAACCTGGTCAACGAAACGTTAACGCCGACGCCTCATCACGAAATCCCGTAATCTCTTGGAGCTCTGAATCCACGAGTGAATCAGAAATCCAAGAGGGGGCGAAACGGGTCCTCCCCATACAACGAGGCCGCCCCCAGATCGGCTCCGACCCGACGATCGTGCGAGCCACTCGAGGAAGACCCCCGGGTTCGATTAGTCATAAAAATAAAAACCTCACCCCTCTCGACCGGAGTGCTATCGCGACACGCACTAGAACGCGTACGGACCCACCTCGCCCCATTCCACATTACCTCAAAATCTCAGGGGCGAGTTCGGACGACAAGCCTCGATCTGCTCGCTCAGCCGAACGAATTTTCAAAGCGCCGATACAGCCACTTCGCCGTCTCATACGATCCCGGGCTCCAATTACCAAGGCCGCCGCCCCGCCAAGCGACGACGAGGCAAGCCTGAGCGAACAAGGCCGGCTAGATACTGCGCCTAGCGTCGCTATCGCCCCCCCCCCCCCCTCCCAGCGACTCCGAGGAGAGCACCCTGGGGGAGACAGACGACGCGACACTGACTATGACCGATCGACTTAAAACGTCGATTTGCAAATATGACGAGACTATTAAACGACTTGAGGAAAAATTCCGAGACGATTCCAAGATCGACGAGACAATTTTGCCCGAATCTATCTCAGATTCGGAACAGGTCGACGAAAATGTCCAGGAAATTCTTAAGGAGATGGACCCCTTTGACCTCGAAAAGGGAAATGCGATGCTCGTCGATCGAATAAAGAATTGATAACGCCAGTGGCCAGATCTAACCGACGAGGAATTAATCAGGAGCTCGAGCCATGCGAGAAGTCTCTCGCCTCGACCAGATGATCGAGACGGAGAAGAAGAAGCAGACGACGAAGCCGAGTTGCGACACCAGCCGATGGCCGCTTCTACGGTTTTGCACGACAAAACTATGCAAGACCCAAACGAGCACCGGCCGGCGCGCACGTGGCCCTCCCCTCCACTGACACCGTCGAGACCCATGACGGCTCCGTCGTTAAGCAACACTACGCCGCCGGCGACCCGAGTCGTCGAGCCGCCCCGACCTCGGTCGGCCTTACCATCTCCCTCTCTCTCGCTCCCTCCCACGATTCCACTGCTCGCCGAGCCGCCGATAGTCGACGCCTGCTACGAGCCCAAGGAATTCGTAGAGTCAACAATTCAAAGGCGCGATATCTCGCTCGGAAAGGCTAAAGATGCGGTTGCGACTTCCACACCCCCACGTATAGTAGGCTGTCGCGACTCCTTAACATACGCCCGCGATAATTACGTACAATTCGTCTCTGCTGATGGGGAATTTACAACCCCCATATCAGAAATTCTATCCGACCTGGGCCTTATCGATTCCTCGACCGTGCGATCCGAAAACTTACCCGTCGGCGGAGTGTTAATCACCCCGCTGAAGAGCCATACGATCTTCAGCGTGGTAGTAAAAAGAAAATACTACGATGAAATCGATGTAAAAAGTACATCCGCAGGGTTATCCGTCCTCCGAGATCATGTGCTCCGAGCCGGGGTCGAATCCCTTCGACTAAGCCGGCACGGCGATCTACTCGAAAACCTGCCTCCTGACACCCTAATACCCCTCAACCACGAAATTTTCGGTACGTCGGGAGTTCGCATAACTATATGCCATGAGAAAATAATTACTCCTCCACTTGAAGACCACCTCGGGATCATCACAGAATGTCATGAAACTCCCTGGGGAGGACGCAAGGGTGTAACCAAAACATACCGACGAATTCGCGAACGTTTCCATTGGCCCGCCCTACGAAACGACGTCCAAAATTGTATCCGCCATTGCCAGAGGTGTCAAGAAAATAAGCTCGTTCATGTCCGCACGCGCGATCCCATAATCACAGATACCCCTGTCAATGTATTCGACAAGGTTTCCATAGATACCGTGGGACCATTACCGATCACGTCAAATGGTAACAAACATATCCTTACCATCCAAGACAACCTTTCGAAATTTTGTATAGCTGAGGGCATACCAGATTTGCGAGCCGAAACCGTGGCTGAGGCAATGATAAGGAGACTAATTAACGTACACAGCGTTCCACGAGCAATTCTCACGGACCGGGGCACGGCCTTTATCAACCAAATAATTCGCGAATTATGTCGACTGTGCAAAATCCATCACTTCTGGATATCGCCCTCAAACTAATGGATCGCTAGAACGTAGCCACCAGGTACTGGTTGACTACCTACGTGCCTACTCCGACCAATTCGATGATTCGGATAAGGTGCTATCCTTTGCCGAAGCTTCGTACAACAGCACGGTTTACGAGGCCACGAATTTCACTCCCAACGAATTCGTCTTCGGGAGAGTAATTCGGCCAATGAGTGGTTATGACGCCGATAACCCCCTTCCCAGTAGCAACTCGTTCCTCGCCGATTTAATTAAAAGGCGAACCGAGATCTACCGGATAGGGGGTGACAAGTTGAGCCAGGCAAAAGAGCGTTCGAAGAAATACCCCCACGGAAAAAAAATATATTTTGAAATGTAGGTTATTATAATTGATTATAAAAAAATGTACTTCGTAAATATAGGTAAAAATATCTTGGTTGAAATATATTTTTTAAATTACAATTTTACATATAATTTAATATATTTTGACTTTATATTAAATTATATTCCAAATGTAGTTGAGGATTATATTTTTTATTATATTTTATCGAATATTCGATTACAAAAATATATATAATATAAAATATAATAAAAAAATATAATCCTCAACTACATTTGGAATATAATTTAATATAAAGTCAAAATATATTAAATTATATGTAAAATTGTAATTTAAAAAATATATTTCAACCAAGATATTTTTACCTATATTTACGAAGTACATTTTTTTATAATCAATTATAATAACCTACATTTCAAAATATATTTTTTTTCCGTGGGGGATTGCATTGCAGATTATAAATGAAAGAAAATTTTAAATGCAATCATAAAATATAAAGTGAAATATAACCGATTACAATTGGAAGATATAATTGAAACATACAGTTTAGATTATGTTTACATCACTGTATATTATATTTTATATTATAAACAGAACTATATCGATTATAATAGCTGTATATAATCGAGCATATTTTCACGGTACGTGGAAATACCAAAAAATATTTTCAGTGTAATTAAAAAATGTAATAAATGGTACGAATCTTTTCCTTTTAGTTTTTGGAATATTGTTTCTCGTGCATTTGAGGGTGAGGAAAATATAAGTAGAAAATATATTTTATCAACGAGTTTATTCGATTTGTACAACTTTATATTAAACATTCCGCGCGATTCAGGCGAATGCATGCTATAATTAAATTTGTTACTTTTAGTAACATCACTTTTTCTTTTATATCCTCAATGGGTATAGCGGCTAAGTCGGTTTCAATATTTCTCAATCTAATTAAATATCCTAATTTACGATATTTTAAAACCGGCCTTATCCTATAGGTATGAAAATAATAACCGAAGGCGAAACATTGACTGCAATTATTATTTTCTAATACGAGAAACGATTCAATTTCGAAAATGGAATTATTTTGCAAAATCACATTGTAATTGCATCTTTTTTTTGTTTTTTTGTATTTTTTACAGTGCACAATTTCATTATTAATGAATATTCTTTCAAAATATTGAATACTTGTGTTACGAAGAATGTTAATGTTGATGCGGTGTAGAGCTAGACGGTGGTCTATCAATATTGTCGTTCGCGTGTCTGGGTTACCGAGCATATGAGCATTATTTACATGACGTGTGAATTTTGGTTTGTTTCTGTTAGAATAAAGGCGCCCTTGTCTTACGGCCCTCTTTATTTCCCCCACCCCTAATACCCGTTCTCGTACCACTGACTGCGAGGACAGGGCACTCCTTAGATGGAACGCGGAGAGTTCGGACCACGGGAGCAGAGAGAGGGTTATTCGTATAACATAACGAGAGTTTTATATACCAAATATATTATACTATAAAGTGTGCTAAAGTTAAGACGAATAAATTCGTTTGTCAAACTGGGAGTTGTTTTCCTTTGGTCGCAACACAAACTTCTAAAAGGTTATGGGCCCAGCACGCTTCCACTGCGCCAGTGAAAAGTTTCTGTGAAAAATTGGAATAGCGTTTGGATAAGGAAAATTCCAGTAAGACAAGCCAGTATTAACGAATAGCAAGGAGAAGCCGAAAACCTTGGCAGAATGACAGAAAATAGAGAAACGACGGAGGCTGCTTCTGATTCAAGGGGTAAGTAACAATAAACGAAATCCTTGGTGCAAAGTCAGGCAAACATTATAAGTGTATTCATCGCGAGAATCGAAGTGCGAAAAGAAAATTCTCGAAAGCCGAATTGACTGAAAGTCAAATGGCAAAAGTCGTTAACGCAAAACAAAGAAGTCAATCTAAATGGTTGACACATAAAGAAATAGACAAAGGCTTGGAAAAAGGTCATGACTTGTCCGTCTTTGTGTATATCGCGCGTGTCATATTGGATGCCGGCATAGAGAGCGCCCGGCAACAGAAAAATGTAAACAAACCGGGAGACCGTGATATACCGAGACGAGCATACGGACGAAAGAGTGATATTGATATTGATATTGATATATTTATTATGCCCTAGTTGAACTTTGGGGCAAAATTTTTATCTTTATACATTTATATTGTATTATATCACAAACATATTACACAAACTTATTACTTAGCCTATTACTAGGAAACTTATTACTTAGCCTATTACTAGGAAACTTATTACACATCTAGCTTTTTCTGATATAACTATTGCAGGTATAAGACTGTGTATGCCGGACCAATACAGGTGATTACCAATGTATACCTAAATGCTGACCTAACTAACGACTACTAATATCTATTCAAAGAACATTCTACAACCTTGATATCACTGTATATATGCCTTCATCCAAACCGTACCTATGATTTAAAAATCTTTGCAAGCACACTAATTACCATCACCATTCGCCTCATGTTCATTTCCATAAACCCCCCCTACTGCCTCCGCTTCCGACAGCTCAAGAGACAGGAGAAAATTACGCAATCTCAATTTGAAAATTTCCAGAGAGGACGACGAGGTGACGCTCGTAGGCAAAGAGTGCCATAAATAAACTGCTGCCAAATGGAACGAATTCCGATAGATCGCTGTTCTATGGTTGGGAATTTGAAATATTTCCCGATCACCGTGCCGAGATAAGTGTCTAATAGAACTCTCCCGTAATGAAAAGAGCTCGATCAGATAGGATGGGGCATTGTTATGCAAAATGTTGTAGACGATTACTCCCATAAAAAATCTGCGTCTGTTGGACACAGACATCCATCGCAACCGTAACCGGTACGGCGTGATATGTTCAACCCTGCGCAAATCAAAGATGAATCTGATGGCTACATTGACTAGCTTCTGAAGCTTTGAGTCTAGCTGCGATGATAGGTCATTGTACACAACACAACAATAGTCAAGAACCGGCAATACCAGAGTCTCTACTAATTTAATTCTTAACTCAGTCGAAAGAGAATTCTTATGATGTTTGAGTTTATGTAGCGCGAAGTTTACTCTCCTGGAAATCATCGATACATGGCCAGACCAGGAAAGATTGGACTTGAAGATCACTCCTAAGTTCCTAGCCTCACTAACATACGGCAGAATTATTCCGTTCACAGTTATCACTGGTAACGAACTGAAATCGATGCGCCGCACGAACGTGCCACTCCCTGAGATCATAATTAATGACTTAGCGAAATTCAAATGTAAGCTATTTCTGACAGCATACTGAGAAATCTGCCCAACGTCCCATAGCACTTTTTCTAGATGCTGATTGAGTTCTGCCGGGTAGCAACTGGAGTATATTTGCGTATCATCCGCAAAGATTAGGTGACTCGAGTATTTGAGTGATTGTCCGATATCGTTGATGAAAATTGAAAACAACGAAGGACCAAGAACAGAGCCCTGCGGTACCCCCGAAGTGGTCGGAAGCCAACTCGATACGTGCTCATTTGCTTTCACTGCTTGCGTTCTACCAGAAAGATAAGCATGCATCCAGTTAAGAGCCGATTCAGCAAATCCTATGCCACGCAACTTTCGAAGCAGTAGTTCGTGTGACACTGTGTCAAAGGCCTTACTAAAATCAAATAGAACAGAAATGGTGACCTTCCCTTCATCTGCAGCCTTTCTTATCACGTGACAGAGGCGAAGAAGAGCCGTTTGAGTACTGTGCCCTTTACGATATCCTGCTTGCCATTTATCGATTATGTCATTGCTCTCTAAATACTTGGAGATTTGCTTATACGCAATCCTTTCATATAACTTGGACAACTCACTCAAATTAGCTATCGGGCGAGTATCCAAAGGTGAGCCCGGTAAATTGATTTTGGATAGGGGTCGCACAGAAATCCTCTTCCAGCTAGATGGAAAATGACAATTAATAAAACAAGAATTGAAAATTCTAACCAGCAGTGGAGCAAGGCATGAAGCCACCGTGTTCAGCATAAAGGAGCTTATATGATCCGGTCCAGCTGCATGTAAATTAGGCGAACCAGCCATTAACAAAGTGAGGACTTCACTTTCAGTGACTTGATCAAATTGAAATAGAACAGTCCGTCCTTCCTGCACCTGAGCTGAGACAATAACGCCAAGATCGTGAGGCGTGCAGGAAGGCAGGCGCGTTGCTATAGCCACATAATGTGCATTCAGTTCGTCAGGTGAAAAGAGGTTTAACGGGGAAACCTTAGCATTCTTTACTAGACCTAGAACAGATAATTCCCTCCACATCCTACCCGGATCACGAATTATAGACAATCTTCTAAAATTGAAGTCGCTCCTTGCCTTCCTCAAGACTACACTCAGCTTATTCCTATACTCCCGATATATTGCGTATTCTAATATGCTGCCTGATCTCTTCGCTTTCCTATATAATGCATCACGTCCTTTGATCTGTGATTTAAGATCGGGCGTGAGCCACAAAGCGGTCTACGAACTACGAAATTTCTTAGAGGACCATGAGTGAGAGAGAAACGAGCGTCAACGAGAGAAACGAGCGTCAACGAGAGAAACGAGCGTTAGCGAGAGGAACGAGCGTCGATGAGAGAAACGAGTGTGAAGGAGAAAGAAACGAGACGTAACGAGAGAGAGAGAGGCCACGACTGTTTACGAGAGAGTGACGAAGAGGAGCGATCGAGGGATCGAACGAGTGAACGCACACCGATGAATACACATATAAGCGTAGTTTGAGCCTGTGAAAGCAATGTACATGCATGGAAGCATCCAAAGTTTTCAAACTGTGTGGAAAATTGCCAGAAATTGAGGCAACATGATGAACAAATGAGTGTATATGCGTGTAGAAAAGATTGTGTATTAGATACAAAAATCTACACGTATAATGTCCATGTTTGCTTGATGCTTTGGTTCAAACACATTCATACTGGCGCCGGTATGAAGGGGGTGAGAGTGTAATCTTTCGGTTGAAAATAGAAAACGAGTGTATAAATAAAATGTGTTCCCAAAGATTCATTGTCTCTACCAAATCGAATGGAAAGAATTACATATTTAACAGTATAAATGTATGTATGTCCATACAGATAGTTTGACACTATTGGCATTTTTCCGCACGCACCGCGAGATTTTTGAGTTCGGCAAACTCCATCCAGATGAAAGGATCTCAGTAACCTGCGTCGGAGAACGGATCATTTTCATTACTGAATCGGGCACGGAATATTACATTGGTAAGAACTGATAGCTCAGAAAAAAAAAAAAAAAAAAAAAAAAACGAGTGGATAATAAGCGGCGAGCTTTCTCTGTTGCGCTACTCACAAGGTTTTATCCGCTGTGCGCTCTGAAGCCAAGTGGGTGCGTTAATACGGAGAAAATCACGCACGCCTAATTAAAAAGCACGTTCTTACACACCTTATCGAAAGTCCCTGGAAGAAAGGGAAGAAAAATGAATAAATGAATAAAGAAAGAATTCTTACAGTGTTACCCGCTGTGCGCTCTGACAATGTGGGAGTCTTAGCATGCATTGAGGTATTCCGATGTTCGGAAACCGCAATGCTTGCTTGTCTTTATTCAATTAATTCGGGTACGACTGGAAGAACAGTAAGCGATAATCCTCTAGAAATTCACGATTGCCATAACGAGTGTTAAATTACAGGCCTGGATACTCTCAGCGAAAACGAGCGCAAAGTTGTCAGGAGAGCAATTCAGGACAAAGAGAGAGAAGGTCTCAAGCTGATCATGTCCAGCAAGGATGGCAATCCGAATTTTTCGGTTGATAAAGAGAACGAGAGCGACAGACGTTACGAAGACTCTGGAAGCCAAATATCATTCGAGACGGACAAGATCATTGATCAAGATGACAGCAGAACCGAGTTGAGCAAGGCCGCGAAGGCTTTAGGCACCTTGACGACAGCTCAAAGGGAAATGACAAAAATTTTCTCGAAGGGGATGACCGCCCTTATTGACAAAATCGACGGGAATCATCCACGTAAGTCGGGCGATCAAAATCCCGGAACTAACAAACGACAAAACGAGAGGGAAGAGGGAATACCAGGACCCACTGCAGTAAGCTCCGAAGCGAGAAATACTGAGCCTGTTATTCGCCGCGACGAAGTACTTGAGTTGATACGGAATGAGATGAGACAAATAGGTCAAATTTCGAATACAAACGTAGATCGTCCAAGTACTTCGGGAACAGATGTTGTCAAGGAAATAAGCGAGAAAATACGAGTCGAACTCGTGGGCAAAGATACGAGCAAACGAGAGTATAAATTGACACATCAAACAAAATATGAACATTTCATGGATTTTCTCACGTCTGAGTTGAGAATCCTGGATTTGCTCTATATTATCAATCCGAACGAAAACCCCAACTTTACGGTGGATGATGCAACGAGAGAGAAGCATACGTTTAAAGTGAGAGACATCCTGATCAACAGACTGGATCAGTATTATTATTCAAAAATCGATAAGATCAAAGATCCAGTCGAGATTATAACCAAGATCAAGGAAATGAAATGATATGAGACGAATTTGACTTCCATGACAATCCGAAAAAGACTGTACAACATGGAATATGTTCCGAGCAAAGAGAAAGCTGCAGAATTCTGGGATCGGTTTGAAGAATTAGTGCGAAACTATGACAGTCTGCCGAGCGTGAATCCACTTTCACATGACGAGAAGAGGGATGCATTCTTCAACGCGATTACAACTGCTATACCACAAGTACAGTCGATTGAGTTTATGACAACGAATTCAACTGGAAAAGGCCTTACGTACGATCAGTTGAAAGCATTTATCATCCAACACGAAGCAAACAAAACACAAACAAACGACATGAAACCAGCGGCACTGAGTGTCAGAAAACATGATTCGAAGAACCGATGCTATGGATGCGGCGGTCAGGGTCACCACGCTGACGAATGTCCACATGAGGGAAAACCTCAATGTTACGAGTGTGGCAAAGTTGGTCACATTGCGAGAGAGTGCTCGGTACGAAGGAATAAGCAGGGGGAGTCGGCTACGACATCGAAATATGTGTCATCGTCGAAACACCACAACAAAAACGTTCATCGTCCAACGAAGAACAGCAGCTTCCGTGGCAAGCGTAAGTTTGGAGGACCAAATCGAGAAAATTCTGCAAAACGAGCGAAGGTTGACAAAAGACAGAGGGGTCAACAAAAGCACAAGGACCAGGGAAACCAAGACGACGGGAAGGAAAACCAGAGTGGTAACAGGATGCGTAAAGGTGAGAATGAAAGTACAGAAATTAATATGATAAATTTTAGTACAATGACTCCAACGAATTCGCAAATTAACGAGAGTGAAACTGAAAGTAATATAACCTTTACGAAATTTCTGGCTGACTCAGGCGCAACGGAACATGTAACAAATTCCAAGCTCATATTCAAAACTTTTGATCATACAAGAAAAAATTCGATAAAATGTGCAAATAAAGAGGCACATGCTGATTTAGAATCGGAGGGAGCGGGAACAGTAGAAGTCAAGTTGAATAATGCCGAGTCTATGAGATTGGAAAACGTTATATGTGCCAAAGCCTTATCTGAAAATCTGTTATCTCTACGAAAATTTGCTGATATGGGACTGAGCATTTACTTGGATAACCGTCAAATCGATATTTTTGATCCTACGTCGCACGAGTCACTTATCAGAGGAATCTATCAAAAACCCTTCTGGAAAATTGAGCTAGAAGTAGATAAAACGAGTGATAAATTCCCATGTTCAAACGAGAGTAAAACGGAGAGATCGGTAGCTCATTTAACGACAGAGAGCTCAGAAAATGAACCTCGATATATGACTCGGAGTATGGCGAAAGCAAAGGATACTATACAAATTGACGAAAACCCAAAATCGATCGATCTTGATGCTCAGAAGAAGGCTACTGAAACAGGAAAGATTTCGTTGACGGAAGTACCGGAGACGAGAGTACCAGAAAACGAAAAGACAAAACTCGACAGCCAGGAAATTGCAAGCGAAATAGCTGCCTCGAATATTCAGAATTTCAACTTCGATCTATCGATTTGGGATCGAAAACTCGGAAATGTTGAGGAAATTCAGCCTGAAGAATTGACGAGCGATGAAACACCGTTCAACGACAGGTATGAGAAATTCTTGGACAAGAATAAAGCCTTATTGTGGCCTGTAAGACTCGGGCACGCGTCTATAGATTACCTGAAGTCTTTACAAAGGAGATTTCCGGAAAATAAAAGTTTGCAAAGCGCAAAATTCGACGAATCGATCAAGGAGTGTGAAATTTGCATGGTAGCAAAATTCAATAAACTACCCTTCAACAAAACGAGAGAACGAGCGACAAAACCGTTGGAGAGAATACACTCTGATACGATGGGGCCTATAAGTCCTAAGTCACAACCGAAGGGTTATCGATTCATTTCGGTGTTTATAGACGACTACTCGAGACTAGCGATGGCCTACCCTATGAAAACGAAAAGTGAAACCGGAAAATGCCTGGAGGTGTTCATTAAGAGTGCAAGGAATCTTTTGGGTCACGACGCGAAGGTTTGCTACTTGCAATCTGACCAGGGGACTGAATTTACCGGTGGATACACGATCGAAGTCCTCAATAAAATCGGAGCCGAATCCCGACTATCGACTCCGTACACGCCCGAGCACAATGGAACTGCAGAACGATTCAATCAGACGATCCAAAAAAAGGTGCGTTCGTTCATTTTTGATTCGAAACTTCCTGAAAACATGTGGGATTTGGCTCTTGGAGCAGCCACATATACATACAACAGGACCCCACATAAGTCTATCAATATGGAGATACCTATCCAGAAATTTGCACCCGAGAAGAGTTTGATATCTTTCAGTTGAAACGGTTTGGATGTCTGGCTTACATGAAAGTCCAAAGAAACACGGGACCGAAATTCGGAAGCATCGGGAAACGAGCAATTCTTGTAGGCTACACTCCTTCTGGATACATTTTACTCAGACCTGAAGAAGGAAAATTTTACGAGAGTAGAGACGTACGCTTCAACGAGAAACTTGTTTACAGGGATAAATATCGAAAACAAAGCATTAAGGACTGGGAGTTCGAATCTTTTGAAGTCGACAGAGAAAATTGGTTTGTTGAATTCGATCAAGAAACGAGAGAAAATTCATCAGAATTGTCAAAAACGGAGGGAGAAGTCAAAAGAAAGCGAGGCAGACCACGGAAAAATCCGATTAATCCCGAGAACCCGACGTCTAAGAAAACGAGAGGAGACGACGATGCGGTTGTGAACGAAGAGCTGAACGAAACGGGAAAAGAACAGATGCCCGATGTGATGAGCGAAATAGATGACCCGAGCTATCACGCTCTGTTGGCCGACATCAACCAACATCCATCCTCGTATCAAGAAGCTATGCAAACGAGAGAAAAGGCTAAATGGCAAGAGGCGATCGATGAGGAATTGGCGTCTATGAAAGAGAATGACGTCTGGGCACTGGTTGACAAAGCGGATATTGGGTCAAAACATAAAAATCCCAACGTGATAGACTCAAAATGGGTTTTCAAAAGAAAAACAGAAACAGGCGGCCATACAAAATATAAAGCTAGGCTCGTCATAAGAGGCTTTAAGGATCTCAAGAAATACGATCTCACAGAAACATATGCACCGGTTTCTCGCTTAGCTCTGGTGAGATCTGTATTTGCCATCATCAACAAACACGATCTGGATGTCGTTCAACTTGATGTAAAAACTGCATTTTTATACGGAACAATAGATAAGGATATCTACATGGAGATCCCGGAGGGCACAGAACATGACGAGATGACACGGCGTACAAAAGTATGCAAATTGCAAAGAGCGCTGTATGGATTACGCATCAGTCCTAAACGATGGAGTATTCGATTCACCGAAGTAGCAAAACGAGCTGGATTGATGCCGCAGATTACAGAGCCTTGTCTTTTCACATGGCGAGAAGGAAACAAATTCCTGATTCTACTACTGTACGTTGATGACATGCTAGTGGCGAGTAACGACGAGAAAAAGATGCTCGAGGTCAAGACAGTACTTAAAGGAGAATTTAAAATCATCGAATTCGGTACACCGAAAACGTTTTTGGGAATCGAGGTCGAAAGAACGAGAGAAAACCGAGAGATTCTCTTAAAGCAGGAGATGTATATTACTAAGACTCTGAAAAGATTCAAATTCGAAGACATGCATCCGCAACGTACACCGATGGTTACCACACAGGTGGCAAACAAGGAACGGAGATCACGAGAAGAAATTAACGAGAGCAAGCCAATGGAAAACAGCCTATATCGCGAAGCGATAGGGAGTCTCCTGTACCTGGCTAATGCTACGAGACCAGACATAATGTACTCAGTAAATGTGTTGAGTACACACCAGATAAATCCAACAGACAACGAATGGAAACTGGTCAAACGGGTATTCAGATACCTCAAAGGTACAAAGAGTCTGGGATTAATTTTCGCTAGAAATCGGAACAATATGGAAGCGTACTCAGACGCGAGCTTTACTGACTGCAAAGGCTCACTCACGACCAGTGGCTACATAGTCAGGTTGTACGGGGACGCAATAGCATGGAAGACGCACAAGCAATCGTATGTCGCTTTGTCGACATGTCAAGCGGAATATGTCGCCATGAGCAAGGCATGCCAAGAACTGATCGCACTGGACAATTCTTTGAAGCTGATCCTCAGTGATTCTTTTTGCTCTTTGATCACTCTTTGGTGTGACAATAAAGCAGCTGAAGCTAGCGCAAAAATGAATGGGAGTGGCAAATTGAGGCACATGACGGAGATCAAGGAACACTACATCCGAGAATGTGTTCAACACAAATTAGTAGAAATCAAATGGATATCTTCAAAAGGACAGCTGGCAGATATCATGACAAAACCTCTTTCATTTGAATTGCACCATCGGTTAGCGAGCAGTATTATGAACGAAAGGGAGAAATCGCAACGAACGGAAAAGTTTAAGAATAATTGAAACCTGTAATGAATCTTTAATTGTGTCATTCACATTGGTTACTGGTGGTAAAAATTAGCGTGAGCCGACGCAGGTGCGGGAGGGAGTGTTAGAATAAAGGCGCCCTTGTCTTACGGCCCTCTTTATTTCCCCCACCCCTAATACCCGTTCTCGTACCACTGACTGCGAGGACAGGGCACTCCTTAGATGGAACGCGGAGAGTTCGGACCACGGGAGCAGAGAGAGGGTTATTCATATAACATAACGAGAGTTTTATATACCAAATATATTATACTATAAAGTGTGCTAAAGTTAAGACGAATAAATTCGTTTGTCAAACTGGGAGTTGTTTTCCTTTGGTCGCAACACAAACTTCTAAAAGTTTCTTTTATCTAGCATTTTGGAGAGAAATTTTGTCTGTTCCTCGGTAAGATCTGTTCTACACGTATGTAACAACTTTATCAATGCAAACCGCTCTCGAAAAGAATTGCAAACTTGCAAAGGTACTCCTTGAGAACTCGAAACATATTTTAAGAGTTCTTGATTGCAGTCTTCAAAAATAAAAGCACTGTGTGTCCAAAGAGGACCCCAATTATAAACACTTTGTGGTAAATGTGTCAATAGATGCAAATTGAATGATATGTGTTCTCTTCCATACAACGTCTCCGTTTGTTTAACAAACTCATACAAGCAATTTTTTGCGTATTCGATATCGGAAGGCAATATAGAAGACCCCAACAATATTGCAGCACCGTCTACTAGTAAACTCCAGTGGTCTACGTATTTCTTCGGGAATACTACTTTTAATATTATCAGACTGTAATAGAAGAGAAATGCGTACCACTGATGAGCATTCCAGTGCACGCGGTCTGACATTGGCCGTGGAGTTCGAGAAACTTCGGAGGACGGTTTAAATGATAACAAATAAGCATCTATTCTTTTAACCAAGCGTCCAAAATAAAAATCTTGATCGTGATATTGAGAATCGAACCATAACTTGCAAAATTGTCTGCAAATACCCAAAAGTATTGCGTGCATGTAATCGGGAGTCAAGCCTTCGACGATATCGAAGTTGGGAATTTCGGCAATGATAGGGTAATTTTTCATTCCGTGTAATCTATTAAGTGCATCAAATACTGTCTGGTCATGTGTTCTTCGATTTTCTCCAAATGGATTTCTATCAAGATCCAGGGGATAAACATTAACAGTTCCATTTCCTTTAGCAATACGTTCTCCAGGATGTAAACATAAGCTACATCCATATGAACCATTAAATTGTGTTCCATTTGCTACCGATGCTCGAGCAACCGAGTCGCACACAAACGTTAAAACCTGTACTTTTTTGGAATTTATCACTCCGTTTCGTATATATAAAAAACCTGATGTGTGAAGTTTTTTTGTTTCCTCTACAAACGGTTTCAAATATTCGTTTATATTTTTGGGCTTGCCTGGACCGCACTAAAGACCGACTAGCATCGCATTCTTTCGACGGTCAGAAGGTGAAAATTCATTGACCGTACATATTATCGGATACATGGATAAATTCGAGCTTTCAAATACCGGTACGCCGTCTACATTACAGTTTAAACTAATCATGTCATTTTTCATTTGTTTTTTATACAATCGACCGTCATATATGTCTTCGAATGCAAAATCTGAATGTTTCTCTCTCGATGCACTATACAAGGAGTCATAATCTGACGTTTCAAAAAGGTCTTTTAATTGATCTTCCAAAGACATGTATAAAAAGAAATTACCGCGCTTAATATTTTCTTTAATACCAATGTCATGGTCACAAGCGTGGCAATGAATTGTTGAACCATCGTGTATGGAATCATTCATATAGATGGTTATATTTCGTGTGTCTATATAACTTCCGCATATATCACAGAAGTGAAGAATCGACATTTGCGTCGCAAAAATATCGACAATTTTTTTGTAATGATGTTTGGTAATATTAATATGGTCATCATCATTCAAATTGAGTAGTTGCACAACATCTTCCATTGCTGAATAGCTCAAATTGTGTCGAAGTTTTGTGGCCATTACCAGTAAAGTTTTAATTAGTGCTGTATCGGAATATGTGCGAGATGATTTTGCTGCAATCATACAACATGCAGCCGTATTTTCATAAGGATCGTCGAGATTATTGTTGGGGTTACATTCGACGTGGTTCTCGGCGTCAGTCGTCATTCCACTGCTTGTTGAGACATCATCAATTTCTTCCTGGTCCTTGTGAAATCGAAATACTCTCATCACAAAATGCGTCCAGCAGGAAAAATTACTATAGCTCAGCTCTTAATGTATATATTATATTCCATTAAAATCGATTTTTTTTTCTCGTTGAAATAATCTAACGTATAAAACTCTTTCCAGTTAATGTTTTATTAATACCTCCATATCGGAATATCTGCGAGATGAGTTTTCTGCAACCATACAACACGCAGCTGTATTTTCAGGAGGATCGTCGAAGTTATTGTCTGGGTTACATTGGACATGGTTCTCGGCGTCAGCTGTCATTCCACTGCTTATTGAGACATATGAGCTTCTCCCTGATCCTTGAAAAATCGAAATATTCGATTAATTGAAATATCGAATAAAAATAATCGTAAATAATCGAAAATGAAATAATGAAAAAAATCCAAATAAAAATGGATGGAGCTCAGCTCTGATTATATGTTATAATCCGTTAAACTTAATTGTTTTTCACGTTAAAACAATTTAAGATACGAAACTCTTTTCAGTTGATATTTCGTACTTCTGAAGTTTTACAGTCGTTGGCTGAACTTGCTGAACTTGTAAAATCACGTCCATCATTATTTGTTGTGTATCTTGCTGTGTCCCTGGCATCAAATTCGACTTATGTAAAAATATTCCACATAAACATTATTTTTTATCAAGATATTATTAATTTGTTATAATCACGTACTACCGCACCGTATATGACTAAATAATAATCATATAATCATGTTAGTGCGGATATCATAAGTGTGGACACGGTAAAATCCATACCATTAAAATACATACCGTGTTTCAAAGATTTGCGATAACTTCCTTCGTTGAGATCTCCTCGTTCGTTTGGGAATTGGCGACGTACTTCCACAATAAAGGTATCGCTTATACGGGCCTCTCTTCTTTCGTTGACGATCAGACATATTTATCGGATAACACTCACTGTGAGCGCAAAAACAATTAAGTTAATTGTTTTTATTTTTCCAATTTGTATCTGCGTAACGTATAATTTTTTTTTGGTAGGTTAAGAGTATATAAATATGTTGCGCGAACTCAGAATGAATATACGACCATGCTCGCAAGAAGGTCAAATTTGTAAACAAACGCACGAGCTCGGGGTGGCGTTGTGCAGTGGAGAAGAGAGGTGAAGGAAGCCGTTCCCCACAACGCCGTTTCCCGCAACGCTAACCGTTCGGCAGTATCCTTAGTACAGAGCTAGCAGTGGATAGAGCGGATCGCGAAGTATTTTTATTGTTTCAATTCCATTTCGTCGATTACAGTGTTTTTTTGTTTCATTGTCTACTTTCTGTGTATTCTTGTCATCGATCGTGTCTGTGAAACTCATCAAAATACGTGCAGAGTGTTTGTTGCAAGATTTAAAAAAATACGCTGTAGCGCGTTCTGCATAGTTTGCTGGTGTGAGGAAGAGAAGACAAAGGCCAAGGTTAACTTTACCTCGTTCGAGTTTTTGAGACGGTACGATTTATAATACAATTTATTTTAATGTGTGCATTCTTCCCTCAAAGAGTGCGATATATGTTAATGATATTTCAAGAATTACAATTCATACAAAGTAAGTAAAACGTGCAAGTTATTCCTCTTGTTATGAACAGATGTCACGCTTATACGCACTAGTCAAATGGGTGTCTGGCGACGACGAAGGTACGTACACTCCCGATGTTCCGGTTAACTGGATAAAAAACTTTGATTACGACGATTACGTTGATGGAAACGACGCAGGAGAACCTTTCGCTATAGAGTGGCGTGATACTAAAAAACCTCCTCGAGGAGGCTGGATACATTACAACGGAATTGTCATTCAAGTGTCAGGTATTGAATACGCCATTACAAGTGTGTCGGATGTGTATACAGATTTTGCATACAACTAAAATTTATTTTTTATTTTCAGATCGTGTAGCTATTTTAGCAAAAACCCTTCAATTGATTGAAGGGCGAAAATCACCGAAGCGTGTATCCCAACAAGACGTACAGAGTACACACGTTCAAAAATCGTCAAACGTTGCGAAAAATAAGGTCTCTATTATTGTAAGTTATTCTAAAATACATTCGGTGTACTGCGTTAAAAGATTAATATAATATTACTTATGTTATTATTTTTATGGGTCTTGAATGTGTGATGAACAAAAAATTGACTGATAATAAGACGACTCAGGGATCATGTTCACCGAGAAATTTGAAAAAACAAAAAATGGATGAAGTACTCAAGAACTTGAACAATGAGTACTCGGAATCCGTAAGTTTTATTTACTAATAGCAAAACTGCTCATAATCTTGAAAAAAATGTTACGTAGTAAAATTTATTAACATTTTTTTACGTTGTATTTTTCGTGCATAAATTGTTATAGGAAGAAGACGAGATTGCCTCAACTTCGACTTGTGCCCCAGGAAAAAAATCACCAAGAATCCTGTTGAGTACGCCAGATGAAAATTGTCCGCCTGCAACGCCTAAAAAAAGTTACCCGCAAGAGAAACTAAAAAATGTGTCTCCATCCAGCACACCGACAAGCTTTCGAGCTTTTACATCCTCCTCTCTTAATATTCCCCATATTTACATTTCAACATTTGACATTTCCTTCTATTAATCTATTGCTATTTCTGCCCGTTGCTCTCCTATTTTCCTCGTTCCCTCTCTTCTTCTCTTCTATTGGCTATTTTTTCGAACTGTCTCACCACCTCGCACATTTCCTCAATTAGTTCCTTTCCTTCCAGTGCCTTGGCCCATCCCGCTGGTTCCGTGTCCTGTTGTTGTTCCGTCCACCGTTGGTATCTCTTCAACACTTCCTCGTCCATCTGTCTTCCCGCCTCCTCACATTCCCATATGTGTTTCAGTGTCTCTTCCTCTTTCTTACACACTCTGCATTTGCTATTCCGGAATCCTTTTTCTTTTTCCCTTCCTATACTTCCACATCTCATTTTTGCCCATACTTCTTTGAGTTCCCCTCTCGTCGTTTCTTCCGTCCAATACTCCTCCAATCCTACTTCTTTTTTCCTGTCCTTGTATTCCGGGCAGTACTTGGATTTCTCTATTTTATTCCAGTTCCCCTGTATTCCCTGGTCCGTCATGATTTGCTGTGCTCTTTCTACCTTTTTCTCCCATTCTCTTGCGTTGCTCCTTCTTAAAGTGTCCCCTATTTGGCCCTCTCCCGTCTTCTCTTGTCCTTTGCTCCCCATCTGCATTCCTCTCACTACTAATCCCCCTTTCCATTCGCTTATTTTTGCCCTCCCCAAGACCTTTTTCTTTATGCCTATTAATTGCCCCCCCTTGGCTCTGCCTTTCTTCTTCTCCCTTTCTGCCACCTTTGTATGCCATTCGAATTTCTTATCCAGTTTGCTTCTCACTTTCCTTTCTTCTTCTTCCTCCAGCCAGGTTTCCTGCAGTGCGATAATATCCATTCCTTCTAGCCACTCCCAGGCCTCGAACATTTTCCTCACTCCTGCTATGTTCCAGCTTAATATTCGTAGCTCCGTTGTCCTCTCGGCCATTGACTCCTCTGCCGAAACCCCGCTGGTATGTCATATCCTCGTCGTTTCCTTTTTCTATCCTCACTCGCTTCCTCTAAATCCCCCAACCTCTCGTTCCATGTCTTCCATTCTTCCCCCACCTTTATTTTTAAATATCCGACCCTCGGCTCCTTCCCTTGTTTCCTCATGATGTTCGCATATTCCTCTATCCATTATTGCACTTCCCACTCCCTATAGGTGAAGTTGTCCCAGATCGTCTGCCGGCCATCGCTTGTTCTTCCTGCCGCTTTCATTATCCTGACTTTGTTCTCCATATCTGTTGTTTCTATTATAACCCCGTCCTCTGTTTCTTTCCATCTCTGCAGTCTCGGCTTAACTCCCGTTCTTACCCACACTGCTCTTTCTATGTCCCATCTCCTACCGTGTTCCGATCTTTCAATTCCTTGAATCACGATGTTCCTTTTCCTTGCTCTCCTTTCCCGCCTTTCTTCCTGCCATTCCTCGTAGTTTAGCCGCTTCGGTTTCTTCCTCACCAGCTGTTTTATTTTCTCGGCTATTTGCCTCCCTGTTGTCCTTCCCTTTGCCCTTACCTCCGTCCACTCTTCGCCTCTTCTCTGTTCCTGCTCGTCCTCGCACCACTCTGCTTCTGCTATTGGTTCCCCCTCTTCGTGATGCCAGTCTTCTATTTCGTTGTGGTTTTCATCCTCATAACATCGTTTCCCTTTGGATTCATGCTCTCTCCTTTCTTCAATCCTCTGCGCCTCGGCTTGCTTTGTTTTTTCTATTTTCCTTCGCATTTCTTCGTTTTCCTGCCTCAGCCTCCGTATTATTTTTTCTTGCTGTTCGAATCTTCCTCTCCATCTCTCTTGCTCTCCTATCATCAGTTCCTCCATTTTTTCTCTCGTGATCATATCTCCCTTTTTCTGTTTCTCCTCTAGCGCGATCGCCATTTTTTCGGCCGTAATTTCCACCATTCTCTTTATTTTATCATTGCACCCTTCCTCCCATTCTTTTGCCCATTTCTTCTCTAATTTCTCCATTCTGTCCCACAGCTCTCTTTCCCGATTGGAACTTCCCCCTCCTTCCGTGTTTTTACTCCACAACCCCTCTTCGTCGTCGTCCCCCGAGCGCCTTTCTACTCCTTGTCCTCCTTTCCCTGCTTTCGTCCATTTTCGCGCTCCCCAGCACTCCATAATTGATCTTGCGCCGAGTATTTTCCGTCTTTTAATTCCCACTACTCCTCTTGGCCGCCCTCTCCTCCTTTTCCCCGTTTCTAGCATCTCTTCTGTTGATTCTTTTCCTTCCCCCGTCCTCTCCGTTGGTGACTGTCCCTTTAATTCCACCGATCTTCGGCAGTTTGTCGGCGTCTCGCATATTGCGTCGGTATGCTCGGTCGCTCCTTCCTCCTCGCTTTGGTCGGTACGGTAGATGTTGCTGTGCTCCGTAGTTGACTCTATGCGCCGTCTCTCGCCTACGCCGCCACTGTCGTCTCGGCCATCTCCGCTATCTTCCTTCTCACTCGCTCTCTCTCTTTCCTCACTTCCTAACCTCATTCTTGCCACCTTGATATTTCTTCGTCCAGCCACCTTATTTCCACAATCCACTTCCTTCCTACTCTTCCACACCCTCCTTTCTTCTTTCCCTTTTCTTTTTATTACTTCCCCGTCGTTTTTCTCTTAAAATTCACCTTCTGCACTCACTAATTCTCTCTTGCTTTCGTCGCCCGATTCACGCGTGTCGGTGCTTCGCGGCGAACCTCCTATACTTGTATATATATGAAAAATTATATTTTTAAATATAAATAAAAATATAATCATTAATATAATCCAAACATATAATAAAGCGGCAAAAAGTTGTATATTTTGAAATATATAAATTATATAATTTAAAAATATATAAATTATATATTTTCAAATACATTTTAGCAACATTTTGAAATATATTTTTTTCCGTGGGGGAAACTATACTTGTATATATATGAAAAATTATATTTTTAAATATAAATAAAAATATAATCATTAATATAATCCAAACATATAATAAAGCGGCAAAAAGTTGTATATTTTGAAAAATATAAATTATATAATTTAAAAATATATAAATTATATATTTTCAAATACATTTTAGCAACATTTTGAAATATATTTTTTTTCCGTGGGGGTATTAAGACCATAAATGTTATCCCTTCGAGGATAAATCCGGCGATATGGCCTACGTGTTGAAAGAACCTCGAAAAGGCAAACTCGACGTATACTATAACATATAGGGCCATATGCTATTTGTCAAATCACCGACAAGAGCAACGTCGTTCTTGAGGCCTCAAACGGGAAAATGTTTCGTAAACACGTGGACAAGGTAAAGGTTGCTTACACCTAAAAAAAAAAAAAAGATAAAATAAAATATAAAATATAGTGATATGTGTATATATATATATAGGTATTATTATTTCTAACAATATATATCCATGTCACTTCACTGACCCGAGGAAAAAAACAACCAACGGCGCTACTTTTAGTGTATGCATACATCTACTGTATATTCAATATTAAGTAAATGAGCCTGTAACATAGCGACGTGTCTCTCAATAGCCCGTAAATTTGCGAACGAGAAAGGATGAGTGCCACGATCAATATGCTGAGCGTCGCTTGCTTCATGTTAATCTCCACGGCGGTATCCGCCGACCTCCTGCCAGCTAACGCGTATCAGATACTCCCCATTGAAGATTGTAGCGGCGGATTAGCGAGTCACCGTATTGATCGAGGTCGAGCGTCTAGCCCGCAATTACCCTAAGAATGCGATCCCCCTGGAGGAAGTCTATCAAGGTTGCCTTAGGATCAATGGACAATCTACCTTCAAAGAGCTGCTGCGTTACGGCGAGATATGGTCGCAACTTCAATTAGCCACTCGACTGCTTGGTGAATTACGGGCCGTATCCGAGTATACGCGGCCAAAACCCGACCCCATTGCCGGCCCACGCACGCTACAGCGACGCTCCGCACCCTTGGGCATAATCAGGTCACTGAGCAGATCGCTCTTCCGGACTCTTACAGGAGAAGACGCCGAATACATGAATGGACAGAACGATCGCCTTTTCAAGGATCAAAAAAATCTGACCCATCTTGTAGAGCAGCAGATGCACATCACGCGATCGCAAATGTAGCATTTACACCAGCAGCATCTGGAACAGGCGACGAGAGTCGACAATGTACTGAAGTACGTGGTCACCTTGCAGGATGATATGGTCACCCTGAGTCACCAATTAACCTTAAATCATTATAACAGCACACTAGTCAACTACGCGCAGAGAGTACTCGATAAGGTGAACCACTACGTCACCACGTTGGAGCAATATCTGCACGTAACTCTGGCCGCCAGGGAAGGGCGCTTCGACCCCGCGATCCTCACGTCCGAACAGCTGGGCGCTATCGCTCGATAGGCACAGCTTCGCGCCGTGGGCTTGGAGTTCCCCCTCCCCATCGAGCATCTGTGGCCAGAATACATAGCTTCTTTAGCGTGGACCGACCTCGTTTACCACCAGGACCGAGTGATGATAATTATACACCTACCTATACTCGGCCGAACCAAGTACGATCTTTACCGGATACATCCATGTCCGGTCCCGCAGACGTTCGATAACGGCACCGGCTCAGCGTACATCAAGCCAGCCGTGTCGTATATCGCCTTATCATCAGATCAGCGAACTTTCTTCGTTGCCGACTCCGACTACGTGCACGCCTGTTGATCCTCCGAGAAGCGGCTGCTGTGCGCTGGAGGCGTGCCCGTGTACGAGGCGGCTATCTCGAGCTCGTGTGAGTTACAAATGCTGACACACCCGTCCCCCGAAGTAATGCGACGCTGCGACGTCCGCGTTCGGCCATATCATGAACCCCAATGCACGCATATACCCATACAGGGAGGGTGGCTCTACTCACTCTCGGGGGAAGAAAACGTATAAATTATTTGTCCCAATCTCCCGATCCGGCAAGTTACCATCAACAACGTCGGAATCCTGCGCGTGAGTCCCAACTGCGTCGGCCTCATGAGAAGCGCAACGCTTACAGGGGTACGAACGTACGAAAGCGACACGAGCTATTAATACCGCCCTCGGATCTCGCTCAATGTCTCCGTCATCGCGCCAACTCTACATGAAGTCTCCATCACAGGCACGGACGCGCATAGATCCATCAAGGGAAGAGAATCCGATCCTCGCCGATTCAATTCCCCGAACTCCGGAGAAGGGGCCTCTCTCGCAGATATCGAGGCTCAGATTCATGCTATCGGGCAGCATGCTCGAGAAAAGTAAGAACAGCACTTCCTCGCCATTGCCGTGTTTGCCGAGCAAGGCCTCATCGTGCTTGGATTCATGTGTTACTTATTCCGACGACTTATGCTACGCACACTTTGTCGCATAGGCTCGGCTCTTTTATGCAAAAGACCCAAGCCATCGTCGGAATCGAATTCTACACCGGCAATAAAACTCGAGCCGCTACTCGCTGCGTCAACACCGCCCGAAGTCGAGTGCGCCGAGATAGCTCACCCGTTGACGACGACAAAGATGCCCGTTGCCCCCTCTACACCCCTTCACCGCGCCGTGCCGCGCCAAGAGTCCCTTGTTCCCTAATCTTCCAGCTAATATTTCCTCCTTCCCAGAACAAGAGGAGAGGAAAAACGAAGTGGCGGTAAAGACCGAACAACCGCTCTCAAGAACGCACCACCACCAGTAACACTTCAGCAGCGAACGAACAATCAACTTCATCTTTTGAACAACTAATACCGCTGCCATGAATTCGATCGTCGAACAGTACGTCCAGAAGGGGATCTGCCCCTTTTGTACCGATCAAGAACCCCAGTGTTCCGGGATTCTCACGTGCGCGGGTCGATATCGGCGTTACGCGCAACGAGCCGCGGCTACAATCAATTGTTGTCTCTGTGCGCAGAAAGAGGAGGGATCCAAATATCCGGATCACTTCATAAAGTGCGGCGACAAATTCTTCCGGCGAACTCGCGAGTTGGGGGCAGCCAATAAACCGACTTCGACCCGCGGGCGAGCACGCTCGCGCTCCCGATCACGATCTAGGTCCGCCGCAACGGTCGCGACCTGCCGTCTGTGCAACCAGAAACCACCAGAGTGCCCGGGGTTCGCCCAATGTGTGGAAAAGGCAATGTTGAAACGCGCGCATTCAACGCGCAACCCGCGTTGCCCCGTCTGCGAGGTACCACAGGCCAAGGACGGGTACTACGCTCACGTGGGAGGGTGTCTCGTCATCTGCCCACCGATGAAGCAGGCGCCCGTGGGCAAACGCCCTCCCAAAACTGCAGTGGTGGCGTTCACCCAGACGCCGCGATTGGAGCTCGACCCCTCGGCGTCGTACTTATTCGTACGCTGGACGAGCGCGCCCGCGAAGCGCGTCCACTTCGCCTGTCCACTCATCCAACCACAGGCGGAACCAAAGCTCGAGGCCAACACCGAGGAACTCAACACTGATGACCCCCCGCCGGCCAATGCGGAGACGGCTGGATCCCAGTCCTCGACCACCGAGGTGAAGGAAGAAGAGGACATCTTCGACGAAACCGAAGACATCTTCGATTGGGGAAACCCTCTGCCGGAGCCACCCCCCCCCCCCCCCCCCCCCCCCGCCCCTCATAACACCTAGTACGGCCTTCCGAGGGAGAGGTTCCCTACGCGGGCAGCGAGTGATCCAGCAGGACCGTCGCTTCTTCCGCTAAGAGAAGACCAACGAAGGCGTCGGCTCAATTCAAGAAGGGGCGAGTGTTGTGGCCATGCAACGGCTCTCGTGAGAGCTTCGCATGGTAACAACGACGACGCTAGTCACGGAGTCACACGCTACCGCCTCCAAGGAGTCAAGTTCCGGGTCAGCGAAAACGCTGCACGCGCTGCTGACGCAGGACGAACGCGGCGAAGACTCCCTGAAATCACACCATATTTCACAATATGGCGTGATTAGTGGAAAATTCCGTGTTCCCACCGCCGAGGTGCCGCGGAACCTCGGCGTGCGATACGAAATCGATGCAAAGTTAGTTCTGATAAAACTTTTGATCAGTGAAAGTCCGCTGCGTGCCCAACGTCGGGAAGTTAGACCGGGAACAAGTTGTGGACCTTAATATTCAACCAACACGTTTGGTGAACCTTGGCTCTCCGCGGCTACCCCAAAACGGCTTAAACCGTCAAGCGTTAATCATTCCTATATTACCCATCGTAAATCAAGTTATTTCAAGTATCGGTTTTATATACCATTCATTATATATATTATTTGGTTATTATATTACTCGTTTAATACTATCCACATCATATACTATTCATTCCATATTACCGCCTTATCATTTAGTTTCATTATAACGATCCTCCGCATTAGTATTGTGACTTTTAAGTTTCGCGAAACGATTCACCAATACCACGGTGAATAGGGACAATAAGTGTATATTAAGTCGATCGACGATAGTGCACCGCCCTGCAGGGAACATCTAACGTAGTAAGTCGACGACGATATTTCTTATATGTACTGGAACCTTTCTTAACGCATCTGGACGAGGTGCAATAAATTTGTATTAACCTGGAAATATTGTCATAACCAATTTCTCGACACCCCCTCTCTTCCCAAGTCCTTACGAATAACGGGCCCGTAAGGGACGAGAGGTAACCCAAGACCTTCCGACGCTTCCGCACGATACATTTAAATTCATCTCTCTCAGAAATCTCTATTTTACAGGGCGCCTTCTGCGCTCTGTTGGTGGCAGCGAGTTACCCCTTTGTTTGATCTAGCACTAGCTGATCCATAACATCCTAAACCATCCCGCGCATTCGCCTGATCTAGCACCTTCAGATTACTATTTCTGTTCCTTCCTGAAGCTGCACATGGGTAGAAAAAGGTTTTCAACCGACGAGGAGGCAAAGGAGGAGGTGGAGAGGTGGACAAAGGGGTTGGCGGGAAACTACTTCGAGGAAGGCATCAAAAAATGTATACCCCACTTCACCACCTGCGTAGAGAGGAATGGTGGCTATGTCGAAAAATAGCTTAGATTATGTACTAAAGTATCACGTAATTTTTTTGTTTAAGTAAAAGATGTTAAAACTTACAAAAATTCACTACACTTACTTTCTCGATATGCCTCGTATGTTATACAGGGACCCCCTGAGTACCCGGGTAACGGGTTTCATCCTAATGCACCTTACAGAGATTTTTTAGGAGCGACGCTGAAAAATCCATGTGCATGCAAGGAAGTAGCTTTCATCAAATGTGCATGGCGATGTACGGTTTTGTGTTTCGTTTGCTTTTACGATAAATATCATCCTGATTTCTGTTCTTACGCTGCAAGTGATTCAAGCGATGCAAGCGATAGCGGGTAAGATGTTCCTGTAATTATTGATTAATAATAAAATTACTATGCCAAAAATGACTATTTTCGAATAATTTTGCATGCCCTATACTATTCGGTGATATCCTATGCAATGAAACTGAAGAAAAGAAAGAAAAAAAAATCCAACAGCAAGATTTGAACTCGCTCCGTCAAAGTGGTAGTCGGGGATCTAAACCGTTAGGCTACACTGACTCGGTTGAAATACAGTCGCAAATAATCTCTCGAAGTGTACACATCGCGGAGCATTCATTTCAAAATTTTACTTTTTTTAAAAACAAGAGAAATAGTAAAATCCTAAGTCGCGAGCAACGTTAACGGAAAGTAGAGTGAACCAATAGGTTACCTCTACCTTCCACATACTTGCTTTTCTTTGACAAATCAACGTAAGTGTCAATATAAGTGACATCATAGTGGATGAAGTGAAGAATAACTATACAGTGGTGAGCCGGAGGACGCGCACCCCCGACGCACATTTGGAACAAAAAACAATGACAATGAACAAACGACGCTACGATGACAAATCACCCGAGAGTTTGTCACAAGCAGATTTGAGGAAAAAAGTCAAAGAATTCGACAAAATGTTCGGAGCCAATAATTACGACAAAATTTTTCAACGGGAAAACCAAAAAGTGCACCCAAAACTTTCGAAAGCGAGGTCGAGATCCACATCGACCGAAAAGGCCAGCGAGACCAACAAAGAGAATATAACTCTATGCACATCTGGTTACACTAAACCTACGCGCACGAGCAGGTCCCGACTCACGGAAAACAAAGCACCAATAGCCGTAAACAACCAATACGAAACTCTTTTGGACTACATGGAAATCTCTGACTCAGGCAACACGCACATACCGGTAACACAAACACATGGATCATCTTACCAAGGGATTCAAGGCTCCAACAGAACAAACATAACACAGAACAAAACGCTCAAACCCAAAACGAAGCCCCCACCTATTCACGTATACAACGCCAAACTCAGGCAGATTGTAAAATTAATAACAGAGGCAAAATTTACAGAAGATGATTTCTGGGTTAAACAAAACGATAACGAGTACCTAAGAGTCATGCCACAACGGACCGAGGTATTTCACGCAATCAAAAATCTATTGAAAGAAAACAATCTCCAATATTATACATATACGCCCAGAGAAGAAAAAAACAAATCATTAGTGCTAAAAGGCATCGGAGCGGATTACACAGAAGAAGAGGTTAAAAACTATATAACCAACAGAGATCTCCCTAACCTCGAAGTAGCAGAGGTCACCAAGCTATGCTTCGATAAAAATGATAGCAACAAATTTCACTTCATCGTACAACTCACCCCGGATAGCAGGGCAGTAGCACTAACTAAATTGAAATTCATCCTCCACCAACCCATCAGGTGGGAGAGAATACACAAGAAATCAGTGTTCCAATGTAAAAGATGCCAACGCATTGGACATGCAAGCAAAAACTGCAACCTTCAATTCGGATGCGTGAAGTGCGGAAAAGACCACGGCCCGAGAACTAACGGAGGGGAGTGTGAAATTACCCAAGGGGACAAAAATCAAGTAAAGTGCGTGAACTGTGGGAACACAGGTCATCCGGCCTCGTATCAAGCGTGCCCATACCTAAAATTCGCACAAAACATTAAACACCAAGCCAACACAATGAGAAAAGCGCTAAGAGAAGACAAAATCAACAAAGCTACACGGTACGTCAACCCCAGTCGATCACACGCAGCAATAACGAGCGCCACCAACACCGATTTCCCGCCACTACCGAAGAGCAAAGTCTACTCCCACCAAATTACCGAAGAGCAGAAGACCAACGACCGCATCCCTACGAACCACAACAACGAACATCGTAATAAAAATTCATTTTCCAACAACAGCATTACTAACAATAGCTTCACACAATTCGAAAACATGCTAACGCCATTCAAAGATAGCATGATGCAATTGATAGGTTCGCACCTGTCCGAGCTAAATAAACAAATTAATGAAAATACTAGGAAAATCGATTTCATCTTAGCTCAAAATTATGACTAAAAATGTCGAATAACACAAGACACCAAAACTTATCACCGACACACTCCACGAATCATAAAATCAAACTTTCGGCCATTAATGTTAATTCATTAGCAGCCAATAAGAGGAGATTAGATCTCGAAGAGTTCATAAATAACATCCAAATTGATATAGCACTAATCTCTGAAACCAAACTACACAATAAGCCTAAATTAAGTTTCAAAAATTATTCAATCATTAGAAACGATAGGCCTATGGCGAAAAAAGGAGGCGGTACCGCCATATTAATAAATAATAGAATAAGTTACACATACATCATACATCCTAATCTATCGAAAAACAATGTCATAGAATATTCCGCAATTAAAATTAATGTTAATCAAAATTACACACTATATATATTCAGTATTTACGCAGCATGCAACAACAAACGTTCATTCATCGCTGAGCTTAACAAAATATATCACGAACACAAATTATATAAAAATAAAACATATTTTATCATGGCTGGGGATTTTAACGCTAGACACGTAAGCTGGGGGGACCACAACTCGAACGAGAGGGGGACATTGCTCAACAAATGGATAGAAGACTACGGACCCAAATTCAGAACCACTTTATACAACCCAGACCGACCTACATACCCAAAAGCCGATTCATTCCTAGACCACTGCATTGCCGACTGCCGTATCGAACTCAAAGACTTACGACGCAATAAACTCACGACTCTACCGTACGACAGTGACCATAACGCCATATGCTTCGCAATAGACACCAACGAAATATTCATGGGACTCGCCTCCCCACCAACACCGACCATCAGACACAATTATAAGAAAACAAACTGGCGAAAATTCACGCTACACTTACAAAACAATTATGATACCGAACTTCCACGCGACAGAAACCTAACAGTAGCCGAAATTGACCAACAAATTATTAAAATGGAAAACACAATAATCGAAACTATCGACACAATTGTTCCCGTAATTAATTCAAACGAAAGTAAAGGATGCATGAAATACGTAAACAACAAAATCAGAAAACTACAAGCTACCAAATCACTATTAATATCAGAACTTTTCCGAAATAATAACCCACATTCCTGGCATTGCTGGGACTTGAAATTACAAATAAAGATAACAAACAAACAACTAATTATACAATTCAGAAAAGCAGAAACGGCACATTGGAAGGCCAAAGCAAAAAGTATTGATTATAAAAATTCAGCAACTTTTTTTCCAAGAATTAATAGTTTTTTTAGATTCAAAGAACTCCCAAAAATTAATACTCTCTCCATAGACAAAAATAATAAAACAATACTCACAGACGACATCCTAAATAATTCAGAATACACCAAAAATATAGACAATCTCATCTTCACACACTCGAATACAAAACTGAACATCATTGGTTAATATTTCGAATACATTAACTCACCTAGATACACCAACCAGGGAACCGAAGTCAAACAGAGAGCCGATGTAGTGACAGAGGAAATTAAAAGAACAATACTACACAGCAGAACCCACAACGACACACACACGCAATTTACAGAAGCTAACCCGGCACACCTCCCCACTCAAGTACACAATAACCCAAAATTCTTACACAATTACACCGAAATCACACAATTATTACAAAAAGCCAAAAATAAAACGTCGAGCGGGCTTGACAATATCCCCATGATCGTATTAAAACACCTACCGAATAACCTAATAATCGACTACACAATCATCTTTAACAACTGCTTCAATCACTCATACTACCCAACACGTTAGAAAAAGGCAAAAGTTATCGCAATTAAAAACAAAGACAAGGACGCAACAGACCCAGCGAGCTATAGGCCGATCAGCCTAACCATAAATATCAGTAAAATCTTTGAAAAACTCCTAAAAATACAAATCCTCAATCACACCGACGCCAACAAAATCATACCCGACAATCAATTTGGATTCAAACACAACCACTCAACAGTACACGCCATCAACAAATTCTCATCAGACATCAACAGACACCTACTAACCGCAAAATAATCGGAGCAACGCTCATTGATCTAGAAAAATCTTTTGATTCCGTATTACTTGAACGGTCTCACATACTTACTACAAACACTCGACTTTCCACGACCACTAAATTCACTAATCTGCGATATGATACACAACAAATCATTCAACACATGGGACGGCATAAACTTATCAACGCGGGAGTTCACAATAAAAGAAGGTTTACAACAAGGCACCGTTACCTCACCAATACTATTTAACATATACCACAGTAAAATACTAAACCTATTTAATCTCAACACAGGCAACAACACACATTCCGCAGCATACGCCGACGATATGGCGGTGTATGTCGCGGACACCAAAATTCCAATAATCCAGTCAAAACTCAATAAACTTGTAAATCAAATAAACACCTATTACAAAGAATGGAACCTAAGGATAAACCCACTCAAGAGCGAAACTATATTATTCAGAAAAACAGTAAATGAAATCTCTCCTCTGACAGTTCCACACATAAAAACATTTCGAATTGCGATAGAAGATAAAGACACCGGAGAAACGACAACGATCCCCAATAAGGATATCGTGAAATACCTGGGCGTACACTTCGATTACTTATTCAGACTAAACAGACACCACGCAATCCAATTATCAAAAGCAAAACAGGCAGTAAAATCAAATCATAAAATTTTTTACAACAGAAACATAGATTCAAAAACAAAAATAATCTGCTACCAACTCCTAATACGCCCAATTATTTCATACGCTGCTCCTATTTGGTGGAACGTCGGGCCCTCGGTAATGGAGCATTATCGACAATTCGAAAGATCGTGCCTAAAAGCTTGCCTGGGTAGATATCATACGGCCGAATCAGAATATACTAAACGTATCAACAACAATGACATATATAATACAATGCAGCAGACATACCAAGATTCGATAACTTTTGCCTCACCCTGACCAGACACTACTACAGTACACTATATGAAATCAATAACGCACTACTTAACGAACTACAGATAAACGGCGATACGAATACAAGAAGAATGGCTAAGAGCAATTACTCCCGTCCGGAACTCTTCACAAACCTCGATCGATTAGGCTGTATCCAAAACGAACACAACGTCCCAATAATTTACCATTTGCAAAAACACTGCGCAAAAAAAGCTATTTACATAAATATTGACCAATTACCAAATGACATCTGGACCTACTCTACCGCACTACCATTAACCGACCGTGAAAGCCTGGACAGACTATCAAAAAATACTGGTGGTTTCAAGGAGAGGCCAAGCACATGGACGAGCTCAGACGAAGAGCGAGATTAAAAATGATACAGCTACAACAAAAACAGAGAGACACTAACCAATCCCACCAAAGATTACACGATTAAATTACTAATAACACAGCAAATGCACTCGCATCATCCTATTACTTATACTTAATATACCTTTGTAAATATTGTAAATTTTTACTAGATTTAAACCCCACCCAAACCCAATACTCCCATACCCAACCCCCCTCCCAACATAATCCACCCCCATCCCCCACCCCTCCTCCAAAGGCCCACTGAGGCAAACTATAGTGGAAATGGTTTCTATTTTTTTTACCATAGCAATAAACTACCAAAGACAACACTAAACGCTCACACCAAACACCATGCATAAGAAGCTAAAATAGAATATACCTATAAACACCGTCATTTGGTTAGACGCATCGTAAGATGACAATCCAAATAAAACTTATAATATAGACTAAGTTCAATAAGGTTGTTTATTACTTATACATGTATACTCGATAATCCTGAAAATAAACTACCTTTATAAAACCAAACTCGGTTGAAATATAACTAACGGTACGGTACGGTAGCATCACATAAAATTTCAAAATCGTTTTTCGCGAAAACTAAGCCGCATTAGGATGAAAGCCGGTACTCGAGTACTCAGGGGTGGTTCCTGTATAACATACCTGAAGCCCTTAAAAATCGGTGATTAGCAGTTCTGGTGGTCCCGTTGTAACCTGTTTAATAAAATAAGAATAGCATGTTCGTTGTAATCTGCACCCGTTTCAAACGTGAACAAAGAGAGGCAGATAGGGAGAGAGAGACTGGTGGCGAAATTTAAGTTTAACTTAAATTTGGATGAAAATGAACATAAGGCACAAATCTTTGTATTTTTGACGATATGTATTATCAGTCTACGTAATCAAAACATTACAAAAGGGAAAACGGAAAAAAATAGAAACTTCATAATATTAGATAGGGAATAATATCAATAAATTAAATGAAAACGCAATTACTCAAAAAGGAAAATTAATTATCTGTAATAATATCAATACTGAGAAAGGGAGGATATGGCATCGAAATCAGCGATTTCATTCAGATTCACAGTACATGCAGAGCTTGACTAGAAATACACGCGATGCAAGTCGAGCTCCAGACGGCCAACCCCTTAGTTAGTTAATAACATTTTTGTCGCCGATCGGTCAATACATAAGTCTTTTATGATAATAAATCTTCCAAGTAGTGGTTGACGCAGCGGCAAGAGTTCGGATTCATCATGCGAGAGTTGTGTGTTCGAATCCCCGTGTGCATACTTTTGCTTCTTTTCCACTTTTACGATACTTACGCAATAAATGAACCGAAATAACTCTTATTATGCTGCATTTACTTATCTTTTCACAAAAGGCATATAGCGTTATCATTCTAACATACGAATAATCGTAGAAAAATTTGGAATCGTGAATAACTTCCAAAAAGGAATTGTAATTAAAGCGTACATGGTGACGTCAAATATAAAATCAGATACTTTTATTATTCTGATATTTATTTATATATTGGCGTACGTGTTGATCGATTCGCGACAAAAATGTTACTAACTAACTAACGCTTGGCCATGTGGAGTTCCCACTAGCATCACTTTCATTTTTAGTCGAGTCTTACATGTACTGTGAATCGGAACGAAATCCGTGAGTCCGAGGTCGTATTCTTCCCTTGTTAGACAATCTTCTTCTTATTAATACTGCGATCATACTAATTATAATATAAAGTTCTGGTGAAGAATATTATACGCATTATACATATTGAATTTATTACTTCCCTACTAGCTTTGACACGCACACACGCACCCACGCACGCACGCACATTTATACCAACCCAAATCCTTCAGACCGGGTGATCAGCGACATACAAATAATAATTAAAAGCGCCTACAATGTTATTATACATGTAACCTAGATAGAAGTCTGCTGCTGGCCTCCAATTACTACTGACGAGTGGGAAGAAGATGATACATAATCTGAAAAGGCGTGCAGAACAGGAAGTAGTACCTGTCGATATACCATCGATATAGAGTTTGAAGATAACTAATCCTCAAGCAACGCTACATTTAGGTAATGCAATGCCTGAACAGCACTATCAGAGGTACTGAGTTGGTGTACAACAGAAATACAATTTACAGATGTACTGAATCTGTCTATCCCATTCGGAAGTTAATTTTACAACATATGTTATCAAAAACTTTATGCATAGTATGTTACCACAAAACAAATTGATGACATGTTATTCGTTTGTACGAAGGTATTATATTTATACAGTTGGTAAGCAGTGAAACAATAATTCTCAGATTAACCTATAGCATGGGATGGTATGAGGTTTCCAATAACATTTAACAAGGGGAGGATAAGGTAGTTGTATTTTTGGAATTTTTGCCACTTGTAGTACTGAAAGGTGAGCCTTCAAATAACAACTCCTCAAAGCCATTGAGCTAGACAACAAGAAGTTTTCGATAAAATCGACTTTGAAATGTTTCAAGCAAAGTATCATCACTGGCGCTGACTTAGTTTTCAAAATCGACGTTGCTCACCAGGTAATGAGTGAATTTAGTAATCAGAAAGTCTCCGTTAGATGCCTACGGTGGCCTTTTTTTTGTTTTGTTTTTATTTTCCCCAATACGTATACCCACGCCGTTCACATATAAAATTGTTGGAATTGATGCTTATGAGCAGATGTTTCGTATTTGGGTAGGTAGGTAGAATTTAACTTTCGCAAAAATTTGGGTCGGCAGGTTTTGCTTTGATACTACCTACCTGTGAAACACAGTTGTGCAAACACAAAGGATTTATAAATGAAAGGCGGCGTGTACAGGACGCGTTGTGAAATGTGGCTGCTAGTTTGTGGAGCAGTACAATATTTCTTTGTGTATATGACGATATATTTCCGCAGTGGATCCAGGAAAATCCCATATTTTTGGGAGCCTTCCTGGGACTATTTTTCCTTTAACTTGCGCACCCATTAGCGCCCTCACCGAATAACCATCAACTGTCGTACCAATCAGCGCCCTAGCCGAGTAACACCGCCACCACCGATGTAGCAACGAATCAGGTGCGTGCACCAGGGTATAAAAATATGCGTTTTGTGAAACGGGTTGCGTACTCTTTCATATTACATTTTTAGAGTGCAGCTATACCGAAGAATATGCTGGAGTCTGTTGATTTATCTGGCCCTGCGACGATGGGTGAAGACACTGCCGAACATAGCATGTGCAACAATAACAGAACAATTACGTGTCAAAGATGCCCTTACATATTACGAGCATCCCCTTGTGGAAAATAATGTAGTGGCGTCACAACCTTTGGGAATAGTTAGCAAAGAATCGGGGATGCTGGCAGACGAACTATACGAGTTAACATTGCACACACTACACGAAGAGGAGTTTGTGACGAACGACGAATCGATAATGTGGAATGAAATAAACGAGGAGAACGTTTTCGCCGAAGTTACAAATCAACTGCAAATTCATCTACACGCGATGACTATTATGAGCCGAAAGAAAAAAAAGTCAAAAACATACCCAGACTATATTCCACTGGGCTATAAAATAAAAACCGTTATTTTAGCCAGAGCTCATCCGACTTGGAGTTTGAAAGCACTACACATTAAAGAGTGGAGCCGTTTACAATGTTATTCGCATTGGGCGAAATGGGAAGAGATCAAAAGTGGCGGAACAATGATGGATAAATATGCGATCATCGATTCTTGGCCATACCATCAGTTCGCAGAATCTCGGGAAATCTACCAGTAAGTTACTACTCAAAATTCCTAGCAGAGGGCTTGCGCTGCTGCAAGTAAATTTGAAGAGTTCGACTTTAAAGCACATATACCGTGGGTTAAATACGTCAACAGGCAACATGAAATCTATCAACGAAAAAAACTATATTTATATTGGAGCAAGAAACCAAAACGATGAAAGAAATGTTGGCTGCCGCCAAAGATTTTCGAATCGCGGTTCGTGACTTGATTTCAAATTTCAACTGCAATTTTCTCATCAAGACCAAACAGTTATTTTAACACGTTGAGCGCCACACGCACGGCTTAGATGCGGCAGAACATACACTGTCAACCACCGGTGGTTGACGCGGAGCTCAACGTGTTTAGAACACTTTGCTTGTTGTTCATGACTAATTAAAACATCATTCATAAACTGCACCATACGCGGTCACTTTGACTGGTAAATCGCTACCTTTCATGCCTGCAAGAGACAACCGGATCATTCGACACTAGGATACAACAATCGGTAGATTAATACGCCCGAAATGATTACAACATTGTCGATATCTTATCGAACTTTGGCAAGATGACCACAAAGTTATACAAAGATTTTCTCGTCGACGTATTGAAGCCGTACATGAGAGAAGAAAAATTTCTATTACTGGTCGATTCTTGCGGAGGACAGGCAGACCCAGTGATGTTCGAATGACATTTTAAAACAAGGCGTCTACCAACGTGTACTATCGAGGTTATCCCAAAAAATGCATGTATCTGGGGCAACCGTGTGACGTGTACTCGTATTTTTTTCGGCAGGTAAAGGTTTTTATAAAGCGACTGCAGAACTGTGCGTACTTAATCGAGATCGGGAAATTAACGCCAGAGAGGATTACCTAAACATTCAAACAATTGTACATCATCAGCTTTCCTCCCCAATTTTCGGTAATACGAATATGCTCTGATACATGTGATTTGCTTCCCAATTGTGCGACGACGAGATAATTTTTTTAATATTAATAAAGTATGTTTCCCGGTCGACATATTGAAAAAATGCTCCTGCAAGCAAGCGTCATTCATGCAATGTACAGGGTATCGTGTGACGCTTTGCTTTGTGTGCAATGCAATATGCAAGTTTCGTGTGACGCTACCCGGGCTCCTGCGGAACCTCGGCTGCGGAGTAAAAATTTGTGATACATCGTTATTATTATTATTATTCTACTTTTCTGCGCTATGTTTTATTAAAATAAAGGATACACTTATACTGTACCCGACGTTCGTCACTTTTATACCAAAATTCAATTTATCATAAATACTATTACTTAACAAGCAAAAATTCCGACAATTCTAAACGTGAACGACGTGGGTATACGTATTGGAGAAACAAAAATGAATAAAAAAAAAATTCAAAGAAAAATACACTGGCTGTTCGAAAGTATTTCACCGCCAGTGATGACACGTCGTTTGGAAAATTTCGAAGTCGATTTTCTCAAAAACTTCTAGATGTCTAGCCCAATGGCTTTGAGGAGTTGTTATTCAAGAACTCACCTTTCAGTACCATAAATGACAAAAATTACAAAAATGCAACGACCTTATCCTGCCTTTGTAAGATTGTCAATTGGAAGAAAGCTATCTACTTACAATTATAATGACATGCACTTGGATGCGTGTACAAATAAATAAACGTTCTTACGTTCATACACATAACACGAAAACAACCATACGTATATATGCATATAATCTGAATAACATGTAAAGACAGTGCAGCGTCATTCCTCTTCCTGTGACTAACATTTATATTATTTATCATGTCAGTTTGTTAATTTTTTTCAAGGGATACTAACAAGGGAAACTTGCCTGGGTTGCAATAAACTTCGGGACGTTTTTTCAGGGTAGCATCAGGTTCGGTTCCAAGTGGCATCTCTACCACCGTTCACTCGGGTGAGTTGTCGTTTTTGCGTAATCGACCAACCAAAATTTGTGTGACGATTTTTGAATCTCGAAAATAACAAGATTTTTTCCAAACAATTCGGTGACATAGCGGTTAAATGAAAAGCCCTGGATTGAGCTCCGTTTTGACGAATGGGGGGGGGGGGGGGGGGGGTTAAACGCGGTATAAATGAAAAAAGGAATCATAGAAAACCAAAATTCAAATTAAAAGCGTAAATAAAATAATAATTGTATTAATACAGACAATAAATATGAAACTATAGAAGAAAATGAATTGAAACAAAGAAAATATATAAGAACAACAACACAAAAAAGTAGCAATCATTGGAAACCAGATATAGAATATAAGAAAAAAATTGGATATACACAATGTGGGAAACGGTGATTACAATCACGCGGACAAGAATTCTAAACGCAATTCAAAAAAGTTGGATTAAATTAAAGTACATAAATAAAATTAACGTTTGCAAGCCTTCCGATTTAAAAAAATAACGGTAGCAGGAGTCGAACCCAAAACCAGCAGCGTACTAGCCGAAGACTTTAGACGCCGAAGAACCACTAGACTATTGCGCCGCTTTGAAAATTCTTATTATTTTCGAGATTCAAAAAACTTCACACAAATTTTGTTTAGTCGATTTCGCAACAATGAGGGCCTACCAGGTTGAACGGTGGTTAGGGATGACACTTGGGATTGGACCCTACATTACCCTGAAAGGACGTTTCGAAGTCGATCGCAACATTTCCAAGGTTTTCTTCTAAAATAATCATCAACCACCTTACGGATTCATTTAAGATTTAGACTGAGCAAGATTTTTCTCGAAATGAAAGAGAGCATGTAAATTCAAAAATTGAACGAAATGATGTTAGATCAAATTTTCTTTAATAAGTATGCAATTCGCAGTGATCGGTATTATTGAATTCAATTTCTCAAGAAATCTTCCAATTGGATAAAAATTAACAAATCGACTTGCGATCATGATTTTAATCATATTCTGATTATACTATCAATCTTTGTACATCGCACTGCACTGGTGAAACGTTTTTAAATGTTGAAATTTTTAGGTTTGATTATGGAAAATTCTGAAACTTTACTATAGCCTTCCTGTCAAGTTGTACACATATTTATGGGATTGAGATTTAGCTCCTCCTATATTTGAACCGTTGGAATATCATTGACGCATTCGATTATGCAAGAGCCTGTGGAAGATATCCATTATATGGATATCATCGCATTACCGCCGGCTCGGATAATAACGATATCCGTCTTATTCAGGCGTAATATTTTCGTGTTCTTTCAGAAGAGGTCGTATAATTGTACCGCTTTCTCGTGATACAATTATACAGTGTCGTTCGTAATCTAGTAGCCGGGACTGGTGACGGTTGAGACTTGCTTAGCGACACTCTCATGCTGTCCTTGAGCTGGGGCACCGGTTTTAAAGGCGGTAAATTTCAGCCATGCCTCGTAGCCGTATGCGATCATGGCGCAAAATCCGAAGAACTGTAATGTAAACAAAAACAGAACAAGCATTAGTGTGAGACTTGTTTTTGATCGGCTGGTGTCACCTATGATGACCCCTTTCGTTCTTTTATGGACGGGTATAGCTCACATACTCAGAAAGTCTTGGATAGATCAACGAATTAAATGTAATTTTAGGAAATATAATATGTATATACAGATATTTTGAAGGCTTCTAAAAAACAATCAGCATTACATTTATGTGCTACAAAAACCGTTAATACAATTTTTTATAAATCGAGAAGTATTCACGTTCGAAGAAGTGTAGGAGCTGAGCGGATAAAGTACCTAACTAGAGTGATTTAAGTACCTAAGGTCGGTTCCAGATCCATATACTTTTCAGTTTTTTACATGGTCGAAGTAAGCGAGCATATCCGTGAAAGTATATTTGGTGCATCCCAACATTGTATTATAGCTTGCATGTGACGCGCGTTGCCGCACAGGAAATAATAAGGCAAATACATCATTCAGTGTATCCAGAAAGTACAATATGGTTCAACAGCGACCAAACATCCGGGGGACAAGAACTAGATTGGTATACAGATGAGTCTAAGAACAGGGGGAGAAAGCGGTATCCAAAACTCATGCCCCGTTTTCTACCAGACCACTATCCTTTACGCCAGGGTTTTCTATTCTGGGGCCCGCGGACAAAATAAAAATAAAAGTACAAATTACAAAAGCATAGAGATTTGGTTGATCACTTAATGAGAATGCGTTGCGGGAAGATGGCCATGCGGTGCACCGGACTAGTGGCAGATCGCTAGGGGGCAGGCGGAGGTTGCGGGACGGGCGGATGAGCCCTTAGTTTCGTCGCACGTCCCCGTTAAACGCATGGTTTTACCCGCATCTATGTTTTCGCAATTTTAACTTCTGTTTACATTTTGCGAACGTGCCCTTCAACGTGCGCCCGTTCACGAACAATCTGGCACGTACAGTACGCCGCACGACGTTGTTTTCGCCGCACGCTCGGTCAAGATTATATCTATGCTTCCGTAGTTGTAAATTTATTGTTATTTTGCGGACGCCCCTAACAGGTTCGTTCAATTGCTTCTCGGGTTAACAGACACATACGTAATTTACAGTTTACGAACATAAATAGTCAGCGACCGATACATTGTTAGAAATTATGAAGCGTTGATTGAAACGTAATGAATTCTCTTCAATTATCCCAAATGAAGCCTCCAGCCCTTTGGATTAGTCAAGTTTGTAGAATATTATCTATCTTTTGGTTTCAGTGATAACGTTATAAGTAACAAGAAAGACCCCAATGCGACATATGTTATGAAATTTTATCGAATGAGTCTGCGAAACCGACCACACTTCGACGTCATTTTGAAGCCAAACACACGAAATATTCTTCCATGTCTAACGAGTTTGTCAAAATAAAAGGTACTGAATTGGAGCAAGCTAAAAAGGATGAGGAAAAGTCGTAGCTAACGATAAACAATACTTTGAATAAAACATATTGTATCAATACCTCTAAATAAAGCTTCAAAGTTACAAAACAAAAATCAAAACTTATTTATATCCCGAATATGCTTTGCAACTAGATGAGAGCACTGACATTTGTAACGACGCAAACTTGCTTGCATTTGATCGCTACGAACATGGCAACGGCACCAAAGGGGATTTTATATTTTGTTAACAGCTCCCTACGAATACTACATGTGAATCGATATTTGAAGTTTTATATAAATGTATTATCTCAAAATATTAAGTGGATTAATTGTATGGCATTAAGCAAAAACAGCGCATGTGTTGTAACAAGAACGCGAAGAGGAATTTAGGTTCGTATCAAAGCAATGAGTCCATCAACCATCCGGCATCATTTTTGCATACATAGGAAGTCGTTAGCTGCTAAAATATGCCGGCTAAATAAGAAACATACAATTTATGAAGATATAGGAAGCATTCACAACCAATTATAATTGCACGCGGAAGTGTGCTGGTTATCACGTGGCAACGTTATGACGCGTGTTTTTGAGCTGGGAGACGAAATTCGAATGTTTTTTTTAAACAATTTGGATAAGGCAGGTAATGTCAAGAAGCATGCTGATTACTTCCATGACTCTGTAGTTTACTTAGCTGAAATCTTTAGTGCTGTAGATATGCTAAATTTGAGCTCACAAGGAACAGATGATAGCAATATTTGCATTGCCGAAAATAAAATCAAAGCGATGTTGAAGAAACTTAATTTATGGATAAATCGATGTCTTCAATAAAGTTTTGATCATTTTTCCACTCTCTCATCAATTCTGCTATCAACTGTTGGGTTCATGATGCCAAAGGAGACGCACACAGTAACAATTCAGCACCTTCAAACTTTTAACTTATTCCGAGATTATTTTCCAGAATCGGAACATAACAAATATTGGATTGTTGTAAACGATTACTAGCTTTTCCCAAAACATGTTTGTGTGAAAAAGGGTTTTGTACTCTAGTGTATAGAAAAAATAGCATTTACGAGATTGAATATCACGGTTCCCAAAGCAGAATCGCAAAATTACAATAACTTTTTAAGAATAGATTCAATTCATATTGCGACGTTACCTTAATCAGTCACTCATCGGTATGTCAATGGCAATTATTTTCTAGAAGTTTGTGTAATAACTGTTTCGATTAGAGTTGGCAGTAGTACTAAACATCAGCACCCAATTCTTCAGGATATTAGAAAGTATGATAACTTACCGCCGCAACGCCGAAACCTTCGCTGTACCGAGCATAATCAGCTGCGAGAGATGCCGCTAGCAAATAGAATACGGACCAGAGAGTGCAGTATATAAATTCCTGCAAAGAGAATCATTTTTACAGATAATTTAATTGTTTTTGCATATATGCCCCCAATAAATTGAGAAACATAGGCATTCAAGCATATAAAGAAAGTTTCAAAAAATGCAACTAATAATCAACATAATAAATCCTATGCGATAAGAAGTCGAAGAATAAATTACTATCAGCTTGAAGAAATAACTTTCAACCAATAAACGTTACCTAATTGTGCATTAGTGTTAATAACACACGATTGTGTTATCACGCGCCGTAACAGAAGACTAACTACATTTCAGTTGTCTGTATGAAATGTAATATATTTGCTAACAAGGTAGGCATGGCGTTTTTTACTAGCGCAAGGTCGAATGTGTTGCAACTGCGTACATACCTGGCTTTCTGTTTTGTGTATCGTTTCCATAACTATGTAAAATGACGAAATGGTGGAAAAGAAGATAGTAACCGTGCACTTTTAGTTATTATAGTCAATTTCGGACAAAATATATATTCAGAGTTGGAAATAATGTATGGGTTATGGGATGAAAACTAAAAATAATGCAATATTAGGATTGTATAAAAATAATGCAATATTAGAATTTTATAAAAATAATGCAATATTAGAATTTTATGTGTAACATATACATATATTGTGACGTGATTTTCCGAGTCCTGGTAAATCACGGTCACAAGCTATCGCTCTCGTTATAGTTAGCCTCTCTCTCGACCGAAGGGAGAGGGCAGTAGTTACCGGCAATGAAAATTTGGCATCCTATTGATGGGTGTTTGCGATTTCGAAGATTGGGAATCAATCAGTTTACCGCGAGTCGTCGAAGCGTCGCGATCGAGACAATAACAAGTCCTCGCGTATGCTCGGTGTCGGACACTCGGTGTCTCACTCGCTCTCGCGTTACGCGTCGGAGTTGAATCGGTCTCTCTCTCCGTACGCGAGTTCTAGTGTGGTCTCTCGGTCTCTCGTCTTTCTCTAGAGTGAGAGGTCCGATCTCGTCGCGTACGGTGATCGTTCGCGTGAGAGTTCTCGTTCGAATTACGCGTTACCGAATTGACAGTTCTCGCCGATGAAAATTCGCGAGTGCCTTGAGATCGAGGCCGAGCTTCGCGTAGCTCGCGCTCTCTCGGTACTGTGCGAATAGCTCGTTCTCGCTCGCACTTGCTGAGGGCCCGACGCGTCCTCGCGTCGAGCACTCGCGTGCATTGTTTACGTTCGGACTCGTCTCCTAAGACGAGGCCTGTGTTCTCGTACTATGCGACGGAATAATATAAATTTCGTAATGTGAATTCTCGAGTGTTGTGCCAGCGATCGCGCTGCCTTCGAGTTTTCGTGTCTCGGCCTGATCGGATACCCCCGGCAACGCTCTGTCCATGCGAGGTAAGCCACATCGGAGGGATCTGTGGTGAAGGTGAGCCAAGGTCTTCGGCAGCTCGGTAAGTCGTTTGATATTTACTTGTCCGACGCCAAGTTGCGTTCACGTGATGTTCCCGGACAATAATACCGCTCTAATTCAGAGTACCTTCGATCTCGTGTCGTTCTCGAATAATAATAAAATCACGATTGAGTTATGATTCCGATTCTCGTGTTCTGTAACGCGCTCGAGCCGATGGCTCGCGCGAGTCGGTGTTCTCGCATTCATTGTCCGCCGACCCCGACCCTCTCTGCCAAACCTAGCAGTCTGAGCGGCCGAGCAATCCCGTCACCGTCGTGTGCCCGCCAACGCGTCCAGGTCAGCCCGGTTTCGTTGCTTCCGGCGAAACAAAAAGCAGCCCCTGCGGTCATCGGCCAGTTTTGTTGTGTGTCGCGTTCGGTGAGATCGTTCCCGTCTCCCGTCGCTGTTGTTATTGTCGTTATCGTTAGTGTTGTTGCGTGCTGGCCGATGACCAGTTGGTGCGATCGCGGCGAGTTCCCCCCGCGATCGCCGGTTCTGCGCCGGTTATCGAGACCAGCGAAACAAAACTCGACTGGCGCCCAAGTCGGCATTTGCGGACGCGCGAGCGCGGCACCGACGGACGAAAGTGACGATTGTGGACGGTGTTTGTCCCGACGTTGTATGAAAATTTATTCGTCACAATATATATATATGTGTGTGGCATTACACGACAAATGGACAAGTTTCAAAAACTTTTTTTTTATTTTCTCAATTTTTTTATATTCTTTAGTGCCCATCAGAAAACGCTTTTGAGAAAATTTTGAGAAAATTTTGAGATTCTTTTTGATTGCCCGTTCTAAAGATATCGAATTAAAAAAAAAACGCTCTTTTTCGGCTTTTTTGCTCATAACTTCTTTAATAGTAGGCCAAATTGAATCTTTTTTTTTGTAAATTTTCGTTTTTGAATGTACTTAAAAAAAAATATAGAAACATTATTTGAGGTGTTTTTGAATGTGATTGTTAAGTCTTAAATTTGAAATTTTGTTTTTGAAAGTGAGTGCCTATTTTGATTTTTTTGAAAATTTTGTATTTTATATTTCTATCAATTTAATAACTGTTAAGCCTGGGTAGATCGTGGGATGCCCATAATTACTATTTTTTTCGACTTTCGAAAATTTTAAAAGAACATTTTTTTTTGTTAATAACTATTAAAATCGTTTTTTATAACTATACAATGTCTTTTCAATTATTATATATAAATTGTTATACTTGTTTGTATGTCGAAAAACTTACGAATTGAGTTTAGCATTTAAGTCCTTCATAGTCAAGGGATAATCATAACCCATAGCAAGCCGTTTACGCATTATTTGCAAAAATTGTTTTGGGATCAGAAAGAATAGTCTTGCGCATTATCGTGATTAATGGTTTGGCCATAAAAGAGACTGTCTGCATTACTAATGTTAAGTTTTATTCTGTGATAATATTCACTGACTGTCAGTCGTTCATGAAAATTGAGTGGATTCAGTCTTCAATGATAACGGTGATTACTCATTGTATTCTGCGATCAGGGGTGGGTGAATTTTCTGACGAATGTGAGATTAGATTATTTCCGCACAATATATATTATTTGACATGAATTTGGTATCATTATTTGGCTTACTTTATATCCTCAACGACCTCGTAAATATTTAAGAAAATTTAATGAGATGTACTGATGAAAAAATTAAAATATATTTTGACCATGAACTCTTGTAATATGTTAGATAGTCACATACAACAAAAATGATTACCTGTGAAATGATGAAAGTGAACATTAACAGTTTTTACGTAATGCATCGTAAGAATTACTTACAATTTTTAGCCAAGGTATCCTGTTAAACTTCTCCACGACGTGGAAGAGGTAGAAAGCTAGTAGGAAACCCGTGGCCCAGAATCCGCCCATAGCCACGGTGTTGAACCAACCGCCTCGGCTATGGTTGCTGTCTTTAGATACATTTATGCATATAAATCCAAGCAAATTCAGCACCTGAAAAAAAAAAGATCCGTAATATATTCTCGTCATTATTCCCGTTTACGATTTATTTATAATTGAAAATTAATTTTAATACAATTTCTAATTCTCTAGTTCAAATCTACTCTGAACTATAAGTTTGTTTGATGACGACATGATATGATTTGCGCACGAAAACACCTGTCTATCTAATATCTCCTGAGATCACCGAATCACCCCGATTCTGAATCTCGTAATACATTTTTTGTACACCCTCATGCCCTTGGGGCAGAAAGTCATTAATGTGTACACAACACAGTTATTTTGCTCATTTCCATGTGAACAACAAAATGGTTTAGATAGTTCAAGCAAGTATTTGCCGAGCCCAACTACCCTACAGCCACGTTCTGTAAGCCGACTCAACTGTACCAGAGTGGCGTGGAACAGTAAACAAATTCAAGATATTATATTTTATATATTGCATGGGTTCTATATTAAGCCTAAGGCAGATATCATCGGAAGTATTGCTTAAACTATGACAGAAAAAAATAGTGTTTGGGCGATATCGATAGCTAATAAGACGATCGCATGGAAGGTTTGTCATGGCAGACGGAGGTAAAAGGCATATTCTCGCCTTAATGGATAACCTGTTAAAATACGTTGTTTTGAGTACGATAAAATTCACTAACAAGAGGAACTTGCCGGTGAATTTGGTCAGCGCAATCGTTTTCGGGACGTCCTTTCAGGGTAATGTAGAGTTTGGTCCCAAGTGTCACCCCATGTCACCATTCACCCTGTTGGGCCCACGTTTTCCAAAATCATACAAACAAAATTTGTGTGACATTTTTAAAACCTCAAAAATAACAAGAATATTTGAAACAGTGTAGTAACCAAGCGATTAAAGCTTTCGGCTAGTACGCTGCTGGATTTGTGTTCGAGTTCTGCTACCGCTATTTGTGTTTTCAATCGAAAGGTGTGTAAACATTATTTTTATTTATGTAAGTAGATAAGCAAAGCGGGTTCTGGACCAACGCCTGTTAGTGCACACGTACACGGTACACGTACACACTCACACATATACACACCGACTTGGGGGGGGGGGGGGGGGGGGGCATGGGATACCTGATATTTCTTAGCCGAATTCTTTGATTAAATGTGTCTAATAAATATTCTTGATATGAGATATGAGGTGTGAGTTATCCGATGTTGCTTAGCCGTACTGTTTATTTAAAAAGTGTCGGATAAATATTCTTTCACATTGATGACCAATATCGGATATCAACAACAGCGACCATATTGTTTATTCAACAGCCGAGTTTCAGATAAATAATGTTTTGACGCTATGTATTACGCGATATATTTCGTCGCATAAATATTCTTTGATACTGCCGAACAGCACATTTTTTTCAGAGAAGGTTGGGCATGGGTTTATGGCTACATACCGATGACGGGCACATCGAGACAATTCTCACGATGAGTTTTAATAAACAGAATTTTTCTCATCTATAGCTCCGGTGCAGCTGCATATGAGCATCCCATATCTTTTAATGTTCGACGTGTTAGAACTTGTCGTTGTGACGGCACAAGCAGAGCAGTATAAATGCTAGGAGTTACCCGATATTTCTTAATTACGTTGTTTATTAAAAGTGCACTCGAACTCTTTGGGGTGATGCCCGATGTGTTACAACGCACCGCGGTGAATTCACAGCTAGAGCAGAGCGTTCGCCGCAACGAGGGAGTTGCGATATCTAGGATATCTGTTGACACTTCGCCAAGTGTTTATTCAAAGTGCACTCGAACGCTTTGGGGTGGCGTTCGATGACGACGGCCTAAAAATTAGCTATCCTTCTCTTTCACAAACCTGAGAGAGAGAGAAAGAGAGCGAGAGAGAGAGAGAGAGAGAGAGAGAGAGAGAGAGAGAGAGAGAGAGAGAGAGAGAGAGCAACATCATTATCCCATTATTTGATCATCTCACATCTCGCGTAGAAATGATTTTATTGTATTGGAAGAAGTGAACGGAGAAGCATCGAAAGAACGTTGTGTGAGAGCCTTAATAATGGATATACGCGATCGCGATAGAATCGATTTCCTTTGTCAAAATATTATTTTGAAAATACAAATGTGTGCGGTGTTAACAGTTTTAATTAATCTCAAGGTTTTCAATGACGATGATGTAAATTTGCCGATTTGGAGAGTAAGTATAAATAATATTCTTCTTTATTTCAAACGTGTTAAATATTCTTTGTTAAATATTATGGTTGTTCTCAGAGGAGGATACATTGTAAATCCATAGTGCAAGATATCGTACTAACGATAAAGACACGAGGACCGTACGCATACGACAAATTTATACAAGCATTACGTCAAACGGGCCACAATGATGAAGCCAATCTTCTTGAAAATACCAGACTTATAGATGATAGCAAATCATTTAAATTATTAATACAATTGCTCCCAACCGCAATTAATTGGATCGTGGAAATCACTAGCGATCAAAACAGGTTAGAAGCTGTTAAACTCAAATATATCTCGCAAATTCAATCTATTTAGTTTTTTAATGTTTCCAATCATGAATGTAATTTGTCCGTTTTTTAATGTTGGTTCCAGGTTGCTATGAAATAATCGCAAAGGTTTTTATTCCATGGGAGTGGATGATAACACACACCCGAGTCCAAATCAGGCCCGCTATTAACACAACGTTGGCTGCAACAGCTTTGGACCTCGACAGCACAATGGCGATTATTGAATTAGGATGAATAATGGGGCAACTCAACTTCATTGACGACTGAACCATCTTAATTGATATTAACATGAACGCGAGATGCAGCATAAAATTTGTTCATTTTTATGAACCGTTTTCTTTTATAATTCATTTTTTTATATATACTTACATATTTTTTCTTATGTATTTTCATATGTACTCATTCCAAATATATTTTCTCTCGAATAAAAATTAAAACATGTTACAAATATGTTGGTTTTGTACAATTTTTATTCAATATCGTGGTTTCGTCTATTTAATATTACACTCAGTATTACATTCGTTATTACTTATAAAATTATTACATTTGAACAAATTCAATGTGATTATATACAGTCCCATGAGAGCGTAATGATAATCCATTTTCATGAGATGCAGGAACCATCTCCTTGAACAGAATTGGTGAGGTCATCCGTTCTGGTAGAAAAACCGTACAAGTTTTTTCCAAATCCATGACGACTCTGTCGCCATACTTGGTTTTTGCGACTCTTATATCGGTAACTGGATACGCTTTCTGAGGTCACAATTCGGACAGCTTTTTGATTGGGAGAAAGTGAGCCAACAGAGCCACTTCGTTGATTTCGCGTAAATTCATGTTGATCTAAAAAACACATTTTTTCTATAAAATTGTTTATCGTGAACACTCGAAATTATGAGAACACATAATTCAAGAGACAAAACGTTTAATACAAACCTGCGATTTTTTAACGATAATGCGTCAAAATTTATAGACACAACATCGAAATGACTCGGAACCACTACATTTGCCTAATTTCAGCCGACGGCGCAGTATCGACCGAATTCGGGAAAAGAATGATCGAAATCGGTCTTTTTAATAATTTAACACCCGATCAAAAATACGAACTTGGAAAAACCATTATTTTCAGAACCCGCGAAGGAACATTTTTGCGCTAGTTGTTCAAAAACACAAGTCCGGTCCTTTAATCCTGGAAAATCTCGCTCTTGCCATAGAAAATCTGAAAAGGGAAATGTTAGAACATTTTTACGAGTGCCTCGTTCGATATCACCGCTCGTAAAATCAGACGAAAACCAAACGCTGTATTTCTCAGAACCATAATCAGAGAACACACTTTTGTTTCCCGCGATCGTCGTCTAAAAAGCGACGCTCTCAAGACACCCCCATATCTTTGAAACAACCCCTCTGATAGGACAACTTAAAATCTCGCTAAAGAATCCGACCAATCAGATTTATATAATTTTGTAACTCCGCCCGAACCGAGACGAAATCGTCAACCAACTACGACAAGAAAATCAGAACCGACTCAACCTCGAAATCGAAAGCATCTTAAGCTAACAAAATCTTCGACATTTGTAAAATCACTCTAAGTCTAATTTGTGTTGTAAACTTAAATAAAGTACAGTTGTTTTTGTTAATTGTATGTGAAGTGTTGGTGTTGCGATAAATAATAATTTCCCAAGAAAGTACATCTTCTCGGTTCAATCGAGAACTCTGGAAAAGATCATCAATCAACAATACGTTTTCGAAGAGGAATTATCCTCGACGATTAATCCTAAATCGTTGAGTTGGTACATTGAGCACATGTAAGTCCCAGGCGGCGAGCTCACGTCCAGCCGAATAGCGCAATCTAATTCAAATATCGCGTGCACGACGCATTATCAACGGAGCTTCAAACTCTCTCCACCTTGGGACGTAACAGCTCTATATACCAATAAAACTGGTGGCAGCGGAAAACACAAACCACCAATAAAACTGGTGGCAACAGAAAACTCAAATCAGCGACGCCAGTCCAACACGCTCCATACACCAATAAAACTGAAAAAGTGAGGAAAGAACATCACTCACGTCCGAAACCAACACAAAACAACAAACTCCAAAATTCAACAATCAAACCGAAATCTTCACCTTCATTCATTTGACGGTACGAGATTCTCCAATCCAACAACACGGGACTCTCCGATTCAACAAAACGAAGTTCAGCGACCCAGCAACACGAGATCTCAACGAGGCAACTCAAGTTTCTTCACGGCACGAGCTCGCCTACACAACACCGAGGCAACATCCCAGCGAGGGACCAACACAACCACAGCCGAAACCTGAGACGACGGCAGCAACTTACACACAGTTCCAGTAATAATCTCTAATTAATCATCACCGAGTAAATCTTTAAAAATATTTAAATGGCCCAAGCGGGTGCGACTTTCCAAGATCCAAATGTAATGGAAACATCTAGAATAGTCGCGATAGACAACGTTCGAACATACAATGAACAAAGATATTGAGACTTTAAGAAAAGCCTGCCAGAATTTGACGGAACCGAAAAAACTTGCGGACTACTAAAATTCATAAACAAATATGAAGCCGCGCGAAAATACACTACATATATCACGGAAGCAGACACCGTCGCAGATCTAACAGAAAAGTGTACGGGAAAAGCCCAAGTAAATACTGATTCAATCAATACGATCGAAGAATTAATAACTAGAATTAGAGATAAATTTGTTACTTCGAAACGCGTCCACGAATGGACTTACGACCTCAAAAAAATAACTCAACAACCAAACGAGTCGGTAACGAGCTATTACGATCAATTCCTTCAGTTCAAAGCCATGGCCGTAAATAATATCAAACGCGGTGAAGAAAGAATTAAAGAACACATGCTAGGTGTGATGGAGGACGTCGCTGCCGACACGTTCAGGGACGGACTCCACCGCCGCATCTACTATGCTCTACCATTTAAAGACTACGAGAATCTCGAACAAATGTATAAAGAAGCAAAAGAAGTCGAAAAATCGATGAGCAGACTACACGCTCAAGACGATTTATCGCAGAAAATGTGTCTCGTAACAAAGCCAAAAGAATTCAAAGAAAATAAAGACAAATCCGACAAATTCTGTTCGTATTGCAAACAATCAAATCACACAGTAGAACAATGTTTCCGAAAGAAAAGCGAGAACCAGAGATCAAAAAACAAATTTTGCACGCATTGCAAGAAAAACAATCACAACACCGAGGATTGTTTCGCGAAAGGCCCAGACCAAAGACGAAATTCAACTCCCCCGCTCACGTGTAGATATTGCAAAAAACCTGGCCACGTAATTAATGACTGTAGAAAACGAGCATTCAATAACGCAAAAAAGGCACAAACCCCAGAACAAAATCAGGGAAACTTCGAAACGACCCCTCGAACGGGCGTATCGACGGGTCCGGCGACACAACAACGCCAGGAATAGGAGAAGAAAAAATCGAGACCCGAAAAGTCAGATGCGATGTCGGTCGCACGGGTCAAAACTACTTCTCCGCCTTCATACAACTACAATCACCCGACACTACCACACCAGAAAACATTTACTACGTAGATTTCGGTTCCGAACTAAATCTGATAAAATATGGAAATGTTAAAAATCCTGACTCAATCGACAAAACCATAACTTACGAACTTCACGGAATCTCCGACATAGACTTACCACAGACTATCGTACAAATCAAATTACAAATCCACGATAAACCAGAAATTTCCAAGTCGTTTCCGATAATTTTCCAGTAGAATACAACGGGATCATAGGTCAAAAAATGATAGGATCTAATCAAGTAGCTATTGATTGGGAGAGTAGGACGGTACGTCTCAATGGCATACATATCCCATTCGTGAATTCAGAGTCTTTTCTGCTCAGGGCCCGACAGAAAACGACTATGTTCATAAGAATAGAGAACACGCTCAAGACAGGCTACGTGCCCCGCCTACTTCTCTCCGACGGCATCTATGCAGGCGAAGCACTTGTCAAGAACATAAATGGCAAGGCAAGCCTGTACGCAATCAACACCCTAAATAAAGACGTTAAAGTGGACGTTCCCGTGATTACTCTTTATCCCTTCGATATGAGTACGGACAAGAATGGAGAAACTCCAGAGCGCGACGCAAAGATTCAGACTCGTAATAACGATCACGTGACTCGGACGCGAGAAAATCGTATCGGCGATGTAATGAATCTCTTGCGCCTGGACCATCTCAACGTCGAAGAGCGTAATGCGACTCACGAACTTATCAAAGAGTACGTAGACCTCTTTCACATACCGGGTGAGCCCCTTAGATCCACAAACGTATGCACCCATCGCATACCAACGACCGACGATCAACCTATACATACGAGACAATACAGACATCCTCCTCACCAAAAACCTGAAATAGACAAACAAATAACAGACTTACTAGCACTAGACATAATACAACCGTCAGTTTCTCCATATAACTCACCTATCTGGATTGTTCCTAAACGAGAAGACTCTAAGGGAAATAAGCGCTGGTGACTCTCACTTTACAAAACGGACAAATGCGAATTTTTACGAACTGAAGTAAGATATTTGGGACACCTTATATCTTCCGACGGACTCAAACCCGATCCGAAAAACATCGAAGCTATAGAACGTTTCCAAACACCGAAAACCCCGAAAAATGTTCGCGAATTCCTCTGACTAGCGGGATATTATCGACGTTTTATCAAAGACTTCGCAAAAATCGCTAAACCTTTGAACGAACTTACGAGCAAAAATGTACCTTTCCATTGGAACGACCAACACCAAACTGCATTTACAACCCTCCGCGAAAAACTCTGTTCAGCGCCAATCCTTCAATATCCGAATTTTGAAAAACCTTTTATAGTAACAACCGACGCGTCAAATTACGCGGTCGGAGCAATCGTCTCGCAATGAAAAGTAGGAGAAGATCATATTATTTCCGCAGCGTCAAGAGTGTTAAACAAAGCCGAACGAAATTACTCGACTCTAGAAAAAGAAATGGTCGCAGTAGTCTTTGGTCTAAAAACATTCAGGCCTTATCTATACGGCCGCAATTTCACCTTGCTCACCGACCACAGACCCTTAGTATGGGTAAACTCCATGAATGACCCCACTTCTCGAGTGCTCAGATGGAGAGAAAGATTAAAAGAATTCGAATTTACAATACAATATAAGCCAGGTAAAATAAATACCAACGCTGACGCTCTCTCCCGGAATCCAATTACACTCCCTATAAAATTCAAATGGAGAATCGAACAAACACCAAGCGATGAAGCACACGTAAACCCCGTGCCCGGTGTGGCAAGGACGTTTACGTCATCTGAAGGCGACATACGACAAATCTCACGGAGACCCAAACTAGCTCGAACTGGCTCCGATGAATCTTCTAACTCAAATCCAAAATCAATTCAGTCCTCGAATCCCTCCAGATCGGAAGTTCCGAGAGAAACGATCCAGGGATCCGTTGATTTGAATCCAGAACCTCTAGTTTCAGTCAATCTAAATCAAAATTCAATAACTCGGCTTGATCACCCGAGTCAAGAAAGCGACACATCTAGCTCCTCTAAAAATTCAAAATTCTTTCTTCACAAAAAGAAAAAAAGCAGAAAATCTCGAGCGAGAAGGGACCGAAACGTCTCTGAATCGATAAATAACCAATCCGGTTCAACACCATCTCTAGGCGAAAAACAAACTCATATCGAAGCTCGGGTAATAATTCTCGAACCCGAACCAAATTCTTATGACTGCGACGCAGACGACGACGAAGTCCCAGAAGAGGACGACGAATCCAAACCAAGCGTCCAACCCGCGAATCATTCGTTATTTCAAACGCCTACGCGAATGCGAGGAAAAAATAATTTTCAACGCCAACTCTTGAGGGAAATTCATAAAAAGAGAAATAAAAGTCTAGCGCTCTTCACTCCCTCACCCGCCAGGCGGTTACGAAGGAAAACACTTGTGGGAAGTGACACCGAAATCTCTAAACAAAAACAGCCAACTATTCTAAACACGGAACGGGACATGACGCTGGACGAGATCGTAGTCGACGAATCAAACATGTCGTATAACCAAAATACAATAGCCACAAGCGAAAGTCTCACGGAGGAAATGAATATTTCTGAAAATCCGAAAGAAACAATGGACGATCTACCCGAGCCTGTGACAGGAGACGAATATTCACCGCAGACCCAAATTCAAAACTTCGCCGTAAATTTACAACCAAACGCTTTGACAAAGACAGACCCGACAGTCAGACGCTCATCCCGAGAGACAAAACGAAAAAAATGCTTCTGCTGTCCCGACGAAGAAACTCACGAACAGAAAAAGAACAAACGTGTAAATACAAACCAAACAAGAAACATCGACAAACTATTAAATCGAGTGTCGAAAAAGAAAAGAGAGAAACCGGCAATTCGAAGATCTCTGCCTCAACCAACGCACCGACTCTCGAAAATCCCAGATCTCTCAGTCGATGCGATACATAACGCGACGGTAAGAGTACCAAACGAACCAATACTCACTCCAACGCCCAACATACCCATATCATACACACCGCCACGCGACGAAAACCCAGCAGTAGAAAACATGCAACCTCTTGACCCTACTCAGGTTACCGTTAGACCGAATGTCCCAAGCGATACCCCCCGGGGAGCACCCGCACCATAGCCTCGCGTACCGGGTGTTCAAAATTCATCGGACGGAAACGAAAACGAAAACCTCGAAAATACGACGAACGTAATAGAAACAAGGGATAATATCGAAATTACACGAAATCATTACATTTGTTTAATCTCAGCCGACGGCACAGTGACAAACGAATTCGGGCAAAGAATGATCGAAATTGGTCTCCTAAATAATCTAGCACCCAACCAGCATCATGAACTCGGAAGCGTAATCGTTTCCGGGAACCCACAAAAGAAACTCTTCGCGCTAGCCGTTCGAGAACATGATTCCGACCCCTTAATACAAGAAAACTTTATCCTCGCGATAGAAAATTTGAAGAAAGAAATGCTAGAATCAAACACCAATTCAGCGGCCATCTCTAAAAATCGAAGCGGTCTAAAAAACGCATCGTGGCCGAAAATAAGAAAGATCCTTCAAGAAATTTTCGAAGGTACTAACATCACGATCCGAATCTGTAGAGACGAAATCATCACCCCTCCACATGAAAACAGGTTGCGAATAATTCGCGAAAACCATGAATCCCCAATCGCAGGTCATAAAGGAGTGACCAAGACGTACAATAGAATCCGACAAAAATATTTCTGGGGAAACATGAAAAAACAGATTGCCGACTACATCCGGCAATGCTAAAGTTGTCAAAGAAGGAAGCTAGTAAGGGTCAAAACAAAACAACCAATGGTCATCACAGATAGCCCCCTCGATGTATTCGACAAAATCTCCATGGATATCGTTGGACCTATCAACCCACAATCCGAACTTGGTCATAGATTCATTCTCACTATTCAAGATAACTTATGAAAATTCTCACTCGCGATCCCATTATTTCACGCCACAGCTAAAGAAATCGCAGAAGCTTTAGTCACCGAATTTATTTGTTTTTTCGGTTGCCCAAAAGCTATTTTGACCGACCAGGGCGCCGCCTTTATCGGAAAAGTAATGAAGCATCTCTCAAAAACCTTAAAAATCGAACAAATTAAGACAACTGCATTTCACCCCCAGTCGAATGGCTCTCTCGAACGAAGTCACCAAGTTTTAACGGATTACCTAAAACATTACACCAATAGGAAAGACTGGCATAAATTCCTACGTTCAGCAACGTTCGCGTACAACACGAGCGTACACGAAGGAACGAAATTCACCCCCTACCAAGTAGTTTACGGAAGAGTAGCCCGTGTACCCTCACAGTTCTCATACCTCGACGAATTGATAACATACGACGATCACGTACAAAATGTAACAAAGGAAATGCAAGGAGTCCGCGAACAAGCCAGAAAAAATCTAGAACAGGCTAAACAAAAATCTAAAGAGCATTACGATAAGCGAATAAACCCAATTAAATTCCAACCAGGCGAAAAGATATACCTCATAAAAAACCAGAAAACGGGAAAATTCGACGACAATTACAAAGGACCTTATCTTATTACCGAAGTTTTCCCAGACGAAAACGATATCGAAATCGAATTGGAGAATAAACAAGTACGCTTCGCGAACTTAATGGGGGGCCGTGCCCCCCATACCCCACGCGCCATCGTCGCGCTTCGAGCTCCGCGTTCTGTTGATCATTTACTTGAATTGTTGGGTATTGAAATATTATGTTGTTTTTATGTTGTTGTGAATTATAATTGACAATATAGGATTATGTGTTTTGCTCTTAATATATCTTCAGTAAGAGCGATTGTTCGAAATGTGATGATTGAATTTTTATTAGATTTACATTAGTAAGCACTTACAACTTTACAATATAAGGATTGCGTATTTTATTTCCAGGATATATTTTGAATGTTGATTAACATGTCCCTTAGAGACGTTTTAATAGGCACTCATGCCGTAGTTTTCAATTTTTTGGTAAACAATTTTTATAATTCCCACATCATTAACTATCCCAAGTATCGATAAAGTAATCGATTGTTGACACAGACGCACACATAAGCGTACTGTACGTCAGCGTAAGAAGTATACTTTGGGGTGCGTATCACGCCGCCATTTTGTTCGATGTTTCCTTCTTTTTATTGTAAAAATTTTTTTTTTATTGTTAAAATTTAGTCTGTTTATGGTCGTTGGTAGAATTTAATTAGAGACGCTAAAACATTATCTACCGTCTATTTTTCGAGAAAAAAAAATTATTGCGATAATAAAAAAGTAATCGTATCGCACTTCGGAGCGTTCATTTGGATGCTCGTCTATGTGCATACGGCATGAAGATGTTTCTAGCAGGGGCGTACGCAAAAGAAATTAGTATGGGCGTACGCAAAAGAAACCAGCAAGGGCGTACGCAAGAGAAAAAAAAATATAATAAAAACTAGCGGTACCCGGCATGCGTTGCAACGCCGTTTTGGTGTCATAATTTATTTGACACACAATATTTTTTGTTTTTTTTTTTGCCCATATGCGGAGTATAGACTTTCCAAATATAATCTATACTATAGACATTTTTAGCGATTGTCCCCGTACTTCGTTGATGGACATTGCAAATGCGAGTCGCACTGGAAACTGCAAACGTTTGAAATCGAATGGCATATATTTTGATATCATTGGTATACATGACAACAGTACATGGTCTTTTCTTTCAAATTTTCTATTTTAACTTGTAGTTTCGCTGATATTGATCATCATATTTTTCCCTGGAAGCCCAGTACCGTTGCAAAGTCATGGTGGATTGATGTTTCGTAAAACTATGATAGGCACGCCCATTTTCAATGTTACAACGTACGGCGCTATGCCTGGTAAATGAAACCAATTCAGGAATTCAGTTGTATAATTAACAACTTGTTCTTGAGTAATAAAAGCAGCAATCGACTTGTACGTTTCAGTTTCTCATGATATTCTCTTTTGAATCGTGAAATTTATATCCTTGACATTGGTGTTTTGCTGCTAATATAGCACGTTCCCTTAACCACATATGTTTTTTGTAGTTATGTGCAATATTTTCAAAAACTTTGTTAATTAACTCGTCTGTTATTGCTGTTATTTTAAGAAAGTTTGTACGCCGTCGTACGTACTCTAACTGTTTCCTAGCTTGCTTCTCGTTGCTCGTCCGTTTCTGAAGCACGTAATGTATTTTTCATTTGTGACTGACGTGTATATCTTCCAATCGTTTCCCGATTTAATGTCACGATTAAGGAAACTTATCTGGTCAGCGAATTAAAAAACATATATTGATTAAAAAATCAGAGTATAGTTATCAGTGTCTACCATATAAAGTCATGTTCTTCAAATTTGAAAACTCGAGGACACCTTGTTCGCGACACATAAATAAAAACATATTTTTCCTAAATTAACACGTACCTTTATGGGTTTCAGTGGTTTTTCCGTTTACGAACATTAAATTCACAACCATTGACCAACAGTTTTTGACCAAAATTGCAGAATTAATAAAACAATATCTAAGGATTATTTGTAGAGCTTCATAAAATCGATTAAGTACTCATGAAATGCATAATAAATTAATTTGTCTCGAATAATAGTAAATTTTTCGAGGTTAAACATTCGCGGCATCGTCAAACATGCTGAATTGACTACGCTTGTCACACAAATTTTTCTTTTGACTTACTCGATAACAGATAAACCTCCTTAATTTGACATTCGCTGTCAAATGAATTATGCAATCGATATGTGTAATATCGAGTCGATCGAGTCGTTAAAACAAATGCGTGTCTTTTATTTCGCATGTTATTTTGGTAGCATACTTTGACAGCTGTCAAATAATCTCTATATATAGATATACATAAATGTTAATTTTGTTTAGCCCCGTACGCGTTTATTTTGGCAATTAAAATTATTCTACTAACGCAGAAACCCTCTCGGGAGTGCGGACTACAATTCACCAAATTTTCATCGCAATCGGACGAATGGTATAGGAGATTACTCGTGACACACAGACAAATAAACATTCTTCCATTTTTATATATAAGAAGATTTGAAAGACACGAAGTTTGTTCTTTTTCGGCGAACTCCCCAGAAACCCCTACACTAGTTTAATAAGTATACACTGAACTATATACCTATATTTATTGAATTAGTGCAGGGATTTCTGGGGAGTTCGTCGAAAAAGAACAAATTTACGAGCACACGACGATACTAGCGGCATCTTACCACTGAGGCAAGAAATGCGCTTTACTGGGACTCGATCTTCGTCGATATGATGAGTCTTCCCTCTCTTTCGTTAATCAGTGATCCACGTCTGTGATTATAATCGCGAGCAGTCAGTGTTGTTTTTTTATACTAAATTAATAATATATGTAAAGTGTGAAAAAGTATAAAAGTGTAAGTGTTATGAATAATTTTAATATATGTGTATAATAAAAGTGTAGACAATATTAATAAGTTCAAAAAGAGTGTAATATTCTATTCGATTGCAAAAAAAAAACATTTAAAACGTTTATCAAACAAGTGTTATTTTGTGGCAAAAAAACATGCTTAAAAACTATTTAAATAATGTGTTATAATTGTTCAAATCACTTTAAACTCTTAGAACACTTAAAAAGTGTTAAAATGAAGGTAATAGTCTGAAATAAAAAAATTTCGTTCACACGTTTTCATACAACTAGCAAAAATGCAAAAAAACGTTTTCTTTTGTTTAAATTTAGTGATTAACAAAATTGTAAAGTTTTTAAAGTGTACAAGGCACTTCTTTGAGGTCTCATAAAGATATACTACAAGTTATGTAAACATTTGTTCACAGGTTGCTGAGATCCGGATATCGATGGACACAAAAATAGCTTTTTAGCCTAAAAATAGGTATGTTTTTAGTAATTTTTATATTTAACAAAATCCAAATGGATTTATATTAAAAAGGTCTTTTCATTATAATGAAATACATATTTGGTATAAATTTCAGATTGATCGGGTCATTGGTTGCTGAGAATGGAGTGCGGACGGACGGCTCCTGTGACGAAAACTTTTGGAAGGCAATATTAATAGGCACTTTTTTTTTTATATTTTTTAATAAATATTTATATATTATAGTGAGTGCCTAAAAACGCAAAATTATACATTGCAATCGAGCTAAAATCGCACACTAGCATAAAACAGACGGAAAACATATATATATATATATATATTTCAGGTATCCATGGAGCGCTCGAGCACAAGGTTTCTCCTGCTTATCCTGTTCTCAGTCTTGCAAACAGGATGCTCCCTGATCGCGTACGACTGTGGAGCACCGGTAACAAACATCACCACACTGTCTTTGCTTGAAATCACGGAATGCGATATTCCTATAAAGGAACCAAAAATTGTCAATACACGCGTGCAACTACTGCAACGAGTCGAATTAAAAAACGTCAGGATAATCCAGTGTAAAATCGAAATCAAACGTCACGTGAAACATTGTGGTATGCACTCACACACTTCCGAAGTAAAGAACGGATACGAAGAATTTATCCGATCGATCCCCGAAAACGCGTGTAAGAAGATCCATGAGACCGGAACCCTCGAACTATACGACACGTTGTTCGATTATATTAAAATCAATCCCTCCAACCGGCGCAGCCTGACTCTCGCTGGCACAATCGATATGGACGGATCCTGTGTAGGAGGCCTTTACTCCGACCCTTACGGAACTTGGAAAAACGTGATTGTAACCGGCACAATATCGATAGAAGCCCGCGAATAATTAGCCAAAGTAAATCTAGATAAAAATGAGATAATCTTACACTCAGGTCTCCGTTGCAAACTCACCCGCGGCGAGTGCTCAGACCCCGTAGGCGACAGCACATATTGGGACCCGATCCCTAAAGATCAGTGCAAATTCCAAAATTACGAAGTTCTTTACGAAGGACCCGCCGAACTGATACGCAACGGAATAGCCGACCCTTCAGATGCCGAAATTTACACCATAACTTCTTCTGACATTACTTTCGCGCTCACTGCAAAACACCAAACTAATCTGTGCGGTTACAAACTAATCGAGACCGAACATCCCAAACTTTTCATCATGGACCAATCGTACGGCGAATTCTTTGCAAAAAATAGAATCTCAGTAATGAATATGGACCTATTCGCGTACGTAAATTCTAAATTCGTCTATATGGTGAAAAATTTTGCGACCCAAATCACGAACCTCTACAATGATGTAATTAAACAAGAATGCGAGCTCGAGAAGCAAGTCCTAAAAAACACTCTATCATTCGCGTCACTCTCACCGACAGACTTCGCCTATTTCTATATGAAAGAGCCGGGTTATATGGCTTGTTACATCCCCATAACGTAACCACCATCGCGCCTTAAATACGAGCATCCCTCCTTACGCCAACGCACGACGCAACCCTAACTCGGGGATGAACGCGGCGGGGAGAGATGCTCAGGCCCAAGAGTGGGGACAGACGATAAGGATAAATTTTCCTCCGAATTGGAAAAGTAAGGAGTAGGAGACGGTGGAGACTTTGGACCAATAAGAAATTTGTAAACTACCCTCTCCAACCCCTACGCAATAGGCAAAGATAGTTGATAGACTAGTATATAAGGCCCGAATTTTAGCATAAAAATCAGTTCTTCATCAACACTCAAACTTGTAAGCTTCTCTTAAGTCTCCAAAATTGTAAAAGTCCTGGATAGAGCAAAAACCCTATACTGCTCTACCAGTCTCAACTCAACCAACCAAGAAAAATAGAAAAGAGTAAGTTACTAACTGACTCCCACAAATTATTGAATTGCGAGGACCACCACGAGTTCAAAATTCCTTCTCAACAACAAGTCGAATTGCGTGGACCACCCCGAGTTCGACCATCCTCCAATACTCCATATTGAACTGCGAGGCCCACCTCGAGTTCGATCATCCTCCTACACAACCCATTGAACTGCGAGGTCCACCCCGAGTTCGATAGATTCCCCAAAGAATAAATGAGTTGCGAGGACAACGGCGAGCTCATTCCGTCCATCATCCGTCGAGTTGCGAGGACCACCTCGAACTCAGAGGATGTCTTCCTTACGCATTAATCCAAATTCCTGCTAACTTCTGGGGACTCCATAGTCAAAAATTCATTTGAAATTCTAGTGGGAAAGAAACGCCGATCAGGAGGACGCAAAAACCAGCTGCGGAAAATTGCCGCTCAATATTACGGGTATTCACGGGATAAAACTCACGGCTACTACACCGAAGAATTCCTGAGCCATACGTTCTCTCAGAAACCCATCAAGAACCATTATTTGTTACACAAATTGGAATATACAATTAATTTCTTACACCCATCTTGGATCCCTGAGAACGATCCTCGAAGGAGAATATACGAACAGAGATTAGAAACATGTAACAAAGTTGCAACTCAATAAACAGAATCAATTCTATCAGTTTATTTTTGTTTGTCTTAAATTCATTTATCTGGTCAAACTCCATTAGCCCGTTTCCCAAGACTCATTAGCTTTGCTAAGGTCAAAAATAGGGCAACTATTATGTTACTAGGACGTAACAGGCTCACGTGGCGGGAGAAGTCATCCGTATTATAAAATGCGTCCCGGTTAACGTAGAAACTCGAAACACGGACGAATGTTACGATGAAATCCCTGTAACAAGAAGGAACGATTCATGAAACCGGAACCCTCGAACTATACGACACGTTGTTCGATTATATTAGCATCAATTCCTCCAACCGGCGCAGCGTGACTCTCGCCGGCACAATCGATATGGACGGATCCTGTGTAGGAGGCCTTTACTCCGACCCTTACGGAACTTGGAAAAACGTGATCGTAACTGGCACAATATCGATAGAAGCCCGCGAACAATTAGCCAAAGTGAATCTAGATAAAAACGAGATTATCCTACATTCAGGTCTCCGTTGCAAACTTACCCGCGGCGAGTGTTCAGACCCCGTAGGGGGCAGCACATATTGGGATCCGATTCCTAAAGATCAATGCAAATTCCAAAACTACGAAGTTCTTTACGAAGGACCCGCCGACCTGATACGCAACGGCATAGCCGACCCTCCAGTGGCCGAAATTTACACCATAACTTCTTCCGACATTACTTTCGCGCTTACCGCAAAACACCAGACTAATCTGTGCGGTTACAAACTAATAGAGACCGAACATCCCAAACTTTTCATCATGGATCAATCGTACGGCGAATTTTTTGCAAAAAACAGAATCTCAGTAATGAATATGGACTTATTCGCGTACGTAAACTCTAAATTCGTCTACATGGTAAAAAATTTTGCGACCCAAATCACGAACCTCTACAATGATGTAATTAAGCAAGAATGCGAACTCGAGAAGCAAGTCCTAAAAAATACTCTATCATTCGCGTCATTCGCACCGATGGACTTCGCCTATTTCTACATGAAAGAGCCGGGTTATATGGCTCACGTGGCGGGAGAAGTCATCCGTATTATAAAATGCATCCCAGTTAACGTAGAAACTCGAAATACGGATGAATGTTACGATGAAATCCCTGTAATAAGAAGGAACGAGACACTATTCATGACCCCAAAAACGCATATCCTAACAAACACAGGGCACCAGATTGACTGTAACCGGTTCCTTCCCCCGATGTACTTCCTTGAAAATGAATGGTATCAAGCTCTCCCTCATTTGGCAGTAACCAAACCCCCCGGAAAGATTTCTGCTGGGACAAAACAAACATGGAAATTTGCAACCCCCGCGAACCTCGCAAAATCCGGAATCTACAGTGAAGCAGATTTGGATAGCCTACGCACCAGTATTATGTTCCCGGTGGAAAGAACCGCGGTCTTGAACACTTTAGCTAGGGGAGCCTCTGGGCAAAAACTCACCGACCAAGGCATAACCATTAAACATTGGGTCAATGAAAACGTCATTCAGGAAGCCGTGGAGAAAACATGGGGAAAAATGTATTCCTTCTTTAACACGGTAGGCACATTCAGCACCACCCTGTTAGGAGTTTGGGTCACAATAAGAGCTATCAAACTCATTATCGACAAGCTCGTACACGGATACGCCTTGCATACAATTTACGGGTGGAGCCTATGGTTAGTAGGAGCCATATGGGACTCAATCACACACCTACTCATACACCTCGCAAGGGAAAAACGTCAAACGACCAATTCAACTCAAAACTCAGATACCGAAATGCAACTAACCCAGACAGACGCGCCCTCCGTAACCAACCGAGCGAATGCCGACAACGCACAAACACTCGACCCTACAGCTCCGACAACCACAGCCGAGAACGTAGATACAGTTCAATCGGTTATCCAACCCGCCAAATTTTTCCCGCTATACCCGACGTTCGACATGGTGAAACCTCCAGCATCTGCCCCACGCGCGTCGGCAAACAAATGAACGAACGAAACAACCTTATCGATCGCCAGGACAGATCTTGTCCGATTCCCCCTTTCTCGTCCGAACATTGTAGAAAAGAAGTCTCGAGAATATTGAGACAACAAAGAAGGAAAGGATATCCCAGCCTTAATTAAAAATAAATACATAAAACACGGAATTTAAGAAATTCAAATAAAAAACGAATTTATTCTCGTTTACAAAAAAGGGTGGAGAGGAATCCTATTTTCTCTTCTTCTCTCTCTCCCCTTTTCTCTTCTGGGCGGACGGCCGCGCATAACTATTCGCGATCGTAAGCCGACAGGACTCCCTCGGGATGCAGCCAGGCGGGGTGATCCCAATCCCCCTCGGGATGCATTGTGCCCATCCGACCTTCAAACAGCCAGCGGATCTGGACGATATCAAAACCCCCAGCAGCTGAGGAGAATGCGGCCTCAAAACATTTTCGCTCGTAGGCCTGCCTCTTCCTCTCCTCCCGAACCTCTTTCCAAGACTCGAACAGCGACGACAAAGACTATCAAATTAAGGGAGAGGGAACCCCAAATTAACAAGTAATACAAAAAATAAAAAAAAAAAAAAAAAAAAAAAGGGGGAACAAATAGTGTACTCACGATAAAATAAAGTCTCACACCAGAAAGCCCACGGTCGCGCAATATCACGAATCCTGCCGAATATCGAAACTCCATACTTTTGGGTTGTTCTGCTTAAAGTCACAATGCGTTCGTCTGGACAGTTCGATGCTCAATGAGCTGCATAGAAATATTCAGCTAGCCTAAAACCACTTGCATTCCGAACCCCCCGTACTCTTTTTCTATCCGTCACAAAGAAAGAAAGAAACATAAAACCCGCCACTTAAACTCGCGTAAACCATCTGCATGCCGAAAAGCGCGACCTACACACAATCCGAACAGCGTAAAGTTATCTTATAAGACTACAAAACTACTACCTATTCCCTTGCTACATTCAATATGTTTCATATAAGAGCGCTTTAGAATTAATACAAAAAGCGAGTATTAATTAATAATAGAATAAGGATTATATGTAACCACGCTTAATAACATACACCCTGTTATAAAACCTGCGCACTTACCAATGTACTAGATCTTTAAGAACATTTGTACTCATTATTATCATAGCAAATAAGAATCTCATGTACATCGACGGGAAACGGGGCACAGGTGCTTTATATCATAAATTGAGCGGGACGCTCAATCCTTGTGGTTGGGAGGTGTTACGTCCTAGCCGGTAATACCGTACCAAATTTATTAAATATATGTTGTTACGTCCCGAGAGAGGGAGACACCGTACGGAGACGCAGTGCGATCGGAGATAGGGCGCGAACTTTGAGTGTACTTACGTTCTGCGCGAGTGAGTCCTTTGGTGATCAGCTGCGACTCCCAACACAACAAAATATTTAATGGTACAGGTTCGTTTGAGCCTGTGAGGTATTTGTTAAGGTTGCGTAGACTCTCTATACGAGAAAATAACACTGTCACACTCGGTTATTTTTTGGTAATAACCTACAACGTAGACTTTATTCAAGCTGTTAGTTGATAATGAACCTTGCTCGTTCGAGTTAAGGGTTTTACAATTTATCGGATTTTTTAGTCCTGTGACTGTTCGTGAATTCTTTTACAGAGTTTTTAAGATATTGCCTCAATGAGTGCGGAGTATGATCTGATGAGAGTTTCTTTTATCGTTGCCCGTTCTGCCTCGCAGAGGCAGATTACAAAGGAGGGCAGTCGATTTTTGATTGGTCGGATTTGTGTGAGCTTTAGTTTTATTTGGCGGAGGGGATTATCTCGATCACGCGGAGGTGACTCGAGATAGACGCCTCGTGGGAAAGGAAGTTGCGTTTCGAATTATAATTTCGGCGAATGGAATAGAGTTTGTTTATGACTGTGTTATCGAGCGGCGGTGTCGCGTGAGACGTTCGTGGAAAAAATATAAAAGAAAATGTTCGCCGGACTGGGTGTTAATATATTGATAGAATGCCTATATTTGATTACAGTTTTGAATTCCCTGGTGTGTGAATGTGTAATGAGAGCTTGGTACTCTGATAATCTTAGTTGGGAACTTTCCCTTAGCATATTTAGTTTTCTAAGAATAATGATATTATTAATTAATTAGGAGTTTAGGATCGACGAGTAACGGTGACTGTGTTGGTATATTATTGACTGTCGAGAGTTTGAGATACCGGCCGAACACTCTGTGTCGACTCCGGTATTACCGGCTAGGACGTAACACCTCCCAACCACAAGGATTGAGCGTCCCGCTCAATTTATGATATAAAGCACCTGTGCCCCGTTTCCCGTCGATGTACATGAGATTCTTATTTGCTATGATAATAATGAGTACAAATGTTCTTAAAGATCTAGTACATTGGTAAGTGCGCAGGTTTTATAACAGGGTGTATGTTATTAAGCGTGGTTACATATAATCCTTATTCTATTATTAATTAATACTCGCTTTTTGTATTAATTCTAAAGCGCTCTTATATGAAACATATTGAATGTAGCAAGGGAATAGGTAGTAGTTTTGTAGTCTTATAGGATAACTTTACGCTGTTCGGATTGTGTGTAGGTCGCGCTTTTCGGCATGCAGATGGTTTACGCGAGTTTAAGTGGCGGGTTTTATGTTTCTTTCTTTCTTTGTGACGGATAGAAAAAGAGTACGGGGGGTTCGGAATGCAAGTGGTTTTAGGCTAGCTGAATATTTCTATGCAGCTCATTGAGCATCGAACTGTCCAGACGAACGCATTGTGACTTTAAGCAGAACAACCCAAAAGTATGGAGTTTCGATATTCGGCAGGATTCGTGATATTGCGCGACCGTGGGCTTTCTGGTGTGAGACTTTATTTTATCGTGAGTACACTATTTGTTCCCCCTTTTTTTTTTTTTTTTTTTTTTTTTTTTTTGTATTACTTGTTAATTTGGGGTTCCCTCTCCCTTAATTTGATAGTCTTTGTCGTCGCTGTTCGAGTCTTGGAAAGAGGTTCGGGAGGAGAGGAAGAGGCAGGCCTACGAGCGAAAATGTTTTGAGGCCGCATTCTCCTCAGCTGCTGGGGGTTTTGATATCGTCCAGATCCGCTGGCTGTTTGAAGGTCGGATGGGCACAATGCATCCCGAGGGGGATTGGGATCACCCCGCCTGGCTGCATCCCGAGGGAGTCCTGTCGGCTTACGATCGCGAATAGTTATGCGCGGCCGTCCGCCCAGAAGAGAAAAGGGGAGAGAGAGAAGAAGAGAAAATAGGATTCCTCTCCACCCTTTTTTGTAAACGAGAATAAATTCGTTTTTTATTTGAATTTCTTAAATTCCGTGTTTTATGTATTTATTTTTAATTAAGGCTGGGATATCCTTTCCTTCTTTGTTGTCTAAATATTCTCGAGACTTCTTTTCTACAATGTTCGGACGAGAAAGGGGGAATCGGACAAGATCTGTCCTGGCGATCGATAAGGTTGTTTCGTTCGTTCATTTGTTTGCCGACGCGCGTGGGGCAGATGCTGGAGGTTTCACCATGTCGAACGTCGGGTATAGCGGGAAAAATGTTCATGACCCCAAAACACATATCCTAATAAACACTGGGCACCAGATTGACTGCAACCGGTCCCTTCCTCCGATGTACTTTCTTGAAAATGAGTGGTATCAAGCTCTCCCTCATTTAGCAGTAACCAAACCCCCCGGAAAGATTTCTGCTGGGACAAAACAAACATGGAAATTTGCAACCCCCGCGAACCTCGCAAAATCCGGAATTTACAGTGAAGCAGATTTAGATAGCCTACGCACCAGTATTATGTTCCCTGTGGAAAGAACCGCGGTCTTGAACACTTTAGCTAGGGGAGCCTCTGAACAAAAACTCACTGACCAAGGCATAACCATCAAACACTGGATCAATGAGAATGTCATACAAGAAGCCGTAGAAAAGGCCTGTATCGTGCGGCAATGAGTCAGTATCTGCCGACTGGCTCTTTCGAGTGGGTGGGAGAGGACGAAGACTCGATAAACCCATGCAACATTTCCGATGACAATGAAATAGGATACATATTCGAAGTCGGCCTAGAGTATCCACGAGAATTACACGAATTACATAAAGACTTACCCTTGACACCGGAACCTTATGTACCACCGGGCAGTAAAGAAGCGAAATTAATGACAACGCTACATACGAAAAATCGATACATCTTGCACTATCGAAATTTGAAACAGTACATGAATTTGGGTCTAAAACTCGTTAAAGTTCATATAACTCTGAAACTTCACCAGCATCCTTGGCTACAAAAATACATTAATTTGAATAACAACTTGAGAAAAAAATCCACCAACGAGTTTCAAAAAAAATTTATAAACTCATGAATAATGCCGTTTTCGGTAAAACTATGGAAAATGTAAGAAAACATCGCGATGTACGACTAGTTACTAAATGGGATGGTAGGTATGGGGCTCGAGCTCTCATAGCAAAACCAACGTTTCATAGCTGCACCATACTCGACGAGGAGACTGTTATTATCGAATCGACACGTGCTCAAGTTAAATTTAATAAACCTATATATACCGGTTTTTGTATTCTCGATATAGCGAAAACATACATCTATGACTTTCATTACAATTATATAAAGCAAACTTTTGACGATTGAGCTAAACTAATGTACACCGATACCGACAGTTTACTCTATCACATAGAGACTTCGGATATATATGAAATTATGAAACGCGACATTCACAAGTTCGATACATCCGATTGTTCGCGAGACAATGCGTACGTTATACCGTTAGTTAATAAGAAAGTTCTGATGCTCATGAAAGATGAAAATAATGGGCAAATTATGCAAGAATTTGTCGGATTAAGAGCCAAAATGTATAGTTTTAGAGTGGAAAACCCAACCAAAATGCGTGCGAAAGGTGTAAAGAGAGCCACACTGAAAACAATAACATTTGACGATTATAAACGATGTCTCTTTGATCATCAAATTTTAATAAAAAATCAAAATTTAATTCGAAGTAAAAATCACAAAGTCGAAACTGTGAATCAGAAAAAAATAGCTCTAAGTTGGAATGATAATAAACGAATAATATATCCAAATATGACCGATACTCATCCGTGGGGTATACAGTTATAAACATATAGTATTATAGAAGTGTATAGTAAGAAGAATGTTTGGAGAATCAACGTAAATAAAATTTATGTGTGTATATGTACATATATATATTATACATTTTTTCTAAACGCACTCGGGTTATGTACCACTTGAGCGCGAGCATTTGTTTAGATTTCTTTAGGTAACCTTTTCTAGGATCACATCGCATATACTATTATAGAAGTGCAATACGATATCGTTTTTTCATTCAAAATCGACACGAGTAAGAAGTTTTGTTTATATGATACATCTCCCACTACAGTAGAGAAAAGAATATTTAAACGCGCTGCAGCATTCAGTTAAATTTCAATTTGAGACTTCACTCGTATTTGAGAGGTAGTATGTCGCGACCTCATCCCTACTGTTACGCCAATACTTGGCTAGATTGGACTAGAAAGTGGGACAATAAAAATCGACACAAATTCATACACGTCTTCGATGCGGAGGATTATGAGGGTGCCTGCCCCCATTGTCAACCCGAGGACTGGGAATATGGAAATTCCACCAAATTCTGTGGATCACCAGAAACCTGGGCAGCCGATCATACTCGCCGTATTAGAAGTGGTGAGCTTGAGAAATGGATCGCGAAATGAGAGCTTGGATTCGTTACACCACGTCCGTCAACGCAGAGTAAAGTCAAAAAATAATACGACATCCATGGTTTTATCCAATCGCTGAAACCATCACCGCGATGACGTATCTCAATTGTGATACCACCCTGAAAAGATGTCCATATATGGAGTGGAAGGGGTGGATAAATGTGAAGAAACTGTGTACCTACAGACTAATAGTTCATGCACATTATGTAAAAAGTGAATAACCTTTATATCTTTTCACTGTACTAATCATGCCTGAAAATGAAGTATAAAACCATTTTTTACGAGTCGAGACGAGTCGAAACAAATCGAGACGTTTCCATTGTGGGGAACCATCAGACATTATTTGAATCGTTTCACATAAATACCGATATGGCGTACACGTAATTCAAAAGTTTATGCTCAAAGTGCTGGAACGACGATAAGTATGGGTTCGTGGTGGTAGACAAAGATAGAGAATTAAACAAGGGTCGTTACCGGAAGGTGTTTGATTGCTTTATAAATTTGTAGTTTTCAACATTATCGTGCAGTTATAGTTTAGCCATAAAAGCGTCAATATGCACGGAGCTAAGCTAAGCAAGGAGAAACATATTTTGCGCCAAATCGCGAGTGCCAGCGATGCGATTCGTTGGAAGCATAGAATGTTGAAATTGGGAAAAATAACCGCTGAGAGAAAAATGGAAGAAGTTTTTAGGCTGGTGGTAGCTCCACTGCAAAAACTAGTGGGTCAGTCATCGCCGTCGCCGGTAAAACAGGAATCAGCTATCAAGAAAGAGCTAAATGACGAAGCATCCGTGAAACATGAGAATGATGATATAGATAACGAGGACGATCGGTTTGAACAAACGTTTGAAACGGCTCACGGGGATACCTCACAAGAGAATATCAGTATCGAAGAGGATATTAATATTGATTTGTCGCAAAATTACTTAAAAATGTTCGCCACGAAGGATAAGAAAGAATTTGTCTCGTCGTATGCGAAAATTACAGGGAGATCGTTTAATGATTGGGAATTCACCAATTACGTTCGAGCAAAATATTATTCGTGTCGGTGATAAGACTTATGATTAAAGTGAAGGTTTACTAGAGTTGATATTTAAAAAATCACCCGATGAATCTCTCGTAACGGCGAATGATATGGAAAATTATGGTAAAATCCTCAAGTGGACGAACGCTTACAGAAAACATTACATCAGCGATCGCAATGCGCGAGGATAAAAGCATGAAATTCAAAAGTATAACTGCACAAATTATCGCATCTCCGTAGAGAAAACCTGTGTCAAAGAGACACTCGGAACGATTAGGTAAAGGGTTGCCGCGATCCAAAATTGTTAGAAGGAACAGTAGTCTAGATTACGTTTAATGGGACGATCCCAACGAATTAGTCGACAGGTTAAGACTCCTCTTTGCCTCCCAATCAGCCGGAAATTTTAGTCATTCGAACGAGATCGTGTCCATCATCAAAGAATTACGCGAAGCTGAAATCGTTTATTAATGCTGATTAACGAGTATTCGAGCGCAGTCTTATCGCAACCGTCAAAATGAGCATTGATGTGTTTGGTCATCGTTTGAGAAAAATTAGGAATGCTGATACCGATGGCAGTCGAGGTCCTCCCGGAGAAGGCTTTAAAATCACCGCCGATGGCAACTACGACATGGTTAATCGAACATTATGTAATTCAGGTGCTCCCGTAGGGGAACACGATGCTGTATCTGTGAGAGTGATGCACGCTGCTATTGAGGAGGAATTTAGACTTATTTACAGCGTTACATCCGCCTTGCGAAATAGTATCGACGAACCTGAAACAATGTTTCAAGTCCTCGAATCGAAATTTCAAGAACACGAGAAACAGCTGCGGGCGAATAAGGCATCGGAACAAGAACTTGTTGCACGCGATTCTGATCTTATTACTTGTTTAGACGAGCAGCGGAGATCACACGAATTTAATGCGACATACGCTATACAAAATCTGAAAACGCGAATCGAAGCTCTAGAAAAAATCGACTTTTCGTAACTTGCAAATTTTTTCCGATCGTTTTGGGTTAACTGCGACGCATCATGGAAAAACAGACGATAGCGGATGAGCTCCATAAGCCAGCACGGAAAAATTATCCACGACGTCATGTTGATATACGCAGATTGGACGAGACATGGCAAACAGATCTTGTTGATATGTCGGCGCATGGACCGTACAATAATGGTTACAAATACCTACTGACAATTATCGATATTTTTGCAAAGTATGGTTGGATTATGCCAATGAAGACGAAAAGTGGCAAGGATGTGTCGAGTGCCATGGCGTCGATTCTTAAACTTGATCGCATCCCAACAAAATTGCACATTGATCGCGGTAAAGAATTTGATAACAGTGAATTCAAGACTCTGCTCCAACGCTATGGAATCACCCTGTACTCATGAACAGTAACTCTGTAACAGTTGCAATAATTCCAAACATCGTACGAGAAAGATGCGGTCGCGGGACGTTACTGCTCGAAATGAAAAAAATATCTTGCTACATGTTTATCGAAAATCAAAACTTAATAGAACGCGAAAGATAAAATTCAAAACTGGTGATAAAGTACGAATAAGTAAGTATAAGCACGTTTTCGAAAAAGGTTATACACCAAAGTGGACAGCGGAAATATTCGTCATAAGCAAAGTCATACATACCGATCCTGTAACGTACAAGTTGCAAGATTATCAAGATGAACCGATCGAAGGCAGCTTCTACCACGAAGAATTCGCACCAATCAAATATCCAAATACTTACCTTGTGGAAATAGTTATTCGGAAGCGTGGAAATAAATTACTTGAAAAATAGCTAGGTTTCGATAGTTCGCACAATAGCTGGATAAACAAATCTGATTTGTAATTTTTTAAATTTATATCACAAGTTTTTTAATCAATAAAAATAATAAACGAATTAAAAAAATTATTTTATTCTTCATTTTCAGGCATGATTAGTACAGTGAAAAGATATAAAGTTTATTCACTTTTTACATTATGTGTATGAACTATTAGTCTGTAGGTACACAGTTTCTTCGCATTTATCCACCCCTCCCACTCCATATATGGACATCTTTTCAGGGTGGTATCACAATTGAGATACGTCATCGCGGTGATGGTTTCAGCGATTGGATAAAACCATGGATGTCGTATTATTTTTTTGACTTTACTCTGCGTTGACGGACGTGGTGTAACGAATCCAAGCTCTCGTTTCGCGATCCATTTCTCAAGCTCACCACTTCTAATGCGGCGAGTATGATCGGCTGCCCAGGTTTCTGGTGATCCACAGAATTTGGTGGAATTTCCATATTCCCAGTCCTCGGGTTGACAATGGGGGCAGGCACCCTCATAATCCTCCGCATCGAAGACGTGTATGAATTTGTATCGATTTTTATTGTCCCACTTTCTAGCCCAATCTAGCCAAGTATTGGCGTAACAGTAGGGATGAGGTCGCGACATACTGCCTCTCAAATACGAGTGAAGTCTCAAATTGAAATTTAACTGAATACTGCAGCGCGTTTAAATATTCTTTTCTCTACTGTAGTGGGAGATGTATCATATAAACAAAACTTCTTGCTCGTGTCGATTTTGAATGAAAAAACGATATCGTATTGCACTTCTATAATAGTATATGCGATGTGATCCTAGAAAAGGTTACCTAAAGAAATCAAAACAAATGCTCGCGCTCAAGTGGTACATAACCCGAGTGCGTTTAGAAAAAATGTATAATATATATACATATACACACATAAGTTTTATTTACATTGATTCTCCAAACATTCTTCTTACTATACACTTCTATAATACTATATGTTTATAACTGTATACCCCACGGATGAGTATCGGTCATATTTGGATATATTATTCGTTTATTATCATTCCAACTTAGAGCTATTTTTTTCTGATTCACAGTTTCGATTTTGTGATTTTTACTTCGAATTAAATTTTGATTTTTTATTAAAATTTGATGATCAAAGAGACATCGTTTATAATCGTCAAATGTTATTGTTTTCAGTGTGGCTCTCTTTACACCTTTCGCACGCATTTTGGTTGAGTTTTCCACTCTAAAACTATACATTTTGGCTCTTAATCCGACAAATTCTTGCATAATTTGCCCATTATTTTCATCTTTCATGAGCATCAGAACTTTCTTATTAACTAACGGTATACCGTACGCATTGTCTGGCGAACAATCGGATGTATCGAACTTGTGAATGTCGCGTTTCATAATTTCATATATATCCGGAGTCTCTATGTGATAGAGTAAACTGTCGGTATCGGTGTACATTAGTTTAGCTCAATCGTCAAAAGTTTGCTTTATATAATTGTAATGAAAGTCATAGATGTATGTTTTCGCTATATCGAGAATACAAAAACCGGTATATATAGGTTTATTAAATTTAACTTGAGCACGTGTCGATTCGATAATAACAGTCTCCTCGTCGAGTATGGTGCAGCTATGAAACGTTGGTTTTGCTATGAGAGCTCGAGCTCCATACCTACCATCCCATTTAGTAACTAGTCGTACATCGCGATGTTTTCTTACATTTTCCATAGTTTTACCGAAAACGGCATTATTCATGAGTTTATAAATTTTTTTTGAAACTCGTTGGTGGATTTTTTTCTCAAGTTGTTATTCAAATCAATGTATTTTTGTAGCCAAGGATGCTGGTGAAGTTTCAGAGTTCTATGCACTTTAACGAGTTTTAGACCCAAATTCATGTATTGTTTCAAATTTTGATAGTGCAAGATGTATCGATTTTTCGTATGTAGCGTTGTCATTAATTTCGCTTCTTTACTGCCCGGTGGTACATAAGGTTCCGGTGTCAAGGGAAGTCTTTATGTAATTCGTGTAATTCTCGTGGATACTCTAGGCCGACTTCGAATATGTATCCTATTTCATTGTCATCGGAAATGTTGCATGGGTTTATCGAGTCCTCTCCCACCCACTCGAAAGAGCCAGTCGGCAGATACTGACTCATTGCCGCACGATACAAATTATTTACATCATAATATATAAGATATGTTTTGGGCTTGCTTGGATCGAATTCTGGGCGCATGTAACGATTATTAGCTCTTGTGTATCGTTTCGAACACTGCAATAATCCCCCGCGAATACCTCTCTCTATAAACATTAGCATATCCACGTCCGTCAAGAGCTCGAGTTTGACACCTGTAGGTTTTAGCGCTGCATCGAACGCTAGCCCGGGTGCGGTGTAATAATGCAATGGATTCAGATCATACGTCATTTTACATTTTTGTCGAAAATTTTCGAAAATATCAGCCAAAAGAAGAACATCCGTTTTCAGGTGGAGATCCGAGTATTCTCCCAAGGTTCGTCATTACTAAGATATGATGCTAAACTCTCGATACTTGACGCCATGAATCTGAATGAATCTATGAATCTATAATCTATGAGCGTACTATTGACGCTCTGCGTGAACGATATATAATTTTCCTTATTTACCGGCAAAAGTTTGATCGATCCTTCAAATTGGTTCGCAAGAGCTTTGATTAAAAAGTGCGAGTCGTAGCCTGATAGATTGTGAAACACTACTGGAACGGTATGGGAGTTTTTGAAATTTAAATTGCATCCTTTGTGTGCGGCACCGCGATATTTACCAGAAAAATGACAATGATTTTTGACAAATGTGACAATTTTTTGCAAAAAGAAAATCCATTTTTTGATCATGGCTCATCGGATTCATCGGTTTGACTGATTTCAACCTTGCGTTCAACGGTTCAGCTATTTCTTTTAATTCATTGACAAACCACTCTACACAATCCTCGTTACGATAAATTTTGAATTTGGGTGGAGAATCGTCAAACTACATTTGAAATAATATGCGATACTCTGTGGGGTATGTTTCTGATAGGCCCATGTATTCGCATCGGTTTTTAGTGTGATTGGATTCAAGATACATTCGAGGTCGGCGTAAATTGTGAACGGAACGTCTGTTTTATGTTTATAATTTTTGAATTTCAGAATTGAATCTCCACTGCTTGGCATAATAATTCTCATCTTATTTAAAACTCCGTAATCAACGCGGTGTTTTTCAAGTCCAGTCTCCGTATTAAAATGAGACAAGCGACGATCGCAGAGCCATGTGCGGTATTTGTGTTGTTAAATTTGTGAGCTTACGAGACGTGAAAGATTTTTGATCAAGGCAAAATGATAAACTGTATTAATGTTATGTTCTATTTCTTCATTACAATCTTCGGCATCTGTTTCTTGAATGAGCAGATGAATCGTTGATCGATCAGATTTGTTACGGCTAACGTAAACGGGTATTACTTCATTACGACGTTTTTTACCTTCACCGTGCTCAAGTCCATACACATTAATCGCCAAATTGTTCATTTTTTCAAATTTCGCAATATCTTTCAACCGCATAGGAAACTAAATGCTAAAATGAGGATATTAAAATATGCGAGTCCTATTAGATGAACTTGGGTAAAGAGCGGCGGTAACGCACCACAGGAAGCAGTGCGGGTCGTTGTTTTGGATGTTAACGACTGATTTCTTGTTTTGAATGTCACGTGGAAGCTCGACGAATGTAGACAGTCCTCCGCGTAATGGCATGTGCTTGCTGAGGTTGACTGTTAGATTGATGATCTTAACCATGGATCAGCCTGAATCTTTTTCTTGAAAGTCTTCAACTTTCACCAATAGTTTTTTCAGTAACCTGTTGTACTGGTTGAAATTCGTCGCCATGTACATTTCTTCATTTTTGGTGATTGAAAATTTGCACGCAAGAACATAATTCACTTTGACACTGCTGTCCTTTAACACAATCTTTTTCAATCCTCTGATGATAAAATTTTCCGAATCATCGAGAAAACGTTTCACATCTTCATGTCCGAGATTTATCACTATTCCAGTGCGAATTCTTGAACCGAAAGCCGTCACGGAATTTTCCCTCTCAGCTCTATCACTCCTTCGCGAAAGACCTGTACCATCTTTATGTAAAGATTTAATTTTCGCGTTTATGGTGTTGTGCCTTGAATCCAAGCACTAATCATTGCGCTGCTCTAGCGCTTGGCAACCGATAGAAAAGCGTTCCAACATCGTACGACGGAAACAAATCAGCGTTTTCTGCCAAAGTCACAGTTTTGAGGGTGACTTTGGGCCGCACGCGCTGCTGACAGTGCAATGCCCAAAGCAGATCCGTGGGAAGTTTGCCGAAGCACCGAGCATCGACGAATACGCCGATGCTTCGATTAGGCAGTCTCTTAGCAACAGCAAGAGCGATAAGTCGTCGGTCTCAAGGCACTAAACTCGATCGCGATTAGTAACTAAATCTTTGTATTGTGATAATAAATTCACCCGTTTAGTATCGTAGTTTTCGGAGTTGGAGTGCGCTCATTTTTGGTAACCCTAAAGAACCCGTCCTCGAATATCTCGTTCCCACGTAACGAGAGTTGGGGGGCACAACATTGGTGGCAGCGGTGGGATACCACAATTCACGAATACATACCATAGACTGGTGAACGAACAGTAACGCGAGTGTCAGTAACGGAATCATCTCGCCGAGCAAGAAACGAAAATTTAAGTGAAAACCGATCGAGTCGGAAGAATCAAGAAAGCACCTAAAACAACAACAGGAAAATTCCAACCACATCCGATTGGGAGAGAGATTGACCCATCCTCAGAGATTCATCACGTCGCGACGACAAGGAAGACTCAGCAACGTGATCACCTTCCCGGAGGCCAGTAACGAGAAGGAGCTTCCCGAGCCGATCAACGCGACTACAGAGACTCACTGCCATCGTCATCAGCCGACATGAAGAGAATCGTCTTACTGTAAGTGACGGAACATTTATGCATGATAACCTTCCAAAGCCAAAAATAAATTAATGTCAGACGACGACGAGCGTCATAAGTTATACCGCCTGCCAGGTAACCCCGAATTATCGCGATCCTTAGAGTCATTTTTCGAGCGAAGTATACAGTATACCCGTTCAGGAGACGAACTAGTCGAAGAACAGCGCAGAAAAAGACCGCGAGTAGTAACTAGCTCTGACGAATCGCCCGAATCGCGCCCTGTACCCTCACGCCGTATAGCGACGAAACGTGGACGATTCCGCCAAGAAACGAACGAGGAAAAACCTATTTTTGCGGATTCTGAAGAATCATCAAACTTAATAGAGACCGAACGCGGACTAGCAATTAACGTTCAAGATTTTTCATTGCTAAAAATTGATACAGATAAGATGCCACGAACACAGGAAGACGAATACATGACTTTAAAAGAGGCTCGAAGTCTCATACCATGCTTTGACGGTACAAAACCGGACGACGTAGACGATATAATCGAGGCCTATAGTTATGCCCATAAAAGTGTATTACCCCAAGAGCAGCGATCATTATTAGAGTCCGTTTTAGCAACGAAAATAGTGGGGAAAGCGAAAAAAGATACGCGTTATAAACGAATAGATACGTTCGAAAAATTTAAAGAAGAAATGACCGCGTTATACGGAACGCGTCGCACAGTCGCAGCACTGCAAGTAGATTTCAACACATGTCAGCAGAAATCAAACGAGAGTGTTTTAGCATACGGCCAACGACTCGAGACTATTATGATGGAATTAATAGATGCAAGCATCGCGAAAGAAGCAACCGAAGCCGGGAAAAAGACAATCGAGTCATTCGTGAGACAATTAGCAGTACACAATTTCGAAAGAGGACTCCGGCGCGAGTATCAAATAATTGTAAAAGCCCGAGGCTACGAGGATTTAGGATCAGCTCTAAAAGGAGCCATGGAAGAAGAAAAAACAGTACGGGGAGTAGATTCGATTAATAGACAAATTCATACCGAAAAACGTGCACCGATTACGTGTAATAAATGCCAAAAACAGGGACATATGGCCAAAGACTGTCGAAGCTCCGCATCGACGTACGGTAGATTCAGTTTGCCAGCACCAACAAGAGTCGTGCATCAGCTAAATGTGACGTGTTATTATTGCAATAAGCAGGGTCACATGTACAAAGAATGCAGGAAGAGGATTAGAGAAAATGGTCAAGAGACCATCAATCAGCAGGGACAAGGGAATAATTTCCCGCCCCGTCAGGGTTCGCAAGGACGACCGAATCAAAATCAATGGAACACAAACAAAGGCAGATTTAATGAAAATAAACAGCCAGAAGGGAGTAAAAGTATGAATGGAAATAAAAAGACAATCGGCTCCCTCGCGTTAAATATGATCACCGTCGCGGATAGCTCTGTAACAAGAGATCCCGGTAAAGGCCTCAGACAGCCCGCTACAGGTTCGTTCAAAAGGAACCTTTTACACAGAAACAAGATAATATACGAGGTAAAAATGTTTAACCACGACGACGCCCCGAGCGATTTTTGTATATCATCGCCTCAAGCAAAAAGAAAAATTATCACGCTGAAAGGAGATACTGGAGCCCAGTGCAGCCTCATAAAGAGAGGTTTATTATGCGAAGAAACAGAAATAATTGAGGAAACGGTTGAATTAAAAGGAATAGGGGGATTAAAATTTTTTGCGTTGTGCAAAATCGAGCTTGTCATCGAAACCCCCGCGGTAGATGTCAAACATGGTTTTTTCGTAATCGACGACGATGTACCCCTCGACGTAGATGGTATACTCGGCATGGATTTTATTCGAAAACATAATGTCGATATACTAGGCGGAAAATGCATCAAAATATACGGACACCCTATACCATTATTCGACGGAAATAAAAAGATTAAATTACCACCTCGCTCAGAAAATATTTTATACGCGAAGACACTTACGGCGAACATAGGCTGTGTCGCCGCCACAGAGATTCTGCCAGGAATAAAGGTAGGTGAAAGCATAGTCGAACCGTATGGATATACTTGCCCAATACTCGTTCGAAACTCCCGCAGCGAGGAAGTGAAAATCGACAGACCAACGGTGGAAATAGAAGAAATCAAAAATGAAAACGGAGAAACGGATAAAACAGAAATAATAAATGTAGTCAGCAAAAAGGACGAGATCGAACGTCACAAAAAACTTTGGGAAGAAATCAAAGGAAATTGTCACTTAAATATGGAAGAAGAAAAAATACTACGCGAATTCAGCGAAGAATACTCAGATGTATTTCATCTCGAAGGAGAGAAATTGGGAAGCACCGACGTAGTCGAGCACCAAATTGTAATTAAAGAAGGAACAAATCCAGTTAAAGTTCGTCCTTACAGACTTCCGGAAACTCATAAACAAGAGATAATGAAACAAACCAAGGAAATGCTCGAAGAAGATATTATCCGGCCAAGTAAGAGCCCGTGGAATGCTCCTCTACTTGTCGTCCCCAAAAAATCGGACGCAGAAGGCAACATCCGAAAGAGAGTAGTGGTAGACTTTCGGAAACTCAATGAAGTAACCGAAGGAGACTCATATCCTCTGCCTAATATCACTGACATATTAGACCAGTTAGGAAGAGCAAAATATTTTACAACTCTCGATCTCGCCTCAGGGTTTCATCAGATACCCATGGCAGAGAAAGACAAACAAAAAACTGCTTTCTCTACACCGCTAGGGCATTATGAATTCAACCGAATGCCTTTTGGGTTAAAAAACGCGCCACCGACGTTTCAAAGATTAATGGACGCGGTACTTGCCGGTTTACAAGGAATAAAGTGCTATGTATATCTGGACGACATCGTTGTATACGGATCATCACTCGAAGAACACAACAAGAGACTGAGAGAAGTATTCGAACGGCTACGGGAAGCCAAACTAAAAATCCAACCGAAAAAATGTCAGTTTCTGCGAAAAGAGACTCAATATCTGGGGCATGTAATAACGGAAATCGGAGTCAAGCCTGACCCCGAAAAAATCAAAGCGGTTCAACAATTTCCTATACCAAAAAATGTGAAAGAAATTCAAGCATTCCTAGGACTCGCAGGATATTACAGAAAATTTATACCAGATTTCTCAAAATACGCCAAGCCAATAACGGATCTGACGAAGAAAGAAACAACATTTGAATGGACGAAGAACTGTCAACTAGCTTTTGATAAATTAAAAGATATTCTCAGCACGGCACCAATTTTACAGTATCCAGATTTTCAAAAGCCATTTGTCGTCACAACGGACGCATCGGATAAAGCGATTGGAGCTATACTATCGCAAGGGAAAATCGGAGAAGATTTACCGATTTGCTACGCTAGTCGAACACTCAATAAAGCCGAAGTCAATTACTCGACAACGGAAAAGGAAATGCTAGCTATTGTTTGGGCAGTAACTCAGTTTCGACCATACATTTATGGAACGAAATTTACTGTTGTCACGGACCACAAACCTCTTACGTGGTTATTCAACGTTAAAGATCCCGGATCAAGACTCATGAGGTGGAGAATCAAACTAGAAGAATACGAGTACAGTATCGAATACAAAGCTGGAAAAAAAAATACGAACGCAGATGCTCTAAGCCGAATGTATGTCCTTATACAATCACAAGGGATAACGACAAATAATGCACAAGGTAAGGAAAGCGAAAAACGCAAACGAGGCAGGCCGCGAAAGGTTGCTCCCTGTCCGGCACCAGTCGAGATCACTATGAGTTCCACGCCGGCCACCGGGCCCACACAGCTGATCAACCGCCCGCGAGGAAGACCGAAGAAGCAGCCAAGTATCGTCACAGACGCCAAGGTCGCGAATCAAAGTCCCAGCGAGATAGCTAAGACCCATACAAATGAGAACGAGGAAGAGCTTCCTGTAAGAGAGGAAACACGAGACGGCGATTCCGACGTAGAAACGGTCGCGAGCGAGATAGCTCCATGTTCAAGTGAGAGCGAGGCGGAAAGCCTCAATATAGACCGAGCGTGCCCGAGCGAGAGAGAACGAGCCACGATACTCAGAGAATATCACGACACTCCTCTCGGCGGCCACCCCGGAGTGAAAAGAATGACACAAAGAATAAAATTGAAATACAACTGGCCAATGATGACTAAAGATATAAGGGAATACGTAGCAACATGTGATAAATGTCAAAAAAATAAAGTTGCGAAAGTAAAAACAGCACCTATGATAATCACCGACACACCAAGACGAGCCTTTGAAAAATGTGCAGTTGACATAGTAGGACCACTCCCAGAGACGGAACAAAGGCATAAATACATCCTAACTTTTCAGGACGCTTTAACAAAATATAGTGCAGCGATTCCCCTCGTTACACAAGAAGCACAAGAAGTCGCGAAAAAATTCGCAACGGAAATTGTATGCAAATACGGCACACCAAAATTTGTTCTATCGGATCAAGGGAAGAATTTCCTCAGTGAACTTTTCAAAGAAATGTGCAGATTATTACATATTAAAAAGATTCAGACTACCGCGTACCACCCGCAATCGAATGGAGCATTGGAAAGATCACATCGAACTTTGGCGGAATATTTAAAACATTTTATTAGAGAAGATCAGAGAGATTGGGACGAGTGGTTACCATACGCAATGTTCACGTATAACACCACCCCACACACGGCGACAGGGCACACGCCGTACGAGTTGGTATTTGGACAGATTGCCGAGTTACCAACATCATTAACACAAACACCTCGAACGACATATAATTATGATGATTATGTCTCAGAACTACGAGAACGGCTCCGCGCGACATGGAAAATCGCGAGAGAAAATTTAATGCAAAAAAAGGAAAAAGTAAAGGAAGAGAGTGACAAAACCACAGATAGAACCGAGTACCGACCGGGTGACCTGGTACTTCTACACGACACCACTCTGCGTCGTGGAAGATCCGCTAAGTTAACCCCCAAGTGGACAGGACCTTATACAGTGCGAAGCCAAGAATCTGAAGTGAATTATATCATCGGCCGTGGTCGCAGGACGATCCACGTCCATGTTAACCGGATTAAGCCATACATCTCTCATTAAAACAAAAACAAAAACACACACACACACACACATAAATATTCTTATTCTTATTCGTTATTACAGACTTACTATGGCAATATTTGGACCCAGCTTAAACTACGCAAAAGAAACACAGGAAAATTTCCACCTGGAAAAGTTTACATCTTCACCGGGAATTTACTATGAAGAAGTCGGAACATTATTCGTCGTCCGAGATATCTGGAAAATGGTAATCCGAATGGATCTCAAACCAATTGCTTTGAGAGAAGCGAATGTAAAAGTGTCACTAAAAAATCTTTTGAAAACATGCCGTGTAGCCCGAAGCGATGCGTTATGTACAATTATAACTGAGTCGCTCGTACCCATGTTAGATAAAATAGAACACGAGGTAGAAGCTATATACGATATAACAGGAACTAATAAACGAATAAAGAAACGAGGATTAATCGACGGTCTAGGATCAATAATCAAATCGATCACAGGAAATATGGACGCAAACGACGCTCAAAAAATTCATCAAGAAATTATGGCAATTGATCTAAAACAAAAAACGACAGAAGACGCACTGAAAGAAAATTTACAAATTTTAGAATCCACAGTAGCAATGTTCAATAAAACCACGAACCATCTAACAGCTAATGAAAATGCTCTCAGACAATTAGTAACCCAAATAGAAGATAGTTTTTCAAACCAAGTGTTAGACGTTTTGACGAGACAACAAATGGATGAAAAGATTACAGCAATTAGTATTATCGTAGAATCACTACTGAACGACGTCCGAAGATTGGCGAATTTCCTAGTAGAATTACCGAAAGGGATAATCAACCCGACAATTCTTTCACCCAAAAGCTTAACAGAGTATCTAGCCAGCGCTTCATTACATTTACCTAAAGGACTTAATTTCCCAACCGTTATTCGACGAAGCGAAATAAACAACCTACTTAAAGTCACGGAAGTGGGAGCATATTGTAGTTCAAATACCCTTGTATTATTATTGAAAATACCTCTCACCGAAAGCGTAGAATATAGTATAAATAAAATTTACCCTCTACCAGTAAAAACGAAACACAATCAATTCCAGTTTATCGAAACCTCCACAAAATACGCAATAATCAATCGAGAACATAGAAGTTATATTCCACTCAGCGAGAACGAATTACATTCGTGCAAACGTAAAAATAATGAATACTATTGTCACCCGAAACATGCGACGCAAATTATAAGAACGCAAATACCGTGTGAAATAGGTATATACTTGGGAGAACACCTCGAAACCTTAAGCTGTAAACGACGCATAGTACACTTAAATAATACACTGATTATAGCACTCGAACGAACCGGCCGGTGGCTATACGCAGCACCGTCGGAAGATATGCTGACGATTAAATGTAAGACTAGTATAGCAAAACTTGTTACAATAATCGACACTGGCATACTGGCTCTGGATGGTAAATGCTCCGTCACATCTGCGAATTTTAGACTAGAAACGCTAAGAGAAATCACTCAAGAACTATCTGTGTCATTTTTACCACCGTATAATTTGTCATTTTTAGCAAACGAATCAGAAGTTTTTCACCGTCATATGAACCACCCTCTCCCACACAAAATAGTAATTGATCCTTTAGAAATAAACCAAATAGGGGAAAGAATCGAAAAATTAAAGTCAAAAATGGAAACTGACGACTTTATAAATTCTAACTATATTCATATTCTAGGAAACTATTCGTTAAGCGGTATAATACCAATCGTAATAATTATACTCTGTGTCTATACATATATAAAGCGCCGAAAAGTGCAACCTACAGCGGAGAACAATGATCCTACTTACTCCGCACCCAGCCGATCTAACGCTAACCGTAAGCGTAAAGATACGACAAGACCACTCAAGGTGTCATTTAAACGAAACTCACCACGCACCAGTACTGCATAAAGGTATAATGTAAAATACAAACTGAAACGTGGGATGAACGAAAAGATACACATGACACCAATTTAAAGGGCGTATAATAATCATATTGGGAATTAACATAACAAAAACGTCTGTTACAAAAGGGGATTATAACCACGATAGAGATAAGGCGATATTGTACTTCAAAAAACATTGTAAGCCAAGAGACCACCTGCTCAAAAAAAAAAAAAAAAGAACAAAAAAAAAATTTTTTTAAATAAATCGTCGAAATACTAGATTTCGTCCTCCTAAGGGGGAGGAATGTTGTGCCTTGAATCCAAGCACTAATCATTGCGCTGCTCTAGCGCTTGGCAACCGATAGAAAAGCGTTCCAACATCGTACGACGGAAACAAATCAGCGTTTTCTGCCAAAGTCACAGTTTTGAGGGTGACTTTGGGCCGCACGCGCTGCTGACAGTGCAATGCCCAAAGCAGATCCGTGGGAAGTTTGCCGAAGCACCGAGCATCGACGAATACGCCGATGCTTCGATTAGGCAGTCTCTTAGCAACAGCAAGAGCGATAAGTCGTCGGTCTCAAGGCACTAAACTCGATCGCGATTAGTAACTAAATCTTTGTATTGTGATAATAAATTCACCCGTTTAGTATCGTAGTTTTCGGAGTTGGAGTGCGCTCATTTTTGGTAACCCTAAAGAACCCGTCCTCGAATATCTCGTTCCCACGTAACGAGAGTTGGGGGGCACAACAATGGTTTTGAGAATTCCGATTGTTTATGTCACATGCCGTCGTTGTTTATGTTACATCCCCGTAACGCCACCACCACCGCGCCTTAAGGACGAGCATCCCTCCTTACAGCAACGCATGATATAACCCTAACTTGGGGATGAAGGCGATGAGGAGAGACGCTCGGGCCCAAGAGTGGGGTCAAGCGATAACAACAGATTTTCCTTCGATTCGGAGTGGGAGACGGTGGAAATTTTGGACCAATAAGGAATATGTAAACTACCCTCTCCAACCCCAACACTTTAGACAAAGATAGTTGATAGACTAGTATATAAGGCCCAACATTTAGCTTGAAAACGCAGTAGTAATCGAGTAGTAAACTTCTTCTACAATAAATCTATTATACAACTCCTGGACAGAGCAGAATTACTGTACTGCATTTCCAAGTCTCAAACTCAGCAAGGAAAAAATAGATAAGAGTAAGTTTTTAACCGACTCTTCCATCTTATTGAACTGCGAGGTCAGCCGCGAGTTCGACCATCCTTCCATGCGCAATATTGAACTGCGAGGTCCGCCGCGAGTTCGATCATCCTCCTACACAACCCATTGAACTGCGAGGTCCACCACGAGTTCGATAGTTTCCCCATTCTCAAAAATGAGTTGCGAAGACAAAAGCGAGCTCTATCCCTCCATCATCCGTCGAGTTGCGAGGACCACCTCGAACTCGGATACCTTCCTTATTCGTTAATCTCAATTCCTTCTAACTTCTGGGGACCCCACAGTCTAAATTCATTTAAAATGTTTTAGTGGGAAAGCAACGCCGATCAGGGGGACGCAAACCCCAGCTCCGGAAAATTGTCGCTCAATATAACGGCTATTCACAAGACCTCACTCACGGTTACTACACTGAGGAATTCCTGGAGCGTACATTCCCTCAAAAACCCAACGAGATCTAGTATAAATTGCAAAAATTAGAATTCACCATTAAATTTTTACACCCATCTCGGATCTCCAAAACCGATCCCCGACGGAGAACATACGAGCAGAGACTGTTAAGATGTAATAAAGCTTAACTCAATAAATAAATCTCTTTTAATCAATTAGCGTCGGATCAAGCTCCATCGGATCGTCGCATTATTTATCGCATCAAGCTCCATTAGCCTGGCTAACATGTAGCCTCAAAACATTATTTATCCGCTGGTCAATCGTGTGACACATCTCCCCCCACATTATTACATTCTTCCCCGAAAAAGTTATTTATCCGACACTCGGCTATTCAATAAACAATACGGTCGCGGTTGTTGATATGCGATGATGGTCAGCGATATCAAAGAATATTATCTGACTCTTTTAAATAAACAATACGGCTAAGAAATATCGGGTAACTCATACGTCATATCTCCCCCCCCCCCCCCCCCCCCCCCCCCCCCCGCTATGACGTCGCAGAATATTCGAAATCCCCCTGCCCCGGGAAGTCGGTGTGTATGCCCCCCCCCCTCATCATGGAAGTCGATGTGTGTATGTGACGTGTACGTGTGCATTAACACGCGTTGATCCAGAATCGGCGGATTTTACCTACTGATTGTTTCTTTGTTTTTGAGAGCAAAAAATAATTTTGTCGCAGTGTACTTTTTCTGGGGTTCTAGTCACCCGATCACCTCGATTCTATTTTTATTTTGTCAAGCTGGGATGTTTGAGGTATAACTTCAAATTTAGGCCTTGACTCCCAGTAAACGGGCTATATTTTTCCCAGGTTTTTGGCAAAAATACATGAAACACATGGTACCGTTTGTTTGCTAGGTATTGATGTACATTAAAAACAAATGAGGCGATAAGTTGGGAAGAACCAGAGGGAAACGAATATATGTGTAAAAAAACATAATTTTTCAGGAGACGCAATTTTCTAAAAATAAACCATGTTCATGTCGTGACGTTTTTTAATGGGCTCCTAAATTTTTCCAATGTGTTTTCTTCTTGGGCTTACGGACGAATGCCGGTAAATAGGCGCCCAAGCCTTTTTCCCGTTGTTGTGACCGTGCGACGGTTCCCGCAAGAAACCGTCGCATGGTAACAACGACGTCGCTGACCACGGAGCCACGCGCCACCATGCTCCGAGGAGTCAACGCTTCGGGTCAGCGAAAAAATCCTCTACGCACGGCTGACGCAGGACGAACGCATCGAAGCTTCCCTAAAATCGCGCCATATTTCCGAATATGCGCGTGACTACTGGAAAAATTCCGTATCCCCCACCGAGGGTCTGCGGACTCCCGGTGTGCGATACGGAATCGATAACAAGCAGACTTGACCGAACTTCGATCAGGAAAACTCCACTGCGGGCCCAACGTCGGGAAATGAGACCCGAAATAGGCTGCGGCCCTTAAAATAAAACCAAAGCGTTTGGTGGGTCCTGGTTCACCGCGGCTATCCGAGAAAAGGATAAATCGCGTTAATCTGTTTGTTATTATCTATTCGAATATTAACTCATTCCAATATAATGTTCTTTAGTGTTAAACATCTATAACGGTGCAGTAAAATAGTGTGAATAGGGACATCTAAGTGCAGACCTAAGTTCAATTACGAAAGTACGCCGCCCTGCGAGGAGCACCTAACCAGTAAGTCTTTGACAATAACTCATTCACTTGCCTTATATATATATATATATTGTGACGATGGTCAACTTTCATCCACCTTTTTTCCTCTTTCCCACGCGTCTCTCGCATCTCCTTTTTGCGTACGTGACTTCCTGCAGTTGCACCCTCGCTATCGCCGGGGCATCTCGCCTTCGAAATACAAATAATCTGTGTTTCCCGATAAAGACCCAAAACTACATCTTTTCCATTTTCCACGATCCCGCCATAAAACATCTATCTTTATGGCCTGACCTGCCTCAAGCCCGAAACAGCTGCCATTCCTAGAATCTTCCAAGACATTTCCGCCTCCAGCATGTTCTAACTCCCAAATTCTCTCCCTACCAAACCGCGACTTTCCCACGAGTCAATGTTATAAAAACCACCCTCTTCTTAGGCTAGCGAGTTAGTAGTTTTCCGATCATCCAAGCAGCAACGTTACGCTGTCCATTGTAACACTAAAAATAAAGTCTTGTGCTTCTCGATTAAGTGTCTACCGCGTTTTACTTCTCAACCACCGCGTTCCGCAGCCGAGTCGGCAGCCCCAATCACAATAAATAAATTAATAAATAACTCGCGACATCACATTGGTGCTAAGTGTGGGGTGTGCCAACTCTAAGTGCCAGGAACTTTGAGACGTTCAACAACACTCAGAAGTTGCACAAGACAAAAATACAACGATGGATCATCAGGGAAAATCGGTGAGTAAAAACAACTCATTTCCTCAGTACCGCGACCCATTACCGTCAATCGCGACCGATTCCGAAAGTGACTCAATAATTACTAACTCGAACTCTATCGCGAATTTCGGTGAAACAAATAATAAAATGGACCTACAAAACGAACGCGTAAGCTTCAACCAGCGCGAAGAACGCGACAGTGAAATATCACAGCAAGATATGGAGGAAATAACGCCCAAAGAAGCAATAGACCTTATTAAAGAATTCGACGGAAAAAATATTGGTGTCGAGGCGTTCATCAGTTCCATTGAGGACATGAGGCCACAAGTCACGCGTTAAGATTATCTCCGTCGCCTAATTATCGCGAAAAGAATTATCGGTGACGCCGCACGCGAACTTCAAGAATACGACGTCACGACATATGACAAATTCTACGAGGCCCTTCGGATTCTATTTGGCAATATGCAACCAGTGAGCGTATTCCGCGACAAACGTTGTCGTATATTTCAAGGAAAAGTTGAAACTGTGTCAAAATTCACAAACACATTTCTCGAAATCCAAAACCAAGTGTTGGCGGTGCTCGCAAACTCCACAACTGATAATCAAAAACGCCAGTTCATTATTGAGTATGAAAGAGAGCAAGGACTCGAGCAGCACTTGTTAGGACTCCGAAAAGAAATATCCACTGAAGTGCGGGCGCAGCGACCGACGAATATCCGGCAAGCAATAGCCAAAGCGCAAGCCTCAGAGGCTTATGACATCACGAGGGAGATGACGAGAAATCTCAGTCTCTCCGAAAAAAAACGGAACAGCTGTCCTTCGACGCAGCACGCCGCCAGCCCCTCAACTACGATCACCAGTGCAGTGTCGCTACTGCAACCGCATGGGTCACATAGAGAAGGACTGCCACACAAAAAGAAGAGACACAGGACAACATGCTAACGCAGGCCTGCCCAAAGTCAACGCCATCGGATCGGACAAACGAGTGGTCAGATTACCGATGCGAGGAATCTGCGGAGCCGGAAGATTTCTATTAGATACAGGTTCCGCTATAAATTTATTGAAAAAGGGCATGCTAACGAAGGGAGCGCTGTTCAATAAAAACGTTCGTTCTAAGTTCACGATGGGAAATGAAGAACACGAGTCGCTATTCATCACGCAACACGAATTCGAAGGCCGAAAACAGATCTTTCATGTGATACCGGACGATTTCCCTCTTGTGGAAGACGGGCTCATCGGTATCCCATTTATGAAGCAATACCAAACACTCATTGGTATTGGGCCAGAAGGATTCCTCGAACTAGGTGGTCAGCGATACGCCTTCGATAATAATGAAGTAACGATTCCACCTAGATCGGTCTGTTGGATTCAAACGTTAACAAATATTAAATATGGGCCAGCTATCACAGCTGAGGAAAATTCAGAATCGGTAGTACCTTGCGTTTTCGAAGCCAAGGACTATCAAGCCCGAGTGCCCGTCATAAACGACTCGGAAGAACCCAAGCGGGTTGTAATAAATCTGCTACGTGGGATAGCTCTGGACGAGCTCACCCCTCCACCGTCGGAGGCGCGCCAAGACGCACCGTCGGACGTTGCAAGAAACTATCACATTCAAAGCCAGAACACAGCTGACCGTCTCCAAAGATTACGGGAAAATGTGCGGCTAGAACACGTGCCACCGGAACAATCGGAGCAGGTATGGGACATCGTCTCCTCCTTTCTCGACGTGTTCGCCCTACCTGGAGACCCTTTACCGGGCACAAAGGCGGTTAAACACTGCATAATCACAAATGACGATCTGCCGATCAACGTTAAACAGTACAGGTACCCACCAGTACACAAAGAAGAAATTGATCGTCAGGTAAACGACATGCTGCAACAAGAGCTCATCGAGCCCAGCAACTCGCCGTACAACGCTCCGCTGTGGATTGTGCCCAAGAAATCGGATGCATCGGGAAAGAAGAAATGGAGGATCGTCATCGACTTTCGTAAACTTAACGAGAAGACTGCCCATGACGCATATCCTCTCCCGTGCATAGATGAAATATTAGATCAACTGGGACGCGCCAAATACTTCTCCGCTTTCGATCTCGCCTCCGGTTTCCATCAAATCGCCATGGACGAACGAGATAAACAAAAAACGGCGTTTTCTACACCATCGGGGCACTATCATTACAACAGAATGCCCTTTGGCCTGAAGAATGCACCGGCAACGTTCCAGAGGATGATGAACAACGCTCTGCGAGGTCTCATCGGCAACGCATGCTTCGTATACCTCGATGACATAATTATTTATGGCAACACGCTCGAAGAACACAATAAAAAAATGATTGACGTTTTTAAACAATTACGTGCAGCAGATCTGAAACTTCAGCCAGATAAATGCGAATTTCTCCGCCCCGAATTAGAATTCCTGGGTCACGTAATATCTGAAAACGGTGTTCAACCAAACCCAGCAAAAATTAAAGCAGTACAAGAATTTCCTCGACCAAATGATCCCAAAGCGATCAAACGTTTCTTGGGACTCGCCGGGTACTACAGGAAGTTCATAAAAGACTTTATTAAAGTAGCGAAGCCACTAACAGAGCTTCTAAAGACAACGGTTGCGTGGGACTGGACGGAGAAGCAGAAGCAAGCTTTTAACGTATTACGCACAGCACTCACGACTTCCCCTGTGCTACAATATCCTGACTTTTCAAAACCATTTGTATTGACCACCGACGCCAGTAATTTTGCCATCGGCGCCGTGCTATCGCAAGGGACGATCGGTAAGGACCGACCCGTAGCCTACGCATCTAGAACGCTCAACAAAGCGGAGCAACGGTATTCGACAACAGAAAAAGAGATGCTTGCCATTACGTGGGCAACAAAACATTTCCGTCAATATCTGTACGGAAAACATTTCCAAATCGTGACCGACCATAAACCACTCATCTGGATACTGAAAGCGACGGATCCTCCTACAAATAGTCGGCTAATGAGACTCAGGTTAAAGCTTGAAGAGTACGAGTACGAGCCTATTTACAAAAAAGGTTTGCTCAACACCAACGCCGACGCTCTCTCTCGAATCCATGCTGTGACTACCCGACGACAGCAAGGGATGTCACAAGAGGAAGCCGCCACCGTAGAAGATACCAGTAACGATGATGGCGAAGCAGCACAAGCACCACGGGATGAAATTGTTGAGGAAGAGCCACCACTCTATATGAATTTCGAATTGTGCGAAAACATCCCAGCAGTTGCGGAAATAAGTGAGGATATCCCACCGAAGGATACCCCGGCACTCAAAATTACGGATTCACCGAGCAACGATTCAGATTGTCTGTACATCAATTTCGACGAAGACGAGATTGACTGGTACAACCGGATCGGCACCGCTCTTATGAAATTAAATAAACCAACGAAAATCTATTTGGGCTGTGAACATTTGTGCGCTCACCCGGGCACGAAACATCGAGTCAAACAGATAATAAATTTCGTCTGGTCATCAAAAAACGAGCGATTCCCATTGTACCTGTACGACAGAGAATTGCACGAACCAGGTACCGAGGAGGACAGGCTACGCATCCTAAAAGAACACCACGGTACTAAGGCAACGGGACACTTCGGGATAGCGAAGACCCTCGCCCGCATCAAGGCTGTTGATACCTGGCCAAACATGCAAAAGGACATCGAGGATTTCATCCGAAAATGCGATACTTGCCAGAGGAGTAAGCTAGTTCGCATACGCCCACAAGCAGAGGCGATAATTACCGACACACCGGAGCGACCAAACGATAAAATTGCTTTAGATCTCGTAGGACCTATCCCGGAATCTGACGACGGATACAAATACATCCTCTCAGTACAGGATCAGCTCACAAAATACATCACTCTCATTCCGCTTAAGACGCAGGATGCCAAAGCAACAATCGACGCGCTCATACAGGACTTCATTTACATTCATGGAGCACCGAAGAAGATTCTCACCGACGGTGGACGAAATTTTATAAGCCAAACTTTTAAACACATGGAGAAACTTTTCAAGATTTCTCACATGACCACAACCACCTTCCACCCGCAGAGCAACGGAAGCCTAAAGAGAGCTCACGGACCGATAAAAGAGCAATTAAAATCTCTTATCCACGGTCACCGTGAAGACTGGGACAAGAAATTAAAATTCGTCTCCTTGGCATACAATACCGCGAAACAAGAAGGGATCGGAATGACACCTTTCGAAATGCAGTTCGGACGAAAGCCAAACATCCCGAGCAGCATTCCAATTCATCGTACTAATACGACCATCGATGAATACTTCGAAGGACTTCGAGCGGACCACGACCGAATCCTGAAGAAAGGGCGTGACCACCTCATTGCAGCAAAAGATCGCTACAAGTCAACGCAGGACTCTAAGATTCATCGTCCTGCGCCGATCTTCAATGTGGGTGACGAAGTTCTTGTCGCTCAAGAAAGAGATAAATCCCCACTCGCGCCTAAGTGGGAAGGACCAGCGATAATACTCAACCGAACATCCGAAGTCAATTACGAAATTCTCCTTCGAAACAGAAAGAAACTCATTCATGTAAATAAGTTAAAACCTTATTACAAGAATTAACAGCTCGTTTGTTTAGATTATGCCGACATCTCTGCTCCTCCTGATAACTTCAGCCGCAGCGACCAGAACCTTCATACCTTTTCAAGTGGAACCAGTAGCAGAAGACATCTACCTGGAACATTTGGGCACCGTGGTGATGTTTCACAAGACCGGGACTGTCATGAAGCATGTAGACCTCACGGAAATCAACGTTCAGATAGAAAAAACTTTTATCTATTGCCAAAAGAAAAACTGCTCATTGTTTGTAATAACATGCAAAACTGGAAGAAATGTTTAGAATCGATAACAATAGAAATTGTCTCGGTCAAACAGACCACATTGTCATTAGATCCTGAATCGAAAAAAAAAATTGCACAGATGAACCAAAACATTACTGGTTAGAATTACGGGTTAGAATACTTCGGATATGCGTGTATCTGTGTTGTCATCTTGGTAATAACCTGTAGAATAGTACTATGTGCTTGCCTAGGTAAGCTGTTAAGCAAACTTCTTTCTTGTACCTTCTCGCCCTGTATCAATCTTTATAATAATTGTTTTCGTACCAATAACACCGATAATGCCAATTACGCTGTACAGTATCCACAAGAAGAACTACTCGCCTTGGCCGAGATAAGCCACCCTCGAGGTGCACACCGAATTTCACCTTCTGTAAGACGTACTAGTAGAAGTAATTTCAGATACATTAAGGCCTAAAAAATCCATTTAACTTTGTAAGGATTTTCTAAGTTAAGGGGGGAGATGTGACGATGGTCAACTTTCATCCACCTTTTTTCCTCTTTACCACGCGTCTCTCGCATTCCCTTTTTGCCTACGTGACTTCCTGCAGTTGCACCCTCGCTATCGCCGGGGCATCTCGCCTTCGAAATACAAATAATCTGTGTTTCCCGATAAAGACCCAAAACTACATATTTTCCATTTTCCGCGATCCCGCCATAAAACATCCATCTTTATGACCTGACCTGCCTCAAGCCCGAAACAGCTGCCATTCCTAGAATCTTCCAAGACATTTCCGCCTCCAGAATGTTCTAACTCCCAAATTCTCTCCCTACCAAACCGCGACTTTCCCACAAGTCAATGTTATAAAAACCATCCTCTTCTTAGGCTAACGAGTTAGTAGTTTTCCGATCATCCAAGCAGCAACGTTACGCTGTCCATTGTAATACTAAAAATAACGTATTGTGCTTCTCGATTAAGTGTCTATCGCGTTTTACTTCTCAACCACCGCGTTCCGTAGCCGAGTCGGCAGCCCTAATCACAATAAATAAATTAATAAATAAGTCGCGACATCACAATATATATATGTATGTATCCTAATCTTTTAAAAGCGTCTTTAAGTGTGAAATAAACCTTTGTTAATTTGTGGCTCATCGTCTCAAACCATTTCTCGACAACCCCTCTCTTCCCAAGTCCCGATTGGAACAAATAACGGACCCGTACGAGACGAGCGGCGATTCCGTCCTTCCGACGGCTCCGCGTGCTATCTCTCTCAATTCTCTCTCTTTTGTTTTTATTATTACAGAGCGCCTTTTGCGTTCTGTTGGTGGCAGCGATTATACCCTTTGTAGATTTGTAGCACAAGCTGATCCATAACAACTGCACTGTCGACGAACAACTTCTCAGGTTTCGAGACAGATGTTCATTTGGTATGTACATCAAATCGAAACCCGACAAGTAGGAGTTAAAAATCATCAGTTTGAATGATGCAGCTTCGTCATATATAGTAATTATTTCGATCTATAATTAGAATTTTATTGCCGCTTTTGACAAATTTCATTTGGTTATATTTATATCATTTAAATTTTAATACCGTCTTTTATTTCCTTTCTAGTAGTACAATGCCGTACTGTATTTGGGTAGAACGTCGACGCCGAGTAATGAATCCAATTCGGAGTACTTTTTAAGAGAAGTCACGAAACCGATTTACGGATCGAAGGTCAATTTAACCTGTGACAATTGGTTTACATCTATCCCAATGGTATAACGAATGCTACAGGAACCTACGAATATACAATTAAGCGTCATCGGGACAATACGGAAGAATAAGCGCGAAATTCCGCAAGATATGGAAACTGCAATGACGCTCCAATCTGACGATATTGTATACTCCGAAAAATAATAAGGTCGTTCTATTAGTAATATCATATTTACACGGTCAATGTCGGGTGATGGATGACAAACCGGAAATCATCCAACATTACAATAAAAATAAAGGAGGGAAGGATTATTTCGACATGCTTTGCCACTCATATACGGTCAGCCGGCGGACGAGCCGATGGCCGATGCATATATTTTTCGGCATCCTTGATCAAGCCGTAGTAAACGCAAGAATTTTGCTGACACATAGAAATAATGTCGACAACGTCAACGAAAAGGTGACTATGGAAAAGTGCATAGAATCATTGTACATGTTTTTATTAAAACCACATGTGCAACAACCGTATACAATAACTTCCCCTCGCCCAGATCTACAAGTCGATATAAGCAGTATTTTGGGGTTTACGAGATTTGCAAGGTACTCCGAAAGAGCGTCCTAAGTTTGATAAGGACACCCGGTGCACGTTATATTCGCAAAGTAAAGATAAAAAACTATATTGCGGTACCCGAGCTGCAACCGCGCGATGTGTAATAGGTGTTGTACCGCACGATTATCGCACTGCACTATTAATGTTTAGAGATATACTAATAGAAGGGTGGAACCCAATCTAAACAAGAAAGTACAATAAAAATAATTTACTAACATTCGAACAAGAGAAAGGAAAGACGGATTTCTTACGCGAATTCGTCGTGCCGCACGTACAGGTTTAAAGATTAGTTTTAGACTGTTTGAATGTTGATTTGCTGGTCCTTTTATACAGTTATACGTGGAACAGAGTAGCCAGTATTGTTTTGTTATTTTGTGCTCCAAATCTGGTTTACATTATTAGAATTTGGCTGAGTCGGCGTTCACGAAACCTTCAATTGAAGTCAGCTTCAATTGCGTAATGCTGATTCAGTGGATTGTTTGGCCTAATCGATTATACGTACTACTTATAAAATGTTGTAATTCTCGATTATGAGGCGCATATCAACAAGCACCGCGCTTATCTTTACGTAAAATGCATTGTCGGCTTTTCTCATTTATTCACTGTCACCTGAAGTATACTATTCCAGGTTTATGAAGCGATTTTTTTTTTTATTGAATATTCAAATATTTGCATGACTTTTTGTCAAACAAAGTCATTTTTTCCGAATTTCTTCTACATTAACAACTACACGCCTTGAAAATAATCGGAATGGTTTTACACACAGGGTTTGAAAATACATTGCAGTATTTGTTTCAGTTTATTTTGGGATATTAGCCAATAAGGAGTAAAACTCGAGTTTTAAGAAGTGAAGGAAATAACAATTTATTGTAAAGTTAAGAGTTTAACAGGTTACCAGTGTCGCAGAAGTTATAGAAAGCGAGTTTAGATCAGAGCAACCGATTAGTTCTATTCGTCAATTAAGACTGACTTAACTTTCGTGGCGATCGCGGATTGCTCCCACAAATTGCTATGCGAAGGTGGCAATTCAGCATTTTGGTCATTATGACTATATATGGTGATAATGATGATTTCAATGTCGTGATTCGCCTTTGGACCAAATTGCCTATTGTGCAGGTTTGGAATTTCTATTTTAATTGGTTTTTGTGACCATATATAATCACGGCAAATTTCCGGTGACGTGATTCTCACGCTTTATTTTTACAAGTGATTAGTTTGCATTTTGTATCTCTCATTCAATTAAGTCTATTGAAATATTCGATTGGAATATTTGTTCGTTGTACTGAGGTACAACATCCCTCCCCCCTAGGAAAAAGAAACGGATTTATTTTCGTTTCTCTTTTACAATTTTCTTACTTTAGTTCCCTGGATTATATATATTCCTTTTCTTTTAATATTATTTTGTGCTAGTAGTCAGTGTATTCCGCTTGAAGAAGACCTGTAGTTTGCCGGCGGAGGCTTTCCTTTTCCTAGGTTTCTGTTTGGCTTCCTCGATTTGGATAGTTTCGATGTTCTGTATTGGCTGCGGAATTGTGGTTATCCCTCTTCGTTTCTTTAGGTACACATACATTATGTACGCCGCTATTAAGTATATTGTTACAGTGCTAATTAAGTATGTGTCTATTGTATTATGCTAATGTAGTGTTTGATTTTCCTCTGTTTGTATTTCTTTCTGCAGGGTGTATAATTTTACGCCTAAGTCATTCAATTCTTTAGGGTTACTTATTACATTTTTTTAATTAATTTTCCTGTTTTCTATTATCATTTTCGGTTCGGTGCTAAATTTTTCTCCCAAGTGGCTTAAATTGAATGATGGTAAATACGTCTCACATTTTTCTTACAGAGCTTTCTTCTCTGTGTTTATCTTAAAATTAGTGGCGGTCACAACGCATTTCCCTAGCAAAGCCAGTATGCCTATTCCTTTTAATATTTCATTTTCTCGGATTATTTTGTTACATGCTATCCTTTCTTCCGTTGGTACTACAAAGATCCATCGTCTTGGTTTTTGCAACAGAATTATCAATGTATTTTTAAGCGTTATTAACTTTTTTGTGCACCCGGTTTTTTCCGGGTTCCCTATTCCATAGGTTAAGATTTCGCAAGATGCTGAATTTGCAATTGTGAGGGATGAGTGGGTGAGTTTACATATATACGTGTCGCTTATTTTTTTACATTTGTGTAGGTTTGTATTACGAACATATGTGCGATGTTCCTTATCTACTATTACGTTTTCGTCCGTCGTTTCTATGTATTGATATGTGTCGTTGAATGCATGCGTTGGTAGTGGATATACTCTGCTGACAATGTATTCCTATTCTCCGACGAGTGGTATCTCTATTACCATTACTATCGCGTTCTCTTTGCTATATGCTTTGATTTCGGCCAGTTATAATAGTTTGAGTGCATTTTGGCGTGTGGTAGTAGTCGGGAGGCTACATCGTGTAGGTAGGTGTGGTAGTGCGTCTGTGAGATACACTACCATTTTTTCTCCTGAGAGTATGCCCGGGGTAATAATACCTTGTATGAGTCCTGATAAGAATTTTTCCAACTCTCGTACGTCGTCAAGTAATGATTCGACGATCATGCTGAGACTATAGATGTTTTCGTCTAATGATTGCCTGATTATTAAATACGATATTTCGTAGTTGATACATTGCTCAATGTTTCGTATAACGTTTTTGAGATTATATTCGTTGTCCTGTATATTTTTAACTGTTTTGTTGAGGATGTCTATCGTGGTCTCTACAATTTGCAAATTCTCTTTTAAATTACTCTTGAAGGTCTGTTGGGCGGTTTTTAATTCATTTATTTTGTCGTCTATTCGTTGTGCATCGTCAGCATCTACGTTTCCGGTGAGGTATTTTATTACAGTGCCGAGGAGACCGTTGATAAGGTCTCTTTTAGCTCGCAGGTTGTTTTCCGATAATTCGTATATCGAGTCGATTCCCTTATTAATTTTTTGTTGTAACTCGAGTAAGGTCCCATTGGGGGTTGTGCAGAGGGAATCTGCTGACACTTGTTTGGCACACGGAACGCTGAGGTCGCGTAGAGTGGGTTTAATCAATTTTACTCAGGACTGCATCGATCGTAGGTCCATGTGTAGAATTAAACTTCATCTATCCTCGGTTATTGATACGATTCCGACTTTCTCTTATAAGATCCCTGGGTTGTTGTCCAGAGTTCATATCTCGTACAGCCACTGGTCTTCTCGCACGTCTCATTTTGCCGTCGTTAGTATCACGACGACAAATTCAGGAGTTTTTGTATTTTCATCGAAGGTCTGCTTCGATTTTGATTTTGCCTCGATTAAATTTTTGCGAGGAAGACTCCATATAGCTCTGAGTCTCTCTCGGTACTTCTTGGGCGAGATCGTCAGCGGTATAGGTCAAACGGAGCGCTATTTTTATTGATGTCGGTAAGAGGGCGAGCGTCCCGTAGACGAGCTCATGACGAGTATAGCCAGTGGCTATGTGCGGTGTTGTATTGTGAGTAAACATCGCATATGAAAGCCATTCGTCCTAATTTTCTTGATCCTCTTCTATATAGCATTTTCGATATTCCGGCAACGTTTGACGCGAACGTTCAAGCGCTCCGTTAGATTCCGGGGGATATGCAGTTGTTTGAATTTTTTCAATTTTTAGCAACTTACAAATTTCTTTGAATGTCGTATTAAGGAAGTTCGTTCCTTGATCAGATGGTATCGTTTCCGGTGCACCAAAACGACAAATTATTTTGGTAACGAGCGCTTTCGCAACTTCCGCTGCTTCTTGATTTTGCAGAGGAATAGCTTCGCTGTCGACGGCGCATTAGTATTTGTCTTTCCGGCTTTATATTCTACGTTGAATTCATGTTCCGATAATTTTAATTTCCATCCCATGAATTTGGAGCCCGGATTTTATACACTAAATAACCAAGTTAACGGTCGATGATCCATGATTACCGTGAACTGAGTCCCGTAGACATATGGTCGGAATTGTCCTACGGCCCAAACGATGACAAGCAATTCTTTTTCGGTTGTTAAGTAATTCTGTTACGCCTTATTTAAAGTTGAACTGACGCAACTTATTGGCAGATTTTTGCCTATCTCTCCTTGTGATAGTATCGCGCCGATTGCTTTTTCGGATGCATCTGTGGTTATTAGGAACGGCTTGGCGAAATCCGGATATTGTAAAATCGGAGCCATGAGCATTCCTTTTAACGTTTCAAATGCCTCGTCTCGTTCAGCTGTCCATTCGAAGGGAACGTCGCTTTTTAATAGCGTCGTTAATGGTTTCGTTATTTGTGAAAAGTTTTTTTATAAACTTCTTATAATATCCTGCGAGACCCAAGAACGACTGTATTCCTTTCACGTTTTTTGGTAAGGAAAATTCTTTGACGGCTTTGATTTTTTCTTCCTCGGGCTTCACCCCTTCCTCGGTTATTACGTGCCCGAGGTAATGAGTTTCTTTTCGTAGGAAATAACATTTCTTGGGTTGAATTGCCAATTTTGCTTCTCTTAGCCGCTTAAACACGTCTTCGAATCGATCGTTATGCTCTTTCAACGATGAGCCACAGACAACGATATCGTCGAGGTAGACGTAGCATCTAGTACCTTGTATTCCTGCCAGAACGGTATTCATTAGTCGTTGGAACGTCGGCAGTGGGTTTTCAGACCGAAGGACATGTGAGTGTATTCAAAATGGCCTTGCGGCGTGAAAAATGCCGGTTTCTCCTTATCGTTCTCTGCCATCGGGATTTGATGGAAACCTGAGGCAAGATCCAGTGTAGACAAATATTTTGCTTTTTCCAATTGGTCGAATATCTCAGAGATATTAGGCAATGGGTAAGAGTCTCCCACAGTGGTTCCGTTTAATTTGCGAAAATCCACCACGGCTCTCATTCGGGCTTTTCCGCTGCTGTCGGGTTTTTTAGCAACTACTAACAACGGTGCGTTCCATTGACTTTTACTATGTCTGATAATTCCGTCCTTTAACATCTCGGCGCTTTGTCTTTCTACATCTCTTTTGTGCGTTACTGACAGTCAGTACGGATGTACCTTGATCAGTCGTATTCCCTCTTTCAAGGGAATTTCGCATTCCACCAGATAGGTCGGTGCATTTTAATTGGTTTCCATCTAGATGGAAAATATCTTTAAAAGTTTCGCAGAGTTTTGTCGATTCAAATAGTTCCTCTGCGTTGAGATGAGTCGTGTCAATTTCTTTACGTAAATTTTTTAAGCGAGCAGCCCCACTTCCAGCGATGACTGTACTTATACCTTGTTCGGACTCGGCGTCGTCTGGTAATTCGGCGAGCGTCAGCGATTTCAATGTTATGACGGGTTCTTCCATCTCAACTTCCTCGTCGTTTATATTCATAATGCCTACTATGCAGTTATTATCCTCTGCTGTAGACACACATGAACATATTATTATTCCTTTACCGACTTTTGATTTTTCCACGAGACCGACGATATTTTCCGAAGTTTTTGCTCGAACAATGTTCTCGCTTCTAGTTGGGAGTTTGATTTTTCCATCGGCATTTGTCAATCGTTTGATATCTCCGTACATTTTTATGTACTTGTCTCCCAGAATATCGACGTCGCGTTCTCGCATGAAGTTCATTCCCAATAACCCATCCGTGGTCGTTGGTAGGGAGGCGCTCACAACATAAGTCGTGCTATATTGAAATGGCTCGGGTATCAAGTATCACCGAGGCCTTGCAGAGGGCCTTCAACATGCTACCGTCAATTCCTCTCAGCTGGACGGTCACGGGCGTTATCGGCGTCTCTGATGTCAGTACACACTTGCGCACCACGTAGCATTGCGCACCCGTGTCGGCCTTTAAGGTCAGCGTACCAACCGAAGCATGTGGCGAGGCAATGGTGAAGTCGCTCATTGCTCCTTCTATCCAAGGCGAGCTGACGTTGCAAATTTTGAAATTCTTCGTCTCTTTCATTTCTTCATCGGAGGCAATCATAAGGGTGCCCATTTCCAATGATCCTAGTGTGGGCTTATTTTCGCGATTTCTTGGTGGAAAGTTATTTTGATTTTTCAGCCAAGCATTTGGGTTTCCTCGTTCGTATTGGTTTTGCCACCTGTGTGAAGGTTACATTTCCTTCTTCGTTCCTTCGTTCCTCATCCTTTTTCTGCACTCTGCAATTACGTGCCCCGGTTTCTTACAATAGTGACACGTGACGTCTCCTTTCAGAATTCCTCTGCTCGATCCTGGAGTAGGCAGACTCATGCGAACTTGCGAGCCTTTGCAATCGCGCGGTAAATGCTTGTTCTTATGGAATGTATGGCATGTGATTTGAGAAGTTTGAGTCGGGACGTGCGTTTGTTTGGCGATTGATTCGCCTCCTAATAGTGATTTTTCTTCTTCCACCGCATCTTTCATGGCTGTGCCGAGGTCAGAGAAATTTCGTGTCTTGACTATATCCTGAAATTCCTTCGTGAGCCCTCTCTGGAAATTATGTAAGGCAATTATCTCACATAGCTTTCTATCGTGTTTATCCTGCGGCTGCGGTTTCATTCGCGGTGCTTGCGTCTACTAATTTCGTCATGACGGCTTCTAGGCGTTGACCGTATACTGATACGGTTTCATTGTATTTTTGTTTGCAGGTATTAAACTCTACCTGTAACGCGGCTTCGGTTGTGCGCGTGCCATACAACGCTAGCAATTCTTCATTTAATTTCACGAGGTCGTCTACTTGTTATCTCAGGTCTCATTTTGCTTTACCGATAATTTTAGTGGCTACAATAGCTTTTAACAAATTCGCACGGTCATCTACAGCTACGCTTACATAGGTTTACTCCACAGCTTCTATTATGTCGTAGACTGTCTCGTTTTGTTTGCAAATCGTCGAGAATGGATTTTTCTCTTCTATATTCTAATACTTGGCCAAATATCGAATTTTCCGATCGGGATAGACAGGATTTTCCTGGTAATCTCAAGGATGCTAGTCGCTACTCATAAGGCATAAAATTGACATAACTGGCTTTGATTTACAATTATAAAATTTTTGTGCTGCCACTTACAGTAAGTTGATCTTGTACATTTCGATGGCTGCTGTGCTCGGTGTGCGATATGATATTATTTTGGAATATCAGTCAATAAGGAGTAGAACTCAAGTTTTAAGAAGTAAAAGAAATAACAATTTATTGTAAAGTTAAGAGTTTAACAGGTTACAAATGTCGCGGAAGTTATAGGAAGCGAGCTTAGATCAGACCAATCGATTAGCTCTGTTCGTCAATTAAGGCTGACTTAACTCTCGTGGCGATCACGGGTCGCTCCCGTGAGTTGCTATGCGAACGTGTCAATTCGGCATTTTGGTCGTTATGACCATATATGGTGATCACGAAGATTTCGATGGCGTGATTCGCCTTTAGAAAAAATTGCCTATTGTGCAGTTTTGGAATTTCTATTTTAATTGGTTTTTTTGACCATATATTTTTGACCATAATAGGTCACGGCTAATTTCCGCTGGCGTGATGATCACGCTTTATTTTTATAAGTGATTAGTTTGCGTTTTGTATCTCTCATTCGATTAGTTTATTGGAATGTTCCTTCGTTGTACTGGAGTACAACAAGTTTTTCAATTATTTATCAGTCTTGAAAGTAAGTGAGGTTGATTTACACCCCCCCCCAATGACTGTTACGTCACAATCTGGCGGTGTGACTAACGAGGGTTAAGGGCGGGGTAAGGTATTAAATTTTTTGTTTGCATTTTTTTCGCCTGAATGCATAATATGTCGAGAATAATGTGCCAAAATATCAAGTCGATCGGAGCAAAATTGACGAACTTATGAGTATTTGAGTGTCCGTTGCCCCGGGCGGGATTTTTATACCTAATCGACAGAGCGCGCCGCGCAGCTGAGGATCAGATATGGGAACGCGTCCGCGTGAACTGATAAAAAAACATAGTTAACACAGAAACCAAGGCCGGAAAGATGGTAAAAAGAAAAAGCCTTTCTGATAAACAAAAGCTTAGTGCTAAAATTATTAACAAATTGACTGTTTACTAGGGACTTGCTATTCGACGTAATAATGGTTCAATTGAGAAGATGAAAAATGCCATATAGACAACTTATCATCACTACAGTTCAACCAACGAGAATCCACAGCACGAGAAATGCCCGAGTGGCGAAAACTCCCGATGCGAATGGTAGAAAGCTGCAGTTGCAGATGCTCTAGAATCATTCACACACAGCGATACAGCCCTTCCTACTAACGTTCTGAAAGCCATTAAACCCACTTATAAGGACTTGACCAAGGACGCACTTTCGTAGCGATGTCTTGGAGATTTCACGTAAAATAATAATGAGAGTCCCAATCAGTGTATTTGGAAAATCTTTCCAAAGTCAGTCAGTGGCAGTTTTACAATTGTTGAAATTGTAGCTGCGTGTACTTTCAATGAAGGTTATTTTGCTTTGTTGGCCTTTATGCAAGAGATGTATATCGGTATAGATCCAAGTTCTCACGAATAAGCGCGACAAGTTGACGAGTTGCGAATTAGTAGAGCCGAGGAGCGCGAAGTGCACGACAGTAAAGCGGAAAGAATTTTGCATAGACAAATGCAAAAAGATGGTATGTATCATGTACCATAACTCAAAATCTACTGAACCTACATGTTGAAGTTTTGCACAGTACTTCTTCACATCATTCACCAGGTATTGTCGAAAGCTTTTTTTAAATAATTATTAATTTTGCAACAACAAAATGGCTGATTTTTTAGCAAAATTTGATTTTTTTTGTCTCCAAGTGCTACAAAAAATTGAAAAATTGAAAATAAAATCCTACCGTGGATACTTCGAGAAACATCTCCTTTAACAAATGCATTTTGATTTTTTGGTTCAGATGATGCATTATGATATGGAAAAGTGAATGAACTTACACTATCTGTATCGCCAGAAAAAAATCTTAAAAACATTTTTTTTCACGGAATTAACTTTACCCCGCTGTTAAGATTAATGTTAAGAATCACTTTTTATCAAATATTAACCCCGTAGATTTTAATTTAAACAAGTAAGCTTCGCGTACTCGATGGGGGGCTTCGCCCCCATGTCCCCCGCGCGCTTTGCGTGCCCCGCCGTCGTCGCGCTTCGCGCACCGCGTTCTGTTGATCACTTACTTTAATTGTTAGGTATTGAAATATTATGTTGTTTTTATGTTATTGTGAATTATAATTGACAATATAGAACTATGTGTTTTATTCTTGATATATCTTTAGTAAGAGTCATTGTTCGAAAGGTGATGACTGAATTTTTATTAGATTTAAATTAGTAGGCACTTACAACTTTACAATATAAGGATTGCATATTGTATTTTCGTGATATATTTTGAATGTTGATTAATATGCCCCTTAGGGACGTTTTAATAGGCACTCACATCGTAATTTCCAATTTTAATTAATTTATCGCGGACATACTATGATTTCCATGGTGGCAAGCTTTGATTGTGCATTCCTGATATTTGAACCGGAAAATCAGCATTTCATAAACTACATATTTGCCGTTTCGGCATTCTTAAGGAGTCATGAACGTTCTTATTGTTAGTGGTAATTGAGAATGTGCTGAAATTGAATGATTGTTATTGGCTCATGGGTACAAAATGGGTACAGAATTTGTTTAATATTTCCTTAAGGGCAAAAAGTTATTTTTTTTATGTAGTTGCGACCCAATTTGGTAACACATGTGTGTGTGTGTGTGTGTAACTTATCACAAACCGGTGCGCGGTCCATTTGTCATGGCTCGCCATCAAGTTCTCTCGCTCGCATTGTCGCGTTTTGCGTTTCATATTTAAGTGTTCGAATTATAATTTCGTACGTTTTATTTTCAATGTTTGTTTTCTATGAATTGCGGTGCAAAAATAATCCATATAATATGGTTGTATGTTTAACAAAATAATAAAAAAAGAATCAGTATATCGTTTATTGAATAATAGTTATATATTACACAATTTTTTATGAATCTATATTTACCATGAAATGCGAAACCATTAATGGCTTGTGATCGCTATTCAATTATTAAAATAAAAAAACATCATCTACCGTCTAGGTTTAAAGAAAAAAAAAATTATTGCAATAATAAAAAAATCGTATCGCACTTCAGAGCGTTAATTTGGATGCTCGTATATGTGCATACGGCATGAAGATGTTTCTAGCAGGGGCGTACGCAAAATAAACTAGTATGGACGTACGCAAAAGAAACTAGCAGGGGCGTACGCAAGAGAAAACAAATATAGAAATTTCAAAGACACGAGCACACGACGATGTTAGCGACATCTTACCACTGGAGCAAGAAATCAGCTTTGCTAGGACTCGATCTTCATCGATATGATGAGTCTTCCCTCTCTTTAGTTTATCAGTGATCCATGTCTGTGATTGTAATCGCGAGCTGTCCAGTGTTGTTTTTTTATACTAAATTAATAATATTTGTGAAATGAGAAAAATATAAAAGTGTATTATGAATAATTTTAATATATGTGTATAATAAAAGTGTAAAAAATATAAATAAGTTCCAAGAAGTGTAATATTCGATGACAAGAAACGTTTATAACTTTTGTCGAATAGGTGTAATTTTATGGCAAAAAAACATGCTGAAAAATTATTTAAAAAGTCTGTTATAATTGTTCAAATCACTTGAAACTCTTGGAACACTTAAAACGTATTAAAATGAAAGTAATAGGCTAAAATAAAAATAAAATCGTTCACACGTTTCGATGCAACCAATAAAAATGCAAAAAAACGTTTTTTTTTTTGTTCAAATTAAGTGATTAACAAAATTATAAAGTTTTCAAACTGTAGAAGACACTTTTTTGAGATCTTATACAGAAATATTATAAGTTATGTAAACATTTGTTCACAGATTGCTGAGATCCGGACATCGATGGACACACAAATCGCTTTTTGGCCCAAAAATAGGTATGTTTTTGACAATTTTTATATTTAGCAAAATCCAAATGGATTTATACATAAAAGGTCTCTTGATTATCATGAAATACATGTGTGGTATAAATTTCAGGTTCATCCCTTCATCGATTGCTGAGATTTGAGTGCGGACGGACGGCTCCTGTGATGAAGACTTTTGCAAGGCGATATTAATAGGCACTTTTTAATATATATTTTTATATATTATAATGAGTGCCTAAAGATGGGAAAATAACGCCGATCAGGGGGACACAAGAAACAGCTCCGGAAAATTGTCACTCAATATAACGGCTATTCACGAGACCTCACTCACGGTTACTAAATCTTCTAAATCAATAAAATCTCCTAAATCTTCTAAATCAACAAAATTTCCTAAATCGTACGCGGATTATTTAAACATCGGTGCATTTACAAAGCATCAAGAAAACCAAATAGAGGCAGTAACGAAATTCCTACGCCTCGAACATTTAAATAAAGAAGAACACAAAAGCGTCGATGAATTGATTCGAGAAAGCGTGGATCAATTCCATCTTCCAGGAGATAAACTCGGAGTAACAAATAAATTAGACCATGGTATCGTTACCATCGATGAACAGCCGATAAATACTCGTCAATATCGTTATTCACAAATCCATAAGGATGAAATAGATAGACAGGTCAAAGATCTTTATGATAACGGTATAATCAAAACGTCCAAATCCCCGTACAATAGACCAGTATGGATTTTTCCAAAAAAAACCCAATTCACAGGGAAATAAACGATGGCGAATGGTGCTGGATTTCCGAATGCTAAACGAAAAAACCATCGGAGACTCGTACCCTTTGCGGAACATTACTGATATACTTGATCAACTCGGAGGAGCCAAGTATTTTCCAGTTTTCGATCTCGCGTCGGGATTTCACCAGATAAAGGTGAAACCCGCAGACGCACATAAAACAGCATTTACAACTCCGTTCGCACATTACGAATTTTCTCGATTGCCGTTCGGTTTAAAAAATGCTCCTGCAACTTTTCAAAGACTAATGGACCGTGTATTGAGCGGGCTACAGGGGACAGAATTATTTGTCTACCTCGATGACATAGTCATTTACGCATCGTCATTACGGGAGCACCAGATCAAGTATAGGAAACTAATTTCTAGACTAAAAGAAGCAAATCTGAAGTTACAACTCGACAAATGCGAATTTCTACGAAAAAAAGTGACATATTTGGGGCATTTGCTCACAGAAAACGGAATCAAGCCTGATCCGAAAAAAATTGAGGCGGTAAAGAATTATCCAGTTCCCAAACATGTCAAGGGAGTAAGAGAAACCATAGGATTGTTCAATTACTATCGAAGATTTATCGAAGGATTCGCAAGAATCGCCATACCCTTGACAAACCTCCTAAAAAGGATATAACTTTCTTATGGGGGGATAAAGAACAATCAGCCTTCCAAACATTAAAGGACTTGCTGTGTAGCAACCCAATTCTCCAACACCCCGACTTTACCCGACCTTTTATAATAACAATCGATGGCATCTGGTTACGCAATCGGCGGAATTCTTTCACAAGGGGAAATCAGAAAGGACTTGCCAATCTCGTACATATCTCGAACATTAAACGGCACGGAAAAGCGGTACTATACGTACGAAAAAGAGGCATTGGCAATAGTTTACGCGGTTAAACAATTTCACCCCTACGTCTATCGACGGAAATTCACAATAGTCACGGACCACAAACCATTAGTTTGGTTCAAATCATCGCAGGATCCAGCATCACGAGTATCCAAATGGCATCCTGCAACTGGCATTGCACGACTTCGACATCGTTTATAAAACAGGAAAAATGAATGTCAACGCCGATGCCCTCTCGCGAAATCCCGTAGATTCACAAAGCTCTCAAAAGGATCCCGAACCAGCAAACATTCAAAATACGTTTATAATAAAAGCCATGGTTCATCAGGCAAATGAACCGCAAGAACCCCCACTAAGACGTAGTCAGAAGAACAGACGGAAACCCCAAAGATTGATAAATGAAATTGCAAACCTAAAGGAAGCAAGCCAGAAAGAGGCACAAGTTAGACGAAAAACCCAGAAATGCAAAAAATCTATAACACCAAAAAACGACGGATTTCGCTCCCAGTCAAGCGATTCCGAATCCTCGGATAACGATAACGAGATTGAAGAAAATGGAAACTCAGTTGCGGACGAGGGAGATGAACGCAATAAAATCCAGGGCGTAGAAGAAAAATTCGAGGAAAAAGAGGATCAGAACTTTTATGCTCCTAATTTGATAGAGTCCAAGGATCAAATATTTATGCGGAAGAATAACTACGTTTATTTCGTCTATGAGTCAAGAACCCTGCGACCTAGGTTCAAAACAACTACAGACCCGAAACGACTTTCGGAAATTTGGAGAGCTACAAGCAGAAAAGGCTCAGACAAAAGAGCATGGTCATAAAATCCACGTTGCCCTACCAATATAACATTTCGCCGAGGGTTTAACCGCTGGTGAAGAGGACATAAAAAAGTATTTTCACACCCTTGATGAAATCATTAACGACTCACAATTAAAGACAATCAGCATAGATAAAACGCCAGAAGTGGAGACAGTAGAATGGAAAAAGATTAAAATTCATTTGGTTTTTCTTGCCCGATCCGTATCTACAAAAATAATAATTTGTACTGGAGTAATTCGATATATCGAACCCTCCAGACGAAACAAGGTAATAAAAGAAATTCATTGTTCAACTCTCGGAGGCTATAAAGGCGTGTCGAAAACATACAGTAAAATCCGACACCGGTACTATTGGGAAAATCTAAAGAAAGATATACAAACATTCATAAGAAATTGCCTAGGATGTCAGTTAAAGAAATTAGTCAGAGTTAAACACGAAAACCCTATGATAATCACAGATACACCGGGTTCAACGTTCGAAAAGGTGGCTATATATATTGTTGGGCCTTTAGCAGAAACCAAAAACAATAACATATATGTACTAACAATCCAAGATCAACTAACGAAATATTCGTTAGCCATCCCTTTGCCGAATGCAACGGCAACCACGATAAGCAATGCTTTTGTAAAAAGATTTATTTGCACTTTTGGAGCACCAAGGTCCGTATTAACGGATGAAGGTAGCCATTTTTTAAGCAAAGTTTTAAAAGATTTAGCTAAACGGTTCAAAATCAAACAATTCAAAACAACTGCTTTCCACCCCCAATCTAACGGTTCAATCGAACGTTCACACCATGTGTTGAGCGAATATTTAAAACAAATTGCGAACCAAGCCGAAGAATGGGACCAATAACATGAATCAGCCACGTTTTAATATAATTCGAGTACGCACGAGGGTATTAAGCATACCCCCTACGGATTAGTATTCGGTAAACTCGCAAGGCTCCCTTCGAGCGAACCAATACTCGATGAAGAAGAAGTAACATACGACGAATATCTCATGAAATTAGTTCTCACGGTTGCACAAACTACAAACATTAGCGCGTGAAAATCTAGTTAGTGCGAAACTGAAATCAAAACATAATTATGATAAAAGAATAAACCCTCAGACGCTTAAGGTCCGTGACTTCGTATTTCTTTTAAAAGGTCCCAAACCTGGGAAACTAGAAGATCATTGTACAGGACCACACGAGGTGTTAGAAATATTATCGAAAGGAAACATAAAAAATCAAGTAAAGAAAAAAACACGTGTAGTAAATATTAACAGACTGAAACTGTCATATATATCAATTTAATCGACAAACTAGAATACTAAAGTACAAAATATTTATTTTATTTTCAGAAAGAAAAATATAATAAAAATAAAAAAAGAGAAAAAAGAAAAGGAGGGAGAGGTATTTTATTGTACAATTATCAAGGAGTCGTTAACAATCGCGTTGGTGTTATGGGCGATAACGAATACGATGGGCATCATCGGTTGCGATTGTGGATCATCGAACTTCAATATAACTACGCTTTCTTTAATCGACGTAGGAGATTGCGACATAAAGAAACCAAATGTAATCGCAAATCCAGTTTATATACAATTGCTACAACTGAACGAATTTGTCGAAAATAAGGTCATTCAGTGTAAGGTAGAAATTCACTGAAGAATCTTTCACTGTGGGATGAATTCTTACATCTCTGTCGTAGCTCATGGACAATTAGAATACATAGCGGAAATTACTCGCGAAGCATGCGAAGAAATGCACACCACTGGGCTTTATAAACTTGGAAATAGTATAATCGCTGATCTGCGAATAAATCAGTCTACAACACGTAACATAACATTGGCAGAAGCAATTAAAAATAACGGCGCATGTTATGGAACTCAGTACTCAGACCCCTATGGTAGCTGGGACGATCTAGTAGCGCAAGGATCTGTAAAAATAACTCTTGCACAATACCAGGCAACCCTAAATCTCAACACAAATCGGATTAATCTTAAGTTCGGAATGACGTGCCTATTAACGAGCCAAAATTGCATTGACCTTGAGGGTGGACAACCTTTTTGGAATTCATTGCCAGTCGACAACTGCAAATTTAACCGGTATGACGTACTCTATGAAGGAATGGAAAAGAAAATTAAAGACGTAGGACATAGCTACCCTCAAACGATCTATAGTCTTTCAACTCAAGATATTACACTTGCTTTAACGAGAAAATCCGAACAGATGCTATGCGGCTACACGTTAATACGCACAGAACATCTGAAGTTATTAATAATCGAAACTAGTAAGGGAGAGAGATTTGCTAAACCAAAACCGATTAGTGTAGAAAATTTAGATATTTTCGCTTACGTAAATTCAAAATTTGTATTCGTAGAGAAACATATCCGTACCCAAATAAATCAATTATATCTTGACGTACTGACTCAATGATGCAACTTGGGACAACAGGGGGGGGGGGGGGGGGGATAAACTCGCAACTCGAAATTAGATGCAGCGCATTTTCCCACTGATCCGAAAATGGTGGGATTTTTATTGTTTCCGTATCCTTAGAGAAACTATGAAAACAATCGGATGAACTATTTGGGGAGGGAAAATCATGGTAATGCGCTTTTTCAGATTCACTCAACAATAAAATCAATTTTCCGTTTTCTCCTCTCATTATCGGAAATGTATAAATACGCGACTTCAAAACCATGCAAAAACTATTTTTTAGAATAATTCGAGTGATTCAAAACTTACCACTTGAACCGACATGAGGATACCAGGTATAGTTTTTATATACTGTGGATCGAATCTTATGTTTCGCTGTTGTGATGTTGTGTTCGACCCAACCATCGTAGTCGTTGTATGCTGTCCGGGAAATCCTTGCTCCATCTTTTTGAATTCTTGTTAGTTCACTCTGTAAATGATTAATATCCATAAATGAACAATTCTGACAATCATGAATCGTTTAAAATTATTAATCCGATTGATAAACGGTTTCAGCCCACTCGCATGAAAATTCGCATATTACATGTAGACGGGTATAATAAAACATTTATCGTGGCGTCACGGGCAATCTCTGTCAAACTGGCGTGGCATTCAACGTGTTACTAGTAAGCCAAACTAATTTTTTTTTTGAAAATTTTCGCTTTTGAATGTACTTAAAAAAATATATGAGGCATTTCGCATGAAGTCATCCAGCCTAAAACATAAAAGTTTTGTAATCGTCTTGAAATTTTTATGGTCGATAATCCTACTGATAGTGAAGCTTCAGCAAAAATTTTAAGGCTCTAGCTCAAATAGTTGCCTAGCAACAGGGGCTCAAATTTGTACCATGTTGGCCATCGTGGCAACATTCCCAGGTTTTATCTTCCCGAGAAATATAGCGATTTTAAAAAGTCAGGAGTAATTTTTAAAGCATTTTCTGCGTACTTTAAGAATATATTTTTTTATATGGTCCGGCCCATCTTGGACATTATATACTTTTTTGTTCAGAAAGGACACTACTATTTTATAAATTTTTTTTATAAAATCGAAGGTGTCGATCTTTGAGAAAAAGTCATTTTTAACATTAGCCTTAAAAAATGATTATGAACTTATTAATTCTATTAAAAATTAAAAATATATTCTTAAAGTACGCAGAAAATGTTTTAAAAATCACTCCTGACTTTTTAAAATCGCTATATTTCTCGGGAAGATAAAAACCTGGGAATGTTGCCACGACGGCCAACATGGTACAAATTTGAGCCCCTATTGCTAGGCAACTATTTGAGCTAGAGCCTTAAAATTTTTGCTGAAGCTTCACTAACAATACGACTATCGACCATAAAAATTTCAAGACGATTACAAAACGTTTATGTTTTAGGCTGGATGACTTCACGCAAAATGTATATATATATAATAATGTGTATAATGTGTATTTCAATATATATATATATATATATATATAATATATATATATTGAAAAATTATTTGAGGTGTTTTTGAATATGATTTTTAAGTTTTAAACTTTAAATGTTTTTTTTTAAGTGAGAGCATACTTTGGTTTTTTTGAAAATTTTTCATTTTAAACGTCTATCAATTTAACAACTTTTACGACTAGGTAGATCGTAGGCTTTTCTTAATTACTATTTTTTTTCGATTTATAAAAATTTGATTTTTTTTTGATAATTATTAAATCTGTTTTTTTATAACTATTAGGTCCTTAAGTATGTTCTCGCCGTTTCGTCGAAGATGGCAGTAGCATTATTCCGTGCATGGAATTTCGAATATTATAGCTTTGACAAAGTTCGTTAACACTATTACACTATATATCTAAAAAGCTGTACGATATGACACAAAATACTCTAGTAGACTAATAAGGTTAACTGTGATTTACAACCTTGCTATTTACTGTAAGGAAATTTCCTACAAATGTAAACTATTTTTTTTAAACTTATAATTAATAACTTTAAATTAAGTTGAAACTGCCGCTCTGGGTATAAATGTATACGGCTGAGGCTAGATGGCGTTGCCGTAGCCCTCATATGTTTTTTAAAAAAAAAAAAAAAGATGTTCGAATGGTAACGCACCTGCAAGGAAGTACTATATCTAACCTTAAATTTCAGTGTTTGGTAATTCCGTTTAGTGTAAACAATGTAAATTTGTATTGGTTCTCAAAATGTCTACTTGTGTTCCAAATAAAGTTTATGTGCGGGGAATTTTGTTCAAAAGAAATCTGCGGCTAAAGTACACAGTATTCTTATGGAGACTTACGTGATAATGTTCTGTCGGATACGACATGCAGAGACTGATGTCGACGCTTGAAAAATAATGATTTTGAACTTGAGGGTAAAGAATGTTTTAGCGCGCCGAAAACAATTGAAGACAAAGAATTCGAGGAGTTATTTCATCAAGACCAATGTCGGACACTAGCAAAACTTGGAAACATATTACAAGTAGATGAGTCAACAGTTTCAAAGCGTTTAAAAGTGTTAGGAATAATTCAGAAGCAATGACATTGGGTGCCGTATGAATTGAAGCCGAGAGACGTCGAACGGCGTTTTCTCACGTGTGAATTACTGCTTCAAAGGCAGAAAAGAAAAGATGTTTTGCACCGAATAGGGACTGGCGATAAAAAGTGGATATACTGCAATAATCCAAAGCGTAGAAAATCGTCGGGTAAGCCGGGCCATGCATCAACATCGTTCGCAAAACCAAATATCCATAGTTAGAAGCTTCTTCTCGGCATTTGGTGGGATCAACAGGGTGTAATGTATTATGACCTCCTAAAACCGAATGAGACTATCACGGAAGATCGCTATCGACTTCAATTTATGCGTATGAGTCAAACCCTAAAAGAAAAACGGTCGCTATATAAGCAGAGGCACGATAAAGTGATTTTTTTACATAACGCTCGGTCTCATGTTGCAAAACTAGTGAAAACGTACCTGGAAACGCTTAAATGGGAAGTTCTACCCTACCCGCCGTATTCACCTGACATACCCCCTTCCGATTCTCAGTTATTCCGTTCGATGGCACATATCCTGGGTCAGCAGCGCTTCGATTCTTACGAAGATACTAAAGAATAGATCAATTGTTGGATAGTCTCTAAAGACATAACGTTTTTCCGACGCGGATTTCACATACTGCCAAAAAGATGGGAGAAAATGGTCTCTAATGATGAGCGGTACTTTGAGTAAAATGTTCTTATCCCTCATATGTTAAATAAAGCTTTTATTTGGTAAAAAAAACAGCGAGAACTTATTCAAGGATCTAATATGCAGGGAGAGTTATATAAAGTGTCGCACAGTTAATTTTGAGGTAGGTGGGGCTATTACAAACAAAAGTTGCAAATATACATTCCGGATATTTTCAATAGTTTACGAGATTTTTAAAGTTGGTCCAATCAGAGCACGCCGAGAAGGGTTGAAGCCGCCCGCTGCCCGCACTAGCAGTAGAGACATCGCAGTGTATAAATCATTCGCTGCCCGCGCTCGCCGCTACATCACTGCCCGCGTCTTCCCGCGCCATACCGCGCCAAGGCTTTTGTCTGTATGGCCACCAAATTCGCGAATTTGTACAGGATAGTTCAACTTAAAAATGGCGGAGAAAGCACAAGGGAAGTTTATGAGGGCAATGGATGAAACATGGGTTCCATCATTTCACACCGGAGTCCAATCGACAGTCAGCCGAGTGGAATGCACGTGATGAGCCGACTCCAAAGCGTGGAAAGACGCAAAAGTTGGCTGGCAAGGTTATGGCATCAATATTTTGGGATCCGCATGGTATAATATTCATCGACTATCTTAAGAAGGGAAAAACCATAAACAGCGACTATTACATAGCGTTACTGGAGCGTTTAAAGGACGAAATCGCGGAAAAACGGCCCCATTTGAAGAAGAAGATAGTGCTGTTTCATCAAGACAATGCACCGCGTCACAAATCAATGAAAACGATAGCAAAATTGCATGAATTGAACTTCGAATTGCTTCCGCATCCACCGTATTCTCCAGATCTGGCCCCCAGCGACTTTTTCCTGTTCTCAGACCTCAAGAGGATGCTCGCTGGACAGAGATTTCGCGCCGATGAAGAGATAATCGCCGAAACTGAAGCCTATTTTAAGGCTAAAGACAAATCGTACTATGAAAACGGTATCGAAAAATTGTATGACCGCTGTAATCGTTGCATCTCCCTCGAAGGCAATTATATTGAATAATAAAATCAAATTCTATAAAAAAAAAGATTTTTTCTATGCTAGCCTACGAATTTTTCAGCCCACCTGTTACACATCATTTCGTATTATGCACCACTCAGTACCATTAAAATTTTACAGAACTTATTTGAACTAAATATAGTCCATTATTATCGACAATGCTTCGCCACTTTGCGAGTAAAGCCATGATGACATCGATGAAGAACTTCTGTAGCTTCTGGGTGAAAAACTAAACCAAGGGGTTTTCACAGGCTTCTTTTGAACCCAGCTTAAGGGGCAGTATTACAAATTGGTGTACAGATGAGGTTAAAAATTGGTGGACAGAGCATGATGGCAAAATAGGGCTCTTGCTTTATTTTCACCGAATATTACAAACAAAATTTGCAGTTTCTGTTATGATTGGATAAATCACACCATTTTATATGGATGCACGGACTGCATCGTAATTTCTAAACCAAGAGCCACTTCACAATTAAAAAACACAACTCTTGAACTTTCGAGAAAGTTTTTGACAAGAAAATATTGACAATTTTCCCGACATATGGAAAACGTGTATTGAAATTCCGAGTGAACGGGCTGGCGAAATTGTCTCAGAAAACTCGTATGATAAAAGATGAAGGTGGAAACATGCGGGAATGTATTGCCGCTAAATATTTATATACGTTTAGACCACGAAGCCTGGCCTCCCCCTTTGCCAACTGTCATTTGATCTCTCTACCACACAGGCCTCATATGCATATACAGAGTGATCCACGAAACGTATGCACCGCTATAACTTCTAAAGTATGCGTTGCAAGAAGAAATGTTATATACAAAAGTTACATGGTTTAAAAGGGTGCACTACGTAGTGCATCAACTATTGTCTGTAAGATGAGACATTTCAAAGATTTCAAGGACAACTTTGTTTTTTATGTGGAGAAAATTTTCAAATAATAAAGTTAAATTACTCGTTAACTATTAGGTTTAGGGCTCATAAAAGTCAATACTTTTTTACTCATAATTCGATTCTCTACCACATTTTGCTATAAACATACAAGGTTCGATTTAAAAAAACAAAGATTCCAGTAAACACAGTTATGTTTGTACAACATTGCCGTTATGTACTGAAAATCACATGCAATGTTATACGAGTAAGAACGTTACATGTCGCTTACATGTAAGTTGCTATTTCCGCTTCCTGAATGTTACAAGTAACGTAACTTTTGTTACATTACTGTTACATAACTGACTACATCAATAAATACGTCTCAGTTATGAAAAATTCAAGAAACAAGTAATGTAATAGCAATGAAAATAGTATATATATTATAAAAACTCGTTTTCGGGGATATAGTAGGCAAAAATCGACCTAGAAATTATTTTCATCATTTAATTATGCATCAAACGTATTTTATATTATTTCTTCATTCTTTATACATGTCAGAAGAATGAATAAGTATTATATATGTAAAAGACAACGAAGTTTGAATAACAAAAATCACATACATTCTTTGGGTATAGTTTGTTATCCTAATCGCTAATGGAAACGCGATACAGTTTTCAAAAGTAAACTTAATTATTTTTCTAAATGTTAGTCTGAATAAAAGAATATGGAAATGCTAAATAGAATCATTTGAAATAATAAGGAAATAAAATAATACAAACATCAGTCAGAGTATGCATCAAATATTATTTCCATGGCTCTTATTTTTTTGAAATCATTATTTTAATGGAAATATTATTTAATCTCACTCAATACAGATTTTCTTTTCGTAAAATCCATTTTCGTCGAGCAAGAAAATCAGTTCAACAAATAAAATCGTTTTCATCAAATAAAATTGCAGTGATTCGAGAAAATACTTGTTTGGATTAATGTTTTTAATATATCAATCTTTTTATTCAATATTGTGTTTATCCGTTCTGCAAAATAGGAATTAAGTCATAAAAGTTATATCACTTATATATAACTTGAATGGAACCCTAAGGCAATATTGCATGAAGGGAACACTGTTATATTGCCAATATATAACATGGTGACCTCCACGCAATATAACATAAATGTAGCAATGGTATATAACTTACAAATAACTTGAATGCAACTAATGTAATGTTGCATGGAGGGAACACTGTTATTTTGCTAATATATACCATAGTGACCTCCACACAATATAGCATTAATTTAGCAATCTTATATCACTTACATATAACTTGGATGTAAGACATGTAATGTTGCATGGAGATAACATTGTTATATTTCTGATATATAACATAGCTGTAACCGAGTTATATAACATAACCCTAACAATGTAATATAACTAATATATAATATACATGTAACAAATGCAATATAACTAGTTACTCTCATGTTATATAATTGTTATATTACATAGAAGTAACCAATGTAATATAACTTGTAAATGCCATGTTATATAACTATTATAAACTGTGTTCACTGGGTTGTCCTGCAAATCTTCGAAATGCCTCGACCTATAAAAAAGTTTGATGCATCACGTAGTGCACTCTTAACCATGTAACTGTTATATATACTTTTGTGTTGTTAACAGGCGTCTAAAATTAATAATAAATCATTATAAGTATGTTTATAAAGAATAGTAAGAAACGTTTTTATTTAGTTTGGTATTTTTTTTATAGATTACATATACGCTTATTATTTGAACTAGAATACCCTTTAGCCCTTTTTCCTGCAACGCATACTTGGAAGTTATAACGGTGTACGCGTTACGTAGAACACCCTGTATACGAGGCATTTCGCATAAAATCATCCACCCTGAAAAGTGATCGTTTTTTAATCGTCTAGAAATTCTCATGATCCACAGTCCTACTGATAGTAAAGCCTCAGTAAAATTTAAAGACTCTAGTTCAAGCGGTTGCCTAGCAATAGGACTTAAAATTTCTACCGACCCAATCACCAATTAAAAAAAATCAAGAGTCATTTGGAAAGCATATTCTCCGTAGTTTAAGAATATGTCATTTATTTTTAAGAAAATTGATAAGTTCATTAACATTTTTTAAGCTTAATATTAAAACTATATTTTCTCAAAAATCAACCCCTTAGATTTTAATAAAAAAAAATTTATAAAGTAGTAGGATTCGTTCTAAAGAAACAAGTGACGATGAAAATGGGTCAGGCCATATTTTGTTGAGATACATCACGATTTATAGGCGAGCGGCTGCTACGTTCGAGCTTGAGCTCGAGCGTAGGCGGGAGATTCATCCTGCAACACTGCGTCGAGTGGCCGCTCGCTGATAAATCGCGTTGTGTCTCGAAAACTATGGCTCGGCCCATTTTGGTCGTCCTATAGTGTTTGGTTCAGAAAGAATCCTACTATTTTATACATTTTTTAAAATAAAAATCTAAGGAGGTGATGTTTGAGAAACAATGGCTTGTAACATTAATCTTAAAGAATTTTGATGAACTTATTAATTTTGTTTAAAATAAACGACACATTCTTAATGCACGCAGAAAATGCTTTCAAAAACATTCCTGACTTTTTAAAATTAGTGTATTTCTCGGGAAGAGAAAGACCTGAGAATGTAGTCACGACCAACACGGTAGAAACTTGTACCCTTATGGTTAGATAACGGCTTGAACTAGAGATACCCTTTAGCTCTTATGTTTTAGCGGAGTGAAATTTTTGTGTCCCTATGCTTGACTTACGATAAGTCAATCACAGGGAGACAAAAATGTTACTCACGATCAGTTATTCCGATGGATACCGAAAACATACGAGGTAAAGGGTATTCTAGTTCAAATAATGAGCGTGTATGTAATATTTTTAAAAGAATACCCAACTAAATAAAAACTTTTCTTACTATTATTTATAAACATACTTATAATGACTTATTATTAATTTTAGACGCCTTTGGACAACAAAAAAGTATACAAACTTACTCATAATAATTGAAAAAAGATTATATAGTTATAAAAAACGGTTTTAATAGTTATTAACAAAAAAAAAATTGTTTTCAAATTTTCAAAAATCGAAACAAAAATAGTAATTATGGGCTTAAAAAAAATTGATACGTTTAAAGCTTAAAAATCACATTCAAAAACATCTTATATATAAAAATGGAAGAATGTTTGTCTGTCTGTCTGTCTCTGTTTGTCACGAGTAAGCTCCTATACCATTCATCCGATTGCGATGAAAATTTGGTTAATTGTACTCCGCACCCCCGAGAAAATTTCTGCATTAGTAAAATAATTTTAATTGCCAAAATAAACGCGTACGGGGCAAAACAAAATTAACATTTATGTATATCTATATATAGAGATTATTTGACAGCTGTCAAAGTATAGTACTAAAATGGCATGCGAAATAAAAAACACGCATTTGTTTTTTCCGACCCGATCGACTCGATATTACACATATCGATTGCATAATTCATTTGACAGTGAATGTCAAATTAAGGAGGTCTATCTGGTATCGAGTAAGTCAAAAGAAAAATCTGTGTGACAAGCGTAGTCAATTCAGCATGTTTGATGGTGCCGCGAATCCTTAACCTCGCAAAAATTACTATTATTCGAGACAAATTAATTTATTATGAATCTCATGAGTACTTAATCGAGTTTATGAAGCTGTACAAATGTTCCTTAGATATTGTTTTATTAATTCTCCTATTCTGGTCAAAAACTGTTTGTCAATGGTTGTGAATTTAATGTTCGTAGACGGAAAAACCACTGAAACCCATAAAGGTACGTGTTAACTCAGGAAAAATATGTTTTTATTTATGTCTCGCGAACAAGATATCCTCGAGTCATCAAATTTGAAGAACATGACTTTATAGATACTTTCACACAGATACAAACTTTCTTAAAATAACAGCAATAACAGACGAATTAATTAACAAAGTTTTTGAAAATATTGCACATAATTACAAAAGTCATAAGAGATTAAGGGAACGTGCTATATTAGCAGCGAAACATCAATATCAATTATATAAATTTCACGACTCAAAACAAAACAGAAATGTACAAGTCGATTGCTGTTTCTATTAATGAAGAACAAGGTGTTAATTATCTAACTAAATTCTTGAATTCTCTTAATTTGCCAGGATACCGCCGCACGTTGTAACATTAAAAATGGGCGTACCTATAATTCTGTTATCGAATCGTTGAAACATCAATCCACCACGACTTTGCAACGGTACTATGGTTTTCGGGAAAAATGTGATGAGCAATCATGTGATGTCAAATAAATTATGACACCAAACCGCATGCCAGGTACCGCTAGTCTTAAATAATTTTTCTACATTTCTTTTAAAAGTACATTGAACAACGAAAAATTGCAAATAAAAGATTCAATTTGGCCTACTATTAAGGAAGTTATGAGCAAAAAACTCCAAAAAGGAGCGATTATTTGAAAATTCGATATCTTTTGAACGAGCAATCAAAAAAATCTCAAAATTTACTACGAAGAGTTTTTCGATCGACATAAAAAAATATTAAATATTGAGAAAATAAAAAAAAAAGTTTTTGAAACTTGTCCGATTGTCGTAGAATGTCCCGCATATATACTAGCAGCCTGTAGGGCTTGAGCTAAAACAAAGCCAAATCCAAACGATCCGCCATTCTTGTACATAGTAAACGGAACCGAGATTGTTCTTATTACATAAAGAGACATCCGTGTGCATATGAGCTTTACCCCACATGGCAGCGGTGACCATCTGTTGAATGTACGCCCACCAACGTCATGCCAACTCATGTCTACACTATTCTACTGGGTATAATGAACAATTTTTATATTATACGACGAATTGTCGATAATACATTATGCTCCGTTTTCCGATAAACTTCCCAAATATTTAACCCAGTGCTCTCCACGAACAATTCTGAAGCGAAAACATAGGCGTCACCCTATATTTGAGTACGTACCGAAAACAAAAGAAGTTTTATTTTCCACTCCTGAGTTAAAAAAGTAAGAAAACTGCGGTTTCTTGTTAGACAAATCTATACAAATGTGGGACCCTGTGGATAAATTCCTAAAGATGGCTCACGAGCGTTTCCGATTTAATTTAATTTATTTGTTTCACTCGCATTGTCCAAGATGGCTTTGTATATTTATAAAGGAGTACGAGAGACAAAAACTTTGTTTAAGAGTGTATAGAACTTTATGTCTTTACATCGTTTCTTACAGTGATAAATAATTATTCATATCAAATTTTAACAATCCTTAACATGTAATGTACAGTTTTTTTACTTTGATAAATGTTTCAAATTTCGAATCAGTTTAATTTTAAAGACGACGTTTAAGAACATATTGGCGTCTTAATTTTCAAATATCCATAACTTGAGAATGATCGAACCGAAGGCAATCTGTATGAAGATTATGTATTGTAGTAAGTGCACGATATTGAAAGAAATTTTTTTGGGCAAACCCAATGTACTTAATGCGATGAATACAAAGTTGTTAGGGTCGAAAAGTGTCTATTTTCTCACATGAATAACGAAAACATTATTATATACGAAGATTAAGTTGACATGGAAAACCACGTTGTATTCGTATTTGTGAACCTTATAAGGTGGCAAAAATTAACTACATTTATGATCTCCGGTTTGAATCAAACAGTCATCGGACTCCTCATTCGCCATCATTTGTCGTTCAGTGATGTTCAGGACTTCTATATCCATGAATTACCGGGAGACATTTTCGAAAACAAATACCCTCCTCATTCGCCATCATTTGTCGTTCAACGAAGTTCAGGACTTCCATATCCATGAATTACCGGGAGACATTTTCGAAAACAAATACCCTTAATTATTTTGTAAAAATGGGATACTATATTATACTCTGCAAAATGTTGATTTTTAAATAGTTGATACTGGAGTGTTCTCAAGTAAAAAAGAGTTCTGTTATTATTAGGCATTAAACTAATTGTAAGTGAAAATAGAAATGATATGGTGTTTTATTTCTATCATACCTGAACGAAAAGTTTCGTTATATTTATTTACTCGAATGAACAAGTGAGTAACAGTTGCTATTAATCAATTTCGACAAGTAGTAAGTTAACTTAATTCTTCATACTTAGCTAAGGATAAAATATCTTTTTTTTTATAGCTGACTCAATTCGATACAAAACGGTGATATGAAAGATCTCTGCATTCCTCAATGCTTGTGAATTATATATTTTTGAAAATTTAGTTAGATTATGTTTTAGAACATTAACATTAAGTTCATCAATACCGTTTTAACTTGGAGCAATACTATAATGGATATGATTTATCCATTTTAACGTAAGTCGAAGACGTTAAATCAAATTTAATCGTCTGGCCGAGTTACCATATTTGTGAAAAAAATATGCAAATAAACTTTTTCCCAACGTTGGTAAATAAAACCACATCACTCTGGATAACGTACCAAGAATTTACTCGGTTACTTAAAAATGCTCATGAGGCAACTGCTACAATTTTTATGGAACATTCATACAGAACATCTTTAGCCCAGAACCTAGAGCCTTTTGATTACACAGGGCGACATAGGCTTTCAAATTTTAGTTCGAAATGTCCCGGTGTAGTTCGAGTTCTTTCCTTCAATAACGAGGTGTATTTTAACCACAACACCTGTGCAGAAATTAACATTCGATTATGTATACTGTACATATAAGGGCATTCGCAAATTAAACACAGACAATGCATAGGCGGGATCAGAACAATCAATATGGTTTTTTAAAATTACATTTTAATGAAAACTAGGGAAGATATAAATTCGCATAGTTTGCAAGTTTAGGCTAACTTAGCAAACAATGCCCTTGAATGCTCTATCGCTATAAACCAGGATTGCAAGTTCGAGCACCAATCGGAATTTTTTTCTCTTGTACAATTTTTTGGATTTCTTTGTAGGTCTTGACAAAATAACGATACAGTAATAGAGAATAAGTTGTTTAGATCAGTCAGCCACAGAGTGCTCATTGACATCGCTCAAACTTTCAAACATGGCGAATATGTTAACCAATTATAAAAGATCGTATTACTTGTACTGACGTCAATTACATAGGCGTTTCTCATGTTCAACTAGTTGGTGAGCCCTTTGTAAACGTACATTTGTAAATATTTTTATACACATTCGTTTAAACTCAGTAGTACTATTAATTTCGAATATTTGCCGACAAAATCTTTAGAAATTAATCATTACAGTAGATTACAATAATGAGTTGCACCAGCCGAAAACACATGGCTATGTGAGACTTTTTCAGCATTTGCTCATTCCATACAACTTCAGAAAAACATCCGAAATAAAAAAAAAACCATCGGTGATTACCTTTTGTTTAAAGTCTACTGTACAAATCCGACATTAATACAAATATTTTTTCAAAATTCCTCGAACTGAACTTTCAATCCTGTTGGATTAGTTTAAAGATTGAATTAACCAACATTTTTAATGTAAAAAAATCAATCTATATTTTCGTAAATACTACTTTATATATTAAACACCACGTCTGTTTTGTTTACCGCTCTGTTTAGCCAGATATCCAAGGCAGCCTTGCACAATCATATACTAAGAGTATAGTATCGAATACAAGTGACCAACTAAGCATACAACATGTAAAAAGAACACAAAACTGGGAATGATTTTGTTTACAAAAAGCTTTAATCCTTATAGCTTATTCCCGTCTTAACTCATCAAAGTAGGTCAAGCGGTGTAAAAAACTCAAACATTGAAAATATTTCTCATAAGCACGTCTTTTACGAACTTTAATTATAATTTGAGCGACAGCGAATGAAATGATTTTGAAAGTGCCTTGTGGAAAATGGTCAAAAATAATCTGGGTTGCAGATGGTATTGTGACCATGTATAAAATTCGAGAAAGAAATTATGCATGTCTGCTCGATATATGCGAATGAATGTCAAAGTTATCAGCAAATATGAGAACTTATGATCGACACAGTTGTTATTTAGGAGAATGGATCATTTACACAATTCGGTTTGATGAATTTCATGAAACACGTATACCTTGTGGTAAATGCTATTGTCCGGAAATCGTTTAATTAATTTTATGGAGATTTGTATTTAGAAACAAATATTCCTTGGATCGAAATAATGTGGCGTCCTATCGGTATGTCATTGAGACATTCATACATGGCATATATGGCATAGATGAAGAAGTATAATATAGACTGGGGGTGGGAACGATACACAAATCCATTCAATCGATTTCAGCGGTATTCCTGTCGGTTTAGTGATGTTAGACACGTAAGTACGTAGTGGCTGAAAAAAAGTTATAATGCCAGTAAAACGTAAACATATATATGGATATATGTGTGTGTCTGTGTGTGTGTGTGTATGCGCGTGTATGTGTGTATATAAATATATATCCAGACGATGCAGGTCAATAGTTCGCGAGCTAATGTGTAAAACTACGATTTAAGTTATTTTTGAGGTTATGTATGCGATATACTCACTGGAAAAGTTGGGTAACTGGAAATTCGTGTCCACCAATGCCCAGAATATACGATTATTTAACACACCAGGTTCTTCTTGTTGACTTTTACACTATTTCCATATGTACCATACCTGCGAATATTCATGTTATGTATATATATATATATATATATATTATACATATATATGTGGGTACGAGTCGAATGTAAATTATCCCGTAAAACTCATATCAAATTACAAATTACATCAGACACAAGCAGCATATTATTTACATATAATATGAATGCATGTACAGATATGAGTGACGGGCGGTTATAGGTCGTTAGTGTGTATTGAAGGGTGTACCGTTGATAGCCAAAATGCTAACCTCGTCTGTTCCACAAAATAATCGTTTACTTCTCGTTATAAAAAAACGTTGTTGATTGAATGGTGAAAGTTTAAAACTGTGTTAACTAGCAGTTGTTACACAAATCATGAATCCACACTTTCGAGTACAGGCTACGAATAACTATAAACAGCTACAAACGTACAATGGATGCGCTCACCGAAAACTCACTTTTTTAAATTGAACCAACACTAGTACTCGGCTTCAACTGATCAGTGACGCGATGTAGAGCAAATGCCACGGTGCCGGGTTTATTCACCAAGCCCGAGAGAGGCGACGATAGCCACCATAGCCGCGCAGGTGGTCACCGAAATAGCTTGTGTTTGCGCATGCGCGACCTTTCAAGCCTTCATATATTCCCAGATAGCACAAATGTCCTATTGATGCCGATAAGTTACCGTTCTCAGGTTATCTTTAACACGTTACCGTAAGATAACTACTCGACATCGTTCCAACGGCATTCTGTGACAGCTCTTCTTTACCATCCTTACGGCCGATGTATTTTTCGGACGAATATAATTTCTAAACTAATAATGAACAGAATGAGCTGAAATTTGAGTATTTTATACAATTAATCGCTCCGCATACGCTAAAGGTCGCAGAATTTCGAAATTCGGTAACAATGTACAAATTTCGTTACCATGTGATAATTTTGATTGCAGATTTACATATTTTGACGAATTAATGACCCGAACAAAAAAATGGCGACCTTTATCAACACAGCAAGAAAAAATCTGACACAACGAGTACCTGCAGGTTGCTGAATGTGCAATATTACAGAAGTGGCGTTCGTCCGAAAATAACACGAGGAAAGCCGGTAATAGCAATTGGTATAGTAGAGCGGGATTGTGCACGTACTTCGCGTATATCCCGCTACTCCCTCGATAAACTTCGAGCGCTAATAGCGCTTGTTCGCGCCGACCGAAACTATGGGATATACACGAGATGCACCACTCTGTCGCAAATTTCACACCGTATCTTTATGTAGATGTTTTGACGCATGTGCATTTGATTGAAGAGAGCCGCTTCACGAATGCAACTAACCGAATCGAGACTCGATCGAGAGTTATCGATTCTCAATCGAACATATGAAACTTCAATGATAGAGGGCTACGAAGAGCTATGTAAAGTTAGGCCCTTCGATTTTGACTTTTGCACCTTTTTTTTAAATTTATAACAATTGTTTGTCGTTTGTTTGTGATTGTTTGATTAATTAAAACGATTTTTTCAAACGCCAATCGATTCGGAAACGTTTGTTGGAAACAAACAATATAATTGAAACGTCTGTTTGATCGTTGTTTTTCCAAAAAATCAATAAATGAAATATTTGTTCGTCGTAGCTTTGACACTAGATTCTGGCTTGACCAGACTTAATATGTGTCGCGGTCGCGTGCATCTAACAATATAACCTACAATTCATGTTGCGACACGGGATTACTTGATCAAGTTTACAAGATTTTGTTAACTTTACAAATCCTGGCCTTCAGTAGTTGAGTGCATCTCATGTTGAGCATCTCCATAGGCATGGGCCATAGGCCAATTTTTGAATGTACTTTCCAAAAATAAAGTATAGAAAAACTATTTGAGGTGTTTTTGAATGTGATTTTTAAGTTTTAGACTGTAAATCTTTGTTTAAAGTGAGTCCATATTTTAATTTTTTTTGAAAATTTTTCGTTTTAAACTTCCATCAATTTAACAACTCAAGCCTAGGTAGATCGTGGGCTTTTCATAATTAGTATTTGTTTCGATTTTCGAAAATTGAAAAGCCCACGATCTACGTAGGCTTAAAAGTGGTTAAATTGATAGAAGTTTAAAACGAAAAATTTTCAACGATACAAAAATATGCACCCACTTTAAAAAAAAACATTTCAAGTTTGAAACGTAAAAATCACATTCAATAACACCTCAAGTAATTTTTTTATATTTTTTTAAAAGCACATTCCAAACCTAAAAACTATCAAAAAATTGAAAAAATAAAAAGAAAAGTTTTTGAAACTGGCGCATTTGCCATGGAATGCCCTATATATATGACTGATTCCATATGATTTCGATCACGTTTGAACCCGAGCATTTTTTATTTTACTGAAAATTTTATCTTATACTACCCCACTAAAAACAATTTTGTGAATTTTTTCAAATTTTTTTACCCAATCGAAAGAGAGTTATGAATTTTGAAAAAGACATCTTACTGTTTTTCAAGCATTGTCAAATGCTCATAACTTTTTCAAAAATTGTCCAATGGCAACGTTTAGAAATACACAAAAAATATTCAAGTCATACTTTATGAATTTTTTCATCTTTTTTAGAGAAAAAACTAAATTTCTCAAAAACTTCATTTTTGATTTTTAATTAACAATTTTTTTTTAAACTTTGATTTATTCTAAGTTTAATGCCGAAGACTCATAGTGAGTAGATTTTTGTATATTTCTTTTCCATTGACAAAAATATGTTTCAGTTTTACTGAGCAAAATATCCATTCTCCGAAAAACCCTATGTTTCATTTTTTATTAAAATTTTTTTTATAACTTTGATGTACTCTGAGTTTAATGTCGTAAGATTCATAATGAGCAGAAAATTGATATTTTTCTCAGAAAAATTGAAGCAATATTTTCTTCAATCGAAAATAAAAATAGAAAAATATATCTGCGCACTAGAAACCGTGCGTCATTGTAACATCCAGAGTGAATGTACATAAGTAATCATTAATTTCTCTCTTTTTAATTTCTCCTACGCCTAGCGCAATAGCACAGGATGGAGATGAGAAGAGTATTTTGTGTTCAATTGAGTCAACAATAATTTCAAGAAATTTATGTAACAAAAATATAACTACTATTTATTTCACAATATACAAAGTTCTATTGAAATTTAAAGTGATTTCTGATTGACTATTTTTAGCGCGGTTTATAGAAGTTGCCTTAGCTTACTTGGATATGAAGTTGTTGTACGATGGGGTTACTGTTGGTCCATTATTGGATGATGATGTTGTTGTCCTGCACAATCGTTGTCGATTGTTGTCGATTAATGAAGTTGTTATATGATGAGTTGTAGTTGCAGTACACTGAATTTACTCACTAACTATAATTGTATATTATAATAAAAGAAGTTATTGATAATCAGTCAGAACAAGGAATGAATATGAAAAGTAGATGTGGAAAAACTGATTGCTGACTCTGTTGACTGGCTGGACAAGACTGACGAAAAATGTTCTCTTTTGAAAGACAGCGATTTTCCACCAGATTTGGAAGTGCTTGTGGTAGGGAGGTTCGCATTCTTATTCGTTAAAATTCTTAACATCTATAGAAGGGTCGTTACTATGATTGGAGGGTTGAGAATTTGGAGGGATGCTAAGATCTTGGGTGGAAGGACTATGTTTTCTATGAAAGTAAATAATATGGAAAATGTAACTAAAAGAATGGAATTGAGTCGGCGGTTTATAGCCATGTGGTTCGTGTTCGCCTTACCCTAGAAAAGACATAAATTTACGGTCCCTTTTCTCGATGCGAAAAGGGCCTGTCGACAAACATAAGAAATCGACGGAGTACAGCCATGTGGCCCCACTAGCACTTATCTCGGGAAGCGAGAAAATTACAGTCGCTTTCCTGACGGAAAAAGCGGACTCTCAAAAATTATATATATACAGTCGGTGACGAAATTGAGTGGACACCCTTTAGTATAGAGTGCCAGAACGGGTTTTTATGCCATTTCGCCGGTAGTTGGCCTAGGCCAATTTAACCAACGTTATTTTAAAGAGGAGCCATTTACCTTCATTTTGGCTATTTTAAAAAAAATTTACGATTTTTTTTACAATTGGGTCTTAGTTTTGAAAATATAAATTTTTGGTCGTTTTTTTGTTCTTCTTTGAGTTTACACCGTTTTTTTTCTAAATTTGTTTTTCCTCTACAACGGTGATATATTAAAATATCATGGTATACAGATCAATCGAGCTTCGACGAAAACAGATAGAAAAAATTTCAAAAAAAAAATCTGAAAAATTCTCGTGAACTCATCAAGAAGTAATACAACTTTTTACCATCTTGAGGTTTTGTTGTAACCCTCATTGTTTTTGCCCTGCGGAGTAATTTTCAAATCGTCTATTTATGCGCAAAAATGAAAATTATACTCAAAAAATGAAATATCTTTGGAAACAAAAATCGTAGAATGTTTTCTAAAAAAAGAAATTGAAGCTTGGACTTCGCCTTTACGATCACGGTTAAAGAAATATGTTAAAATCTGTTTACTGCGAACGGTGTCCAATCAAAGAAGAACAAAAAAACCTCCAAAAATTTTTATTTTCAAAACTGGGTGCCAATTGTAAAAAAAATCGTAAAATTTTTTTAAAATACCCAAAATGAAGGTAAATGGCTCCTCTTTAAAATGACATTGGTCTAGGCCAACTACCGGTGAAATGGCATAAAAAACCGTTCCGGCACTCTATACTAGAGGGTGTCCACTCAATTTTGTCACTGACTGTATGCCTAAGAATAATGAAAGGAAAAAATTAAACTACAACTACGCGGATGTTACATCATTAAACTCAAAATACATCAAACTTATAAAAAAAATTTAATAAAAAATAAAAAAAATATTGTGTTTTGGAAAATTGATATTTTTCTCAGAAAAACTGAAACAATTTTTTGTCAACCGAAAAAAACAATAGAAAAAAAATCTGCCGTCTATGAATCTTGAGGCATTAAACTCAGAATAACTCAATGTTTAAAAAAAATTGGAAAATCAAAAATGAAAAATGGAGTTTTTGAAAAATTAAGATTTTTCTCTAAAACATGAAAAGTTTCACAAAGTATGGCTTGAATATTTTGTTGGTATCTTTCTGAACAGCGCGCTTAAAAACGAAAAATTTGAAGAAAAAAACGCCTCGACTAACCAGTTTTTTAAAACGTTATGAGCGTATGAAATTGGTTGATAAACAGAAAGACATTTTTTTTTTAATTTTTCAAAAACTTTTTTGGATTAGGTAAACAAATTTGAAAAAATCCACAAAAGTAAACAATTTTGTGATTTTTTCTGTGGGGTAATATAACATACAATTTTCAGCAAAATTAAAAATAGTCGGGTTCAAAAGTGCTCGAAATCATATGGAATCAGTCATATATAAATTCTATATATATTGAATTTATTTTACTTCTTTACGAATTCAAATTATGTATTTTTTTATATTTACCATTGGATATCATTATTTAATAACTATCTTTGAACATGAACTGTTTTTCAATGTCATTTTTGTATTATCTATGATAAAGAAATGAATTTTTATGGCTTATTATTTGATGATTCAAATATTAAAGTTAATCTATTTTTGTACAATTATCTGAACTCATGTTATACAGTTATTACCGTTCTTAGATTTGATATTATATACGTTAAATCAGTGGAGTATACTAGTAGCAGCTCACAATCAGAAAAAGGGAGAATCGACACGAGTACCCTATTACAGTCAAACCTGGGTGAGCGAGAACTGGACAAGCGAAAAAACTCTACAAGCGAGAGTAATTGCCAGGTCCCGTCATTTTAGCCCTCGAAAACCTCTATAAGTGAGAAATAGAAACCTCTATATGAGAGAGTCGTTTTTCATGCTTGAACCTCTATACCGGAGACTGACACGTGCCCTATACCTCTATAACGGGGGGGGGGGGGGGGGGGGGGGGGCTGGAAGGATAGTATACCGCCCCTGCTGGGCGATTCTGTATTTGGAACAATGACATAGCTCCCGACGCAATACCGAAGTAGCTATAGTCGCGTGACGCAAAGTATAGCTACTTTTTATATAGTACATGAATTTAGTTGTTTGGTGTTACGTCCCAAGTGGGGAAGAGCACGGTCTTACAACATGTCTGAAAACTGTAATGCTGGGAGCCACGATGATGTACGTCGTTTAATGAATACAAATTTTGTCACGTAAACATCATTTACCATGATGTTTACGTGACATTTCTGTTCATTTATTTATACTTACCATGATCGAATAGCTGAAAACAAAATAAATCATTGCATCAACGTAATAAGATGAAAAATATAATAAACATTTTTTTCATGTTTACTTGATACGTTTATTACGATTAAGATCATTTTTTTTTCGATCGTTTTAATCGAAGCTGACGGGACTAACGCCTTTTCCTGATTACTTTAAAAGTATTTCAAGCTCATAATAAATATCCCCGTAACGAACATGAAGGTGCAACAGAGACAGAGAGATAAAAGCATGGCCGACTAGTGCTGTCTCTGTCTGACCCACACCCCCCTCGGCCCCGACGCGGTGCGTTTTCTGCTCGCAATGAACCTAGTGGCGATTAGTGAACTACTAACTCGGCTACTTCATTAAGCGACCTACCCCTTCCACTGAAGTTTCCAGACCTGTATGTAAGACCGTCGGGAAGTGAGTGGAGCTTCATCGATAATTCGATGTGCGCGCGTTCTTTGAATTGGTTTGCGCTATTAAGCTGGACATGAACTCGCCGCCTGACACTTACTTGTGCTCAATATACCAAGTCAACGATTTGGAATTAATCGTCGAGGGAGATTCCTCTTCGAAGACGTTCTGTTTGATGATTGTTTTCCAGACTCCTCGCTGTTTATCCGTGAGGATGAATTTTGTTGGGAAAATATTGATTGCAACACCAACAACTCACATACACTACCATAATAACTTGTACTTTATTTGAGTTTGAAATTGTACTTTGGAATTACAACACAAATTGGACTTAGAATGATTTTACAAATGTCGAAGATTTTAAGATGCTTTCGATTTCGGGGTTGATAGAGTTCTGTTTGTTCATCTCGAAGAAGGTTGACGATTTCGCTTTGGTTCGGGCGGAGTTACAAAAGTTCGATATATTCGATTGGTCTAATTCATTAGCGAGACCCTTCGTTTTTCCTGTAGAGGGGGTTATCTCGATCACGCGGAGGTGACGTGAGATCATCGCCTCGTGGGTGACGCTCGTGTGAAAGGAAGTGGAGTTTCAAATTATAATTCGTAGAATGATTACAGAGTTTGTTTATAACTGAGTTTGCGAGCGGTGAAATCGGTACGAGGCGTTCTTTAAAGTGAAATATGAATAAGAAAAAATTGTGGCTCTGGATATTTATAAATTCGAGTGTGGTCCAGTTTACGCTTAAGAATAAATAGTTTTGTTATTACTAAAGTTTATTATTGGCGGTTGTATATAAGAGGAATGATTATTCGTTGGGAGAGCGTTGGTGAGGATAAGGAGCGTTTCTTGTTGCACTGCGTGATTGTTTATTAGGCCAAGCAAATAAACTTTTTTTTGCCGAAAATGGCACCCGATAACGGCGAGTGCTATCAGACGTGGAACAGCCTCCCGATCATAACTGACCACTTTTCGACTCTTGGTTCCCATTTTATTTTTTGTTGTTAAAAAATTAGTGAAAAAAAACACGTTTTTTCGTTTTTTGCTTATAGAACAAAAAGTAATGAAGGAATTTGTTTGGTCCCAATAGACGAAGTGTAGGTAATTGAAATACACATAAAATGAGCGCTGAAAGAAGCCGATCGGTCAATAATTAAGGGAGATACACTGAAAAAACCGAGAAAAAAAACGTTTTTTTTTTTTTCAAAAATGTATAACTCCGCCATTTTTAAAGTTGTAGGCCTGGCTCTTCGTGAGATAGTAGGTATTAATACGTACTTTTTGTGTGCGAAACTTGGGCGCTGTCGGATAATTAGTTTTTGCGTTATTGCAATGAACATTTAATTGTGCCAAATTTTGCGGAGAGGCTCGATGCTCTGGAAGTCGTCCGATTTAAGTTTAACAAGCGGCTTTTGAAACTAGAACTGTTGATCTATGAATCGTCAATTTTAGATTTTCGTTTAATTGCGTTTAAGTAGGTGAAAATCGCGCCTAAACATGACCAAAAATGCCCGAACGCGCGAAAGTGGTCGAATAGTGGGGGTAGACCAGCAGCCGCGGGGAAGCCGCATATATAGTAATAGAAGCGCGCTCGGCCCAAGTTTCGTGTCTATTTATTTGATTATTTCAAGAACCAGTGGGACCACTTTAACTTTTTTTTTATTTAGGGTAACTCGATCACCGGAATCTGATTCTTTACTCAGATTTCATGTAAAATGAACGAGCAACTTTTTTCAGATGTTTTAACCTACACGTCCTCATATTAATATATAATAATATATATTGAACAATTAAGAATATTGTTAAATATTATTCGAATATTATTCAAATATTTCAAATATTATTCAAATATTTGAATATTATTATTATTATTATTTGAATATTATTGGAATATTATTCGAATAATGTTACAGATGCAACAGATGGTAATAATATTACCCAAATATATTATTATGTATTTATCATTCCTTACTTCACTCATACTTTATTAACCTAACAAATATACTGACCTAAAACTTACCTGGTGTGCTCTATAATGTATGCAATGTGTTCACAGGTTTCATATGGTCACACGCGGCTATTCTGCTGCTAATAGAAGAATACCGTTTGAGAGTAGAGAATGTTACAAACGGTAAATTGTCGCAAAAAAAATTGTGACAGCAGATCGGCGACATGATTCAAAAAAATGGCCACAGTGTCACCGGGCTACAATGTATGTCCAAATTTGCCGGAATGAAGAGGACATACAAACACATAAAAGATAGTAACTCGAAATCTGGAGCTACAGCCAGGAATTGGCCCTACCTTTCATTAAGTATGCATCAATAGACATCATGATCTAATTATTTTACAACTAAATATATTTTAGAGTAAAACGAAATATATTTAGAAGAAGATTTATATAAAATATAATTATTTCTATAATAATCAGTATAATCGTCACTTTTGTATCCTACAATTTATGATAGTTTTCTCTCTGTATGCTAGGTTCTCTTATGTAATTGATGATTTTATAGATATATTTCTTTTTTTGTTATTACAGATAATGGATGGTCTGTTGAAGGACAAGCCTTTTGTGGAATCCGTCACTACAACATCTTCTACCGGAAAAAGGGTTGTTGGACAATGTAACAACAACAGCAGCAGCAGTAGCAACAGTGGAAGTAGTTCTAGCAACGAACTTCAAAATTTGAACGAAAACTTCCATCGTTCTCCACCAAGGAGTTAGTAAGACTTAATTGATAATAAATTCATACAATTATTTCATCATGTATTTCTGCAGAACAAATGATGCAAGGACCAACGGCACAGGCAGTGATAGACTTTATACGGGAAAACATGGCAACTGCGGAGGAAAACAAAGAAAAACGATTCAAAAAATTATTAGAAGAAAAAGCTCAAATACGTCAGGCAAACGCGGAGCAGAAAGAGAGAGCTTTAAATCTTCTTGAGCAGTTCTTGGAGACTTGCAAGAACAACAAGTCATAAGATTTAATTTGTTTAATACAGTACATATATTTTTTTTGTTAACTTTTCACAGGGAAACCTTGTTAAGAACAAAATGTTATTCTTTTGATATGAAATTTATTATTTTCTTTATCGATGAAATATTAGCATATTAAAAATACACATACACAAAATAAACAGTCCTGAATCTATTATTTCCTAATCATTTCATATCCTTAACGTTATCCATGGGATTGTCTTTCCGTTTATTAGTCCGAAGAGATCGAAAAATGTCTGAATTGCCATTCAGACGATTCTGATCGGCAACCTAGCACAGGTGCGATCTCGTTTGTGCACGCCCAAATTTGAAGGACATACATTATTTTGGTTGCAGCTTTTTTCTTTTTCTGCTTCAACTGTGTTGATGGGAAACTCGTCATTTTGAATTAAGCATATATTATGCAAGACGCAACATACCATAATAAAATCAGGCACATGTTCAACTTTGTTTATGCTGAGCACACTTCGAAATCGTCCTTTTAATAGCCCGAATACTCGTTCGATCGCGATCCGTGCTGAGGCATGACAGAAATTAAAATTTTTCTGTTTTTCAGGTAGATGAGCGTTATCCCGCTATGGGCTCAGCAAATTTTGATGCACTGCATACGCCGCGTCTCCAACTAGATGCGTGCCGTTCGGAAATTTGCTAGGATTGCCCAAATATTGATTTACCTCGGACAGTCGTAATCCACGTTGGTCATGAACAGACCCTGCGTGCCCAGCATAATAGTGTAAAAATTTACCTTTGGCATCGCTCACGGCCTTAGAATAAAAGATACAAATTTTTTTAATAAACTATTCCGTATTCTTCTATGTAAATAAAAATAATATGTTGTTCGTTGATAAGATCATCACCTAAGAGCAGATGGACTGATCTGACCAATTTTTTAATGCATGTATGTGACTATGCGTAATTATTTTTTTGGGGAATAAGGAAAAAAGAAATTCAGGACATTCTCAAATAAAAGCCGGAAAATTCGAACAAACTGCAAAAATTATTATGTTTCTATGCAATCCCGATCATCACTGTTATGAGATGTAGTTTCCCACCATCTCCTATAAATATTTTTATATAAAATACCCTTGTTAAATAATATATAACAATTACTGTCAGTAGGAAATACATATTTTATCGATTATTTTTTATTGTGTTTGTTATGCTTACATCATCGAAATAACTGAATTGAGCGTTTTTTTTTTATAGAAATACATCTAGAAAAAGTGTGCAAGCTTAAATTAAAATAAAATTATATTTGTTTTTGCTCTACTGTTGTTTCGCGATCTGTCTAACAAACGTCGTTACTTTATTTCTACTCCAATACAATTGATAACATAAACAATAATTAACACCATACCTGTAGGTGAATCGAATGATGTCCTTTCCTATTTACATATGACTCCGGGTGAATTTTTGGTGCGGGAATATTTATGTACGTTCCGTCAATTGTCCCGATAACATTGGGGAACCCGCTCGTTGCAGCAAATTCAGCTGACACCTGAATTATTTTTTCACCTTCAGGCCAAACAATAAAAGTTGGCGCCAATGAATTTAAAGCTGTCGTGGCTCGTCTAACAATCGCCACAGCAGTTGCGCGTCCTACATCAAATTTCTCACAAATCGATCTACAAACAAGAAAGTGGTTTGTAAACATTGAATAGGGTAGAGCGTTGATAGTTGAGCAGTTTCTGGCTTAATTGATCATAACTCTTAAAAAATGCATCCGATTTTCTTGATTCTTGCACCGTTAGATCCGCAAATTCTCCAGCTCAAAACGCCTTCAGAAACATTATGAAATTCAGGTCTGGTTTAGGAGATATTATCGTAAATGTGAGAGAGTGTAGAGTTGCTCAACCTGCCCCATAGGTGGGGTAAGTTGAGCAAAGGTATGAGGTAAGTTGAGCAAGGTAATAATTTCATCAACAAATCAGACACATGCAAGACCATATAATGCAATACAGTAATAAACCAATAGCTACGGATTAATTAGCTACATTTTGAATCATGAACATTAACTGCAACAAACTGTGAAATGTTTTTTCTTAAATAAACAAGGAGTCGCGCGGCTACCGGCGATAGCGTGATGTATTCACCTCCGCCATGTGATGCGTGCCAGCCGTTGAGGACAGTTGCGCATCGTTCAACTAGCCCCATCGAAAACTGTTTAACTAGACCCCTCTCAGATTTTTTACCAAATGTTAATTTATAATGAAATCCGTACCATGTGCGTTAAAATAATTATTGCAGATTGATAGACGCTTAAATGTACTACATACTAATACTCGTCTAGTTGCTGCCCTGGTTTTTCACACAATGCTAGAAAAAAAATACTTAATCACGTATTTTTTACTTTTGTGCGCAATAATAATAAAACGTCCCGTGGCATCGTCTTGTGTACCGCGTGGCTACCGGCAATGATTTGTTGTATTCCCCTCCCTCATACCTCTCTTTCGTCCATTTGATGCACCAGCGTGCGATGCTTAGTTTTCGAGATATTACGATTGCCCAACTTGTTAGCCGCTTACTCAACTATCCCCACTCTACCCTACCTTTTAAAACGAAGTTGTGTTCGAAATAAAAAATTATGTAAACATTTTTAAAAACATTCTTACAGATCATTAAATAACAGCTTTAAAAAATTATGTGAAGATTTCACGACGATCAGGAAGTTTCTTTAAGATATTAATAAGTTGCGGTTTTGTGCAATAAATACTGCAGTAATGAGCTTCTTTTTTTAGTCTAATTTTAATAATTATAAGTTTATTTACATACCGATAGGAATCTGGAGTTGCCATTTTCCAGATAGCAATTAGCAACTGCTTCCGGCAATCAAACATCGGACATCCCGATGAATTTTGGGTGAGCGATGGTTTTAATAAATGTAAAATAAATTCAAACGTCGACCTCTTCATTCTACAAATAATATGCATAAATATTTTTTGAATGAAATGAAGTTTTTAAATAAACTAAATAATTTACATACCTGAAATGTGATCGAAACATCTCCTCGGTGTAAAGGGGAATTACTTCCTCGACGTAATTTTGGAGCCGTGGAAGACGAACTCTTTTTTGAGGGATGATCTTCATTGCAGCACAATAACATTTTTCTTTTATGTCATCATCACTACTATGAAGAAGATCTTCGTCGCTCGATTCTTCGTCGAAAATTGCAATTAATTCACAGAAAACTTGAACACACGCCGCTGCCTTGGCGTCCATTTTGCGCTTTGTTTCCCAAGCTGAACAGCAATCATATAGCGCGCATTTTTCAAGTCGAACGCGCTACAACAGCGCTTAACCGTAAGAGCGGTGAATGCGCGTAAGCGTCCAAGTCGATCGCACCCATACTAGCTCGTGAAGAGCGTCGCCTACAACTTTAAAAATGGCGGAGTTATACATTTTTGAAAAAAAGTTTTTTTTCTCGGTTTTTTCAGTGTTTCTCCCTTAATTATTGCCCGATCGGCTTTTTTCAGCGCTCATTTTATGCGTATTTCAATTACCTACAATTCGTCCATTGGGACAAAACAGATTCCTTCATTATTTTTTATGTTATAAACAAAAAACGAAAAAAAATTGTTTTTTTTTCACTAATTTATTAATAACGAAAAATAAAATGGGAATCAAGAGTCGAAAAGTGGTCAGTTATGATCGGGAGGCTGTTCCGCGTCTGATGGCACTCGCCGTTATCGGGTGCTATTTTTGGCAAAAACTGGTGATATTAGAGCTCTATTTCTTGAACTATATGTAAATAGATTGGATTTTGGGGCTTTGAATCTTTGAGAAATATTTTATAAGTGTTCTGGGAAATCGTGATTTCGTATCGGGAGTGGAAGCACTGGTTGTTTCTTAGGTATAATTTATAAATGCAATAATAAAATGATAATAAGAGAAAAAAATGTACATACTGTTTGAATTTTACCGGCAGGCTGCATTGGTTTAGAGGTAGGCAAGGTAGTATTCTAATTTATCCATTGGAGGTGAGCGTCGCCCATGCTGGGACGTAATATTGGTACGAGAGAATCTTAAGAGTCATCTACCATCCCTGGGGTATACTTCGCATTAGAAAAAGTGCGAAGGGACGCTTGCTCGTACGTGATTGGTGAGAGAGGAGGCAGAGCTACACCATGAAGTTGTGCGAGGTTGGCATGGCGAAAAAATATAGATATATCGAAATATCGATATTTTTATTTTGACAATATCGAAGTATCGATATAAAATTTCAAGTATCGAAAATATATCAAAATGTTATATTTTTTCTTTATTTGAAAACAATTTTAGTTATTTATATATTTACATCACTATCAGGATTATCTGAAAGAATATCATTCGTCATATTGTTGTTCATTGATATTGAATTAGGGAGAGATAATAACCTAGTTTAGATCTGCATTTGATACGCGTATCAAGTACTCTATTCGTACCAAACAGTTTACTACGCACGATTTAAACGCAGCCGGATGCATTTGGTACGAGCGTACCGAGTAGGAGTATCGTACTAAACTGATACGCGTAGCAAATAATGCAAAAGACGATGTAAACGCATGAAATGCATTGTGGAGGAAATTTAACCTCTAATAACTTGTATTGTGTTGTTGTTGTGTGCTTTGGTTTCTCTCAAGAAAGTGTGCATCAAAATGTCATGTAGAAAAGGATTCAACTGGAAAGAATAAGAAACGCGAATATTTTTGGAATTATGCACAGAGAATAGGATAATTTTGTTGATGGACGGGAAAAAACACAAACATGTCGATATTTTTCGTTCATTAGTTGAACACATGGAGAACAGAGGCTTTTATGAAACACCGCAACAGATGCTATTAAAACTCATATTGTTATTCATATTTCCGCGGGTTTTAATTAATAATTATCATTACAAGAATAAACTCAAAATTTTTAATGATATCACTATGAGGTTCGTATTATATTCGTAGTGTTCTTCTACGTTAATACGTTCGATGTAAACGCGCTCGTACCATAGTATAACTAGTATGGGCACTCTTTGTCGGCACTTTGATCTTTTTGTCGTCAATTTTCCGCCATGTTTTTGGTCTAACCTCCAGTGACGGATCATTTGTTCTAGGAACCCGCGGTATATTACTATCTCACCAGGGACGTATATAAATTTTATAAATTGAAAAAAGAAAGTTTTTAATTTAAAAATTATCTAATAAATAAAACAAATAAAAGCTGTTTTTTGTCAATAAATTAAAATTATTAGAGATAGATTTATTAGAGATAAAATATATTAGATAAAATTGATAAAAAGATGAAAATATATATAAACTAATTTATACAGATTAGAACCGATTGTATACATAAATAAGAAAATAAAAAAGTGAAATGGTTTGCATATTTTATTATTTGAAAACTAATTGTTATTTATGTCTATCATTATTATTATAACTCATTACATAAATATAGGAGTTCGGTAATCATAAGTAAGGTAAAAATATATGATTACATCAATCATTTATTAATTACATAATGACATACAAACATCTATTACAAAATTATATTAATTATACAATTAGTGAATAAATCCATACATATCATAGAAATATACAGCCAATTATTCCAATTGCATACATTCGATCTTCAAAATGATGACTGCAAACTCTGTTGGTTGCGTATAAATTTTCTGCTGTTTTCAACATTAAATCGGGGTGATTGTAAAATATTATCCACTTCCTTGCCCTAAAATTATTACAAATTATTTTTTAGTATAACATTCATCGAAAAAATTCTTCCTCTCAGTCTACCTTTCATTATCTTTAGGAAAGCGAAAAAAAGAACACTCTGAATTTGCAATCGTATTTCTGCAATTTTTAACGCTACACTTTTTGTACCCTTTGATTTTATGCATTTTTTTTATTATAATGTATTATTTTCCGACGTTGTTTTAAAAAATGTTAACTTCTCAACTGACTGTCACAGGCTTCACATCACCACTTATGAAACAATTTTCTGATTGGTGGCGCCCAAAAACATGGCGGGTGGATGCGCAGAACGGATCGACGCGAACCTCGAAAATGCTCGGAGTGCCCATACTAGTTATACTATGCTCGTACTAAAGCTTTGATGCGCATCAAACTTAATACACGTACCAACGGTTTCACGATGTAAACTAGGCCAATACAATTTTTTTTAAACAGACTAGATTTCAGGAATATTACAAAATCTTGCCGATATATAGAGATATCGATATTTTTTTCGATATATCAATGTCGATATTGATATTTCTTTTTAAATATCGATACCTTGCGATCTTTTAGACATGCTTAGTGTGAGGAATACGTGAACGTGTCTGTATGACCTGACACATTCTTATAGCGACGGCCGGGAACTGGGGTACGAAACTGCAGTGGGGTATCCAATTTCTCACTTCGATCAAAACATAGGCATATTCCTTCTATAGTCGTTGGAATCCGTTGGTTCTACCTGCAAAGAAATACTACCACGCCATGCATACATGCTAGTGCGCTGCTTTTGGAGAAAAGTAATTCCGTGATTCTAAAAGGAAGTGGCACTAACTGTGCAGATCTAAATTCATGGCGTGTTGTCAGCACGGGATTAAAAAGTATAGCATTTTTGTATTCGAACTTTTCACCCAAATACCTTTATCCAAGAATATAAATAATATTAGCGAACATTATTTCGCAGCTGATACTTTGGGGAAGCTGGTTACAGCTTGGGTGAAGCTGTCAAACATGGTTCATCATGGTACATAGCTATCAAAAGTAGTTTTATAGGCGATCGAGCTGAGAAATATACGTGATGCCTGAATTCAGTACCTCTTCTATGTATACAAATTCCAACTAACAATAAGTAGCTAACTTACATGCTACCCTTATTCCTCATGTGATATATACGATAATCCAGGCAATATTTGCCGTGTACATCGTTTATTCATAAATGCTCACATATAGCACTGACATACGGACACGAATCTACATATACTACACAATTATAATACAACTATGTTAAAAATTGCTTTGAAATTACGAAGCGCCACACCAGACAGATCATTTTGCCGGTGAACGAGCGTCCGAGGCTGCAGAAACCCTCTTTCTGAAACCGGTTTACCTGTACTACATATATATATCGCGAGATCGCACTATATAGCTCCGCCGCCACTTCACGTCTCACTTCTTGTTTTGTCTTCTCTCCTTCCTCACGTGCAGATCTTTTTTCCCACTTGCACGCTCATCCGTCCTTAATGCCAATATCGTGTGCAAATCTTCTGGATCCATCGAGAGAACAGGACTGCTTTCAGCAAGAGAAGCGAACTTAGTACCCGGCACAAAAGGCTCAATTTTCGCATCGAGTTTTAAACTTCGTTGCAGGAATGGAATCTCCTTAATTGTGGCTACTATATATTCGCTACAAAAATATTGTTTCTGTTGTATTATTAAATGTTTCATGAATTTGGGGTTGAGCTATAACCAAATGTTTCATGAATTTGGAGTTGAGCTATAACCAAATACGAAAGGTTTGACGACTCATATTACCGATTGTGACATTTGTGCGATGTCCATGTCAGTACACTACCTATATATACAGGGTGTTTCTTCAATCTCTGCCACCCGATGTAACTCGGTATTTATCGATGTCACAAAAAAATGTTCCGAACAAAAGTTGTACGGTATCGAAGGGGCCATCAAATGCGGCAATGTTTTTTTTATTTCGACGAAAGCGTTGACGCACAATGCAGATCACCTTTCACTTATTTAAATAGAATGGTACATTTGTTTCAACTATCTTGTGGAGAACCTCAGGCTGTACAAAAAAGATTAGGGGGTCAAACTCGTTCAAGGTTATTCAAGGTTAGTGTCGATTATACAAATCTAAACAACTTCGACCACTACCAATATATGTGGTAGTCTTATAAACATTTGGTAGCGAAACATTTGGTAATGATTCGAACTGAAATTAGCTGAAATTATTTTTGGTATCGGTGAAAATCGGATTGATACCAAAGACATTTTCAAATTTATATTGATATGCTACTTAAAGATATCAAAGGTATGTTATTTTCCGTCTTTAAAATTGTCAATATTATACAGCATGTAACTTTGATTCGATTCGCTGTATGGGGATGAAACAATAATACATTTATTTGAAACTTGAAGTCTTTTCTTTAATATCTTTGAGACATTTTTTTATTGACATCTAACAAAGTTATGTCACAAAGTAAAGAAAAATAAAATTCTTTAGATTTTCTTCCTCTAGGTTTGACTAATACTTTTTCTAAGTCTTGTAAACAAAATTTATTGATTAATGGAATATTCTAATGTGGCAGCTCAAACAATTAGCTGGTTCTAATAATTTTTTTTTGGAAAATTGTTGCATGAGAGGGTATAAACTTTTCCTCGCTTAAAGGTACACTCTTACAGAATAGAAGACTTTTCAGAATAGAAGATTTTTCTTTGCATATACATCTATATTTAACAATTTATAATCGCGTAAAGGCAGGAAATATTGCTAGCATCGATCATTTGCACTACCCAGGAAACCTGATACAAAAAATTCAAAAAAATTCTTAATGTATATGAGTGTCACTATCGCCCGAACTAAAACTATTAAATAACAAAATGGTGTCGTTTTTTTGCAACAGTGTAAACAAACATGGATTTTTATCACAATTTAGACGAAAATATAAGTTAAAATGAATGTTTTTAATAATTCTAGGTTTTACATAATTTTGTGGGAATAAAGGAAAGATTTTCTATTTCATTTGTTACGGTGCTGTCCAAAACAGTTAAACTTGTCCTTAAATTGATCATCAGACTTCTTTTCAGAAGTAACTCCAAAACGCTTTTCTTACCTCTTCTGTCATTATATGTCAAGAAGTCCACATTTCAAACTTCAAGGTGGTTTTGTTATTGACTCGATGTGATATTTTTTCGCCGTGATGTCGATACAAGAGGTATCCGCGTGGCACACCTTGAGAATCATTGTTTTTCGTATGCATCAACAGTCTGTGTCCCATGCATGACTATGTCAATTTCCCTTTACCTATTAAAACAAATGTTTAATTAAAAAATCATGTGTAATCAACCTTTGGCACATGACTTTGCAGCATACCAATGAAAACAAATCACGCAAAGTATGTTACCATAAAGAAAGGACTTCAAGCTTTAAAATATTTTTTTCCCTCAATCAAATTTCTTATATTTGTTTGAGCAGTGTATGTATATGAAAGTCATTTACACATGAAGCATGTCCGTATGGTAGTTAAATGACGAACTACTGGATAGTCGTGTATAGTTTACACGGCCATTTCTCTCTGGTGACGGGAACTAACTCTCACACTTCGACCATGTTACAGGTGGAGCTTGGAAGATTGTCTCATTAAGGCCGTCTTCTAATCTAGAATTTTGAAAAAATCGATTTTTTTGCATATTTTCAATGTTTAGTATTTCAAGAATATACCCTCCAAAGGAAATTTGGAAATTCCAAATATTAACGGAGTTACAGCATAAAAGCTCAACCGATGAAAATCCACAACACATGTATTGCCCATCTGGTCCATCAAGCTGGTGTAAATGGCAGAAAGCAGCGGCTGAGGGTACAATAGATGACTTTGCTCATGAAAATCATCCTCGGAATGGTAAAATACTAAAGCCAATCTACGAAATTTGGCAGTACTAAAGCCAATCTACGAAAACTTGACTTCAGATAACTTGTTACATCGATGTTTGGGCGCAGAGACTCAAAATAATAATGAGTCATTGAACTCTCTCATATGGACATTTGCACCGAAACACATTCATGCGGGATTACGAACAATTGAAATTGCAAGTTATCTGGCTGTTTGAAGATGATGGACGTCCAGGGGATTGCGATCGGTCCCAAAAGTCACGCGTTCGCTCTCAGACGTAATGAACAGCGGATTCACTGCTATGAACTCCGAACTTCTCATCATCAAAAAAACATCAAAAGACTTATATTTTCAAGAAGAAAGAGTATTTTATGGACCAGGTATCGCCGATTAATGAAATTTAAGTATATATACCATTATATGACTCAGAGTGCCTGAAACTGTACTCGAATCTTTAAACGCGTTTTTCTCGAAACTACTTTTTTCGAGACACCTGATATAATATCTCAAGTTGTAATGAACCGATTTCCTTGAAATTTGTTGTGGAACTTCTCTATAGACCCCTCTATCGTCCCTACCAGATTTATCGCGAAATCTTGTTACTAATTATTTTAAAAAAATCAACAATCGTTGAAAAAACGGCAAAAAATGACCTTTTTTTTAAACAGCTGCCATCTTACGATTTTTGTTTTGCCTGAGGTAGGGGATATAATGACATGTTTACTAATTAAGAATCTATTTTTTTTCAGATTTAAGGGGGGTTGGAACCATGTCAATCAGGAGAATCTATTTCTTTTTCGACTCCCACTTTACCAGCCTGCATCTACCAGAATTATGGATTTTTTTTTGCCAATTTTGTTATACAATGTCAAAGGATGAATAAATATATAGTAAAAAGATAGATACGGAAATTTTTTTCTTTTTAATCGCATGTTGAAAAATCTCCAAATTTTGGCTTTCTAGACTAGAAAACGGCCTCAATGGCAAAAGGGATTCGAAGGCCACTATTTTACAGAGGAGACTCGCGATTCCCAGTTGTACGTTCCTATACTAGTTCTATACTACTAGTCTATATATAGAGTATTTCACGCCAAATCGGACAGTTGCCAGAATGTTTTTTTATTTTCTCAATTTTTTTTATATCTTTCAGTACCCATCGAAAAACTCTTCGTGATAAGTTTTGAGATTTTTTCGATTACCCGTTCAAATATATGGAATTGTCAACAAATCGCTCTTTTTTTTTGGCTTTTTTGCTTATAACTTCTTTAATTGTGGTCTAAATTGAATCCTTCTTTTTCAAACTTTCGTTTTTGAATACACTTAAAAAAAATAGAAAAAGTATTTGAGGTGTTTTTGAATGTGATTTTTAAGTTTTAAACTTTAAATCTTTTTTTTTTATGTGGGGGTATATTTTGAGTTTTTTGATATTTGTTTATATTAATCTTCTATCAATTTAACAACTTTTAAGCCTGGGTAAAGCATGGTCTTTTCATAATTACTATTTTTTCGAGATTTTTTTCGATTTTTGACAATTGGTAAAATTTGTTTGTGTTAATATATATTAAAACCATTTTTTATACCTATATAATCTTGTTCAACTATTATGAATATATTTTTACACTTTCTTGTTATTGACAGGAGTTAAAAATGAATAATAAACCTGTGAACACAGTTATGTTTGTACAATATTTCCATTATGTATTAAAAATCACGCGCAATGTTATAAGAACGTTACATGTTGCTTACATGTAAGTTGCTATTTCCGCCTCCTGAATTTCACAAGTAACGTAACTTTTGTTACATTACTGTTACATAACCGACTACATCAATAAATACGTATCAGTTATGAAACACTCAAGTAACCAGTAATGTATTAGCAATGAAAATAGTATATATTATAAAAATCTTTTTCGGGGATATAGTAGGTAGAAATCGACCTATAAATTACTTGATTAATTTAATTATGTATCAAACGTATTTTATATTATTTCTCCATTCGTTATACATGTCAGAATAATGAAGAAGTATTATATATGTAAAATACAACGAAATTTGGATAACAAAAATCACATACATTCTTTGGGTATAATTTGCTATCCTAATCACTAATGAAAATACGATAGAATTTTCTAAAATAAACTTAATTGTTTTTCTAAATATTAGTCTGAATAAATGAATAGGAAAATACTGAATAAGATCTATTAGAATAATATGCAATAATAATGAAATAAAATAATACAAACATCAGTCAGTATGCATCAAATATTATTTGCATGGCTCTTATCTCTTTGAAATCATTATTTTAATAGAAATATTATTTAATTTAACTCAATACAGATTTTCTTTTAGTAAAATTCATTTTCCTCAAGCAAGAAAATCAGTTCAATAAATAACATCGTTGTCATCAAATAAAATTGCGGTGATTCGAGAAAATACTTGTTTGGATTAATGTTTTAAATATATTAATCTTTTGTTTTGTAAAAAAAAGTTTATGTAACAGTTATGCAAATAAAACTGGCTTATATATATCAATCTTTTTATTCAATCATATTGTTATCAGTTTTTCAAAATAAGGGTTAAATCATAAAAGTTATATCACTTATATATAACTTGCATGTAACCAATGCAATATTGCACGAAGGAAGCCCTGTTATATTGTTAATATATAACATGGTGACCTCCACGTAATATAACATAAATGTAGCCATGTTATATAACTTACATATAACTTGGATGTAACTAATGTAATGTTGGGTGGAGGGAACATTGTTATATTTCTGATATATAACATAGCTGTAACTGAGTTATATAGCATAAGTCTAACAATGCAATATAACTAATATATAATATACATGTAACAAATGCAATATAACTAGTTACTCTCATGTTATATAACTGTCATATTACATAAAAGTAAACAATGTAATATAACTTGTAACTTCCATGTTACATAACTGTTATAAACTGTGTTCACTGGGAAGTCATCAGAAGTATGTTTATAAATAATAGTAATAAAAGTTGTTATTTAGTTGTTGATTTAGTTGTTATTACATATACGATCACTATTGGAACTAGAATATTCTTTAGCTCGTATGTTTTCGTTTTCCATCGGAATAACCGAGTGAAATTTTTATGCAAAATTTTGAAACTTACGAGAAGTCAATCACAGGGACACAAATTTCACTCGGTTATTCCGATGGAAAATTAACACATACGAACTAACGCATATTCTAGCTCTAATAATGAGCGAAAAATTCTGAAAGAGTGCGCAAGTAAATAACAATTGTGATGTGGTAAATAACAAATAAATAACAATTAACATTGTTACTATTATTTATAAACATACTTTTGATGACTTACGAGGGGTTAGTCACTCGAGAAATCAGTGAACCATTTCATCTGAAATCAGGCTAGGAATCACTAAAAATCGCGTGCAATCGCTCGTTATTGTATTGATTCGCAAGAAACCGATTCCTTTTGGAAATCGTTGTGCCCCGAATTTGCGAGTGACCAACCCCTCGATGAGTGATTATTAATTTTAAACGCCCGATTTTTACTTATGATAACTTATTATTAATTTTAAACAAACGATTTTCCAAAAAAGTCAAAATGTGCACTCACTTAAAAACAAAAAAGATTTAAAGTTTAAAACTTAAAAATAATTTTCAAAAACACCTCAAATAATTTTTTTATATTTTCTTTTTAAAAGTACATCCAAAAGCAAAAATTTTCAAAACAATATTCAATTTGGACTACTATTAAAGAAGTTATGAACAAATAGCCAAAATAAGAGCGAGTTTTTAAAAATTTGATATCTTTTGAACGGGTGATTTAAAAAATCTCAAACTTTACCACAACATTTTTTTCGATGGATACTGAAAAATATCAAAAAATTGAGCAAATAGAAAAAATCTGGGAACTGCACGATTTGGCGTGGAATGCCTCATATAGATTATATGTCTTACCATAATCATGAAACTGTAAACCGGGCCAGGGGCCAGAGGCAGGTCAAAAAAGAAACAAATGTACTAAAAATTGTTTATTTCAATTATAAATCAACGTAAAATATAAAGGAAACATATTATAAAGAATATTATGTAGATACCGTATATAGAAAGCATGCAGTAACAGAAGTTTGTACAGAAGAGAAGAGGCAACCGCCGATAGCTGACCTTTTATTTTTTATTTTTTGGGGATATGCTCCAGAAATGTCGACAACCAGCATACCAAACCCTATTCCCTGGCGCCCTTAGTTCCCCTAACTTAGAGCCAAATTTTGTTTTCCAGCCGAAGAGTAAAATTCTTATACGCTATGTATTTTGCCTCATATGGCAAGTCAAATTCTTATATGCAGAGTTCGCGATGAGTTTCATTACGTACGGGGCCAGGTAACACGGAAAAACAACCTGGACACATTACCAAACTACCCGGGACACCGGGACCAATGCTTGAGACCGGGACAGTCCCGGTTAAACCAGAACGTACGGTAAGTCTAATTTTATATATTCTTATCCAATCAGATATAATCAGATTATGTATATGCATATAAAATCTTTACTGATCAGCTCTCTATTTTTTCTTAATGATACTTCTTCTTTAAAGGAAATCAGACAATGATATTCCATCTACGGATACAGGATCACCAAAGAAACGTACGAACTTTTTTTATTTAAAAGAATAACTGCGATTTGTCAAATTCTATCCCAGCTTCCGTTTTTCAGCTTATAGTTTATTGTGTATGGGTCCAATTCGCTATAATTTAATGGACTAAAAACGGGAGCATATATTTCACGTGCATCTACTGTCTCTCCACCAGGTGACGTCCAACGATTCATTCTGCATACATACGCAAACGATTATGTGAACGATTTAAAAATTAGCAGAAAGAGGGAATTTGGACTATAATAAATACAATGGAAATATAGAAAAAAATTGGTAGTGGTTGTACAATGCTTAAATGTGGAAGACTCCGATGATTTTATCGTAATGAATTAATAATTTTCAACTAAAAAAATCGGCCATCAATATCCACTAATACTGAAAGAAGGAGGTTTATTCTGCAGTCCCGCTTTCTCTATATAATGAAGGTTTTACTGTATATCTATCCCATCATTCCCTTCAGCGAGTTCCGACCACTACGCGTAGTCTTCTCTTTGGATTTTGTTCTTTTCTCTTCCTCCTCGCCATTCGCTCACCGCAGTGGCGAACGTAGTTCACGACAGTTCTTCACCTGTTGCCGAAGCGTACCGACTCTAAGCGACCTCGCATATCACTCTAGGTCCTATATCTGGATAGTTATTAGTGTAAATTTGCCGGGGAAGTTACATCGCGTCCTGTGAAATAACCTCTTCATTACGGTGTTAATTCCAGGACACACGTACTTCAAAATTCGTTAAGTACGATAGAACAAAGAAAAGTAACGAAAGTTTGCAGCTAAATCGTTTTGAACAACCAATCGGATTTTAATGTTCCGAGTTTTACGATATTGTTATCCCTTTACTGGAAAGTCTTGTAGAACCAGTGCAGTCGCCACCCGTTCACGACCTTGATGCCAAAGGCTTCACCTGTTACTGAGGTGGATGTCGAAGGACCTATTGGAGGGGGGTGGAATGTTTCGAGAACTTCATACGGCTATACGATCTATCGTACCTACTGCATAACCGAGTAAGATGAGAGACATGATTATTTTTAAGAATACTATAGCATCCCTTATTTTTGAGATGGTGTGTGAATATATTTCGGTTTCGCTGCTATGGTGATCTCGTCTTTGGCAATTTCACATCTTTACGCACCTTTTGCAATTGATTTAACTCGCAATTTCACCAACAATCAGACTTTGAGTACCGTTAATTCGCCAATGCTAACTTTTGGAAATCTCAATATCGACACTTAGTGGCCGATATCTTTACGATTTCGTGCGTTCCAGTAAACCCAAAATGTAGAGTCGCGGAATCGATGACTGAACTGTAGATACTTTGGGACCTATTGTACGTAGTCGATCGTTTTCGGAATTCAATTATATCTGTATACGCCCATACGCCATTAACGCGTAAATGCATATATTCTGTATTGAAAACTGTTTTCATAAACTGTTCATTCACTTATCTGATATTGGTATCCGGAATACGCATGCACAATATGTATTCTCAATGCATCGGCAATCAATGTTAAAATACCAAATTGTGATACAGATCTCGTGGCCGAACTATAAAACTAAGGTTAAATGGTGATTAGATCGTATAACTAATAGCGGGCTTAAGATAGATATCAAATTCAATCTTACATTTAATCCCATGTCTCTTTCTTAGCGCTATCAATGCAGAACGACGATATGTAAGTTATCAAGTGCTCCGTGATCTTAGTATGTTGCGACCTTGATAGGAAAATTATTCTACTTTACCACCCTCTAGAAGAAAGTTTAGGATTTTTTCAGCGAAGTTTTATGTGCTTAGGCCAATCATAAGTTAAAACTTTGAAACGTCTAATATTTTATGTAAAATGCATCTTTTACGCTAGACCTTGATTTTTATTCGGTTCGTTCAAGTAATCCAAAAAACTGACATATTTATAACCATACGAGAAATCTCTATCGTCCTTATTATTGTGCATCCAGATACCGCGACCAGGTGTTACCGCGAGCCGGTGTAAAGTTTTCCATCACAAAAATATCAGGGTCCTCAGTTCTCCCCGAACCGAAACAAGCATCAAAAATACGTATTATATGATGGCCGATGGATCGTTACAAATCATTATTACTCGCTCAGACTGTAGTTAAATATTGTATTACATTCGAGATAATTATCCCTACTACTTCTGATTACCTAATGTTAGCTTTTGGCTTAAATATATATAGTTATGAAGGCAAAGTAGGGCGTATTTTTTTTTATCAAAACAGGCAAATATATGAGAACAGAGATAACGTCGGTATTAACTTACAGAATTAGCTATCCTCTGGAAGTATACAATTCACATTAATCAAAGATTGCTTCCTCATAATTTTATAGGCGTTATTTTCGCTATGAAATTAGTCCGTAGCTTCTGGGACGATCGGTAGTTTCTTTAATATGCCGGTCATACTTCTATATTCACTTTATAAATTCTAACAAAGGGACGGTTGTAAGTCAAAGATGACTTTAATCAAATCGTGTGCAGAGTATCGTTAATGTGCATATTACAGTTTTTAGCAAGAATATTCTATTATATGGGGTAATAACGATATTATGTGGAATCACCCAATTTCTATTTTCGTCGATAAAAAACGACTTCAACTCCATAGTCAGCTTGTTTACTATCGGCGAGCCTAACCGATGACTAAAATTTTATGGAAAAGACGCAAATGGAAATCAGCATAATTATTAGTGAAATTTTCCCGTTTTACCTTTTTGGCTAAATGATAAACGGTGTACATAGAAATTAGATTATAGTATTAACTATTCGCAGACATTGTTTTACAAAATCTTATCTTCACGTGACGTCTAAAACTTGTTGACCAAATTGCAATCCATTGGTTTTCAAAGATTCGCGCCGATTATAAACTGCATCTGTCCATTTGACTACTTGTAAAAATATTATTTTCCTGAAATCTTGATACAGTAGAGAAAAAAATGGCTTGCCACATCACAACTGAGTATGGGAGAAATTCGGGGAGCTAATAACTATTTAACTTTCATCGTTTGTTCAATGAATTCGCTCATTAATCGTTCGCACATGGATATGCATAATGAAGCACCAAAGCTTGTTATATTCGAATTTACAACTAATTGTAGATCTATTGTTAGCTCAAATTTAAGTTCACGATCAGATTTGATGGCATGACCGAAGTTTGATTTGAACCTCCTATTCGAACATTGAGGGTTACCTCATCCTAATTATGTGTGAGCAATTTAAAAAATTTATATATAAAATGAAAGAAAGACAAAAAAGAAATTTTACGCTTAAGATATTACCTTTTTAAATGATATTTTTTTCGTTACTCGGATGATGATACACATTAAAAATTCACTTTTGTAGAATATAAGGAATATTCGCAGATAACCTTTGAAGGAACTTCTTGAAAATTCAATATATCGTTCGTTGTACTCCACCATATTTCTTTATTTACATTTTATTGTTACGTTTTGTACATTTACTAACGTATTCATGCGAGTCTGTCATTTTGCCTCGCTGGAATCCAACATCGTTACCTACCATCACTAACAGTCATGGCCACTCGCATAAATTGTCATCGCGGACAAACCAGAATACTCGTGGATTCTTACCACAGCCACAGCTGCTCAGCAGCGCGTCTACCCCAACCCCTCTCCTCTTGCGCCTGCGTTTTTATTAATGCTGCTACTACTGACTGTTAAAAACAATGATCTCGTGCGTGCTTGCGAGCCGCGTTCTTCCATAAAATTGTGAAAGGTGCACGATGCCCGCTCGCTTTTCTTCCCCCTCCTTTTTTGCTTAAAAGGAGGTTCGACATATTACAGCGTCAAATTTTTTTCCTGAAAGTAGATATCTTTCTTGGTATGTAGTTCAAAATTCATCAAATTCTATGCAGTGAAAGTATGTTAAATAATTTTTTAAGTTAGTGCTTGAAACAATTTCAAGTCAGAATCCGACAGAAATTTACAAGTTTTCCGAACTTACTATTCTTCTACAGAAAAATATGTACACATACATACATATATATAAACATAATTTATAATAAGTATATAAATAACCATACACACTGGGATAAATAATGTATTAATTATAACTAAAAAAAGCATTATTGAATATTGAACATTTTTCGACGATTTTTTTTAGATTTGTTCAGAAAGACTTTATTGATAATTCTATACAGGGTTTTAGAGAAGAAAATCAGATAAGGGCTTCTTTGCTGTAAATTGAAATTTCTTGAAAACTATTCAACATTTTTCGACGCAGTTTTTTTTCAGTTTTGTTTAGAAAGACGTTATTGATAATTCTGTGTAGGGTTTTAGAGGATATTCGAAATAGAAAAATTTTGGAAGATTTTGAGAAAATGTCGAATCTCCTTAATACACATTCTTTGAGTATTAAACTAATCGCAAGCATTCGGAAAATTGCAACGCGCTTTTCACCCTTCCAAGTGACTATATGGAAAACGCTTTATTGCATTTTGAAACGAAATAAAAATAAATTAACATTGTTGCGCACTAAAATCGGACACCGAATTTTTCTTAATGTTCGTTTTCCACAAGGCTTTTGGTAAACAGATAGGTTCATCAATTCATAGACGAAAACCTCCGATCGTTTTAAAGTAGTCCTATCGAAATGCGTAGTCCATAAGATTTGCACGAAAATTTTATATTTATTATATATAATTTTATATGTCTTTCATATTAGTATATTTATTCATTCTGTAAAATTTCAATGTTGCTTATCGACCTAATTACAGAGCAAAAAATTATAGAAAATGTGAATTTTTCTATACAAACTATTTTGGTACATGGGAAAATCCAGCTTCCGGTTACTTCAAAGCAACGTATATTATTTAATATCCATAATATTTTTATAAAAATTGAATCTTTCATTTGTTAAACCCATATCAATCGGAGGAATAGAGAAAAGACAGCGGTTATCGACCGATTTTAAAAGATATTTTCAATTCAATACGAGCATCCGTCTCACGACTTGAAAGTCATGGCGGCGGGATCCTACGGTTAACCAACGTGGCAACATCGCATTAACTGATGATGCCCGAATGCGTTCCGAGTATCCCTGAGTACTCGAACCTAATCAATCCGTCTTTTTTGTGTTTTAACAATTATTAAACTTTATTGTAGATAAATTATCGTATGATCACTACAATTAGAATTTGAGAGGTTAAGCGGGAGGAAGAGCGGGAAATTCAAATTCTTACAGAATAAAGTTTCACAAAATATTATGAAATATTTTTGACAAAAATACCATTTATTTATTAATAACGAATACGATTTTACAGTCGTTCATTATTATTATTATTGCCACAGTTCTCATCATTTATTACAGCTTTTAATTCTGTAATTAACTTTTCAATAATTTTTGTGTTTTTATTAATGCCCTTCGCACCATCTTTCTCAAATATTAACTGTAATATTTCGAAAGAAATGCCTGATTTTGCGAGTTTTGTGATTGTGTTTACACTAACACCACTTCGCAAACAATTGAGCGTTTCTTTTCGACACATAACTTCAATTCTTGTTATTTGTTCATCGACAACTCGTTGAAAACTTTTGACACTTTTTTTAAATTCTTGGATAACTCCTACTTTTGATACTAATTGTTTCAAAATTTGCACATCCTAAACAGCGTTGTGCAGGTTTTCAAATACTCCCGGATAAAGGAAAGTTTGGGCTAGTGCGGCCAAAAAAAACTTTCTTTATTTTTGTTTCTTTCTGCCAGGTGATTTCTGGAAATTGGCAGAGTATCGGAAAATTCTGTCAACACCGAACTTAATGGTTTGAGAAGATGAACTTTCTCTGCATTTTTCAAAATGATAGGAGCATCAAACCTACAAAATAAAAATAACATATAAAACTTCATTTTTCTTTCTTTGCATCAATTAAATTTTGTGCACACAACAAATTTACATACCTGCTGCCATTGTGGGCAACCAAAATCACGCCATAGCCCATTGCAACACTCTTCAGAAAATGTACCAATTTCATGAATCCTTCTTCTTGTGATGTTATTTCAACAGGAATGTCGTTCCATGTCAAGATCCCAGCATTTATTTTTAATTTATTCACATCACTTGCTACGCAGTGATAAGCTGTGTTGGCATCGTATACACGGAAAATTCTTTTTTCTCATGTACCGCCGCGATCTAGACAGACAAAAGAATAGTTTATCAAGCTGTACCTTCAAAAGTTAGTTGTTGTTAAAGTAGTAGCTGAACAAGAACATAAAAGTTTACCTGAACAATATCCCACGAATTAGATCTTTCGGTAGTTTCGATATAAAAAAAAACTATTTGGCATTTTTGAAAACTAGCGTCATCTAAAAAATATGACAAAATAATTTCAATTCATCGTTCTGCATTAAAAAAAATGTTATTATTTAAAAAAATACCTTTCGAGAATTCATCAGAGATCAGACAAACATCCCCGAGGCTACAATCCGCCATATACGTGATGCCTTCTTTATTTGTGAGGGACGTGTTTTTGCACTTCTTTTCATTTTTCTTTTACATTTCATACATCGAACGATTTAAATATGCGCAAGACCAAATTGTTTTTCGCTTTCTCGGTTTAGGATTCTGTGGTTTAAACATATATTTCGCAGCCGTATAGTCCCGTAAATGAAGAACCAATATATGTACATACAATATGGCATATGCTCCTCTTCTTACGATACACTGCAGGGAATGCAATATACCATGCAATAGAAATACAAGTTCTCAACAAAATTATAAGATGTACCAATCAGCCAACGTAGAATACTGTATGAAATACTTCGAAAAATATTAATTTGATGAACCTTATGCAAAATGAAGCCAATTGGACATGCAACTTCTGCTTACTTGAATGGAATGATGTATAAAGAAATGGGAGACTTGATCTATTAAACGGGCTCGTTGTAGGCGGGCGAAGTTCGGTCCAAATTGTATGTACAGCTTCATTCGAAGAAATTACAATATATAGTTACTCGCAAGTCTACAAAATTACCACACCATATAGAAAGAAATAACAAAAATTAGAGAGTGGGAGATATAAGTCCCGCTCGTGACGTCGCGCCCGCTGCTACCTCATATGCTTTCGAGTAAATAAGATTGTTGTTTAATTGAAATAGGGATTGGTATTTGATCTCTTATTCAGGACGAATCGTAATCTCTTCGAACGAAGCTGTACATATAACTTCGATAGAACTTCACCCGGCGCCAGGCTGGTTTGATCGATCAATCATATTTCCCACCTCGTCCTAGAGATAACAAATATGTAGTTATGTAGAGCAACCAATGTCTGTGATGGAAGGAACCGTTGGTTTTTAATCAATATTTTTTATATGCTATGCAAATGTGACTGAACATAGAGCAAATAAAAATAACCTAAACCACTAAACGCGAATAGGTAAATGCCTTTTTTTTTATACAAAAGTATGAAAGGTAGCATTTGCAAACCTAACTGTCGGTACTTGAAATGGCCGATTATAATATTTTGCAAAAACTTTTAATCTTCTTGGCCAGCCTACTGTTATTCTAATCGTACCCATTCCACTCTTTTCCATAACTCCTTTAATCCATCTACCAGCTGTTTGAGCCCCTATTTTTTTCATTATTATTTGTGGTTCTCATAACGATCTTTTTATTTGATTAACTTCAATGGAAGCAAATGTGTGTACTCTATGAACTGTCGATAAAGCCAAAAGTATCATCATTTTATCTGTCAGATCCACTAATGGCAAACCCTATACTGGACAACGTTTTATTAACAATAAGTAATCTGGCACGATCGGAATGTACCAAATATCTACATATGGATACCGGTATGAAAGGTATCAGGTACAGACTCCTTTAAGGAAACGTGGAATAATGTGTATGTCACCAATCTGTTCTGCTGAAATTAACGATTTGGTTGAAAGAAAACAGTTCAAAAACCTATACGGGGCTTCTTATTTATATTTGGAAGCTAGTCCAAAATGATTCCCCTAAGGGAAACCAGGTGTAAAACGAGTGTATGCTGCTTATTTTTAAACTTAAAATATTGGAGGGGTAGATATTCGATAGATCTACAAATTTAGTAAGCCTTGAATCACATAAGCCATTACAAATAATTTTTATTAATGTTTTCGTGACAGTCCACTAAAGTAATTTTTATTAATGTTTTCGTGACAGTCCACTTCTATACCCAATGAGGCCTTGCTTGCTATTAATTCAGAAGAAGAATTAGAAAAACTTGTATTTACCGAAGGCACTGCTATTGAAAATAATCAAGTAGAGACTACTGAAGGTGATCAAATAGTATTCATTGAAAATGAAACAGGTCAAAGAGAATCTATTGAAAATGATCAAGTAGAGTCCACCAGAACAAAATATGTGGAGTCCGCCAACAATGATATACGTTTATGTTCGCCACCTATTACCTTATATGTTGAGTACGAAGAAACTTTGAATTTAAATTCAATATCTGAAGACGAAATGCTTCATCAGAACAAAACGTGAAGCACAAGAAAGAACATGTTATGCTCTTAGGAAATCGGCTTTAAATAATTTGCAGAAACAAGCCAATAAAATGTTGGATGCGTCCAACGCTAAATACCCCGTAGCTAATGTTGGCGACACAGTGAGGGTCCGCGTTTCAAATGTTGATCGAGCTCGTAGTGATAGAAGAAATATACTTGCGACTGTAATTGAAATCACACCCGCGAGTCTTTATAAATTGGGAACAAAACATGGTATTTTGCATCAACTTTATTCAAGAAATCAGTTCATAGTGTGCAAGGACAGATTTATTTCGCTTGCAGATGTTCCGGAGAGAGAGAGTGTAAGATTGTAGTCGAAATGTGGCGGACAAGGATACAGTCGTTGTACTTGCCAAGGTGGTTGTAAGTCGAACAAATGAATCTATCGCAAAGACAAGAAGCTATGCAACTCAAAGTGCCATCAAAGCGGCAATTGTTATAACAAATAATTATGACATTTATTTTGTGTCAATCCTCAATTGTTTAAGTCTTCCTCTAAATTACAAACGTGATTATTAACATTGGCTATGGCGCAGTTCGTTTTAAGTTTAAAGATTATACTTCTATGAGTCCTAACATCTATAAAAAGAAAAGAAGTTTTATATCTTTTGTGATTATAGCTTTGTTTTTTGTTATCTGTAGAATTTTTTAAGTTTAATTTAATTTCATTGTAACCAAAGTTTTAACAACAGTTTAACTTTTAAGTTTAAAAGTTTAACTAGGATTTAGGCTGCTAAGAACTTGAGGTTTTAAAACCTGTTCCTAATAAGTATAAATTATGAGTTTGATTATTGATATGGTAAAGTCTACTTAATTTGAGTTTTTATTATCATAGTTCAGCAGAGTATACGAGAGGATAAAGCTGTACCTATCTGCGATGTATGGATAATGTTGAATTCGAATTTAAATAAGATGTATAAACCGATGGGAAATTTAACGATTGATGAGCAGCTTAATCCTTATCGCGGACACACCAAGTTCACACAATATATTCCCTCTCAGCCGGCTAAATACGACATAAAACGGTGGATTTTCGATGCAGAAAATTCATATCCTTTATCGGAAATTATATATATGGTTAAAACTGGCAACGTTCATGAACAAAATCAAGGAAAGAGAGTTGTGAAAGAACTTGCAGCTCCATTCAAAGGAAGCGGCCGAAATATTACGATGGATAATTTTTTCACTGCTCTTCCTACCGCTAAACACTTATTAACCTTGAAATTGGCAATTACCGGTATTTTGAGGGAAAAAACCATACATTCGCAAAGAAATAGCTGCCAATAAATCTAGAGCAGAATTTTCTTCTCACTTTGGTTGTCACGAACGCGACATCGCATTTTGCTCTTACGTCCCAAAAAAACAAAGCTGTGATATTATTTTCTACAGTACATTGCGATACTGCTGTCAACGACGGTGCAAAGAAAAAACCGCATATGATCGAATGTTACAATAAATCTAAGATTGGCGTCGACATGATGGGCCAAATGGTAACGCGATACACCACGCATAGGCGCACTCAGAGGTGGCCTCTTGCATTTTTTCAACATCGTTGATGTCGCTGCTGTTGCAGCAAACATTATTTATTATAAAAATAACAGTAGGTATGCTCAAGAGAAAAACGAATGAGCGTCGTACTTTCTTGAGCCAATTAAGCGAAGAACTTGCGAAACCGGTGATTGAGGATCGCTCTTTGAACATTCAAATCACGCGACATCACTCGGCGAGACTCGCGATCAAAAGCATGATAGAATCCTCAACCTCTGCTTCTACTTCTGCCATTAGAGAAACTGAAACTCCCGATAGGTCTGGGCGAAAAGCAGTTATCGGCTCATGCCATATTTGTTATATGTTAACCATTAAAAGGCGCTGAAAAAACTCGCAAAAGTTGCAAAAATTTCGAGAAACCTGTGTGCAATGAGCCCACAAATTGTTATTGTATTCGTACCATAAATTATTGTATTTGCTTATTTATAAACCTATAAAACTCCAATAAAATAATTATTAACATGAACTTTGATTTACAGGTGAATACATCAAATTTATCTCTAGTGAGGACCCGGGTACCCTGATTGCGACTACCCGTACTTCGAGGTCATTTTACTGAAGCAAAAAATTTTTTTTCAAAATCTAGTGATGTCAATCTCTTCGTAAAGATTTACACTTCCTAGATCCGGAGGCTTAGGTCGAAAAACATTTTTGAAAAAATTACGAGCAAAAATGTGTTGAAGTGGGTACCCAGGTACCCAGGTACCCGGTCGCGCACATAAGGGTTAAAGTAAAATTAAGCCGGCCGGTAAGATGGGCTGATGTACCTCTTCTGAATAGATACACTCGGTGTCGGCGGAACGAATAAAGATAAATAGAAAGTTCCTAAACAGAAATTCTAAGAAAGAGTAATTGTTTTGTTTACAGCTCCTGAACAGAAGACTTGCAATATTGTTGGTACAGCATTCACCAACTTTGGCCCGAGCAGCGAGCTACGCAGTGAGAAGTGCCGTTTCGATTTATGTGACAGCAGTGGCTGCAGACTACGCGCTAGTGGATTGTAGCATTTTACACGCATTTATACGTAGTGAAGTTTTTGTAATTTTTTCTAAACCCCTATTAAAGTACCTCTCGGGGTGGGTGCCCCCCTGCCCCCACCCATGCTACGTCGCTGATCTTTGTGCCACATAACGCTCAAATCCGTTTACCCGTTATAGCGTGATTGAGTAACAAACATCCAAACATACTTTCGCATTTATAAATTAACTCTTTCACTGGGGCGCGCCCTGGGCCGAATCCATCACTACAGATAGTGGACTATTCGTATCTCAGGTCGCTGCGACAAGTCGCGGTGACCCGACTGCCGCCGTCACTCACTAGTGACCAAAACAGTACCCGGAGATTTTATAGCATTCTTAAGGTTTTTTAAAGATAATAACTGCATTTAAATTAACAATGTTTATTTTCATTTGTTTTAAGTAGCATCTTAAACTATTTAAATTTACTGAACGGATGGACCTGCAGCGCGTGTATATACGCCCGCCGCAGTGAAAGGGTTAATTAATTATAGGGTAGGATGTTCTTTTCGCTACATATATGACATCGCAGCCAACTTTCTGTGGGTACAAAAATATCCACCCTTTGACTGCTCAAAGGTCGCCTCGCCTCCCCCCTGATCTCTGGAAAGATCGCTCAAGATCCTAATTTTCTACTGACTATACTATATATCCATAAATCATTAAGATCTAGGTAAAGTTGAAAGCTGGTGAATACACGACGTTCATCTTTATGTACCCATCTGCAGAACTCATCGGTTCTACGATATGGTTCTAAGCGCGCTGTTAAAAAAATGTAATATTTAGAGTTAAAATCGAAAAGTGTCAAGAGTTGGTAACTCCACCACCGTTGGCGTGATACTAATGCCAATGGGGTAAGAGTTGCCCGTTTCTTGACGCCGGATACAGCTCATTTACCTCGAATAGACTATACGTATAACCCACCATACTTTATTATATACACTGGCAACTACCTGCACACAGAAAATACCTAGGTAGTTAGTGTCAATATAAGCAGAACATTTTTTCAGATTATCGAGCCATGAAAAATTCCCAGATATTAATTCACAAAGTTTAAAAGTGAGAACAGTGCCGGCGAGTCTCATGTGGTTGAATGATAAAAAAAATACTTTATTTTACCGTGTTGATTCGGCATTCATTTGTTAATAATAACTTGCCAAGGTCCGCAAAAACAGAATTGTGGAAAAAAGTCCTGAGCTTAAGCTTAAACTTTCAAACTCTGCGAATTAACGTCTCCATCAATTTTGATTGCAGGACAATTTAAAACTTATTACATAGACATACAATGTAATACAACTTGTAACTTCCATATTATATAACTGTTATAAACTGTGTTCACTGGGTCGTGATCCACTTTGTAGAGGTGCTGGAGAAGGTGTTGATTCTATCGAAAGATTGCCATCTTTTCATTCTGTCTGACTTCTGCATGGTTTGCAGAGACGAATATGGAACGTGAAGAGTTTTTGGAGTCGTCAAAAAAACATTATCATCAGCAAATAAAGTAGTCGCCATTGGTGATAGCTTGCTATTGTTATTTGAAACAGATATGAACGGTTCCGATTCAGTAATTTAATTCGTCTCGGTATCAGACGCCAACTTGGGATATTTCGACCCGTTAATATACAATCTGAAATGAAAGATCATCTAATGTTAAATAGAATAAAACTAGACATCTCCGGTTGATAAGTTAACATACTACCTTGCGTACCTCCAAAGCGATGTAGCCTGCCGGAAAAATTCAAATACAACGTACATCTTTCCCTTATTAGCAACTAATTATTTCACTTACGAAACTACCATATATCTAACAAAGGAAAGCTCAGACATTAGAATTTTTTCTTTTATATTTATACAGGTTAAGGTGGTCTTCCTGTAGATCAGCGAAAAAGGAGCGGAACACCTCATCAAAGCTGGCAAAATAAAAATTTCCTGGATTATTTGCAGGATACGGCGGAAAGTCATAGTGACACGATGCTATGCCTACTTCGGATACGATCACCACCAAGCAAGCTGCAAGAGACCCAGCAGAAACACCCAGGACCTGTGCACCCAATGTGGCATGGAAGGCCATATTAAAATGGAGTGCAAAAACGAGCCAAAGTGCTTCATGTGCAAAGAACGTGGCGTGGCCACAGAGAAACTTAAGCATGTACCTGGCACGGGTAACTGTCAGGCTTACCGGCGCGCAGTGACAGAAACACAGAACGCAAACCAACTGTGAAGATCCTCCAGGGAAATCCTCACAGAAGTCAGACGGCAGGTAATCTCCTAGAGCAACTCCGACTAGAAAAGGGAACCGACTTGCTGATCCTGAGCGAACCATATCGGAACCGAGACGGGCCAGGATGGTACGCCAACCACCTGGGCACGGCGGCCATCTGGATAGCGAATCCACCCAACCTCCACGTCGCAACACAAGAAAGGGGGCGAGAATTTGTATGAGTGGAGTACGATACGGTTACGATAGTAAGCAGCTACTTCATCCCGAATGAAAGTGTCTACGGGTTCAGGAACAAGATCGACGAACTAGAGGACGCCATAATACAGCGAGGAGGGAACTTCATCGTTGCCGGCGACTTTAATGCCAAGGCTGTAGAATGGGGGATGCTAACGACGGACACGAGAGGGAGGTATGTCCTCGACATGGCAGCCAGAAGGGGACTAACGGTAGCCAATATTGGCAGCACGACGACTTTCAGGAGACCCGGCTACAACGAGACGATCCCGGACATCACCCTCCTATCCGAACAGGCGGCGGCAGACGTCACGGAATGGACAGTTATGAAAGACTGCACGAGCAGCGACCACCAATATATAACCTACAAAATACAAAAAAAAGAAAGGTAAAACCCAGGGTATCAGCACTCCAGGACAAAAACCTGGCTGGAATACCGCTAAAATAAACGAGGAGCTCCTACAACTTACCATCGACCGAGGGATGAAAGCAGTGCTCCAGAAATCTGGCCCCCCTGAAAGTATCGTCAACGCGACACTAAGGCTCATGCACAAGGCTTGTGAGGCATCCATGCCGAGGAAACCCAAGCGCCGAGGAACAAGAAGAAAGTACTTGTGGAACGAACAAATCGCAGAACTTAAAAGAACGTGACTACGACTGCGACGGGCTGTCACTCGAGCCAGGTAGAAGAGAAGAGGCGAAGCAGCCGCGAAGACCGAGGCGTTTAACCAGGCCAAAAGAAACCTCAAGAAGGCGATTGCGAAGAGGAAACGAGAAAAATGAGAAAGGCTTAGACGGGAAGTAGATAAAGATCCTTGGAGGCTTGGATACAAGGTGGATAGAAACCCATCGTGAATGTGCTATTCCCCTCACATCCCGTGCGGGAAACAGCAACATACGCCTCACTACAAGAAAATGGTGTACCTTTGACGGAAGAAGAGCTCCAGGATGCAGTAAGCTCCCTCCAAAACAAGAGAGCCCCGGGACCAGATAGCATCCCTTCAGAAGCGCTACACGTGATTGCAAAGTTGTATCCAAAACTGCTCCTGAATATGTATAACTGCGGGGTCAAGAACGGAGACTTCCCGAAGAAATGGAAGGTTCAAAGGCTGGTGCTGATCAGTAAAGGCAAGGGTGACCTGGGCTCCCCCTCATCGCACAGAGCTCTGTGTCTGCTGGACATAACAGGAAAACTGCTGGAACGCCCCATAAACTGTACGCCAGGGAGGAGATCTATCGGAGAGACAATATGGATTTAGGAAAGTCCTATCCACCGTTGACGCAGTAAATGAAGTAGCCAAAGTCGTCGAAGCCCCACAGCAGGGAAACCACTGCTCCCGGCGAATAACTCTACTTGCAACACTACACGTCCGAAACGCCTTCAATTCGGCAAGGTAGAAAGACATACTGACGGCCCTCGAGGATAAATTTAGGACAGTGGACTACCTTCTCCGGATGATCCAAAGTTATGTCCGAGATCGGAAACTCATGTACGAAACAACAGATGGCCTGCATACAAAAACATTACGGATGGCGCAGCCCAGGGATCCATTCTCGGCCCAGATCTGTGGAATCTGCTGTACGACGGCATCCTGCGCACCGAGATGCTTGAGGACAGTTTCCTAGTGTGATACGCGGATGATATAGCTGTGTTAATTTCCGCAAGGAACACCAAAGAAGCGCAAACCAAGCTGAACCAGGCAATGAGACGAATCATCCAGTGGCTCCGGGAACACGGACCAACAATAAGTGGTAATTGTTGGCAGACCAACTACCATTATTGAGTACGATCTCATTTCCTCGACAATTTTTTATTTGGAACCCAATGAAAATAGAACTTCACGGAATCTGCGGCGCTTTCATTTACGGATACGGGGCTTGTCTTTTCATTCGATCAATTGATTCTCAAGGTAGAATTATGATAAAACTGGTCTGCAGTAAATCTAGGGTCGCCCCTTTAAATGGAAACACAATTCCCCATTTGGAACTTTGCGCCGCGTTCCTTCTTAAGAAACTCTATGTAGAAGCTAGAAAACAATTCGATTTTTCAATAGATAAGGTGACGTTACGGTCAGACTCAACTATTGTTCTTTGTTGGCTAAAAACGGCCCCTCATCTTTTAAGAACCCTTCAATCTAACAGAGTCTAAGATATTCAATTCTTAACAGATCAGGTCACATGGCAGTACGCCAAATCAAAATGTAGCAGATTCCCTATCCAGAGGGCAATAACCATCCGAGTTCGGCCACAATTCGCTGTATACGACCGGTCTCAGTTGATTAGTTCTTCCTGAAAACGAATGGGCTCACTCGGTCGGCTCATCTCCAATTGAAGTACTGGGGTTAAAAAAGGATATTTGTCTGGTTACAAATCTTTCCATGCAGTGACATTTGTTGACGGTTCTCACGCTTTGAACGTTTCGTTAGAGTCGTCGCGTATATCTTGCGTTGACAAAATAAAAAATCTACAGGCCAACGTTCTTGGTTGTTTCCTGAAATCTCAGGTAAAGAGATTCGAATGTGCAAAATAATCGAGCTAATGCCACCCGTCTGTTAAAAAATCAAAGCCACGGAACGTCATATTTTGCTAATGATTCAAAGCGAAAGATTTCCGATGCAGCTTCGTCATTTATTGAGGGCGTCAGGCAAGTCAGATCGCGTTCGAAAGAGCACTCGTTTCGATAATCTGCATCCTTTTATAGATGACTAGGGTTTCTTCTGTATAGGCGGTCGTTTAAAAATTCCGAATTACCGCACGATCAAAAACATCACCTGCTATTGCCCAGTAAACATCTGATCACTGATATGATCACCCGACAAACTCATTAATCGAACTTACACGCGGGAATTTAGTCTACTCTTTATGATATTCAAACAAGATTTTGGATCTTAAATGGAAAAGATCAAGTTAGAAGGGTCATTCGTCATTGTGTAGCGTCTTCGTCAAAGGTCTTGCATGCTCAGATGGTCGATTTACCCAAAGCACGAGTCAAGGAATCGCCTGTTTTTTGTCACGCAGGGGTCGATTTTTTCGGTCCGATTATTATCAAAGAAAAGAAATATCGCAACAAGGTATTCCTCAAAACTTATGGTTGTGTGTTCGTGTGAATGGTTTCAAAAGTTGTTCACATCGAACTGGCAACTGATCTCTCTTTCGAAGATTTTTTGGCGGCATTTCGTAGATTTATAAGTCGCAGAAGAGTACCTGAACACGTCTTTTCTGACAACGGTGCCAATTTTGCAGGGTCAAATAAAGAACTTCGAGAAATTTATAATCTCTTCAACACCCTAGAGTTTAGAAATAGAGTGGTATTTCCATCCACACCTATCTCCACATTTCGGAGGAATTTGGAAAGCAGCCGTAAAAAGTTTTAAACATCATTTAAAGCGTAGTTTCAAAAACCACAATCTTACTTATGAATAACTCTACACTCTTGTAATTGAAATAGAAGCGATTTTGAATTCGCGATGTCTATATACTCTTTCGGTCGATTTCAATGATCCTCTAGCGATAACACCAGCTTATGTACTGATAGGGCGTCCGTTCAATGTCTTACCTGAAAAATCCTTTCATTTTATTCCAGATAATCGGGTATCTGTGTACAATGTCATTACTAAGGCCGCACAAGACTTTTGGAATAAATAGCACAAGCAATACCTTCACGAACTTCAAATACGTGAGAAATGACATGAAGGTGCCTGCGAGTCGCAGCCAGATACTGTAGTGATTCTCATGGACGACGTCACAACCTGTTCTCGATGGCTGCTGGCTGTGATCATCGAGGTGCTCCCTGGGAGCGACGGTATAGCAAGAGTTCCTTCACTCAAGACAGGGAGACTAGAGTAAAGGAGTGCGAACGCTTATGGCGAAATCGTCCCAAACATGACCGAAAAAACGAGGAAAGATGTTAGTTCGAATTGAGCCACGATGAGCGCTCTCGTCGCTAAGAGCTAACTGTGAAGTGTGGCATTGGTGGATGAAATGAAGTGAGCGGGATGTAAACCCCGGCGAAATATGACATCTGTCATTTGACCGAGCACGCAAACAATTTTTTGTCGAGTGTTTTATGAAATTTAAGGTTGAAAGGCGACGAAAAAACAAAAAAAAGTGCAGTGAAAGTTATAGTATAACAAGCAGATAAGAAGAAAGTTTGTTGCTATAATTCGTGGATTAAATGTTAATTGAATTGGAGTTGTGATGCTATGTGGCGTGTATTTTTCACGCTCGGAACCGACTCGAATTTCGAGCAAGAAATAACGAATCGTCAAACTCGTTTCTTCAGGTATTATAATAATCAATATTATTATCAATTATTATTGAAGTGAATACTTCTTCTGCGACAACGGACAAGGGCAGTCGAATTTTGAAAAATGTTTGCTATTCATCGATTAATCAGCATACTTATTCTAATGAATCTGACAAGTCGCAGCTGCAGAAGACGAATCAATTGCCAGTGGTACAAGCGAAAGATGACAAATGTACAACTATAGTTACAATGCAGCTGAAACTTTTGTAAACTTATCCGTTGCCCCCATCTTCGAAGAATAACGAAGTTATAAAGGGTTTTCGAGCAACGTTCATGGTTACACTCGGGGTAAGTTGAATTTATCAATTTACCACCCTCAATATACAATAATATAAATAAAGAAACAAATTGTTTATTTTGTAATTTTTCATTCAATTGTACTCATAGTTCTTTAACACTGGGGTTCTTGGGAATAAGATGCCTCCGGCGCAACTCCACGAACTCGTACATCAGATAATGACACTGCTTGCCGCGAACAATTTGAAGCCTCTGGTTCACCGCGATGCATTTTTCACAATGCAAGGAGCTGATTATGAAATATCTCTGGAAAATTGTCAAGACCATTTCTATTTTTCTGGGCTGGCAATCTCGATCACGATGCAATCCTCTATGAGGTTCATCATTTGTTCAAGGTGACAACGATTAAACTGATAGAGAAACAGCACTCGAGTCCATTTGAGAATGTTCGTTTATTTGACTTGCAGTTTTCTTCACGAGATTTCAAGAAACAAAACAAAATAAGAAATAACGATATCGCTTTTCAAATTATATAGTTCTTTTAATCGTGTTCTCTTTGTGTATTGTATTATTTAAAAAAAAAAATAAATATGTAGCCACTAAAAGAAGCATAAATAAACAAGCAAACAAACAAGTTCGTAGAGCGATATATTGAATACGCAAGCCGTTGATAATAATTATTACATTATGAAATTGATTGTATCTCAAATTTCGCCTTCCGAGCTCATACAAAAGCATGCGCGCTGGGCTTGTAATAAACGAACAAACAAAATATCGGTGATCCCGAAATTAGCGTATATTCTTTATTTATCGTAAGGTCTTTTTTTTGCGAGAGCGTTGGTCCGTTCTTCAATTGTCGTTTACTTGAGCTGTGCAATGAGTCAAATTTCACCAGATATTGTTCGAAATGCTATTCTATAGTAATGTATACAAAAAAAGAAAATATTCAGACTTTCAGTAACAAAACTTTCAGCATACAAAACTTTCAGTAACTAACATATTTTTTTACTTTTATAAAAATTTGTCTACAATTTATGAAATAAAAATTTGAACAAAAGCATCGCAATATCACTTATCAATACTATAAGCTGCGTTAATCGGACAAAATGTACTACAAATGGCAGATCAACGATTCAAAATCACCGCGACTGACGGTCCCCAGCAGAAGTGGCGCCGCCAGGCGGTGGCAATTATCGAATCTTTCGTCGCTTTTTCCGACCATTTTTCTAACATTGCGTTCGCACTTCTTTACTCTAGTCTCCCTGACTCAAGACTTCAACTGGCGTATATAAACGCACCATTACTCATCTTTGTATTCTTCCTGTCATTTGAGCGATGAACTCTATACCTATTGTACTTACAAGTTAAAGGTTTCCGCATTGTGGTCGGTTAGCTGAATACGTGTGATAAGTGATTCTAATCAAAGGAGCAGTGCCTCCAAAGGAAACTGTGTTCATGTACTTGTTTAGTCGTCCAATTGTCAAGTAACCAAAGAGTCTGGTTAGAGTTAAGCCACCTGTTTCGGCGACGCCGAAAGTTCAAATATTACCGTGCGACGCTACCAGTGCTATCGACCAGGAAGAAGCTTCGATCGAGGCCAGCGCCGCTCCCCCCTCTAGGTCGCTCGGTCGCTCGTCTCGTGGCTCGCCGGAAGCCGGAACCGGCCTCGCGACCATTGTTTTTTGAACTGCGCTAGCCTTTGTGCGACATCCCAGTTTTTGATTCTATTTTTTTTGTGCGTTGACCGGCTACCCCGCTGTATCTAGACCGACGCTAACTGCTTGACTATCGCATCTAACGCTTTTGACATTCGTTTATTTAGACCTGCACTGTGTGCCTAAGTGGTTAGCCTTCACTAAGGTGAATCTCTCTTATAAAAAGTGACTGATCGAAACGATCTAATAAAAAAGGACCAACCTTCGTTATGAACATAATTGTGTTCGCTTACAGTTTTTTTGTGTCGCTCTCCTCATCCGCAATCCAGATCCTCGCTCGAACATCACCGTTTCTAAATATGTTCCGTGATACGCTTATTGGGTCATAACTTAAATTTAAGCAGGGCATTTGATAATTGTTAATTCATGTAAGTGCATTGGTTTTGATATATCAGTTTGCTTTATAACATTCCGTTGGAACGTATTTCCGCAACTGGTGCCGGAAGTATGTTACGTCATGACATATATATTTTGTGTCGACGATTGTGTGCGTGGACGACGGAAGTGCAGGGCGGGTTCGTATGGTCGCGGCGGGCGGTGACAGCGCTGATCACGCTCGCATTTCCCGCTTAATCATATGACTACGCGATGATAAGGGGGGGGGGAGCCTTTTAATCGGAGAGAAGGGTTAGAGTCTCGGGTTTTGGCGGGCAGAGAAAAAAAGGTTCTCAGTTCTTCCTTGGACTTCCCACGGTAAAGGCAAGTAACAGCAAACACACCGAGCTGACTGTCGATGAAAACCCGGAATCAACAATTCCTCGTTACACCGCAACGCATATCCAAAAACGGACGAAATGTAGTAAATGAACGACGGCAGTCTCGACGATACTGCCAGAAATAATCAAAACAAGAGTGTCAGTCAACCTTGTGCCACGCACCTGCGACTGCAACAAAGGTGCGACATAGGGACGCACTCGTTAACCGCCACGTGGTTGAGATCGTGTAGGCAAATTAGCAGCTTTGTGACATTTTTTCCTTCGTTGTCAACATTAGGGTGTGTGCGACACCAGTCGAAGTTCATTATTAATAAATTTGGGTATTTATGCCGCTCTGATTTTATCCCATAAAGCCGTCATTTTATTTCTCCCGTACATTCTAAATCAATTAACCCAAATTAATACATTGCATCTCATTTAACACGGTTGCCCATGCCACCTAAGGCATGGCAGCATACAACAAGGCTAAACAGTATCCACAAGCCGAACTACTCGCCTTAGTCGAGACAAGTCACCCTCGAACTATCCCTCAAATTTCATCTTCTATAAGACGTGTCAGTAGAAATAATCTTAGATACGCTAAGGCCTAGAACTTCCATCTAACATTGTAGGGATTTTCTAAATTAAGAGGGGAGGTGTGACAATGGTTCATCACTAGCCACTATTATTCTTTCCTTCCCATGTGCCACTCGCATTCCTTTCCTGCCTACGTGACTTCCATCAGCTACAAGCTCACGATCGCCGGGACATCTCAACGTTGAAATACAAATAGTGTTTGTTTCTCGATAAAGGCTCAAAACACCTTTTTCCATTTTCCATAGTTCAGCCAGAAAGTATCTATCTTTATGGCCTGACTTGCCTCGAACCTGAAACACTCGCTCGCAGTGTCTTCCAAGACCTTTTCTAGAACGTTCAGACTCCTAAATTCCCTCCCCATCAACCTGCGACTTTCCCACAGATTAATGTTACAAGATCCACTCTTTTACTAGGCCAACTAGTTAATAGATATCCGATCATTTGAACAGCAACGTTACGCTGTCCATTGTAATTCTGAGAACAAAGTCTTGTGTTTTTCGATTAAGTGTTTACCGCGTTTTTCCTTTCATCTACCGCGTTTTGCATCCCATTCCCAACAATTCAATAAAAAAATACCTCACGACATGACACTATCTTTTTATCGTTGCTTTTGTTCATCTAAACGTACTTTATAGTTTTCTTTATTTCAATAATCATTCCTTTCGAGCAGTATTCATAAAACAAGTTGATTTAATTGAAATTCAATGGTTCAATGGTTCAATAGTTAGTTTGAAATATCACAACGTGATTTTGCGTATTTTACTTATGTAAATATTCAATTACATTATCGAAAAAGTACTGTTATATTTGTTGTGCTATTTTCTTATGAGCAGATATCAGATATCGTGGATTATTTATTTGGTGTTTTAAACTAAGGTATCTGCGGGTTGTAAGGCCTAGCTACGGGAGATTTGAAACAAAGCAAAAAATAATCGTTCGGATCAACAGATTTAAATATTAATCGGTTTTAAACATCCGTTATTATAAAATACAAACAAAATAGGCAACTACTGCCATAAATCAAAGCAAAATTAAACTTTTTGAAAAACACTGTCAACGGGCCTTATTTTACGACAGTAGGATAACAAGGACTACAACATTAACGTCTTCAAATAATCAAAATAAACCTCGTATATTCGGTAATTAAGATCATTCATTATATCAATACCTTAACAATACTTCAAATGTTTAATGAATAAATAAATTGACTCGCCTAACAGTACTTAAAATCGTTTATATCAGTAGCAGTTCCACTGCCATCGTTAGAGGTAATTTATGGATTTTTTTCTAATTGTTGGTGGTTTTGCAGTATTTTTAACCGGTGCGGGCATAAGCTGATAAAATGCTGTTCTTTTTAGTTGAGCAACACGTACACTGTCTTTATCTTCGTCCTCACTAGAACCACTGTAAACCACGCGGTAAAAGCTTGTAGCAGGCCTGTTTGGGGTCTATTTTATTATTTTTTTCTGATACTGATACTGATTAATTGGCCTGGAGGGACCAGGTCGCGAATTTTCTTTGTCGACATCATCCGATACAAGAGGCTGTTATGGATCAGCTTGTGCTGAATCCTACAAAGGGTATAATCGCTGCCACCAACAGAACGCAGAAGGCGCTCTGTAGTAATAAAAAACAAAAGAGAGAGAAATGAGAGAGATAGCGCGCGGGGCCGTCGGAAGGACGTGAGTCACCGCTCGTCCCGTACGGGTCCGTTATTTGTTAGAGTCGGGACTTGGGAAGAGAGGGTGTCGAGAAATGGTTGGAGACAATGTGCTCCAAATTAACAAAGTTTTATTGCACCCTTAACGATACTTCTAAAAGGTTATACAAAGATACGATTACATAGGTTTATATATATAATAAAAGGCGAACGAAGAGATACCACACACCGGGGGTCCGCGGGCCCTCGGTGGGGGATACGGAATTTTCCAGTAATCACGCGCATATTCAAAAATATGGCGTGATTTCAGGGAAGCTTCGCTGCGTTGGTCCTGCATCAGCCGCGCGTGGAGCTTTTTTCGCTGACCCGGAGCGTTGGCTCCTTGGAGTGCGGTGGCGTGTGGCTCCGTAGTCAGCGACGTCGTTGTTACCATGCGACGCATTCTCGCGGGAACCGTCGGACGGTTACAACAAGGCACTGGAGTGTTTATCAATATAGATCAAGTCATAGCTGTTTCCGGAATAACTTGGGGATTGAACGGATACAAACCAGTGGCTTTAAAGCTACTTGTAATAATATGAAGAGTCGTATATTGGGACAAGACCTGCGAAAGAATAATAGAAATCCTCTGCCTTAATGAGTTTCTTATCCTGATTTCGGTCCATGAATGACAATACTTTATTATACCAGTGGTGTTCAAAAGTACGATAGACAGCTTTATTTAGGGGTTGGAGTTAATACGTAGTATTCGGAAGCAAGCAGTATAAAAATATGTCGAGCGAATCTGCCACTTCGACGATAGACAGAGCTCAATGACGAGCTGCCTCATCAAATATTAAAGGGCACTGTCATGCTTTAAAAATGATGTAAAAATTGTGTAAAAAGTTCATTGGTCATATACCCCTTTACAAATTTTTCCGCTAATGATCCCGCTGGAAAGTTGTTGAATAGTTCCAGCTTTAACAGTTTGCCTTTAAATATAACTATTGGTAGTATGGTAGAACCTAGTTCATTTACACATCCCGCAATGGTTACACTTTCTGCATGTTCCGAAGACTGCAAATGAACTCTTTTAGCTCCCTTCTTATAATGGGAGGGACTCAACGTTGGGATCGACTTCGGGATGCCCTTTCAGGGTAGTGTAGGGTTCGGTCCCAAGTATCACCCCCTGCCACCGTTCACCCTGGTGGGCTCTCGTTTTTGAGGAATCAAACAAACAAAATTTGTCTGACGAGTCTAAACCTCGATAATAACACAGTTTTTCGAAGCGGCGCGATAGTCTAACGGTTAATGTGTTCGGTTAGTATGCTGAACGTCTTGGGTTGGAGTTCTGCTACCGTTATTTTTTTTTCTTTTCTTTTAATCGAGACTCTTGTAAGCGTTAGTTTTATTTAATTTATATCCAGCTTTTGTGTAGTACGTTAAAAATTCTTGCTCGCGTGATTGTAATCACCGTTTCAAAAATGTTGTATATTCATTTTTGTTTTTTATATTCTTCATCTAGTTTGTAATTATCGCTTATTTTTCGGAAAAGTTCCGGTTGACCTCCGTTTTGTCGAAATGGTAATTGCAATGCAATCAAATTCAAATGAAAGGAAAAGTTCCGGTTAAACTCCGTTTTCGACCAAGCGGAGCTCAATTTCTCGAAGTCGATCCCAACGTTGAGACGGTATTCGTCGTATCACCGGCAATCCTATTTCAACAGATGAGAAAGAAAGTGAACTTAAGAGGAAGGAAGGAGATAATAGAGGAAGACATGACGTGACAGAATAGAAGGGTACAATGGTGGATAAAAGAAATAAGAGAAAGGGCAAAAGGAAAGGAAATGTTGTAAAGGTACGACACGGAAAATTATGGGTAAACGCAGAATGGTGGTTTTGGGCTGAGGAGAGGGAAGGACTGCGCGATGCGGGAGGGAGGGAACGGGGGGAGGTAGGATAATAGAAAATAAACGAACAAATTAGGAGAAAGGGGGGGGGGGGGTAGGCAGGAAAGAAAAAAGGGAGAAAGGAGAGAGGAATGGAAAATAGCTTATTGGAACGTGGCAGGATTAGGGAACAAGGATGAGGATTTTTGGAAAGAGCTAGAGGAATGGGAAGTCACTGTGGTCATAGAGATGTAGATTGAGGAAGAGAAATGGGAGAAAATAATCCAGAAATTACCGAAAGGGTTCAATTGGAGAAAACAAAGAGGGAAGAAGGGAAATAAGAAAGGAAGGGCGATAGGAGGAATGCTGATGGGGGTGAAAGAAGAGATGGCCATGGAGAATGAAGAGGAGGAGCAGGGGGAGGAAAAAGGAATGATGTGCAGGAACGTGAAAGCAGAGGAAGAGGTATGGGTGGTGGTAGCGGTGTATGGGAATGGAGATATGGGGAGGAAATTAGAGAAAATGAGATAGGACTGGGTGGATAGAAGGGCAAAATGAAAAGGAAAAAGTTCTAATACGATGGGATTTTAATGCAAAAACGGGGTCAAAAGGAAGTAAAGCGGGGAAAGAAGAGGATGAGGAGGAAGAAGGAAGAAAATGGAAGGCCGGAAAGGTAATTGAGGAAGGGAGACAGCTGGTGAGCAGGTTAGGGGAAGTAGGATGGGAGATTATGAATGGGAACATACATGGGGATGAAGAGGGAGGATGTAGATATATAGAAGCGAGAGAGGAGACAGTGATTGATTACATACTGGAGGACGAAAACACTAGAAAGAGCATCAAATTTTTTAAAGTAGAGGGCAGGATAAAATAAGATCACCAGCCGCTACTGGTAACCGTAAAAAGGGAGGGGAGAGAAGAAGAAAAAAGAGGAGAGGAACAAAGCGGGACCGAGAATGGGAAGATAGTCGGAGAAAAGGAATGAGTAATACAGGGAGTTAGGGACGAAGGAGAGGAAACGCAGGAAGCAATAAAGAAGGCAATAGAGAAAGTAAAGGGAAAGGCTAAGAAAAGGGAGGATGAAGAAAGGTTAAAAGGAGGGGAGGGGTCGTGGGATGAGGAGTGCACAGAAAAAAAGCAGAGACGAGAAAAGAATTAATGAAAGGGAGGAAAACGATGATACGAAAGAGAAATATCAGGAGCAAAAGAGGGAATACAAGGAACTATGTAAAAAGAAAAAAGAAAAGGGAGAGAATGATAACGGAAAGCGCACAGGCAAACACAGAAGATAACTTGTGGAGTATGTGGAGCACCGACGGCATCAGCCGTCGATATATAAAACATATACGGTGGTGTTGTCAAAGAGATTAGAGGAAAAGGTAAAGAGGAAGAAAATGGCTCTGCCGAATCAGACAGGCTTCAGAAGGGGGGTGGGGACGGTGCATAATATCTACATTCAGAATTACATTGTGAATAAGTGTACAGAGAAACGATAAACAGGGTAAAAGCGGGAGGGGAGATAGGGGAGGGTTTTTGGACGGGAAGGAAAGTTCGGCAAGGATGCCCGATGAGGCCGATACTATTCAATATATTTAGGGCGGATATGGAAGAGGGGTTTGGAAAGAGAAGACGGGGAGGAGTAAGAGTAAGAGGAAAGTGAATATGCTTTTTAGCATATACAGATGATGTGGTGGTGTTGGCGGAGAGAGAGGAAGAAATGAAGAGCATGATAAGGAAACGGAAGAAGAAGTAAGGAAGAAGAAGTGAGGAAGAAGCAGTAAGGAAACGGAATAGAAGTGAAGGGGGAAGAGAATAGAGGAAGTGAAGGAATTTGTATGTTTAGGTTATGTATTGAAAAAGAATGGGGGACAAGAGGTAAAGCTATAAGACAGGATAAGAAAAGCAGAAGCGGTGATGAAACAGGTATGTATGGGGAAAAGGGAAATTCGAAAGAGATTGGGAAAGAAGAATTTGGGTATTTGATACCCTGGTGTGGCCGCTAATAGGGTACGGAGTGGAAATTTGGGGATAGGAACAGAAGAAGGGAATGGAGAGCATGCAGGAAAGATATATACGATGGACACTAGGAGTGGACCTGGAGGACGCCAGGATATATAGTGAGAGAGGAAACAACTAAGAACAAGAACAGGATCGGAGAGCGTGGAGATACGAGCAAAAGCTGAAAAGAGGAGAAGGAAGTGTGATAGCGAGATAATGCTTAGAGGAAATAGAAAAAAGGGCGAGGGAGGAGTAGGAGCGGCTGTCGAAATAGGAGAAAGAGAGAAAAGGGATGAAACAGAAAGGTAGAAAAAGGAGAGACAAAAACGAAACGGAGACAGAAGGATATGAGAATGTAGAAAAGGAGGATAGAAGGGAACAGGAGACATAAATATGGGAAAAGATTAGGGAGTCAACGTACAACAGATTATACAGGGAAATGCGCGGGGAGGATACACCTAAATACTTAATCGCGGGGTGGGCAGAAGAAAAGTATAGGAGGATAGCGAGGTATAGACTAGAGAACGTAGTGATGGAAGGAAGATACTGGTAAGAGAAGGAAGGCAATGCATGCAGTATGTGCGGGCGAGAAGAAGAAATATGGGAACACGTGCTAGATAGGTGTGAGAAGGAAAGAGAAGAGAGGATGGGGATAGGAGAGAGATAAGAGAAATACTGAGTTAAGCGGGGGGATAGATAGATTTTATTCGCGCACTAGGATCCGTAAGGTCCTCTGGCACACTACGCCAGTTCAAACAGTACAGGTTGCTTACAATTTGCTTCGATACAATACAATAAAATTACATAAAGTGAGCACAGCGGGTAGGACGACTTCGTGTAGCGCAGTCACGCATGCCGTGCACTTAACCGGTATGTCCCATGCCCTACCAATCGAGACACTATATGGTATCTGGCCACTTTGGTCTACAATTCTCCCTTTCGGAGCATGTTCAGAACAATGATTAAGAATGTTGTCCTGCTCGCGTTCTTTGCCTGCAACGGCAGTGGCGTTCCAAAGATATGCCGCTGCGATGCCAAACGCACGCCTTCGGTATTCCGTACGGAAATGTGGAATGGCGATATCGCCCGTCGTGTACCTTAGCGCCATTCCTGCCCTGGGCCCCCTCAACTCGAACAGTTCACGCAGGTACGCTGGCCGACCTGAGCTGGGCATATCGTAGGTGAGACGCAACATGTGAAATTTCCATGTGAAATGAGGGAAGGAGAGAAATGGATGAAAAAAGTACACGGAGCCAGAGAACAGAAGAGAAAGGAAGACCAAGAAAACGGGAAACGTCACAGGGAACGAAGAGAGTGAAAGAAGGAATAGAATGAATGAATAAATAACCCATCTTTATAAAATAAAAAATAAAAACTCGGTCGAAAAAAAACTAACAGCATGAGTAGGGTAGCATCATCTAAAATTTCAAAATCGACTGTCTCGAAAACTAAGGCGCATTAGGATGAAACCCGGTAACCGTTTACTCAGGGGAAGTCTCTTTACAACATACCTAAAGCCACATAAAAATCCGTGATTATCAAGTCTAAAGGTCCCCTTATAAGAAGAGAGGTGTTTATATAGAAAAACTAACCTTGGTAAAAGGTGTGTTTTCCAAATTCAAACATGAGCACGGTTGACTTATTTTATCTATTTCGTATAATTAACATAGCAGGCCTTTTCTGTGATCGGATGAAAAAATCGACTATTGTGGCCTATCACCGGATGCCGTACATATTGAGCCTTGTATGGAACTTCGTATTCCCCTCTTAAAATTTTAATTATCTTCCCCATCAAGAAGTTTGGATACGTCACCAGAGGCATGTGCCATATGAATCATATAGAGATGTAGTATTGTAGGCTTTGCACGAAAGGCAACGAAATACAGTCACAGAGTGACATTTAAATGTCACTCGGTGTGGACAGCTAAGCGCCAGCACTGATTATGAGAATTTATGAAATTATTATTAATAGAAAACGTACGAAAAGTAAAGGAAATAAGATATGCTAGCATAAACACTGGAATTCATTCATTTAAAATACCATTGCACTATGTGAATTTCAAAAAATAATGATTACTTATAATGGACGAACGGTTTATTCCATATGTATATTGTGACGATGGTCAACTTTCATCCACCTTTTTTTCTCTTTTCCACGCGTCTCTCGCATTCCTTTTTTGCATATGTGACTTCCTGCAGCTACACCCTCGCTATCGCAGGGGCATCTCGCCTTCGAAATACAAATAATTTCTGTTTCCCGATAAGGACCCAAAACCACATCTTTTCCATTTTGCACGATCCCGCCATAAAACATCTATCTTTATGGCCTGACCTGCGTCAAGCCAAATTTTCCAAGACATTTCCGCCTCCAGAATGTTCTAACTCCCAAATTCTCCCCCTACCAAACCGCGACTTTCCCACGAGTTAATGTTATTAAGAACCACCCTCTCCTTAGGCTAGCCAGTTAGTAGTTTTCCGATCATCCAAGCAGCAACGTTACGCTGTCCGTTGTAACACTGAAAATCAAGTCTTGTGCTTCTCGATTAAGTGTCTACCACGTTTTTCTTCTCAACCACCGCGTTCCGTAGCCGAGTCGGCAGCCCCAATCACAATAAATAAATTAATAAATAACTCGCGACATTACAATATCCATATGTACATCCAAGATGTATATTTTCGTACTGAGCATTGCTCAAGATGGAGGATGGTAATTGATTAATTTCATCAAAACCGCAACGGAATAAATAAATAACTAAGACCAGTTTACGTGTGATTAGCGAATAATGATTTTATTTTTTTACGGTTCACACATAAGGTTCTTTTGTGTGATTACATTATTACCGATATACATCTGAGAGTAAGCAATATATAACCTTGAATATTTATTACATATATCTATTATATGCAGGAACATATTTTTTTCAAACACTCCCTCGAAACCATGATTAAGTATCTCTTCATATTTTAGTATCGTAGCTGAAAAAGTATATTTTCCTAAGGTACTGGAGTGTATGAAGAAAATATCGTTACCAATAATAGTTAAAAAATAGAAAAAAAGTAGTTATAGTCGGCTAAATGGACACAGCAATAAAATAACGTATAGCGTCGATAGGGAAAGGATGCGAATATTGTGACCGAAGGTACAAGATTCACGCTTCGCGTTGTAGATAACGTGCACCTGGCTGCGAATATAATAATCGTCCGGATACATTGGCGCCTGATGCACTAACGTAGGATCCCGGTGGCGGTGGAGGATACGGTACAGCTGGAGGTTGTGGCGCGCGAACCGGATATCCGGAAGTAATTCCACCCGTCTTCGCACCCTGAGAATTGAGACCACAAATGTGCAATGCCGCTTACCAAATGATATTCTTCATATCACAGTGAACGATTTACCCTGAACGATTGTGGCGAATCTAAAATCAACTGCAACGCAAATTGATTCAGAATGTGGGTATCAAGAAGTCTCAGTCGTCATAAGTTGCGATTAAATATTTGCATAACGGAGTATAGATCGATAATGTTCAATTAACGTGCGGTCAAATCCACATTTAATAATATATTGTCAACATAAAATTAATTTTTTTGTAAATAAAAAAATGTTAGAAGTTTAAATCTGTAGAGGAAAGAATTCATTGTGTAAATTGCAGAATCGAACCCGAGAATGCTCTTATTTTTTTCTTCACATCATTTCTAATGATTTTATTTATTTTATAACGATTTGCAATATAAATTACTGAATTTTTACGGCTTATTTTCCTACCAAGCTACTTACTTTCAAAAGGGAAAAGCAGAAAACGAATGGCATCATTATTAAACCCAACTCCTTTTGTATGTCCTTGTCAGGTAAGATCAACCGTTTTTATACAAATTGGGTGGCGGTTTTGGTTAGCAACTAGATCTATTGTATATTGTTTAACCGTTGTATGAAATTTCGTTGAAAAGCAACTTCAGATAATGTTAACCAGGCAAACCAAATTGAGACAAGATGCGAACTATAAATTTCGGATATTGTTATTATTTGTTTTGTTTACAAAAATCTCAACACAGTAAAAGGATATGGTTTTAAAAACGTCAGCTATCTTAAGAATATTCATAAAAGTTTTAGATCACCTTAAGACAAGATTCATATAGTGCTTTTGTAAACAAACTTTCTTCTGTGAAACAGAGTTTAATATATGGAGAAGATATATGAACTTTTTCTATTTCTTCTAAAGGACTGACATTTCAAAATCAGTTATGCGGATACTGAAATGCAGTATGAGCATATAAAGAGTCTCGCACTCTGTTTTTTTCTATTTCAAAGAATAATAATATAGGGACAAATTGATATAGTTTTTGTTTTAAAAGTGGATTGAGTTACATATCAACTTCTAGGAAAAGAACAACAATATAAACGAGAAAGTCGCCATAAATGCGTTGTCCCCGGATGAAAATTGAAAATACCTGAGGAGGTTGCTGTATCGGTATAGCACCGCCGTGTACGGTCACGTGACTGCTGGGTCGCAGATAGAACTTGTCCTCAGGATATGCATTTTTATGATCAATCGAATGGATGCTCTCATATCTCGAAAATGGTGTTATCGTGCCCGCCTGGTGACCAGCTATAGTGGCTCTGTTTCCAGACAAATATACTGGTTTACCCGGTTCCGGCTCTCTAGACGTTTGCGACGTTGGTGTTGTATAGCTGTACACACTCTGAGTCGGCGTCGAATAGAAACTCGATGGTGGGTATTGATTGTTTTCTGTAACATTATTTAAGGCGTAAACGTAATTGCACGGGAACGACTACGAGTCATATTTTCACTAACCGTGACTGAGAAAAACAAGAAAAGTGGATCGTGGCAAAAAGCGCCTGTATTAATAACAATCAACTCACTATTCCAGAGGACAGCTCGATTATCGCCAGATCGTCTGGCAGCGTCCTCTGATTCTGGAAAAACACAATGTGCTTTCAAATCGCATATTCTAAAGATTAGAATAGGAAAAAAATCTGTGTTATTCTGAAAGGAAGACCAAGAAGAATATCTCTGGTGGTCTTACCGGGGACAATGACGAAATATTATGTACAAGTATTTAAAGGAAGTTCTTCCACATCAACCCCAAAAGAAATTAACCCTTGAATTTTGTCTAGGGGTCCATTGCGCCGAAATAAAACTTAGACTTATAAATGATATGCTCCTATTTGAAAATGAGATGCTCAATGCCATCTGTTAAAAGTAGAGAACTTCGACTTTGGAGGGGCGTTGAATCTTTTGGTCTAGGCCCGTTAATCCAGTTGTGTTTTTGACTATTTATTACTTATTAGTATTTACTTCTTTACATTCTTAAATTGTAAAATCTTTCAATTTTTTGAATATTAATAATTATCTATTTGTTAAGTCACATTTTTTATAAATTTTTCATCGCGTTTAATCGTTTATTTACTTTATTTATTTCTTGTATCCTTACTTACATATTTATAATTATTTTTAAATATTTAAGTTATTAAAATACCTCTCTTCGCTGTCAAAAAGCATATATTTAAAGGCAACGCATGGATCACATTCGTTCCTTTAACCCTTTAAAGTAAAAGGGTTGGCTTTAAACCCTTTAAAGCCAACCCGTGTTACCACCTCGACTACTTTACTTTTTAGCTATTTAGTTTCAATTGAACACATTTAGCTCGGATTTTCCGAACTCTTTCGGTATATTAGCAATAACCGAACGTAAAACAAAGACTCAGAAAACTTTAGCGGCTATTGTATAAGCTTAATAAATAAATATGAAAAAATGACGCGTTTTTCAAAACGATTACTTTGTGACAAGGTTTAAAAAAATTATTTATTGGAACTTTGCACAGAGGGATGCTTATTATGAATCCAAGGTTAAAATTAATAGTTCTTAGAATTTCACACCATTCGTTTTAAATTTGCCATTTTGGACAAGAACATTTTTAATTCTGACCTCAGATCTGTAATCAGGAACCGAAAAAACCGTTTTCGGTCAATATTCACAAAAAACGGTTCAAAGGAAAAATATGTGATTCAACCGTTAAAGAAAAAACCTTTTGGATCACCCACTGAGGATCTGATTTTGTCATTGTGGTATAGTATGCCGTAAAAGTATTCAACTCAACTTTTACGTAAATACATTTAATATTATCAATGTTATGAATCTTTTACTGAAAGAAGGCAACTTTTGTAATTTTTTCTTTCGATAATTGAGTGTATTATGATCGCAGCAAAACATCTCGCTTACTACGATTAAAACAATTTTTAAAAAATTCCCACTACATACTACTTTTGTTAAGTGTTAATATCAATTTTAATGTGGGGTGACATGATTTCAACATTCTTGCCTTCATTTGGATACCACATGCGCTTTGTCATATTTTTCATGATTCTACATAATTTCAGGGTTAATCCGCGGAGCTTGAAGCAATCCCAAATAATGTAATTTGAATCCATTTGCACATATTAAAAGGGTATGGTATTAGCATTGTACTGTTGAAAAGCATGAACAGAATTCGTGTATGCTTGGAAAGATGGATTTTGTCCCTTAGTAATTCTGTTAAGGGCTATTTCTTGTGTGAAACGATTCATCCTTAGTACTCGGAGAGGTGGGTACATTTCTTCGCTGGTGCTCATGTGAACGCTGTTAATAGAGACATGGTTAGAGACCGTACCTTGCAAAAAGTCGAGGGAAATTTTTACTTGGCAAAAGTCTTAAGAAGTGTGACATGCTTTCAAAAACTATGGATATTCAATATTCAAAGTTTTTGATTTTGAGACATCACCGCCGTCTTGAAAATATGGCGCAAGAAATTACGTTTTCTCGAATATCTTGTTTCTGCTACATTTAACACATAAAATAGTTGAAATTATAATGTTAGGGAATGAAGTTCTCTACATTTTCCGTACATATTATTTTTTATGACAAATATATTTCACAAAATAAGAAGTGAAACGCAATGTATTTCTTTTTATTTTCTTCAAATATATCATCTGCATCCGAAATTTTCTTTAACCCGTTGATTACGAAAGGGGTATATATACACCCTTGCGAGTCTATAAATATATACGAAAGATGTATATATACACCATGACGAGTCTATCAATATACAGGGTGGTCCTTTTATCTGCTGCATCCAAAATAACTCTGTAATTATCTACGTCGCAACAAAATGTTCCAAACAAAAGTTGTGCGGTGTGAGAGGCACCTTCACTTTTTTAAATGCAATGGTACATTTTTTTCGACCCTCTTGTAGAGTACCTCAAGCCGCATAAAAAATATTCGGAAGTCAAAGTCGTTCAAGATCATTCAAGGTCAAAATTAATTATACAAATCTAAATATCTCGGACTACCATATGTTTGGTAGCCTTATAAACATTTGGTAGTGATCCGAGCTGAAATTCGCTGGAAATGAGAGATGTCAGAGATCGTAGTCATTGACAACACTTCGAATACCTTCTGTTTATTTACCAACCCTTGTTTCGTGCTTCCCCGCAATACAGTATCATGTCCACTTTTACGAAATGCCGGTACATTTTCAAATTATGAATAGCTCTTAACAAAATTCGAAATCAAACTATACAACAACCGCAATTGAGCTACATACAATACAGATTAACGCGGGTTATTCAATAAACAGAAGGTATTCGAAATGTTGTAAATGACTCCGATCTTCTATATCTCTCATTTCCAGCTAATTTTAGCATTTTTAGATGGCGAAAATACTGCCACTATTTTTGCCCATGCGTTTTTAATAAGAAATTTTGTTTAACTTACTTGGTGGTGGTGGATTGTAATTTGGCATTGAAGGTAGTGGTTTGTAGCCGTAAGTAGCATGATACGGTGATGCAGATGGTGGAGGCGATGGACTGTGAGTCCTTTTCATGGGACCCTGCGGAAATGAAGATTATTTACATAGTGGTTCAACCCGTCAAATAAAAATATAACAACCACAGCTTATAAACCTGATTAATTAAATATTAATACATTAACGTTTGGCATCAGAGTGTGCGTTGGGGTGGCCGCGGTTACTTTGTACAGCGGACTTCGAGTGGGCAGAGGAAGAAACAGTTGGGGATGAACAACACTCATACCCGTGCCAGCATATCCTCCAACAGCTGATAAGACTTCCGAACAAACGCTGAAAGAGAAAGATGTGAAAACACGCCAGATGAATATACTTGTTAGAAACATCACCGTTGGTCGTATTATCTTTTCATCCCCATATACATTCTTCGAATGATGAGCGTTTATATATGTTCATAATGTAAAATATTTATCAAGTTTGTTGATGATTATAACTTATATTACATTATTGGCAAACAAACATCGATCTGCTTACATATTCTTAACGTCTTTCTAATACTCTTTAAAGCATGGGCGGTCAATCAGCAGCTGGGAAAAATTTCATAAATAATATTTCCCACCGGACCGCGTACATAACTTTTCGTTTTTTTAATCTAACAAAGACAAGCGTGGTGCAGTTTCGATCACATCGAGAAATGAGAAAGAGATACTTCCATAGTAATATCATATGATACGAACGCCTTAGGATATAATGACCTTTTGGTGGTAAGTATGTACATTCATATGTTTCAAGGGTTTACGAGGATTAGCCCAGCGAGCCTCTTGGATCTGGGGAGGGTCATATCCAAACCTCTACGGCCTCAGGAGGGCAGCGTCCGAGCGTATACGGCGCAACTCATACGCCGGACGTATGGGCAAACGCGTTCATCCTCGCCCAGCATGGGGACTTTCAAACCACTGCCCCTGCGAATCCAACTCCAAAAGTCGGGAAGGTGCTGGGCGCCACGCCTGGGCCCCCGACTCCCGCGGTACCAGCCGTCATCACTGGTTGGATGTTCGTGGGTCAACTTGGCTCACTGCCTGTTTACACCCTAAACCGGCCTATGTACTGGACAACAAACTCGTAGGGGCAAGGCCAAGGAACAAGGTCATATAGCCTCTGAAATCCTTCGATGTGATAGCGCAGACCTAACATGCACTAGAAGCCTCGGATTCCGCAGGGGAATTGGCAATCTCTCTGGCATCCCCAGAGCTTCTTCCCAACGTGTACTGCACTTGGTGGTGATCACCGTAGGACTTTCGGCATGGCATAACGATGTCGGTGCCAACGGATATTGGACTACCGCTGGCCCCCCACCATAACAAGGCCCGGGGGGGGGGGGGGATATGGACAAAGAAAAATAACTTTTATGTTCATTTGATTGCCAGCTCCGCAGGCACTACACTACGGCCCGGGGAGCCACATGTGGCCTGCGGGTCGACGGTTGGCCGCGCATAGATTAACGTATTCGGTAAAACCTTCAGGCCCAAAATGTACAATTAACGATATATATATAATGCCTATCTGATCCTCAAATAGGATATGAGATCCAAATATCACAAATACCTGAAAGTATTGGTCGATTTTAAATATTAAGAAATTATGTATCTACAGGGTGTCCCATTTTAGACAATCCACGCTAATATCTTCGAAATTTGCCAACTCACAAAAAAGTGTTTCAGACAAGATTTGTCAGATTTGAAGGGGGACATCTGATGGTCACTCCGGAATTGACCTTGGGATTGACCTTGAAGGTTTTATCAAGGTCAAATCCACTTTTTGAACGGAAACGCCTATTTTTGACTCCGCCATTCGATAGAGCAGGAAATTTTACATGGAAATATGTACTAAGTTTATTTTTTTTTTCATAGAGGGCATCGGGGTCAAAATGACTAAAAATCCATTTAAGCACACAGACAGTAATTTGGACTGTAAAATCATAATAACGAAGGGACAAATTGACAGTTTTCCACGTTTTTAGAAAATGAAATGTCAATTTGAAAGTCGATTCAAGATTGAAGTTGTTGTGTACCAAAACATTGTTCTCATATCGAACCAATGTTGCAGTGGTCGATCTTTGAGAAAGTCGTTTTTAACATAAACGTTAAGAATTTTTTATGAACTTATTAATTTTGTTAAAAATCAATAATATATTCTTACAGTACGCAAAAAATGCTTTCACAATCACTCCTGATTTTTTAAAATCAGTGTATTTATCGAGAAGATAAATACTTCGGAATGTAGTCACGACGGCCAACATGGTAGAAATTTGAACCCCTATTGCTAGGCAACCCCTTAAGCTAGAGTGTTCAAATTTTTACTGAGGCTTCACTATCAGTAGGACTATCGATCATAAAAATTTCAAGACGATTAAAAAACTTTTAAGTTTTACGCTGGATGACTTCATGCGAAATGCCTCATATTACAGTGAGTGCCTAAAAAGAGCGATTTTTTGAAAATACGACATCTTTTGAATGGGTGATCAAAAAAATCTCAAAATTGACTACGAAGAGTTTTTCGATGGGCATTAAAAAATATTAGATAGAATTAAATTTTTTACATACCAAATAAACTTTGGTGTCGTCGAATAAAGCTCCGAAGAGACCAAAGTTTAATATATAAGTAAAAAATTTAATTATATTATTTTCATGGAATTTAGATCAATCGAGCTTCGACCGAAAATAGATGGAAAACAAATTTCGAAAAAAAAATGTGAAAAAATTCTCGTTACCTCATCAAGAAGTATTACAACTTTTTACCATCTTGAGGTTTTGTTGTAAACCTCATCGTTTTCGTCCTGTGCAGCAATTTTCAAATCGTCTATTTTTCTCTAAAAATGAAATATCTTTGGAAAAAAAAGCGTACAATTTTTTCTAAAGAAAAGAAATTGAAGGTTGGACTGCTCCCTTTACGATTACGGTTAAAGAAAAATACTGACAACATTCTACTACGAACGGTGTCCACTCAAAGAAAAACAAGAAAACGGCCAAAAATTTTTTTTTCAAAACTGGGTGCCAATAATAAAAAAAAATCGTAATTTTTTTTAATATAGCCAAAATGAAGGTAAATTGCTCCTCTTTAAAATGACGCTGGTTAAATTGGCCTAGGCCAATTACCGGCGAAATGACATAAAAAACCGTTCCGACACTTTATACTAGAAAGTGTCCACTCAATTTCGTCACTGACTGTATTAATGTATGTATACTTTAATCGAATCCGTTTAAAATGAGATTTGTGCTTCAGATTAGCTTGAAAAAAAGGTTAGGTTTATTTTCAATACGGATGACTAAAATATGGAAATTGAAAATTCGAAAAAAAAATCCGATCGTTATCCCATTATCTACATGGGCTTAAAAGGTGTGTAATAAATCACAGTTTTTTTTTATTTCAATAAAACCGATCAGTACGTGTTTTTTTGTAAATCAACAATTTATATTAAAAACTTGGAAATCTTATAGAAATAGGGTTTGAAAATTTTGTTTAATATTTTTTTATGAAAAGAGCGGTTAAAAAGAAAAAGAAAAAAAAACAATGTCCAATTTGGCTCATTTTTCGCAAAGTTATGGACGTTTAAAAAAAGATAATATAATTTTTAAAAATCTATATCTTGAAAACAGATAGACAAAATAAATAAAATAACTCACGGACGCCTCTATCAACCAATACTAAAACATACAAAATTTTGAAAAAATCGGAGATGCAAAAGCTAAATGTCGTCCGGTCTGGCGTGGAATGCCCCATATATACATTTAAAAAATCGTTTAAAATGAGATTTGCCGTTTAGATATCAACGAAAAAATGATCGAATAGTTTTTATTTTTTAGTCGACATATAAAAGGCAAATCTTATTTAAATACAAACTAAAATCACTATAAAAAATGTTTTTTAGTTGACTCGAAAGTTTGCATTATCTGATTTAAATACCATGTAAGTCCTATGAATTTATTACCACTTATGATATCACTGCCCTTTGGACTGCCCTTAATTCTTCTAAAAAACAGTATTCAAAATAAATATTAATGTGATAATTATGTGAATCGTAGATATAAGAGCCTGTCTTGAATGTACGAAAAAAGTACATGATTAACACACCAATATAGAATAAAGTGAAAAAGAAAAATAACATTCTGTCAAAAAAGAAGGCTGAACTATTTCCTTTGAACCACACAGATTAATGTTGAAATACGCAGGATTAAGCATAATTGCACTTATAATATTGAGGTGAATGTCCAATGGCTCCTTCTAGACATTGTGCCTCTTGCTTGTCAAATTTTGTATTAGTCATTGATCACACAAACAATTTTTCGAGATATCATTCTGTCTGGACGAAAATACCACTTCGGTACGATTTAATATTTATTATTGGACATCATCTAAAGACTGCATATTCATGACAATAAATATTATAGATCGATGCTTTGAGACTTTAAGCCAATCTTAGCAATCCTACAATCAGGATATTGCCCAATCAGAAAATTCTATACTTTGAGTTCTAAACCATTTGGAATTCACATATTCAAATTAATGTCTGTAGTATTTGATAACTTTTGTGAGCAAACTTTAGCATGGCATTGTTAAAATTCGATAAATTGGATGCCCTACTGGGATCAGTATTAGTTTCATTTTAGCTTAGCTGTCAGATCTTAAAATTTTCTTGCTCAATGTCATATAGAACTTTGAGATCAAATGACACACCATTTGAAAAACTCTGAATGCATGCAAGATTGATAATTTTACATTTTCCCTATCTGCTTTACGATCAATATTTCAAGATTAAAAAATATCATCCTGTGTTCTACTAGAAGTCTACTAGAAGTAAGGCTCAGATGAGGATCTTGTCAAGTCTTTAACAATCTGTTAAATAAACTATTGGCAGTCGATACAAAATCCTCTCAATATTAAACCCGAATAGTTTTATAACCAATATTTGTATCAATTTGAAATCTTTTTAGGTAATATATATTCGACTACTGCCCAGATAAGTAACAATCATTAAAAAACAATTCGATTCGAATTTGTACAAAAATCCAATTTCAATATTATACATGAAAATTTATTTGCGTTAATATAAATGTTAGATTAAGCATATTGCCCAGTATTCTAACAAAATAGGTCGAATTTATGTCTTATTTGTTACAACCCTTTTATAAAGAAGAAATATTTAAGGCCCTCATGCCTTATGTCCAATGGAAAAATACCTTGTTTCTTTTATTAGTTGTCTTCGTCTATTATCATCTTCATTGAGAACTTTCTTTAATTGTAGAAACAACTGGTGTTTTTCGTCCTTAAGTTGAGAAAGTTCGTTTTCCAGATTAGATATCTGTTCGCGTGTCTCGCCCAATGTCATAACATCTTGTTTCTGCTGCCTTTCTCGCTCTTTTCGTTGGCGTTCCTCTTCAGCATCTGCTTCTTGTTCTGAAAAGAAAAATATTGTTTTCATTGCACATGAGCTGGCTCTCCATGAATGAGCGCGGTTAAATATTCCAATATTTGGGAAGTACCTTGTTTCTTTCGTTCTCGTTCTGTAGTTATATGAGTTTTCAGAGCTTGCCACATGTGCTCGCTCCTTTGTGGTGGACCCACAATTATGGCTGGCATTGCAATATTATCTTATTACCTAATTAAATATCACCACCAAAACCACAGGTTGCTTCTGGATACACTTCTAACCAATACACCAATGTGCATAAGTCAATTGCAGTTAATTTTCAGCCTGAGGTTCAATCACATTTTCGGTTCAATTAAACATTTCAACGTTATTGGCAAAGTGAAATTAGTGAGTATTTAACAAATTATCAATAAATTTTGACACGTCCGTCAAGAAAACTCACTAAATCCATTAAGCAATAGCATAACCTATAAATCAACGGAGCCTCGATGTCGACAGATTATAGCGAAACTGTGACAACAAAGTTTAATCGAACTCGCCCTATGAATTTATACGATCGACGAACGGACGTACAATGTCGTTTTCTCTCGAAAATCTTTTATTTTCAACACAAAAAGCTCAGAAATTTTGGGCTGGATCGAACTCGCTCTGACCTGTATTGTACTGCATATTACAATGTATGTAATTATGTTTAACGTTTATTATTGCCTATTCCCCGCTACAACGCCACGATCTATGAGACCGCACAGACGCGATAAGCCTGCACATTTCCCTTTGTAAAACATACGGGTTTGAGAAAATTCGGTAATGATTTGAAAAAGAACTCGGAAATAAGCTGCCAAAACGTCAAACATACGCAAAGAGTTATACTACCGTCCACACTATAGAGAGGCAGTGTTATTTGCCGGAAAGTTCTGACGGGTTCCCTTTTGCCGCGATAGTGTAGAGGTCTCAACATTTGGCTAAGAGCCACTGCTTACTGCCGCTAGATGGCATAGCGCGCCTATGTTACGAACAATTCATGCAACTAACGACAGCCTACCGACTGGAAGACAGTAAATAGGTTTGTTCTTTTTCGGCGAACTCCCCAGAAATCCCTGCACTAATTCAATAAATATAGGTATATAGTTCAGTGTACACTTCTTGAACTAGTGCAGGGAGTTCTGGGGAGTTCACCGAAAAAGAACAAACCTTATATCACTTTTCTAAGGAACTATCAACGATCAAACGATGAAACTTAACACACATTAGTATCAAACGATGATCAAACGATTGCAAACGGAAAATGTTTAAAAAGTTAAAAAATCTAACAACTGGAAGTGTCCAACGTTCATCAGTAAAAAGTTACTAGACGAGATTAGAAGAAAATCATTTCAATTTTTTGCAAAACCTATCAACGATCAAACGACGAAACTTGGCATACATTAGTATCAAACGACGATCAAACGATGGCAAACGGAAAAAGTTGAAACAGCTCAAAAATACGGAAATTAGAATTGTCCAAACTTTATTAGTGGTGAACGGTAAATTGCGGTTTTCCAAGAAACTATCAACGACGATTAAACGACTATTAAACGAAGAACGTTAATGTCAAACGACGATCAAACGATTAGTAAAAAAAAGGTAAAAATGGTAAAGTCGGTCGGCCAACTTTATGGCTCCTTGTACCATTGATAATTTTGATACTACCTTCGTGCAGTGATAAATAAAATTACTAGCACCTCAAGTCAACCGTGAACAAAAGTATGTATTGCTAATATTAATAGCAATTGAAATAGAACTTCTCGTTGAAAATGTTGACACAGAGCTTCCACATCTTTGCTGTAAGTTGTCCATTTAAGAATAATTTCCTTCTCGCATTTGTCTTTTTACGTCATTAAAGTTCTCTCGAACATCCGATGTGATAAAATGATTTTTTATGAGAATCAAGTGTAAACCCGTAAGAATCTCTTTACATATAAATGTGATAATATTGGAAAAGTGAAAAGAACATTTACAACGCTAACTTCGCGGATATCTCAGCGTTTTCTAGTTTCATGTTTCAAAACTGGCTAGTATCGTTTTCCCGGGCCAAAACCGTCGGAAATTTAATTATTATCTTTAATTGAAAAAACGTTAATCAAATGCAAATAAAAAGGTGGGGCAGTGATAAGCAAATTAATTGCAATTTTTTGAGCCCAAAAAAGATCCCATCCGTCCTCGGGTGACTTAGAAACCGTCAAAGTCATGTTTCTTACAAAATTGTTTAATAACTTTTTTTTAATAATTGCTACCGCTTGAGCAATTTTATATCCTTAATGAGCAAATTGTGAGCAATTTTTTGAGATATAATTCATTAAGATTGCTTTTAGTTCGGGGCTAACATAACTCATCTCAAGTATATGTAAATGCGAAAGATCATTTATGTACTTTCTACTACGATTCTGTAACTCGTTATGCTGTTCTGGTATCGTTATTGGTGTATTTTTACACGAAAAGTATTGCACACTGACATCGATAACAATTACGCCGATATTGTGCCATAATAAGTTATAGAATCGCAGGTCTGATAAATTAATTTGTAACAGATTGAAAAGGATATAAATAAATAATCACGTATTCTTTTGTATAGGAGTCAATTTATTGAAAAAAAACATTTTTACATTAATAAGTGTAAAAGTACAACTGCAGATTTTGTAAAAAATTTGATTGACATTCGATAAAGCGTATGTACAAATAATAAAAATAATACATTCTTTACGAGCTGATGGTTTACGGGCTCACATACCATAAATCAACATACTAACGTATGTCTATATATATGGAAATAGCGGAAGTTGTTCTCAATATGGCGGAGCCAATCAGTCCCTACATCGGCCAGACTCTACTTAAACCCACTCTAAGGCTAAGGTCGCACTACGGTTAACCGCGGGCGGTTTTCAACCGCGCGATTTTGTGACTTATAGGCATCAATACAAGCGGCCGCACTGGCCGTTTTTTGCCGCGACTGATTTCAAAACCGCAACTTGTTACAAATCGGTGGGCGGCGAAAAAACGCGCAACGCTTTGTAACTTATGAAACTACGTAGCGCCGCACGCACGTCGCGGTTATCCGCGGTTTTGCTCATTCTCAGTGTTTGACATACAGAGCACTAGGTTCTAATATTCATCGTCCCGTTTATTCACCTTCGTCGCTGCCATTGCAACGATGTCATCAAGTGAAGCTGAATCCATTGATAATGAGACATTCGATAATATATACCAAAAAATTATTTTCGAGGTAAAAAAGAGGCCTGTGCTGTACGATACAACTCTACGTCAGTACAGTGACAGAATAGAGAAGGCTAAGCATTGGGTTTGGGTTTGGGTTTGGGTAATTATTTTTCATGAAAGAACCCTTTTGCGTATCGGAGTTTGCATAATGGATGTATCCAGTAGGTAATGGCGATTTTTCCGTTCGCATTCTTTTTTCCTTCGTCTTATTTCTAAGGCAATGGGCGCATTCAGCAGACGGAACAGTTGTGGGTTTATCCGCTGAATGTCGTATGATCCGTAGCGCTCCCACAACATGTTGCGGTAGCGGACGCCATTTTTTGTAGCAAGAAATTAGGTTTGTTCGCGCTACCTGCACTTTCTACACTTTTATAGGGAGTGTACACTTTCGCGTTCGTGTTAACGGAAATTACGTCACACGTCGCTGTTCGCGTTACGAGTGTAGCTACACTTTCGTGCCACTAACCCTAGACTTTCTACACTCGATCTTGACGAGGTGTAAAAGTGCACGAAAAGTGTAACAGTGAAATTTACTAGAATTTACTAGAATAAATGTAAACAAATTCTCATTTATTACAAAAAACAATCAATAATAAAATTTCAAAATAACAAAGTATTATAATTATCAATTTCCATTGATCAAGATGATAAAAAAATTGACATGACATAACGACAAGTGTTTATTGTAAATCCGCAGCATTATAATAACTAGTATTATAATGTTGTTACTATTTTATCATATTATATATTTTTTTAAAGGCATAGACTGTGAGTGATCCAGTACAAATAAAATATAGTATCGAATGTTTCATAGTTCGTTTATTCGTTTCCGTATTCCGTAATCTGATGTGGTGTTTGAGGTTAAGGGATGGTCCAGTACGTCGCCGCCATGTTTCCTGTACACTACAGCGTTCGCGCTAGAGTCTCTTACCCGCGAGGAAATAAACTGCACTCCCTAGACACTGCCCTAGTTCCTTTTACACTGCCGAGTGTAGAGTGCAGGTAGCGCGAACAAACCTATTTTTAGGCTACATCGGCACAACTGTTGTGAGATCTCGCTTGGCGCCGTTTTTGAATTGCTATACCATACGGAATCGTAATGGACTTGTTTCAAAGTAAATATCTATATAACGGAATCAGCTACAATATAGTGCCCAGCCCGTCGTCAGCCGCAAATAGAAACAATATATTACTATAATCCATATTTTGACTATAAATTTTGTACACATAAAAATAACATATACGTCGATAACATAAAATTCGATATAAAATTAACATACACATTGAGTAGTACCAAAACTATCGAGGCTATCGAGTGCTATTGAGGTATCTTCTTCTTCTTGTATATTGTGGCTGACACGATTCGGTCTTAACGCATAACCTGGTTGTTGGGAGAATAAAATCCCTATACATTGCTAGTTTTGTTCGGCGTTGTTGAGATGCCGTATCGAGGTATCGAATGCTCACTGAGCAACGCATTCAGCGGGAAAAAGCGATCAGTGAGGGAGCGATCCCACAACTGTTCCGTCGGCTGAATGCGCCCAATAATGTTAGAAATCACAGCCAACTTGCGAACACTAAATTTTCAGGATAGTCAGCGCCGGACATGTGGTAACAGTGCGTAGCCATAAAATCCAATATGGTGTCGCGCGCATTTAAAGCAACAGGTACGTGTTGTTATGAGTGACGTATTTTCATAAAACAAAGTAAGTTTTGTGCTGTGATTTGTGTGCGTTCAAATTAAATATTCGGTAGCCGATTACAGCAAATATTCGAGAACGTATTTACGGACTATCATTGTTTTTTAACAATGACAGTACGTAAATACGTTCTTGAAATTGCATTGGGGAAACAAAATTACCTTTGTGACTGTGTGCATTATCAAGTTTTTCGTGTACCTAAGAATTTCGTGTAGTGAAATATAATTTATTAATATTTTTATAATGTTGTAAAATTATTCTCAGGATGAACAAAACGAAGAGCTATTCAACGTGCGTAATTCCGTATTGCGAACACGTTCGACATACGGACCAGCAATGCATTTACGCAAGATTTCCCAAAGACTTGGAGCGGTACGTAATAATTAACTTAAATCAAATCAATTATTAAATACTAGTGGTTATGTATTATACGTTTGCAAATTTTATATTTTCCAGATGCCGTACTTGGATTCGAGCAGCTGGTGTAGAAGACTTGGTACATCTTCCGCACCAGAAATTGTCAACAATGCGTTTCGTTTGCAGCTGTCATTTTGCGGATGACCAATTCGTAAATGCAGCTCGCAAACGATTGAAACCAAGTGCGATACCCACGATCATCGATCCAAGGGTACATCCACTTGACGATTCAATCGTCAGTCAGTTTGGAGTGCATTTGGATAATGGTCTGTCGCAGAACATCATCCTTCCAGGTTTGTAAAATTCAGCATTAGAGTTCCATGTGTAAATTTTATCTTTATACAAATGACCTTTTCAATTATTCATTGTTATATTTCAGTTGCAGACCATGAGCCGAAGACGCTTTGCCAACCTCGGACCAACATTTCGAACAACACCAAGAAATCCGGTAATCGACATTCGGAATGGATACCTGCACTTTCTCATAATTATTCGTCTGTTACAGATCGCGAGGAAAGTATTCAACAGCAACCATCGACGTCCAAAATGAATCATCCTCCATCAGGTGAGTTTTTCAATCTACTTTGATTAATATGTCATCATTTTTTTACACTATATGATTTTGGATTTAATAGTAAATTGTATTTTCTATATCTCAATTATTTATCCAAAAACATATAGTTGTAAAAATATGATGATTTGTCGTGTACGCACTTGGGAAATGTCGATGGGAAAGACATTGAAATTTGTATTTTTGTTTTTCATATCGTTTGTTTAACATAAACTATAATATACTTTCAGATTGGATTTTTCTATTGCTAATGGTTATATTTCTGTTACAGATGATCAGGCAATATTCCAAGAGGTAGCGACGCAGCCCTCAGCGAATGTCGATAGCGACAGAGTGGAATGCCAAGAACCGTCTACCTCTGCCAAGCGGTATCGCTCATCGGGTGAGGGTTTCAATCTACTTTGATTAATATGTCATCATTTTTTTACACTATATGATTTTGGATCTAATAGTAAATTGTATTTTCTATAACTCAATTATTTATCCAAAAACATATAGTTGTAAAAATATGATGATTTGTCGTGTACGCACTTGGGAAATGTCAATGGGAAAGACATTGAAATTTGTACTTTTCTTTTTCATATCGTTTGTTTAACATAAACTATAATATACTTTCAGATTGGATTTTTCTATTGCTAATGGTTATATTTCTGTTACAGATGATCAGGCAATATTCCAAGAGGTAGCGACGCAGCCCTCAGCGAATGTCGATAGCGACAGAGTGGAATGGCAAGAACCGTCTACCTTTGCCAAGCGGTATCGCTCATCGGGTGAGTGTTTCAATCTACTTTGATTAATATGTCATCATTTTTTTACACTATATGGTTTTGGATTTAATAGTAAATTGTATTTTCTATATCTCAATTATTTATCCAAAAACATATAGTTGTAAAAATATGATGATTTGTCGTGTACGCACTTGGGAAATGTCAATGGGAAAGACATTGAAATTTGTACTTTTGTTTTTCATATCGTTTGTTTAACATAAACTATAATATACTTTCAGATTGGATTTTTCTATTGCTAATGGTCATATTTCTGTTACAGATGATCAGGCAATATTCCAAGAGGTAGCGACGCAGCCTTCAGCGAATGTCGATAGCGACAGAGTGGAATGGCAAGAACCGTCTACCTTTGCCAAGCGGTATCGCTCATCGGGTGAGTGTTTCAATCTACTTTGATTAATATGTCATCATTTTTTTACACTATATGATTTTGGATTTAATAGTAAATTGTCTTTTCTATATCTCAATTATTTATCCAAAAACATATAGTTGTAAAAATATCATGATTTGTCGTGTACGCACTTTGGAAATTTCAATGGGAAAGACATTGAAATTTGTATTTTTGTTTTTCATATCGTTTGTTTAACATAAACTATAATATACTTTCAGATTGGATTTTTCTATTGCTAATGGTTATATTTCTGTTACAGATGATCAGGCAATATTCCAAGAGGTAGCGACGCAGCCCTCAGCGAATGTCGATAGCGACAGAGTGGAATGCCAAGAACCGTCTACCTCTGCCAAGCGGTATCGCTCATCGGGTGAGTGTTTCAATCTACTTTGATTAATATGTCATCATTTTTTTACACTATATGATTTTGGATTTAATAGTAAATTATATTTTCTATATCTCAATTATTTATCCAAAAACATATATTTGGAAAATTATGGAAAAATGTGCATTACACCATTAAATGTGCCCCTTCATATGAAGAATACTTTATATAAACTATTTTTTCATATTCCTGCTGGTTTCCGTAATAATTGAATGTCTCAGGATAAATGTACCACCCTGTATATATAAATATTTATTTATCCAGGCTATATCTTTATCATAAAACATATTCCTATATATTTATCTATGTGTACATATTTGTTATGTACACGAAGAGTAAGTTCCGAAAATTTGTGCATTGTTGTCAAAATGCTTGAAATTATTGAACTCCACACTTCCATTGGTCAAAATTTTATGAGATTTGCACCACATATGAAGGAAGACTTGTACTTTCAGAAAAAAATATTTTAAAAAGAATGCATTTTTTTACTCTGAGATATGTCGAACGCCCTTAATAAATGTATTTCGTGTAGGTAGTTGATGCGAGTATAAATTCGTAATTTCGCATGCGTAAATATGTACTTTAAATATTTTTTATCACAGTGTTAATAATGTATGTTTTTGCGTTTGGCCTAATACTTTGCGCTCTTGATTTTTGATTGTGACAAACAATTATTTCACCATCACTTGCCACTTATGTATAAGGATTAGGATCAAATGAGGCGTGCCATGGATAATTGCTGACTGTGCTCAATGTATGATTACTTTAAGATTGTGGATGATCATTACTGATTATCAAATGCAGTTTGTCGAATGACAATTTTCGCACTGGTGATAGAGTGGAATGGCTCGCAATTAATATTATAATTATAAAGTGTATTCGCTATAAATTTGAACAAATTTTCAGAGAAAATGGATCATGCCTTACAACGTACTGTGAACGTATGCACAGGTACATTGCGACATTCTGAACATGAGCAACAATTGAAAAAGTAAGTGTTAATATTAATACAGTAATCCAGCCGTTTTTGTGGAAAATCTGCAAATAAACATTGGGGTACGTGTTATATGCGTTGTGTCCTCATATTCGTCCTATTACAATATGTTACAGAAAAATGAGCATCGATGATCTGGAGGAGTCTGGCAAGAAGTTTTCAAGTTGCTTGTCTTCAAGTAAGAAAGAATGTGACACACGAAACATCCACGGACAGCATTGGAAAGGACAGCGGCCCGAATGGACAGAATATGATCGGTTCGGAGTTTTTGTTAGTCGCAGGTTGAGATTAATGACCACCGCCAAGGCAAATGAAATAATGTCGACAATACATGATATTATTACAAAGAACTCATATTCCTTAAAAACTTATGTACAGTCGTCGTAGATAAAACTCGTGATTTTTTTCACAAATTAAATGTATGTTGCAACACTTAAAATATCAAATCTATTTGTTAAATAATTGTCGAGATCATATCTCGATATTACTTTGAAAATATACCAAAACGCCAATATCAAATTTTTTATACTAAGATGATTGCACATAATCCGGTAAGCAAATATTTATAGTCGTTAAGAATGCATACTTATAAATAGAAAGGAGAGTTCAGCGGGATGGCGACAACTCTACAAATAAAATATTGATATTTCAAAAAAACATTTTGCATGATTACGTAGTCAAGTAGATTAGTTCAAAATACGGTGCATGCATTACTATAACAACATTTTTTTGATTAAAGGGGAATTAAAATTATGTGAATCGTCCTGGGTTTTACTCGTTATGAGTTCATGTAGTTATCATAATATTCTGTGTGACCTGTCCTCTTTGTAGTTGCGACATAACGAATGACTAAGAAGCGTCAGATGGAGAACATGGACATGACAGCGCAAAATTTGACGTTTCGGGAAAGCACCATGCTCGACGTAATGAAGAAGCAAAATGCACTGTTGACCGAAACAGTGCAGAAATTGCAAATAACATCGGATGCCCTAAAGGTTTTATCAGGAAGGAAATATGATTTCCTTCTAAAAGACATAACATCACCGGCTCTGCGTCAGATCGTTCTGTCTGATTTGCGCAACAACAACAAAGTACCTCATGGCCGAAGGTGGACGCTGGATGATAAATTGACGGCTGCATCAATATATAAGCGCGCGCCCAAAGCATATTCATATCTTCAACCGCTGATAATGCTGCCGTCGGTGAGAACGATTTTGAGAATTTTACATCAAATTCCTATGGGCACAGGAATTAATCGCCGGATAATAGACCACCTCCGGACATCGGTTACGAAAATGGAGCGCAAAGATAGACAGACGATTCTGATGTTTGATGAAATGGCGTTGAAGAAAAGGCTCCAATTCAACGAAAGAGACGGCGATGTCGACGGCTTTGAAGATTTCGGCGAACATGGGAGGTCGGAGCAAATCGCGGATCACGCCCTCGTATTTATGGCACAGGGTCTCAATCGAAGATGGAAACAGCCAGTAGCTTTTTATTTTTGCAAAGGCTCTATTAAGACACAAATGCTTCGACGTCTCATTGTCGACGTAATAGAAGCGTTGGAGTCTACGGGTTTATACGTCGCAGCAACAGTGTGCGATCAGGGTCCAACGAACCGTGGGGCCTTGACATCACTAATTAATAGCACCCAACATGGCGAGCTGGCCGCGTACTTCACTGCGAATAATCATAAAGTATTCGTACTATATGATCCACCGCATCTTTTCAAGTCACATCGAAATAATTTCATGGGAAATTTTGAAACTTGGAAAAAAACACACAATGGTGTTAGTAAGTACGCTTATCCGGGAAACATCATAGAGTGGGGAAAAAATGTTGCAAAATGGCAACATATTGTTAAGATGTACGAAATGGACATGAGTTCGTTTAAATTTAACAAATTAAGCGAACATCATGTATTTCCTACATCAAAGGAAAAGATGCGAGTGAAATACGCGACGCAGCTCTTGAGTAAAACGTCGGCGGCTATCGTAAGATGCATATCAACATCTTCGCACGACACGATTTTACCGGGTGGAATGGAGACGGCGACCGTTATTAACGATTTCGACGAGATGTTCGACGCAATGAACGGGCCGGCGAATCCCAGAGACGTGAAAAAGGCCAGCGATCGAACGTAACATCAACGTCCTACCATGTCGACAAATGGGCGCACTTCCGAAAAGCCGTCGACGTGATGAAGTTCGTTCGATGTACAGGCGTGAGGTATCGGCCGCCATGTCAGAATGGCATTACTCAAACTTTGTGTGCCATGGAGGGATTGTGGCAATATTTGCAACAAGTCGGGTTTACAAATTTGAAACTTCGTCATCTCAACCAGGATCCGCTGGAGAATTTCTTTTGAATGATTCGGCAGCATGGAGCTTCTAACATAAATCCGACTTGTACGAACTTTGCAGCAGCTATTAAAACATTGATTATTACAAGATTTTCAGGACAGAACAGGAAGAAGAGCAATTGCGAAAACGACGATGGGTCAATACTGTCGGATCTTCGAGAGTTTTTGTCATCGCCCGATAATAAGTCCGCGAATATTGAGGAACCGCCGTTTGACATGGTTGATGAGAGTTCTCACAGCGTCATCCATATCCCGGATATGGATGATGTTGAAATGAACACCACGGAGATGATGAGTCCATCAGAAACGCAGTCAACGTCGTTGGTGGGATTCGTGGCACAATATGTTGTCAAGCAATTGACATCATATTTAAGTTGCGATGACTGCCGCCTTGCGTTTGTAAGCGACCATCCGGTTAATCCATCGCCGCAACTTACTAACCTCGTTAAAATTGCGGTGGACATGTTTCAAGGACAAATTATTGGGCAGCTTCACTATAAGAACGTGCTACACATCTTTCATTCGCAATTGCTCGTTACATGCGACACGACTTTCATACCATGCAACGACCATGGAGGACCAGCCACGGAACGGGTTTTTGGTAGCATTGGCAAAATTTTGCTAATGCACCAATGTAAAAAACTCAACGCAAGTTTTAAGATTGAAGAATCCAAGTCGTGTAACGCTGCCAAAATTTCCCAACAAGCTAGCTGTGCTAATTGGTTAGTTGAATATTTATAACTAAGCTATCCTATTTAACATTTTCCTTAAATTTAATATGAACTCTTTAAAGTCGTCCATGGACGTTACGATTTACAAATCATTTCATTAACCAATTCTTTTTGCCACAGATTGGAAGAGCGACAAACTTGAATTCTTCATGGAATCAACGTCCCGTAAGATATAATAACGAAATAAACACGAAGATCCGCCATGCCAGGTCTCAGTTCGGTAAGGATATTTCGGTAGACAGTTTATAAATCAGGTGAAACGATAAGTTAGGATTATCATTTTTTTCCATTTATTTTTTCAGGCAGTTAACTATACAAGACGCCCATCCCAAAAATGCGATGAATTTTCCCTTCATTTGAGTACGGTTCGACGTCGGAAAAAAAGTAAATAGAAAAATTATTATATAGAGTCATGTGGGGCAAGTGTGCGCACTTAAGCTTTGAAATGCCATAGAATCGAAAATTCCAAGTTTAATGCAATAAAACGACGTTAATTGGTTAGAGTGGTTATTAAGCAATAACTTGACGATAGAAATAATATTCGTCAACGACACGAATTCTCAAAAATTGACTAAAACTAATATAGTCCGAAATGCGTACACTTACCCCAATATAGGGGTAAGTGTGCGCAACAGTGTAGGTAACGGTGCGCAACATAAAATGACGAGATTTTTATCTATTAAATAAGTATAACCAGACATAGGAACATGACAAATTTTTATTTATTATTATTAGATGTTTTAACGGTACTAATAAAAAACAATTTGAAAACAAGAATAAACTTCAATAAGATGAATTGTAACGAACATTGACGGCATTGATATTGTACCTTTCGATCCTGAAACAAAATATTGCAGTATTAATACGATGTTTCTAAAACGGGATAAGTGTGCGCATGCACACACTTACACAACAAGCATGTGCGCACACTTACCCCAACCCATCAAAACGGGATTTCATCAAAATAGTTCGGGATTGCGTCACCTCAAAAATTGAAAAATTGTTACTTGTCAAACTGAATACTACGTGGTACTCGATGATAAATATGAAACGTCCAAAATGGGCACAAGTCTACAAAAGATTGGACGCCAAAAATAGTAAAATATCGTAACAATTTGAACAAAAAAATTCACTTACCTGCTAAAACAAAACGGCGAGTTAGGGGCTACTAAAAATCGACCTCTTCGCAGGACATCGCACGGGGCACTGAGTATGGGAGGTGCGGCGCTTTAGTTATAAATCGTTTCTGAGATATTTCATGTGCGCACACTTACCCGCTGCGCACACTTACCCCACATGACTCTACTTTGCAAGTTGAAAATAAAGTCATTAGTCTGTAGTATAATTTGTTTCTTCTTTTTCAGGGTATTTGTACCGTACTATTTTCTCCGGCTGGCGAGAATGAACGGATTAATCGCACGGCCATCTCGGAAATTCGAAGGTTTTTCCGTTCGTTTGGGCAAGCTCCGACATCGGAAAAAAGATGAGTACACGCCTCCATATGTGACGCGATCCGAGAAACGGGACCTACGTGGCAAACAATCAATTTTTACATTATGTGTTATGTTATAAGTTTTCAAACCGATCTTTCACATGCTGCAATCGGAAATTTGTTATTTAAATATTTTTATATAATATGAATTATTGAAAATTGTATCACTCGAGCGCGAGCATTTGTTTTGATTTCGTTAATCGCTCGCTATGAAAAATTCTTATTTTGCCACATAGGTCCCTTTTCTCGGATCGCGTCATATATTCAACTTTGATTAAATATCGTTCGAAAGGTTAATTTTGTTTTGTTATTATTGTTTGATATTCGCACAAGAATCTTTTATCTCGTGCCATTTGAGGTCTCGTGGTTGCGGGAATAGGTTGATAAAGGGCGTCTTCAAAATTTGAACTTGTAAAAATAAATAGGCCAAATGTTATTTAAAAACGTACATGTGACGCGAGCCGAGAAAAGGGATCTACGTGGCAAAAAAAAATCAATTTTTTGATTATGCGTTATGCTATAACTTTTTGAACTGATCTTTCGCATGGTGCAATTATAAATCTTTTATCTACACAATTTTACAGGATATGAATTACTGAAAATTGTATCACTGGAGCACGAGCATTTGTTTTGATTTCTTTCATGGCTCGCTGTGAAAAACCACTATTTTGCCTCGTAACTCCCTTTTCTCGGGTCGCGTCATATTTTGCGAAATTAAAAATAAAATAACGAAAATTGGTCTGTATTGTAATTTTTTTTTCTTCTGTTTCAGGGAATTTGTACAGTACTCTTTTCCGGCTGGCGAGGACGAACCAGTCAATCGTACGGCCATCTGGAAATTCGAAGGATTTTTCCTTCATCTGGGCACGATCCAACGTCGGAAAAAAGATGAGTACACGACTACATATGCGACGCGAGCCGAGAAAAGGGATCTACGTGGCAAAAAAAAATCAATTTTTTGATTATGCGTTATGCTATAACTTTTTGAACTGATCTTTCGCATGGTGCAATTATAAATCTTTTATCTACACAATTTTACAGGATATGAATTACTGAAAATTGTATCACTCGAGCACGAGCATTTGTTTTGATTTCTTTAATGGCTCGCTGTGAAAAACTACTATTTTACCTCGTAACTCCCTTTTCTCGGGTCGCGTCATATTTTGCGAAATTAAAAATAAAATAACGAAAATTGGTCTGTATTGTAATTTTTTTTTCTTCTGTTTCAGGGAATTTGTACAGTACTTTTTTCCGGCTGGCGAGGACGAACCAGTCAATCGTACGGCCATCTGGAAATTCGAAGGATTTTTCCTTCATCTGGGCACGATCCAACGTCGGAAAAAGATGAGTACACGACTACATATGCGACGCGAGGCGAGAAAAGGGATCTACGTGGCAAAAAAATCAATTTTTTAATTATGCGTTATGCTATAACTTTTTTAACTGATCTTTCGCATGATGTAATTATAAATCTTTTATTTACACAATTTTACAGGATATGAATTACTGAAAATTGTATCATTCGAGCACGAGCATTTATTTTGATTTCTTCAATGGCTCGCTGTGAAAAACTACTATTTTACCTCGTAACTCCCTTTTCTCGGGTCGCGTCATATTTTGCAAAATAAAAAATAAAATAATGAAAATTGTTCTGTATTGTAATTTTTTGTCTTCTTTTTCAGGAAATTTCCACGGTGCCATTTTCTACGGCTGAGGTTGAACCGAAACATTCGTCGGATTGAATTCAGCAGAACTTCAATAATAACATTTTTAAATACTTTTATATAAAATAATAATTTATATGTTTTAATAATACATTTGTTAATAAATATTATTTTCTTAATAAATATTCTGTTTTTGTAATTAAATATTTGTAATATAACACATTGCAACGCAAAACCTCTCCCGCCCAAATTTAAATATTGCAGGGAGCCAACAGAGCAAAGCAAAATTCGTTTCAGAGTTTAGCTCTTCGAGGTTGGTATAGAAAATCTAACATTCGTGCTCCCGACCAATCAGCGTCGAGACAAATAACGTGGGTCCGTTTAGCATTGAGTGTCATCCCCCTGCTTACGACAGCTAAATCAACACACACAAAAATTGTGTACATGAGCTCTGGTCCACGATTAACACACACCCAAAAAAAGCGTATCTCTGCCGACAGCGCTTCCAGTGATCAGAAGTGAAACTAGTTGAGAACCGAAAAGCGTGACCATCTTTTTTAGCGACAACGTATTATGTTCGGTCTCCTCATACAGACTCCATAGAAAAAACTATTCACGATCAAATGCTGGTTTTTAACGATGTAACGGCATCAAACGACGATCAAACGATTGGTAAAAAAAGATAAAAAAGTTAAGGTCAGTCGGCCAACTTTATGGAGCCGTTCTCATCACGGATGTTCTTCAAACTTTTTATCCTTTCAGAAATCCCTTAGGACAACATAATGCGTAAGTAGTAATGTGTACTTATTGTTAGGCGTTTTCGAAAAATGGCAAGGGACGTCTTACGCGTATAATATATCTCGGTACGTTGCAACTATAAGCATCAGATGGCGGTGGTCGAGTTGTGGCGGCGTTTAAACTTCGCAATTGTTGGATCGAGGTCCGATCATTACTTTTTTAAGTGAAATTTCTTTAGGCGCGGTAGGGCAGTAAATTCGTTCGAACCCCCAACTGGCAGTTGCGTAGAAAGAGAGAGAGATTCATTTCTACTCTCTTCGTTGCATACGGCAGCACTCTATTCGCATGCGCGTGGCATAATGTGTTAGCACGTAGAGCAGGTAGCGTAAGAAACTATTAGACGCTTGCGCTTTAAACTAAACACGCGTGAATTTCTTTTTTAATTTGTCTTTTCTTCAACACTGGTAATATTTTTTCATATATATTCAAATTCAAAGGCAATATAATGAAAAAATACGTGCATTTCCAAGCCTGGCTTGGAAGAAATGTTTCATTTTCAGGAAAACTATATGCGTTTGGTCGTTTACTTCCCAATAATTATAAATATAATATTTGCTTTAATAATGAAAATTAGTAAACAGCCAAATAACAATGGCAATGCAACAAATGTTCATATAAATACACGTATTTTCTTTTTCATTGTATTACCTTTGAATTGTAATATATACGAAATAATATAAGCACATCAAAAGATATAAATAAATAAAAAAGATAAATGAGATTCGAGCCAGCGACCCAGTGTTTACAGAGCTCGAATTCTAACCACTCCACCGTCACCTTCTAATAATTATAGTTGCGATGCATAGATATATATTTGATGCGGAAAACTTCTCTTGCGATTTTCTCGAAAACGCCTGCGTGGTACGCCTTACTACTTGGATATTATGTTGTTCGAATGGATGACTAAAAGTTTACAAAGTTTGGAGAAAATCCGTGATCCATTCTGATCCCGTCTATTTCTCGGCGCAAGACCTTGCATTTGGCTCGAGATTATATTTTCTTGCCGAGGCTTCGCACGCTTCGCACTTTGAGCCATGCACTGCCATCTAGCAGCGTTGCGTAGCGCGCAAGTTCACTACTATGCCGACGTCGTCGGAGTTCGTCCGGCCCTTACACATCACCTTAAGTCATAAAAGTTATATCACTTAATATATCTTTGATGTAACCAATGCAATATTGTACGAAGAGAACACTGTTATATCGCTAATATATAACATGGTAACCTCCACGCAATATAACATGAATGTAGTAATGTTATATAACTTATCTATAACTTGGATGTAACTAATGTAATGTTGCGTGGAGGAAACATTGTTATATTTCCAATATATAACATACCTGTAACCGAGTTATGTAACATAAGCCTAACAATGTAATATACCTAATATATAATATACATGTAACAAATGCAATATAACTAGTTACTCTTATGTTATATAACCGTTATAAACTGTGTTCACTAGGAATAGCTTGGAAAATTGCGTGAATTTTCGTGAACGTTATATTGCAATGTATTAAAAATAACCTTGAGCAGATTGTTTGGAACAGTTATCCGATCAGTGAATTCTTTAAATCACAATTGAAAAAAGGCTATATAAATAAACTACCAGAAATCACGCTGTTCAACTATAAATATTATGATTTATAGTCGATAACATGCAATAATGCAACTTCTATGCAACATTGCTGTTACAAACCATGTATATAGTAGGACAATATCACATGACAGTAACATGTTATGTAATGAATTCGTTATCAGGAATATAACAACAGTAACATTACTTGTGACTTCTGGGTTACATTACTGTTACGAAATGTGTCACTGGATTGTATAGCATATCCCAGCCAGATTCACGATTCGCAGCAATGCAAGATAATAACTGTAACTTTGAAATACAAAATAACCAGGAAATTATAGGTGAAAATATTGATAATTTAGAGCACACAAAAAGTCGTGTGCACAAGAATCTGAATAATAATGGAATTTAGACTCATCTCTTTGATGATTATTTTTAGTAAGACTTTTAATATTTCCCATGTGCTGCTCAAATTATCGCTATATACCACGCGCGTAATTGATGTATTATTATAATCTTTTCTACTGGAAATTCTACCATTGGTCAGTAACTGAAGATCGGACCATCACGAGTGTTAAAATCTCTAAGACTAACAATAAGTCTAAAGCCTAAAGTACTATGTTTTTTTGCCGTGGTGGTTGCAGCTAATAACAGCAAACCAGCTTAAAATACACCCACGGGAAAAAAACTGTGAATGCTGTTGCGTGTATTGAATTCTTTGAATGAGAAAATCTTATGGGTAAAACTCATCCGCGGTTAATCGTAGTGCGGTCTTAACCTAAAACGACGAAGTTCACACACCTTTCGTCTAGTCTCCATGGATCACTTACTGTACTAATATTGTTTTGATCCGCATACATTGTGTACATTTGACTTTTCTGCAGTGACTACCAAATGATTAAGCATTCAAGTTATATAGTCTCGGTTTCAAAAGAGATAAGGCTGTGGACACTTTCAACGCTCACGAGACACTACGTGGCGATTAGTAAATTTGTATGATTCTGAACGCATCTCGGTGTTAGTAGTCGCTGCTACTTTCCTACCGTTCGCTTACATGTACGACGAACGTGCTCAAACTCGAATTTATACAGCTGACGGAAAAACACACCGGGCTACATATTGTGAATGACCTAAATGCTATTGTGTCACGTGTACAAAGTGGTAATATCATTTAAATTATTTTTCATCTATATCTACTATTGGTCGTGTGTCGTGTATGCATATATTTCATTAAGTATAATGAATAGTTGTTGCCAATCTTCGTTAATGTGAAAGAGACTTGCCAAGTTATTCGGAAATACAGTATTTTCATAAATTTTCCTTCCTCGGTAAAAAAAACATATTGAAATTTATTTTTGGGGTAAAAACGTAATTAATAAATACGTTGGCAGGAAAAACACAGCCGAAAGAAACATTTTTTTTTCTTTATGCTAAAGATTTAAGCTTATATAAATTCTTTGCTTGTTCGCTTTCGATCATCTTGTTCCACGGTAATTTTCTTCACAACCAATTGTTATGTTCCTTCGAGTATTAAAACGTTATGTAGAAAGTTGGCATACATGGTTCAGAAATATGATCCTAGGAATATACTGGGTGTGGCAACAATACTTTCTGAATAAGTAAAATGTGCATGTAATGCTTAAATCATTTATTTTAATAATTAATTACTGTATTAGCGGACATGGTAATATGAATTTTGATCATTTGTTACAAGATTCTAATTCAGGCGTATTTGATTCAGCTTGGCCGAACTAATTTTTCAACCTTGTAAAAAAATGTCCTTACATACAGTCGTCTGAATTCATTAGTATTATGCATATAATTGTGTATGTATGCATGTGTATGGATCTGACTATGTATAGTCATAGTAAATAATGTCTATATAGACATATAGACAGATCCATACACACAAACATATATATATATATATATACATATATATGACATTTGTTACATAGTGCATGCCTAATACCAACGAATCCAGACGACTGTATGTAAAAAGCTTTTTAATGTAAGTGAAACTTCTTCTGGCAAGGGGAAAATTTATCTCGCGTCACGATATTCGCATCACGAAAAGTGAAATGGGCAATTAATCAGTAGGGGAATACATATTAACTACAGAGAGTCAGTGTAAATGTTACGCAGCCAGTTGTGCCCTATACATTCACTACTCACTGCTGATTGTTTTTACAAGGTTGAAGAATTAGTATGATGTATAAATATTTTCTTATTGATTCGAATGTTGACAACGTTTATTATATCATCGGTGCTTACACATGTGTTTCTCGGGTCTCTGGACGAACTGCCGATTTTGGAACTCTATTATCCACTCGCTGTCGCCACTCATTTTTTGTTTCGGATATTGACTATCCGCTACGTATATTATTTTCTCGTGAGATGCCGGACATCGGTTCTCATTTATTTTTCTCACGATTCGGTCATACCTGACGATGATCCGCCTCGAATTATGCATACGCGAGGTGGTGTGGACGGCTCGGACGAATTTCGACGATGTCGGCATAGTAGTGAATTTACGCGCTACGCGTCACCGCTAGATGGCAATGAACGACTGAAAACGTGCAGCCTCGGCAAGAAACGATAATCTCGAGCTAAATGCAAATAATGCGTCGAGAAATAGAAGTGCAGGCCACAACGTTTGAATCATGGATTTGGCTCAAACTTTGTACACTTTTAGTCGGTCATTAGGACAACACAATGTCCAAGTAGTAAGGTGTGCTACACAGGTATTTTCTACAAAATCGCAAGATAAGCTTTCCGCGCCGTATATATACCGGTGCGTTATCGTTATAAGTACGAGATGGCGACGGTCGAGTAGAGAGCCTCGCAGGAAGAGTCGCAAACTGCATCACGTGACCCGGTCTCTTCTGATTGGCAAGAGGCCATCCCGTACATTTTAGAGCCATGGTGGGGGGTATGTCATTGATGGCACATGGCACATGGCAGTGACTGACTCACGATATTTTAAGGTTAGACGGCTCCAAACAACACGAAAATTGAAAGTACGCTTGTGCGTAAAAACTAATTGGTACGGTTTTTGTAATTGATAAATTATGCTGGAAGTATATACCTTCCCTTTTATTGTATATGTATACATGAAATAAAATTACGAATCTTTACATTTCAGATACCTGAACAGGATTTCTGTAAATTGTAACATGGCATCGAGGTGCAGTGCACCAAGATGCATAAATTCAAACAATTCATAATTTGCACAAGACCCTGATTTACGAAATAAATGGATCGAGGCTGTTGGAATTTCCAATTGGAAACCGTCAAAATCAGCTGTACTGTGTGAGGTAACTTATTGATTAACAATAAGATATTGTCTAACATATTGATGTTATATTAATGATAGTTGGTAAGACAGATATTTTTGTGTAACGTCTCTTATTTTTTAGGTTCATTTCCATCCATCGGAGTTATTCCAAGTTGGCAAGAGAAAAATTATTAGAAAAGGTGCCATACCGAGTTTATTTTGCAAATGTAATGAATGTGAAAAATTAGAAAGAAAAACATTTAATCAAATTATTCACAAGAAAAGGTATTGTGTAAAAGAACTGCCTGTAGATACACGAATGTTAATAAAATCAGTTAATGAAACAATACCTGCAAAGGAAGGTACTTAGTTTTTAATACCAACAGTATTCACACTGTGAATGTTGGACTCTCGCAAACCTATGAAGTGATACAAATTAAATTACAAAATCTTTTACAAGAAAATGAAGTTTTTAAAGAAACATGCCGTTTACAGGTTGATTTGATACATATAAAGCCCTTTACATTTGATATATAATGCTTTAATTAAATAAATTCCTTGTTCATGATGATTTATTTTGTTACGTCTCAAAATTTGTTGATTAAATCTCTGCAAGAGATTTTCTTTTCATAGATCCTAGGCAATTACAAAATAAATTCGGTATTGCACCTTTTCTAATAAATTTTTCTTGCCAATGCGGGATAACCCCGGTGGATGGAAATGAACCTAAAAAATAAAAGACGTTACAAAAATATATCTGTCCTAGCAACTATCATTAATGTAACATCAATATAGTAAAGTTGATTTTGACGGTTTCCAATTGGAAATTCCAAGTCTCAATCCATTTTTTTTCAGAAATCAGAATCTTGCGCAAATTTTGAATTGTTTGAACTTGTGCATCTTGGTGCACTGCCCCTCGATGGCATGTTACAATTTACACAAGTCCTGTTCACATATCTGAAAAGTAAAAATCCTTAATTTTACTTCATGTATACATGTTCAATAAAAGGGAAGGTACATCCTTCCAGCATAATTTATCACTTACAAAAACCTTACCAATTAGTTTTTACGCACAAGCGTACTTACTTTCAATTTTGGTGTTGTTTGGAGCCGTCTAACCTTAAAATATCGAAGTCAGTCACTGCCATCAATGACATAACCCCCACTATGGCTCTAAAATATACGGGATGGCTTCTTGCCAATCAGAAGAGATCGAGTCACGTGATGCAGTTTGCCACTCCCTTCCTGCGAGGCTCCCTACGGTCGAATGGTCAGCATTGAAGCTCCGTCATCGTTGGATGGAGTCCCTTTAACGTTTCTTTTTCATTTATATATTTTTTACGATACTCGTCATATTATATTCGTATATATTACAATTCAAAGGTAATATAATAAGAAAATACATGTTTTTGGATGAAATTTTATTAAATCATCATTGTTATTTAGCTATTTAATATTTTTTATTATTACAATTAATATTATATTTATAATTATCGAGAGGTAAATGACCAAACGCATAAAATGTTCCTGAAAATGTGAAATCCCTTCCAAGTCATGCTTGTAAATATATGTATTCTTTCATTATATTACCTTTGAATTATAATATTATATACAATATGGAAATATCCATGAGATTTTGAAAATTATTCTTTCTTGGCACAACCCAGTTTCAGCTCCATTTTTTATCTTCTTTTATTTAATAAACATTTTTTTTTCTTTTTTTACTTTTTAAAAACATTTTTAATTTTTTCTAGCCATCTTGAATTTGAAAAATCTGACATTGCGTTTATAATCAGCGACCCCCAAAACCCTCTAGTAAAAATTACATAATAAACAATTGTTAATTTTGTTATTTAGCGATTCACTGTGTTTACTCCATTATTTCAGACCTTTCAATTCCTTCTCCATCTTTCTCGACTATTTTAAATCACTTATCAATCGTAACGCCAGATCCGAGGTCTGTTTCCCAGACAGCTGCACATTTGTTAAGGTTGTTTAGAAGCAAATTACGTTTTATGAGACAATTTTGAATTTTAAACAGTAGATAGTTCAATAGTTAAACTATGCATCTGCCAAATTTCAAGTCAGTTCGGAGTTTATTAATGGAGATAAAAATTACAAATTTATGCGCTTTTAAGCATCCGTCTACAGCCTATAATGGGCAGAGATATGCGCGATCTCAATAAACTCACGCGATTTTTCATAGAGATTTTTGAGTTTGAAAACGAAAAATCGTGTCAACACACACTTCGAGCGAGTGAGTGTCTGACCGACATGGCAACGCTGTACCGGAGAAAGAAGGGGCGCAATGCAGAGAACCTTTTATTTTTCCACATAAATCTTCTTTTTGTATTGTGTATTTTTTCACTTGCATCATTTTTTTCTTTCATTTTACTCTCACTGTTTTCTCGACTTTCGTTATCCATGATGCAATGTCATAAGTAACTTTTTGAGATTTTGTCGGCCGCTGACGTCAGCTGGTAACATGTACGATACTGGGCATGGGCGCCAAAGGGGCTCAGCGTTGCCACGATTATGCATGATTTAAAAAAATTGTCATATTGTACTTTTTAAACATCTAAAAATAAATAAATCTAAAAAATCTTATTGACTTCGGTAAAAACTCACATCAGTCTTATCTAAATTGGGATCATAATTATCAAGTAAACAAAAAAAATAATTCATGGATTGCTTACAGGACGCTAAAAAACAATGGTACATCGCCCAATGTATAAGCATAGAGAAATCTCCCCCACTCTTATCTATCCCCACCCTGCTTCTAAACAACCTTAAATAGTGACGGTCTTTAAGTTCTTGCATTGGGACCGCGTTGTTTGAAAATGATTTGTCTATCTACGTCGCCCAGACTGCTTTGCGGCATGGCATACTCAGGCATGTGTTGCCATAATTCTGATACCTTTGCGAGTTTAAAAATTAATCTTTCAGAAACTGTTCTCGGGGGATGTTACTAACGAAACATGTAATTATGGAAAATCGATTTCTTCAAGGCCAGAAATCCCTTTAGGAGCGTGAAAAGCAGGTATTTTTCGGGAATTTTTTTAGAGGTGATAAAATAATCGAATCATTTTCAAATTTTGACAGAAGTTTATTATAGCATCCAAGTTAAAAAAAATGTCTTTTTTGCGTGACCAACAAAATGGCGGCGTTGTTAGGGGTCTTTAGGCGCATGTTTACCGCGACATCGAAAATTGTTGCAGTTTCCATTCTTTTGCTGTTGATCTGAAAAAGATTTAACAAGTGTCATTCGTTTACATATTAAGGGGAAGAATGTACCTAACAAATTATGAAAAAGTGCAAAATTGAAAATTTCGAAGACTTTTTACTCTAAAGTTCGAATTTTTTACCGTTTTTCGACATATTTGACCACAAAAAACTATCTATTTACACGCTACCTTTCAAATTTTAGCTGTATACTTCGAATAATATAGCCGACAATGAGAGTAACCTCCCAAAATTTCCTCGAAATCGGTCATTAACTTTTTGAACTATATAACACGAGCAATTTTTCAAAATGTAGTTTCGAGATAACCCTGTTTAAAGTTTCAATTATAACCAATTATACTGACTTACCGCTTAATCACCGATTCCAGGCATATACAGCAGACCTTCGACTTCTTCGAAAAACTAATGTTTTCCGCCAGCTGTTGTTTCCGAGCTGTACGAGCATCTTTCGTCTCAGAAAGACTCAGCCTGTTTTGCCTTACAATTCGTGCCTTATCAGGGGTTTCGGCGAAAACTCTGCAGTTGATGGCAACGACTATGTCCAACGCACTCATAATCCTTAAGATCGACGAAAAGCTATCATTGAATATACCCTTAGAAAGTTTGTGAATTGCCATCACGTATATAATTGCCATATTTTCCGCCAGATTTCTCTTCCGATCTGGAAAATATTTCTTTCATAGAATCAACCTCCATTTTTCTCGCCGAGCCCTCATGATTCTTCATACAATTTTCTTTGTGATCATCGAACTATTCCTCATATTCTTTAGTATATTCCTTATATTCTTTTTTTCAGAATGTACAGCCTTGGAACTAACTGCTTTTCACGATTAAATCGATCACTTTATGAGAGTAGTAACCGATGAGCGTGGTAACACCATATAACGATTTGAATTCACGCTTTTTCCACGTACCATCACCAGAGACTTTGAGAATACTTTCTCTTCTTTCATGCTCGACATTTTTTTTCGCCTCTTCTTTAATAGCATTGTATGTTGAAAATCGAATGACTACTTAGCAGCTGCATAAATGTGTTCGATAATTTTAGTGCTGCTGCTTTGATTGAATTCACTGTACAGGTCCATGAGAATGCAAAAGATATTGATTCCTTGTTTCACAGCCCCCAAAAGTCTCATGACTAATACAAGCCTTCGATTAATTTCGAAACCGATTAATCGGTTTTAATTTCGATTAATTTGCACAAAGCACAAATTAAAATGTCTGATAGAGTCATAAAACGGTTAAAAACTCAATAATTCTAGATGTGTGTAAAGGATTTGTACGTATATCATCTGTACACGCCGACTTTAGTTTTTTAGCACTGCTCTTATGTCATTACTAGTACTCGGCCTGAAACTCTCCCCGCTCGCATCAGTGAATTGATTTCCGTGAAATCTCTTTTTTCTTACACATGTCCGAGCTATATTGCTTCGAGTTCCTTTAGGATAGATCGGCATTTTACTTGGGAAAACTCAACCGTTCACGAAAAAATTTCAACCGCAACTGAATTTGTTGCTCGGACGACGTTACGTTTCGCATGCCTACCGTTCCATGCTATATAGATTGTATATGCGATAACTCCGCTAATATTCATTATTTCGGGTTTTCCTTTGATCAGCATATTCTTTGGGTATTATACTTTCGAAATATGTAATAAAAGAACATCGATTTTTTGAAAATTTTAAAGGGATTTCTGGCCTTAAATACACCTCGACTATGTTCTCCACTAATATAGCTGAGACGTTCTACATATACACATTAAAGTGTTTTTTAATCGTCGGGCCTTCCGATGTATATATATACATTGTACTCACCCGTCGTGTGAAAAGCTTCCCTTATTCGTCGAAACATATTAAAATAAGGTAAATATTGTGAAGGGCAATAGAAAATGATGATCACTTCAGGTTAATTTTTACTATGGCAGCGATTTGTGGACGGCTTTTATTTCTCTTTGAAAAGTTGACGAACTGACATGAATAAATCTACAGTATGCCATGGGTTAAAAGTTTTTTAAATTATATTGTGAAATGTGAAATAGTTGAAAATGCGGTAGCGAATTGCTGTATTGACAAAGCATTGTGAGCGGAGATCCCAGCTTTTTACTATAAAAACTCAATGAAATACAGTAACAGTGCATTTTGGAATTTGTTGGACGATGACAAGTACTTTGCAGCAGGATTTAAAAAAAGATTATTTCTTGGTATGTAATTATTACGTTAATAAATTATTACGTTAATATTTGCAAAAATTAATATGTACTCGTCGAAGGATTTTTGTGACTCCTGCGTTGTGTTCATAAATAAATTATCGTTGTAAAGTTTCACTTTCATTTTAAGTTTCTGATCATGTATGTGTTACTGAAATTGGACATAAAAATAGTATTATTTAATAGTACTTCTATCATTATAGAAACTACTTTGCAAAATTTTTCAAAAACCAATTCGACATAAATGGTTCAAATATTTGCACAATATTTTTAATATCATGTATATGTTAGTGTATCTAGTATCATTGCATCTGTATAAATGCATTAACCATTTTACTTACAAATTCAACAACCTTGTTACATCCGAGTAACATAAACGAATTGCCCTATTGTTGACCTTAGCAACGACTAATTAGTCTGGGAAATGGACTAACGGAGTTTGACCGAATTAAATTGAACCATAAGATTTGGAGGAATTGCTAGTTCGCGATGATCCGCGCAACAAACTATGTTTTAGAGGAGGATAGGAGTTCACGGTGATCCACATAATTGATTATGTTTTAGAGAAGGATAAAAGTTCGCAGTAATCCGCGCAACCCTTGAGTTTGTATAATGGGAAGTATATCCGGTAAGCTCGCGGTTGGGTTTGAGTTTGGAGAAGCTCGCGATGGTCCCTGCATTTCAAAGTAGATTTTTTTCATTGAACTTGGTTTTACTTGAACTCTTGAATATTTCCTGGAAGAGCTGTATAATTCTGAGCTTGAACCGTGAAGTTGGGGGGTTAGTTTTTGTAAACCACAAGAACTATTATAATTTTTAAGCGCAAATTTCGGCACTGTATACTAGTGTGTACTCTATCTTCATCTATGCAGAAGTGTTAACATACAGAGAACAACATTTTCTGTAGTTCATTGGCCCGAACTCCCGCCTTCGATTTCCTCCTTTTGCGGAAGGGTGGGGAGAATCGCTTTAATCTTTTATGCATAAATAGGGCCTAGGCAATCCTCTTCCTTTTAGCTACTGTCTCAAGGCCCTCGTTCGAACCTCGTGTGCATGCTTAGGAGATTGATTGTGCCTAAGCCCTAGGCGGTGGCGTTGCGGAGATGTAACAACCTACATGAACAATTGCCCCGATGTTGTAGAATTCTGGTGAAGTTCTATTCTATCGGAGATCGATATGGAAGACAACAAATTCGGCTTCGCCATCGATCGGGGTGGTACATTTACGGACGTTTACGCGCAATGTCCCGGTGGCAAAGTACGCGTGATGAAATTGCTTTCAGTGGACCCTGCCAATTATGAAGACGCCCCACGGGAAGGTATTCGACGCATTCTTCAACAGGTATTTAGAACTCTTTGGCTTTACTAGATAATGGCTCACATATCTTGTTAAAATTAAGATTTTCCATGTAAGAATAGAATCATATATAAATAATAGAAGTTTACAGCCCCACCACGTCAGCTGATTTTCATTAAACAGATAAAAATTGAGGATCAAAGAATCATACTCGAATATATGTACATTTATTCAATTACGTCTCTCTATGCTAATATTTATACGTGTTTTATACTTAATATCGAATTTATATTTATTCTTGAATTATTACTCTCACTACATTCAGCTTCCTTGGTACGAACAATACAAAATTATAAAGTTTTGATAAACTACTTCCTACGAGGTCTAGTATACAACATACGTATTTCCCGCCTAAACAATGAAAATCGATAATTCCTTTTTTCCCGGTTTATTTAATATCTTCGGTCGGATAATTGTGAAAACCAGAAACGTCACGTTAATCTCTTGAGATTATGTGAATAGGTGGCTCAAATTCAATCATGCCATCAAAAACTAATTGAGACTAGCTAAGCACATTCTGACATGGTTCTTTCCCCCCACAGCCACATACTGGGAAGGTTTGTTCATCTTATGAAAGAATTGGTATAGAAATGTAATATTTTGCCAGTGCGACCAATTCGGCACACAGTGGATAATGTCAATATTACAAACACTCGCAGTTCTATGCACCTGTCTGATTCAGAATATCAAGCCTGATTTCCGTGTTTAATACAAAACTATTGTGGCGCTTCTGGTCAACACTTTTGTATAAAAGCTTCCAAAAAACTGAAAAAAATATTAAAAAGACGAGTGTGTGGCCGCCATGCACATTATAAGTGGAACTTTTGTAGCTGCCAATAAGGTTGAAAGGGGTTAGCTAATATTATTAACGAGCGAATATGAAGAATTTATACATAGATATAAATTCTTCATCAAGAATAGGTATAATATGAGAATATAAAGAATTTATACATAGGTATAAATAAAATGTATAGGTATGTATAAATTCTTCATTATTGTACTTCAGTGTACCGAATGAAGAATTTATACCTATGTCTAAATTCTTCAAATTTAAACAAAATCAATCAGTACACGTTTTTTGTAAATCAACAATTTATATTTAAAACTTAAAAATCTTATAGAAAAATACGATTTGGAAATTTGGTTTGATATTTTTTGATTTTATAAAAAATGCATTCAAAGAGAAGAATTAAAAAAACATCCAATTTGGCCCATTTTTCGCAAAGTTATAGACGTTTAAAAAAAAGAAACGTAATTTTTGAAAAATTGAGATCTTGAAAACGGTTCGACAAAAAAAATTGAAAAGAATCACGGACGCATCTTTAAACCAATTCTACAACACAAACAATTTTTCAAAAAATCGGACATGCAAAAGCTAAATGTTGTCCGGTTTGGGGTGGAATGCCCCATATATACACTACCGGCGAAAAGTTTCCGGACAAAAGTTGAAAAGAGTGCCGGAACGGGTTTTTATGCCATTTCGCCGGTAGTTGGCCTAGGCGAATTTAACGAACGCCATTTTAAAGAGGAACACTTTGCCTTCATTTTGGTTTATTAAATAATATTTACGATTTTTTTTTACAATTAGCAGCCAGTTTTGAAAAAGATCAGTATTGGCCTTTTTTTTATTCTTTTGTGAGTGGATCCAGTTTGTGGTAAAAAATTTTGTAATTTGTTTCTTTGGCCAACATCATAACAGAAGTCTAAACTTCAATTTCATTTTTTAAAAACTTCTCTACGATTCTTTTCCAAAGATATTTCGTTTTTTGAGAAAAAATAGATAACTTGAAAATTACTCCGGAGGACGAAAACAATGAGGTTTACAAGAAAACCGCTACGGCAGTGTGCTCCGTCGGAATGATACTGTTGAACCGGCCACCGTGCCGCCGGAGTAGCGGCACTGAATGGAGCACTACGCCAAAAAGCGTGCATGTTGCGCTTAAGTAAACTGGTGTTCGGACTTATATCTTTCGGTGTATCCTCGGCATTCTCCGAATCGCACGATTCTTTAAGTGTTGTACAACACCATATTTGGAGATTTTACAATTAGTATCAATAAAAATATATTTAAAAATAAAAAATTACACTTTACGATAACAAACAACAAACACTTTAAAATAACAAATTCAAAATCTCAATAATTTAATTCATAGTGATAAATTTTAAAGCAAGGGTCGACACAGGATCACACATTACAGTTTTTACAATCATAGACAGCTTCGCGTCTTTTGGTTGTTCGCATGGCAAACGATAAACCTTCTTGGATTTTTTCCTACCGATTTATAAACCTACGGAAAATGTCATTAATACCAATAAATAATTATTCCCCTCCAGCTTCATGTCCAGTGCCTTCAACACCAATTTTGGCCTGTCTCATGCCACGCGATCTCGTCCATTCCGCTTCGTGCTGTATTCTCATCCAGGCACGAATGTCAGCGTTTATGCGGCAGCTAGCAACGCCCCGTTGCTGGTTCCGGCCCCAGGAGTGGCGATGCTGCCTCTTCTCTCGCCAGTTCATCTGCTCTCTCGTTGCTTTCGATACCCCTGTATCCGGGTACCCAGAGCAAGCTTTCATTGGGCTTTCGTTCGTTCGGTTGGCAGGACCCGCAAATATGCCTAGGGCTTCCTTGCAGACCTCTACCAATTTACTTCTGCATATCACGGCCTCCGGTGCCTCAAGGGCCGCCTGACTGTCCGTGCATATGCATATCCTTCTGTCTGTGTAGCCTCTTCTGATGTTCTCCAAGACATAGGCCCTTATCGACACTAGTTTGGCCTAGAACACCGTGCAGTATCTACCAAGATGAATACTGAGTTTCCAATTGGAGCCCTGCAGATCGACGCCAGCTCCCATACTCTCCTCCCCGCCAGAGTCGTCTGTAAACCAGACTAGCTTGCGTCCAGGGTATGGGACGAGACTGTCGGACAGAGGCACCCGACGGGCAAGCGTCCCTGTGGACGACGGGTATTGGGGCACGCAGTAAAGGAAATGTTCACATCGCACGTTTGCGTTATAAAAACTAAAGCTTTATTCAAATAACTTTTTCATAAAATCCAACAAAATCATAAACAAACAAATTTAGTCATGTTTACATTATGACATTCATCCATTCGTTATCACTACTGCTATCACTTTCCTGAATATTCATTTCTTCATTGCAGCTACTATCACTACCCACGTTGAAACGCCTGAGTGCATTCCTTGGTGCAAGGGTTTCACTTCCATTTCATGAAGCAATGTCATAATCTTAAGTGTTGTCAGATTCAGACTGGAACTCATCAGTACTGTCACTATTAAAAGTATGGTCTCCGGATCCTTTAGCCATCGTGTGTAGGATGTTACAAGATATAAAATACGTGGAAAACTTTGCTGGTTTATCTGGTAGTGACACTGAAAAACTGACTCAACCAGTCGAAATTCGTGCTGACTCGGCCATCATCCTACATTGTGAGGATTGTAACACATTGTTGATTGGCAATTTTACGACGTCTGAGTGTAATGACCGGAGTATGACCGTTCAACGATGTGTTAATCATAAGACTTTGTTGCCAAAAACCACTAATTTCATTTGAAAAAGAAATATGATAATGTTTAGTGTATTATATCCATGCATATCTTATAATTCAGAAAAATAGACGTTCACACCATGTCAGAACCACCCTTAGCGTCATGCAGGTGAGATCCTTATCCGCCTCAGTGTGCTTGGTTCTCACCACAATGGCGATGTCATCAGCATTTCCATGCATCGGTAGACCCACCTGTTGAGTCTGTTGAGTAGTTCATCTACGATGAGGCACCACGACAGAAACGAAATCACTCCCTCCTATGAGCAGCCCCTCAAGACCAACACCCGCATGCTCACGTGTCCTCTCGTCACCTTCAGTCTGGTACAGTCTGGTTGATTCCATGTCTTTTGGCCGCCTTAACAATGGCATTAACAGAGGTGCAGTCGAAACCTCCCTCTTTGCCAATGAAAATGCCTACCGCCAGCTTATCGGCCGATCGCGCCGCCTCTACGCTGTATACAAGCCTGTGTAGTGCCGCCTCCGCCAACTTCCCTGGCTGGAAGGCAAACCGAGTTTCGTGAAGGGGCATCTGTCTAAACGACCCGTCTCTGATGTATCTGTCCACAAGTGTCACCACCGTCTTTAGCAAGAATGGTATGGGCCTGAAGGATCCCGGTTGATCATAATCTATTCTCCCAGGCTTAGGTATAAATACTACCCTCGTTCTTCTCCAAGCCCGACGGATGTAGACAAGGGCGATACTCGCCCTCATTACTTTGTTATGCGGCAGAAGCAGAACTCCCAGGGTTACAATCCGCTGAACTCTACCGAGTATGGGAATGCGTAACACGGTTCGATTTCTCTTTTCGAGGCAAGGCAATTAAGCCCTTTCCTTCAGGGACGAAAATCTCGCCTTTTCTTTACTACAAATCGTTCAGAGGGGTTTTCGACTAGGACGGCACCGTCACTTTCGAGTGGTCCGATAGTCAATCTTGACCTATACGAAAGGTTGTATGAGAAAGATTCGACTCACTCTTTCGCTGGTTGTGTAGTGCTGGTGATCTAACGAAGCTCGATGCGATGCAACGATGATTCTTGTAGTCTCGGTGCGGAGTGAATAGAATATGGTCGACGCGAGTTCAGTTATCAGATTTTTATTTTTCACAAGCACGTTACTTTTTGACTCTAAGATTACTGTACAATATACAAGCTTAATCTCGATGAGTTTACAACTTTTGTACTCAAACAGGCGACGAGCAAGAATGCTCCGCAGATTCTGTTGCGCAAAGTGGTTGCGTTGCTGGTCCGCGTTGAAATTGTAACTGACTCCTTGGTGAAAAAGGTCGCCCTTTTATACTAATTTTTGGTAGCTGCTTAGGGCTAGTGTGATTAGTCACCTAGTGGAAGGGTGCCTAGGGTGAGTGAGTTCGTTAAGGAATATAGCGAAAGGTGCCGTCAGCGACACGGTGTACGCGCGGCTGCTAGCCAATCACGGGGGTTTTCCTGAGCTCGCGCGTGGCTCTTCTGGGTTTGGAAGTACGATGCGTTAAGGTGATGTCACCTGGCTCGAGGCAGGTGATGAATTGTGCGATATGCTAGGTGGGACTCGAAATTGTTGGAGATTGGTATAAAGATAATACATTCGTAACATGATTGGTGCGATACGCTAAGTTGTGCGGTACGCTAGGTGAGGCTTGAAATCGTTTAGAAATTGGTATGAAGATAAAGGATTCTCAAATCGTAACACCAGCCCCTGTTGTAGCAGGGTCGGAAATGAAACTTTTAATGGCCTAGCTGACCCTCCCCGGTATAGCGACCCTAGAGGCAGTGGTCCAGTCCTTTCCGGATCGCCTTGGGCGGTCGTCGTCAGTCCCGGTACCACAGTCCTCCAGTCTCGTATAGTCAGGGAGGTGCTTGCCCATGAATGCCTGCATTCCCTCCTGTGAGGATGTGAAACCCCCGTCCGGTCGCTTAAACGATTCGGTGGCTGGGCCCACATCCTTTTTAATGATCTTCTGCAGCCTGGCTGCTGCAGGTATGCTAGACGCTTCCTCGCAGAATTTCCGCCATGACCCCATGTCGCCTTCCTAATGACTTCCTGGTACTCCTTTTGGCACTGTCTATAAGAGTCTCAGTGCCCGGGGTCTTTAGACTTGTTGGCTTTATTGCAGGCCTGCTTGGCATTCGACCGAAGTCTTTCTTGAGCCCGGCTCCACCACCACGTCTTGCCCCTGCCCGCCTCTATGAGGGGACAGGTGCTCGCAAACGAACTTCTCACAGAGTATTGCAGCATATCAACTGCTACGCCCACCTCTATGGGATTGCCATATTTCGAGGGAAAAGTCCGCATCTTTCCCTTCAAATCCTCTACATATGTCACACAATAGGCGGCTCGCAGATTTCTATATGAATATGCTCTCGACTTGGGTATTTTTCCTAAGTGGCAGTGTAACTGGCGACGAGCTACTTGCGCTTCGAAAACGGGATTCGTAAATTGTCCGGCACTGAGCGACCGATCGCCTTAAAAATTGGAGGGTACATACAGAATTATGGCATAAAGTGCATGACAGTCTTATTTTTCCAAAATTTTGGAAAATTTTTTCCGGTGATAACTGAATCTGCAAAAATGTTTCCAAAATTTTGGAAAAATAAGACTGTCGTATACTTTATGTCATAATTCTGTATGTACCCTCCAATTTTTAAGGCGATCGGTTGCTCAGTGCCGGACAATTTATGGATCCCGTTTTTGAAGCGCAAGTAGTTCGTCGCCAGTTACACTGCCTCTTGAGAGGCAGTGTTAGTCAGCGGAAAATTCAGACGGGTTCGGTAGTTGCAGAGCTCGTGGCATTTGGCTAAGAACCACTGCTGGCTACTACCAGATAAGATGGCGCGGGTATGCCACGAAGCCCCAGTATGACAACTGACAAGACGGGCCAAGCACCGAGGTCTCGTAGGGATATGCACCTGCCTGCCTTTTCCCAGCACGGCCCCGCGGAGGGAATGAGACGAAACGAAAACAATTGAGTCTCTCGAACTGATCTTACAGCTTCGGTCATGTATATATAAGCATTGCAGTTTATAAAAACTCTTCACAAAATAACATGATTCTTGAAAGAAAGAAATTATTCTTTTATGCAGACATCTGGCTATACATTGTAACGTTGTACAATTTCCCTCCCGCCGGTGGCCCCTCAAAGGCAACCGTTCCACAACAAATTTGAACAAGTAAGTCGCAAATTATTATTTAATCTCATAATTCCCGTCCCTCCCAATTATTGTAAACTGTGCAACACTATCGACGCCCCAAAGAAACTCGAAGAAAGAAGATCGCCACCATCAAGGACATCCTGAGGACCCCCCGACTGGCCCAACGTATCACCACCGGAGGTATCAGGACGGCCAAGAAGAAGCACGCAAGATCCACCGTCACTCTCACCGCACCGAAGGAAAACCCGCCAAAAATCAAACAGATCGTCCCGTTCATCTTCCACCGGTCATCGATCGACGCGGTGACACAGGAACGAACGAGATGGCAGCAGCGCGCAACGAGTATTATCAAATCCTAATTACCCTAAATCCCGATACCTATGAGAGCGACCCTACAATATCGACCTAATTACGCCCATTTCCCGCTAGATCTCCCTCACTATCATTCCCACCTATCGATCTCCCATCGACCCGAGATCGAGTAACCCGTACTGCTGCTGCCCAATCAAAAATCAGGACGTCCCGGCCACGGGGCCGAGAAAATTTTGGAGCTTCCGGTCGACGACATGGGACTCACTTTGCGGATAGCCGCCGGCGAGTACGGACAATTTGCGAAGCGAAATTTAGAGAAAAGAGCGAAGAGTTAGAGCGTGAGAGGAGTGAGAGTGAGAGTGCTGAGAATTAGAGACGAGAGAAATTATATAAAGAAAATGATAGTGATCAAGAAAAGAGAAAGAGGAGACATCACCACGCCACACCAACGAATTGTAAGTGTTTGCACAGTTCCTTCCCAAAAATATTTGGCAGATTCCTTTTTGAGATTCACCCCTTTTCCGTTTGCGACATAATTTATAATTCAGAGTATCCCCTCCCGAATTCCCACAGTACGTTTTTGAGATCTTCCCCAGTAAAAATTTCTTTTGACCCATATAAGATTTTCTGTAATGCGAAACGTGAAACGGTTGTGTGCGCATAGCCGTTAAGATTGAATAGAGTACCCCTCCCCCCTTCCGCCCCTCTCCCAGCCAGTGGTAATAATCAAGAGGCCACATAGAGTCGGAGAACCCAACCTGAGATCCCCCCGTTCCCCTTGCAGTTCAGAATTCCCCTTTCCCGAGCTAGTCCCTCCACTACTCCTTTGAAAGAATATATTTTTGTGATTTTGTTAATTTTCTGAAAATTAACTGGCGCCCAGAATATTATATGTTAATTTATATCCAATTTTATTTCGAGTTTCCTTTATTTTCGAGGTCTCGAACATTCGAGACGAGTTACGCCCCGGAGATCGTCCGCCGATAAGGACATAACGATAGTTTGCGAGCGAAGGAACACTTCCTTTTTTTGTTTTGTACCAAGGACCATTACTATTATCAGAACTATTTCACATAATTTCAAATTCAATAAAGTGTTTACTCTTGTTACTTTTATATTGAATTCCCCGTAGTTATTTATTAATTTTGCTTTACCCCCGTCCCGTGATATCCCCCTCCCATCGGTGTAACAACATATAAACTCATTCAGAAATATGCATGTATATATATGACGGTTCCATATGGTTTTGTCCACTTTCAGACCCGACCATTTTGAATTTTGCTGAAAATTGTATATATTGTACTACGCCACTAAAAACATTTCCGTGAATTTCCAAATTTTTTTACCCAGCCCAAACAAAGTTACGAAGTTTGAAAAAAACGTCTTTCTGTTTTTCAACCATTTTCAAACGCTTATAACTTTTTCAATAATTTATTAATCGAGACGTTTTTTTTCAAATTTATCATTTTCAGCGTGGGGATATTGTTAATAGTTTACGAGACGCGTTGGAGTCGCCCACTCCCCGCCCAAGCCGTAGAGGTAGACGAATAGTTTGCCCGCGAAGTAAAATTGATTGGTCTGAATTGGTCTTTTTAATGGAGCACCCCCCCCCCCTCCCCCCTCCATGCCAGTAACAGAATTGATCTTTATTCTAATTGATAAACCATAATAGTTCAAATTTCTCATTAATTTGTCAGTAAAGATGCTTTTGGGCGGAGCCCAAAACCCGTTCTTTTTTGTACATACACCCACTCTTAATAAGTACAAAATTCTTATTGTATTATTAATGATTATAAAACTATAAATGAAGTACTTCCGTGATTCAAGTTATAAGATAAGGGGAGAGACCGCCCCAAATATCGGCCGTACGTAGAGTGTGCGGTACCCTTGTATATGAGCTCCCCGCCTATATTTTCAATTCTACACTGTATTTTGTTTTGAAAGTTTGTTCATATATTCTTCAGATATATTAGGATTGACTTATGCAATAAAAGAAGTTTTTTATACTCTCAAGATCACCTTTTATACTCTCAAGATCAGGCTCTGCAGTTGATTAATTACATACATTCATCCATACATTATGAAACAAGATGCGTCAACTGACTTTTCGGTAACCGTAAATGTCGCCCATTCACTTTGCATTTCTTTGATACGCCCACAGATATCGTGAATACGCAAAACAATAACTATTACAAACCCTTTAGAGGGCTTAACGAGATGTTGGGCAAATAGCACGCACGCTACCCTTTTGAGTAATAAGAAGAGCTCGGCAATCTGTGGTCAGGGATTTTTATGAACTGTCGTGTGTAGATGTAGGTGACTTTTCTTGAGAGAGAGAAACGCCGGAACTTCTGAAAATTTTGAGTGCAGTTTCACGCACATTTTAAAAGTAGAAAAAAAAATTATCTTTAAATTATCACATAATGGCGGAGTAAATAGAATGGGCGGAAAAGATGATGAGCATAATTCTTGTTTGAAATATAAAACCTACTATTATTTTGAACTGGCATATATTTTTATTGTCGACAACCTAAAAAAATCCAGCAAAAACTGTGAAAACATTCATTTTTTAGCTTGATCGAAATGTGGCGTTTTTTACAAATATTTTTTCTCCATTCGTGCAGTAAAAATAGTATAGCGAATGACGTTTTGTTAATATTTCTACTTACTTTAGGATAGTTTTCAATTCTTTAAAGAATGAACTTTAATGTAGGCCGATAGGTCAAATAGTGTTTTTGCTATTACGCTTGCTGATTTGGAAACATTATAAAAACGAAACTTTGAGAAAACGTGTTTTACAGTTCTTGATCGGAAAAATACTAATTGTTGGTAACTTATAGAAATCTAGTGCTAATCGGCTGTGCTTGGTTCATAGAGTAATTCTACCGCTTTTTTAAAAAACTTGTTGTGTTCCATTTTTTCGAATCTACTAACAATACGAGTCTTCTTATATTATGTTAGTGCTGTAGCTTTGGCGCTCGTTTTTCCGCGTGATTTTTCGCGCGTTATTTTGATCGACGAACTTGTTGCATTGCAGGTCAATACTGAATTCCAGCAACCTCATCATTATCAAGACGGCTGTATACCCTTCATTGAACGTTGAAAATGCAGCCATGTAGGCGACAATTTGTATAATTTTAAGCTCCGAATTTAAATGTTTTGGGGCCATTTGCCACCCTGTTGAATTAAAATTCTCGTTGGAGTGATGTGTGTTCTTCCAAACATATCGATAAAAGATCATCGGTGGGGAAATCTTCATAAATGGAAAGAATATATTTCTATATATTTCGTTGAATGATGAAAGGAGGGTGTATGAAAGCACCCTCGTCGCTAACCAAATTCCTATTGGTTAGTGGCTTCGTTGGTCAATAATGCTGTAGCATTGCCATGGTAGCTTTTTTCATTCCTGCAACAGAATATACATTTCTGCTTATCGCCAAGCCATAATTAGTTGTTAATTTTGTTATGAAAAGATCTATCAACCATCCCTTTTCGCCTAATTTCTCTTTCTTTTTTATATTTCTGCGTCGCGTGCCCACTTGTTTTGTACGTTTTCCATGCACTCGCTTTTTTTTAACAGGGCGATTGTCATCATATGGATTTTCTTTTAAAATATTCGAGAATGTTTTCGAATGACCGGTTCCAATATTATAATCTACGTATTTAACTCCACATTTTTCGTCAGACTTTGTAAACATTTCGATAATCAAATTCAGAAAAAAAAGTATAAAAAAAAAATCAATGAAAAAAATCGAAGAAAAAAGAATTACCACCAGCAGGAATCAATCCCAGACCTTCCACTTACTAAACTCGCTCGCTACCCGGTGAGCCACGCCGGCTGTTGAAAACTATCTTACCGCTAGTCATCACACTTCGCTTGAAAAATTTCAAAGTCGTTTTTCTCGAAAACTTCTGGCTATCTAGCCCAATGGCTTCAGGGCATTATTACTCGAGGCCTTACCTTTCAGCACTATAAGTGGAAAAAATTACAAAAATACCGCTGGTGTATTATCCCCTTGTAAAACTTTAGTCACATAAGCGCCAATAGTTAAGCCATCGATTAAAAGAGAAAAGACAATTTTACTTTACTTTTTAACCGAGATGGCTACCTTAAGAGTGAGGCACAAATAAAGTCTTCTACTCAGTTCTCATGGAATTTTAATCAATTTAATCAAAACAGGAAACCGGTCAGTCCATGAATGATGAAATTGATACTTCCAAAATTGCTTGGATACGAATGGGTACAACAGTAGCAACGAATGCATTATTGGAAAGGAAAGGTGCCAGAATGGCACTAATTATCAACAAGGGCTTCAAAGATCTTCTATTTATTGGCAACCAGGCGCGTCCAAATATCTTCGATTTGGTTTGTACTATTATTTCGCAGTTGCTATACCTCATGCTATGCTTATTTGGTTTTATACATTTTTGTTTATGTGTAGGAAATCGCAACGCCAGAAGTTTTATATGAAGAAGTTGTAGAAGTCAAATGTAGAGTTGTGCCAGCCATGATCGGAATATGTCAGCTGCGCTCAGAAGGCTGGAAAAATGTTAAAGGTTCCACTGGTGAAGATCTCTTAATTACTGAAAACCTTGATGAGGTGGAATTACAAGAAAATCTTGAAGCACTTCGCGAGAAAGGTATCGATAGTCTGGCCGTTGTGTTCGCCCACAGTCATATGTAAGTAAACACATACTGTTCGTGTTGCATTCTAACGGCTATTCATTCTGTATCCATTAAAGAAAGTAGGCTCTTTCGTTACCTGTTTTTTTGAAACAAATTCGCGATCAGAAAATGGTTAAGTTACGCAAAAAGTTATTTGAGATAAACAGGGAAGGCAATAATTTCAATCGAGAGATTCTGCAAAATTTTCGTTGGCCTTTCTTAAGAATGCACCAGGGAGATTAGAGGACAAGAGTGTCAACCCCCATTTAAAAAGGGTATCAAAAGTCCGTATTTGTACTACGTGGGAAGCGTGCAACACGGTATTGTGCGATAAACAAACCATCGGAGTAATATAACCTAAATATGTACGCAATATATAAACACTTATCAAAAGTTTTGGTTTATCAATGCGTTATAATAGTATTACGATGCAGTTACTTTCCGTGTACATTAAAGTATATAAAATTCTCACTTGCTTTCAGTAAAATGTATGTATAACGCACGAGTTAAAGATATGAGAAAACACGATTATATCAAAACCGTAAAAAAAATTCCAATATCTTTTCGTAGTTTTGGGTACGGACAGACTCTTCCCATTCTGACTATTACAATTCACCAAGCTAAAAAATATTATATTATACAATAATGAAATCTTGAATGATCCTCGGTAACAATGGCGTGTGAAAACTGACATGAAAAAAGGATTATAAAACTTGAATAGGAATTGAGAAAAATTGTTTGAATCAATTTGAGAAGGCAAGATCACAAGAGACAATTAAAATGAATTAACTTGTTTAATTCATCCCTACATAGGAAAACACACATACCTATCTCTTTGTTACTATTGTTTTGTAACAACACGTCAAAAACAATTGGTAAAATCGGTAAAAATCATAGGGATAATTTATATAGCCGAAAGATGAAAATAGGTGGTTAGTTGATACGTAATAGAAATGCTCCTATTGGTCAGTTACCGACTCTTGAGGCGACACGGGTGACGAAATATAGAATCCTTCGCCGTTATATTTTTGAGACGTTTTTTCTGCCTATTCATATAGGAGTTAATACTCCTTTCCTTTAGTCTTTCTCGAATGCACAAAGCCTAGTGTGATCACAATAACATCAATCGGAGTAATTAAAGACTTGAAACATGTACAGGGTGGAAAGAAATGATCGGTCACCACCACGTTAGATGGTTCTCGAGCTTGACATCGGTGGAGATATATCAAAACTAGTAGACGCAAAATTGGTCTTGACCTTGAAATTCAAGGTCAAATTGTTTGGTTATCTTAACAAATTTTACTCGTCAAGAAGAACAAGGGTCTCTGAGAGATCATAGGTAACCGATGCGATCTTCTAGGTGGAAAAACAGAATATTCCTATTTTGTATCGAACGTCCGGATCCAAATATAGGTTTTAAAATTAATCTTCCAAGTACTGATTAGAAAAAGCATTGTTGCCGCTTTGATTTAAAAACACGCGACGGCAAAATCATGGAGTAACGGGCTCATCCACGACATTGTTGGGACCCACGTTTAATATTACGAGCAATAGAGGACGCTTATGAAAATTATGCCCGAATCCATGAACTTTACACTGAAAATCTCAAAATTGCGCCGAGAATCGTCAACTGCGTCCAGTTGAAATACTAGACAAACGTAATTTTCGAACGTAATTTTCGAAGTCTAGATGACCGTTTTACCGATCAGGAACGGTTTGTCGTTCAACGTTTGCTATGATTAGCTATGATTAGTGGGTCGCATTAATGAATGCCATGATGACGGCAAGAACTTTACGAATCTTGATTCGACAAGAAGCTCCATCGATGAAAGTATTGGTTGCTAGGGTTTCAGTATGCCCACACTCGGTCGAATTTTGCCTCCTCTTACCTTTTGAACTGCATCTCCAAATGCAGCCAAGTGTCGTATTCTTTTTCATTTCAATCAGCATCGGAGAACCGCCACTGCCTTTTCCTCCTTGGCGATCTTCTCTTTCTCGAGTGGAGTTCGCCGACCTCGGTTGTAAATCCTGCTCCGCTCGTCTGCGAGCATTTCCAGCACTAGCATGCCACTACCTATACTGCCTCGTACGATATGGTGCGGTACCCGGCTCTCTTCGGTATGAAACAACCTTAAGTGTTTTATGACAAATCGGCGCAGCGTACAATAGTATCGATCTTATAACTGTTGCCAGCAGTGTTCTTCTCGGCTGCTTGGGCCCTCCGCTATTCAGTATAAGCCGCGCTAGTGTTGCCCCAACTTTTGCTGCTTTAGCGGATACATGCTCGATATGCTGCTTGAAGATAAGTCGTGCATTTAACATCACTCCGAGATACCTGATGGAGGGTTAGGACGCGATTCTGCAGTTGCCCACTTTTAGAGTGATAATTTCGACCTTCTTTCTACTCGCAAAAAGCACAGCCTCTATTTTGTGGTGCGCTACCTCCAGACCCACCGAATACATCCACCCTTTTACGGTGTCATACGCCTCATCGAAGTTACAATGAACCTCTTGAAGCATCTTGGCCGTAATGATCAGCCCTGCATCATCTTGCAAATGCCACCAGCTGAGCTCCCTGCGGTAAATGAGTATTTAGTAAGGCGTCATACATCAGATTTCACAACAGTGGCCCTAACACTGAGCCTTGAGGAACTCGTCCAGAAACTTCATAGCACTCAGGACCTTCCTCTGTATCGCACATCAAGCGTCAAGCGCTGCAATAGCTCCTGATAATCGCTCTTAGATAAGCCGGCGTTCCGAGCTTATCTAGTGCCTTACTGAGTTGAACGCGTTTTTTACAACAAACGCCGCCAGCAAGCAGTACTTTTTGACCCCCCGATTCCAGCGTGTTCCGGAGATCGCATCCTTCGCGATCGTAATCACGCGACCAATAGCATCCGCAGTCAGTTCGACTGTGGATGCTATTGGTCCGGAAGCCGTACTGGTTTTCGGCAAGTCGATGTCCAACAGAAATATCGTTTCGTTAGAGATAATCCTTTCGAGGATTTTACCTGCTGTGTCTAGCATACACAGGGGTCGATACGATGAGGGTTTCTCCGGCGGCTTGTCGGCTTTGGGGAGCAGCACGAGTGGCTGTCACTTCCACTGTTCCGGAAATGTTCCCTCCGAGAGTCAGGTGTTATACATCTCCAGGAACAGTGTAGGCGACGTTTCGATGGCTGCTTTGAGTGCAGCATTAGGGATGTTGTGCATCCCTGGCGCATTGGTATTACCCATTCTCCTGGCAGCCTGGAGTAAAAGTTTTTCAATCATCTTGAAATTCTCATGATCGACACTCCTACTGATGGTAAATGTAATGTGATAGTAATGTTAAAGTCTCAGTCAAATAGTAATTTTAGAAATGTTATAACCTGTTAATAATATTAAAGCGTCAGTACAAATCTGAAGATTCTAGTTCAAACGGTTGCCTAGCAATAGGGGTTCAACATTCTATCGTGTTGGGCGTCGTAACTACATTCCCAAGTTTATGTCTTCCCGAGAAATATACCAATTTTGAGAAGTCAGGAGTGATTTTGAAAGCATCGCTGCGTATTTTGAAAACATATTATTTATTTTTAATAAAATTAATAAGTTCGAAAAATGTTTTAAGGTTCACGTTAAAAGCCACTTTTTTTCAAAAACCGATCCCTAAATGGGCCAAGTCCTAGTTTTCGAGATACAACACCATTTATCACCGCTCGGAGCGGCCACTTACTGATAAATCGTGTTGTATCTCGAAAACTATGACCCGCTCCATCCTAGTCGTTCTGGACGTTTTTGTTCAGAAAGAATCCTACTATTTTATACAATTTCTAAAATAAAAATTTACGGGTTTGATTTTTGGGAAAAGTGGCTTTTAACATTAATCTTAAAAATTTTTGATGAACTTATTAATTTTGTTACAAATAAGTAACATATTCTTAAAATTCGCAGAAATTGCTTTCAAAAACATTCTAAACCCTTTAAAATTTGCGTCTTTCCCGGGAAGATAAAGATCCGGGAATGTAGTCACAACGTCCAACACGGTAGAAATTTAAACTCCTGTTACTAAGTAACCGCTTGAACTAGAGTCTTCAAATTTGGACTGAGGCTTTACTATCAGTAGGATCATGAATCGTGAGAATTTCAAGACGATTGGAAAACTTTTACTTTTCAGGGTAGATGACTTCATGCGAAATGCCTCATACACTGTGTTAACTATTGATCGACGTAGTCTGGCAACGGATTGACTTCGGTATATTTTCAGTTTGGAATCGTATAAAGCATTATTTGTGCAAATATTTTGACCGTTCATTTTTCTTAAAATTTTATAATGTTCCGTGTAATTTGACAAAAGCCGAAAGGAACAAGCTTTACTAAAGAAATTCAAAATCATATAGCGTTATTAGTCTTTTAAGAAGGCAATTAATGAGTTTCAATCTCATTTTGGATTAATAAGAATATTACTAACAATTGCAATGCACATAGTGAAAATTATGTGTTTCTATCTCCAGATTTCCCGATCACGAAATTCGAGTGGGTGAAATTGCAAAAAAAATAGGCTTTTCACAAGTTTCCTTGTCACACGAAGTAATGCCTATGACGAGAATGGTACCAAGAGGCTACACTACATGTGCTGACGCTTACCTTACACCACATATAAAAAAATATCTACAGGTAACACAACAATATTGAATTATTTATTACAATATTCAACAACCATTATATTCTAGTCGAAAACATGTGTTCACAGAGTTTCACGAGTGGCTTTAAAAATAATCTTGATGGAATCAACGTTCTTTTCATGCAGAGCGATGGAGGCTTAACACCCATGAACTCGTAAGTAGAACGCCTTCATTTTCATAAAATATTATGTCAATCTCTTTACTGATTATGAAAAGTCTTGTGGTCGAAAAGAAGAATCGAGATTTTGATGTTAGAACGTTATGCCTCAAGAATATTAACACGTTAAATGATACATCGGTCCATACGGACCGGCCGCAGATTTTTCGTTCCTGTTATACCCGCGCGCCTGTCGGCTCTTGCGTACTTACGCGGCGGAAAATTTAATTTAAGCGACATCGGTTTTTTTTGATAAATGATTTAAGGGCAATAATATAATAACATGAATGTAACTTATTAAAACAAGGTAAGGTAAGGTTTGCTTCTACATTGATTATAGAAGCTTATAATTTTACGCGTTGAATTTTTCACCGTCTTTGAATCTACTGCTAAAACAATTTTTCTTTCATATAAATAGCTTTTGCCACCGAGGGAGGGGAGAACACTGTTTTGAATATTTCGTTATTTACCGCTCTTTTGGCGGAATATTATATAAAGCCCGAAAGAGTAACAGCAAGGTAAGTATAGGTTGGGTAATCCTTGGTAAACTGCGGAATTCCCCCTTGGAATAATTAACAACTCGGTTTCGCACCAATATCGCCTTCGTTTTATTACTATTAACTTCGAGCTAGTTTTTTCTGCAGTACAGTTCTAGTGTGTTTAGTTTATTTTCCAGCTCTATTACATTGTCTTCCAAAAGGACGAGGTCGTCCGCGAAAAGCAGGATTTCCATTTTATCAATAATGCGTGGGTGTCCACTGTTTATTAAAAAACGTACAAACGTCCGCCAATAAAAGAAAAAATAAGATAGGGCTCGCGGGATCACCTTGCAAAACACCTTGTGCAATATCTATGTCTTCCATTTCCTGAGTTTGATTGACTCTTACTTTAAACGAGACTTTGCTATACAGATTTTGTAGCACATTCATTATTTTACTGCTTACTCCCACATCATCCATTTTTTCCAGAGCGTACCGTGATTAACCGAATTGAATGCCCGCCGGAAGTCGACAAAGACTGCATATAGCGTTCCCTTGGGTTGGGACAGTGCTATTCCTATTTTTGCATTTAATGTGAATATGTTATCACGATCTATTTTTTCTGAACCCCGCTTGCGCTTCTGGTAGTATGTTGTTTGTTTCGCACCAGTCTTGGAGCCTTTTGGCAATTAACATAGTAAACATTTTGACAATTCTGTTGGCTAAAGCTATGCCTGTTTAATGTTGAATGATACGGCCATGCCGCCGGTGGCATAAAACCGTTGTGTTTGACTGTTCCCTTTATGATTGGACGAGGTGAATAGGAATTTGTAAAGAACGGACACAATTTATGGGAAAAAGCCGTTGCGGCATAAAAAACCCAGATTTATTGGTTGAACACTATCGACTGGCGTCGCACACCGTTCGCAGCCGCGTGAAGATCGTTGCCTAGCCGCACCGACCACGTGGTGGTTATGTTTCGCGCGCTTATGATCGCTTTCTTGGCACTCGTCGCCTTCGCACCACCGTAGGACAATATGAAGGCTGGGTTTCGACCAGTAACTTTCTTTGACTTCGAATTAAACTTCGACGGACTTCGACGGCCGTCGGTTACCTTCTTCTACGTTCGGTAGAGAAGATGTGATCGTTACTAAGTAACGAGGGATCAGTTGATCCCGGTTTCTCTCGTCTCCCGTTTAGTATGACGTTCTCGAAGCCACTGACTCTCTTCTCCTTTCTTCACCGGCGCCGGTCGCCCCCCCCCCCCCCCCCCCGCCCCGCCGCCTTCCATCTTCCGACAACGCGGGTTCGCGCGGTTTTGGCGGGACAAGCGAGCGTGATCAGCGCCGCCACATCCGCCGCGGCCATGCGAACCCGCCCTGTTCTCCTCGCTCTCTTGCACGCGTTCATGCGCACACCCAAACCCATGTGACGACGGAACAATGCCTCTATAATTAAGTGGGTCGTTCATTTCTCCTTTTTTATACAAGACAATGACTTCCAATGTACTCCAATTTGTAGGTGTTTGCCCCGTAGAGAAGAGTCGGTTGAAAAGTGTTGCTAAATTGTTTACCCACATATGAGGCAGTCCCTGCAGAAACTCTGTCGTAATTACTTCTGGGCCCGGAGCCTTATTAGATTTGGTTCTCCCAATGATGATATTGATCTCTTCTATTGTAATCTCGCTATCTAATCTCGTGATCATGCGTTCGGGAAATACATTTCGTATCGAGTCCGGGTGGGGGGGGGGGGCATCAGTTCATTATAAAAATGTTCCCACACTTCGATTATAGTAGGGCATGCCTTGAATGCTTTTCCTTTTAAGTTTTGTGTATGTTCCCCAGAAGGTTCTTGAGTCATATGCGTTGGAAACTTCTTCTTGGATTTGTAAAATATTACTTTTCTTTTTCATTTTGATGAGCTTGATATAGATATTTCTTGCTATTATATACGCCTTTCCTTGATCAGGTTCATATTTCTTTACCCATGTGCGGTATATTCTATTTTTTGTTTTTGTTTTTGCCTCAACGCAGTCCCTGTCGAACCATGGTTTGTTGCTACTAATGTTATTGCAGAAACTTTTGGGTGAATATGTCAGTTCTAGCTTATGCGCGGTATACCATATTGCGTTTATGATATTTTGGTGGATTGCCTCTACGTCCTCATCTGGTTCGTCCATAGGTGTTATGTTCTTCATTTCGTTCCAATATTCTTCGTATTTTAACTGGTCCAATCTAAGAACTGGAGTCCTGGGTTTGTTCTCCTGCCTAACTGACAGTGGGAGTTGTATCAGTGTTTCTAGTTCTATTTTTATCGGCAGATGATCCGACGTTCCCTCATTTACTATTGAGAAATCCACGCTAATATTCAACCCCGGAATATTTATCCATACGTAGTCTATTGTGGTTTAACTTTTCCCGAAAAAGGTCAATCCCCCTTCCTCGTCCGAGTTTGAGCGTCCATTCAGGGCTATCAAGCCGAGTGCCTCGAATTCGTTAACCAATAATGACCCATAATGAATAATATTATTGAAAGTATTTGCTATCGTTAGGTATGACTTTTCTACACTTTTCCTCGTCTCCCCCAACCCTTCGTCTTTTGAAACGATCAAAGAATCAAAGTGAAGTGCCGCTCGGCTAAACCATGAGTCATTGACTGGAAAAAGTGGTAGTCTAAAGGAGCAATATCTAGTAAATACGGCGGATAGTGATGTACCCTATTGAAGCACCTCCAAAGTTTCCTTGACGACTTTTGCAAGATGTAGCCGAGCGCGATCGTGCTCAAAGATCATTTTGTAATGTCTTTTAGCATATTAGGGGTGTTTGAGTTTCAATGCTCGGCTTAATTGCATCCATTTTTGTTCGTAACGTTCATCAGTGATGGTTTCGTTAGGCTAGAGTAGCTTATAGTAGATCACTCCGCGCTGATCTCACGAGATACACAGCTTGTTGCTATTAAGGTGATGTGACAGCTCTTCTTTACCGTCCTCGGGGCCCATGTATCTTTCCGACGAATGTCGTTTCTAAACTCATAAACAGAATGAGCCGAAATGTGAGTATGTTATACAATTAATCACTACGCATGCGCTGAAGATCGCAGAATTTCAAAATTCAGTAAAAAAATGTACAGATTTCGTTACCATATGGTGATTCTGATTGCAGGTTTACATATTTTGACGAATTAATGACCCGAATAAAAAAAAAACCGACCCCCATCGACAAAGCAAGAAAAAGTCTGACACAATAAGTACCTGCACATTGCTGAATGTGCAATATTACAGAAATGACATTCGTCCGAAAATAACACATGGAAAGCCGGTAATAGCAATTGGCATAGTAGAGCGTGGTTGTGCACGTACTTCGCTCATGTTTCGCTTTTCCCTCGCAAAGTTTCGAACGCTAATAACGCTTGTTCGCGCCAACCGAAATTATGGGCTATACATGACATGCACCACGCAGTCGCAAATTTCACGCAGTATCATTATGTACATGTTTTAACGCATGTGCATTTGGCTAAAGAGCTTTACCTTTAGGGCTTTGGCTTTACAAATGCAACTAGCCGAGTCGAGATTCGATCGAGAGTTATCGATTCTCAGTCGAAAATATGAAACTTGAATGATAGAGGGCTACGACGTCGGGATTGGCTCCGTAAAGATGGCCGACCAACTTTAACTTTTTTAACTTTTTTTTACCAATCGTTTGCTCGCCATTTGATACTAATGTATGCCAAATTTCATCGTTTGATCATTCATAGTTCCCGAGAAAACGACATTCAACATCACGCGTAACGATAGTCGATGAGTTATTATGCTCGATTTTGATCCCATTTTTCTCGGGAACTATCAACGATCAAATGATGAAATTTGGCATACATTAGTATCAAACGACTATCAAATGATATCAAAAGCAGAATGTTCGGAATGTCCAAAAATATAACAACTGGAAGTGTCTAACCTTCACCAGTAAAACGTCATTAGACAAGACTCAGAGAAAGTAATTTCGATTTTGTGAAACGACTATTAACAATCAAAAAGTTATTTTGACCGATCAAACGATCTCAAACGACGATCAAACGATTAGTAAAAAAGAAAATTAGAAAAGTTAAAGTCGGTCGGCCAACCTTATGGAGCCTCTATCCTCCCGGGCTTAGGTATAAATACCACCCTCGTTCTTCTTCAACCCCGAGGGATGTAACCAAGTGCGATACTCGCCCTCATTACCTTGGTAAGTGGCAGAAGGAGCACCCCCAACCCCTGTCGAAGCAGGGGCGGGAAAATACCATACTCCTCTGCGCTCTTGAACGATTTGAAGCTTTTAATGGTCCAGCTAGCCTTCCGCGGTGTAATGATTCTGGAAGCCGTGACCCAGTCCTTACCGGGCCGCCTCGGGCAGCCGTTGTCTGTCCTAGTGCCACAGTTCTCCAGTATCGTATAGCCGGGGAACTGCTTGTCCATCAATGCCTGAATCTCCTCCTCCTGCGAACATGCGAATCCCCCGCCCGACCGCTTAAACAATCCGGTGGTTGGGCCCACATACTTTTTCATAATCTTCTGGAGTTTTTCTGCCGCAGGTATGTTAGTCGCATTCCGACAGAATTTCTGCCACGACTCCCGATTCATCTGCTTAATGGACGCTTTGTACTCCCTTTGGCAATGCCTATAGGAGTCCCAGTTCCCGGAATCATTAGACTTATTGGCTTTATTGCTCTCCGCTCCCCCACTACGTCTTGCCCCTATCCGCCTCCCCCAGGGACCAGTTGCTTTCATACACACTTCTCATAGAGTAATGCAGAATATCAACAGCTGCGTCCACCTCTATGGGATTGCCATATTTCGAGGAAAAAGTCCACATCTTTCCCCTTAAATCCTCTACATATGCCACCCAATCAGTGCATCCCAATAGATTTCTATACGAATCCGCTCCTGATTGGGCTACTTCTCCCTGTACGCTTAAACAGATATGTCGATGGCCCGACAAGGACAGCTCATCCGACGTCCTCCACCCGCTATATACTCTACCACCCTTCGTGTATCCAAAGTTAGGTCTTTCACCGCTTTCCTATTACTCGTTTGAAAAGCCGGTTCCTTACCTCGATTGAGAATCTCTAGATCCGCTGTCATCAGGTATGCTAGAAGGGCCTGCTTTCGGCCTCTGACACCTACGCTCCCCATACTGTGTGGTGCGAGTTGGAGTCACAGCCGAGAATCAGCTCCCATCCTTCGTCCCTGCATGTCCTCACCAGCGTCTTATACTTCTCCGAGGGTGGTCGTGCACATGCCCCACGACTTCTCAGGGAGTCATGGAGTATGTGCAAGCCCGCGCCCTCCCAAGGCTTCAGTGCTGGTGCACTCGCCCTAATCCATCTTTCTGTCTCACTGTCCACGCAGATGACCTACAGTGCCCCTTTACTCCTGAAGGTCTTATGGAACCGAAGCACAAAGCCCTACGGGTATTCCGTCCATGAGTCTCGCTAGGGCCTCCTGGATTTTCAGGACCTCTTCCTCGTCGATCTCCTCGGTCTATCCATTATTGACATTGATGGCTACCGGGGGGGGGGGGGGGGCAGTCGCGGCAGGCGGCCCTTCCCTCTTAGTCGTTTCCCTGCGTTTCTTTTGAAGGTTCTTTGCGAAGCTGAGCGAAATCTCCTCCGTTGACGTCTGCCTCTTCGCCGCCCTCTCCTTTCGCTATTAGTATTCCGAGAGACTCCGAGAGTTTCCGCCATGTCCCCTGAGGTGGTCGCCTTCTGCTTCCTCCACAATGTCCGCCTCGCAGGGTGCAATTGGGGGATCCCTCACTTCGCTCCCCCTCGTCCTTTCTTCTAACTATTTTGATGACGAAGTTATCTATATTGGAGCCACGAACATTTAGGGAAAGGAGGTCCCCCGTGTAACGCGCCAATTACGCGGGTAAGCCCTACATACGCGAGGTTACGCGGGTAAGCATACATGCGTTAGGCGGCAAGGTATGTATCTCGGAGCTAGCGTTAGCGATGCAGCTCCCCCTGAGCCTCGCAGCCCTGGCACGGTAGCTACACATCCTGGCTTCGGGAGTTTCTGTTAGTTGGTTGTGTGCGGTGTCACCTTGCGAGTGATCCCGCGCCTAACCGTATTATCAATTCTGCCGACGCCGCGCCGAACAAATAACGCCTTAGCCTGCTAAGCCACCGTCATTCATTTGAACAGAATATAGTGCGAAACTAGAGTATTGTGCGAGTTGTAGAGCGTTCGCCCCATGTTCGATGAAACAGAGAACATCTGCATATATTTGAAAATGCCATCCACATTTGTACGGATACTGAGCAACGAATCGATTGAAATTTTGAGGGTGCACAGAGAATTATTGCACACTGTGACTGACAGTCGTTTATGTACAAAATTTTGAAAAATCACTAGTTTTTTCGTTATTGAAGAAAAATGATAGACTTGTCATAGCCTCACGATATTTCTCGTCGTGATAAAGTCAAAATTGCGTGCAGTATGGAAACCGCACATTTTTGTCCTTTTTTCGTATCGTTTGATGAAAAAATGACTAAATTATGTCGATTTACGTTTTTGTGGAAAGCGGACTGACGTCGGTATGTTATGTGGCATGCGTAGCAATCGACTTCGGAGGGGACTGCACTACGTAGTATAAGTAAATATATGGGTATTTCACGCCAAATCGGACAGTTTCAAAAACTTTTTTTTATTTTCTCAATTTTTTGATATTTTTTAGTACCCATCGAAATCTTTTCTTGATAAATTTCGAGATTTTTTTGATTACCCGTTCAAAAGATTTTCGAATTTTCAGAAAAATCACTCTTTTTTTACTTTTTTGCTCATAAATTCTTTACCAGTAGTTCCAGAGATTATACAGGGTGGGCCATCTGTTAGTACGTTTTTGAATTTCGTCGTATGACAACGGCAAACGAGTTACAGACCCGAAATTTTTACAGTTCATTAGCCATACTGTCCGCGGCACGAAACAACATGTTTTCTCTTGAAGAGCGTTTTCAAATTTTAAAAACTTATTTTCAAAGTCAGTGCTGTGTCGCCGAAACTGTGCGAATTTTGAAAAGAAATATGGGTCGTGATAAAGCACCCACCGAAGGCGCTATACGCAAATTGGTGAAGAAAGTTCGTGAGAAAGGGATGTTAGTGGATGACAGAAGTGGTCCCAGAGCTCGGTCAGTGCGCACACCCGAGAATATTGAGGCTGTGGCCCAAAGTGTGAGACAGAATCCGACGACCTCAACTCGACGCCGATCGCAGCAACTGAGCATTAGTCGCACCAGCCTGAGGAGAATACTGCACAAAGACCTCGGATTATTCGCCTACAAGATCCAGATGACTCAGGAGTTGAAAGCAAATGACCATCCGCTTCGATATCAGTTCGCTGTGTGGGCCATAGACCAGCTCAATAATGACGTCGATTTTGGTCGAAAAATCATCTTTTCGGACGAAGCGCATTTCCATCTCGGCGGATATGTGAACAAGCAAAACTGCCGGATTTGGGGTTCGGAACAGCCACACGCAATCGTAGAGAGACCAATGCATCCTCCAAGAGTCACAGTTTGGTGTGGATTTTGGAGTGGTGGCATAATTGGCCCATTTTTCTTCGAAAATGATGCTGGCAACGTCGTTAACGTCAATGGCGAACGCTACAGAGCCATGTTGACCAACTTTTTATGGCCTAAAATCGACGCTATGAATGTGGACGACCTTTGGTTTCAACAAGATGGCGCCACATGCCATACAAGCCGACTTACGATCGACCTTCTGCGCACCAAGTTTAACAACCGCATAATCAGCCGTTCAGGAGATGTCAATTGGCCTGCGCGTAGCTGCGATTTGACACCGCTGGACTTCTTCCTGTGGGGTGCCGTTAAAGACCGATGTTATGCGGATAATCCAGAGACAATTCCAGCTTTGAAAAACAACATTACGACTGTTTTGAGTGAAATTGGCACCGAGGTAGTTCAAAATGTTATCACTAATTAGGGTGACCGAATGGCATACTGTAAGGCCAGTAGAGGGAGCCACATGAACGAAATCGTTTTTCATTCTTGACAGGGATACTTTTAGCTTTACAACAAAAAAAAAATTAATAAAAAATATCAATGCATACTCTTCTGATCGCATTTTTAAAAACGTACCAATAGATGGCCCACCCTGTATATACAGTCAGTGACGAAATTGAGTGGACACTTTCTAGTATAAAGTGCCGAAACGGTTTTTTATGTCATTTCGCCGGTAATTGGCGTAGGCCAATTTAACCAACGTCATTTTAAAGACGAGCAATTTATCTTCATTTCGGCTATTTTTAAACAATTTTACGATTTTTTTTTACAAATGGCACCCAGATTTGAAAACAAAAATTTTTGGCCGCATTTTTGTTCTTCTTTGAGTGGACACTTTTCGTAGTACAATTTTTTTAGCACATTTCTTTAACCGTGATCGTAAAGGGAGCAGTCCACCCTTCAATTTCTCTTTTTTAGAAAAAATTGTACGATTTTTTTTTCCAAAAATATTTCAGTTTTAAAGAAAAAATAGACCATTTGAAAATTGCTGCGCAGGACAAAAACGAATGAGGTTTACAACAAAACCTCAAGATGGTAAAAAGTTATAATACTTCTTGATGAGTTCACGAGAATTTTTTCAGATTTTTTTTTCGAAATTTGTTTTCCCTCTATTTTTGGTCGAAGCTCGATTTTTTACATACCAAATAAACTTTGGTATCGTCGAATAAACCTCCGAAGAGACCAAAGTTTAATATGTAAGTAAAAAATGTAATTCTATTGATTTCATGGTATCGCGTCAATCGAACTGACCGGAAATAGGTGGAAAACAAATTTCAAAAAAAAAATCTGAAAAAATTCTCGTGAACTCACCAAGAACTGATACAACTTTTTAACATCATGAGATTTTGTTGTAAACCTCATCGTTTCCGTCCTGTGGAGCAATTTTCAAATCGTTTATTTTTTTCTCAAAAAATGAAATATGAAAAAAAATCGTAGCATGTTTTCTAAAAAAAGAAATTGAAGCTTGGACTGCTCCCTTTACGGTCATGGTTAAAGAAATGTGCTAAAAAAAATTTACTACGAAAGGTGTCCACTCAAAGAAGATAAAAAAAACGACCAAAAATTGTTGTTTTCAAAACTGGGTACCATTTGTAAACAAAAACCGTAAAATTTTTTTAAAATAGCCAAAATGAAGGTAAATTGCTTCTCTTTAAAATGACGTTGGTTAAATTGGCCTAGGCAAATTACTGGCGAAATGAAATAAAAAACCGTTCCGGCACTTTATACGAGAAAGTGTCCACTCAATTTTGTCACTGACTGTATGTATATATAAGCCAATGCCCTAGAAAAAAAAATGACTGTGGAAAAATACAAGCAATCTAATTTACTGCTCTGAATTTTGCAAACCCAAATATAACGTCCTAATCTATGTTTTATCTACGGCTAGGATGGGGGCGGATCGCGGGCGTTGGGCGGCTTCAACGCTTCTCGGCGCCCTCTGATTGGACCGATTTAAAAAATTTATATCTCGTAAATTATTAACAATATCCCTAATGTTTATTTCCAACTTTTGTTTGTAATGAGCCCATCTACCTTGAAATACCGTCTGGCACCCCTTACGCAATTCACCCTGTATATTGTGACGAAATTCTTCCGGCCACCGGCAAACACCTTCCGCAATCGTCACCTTCGTCCATCGGTGCCTCGCCCGCGCGTCCGCAAGTGCTGACTTGGGCGCAAGTCGAGTTTTGTTTCGCCGGTCTCGACAACCGGCACAGAACCAGCGATCGCGGGGGGAACTCACCGCGATCGCATCAACTGGTCATCGGCCAGCACGCAACAACAACAACGACAATGACGGGGACGGGAGATAGGAACAATCTCCTGAAGACGAGGACACGACAAAACAGGCCGATGACCGAAGGAGCCGCTTTTTGTTTCGCCGGAAGCGACGAAACCGGACCGACCTGAACGCGTTGGCGGGCACACGACGGTGACGGGATTGCTCGGTCGCTCAGTCTGCAAGGTTTGGCAGAGAGGGTCGGGGTCGGCGAACAATGGATGCGAGAACTCCAACTCGCGCGAGCCATCGGCTCGAGCGCGTCACAGAACACGAGAAACGGAACCACAACTTAATCTCGATTTTATTATTATTCGGGAACGGAACGAGATCAAAAGCACTCTGAATTTGAGCAGTATTACTCTCCGGGAACAACACGAGAACACAACTTGGCGTCGGACATGTAAACATCGAACGACTTACCGAGTTGCCGAAGACCTTGGCTCACCTTCGACGCAGACTCCTCTGGCGTAGCTTACCTTGCTCGGATAGAGCGTTGCCAGGGGTATCCGATCAGGTTGAGTCACGAAAACACGAAGGCAGCGCGACCGCTGGCACGACATTCGAGAAAATACTGTACGAAAATTATATTATTCCCTTCGTATAGCACGAGAACACAGGCATCGCCTTGGGAGACGAGCGCGAATGTAAACAATACGAGCGAGTACTCGACGCGAGGACGCGTCGTACCCTCAGCGAGTGCGAGCGCAAACGAGTTATTCGCGCACTAACGGGAGAGCACAAGCTACGCGAAGATTGGCCTCGACCACAAGACACTGGCAAATATTCGTCGCCGGGAACTATGAATTTGTTAATGCGCGACCGATATGGGATCGGCGGCGTTCTAACTCCACGAGACACCGGAGCCACTGAAGATCTTTGTAAATCACGAGAGCACTGAAGCGTGTATCGAAAACCATCGATACTCCCTCGGAAACCTGCACTACGCATGAGTCGAACGAGAGAAAGAACACTCACGCGAACGATCACAGTACGAGATGAGATCGGACCTCTTACTCTAGAGAAAGACGACCGAAAGACAACACTAGAGCTCGCGTATGGAGGGAGAGAACGGCACCACTCCAACGCGTAACACGAGAATGAGTGAGACACCGAGTGTCCGACACCGAGCGTACGCTGGGACTTATTATTGTCTCGATCGCGACGCTTCAACAACTCACGGTAGACTAATTATTTCCCAATCTTCGAAACCGCAAACACCCAATCAATATGATGCCAAATTTTAATTGCCGGCAACCACTACCCTCTCCCCTTCGGTTGAGAGAGAGACTAACTATAACGAGAGTGATACCTTGTGACCGTGATTTGCCGGGACTCAGAAAATCACGTCACAATATATGTATCTATATAATATATATTGATAGAGGAGGAGATATACGCTGGAAAAGTCACACCTAATAGACTAAATAGAGCCATGCCTTTATGCCCAAATGTCTCCTCCTCTACCAATTCCCGTCACGACCTTATGAGAACATTTCATTAGCGCTATGCACGGAATTTCGTCACACTATTTTCTCATTGTGCCGATCAAAATCTCGGTGTTTTCTTTCAAAAAAGGAAGTCCATAAAATTTCAACCCATTTTGCATCAAATTAAATGAAGCAAAGCTCAAAATGTATGTTTTTTAATACTGCACGCATGAGAATCGGCAGGTTTTGATACAATCAGTCTAACTATAAAGAATTGTCTCATTTCTCCAATGAAAGCTGAATTTGCAAAATTGTTTTCAAAATTAAAAAAAAAGATAGTCATAAACTTTGTGCCATAATTCTGTATGTACCCTTCAAATTTTAAGGTGATGGGTTGCTCGATGCCGGAGGTAATACGGATCGCGTTTTGGAAGCGCTCGTCGTCTATAACACTGATTCTGAACCATTACTTATAATATTGTAACCAAATTATAATCATGTTCTGCAGCCTACCATATTCTGGTTAAAACGTGGGACAAAAGTAACATTAAGTCTATTATAATTTATTACTCGACCACATTAAGATAAAAGTTTACATGGCACCGCGGCTACGTTTCTTTATAGTGTTAAGACCGTGACACAGAAGGTGGCGTCAAGAGTAAACGGGAGTCAAGAGTAATGATTGTTTATTGTCGTTATCCCGAGACGGTCGTTTCGGGAAATAGCGACGGCACAATTTAACGATAATTAAATCATACAGAAACGATAGAACACGATAATAATTTAATAGAATAGGACTAATGGACACACGATTCCAATTTCCGTACACCGATACGACGCTGCCCTCCAACAACGGCAACCCCGCGTTACATGTTATCTCGCTTACGCCTGTTCCGCTCGGCGTCTCATTATTTAATGCCCATTAATATTCGATCATCGAATTGATCGTGCCCGATCGCGATCGCACATGTACGTACCCTACTTATAACATATACCATCTCTGTCGCTTTCTTACAATAAGTTTTGACCGTTACGGTCATCGAAGTTGTATTGTCCTCGGTAGTGCGAGAGTTTTTATATATGCCCGGATCGACTGCTTCTACAATAGTTATCCGCAAATAATTTAAACATATTATCATATTTCATGGCATAAGTTTGGAGGGAAATTTCGTCGCAGAACTCAATTCATGTATGGATGAAGAACCTTTGAATCTTGCCTAACTCCAGATTTTAGTCTTACTTTAGAGTTATTAGATTCGGCCGTTTAACTCTTATATCTACTCTTGTTCTTGTGCTAAAAAATAATGCATATCAAAATTTGATAGCGTACTTCTTCTAAGTTTCTTATCAATGATGAATCAATATTTTAATAATAATAATAAGGGTAGTAAAGTACTTTCTCGTCAAGCAAGATTTGGGTGTAAATCATGTGGTATAGGCGGAGCTAGCAGTTTCGATTGAACATTATTTCATTTTGAATTAAATCTTTGGATACATGGTAACAAATTGAAATCCGAGCTAATGGACGCATTATTGCAGATTTATCGGATCCCGTGCAATACTTTCGGGACCAGCAGGCGGTGTCGTTGGCTACGCAATGACAACGTACCATAAGGAGACTACACTGCCTATAATAGGTTTTGATATGGGTGGTACTTCGACGGATGTTAGTCGGTATGGAGGCAGTTACGAACATGTTTATGAATGTACGACAGCTGGTATCACCATACAAGCCACTCAGGTATGTTTATATAAAGTATATTTTTGGCTCCAACTCAAAATGAAGCTTTGTCATATAGCATGCATGAATAGTAGTTGTTTCGGCGACACCGAAATGCGTTTGAATCTGCCACGCTGAGTATATCCAACGCTGCTACTGTCGGTGGGTGATTTGACTTGGCAATGCAGTATATGAGGCGTTCTACCTCTCAATACGCTATATATTATTTGTGAAACAATAAATTTTAAATAACTTTTCGGCTCCAATAGTTATTTATTAGCAAAAAAAATCATGATAGTACGCGTCGTTTTATTGTCGTGTTGGCAAGGTGAATAAACCACGTTAACAAAATGTGGCAATATCTTTCGATTTTCGAAATTCTGTAGCCATTAATGTCTGCAGGTTTATTTACTGGTCGACGTTCATTGAAGAGAGCACGACATTCATCGAAGAGAAATGTAAATAACTATCCATTTCTAAGTGAATGTGCTCGCTCTTCGAGACGCGAATGGTTCATACTTACAATTAATATTATTTTTAATTCGCCGGTTCGGGGTGAATCATGCGCTAGCGGACTTTAAATAGGAATTGCGTGGGCCAGGTTAACACAACGAACAACACTCATGGAACAAGCCACTGGTTTTTACGTTTTTCTTAAAATTGCTCACAAAGTTGAACATACAGAAGCGCGAGATGCTAATTAATTGCAAGTTAATTAAAGCTTGTGAAGCGACGTGCCAAGCAGCGTGTGTACGAGAAGGGCAAGCGGCTAGTCGACACGATAGAGTTTCTTCTCGTACTTAAGCAAACAGAGGTCTGACAGGTGCATGCAAAATTATGTGAAATGCGGAAAAGGCGCGGAGAAAACGGAGGTGAGCGGGGAAACAACGATATAAGTAGTTAGCGTCTTATTGCTCGGAAGGATAGGCCTTACACGAGACGTTTCATTTACATTTGGTCAACGCGACCAAAATGCGAGAAATAAGAGCGCTCAGAATTTAAGACGGCAAACGAAATATTAAGCGCGTGTTGGAGCGGTATTTTATTAAAATCCGAACACTAAGTTATATCATGGTTTTCAATATTGCCTCTAATGCAGAATAAAAATGCATTGCAAAAAGAGTAACCCATTCTATAATGCATAACAGAAATTTTTTGAAAACTGTCACGATTCATAATTTGTCTGATGATATTCTGACTACAGTTGGATGTGAACACTGTAGCTGCAGGTGGAGGTTCAATGCTCTTTTTCCGATCAGGGCTCTTTCAAGTAGGACCCGAAAGTGCCGGAGCTCATCCAGGTCCAACATGCTATAAAAAAGGGGGCCCCTTGGCGATCACCGATGCTAACCTTGTGCTTGGTCGTCTTCTTCCCGAATATTTCCCTAAGATATTTGGACCTAATGAAAATGAAACACTGGATAAACTGAAGTCTATTGAAGCTTTCGAACGATTGACATCGCAGGTAAGTGTCATAATCTCCCATTTATACAGCTATCGATTAGAATTGGTTGATGCTGTAAGGGGACAAAATAGTTTACAAATTGTAAAAAATTCGATTTTTCTTTCACATATTACGAAAATATAACATATTGAGAGTATACTGAAAAGAGGACAATTTATAGTTATAGCAAATAGTTATACTGTGTACGATAGCGACAGTTACCCAGAGCACTTGGGGTGTAGCAATCTTTCTTTCATAATAACTTTGTACAATCCTTTTGTCCTATTAATTGTGGTAGAGTATTGACTATGTTTAAAGGGGAAATACCGTTATATTTTATAGTTAGGATATTACATACAGGTTTCCTATTTATGCCTGCCACCCGAAATAACTCGGTAATTATCAACGTCACAAAAAAATGTCCCAAACAAAAGGTGTGGAGGGGACAAGTGTGACCATTTTTTGATTTCGATGACCTTGAACGAGACCCCCTAATTTTTTATGCGGCTTAAAGTGCTCTATAAGATAGTTGCAAAAAATATAGCATTCATTTTAAAAACGTGAAGGTGACCTTCACTATGCGTAAACGCCTTGATGGAAATAAAAATGGTCGCATTTGGTGGCCCGCTCCACACCGTACAACTTTTGTTTGGAACATTTTTTTTTGTGACGTCGATAATTACCGCATTATTTTGAGTAGCAGAGATAAAAGGCACAGTCGGTATACATAAGGTTCTATTACATGAACCAGATGGTGTGTGAGACGGTATCTCCTGAAATAATGTAATACCTTAGGTGAAGATTTAATTTGTATTAATTTTCGTTAACTAACATTCTTCGGTTCGTGAAAGAGCCCGGCTCCATTTCTGGCTGAATTATATACCCTGTAATTGTAGGCGATTCCGTCATTCCTTAGGACCAGAGGAAGCTTTGTCCTACTATAATATGCCAATTCGTTCAACATGTTTCTACATCCCGGGTAAGAAATTAGTAGGGCAGCCATAACGAAATTCGGAGCCCATGAGGGTTTGAATATGGATTCCTTACTAGGGATTCCCACAACATAACCCGACTAGGCCCCGATAGGGAAATAGCAGGGTTGGATTATTTATGCAAAAAGGCCGTAGCGAGGTAAATGATAAAGGGCCCAAACGGGATTCATCAGGGCAGTAGTTATTTCAGAGCATATAATATTTGCAAAGCTATTTAAAAAAAATCTAGCTTTAGTACCGGTTACGGGCGACAGGTGGCGCATGGCCATCCCGCTTCTCACAAACGAACCATGCGTCCGCTGGCATTATAAATGCGTAAACTGTGCAGAAAAGTATTAAGTTTCCCCTGGAACGTGCTGCAAAGAATTAGCTCACACTCCAATAAGTGTACTATACAATTGTTGGATCGTACAATTACATGCACGTTTTCATATACATACTTATTATTTTCTCAGCCCATCCTGCTGCTTTTAATTTGTTTTCTTGAAGTCGCGGGTAGAAGCAAGTACTTAATATAATGCTTTCAGCAATTCATTATTCTTACATGATTTGATCGGGATCCCTGGTCGAATCCAGCTGTACCCCTGCCAAAATTTCTGCACGGGATAGAACAGTAATAGGGTTGCTTTATGGCTTCGATTTTGTTTTGGCAGGGTTCTGTTGAGGCACCCAGCCGGGCCCTGATTCATAAGCCCCTTTAGGTCCTCATCGACAAAGTGTGACCGGCCTCTAAGGGACCTGATCGGGTGCGATGTTAGGGCCCTTCTAGAGTGAGGGAAAAATAAGCGGGGCCTAGTTTAAGCCCTGGTTGAATTCTTTCACGGGACTTCCTCGCTAGATATGCGGTTAACCTGGCATCGTTTTAGTATTTGTGTACACTTTGGCTTTCAAAGCAGGTGCATATGCTCTTGCATATGTAATACTATACAAATACAACTATCCAGATTCCACGCGAGGAATTTGTAACGAATATCTGAAATAAGTAACTTAAGTCGGCTATCTGTAGTGATAACAGGATTTTTTACCCTAATGGTACGATAATAGATCTATATGTCCGGACACGATCGTACTCGGCCGAATCTAATTTGGTTATAAATAATATCGAAACCATACAAGAACTAACGAGCGGAATTTCTCTATTGATATTTGTGCGAGAAATACTAGTTATCTCTTTTTTATGTGCAACTCGAATACTAACGAATATACCATATACTTAATATCGTCAATTGCTAATGAAGAATTTGAGAGGTCTTGTTGGGTTCGGGTAACGAAATCACCGAAATTTGACTTAAGTACAGAATGATAGAAGCCATCTGATTAAAAATGAGATGGGATATCTAATATTTTTGTACTTATAAGTATTGTATATTGTATTGACAACGTGGATATCAATCTGACAGATATTTACCATTATAGGTGAACGAATTTCAATCGTCTACTGTAAATGATGGTCATGAAAATGAGAAAATGACGATAGAAGAAGTAGCCATGGGTTTTATACAAGTAGCCAATGAAACTATGTGTCGTCCAATCCGTGCTCTTACTCAGGTATGATTATGCGACATATTAAATTGGGCCTTTTCAATTTCCTTTATCGTTCCAGGTAAGAATTGACAAGATATTTAATATAATTAATAAGTTACACAAAGAAGAGCCTGTCGTATTTGGTTACTTTTATGAAATATTTATATGACAGTAAGGTACAACTGGGCTTATTCAAGCAAGCAGCACATTACTGTACTTTATTATTAATTAGGCGAAGGGATACAACACTTCGATGCATGCGCTAGCTTGTTTCGGAGGGGCTGGTGGACAGCATGCCTGTGCGATTGCACGGAGCTTAGGTATGAAAACCGTATTCATTCACAAATACGCTGGAATTCTTTCGGCTTACGGTTTAGCACTCGCTGATGTTGTGCAGGAAGCACAAGAACCAAGCGCCAAGTCATACGTTCAAGGTTTGTAGAGGAATCTCAAATAAATGAGTAGAATAATCTGAAAGTTGTATATCTTGTGAAAGTTGTATAAAAACAGTCCCGAAATTTCAATGTTACAGAATCGTTCGAATATATTGACAAACGTCTAAATGCCCTGGAAGTAAAAGTACGTGCAGACTTAACAAAACAAGGAATTCCTGCGAATCGAATTGTCATTGAAAGTTACTTGCACTTACGTTATGCTGGTACTGATTGCGCATTAATGTGTGGTCCGAAAACTCAATCCCAAATGGAGTTTAATACGAACCAATCTACTAGACATGGAGATTTCCTAACAACTTTTTTGGAAAGGTATTTATATTTTTACTTTTTATTAGTTATTACTGTCTTGTGCTAGTCCTACACTCTCGTCGAGGTTAAGCGAAGCGGGGTTCAACGACGTTATGCGAGGCGAAGTAACATGAGGTAAAGCCTCGGTGAAAGCTCGGCGAGGTGACGCGAGGGCGCCATCTACATTCTCGTAGATGCGTTACCCCACCTAACCTCGACAAGAGTGTAGAGCTAGCATTAGTGATTCCCGTATCGGATACCGCACGGTCGTCAAGATAGTTCAATAATATTTTATCGGTGTTTGAATGACACGGTATTACGAATAAAGACAAAAGAAGCAAGCTCTGACAATATTGATAATCTGTGTTGCCGATTACCGAATGATGAAATCGAGGTTATTTTATAAGAAACACAAGACAGCATATAACCCTCTTAATATAAATTTAAAAAAGCTGACATGTCTCGAGTGGAATCACACAATTTTTCAATTATGCTCGCTATCAACCACAAACTATATGCAACATACTCAATGTATATTCGCAGTAGTTTCATTGCATTGAAGTAAGGAAAAAAATTATTTATTTAACTCCTTCATTCTTAGTTAAAACACGTTGATCTCGCAATTCTAAATATGTGGGTCGCTGTATCTGGATCAATATTCTTCCTCTAAAATCACCTGAAAAATTCCAAAAACAATCATACATTTCATTGCCGCCTAAGCTAAGTTTATAGTATATGTTATTAACTTATAATAGAAAACAAATGATTATTATGTTATCACTTTTGAGAAAAGAATTTAAAGAAATTGGTATTCCACCCGAAATTTGTTAGAGTTTGACAGTCGTGACGACAAAGAAAAAGAAAATAATCCACTAAGACTTTTTAACTGAAGCACGTTCCTTAAGACAGTGCGCGCTACAAGCGTAATACACGGGCATTAATTTTTAAACCTACAACAAAATTTATAATTCGACGAAACAAAAAAAAATAATAAATTTTCGCGGGATTTTGAATTTAGATTTTGAAATTCGAAAAAAATAGAACACTTGCACACCATAAAAAATATCGTCTTTTGAATGATCAAAAATAGAATATTTTTGGAGAAAACCGGGAAATTTTAGGTGTAGCAGGAGAAAATCACCTGTGTGACTTCCTGAAACGTTTTGCCGTACTTACCATGTTTTCGTTCTGCATTTCTTCTGCCCTGATTTTTCTGTAACAATGACGACACTGATGCTCTAATACATTTATCATCCGGGCTGAAAGTGTTGTGATCTCGCTATAAATTTATTAATGTTGTTTTGTTTTAATTGATGTTTCTTAAGTAAAATACATGAAAATACTAGGGTGTACATATTTGAATCTTACAGGTCTCCACGAACAAATAAAAATCCTTAAACAGGTAAGGTGAAGGCATACTCGTCAAGTGCTTTATTTATTTATTACAGTATCGTGCTTAAATGCTTACGACAGCCCGGTACACGAGAAAGCATAGCGGATTTATTTAGTCGATAACACCTACTCGTTCATTTGCGCAAACATATCAGAATTATAAACGGGTTCATATGCTCTGTCAGAATTATCGTCGTTCCCAGTTACCTCTCGTCGTAGGGTTATGTCCTTACGCCGGATTGGATTCTAAATCGTGAGGCTTCGGTTGTAGTGCGGACTAGGGTAGAATCAGGAAATCTCGGCGAATAAAGCGAATTGACAGCACCGTTGGTGTGGGCGGTTGTCTCCAAATTGGAACAACTATTGCAACTTGCAGCTCGTTTTGTTATGGGAACATCTTCGGCTGTTCGGTATCAGTAAACCCGCGTAAGTTTTTTGTATTCTAGGGTCCGATTCTCACTTCATGTTTCAGCCGGTTTCCCAAAATATGGTATACATATGGGTGCGATGGTGTTAGCCAATTGTGTGCTGGTAAACGGCTGTCGCATCCACCATTTTGGACACGCAATTTCCATGTTAATTGTTTTTAAAGTTGTTGGTTTATCGTGAATGTGGTGAATGGGCGCCAAACCAGCTTTCACCACAATTTTGTGGGGATCTTTATATTTCACCGTCTCTGCATCCGAAGCCTATAAATTTCTATCGAATGACTGGAAACAGAATATGATCCACTGCTAGATTGACCATCAGTACAGGCAATAAACCGAAAAAAATCATCTTGGATCGGTTCACGTAAGGCGCTTCCACGTTTGATGCTGGAATCGCTTCGAAATCATAGACAGGGTGTCCCTTTTATCTCTGTCAGCCCAAATATCTCGCTAATTAACGACGTCATAAAAAAATGTTCCAAACAAAAATTGTACAGTGTGAAGGGGGCTATCAACTGCGAACATCGCTTTTTATTTCACCGGAGGCATTTACGCACAGTAAAGGTCGGGTTCTTTTTTTTTAATGGAATGGTACATTTCTTGTTCAACCATCTTGTACAGCACCGCGTCAAGCCGCGTACAAAATATTTGAAGGTCACAATCATTCAAAGTAATTCCAGGTCAGTATCAATACAAATCTAAGTATCTTGGACTACGAAATATTTGGTGATCTTATAAACATTTGGTAGTAATCTCAGCTAAAATTAGCTAGAAATGAGAGGTATCGAACATCATAGGCAGTGACACGTCGAATACCTTCTGTTATTTACCAACCCGCGTTAATCTGCATTGTGTGTATCTCAATTGAGGTCGTGGTTCAGTTTAATTAAAAATTTCGATAAGAGCTATTCATAATTTGAGAATTTACCGGTAATTCGACAAAGTGGACCTAATACTGTATTACTGTGAAGCAAGAACAAATTCTACAAGTGCGCGTTTGTTGTACGCTGAGCAATTTCCAGATCGATGGTGTTCACGCTGGCGAACGGTTGACAAGGCAGTCACGTCATGTACCGCGACTGGTAGTATTAATCTTGTTGAGAAAAATAGCTATCGGTGAGCGTAGCCTTTTTTTAAAAGACTATTTCCTGAATTAACATGTTTTAGGTGAACGATCATTTTTTATTTTGAAATGTCGCCGTAATTGAAAAAATACATAAAATTAAGAACGAGCCTTTCGTTTCCGGTGCGGCAGAGAGTGGACGTATGAGTGATGTGACAAAAGAAAAAGAATGAGACAGGAAAAGGGACAAAGGGGTAGCAGAAGGGCGAAGTGATAGGAATCAGAAGGGTGGGTGGGGAAATCAAAGGGATAAAGGTAACGAACGGCTAAGAAAGAAAGGACGTGAGAAAACGGTTAGGGAAATTTGTGGTTTACAACAAGACGATAGAGGGAGGGGGAGGCGGAAAGAGAGAGAGAGATCAATTGATTACTGTTTATCGTGCCAAGAGAACAAAGCCCTAATGGCAACGGTATAGAGTTATAGAATAGGTACATGTTAACTTAAAATTCGAATACATAGACATACAAAGCCTGCGATGAGAAATGAAATTTGTGACAGGTGGAGAAAGAAGGCATTACGTTATAATAAATAAAAACATGTTACGTATGGGTTTCCGTCGTAATATATTTTTATTAGTTTATATTTATTTATAGTCGAGCGTCAGGTACTCGACTTGTGGGTTCTTGTCAATGTTAAAGCGGTGTTACGCACCTCACCTGGTTTTGTTGTTGGTGTATGAGTGTGTGTGTGTCTCGCCCTGTCGTCGTCGGCAGATTCCTACGAAGGTCAGCGATGGCGGCCTTGGGTGTAAAGATAACACACACGATTGCACTCAATACTTTTATTCGGATTTTGTATAGAAATGATCGTAGGGTTTACACTGGCGCGTTCGTATGCGACGCTACCACTACGATCTCGGTGTCTGCGCTGAGTCGGCACAAAGGCGACCGTTCGCAACGCGATACGTTTCGCTCGACTCTAACGCTCTCGGATTAATAGAAATAACGTTTTGATTTGGGAATTTTTATACTCACAATACTTTGACGCGTAATGCCGCTCGGGTAATTAACGCGGTACAAGAGTATTACGAAGGGCGCGAAGTGCCGTTCTGGTTAACTTACACGCAAAGAGTTCTAAACGGTTAGTTCGGTCTTACGCACTCAATGTTGCACTCGCGAGATTCTCGATACGCGAGATGTACTTGCCCTCAGGTACGAGTACGCCGATCGTTGGATACGTCTGTTAAGACGGAGGTACCAATTTAGACTGACGATTAGTTCATCGATCAGAATGCTCATTACCGTGGGGCTCATTATCTTGCGCAACCGAATCTGCGGAGCACTCCCGCTAGCCGTCCGTGTGAGTATAAAGTTGCAAACTCATCGGGATCAAGCTTGTATATTGTAAGGGAATCTTAGAGTCAGAGTAATTTACTTGTGACAATAAAAATCTGATAGCCGAACTCGCATCGACCATAATCTTTTTGCTCCTCACTGAGTCTACAAGAAACTGCATCTCATCGTATCGAGCTTCATCAGATCACCAACATCACACGACCATCGAAAAAGTGAATCGAACCTTTCTCGTACAACCTTTCGTATAAGTCAAGATTGATCATCGGACCTACCAGAAATGACGGTGCCGTCCTAGTCTATAACCCCTCCGAATGAATTTGTAGTAAGGAAAAGGAGGGATTTCCATCCCTGAAGGGCTTTAATGCCTTGCCTCGAAAAAAGAAATCGAACCCTATTATGTGTCCCCATACCCGAGAGAGTTCAGCGGATTGTAACAGTGTTGAGCTTAGATTATTGCAGCGTGTTAGGATGACTTGGCTATTTTTACGCTACTTTTGGCAAGATCTTGGCTACTTTTACGTAATCCTTACTTACGAGCCACCACTATACAACGCCGAGTAAGTTTAAGTTTGAGAACCGTACTTCCGCATAGTAATCGTCTGAGCCAATGTTAAACTACGACTGGAATAATAACCGTCTTCTATTTTAATCGCTATTACTTCATTAATTTTTTTCACGGTAACCGTCCCCATACTTGAGGACGTTCACCCCTTCTGCTTTACCAGTTAACAGGCGAGCGAACCTAGTCCAATTGTGGGCCCGAGACTGTTTGCTGCAATATCCCGAGGGCGTGCTCATACTCGTGTGGGGCCACTAGGGCGGCAAACTTAAACTAACATTAAGCCGATCGAGGTCCGGGTACGAAATTGTACCTGGCACCCGCCCGTTTCCGATTGGGCGGCACGGTTCCTTCTATACCACTGCTCGCCTAATTAGGATATCCATGTGCGTTCGTAATAAGCGTATTACTCCTCTCTTAGACAGCAGGTGAAGGGATGCCGCAATAATGCGGGAAAACCTCGTTAAAATATATACCGCAAGTTCACAGTAGAAATGCAAATCTCTGTATTTAAAACTAACACATAAGGTATGCGATAAACGAAGCGTTATCATAAATATGTAATAAAAACCCGACAACAAAAATTCTGAACAATTTACGTAACTAAATTTGTTGTCATGTTCTTATCATCCTAAAGTGTCTATAGCAATATTGTGTCTATAAAATAATATAAGGCCATGTATTAAATCTAATTTATCTTATATTAGTACAATTATTAATGTTCATTGGCTTCATTATTTATTTCAAGATATCAATTGGAGTTTGGGTTTACGATGCCGGATCACAAAGTTCTTGTCGACGATATCAGAGTACGAGGAATAGGGAAAAGTGAAACTCCCGTAGAAGTTGAAAAGCCGCGATTTACGGAACAACCAATTCCCGAAAAGGTATACATCAATAAGTCTCAAATAAAAGAACGCAAATTCGATAGATAACATAACGTAAATATTAAATAAAATACATTAAACATTGCAGGTCACTTTGGTATATTTCGCGGGTGGATACCAAGAAACTTATGTATATAACATAGAGAAGTTAACTTACGGACACGTTATCCACGGCCCAGCAATTATTATGGACAGTTTAAGTACTATTATTGTTGAACCTGATTGCACAGCAGAAATTACTTCTCGCGGGGATGTGAGAATTAATATTGGGAAGGAAGAGAGGTCAAAAATCACAACGGCGGTCGATGCTATTCAACTGAGTATCTTCTCACATCGATTCATGAGTATAGCTGAACAAATGGGCAGGTATTTGGTAGAATCTTCATTAATCACTAATAATCTATGAAAAATGGAATGTTCATAATACTAAACCTATCGAGGGTTTAAAAAACGGCCCCTTACGCGCTAATCGCTAACCCTATTTTGCTTACCTTTCTGTTCCGCCGACAATGTCTGATTTCACCGGTATACTGGAACCGCATATCAGTGTACAAATCTTGCGATATTGTATACCCTTATATACATTTCCTGTATGTATTTATCGCAATCTGTATTCTGTATTCTTTAAGAACATATTTCTCCGATGTCCGTAGTTCATGTGTCAGTTCAGTAAATCTTAAATATCTCATCCCAAACCGCAGCAAAAAAATAGAGAAGTGTCTAAAATTTAAAAATATTGTATAATATTCTACGAAGATAGTGAAGCATGATTTGAATGATATATTGCCAGAAAATGGAAAAAAATAGTGAACTTTCGTTGAAAGCTGTACAGCACAACCAGTTTTGTATTCAACAGTTATTGACGTAGCTTGAATGAAAAGTGTAGTGTCAATCACCGATGACCGACGATGCCTCAATGAAAAGTGCACGGTTGGTTTCCGTAACGAACGCAGTCTAAACGGGAACTCTAGTGTCGGTCATCGGAAACTGATACGGCGCTTAAGAGTCAGTGTTGCATGCGACGTGCGCTTTGAAATTTCAATCAGTACTCCAGCAAGCACTGAACAACCGACCAGGTTAAAAATTGGCACATACACAGAGAATTATGGCAAAAAGTGGCTCTTAGTATTCTTATCTAAAATTTTGAAAATAGTATCGCAGGCGACGAGCGATTCAAAAACACCATCCGTAATTTTTCCAGCACTGAGGATTAAAGTTTTGAGGGTATTTAGAGAATTATGGTAATAATAAAAATAACCTGAGCGGTTGTTTAGTACTTGTAAATTTACTGATCAAATTTTCGATGTATACGTCGCGTGTAGCACTGACTCTTAACGCGTTAACATAGAAATCGTTCCAGTGACCATGCGTGGTAAATCCAATGTTAAAGAGGTAAGAATCTAAGTTTCTTGCTTAACGCCCCATATGTTACTTGTTCTGGTTAGGCAAGAAATATATATAATTTAAACCTGATTATGTGTCCCGCTCATTGTTTCTTCTACATAATACGAAAGTATTTGAATAAAGCCGATATTAATTGTGTTTTCTATGAAATTTACGAATTCGAAAATTGTGAATATCTCATTTAATGAAATCATAATATCGACAAGTATTTTAGGAATAATATTCTTTCGGCGTAAGCATTACTGTCTTTTTCCCCCCAACAAGTGACTCCAATAAGTCCAATTGTAATTACTTTTATGATTGCTAGCTTCGGAGATGAGAAGTTTATAAATCTATGAATTATCTGAGAAAAAAGAATTCTTTTTATTTACAAAAACATCCCGTTTATGGAAATATATTGAATATGCGGAACTGTCTCAAATCTGTTTTAGCGAAAACTCTATTATTTTGTATGCGATTCAATTATCATTTAAAGTACTCGACCATCGACAAAAACCCTGACATTTCAATTGAGAATAACTTTTATTGCTCCGAGAGTAAAAAATTTGTGTATTTTTCTTTCATCAAGTGATGAAGCCGATTTTGGTTCTGTCAAACGTCTGTTAAAATATTGATACATTACTATCTCTTTATTTTTAAGGATTCTGCAGAGAACATCAATTTCAACTAATATAAAGGAGCGTCTTGATTTCTCTTGCGCTGTGTTTGGACCTGATGGTGGACTCGTATCGAATGCACCTCATATTCCCGTTCATTTAGGGGCGATGCAAGAAACTGTGCGATACCAAATACAGGCATTCAAAGGCAAATTCGATCGAGGCGACGTGATTTTGTCGAATCATCCATCAGCTGGCGGATCTCATTTGCCAGATTTAACCGTTATCACTCCAGTATTTCATAGGTCATTTAAAATTTCGTTATTCTATCTTTTTTACAAAATCAATTCACTAATTCACCACTTGGGTTTTATAAACAGGGATCTTCCCAAACCAGTTTTCTTTGTGGCAAGTCGGGGTCATCATGCGGATATTGGTGGAATCACGCCAGGATCGATGCCTCCGCATTCCAGGACATTGATGGAAGTATGACATAGAGAATTAATATCAAAAACCCAATGTCAGATCATCAATGAATTGATGTGTTCAACGGAATTGAAAAAATAACTGTGTAAAAACTTTGTAATGTCCCAAATTAGGAAGGCGCAACATTTAAGAGTTTCCTCTTGGTCAAAAAAGGTGTATTCCAAGAGAAACAAGTGACCGAAGCCTTAATGGCTCCGGAGAAAATCCCTGGATGTTCTGGAACACGGAATCTCTCTGACAACCTCAGTGATCTTAAAGCTCAAATCGCTGCTAATCAGAAGGTTCGTCCCAACTTATGTATCATGATCCTAATTCTAAGAAAAACAAATTTATAATAGCCCCCCCCCCCCCAATATTAACCCTTAGCGTTATTAACTACACAGTGGCGCGTGCCATACTTAAGTCGATTGTTCACTCGATTACGTGACGGTCAATATAGATACGATATTAACAGACAAAACATAGATCGATATCGTTATGAAACTCATATATGATTGCTTTTTTTTGATGAATTGTTGATAAATTTTGTCCATAATAACGAAACATACAGGGGTATTGGGAGATGGATGCAAAGCTGTAAGGGGAAGCTAGCATAGACCACTTAGAACCATTTGAGCCGTAATTATCTTAGACAAAGTCTGATTACTTTTCTTACCTACTTATTATAGTTTTTAGCGGTGTAACGCACCTCACCAAACTATAATAAGTAGGTAAGAAAAATAATCAGACTTGGTCTAACAAGGAACATCACTTAGGCGTCCCCCTCCGATATCGTTGAAACTTTGGTATGTGGTAGAGGATCTAACACTCGTCGACACGTATTGTTTTCGGCGAAAAAACGGTTTTAGGGGATGAAACACACCCTCAAAAATGTTTTTTTTTCATTTGTCGGGGATAACTTTCTAATGGGACGAGATATTTAAAAAATTCAAATTGCAACAACCTATTTTTTCACGTACTACACATTGGAGATGAGAACGATGCAGATAACAATAAATATCTACCAATAAGTATCTTCGAGAATTTTGTATCGATTGAGATGTAAATTTGCATACATGTGGAGGATGGAAAACTAGCGGATACATGTTTTATGTTTTTTCCGATATCTCGCAATTAAGGGGCTGTAACTGCCCTACGATTTTTTAGACAAGAGCATCATATAGTCAGCTAGCATATCGGAATACCGGGCTAAATTCACGTCAATATTCATGTTCGCGTGCATGTTTGTAACTATCCCCCGTACGAACAAAAAATTAAGAGGCGAACCATCCCTGAATGTATCTTTTCCCTACCCTCTATTAGAATGGGATGGATCTAATCGACGGAAACCTGTTCTATTTTGATGGTAACACAAAAATCTAGTTGACGTGCTTTTGCATTTTTCCAAATAGTAACCTTAAGGGGATAAACTACCCTCTACCCGAACTTTCTTACCGCAGTCGTCTTTTCCTATTTAACACGTCTTTGCTGATTCAAAATATTTCTAACAACTCTGAATCGACGTTTCCACATGTTGCGAACTCAATATGAGACCCTGATTGTGAGAGGGTAATCAAACCCCTCTCTATTTTCCTTTTCATTGGCGATTTAAAAAGTTGCTACGCTATTTTGATGAATATGGTTTTGGATATCTGTGGATATTTCGCATTAGTCTCTAATGGATTAATCTTTATTAATCTCTGATGGGTGTTTTGCATTAATCTCAAGAGGGGCCGGGGAAGGGGGGCGTCGAAACCTGCCTCCTGCTCCTCACTTTTCTAATGTTTATCAGAAACATGTTTTCTATACGCGCACGGATAAATACTTTTTCCATTTACTTTCTGTAATGCGATATTTTTTCATTTAATTGCAATTTGGTTTCAACCGTATTTGGGATACAAATCCCATTATATGGTATTCCATAAAATTTTCCATATCGTTTGGCAACTGTAAGAACAAATATTGATACCCATTACAAGAATGTAGAAACAATATTGAATCTAACCTCTGTAGTTGTACATTATTTATCAAGAAAACACTATTTATAATAGGTATATTATAAACAGTACAACTTTTTTTTATCTGAAGAGTTGCGGAATCCGTTTACGAATACTCACGAGTCATGCGGACTGGTGGTTATGCTGGCCTTCCCGCCGGACAGCCCACTTCCGTGGGCCCCCTAGCTAGACTACCAGCTAAACCGCCACCTCCGTTTTCCCTCTCTCGACCAGGTACTATTTTGGGTAGTCTTATTTCCAGTCATCTGTATACTCTCTTTCGCGTCAGGCAGCCGCCCGCGTTTTTGCTTCGTAGTATTGTCTCTGCGTAAGTGGCAACTTGCCGCCACTGCCCCTTTCCCTGGAGCATCACCCACACGATGTTATCGGGGATGATGTCGATTCCCGAGGCCGCTTCCAGTCTCTGTCGTTGTTGTGTCCAGTGGTCGCATTTGAAAAACGTGTGCTCCACATCGTCTCGTTCGTGTCCATGTTGGGTAGGTACCGTCTGAAGTATCCGTGTCTCATCAGCATTTGGGTGACGTAGAAATTTACGTCCCCAAAGTGCCGTTCGGTCCACGCTTTCAAGTTCTTGATCAGTCGTCTAGTCCAGTTACCCGTCGTCCCGTCTGCCCAGCGTTGTTGACACTTTGCAACGTCCTGACTCTTTCCGTCATTTCCGCGTCCTGTCGTCCTGTGTCCTCAGTTCTTTCATAGATCCTCTTGCGCTCGACCGCACGAAGATCGATGAGGATTACGCCTGCCACAGCCAGTGCTGCCTCTGCTGAGACAGTCCGGTAGGAGCAGATGACCGTCAGAGCGCTCCGTCTTTGTACTGTCGTCATTGCGTGGCAGTATTTTTTCGTACCTAAGGAATCTGCCCAAATCTCTAGTCCATAAAGAAGGATCGAGTGAGTTGTTGATATTAAAAGTCGCTATTTTCCCGGTCTCGGTCCACTCGTGTTTGCCATCAGGCGACCTAAAGACGCCACCCTTTCAGCCGCCTTTTGGGCTGTCTTTTATATGTCAGACCAGAAGGTCATTTTCGTGTCCAACGTCAGTCCCAAGTACTTGACTTCCCCTGTGGTCTCCATCTCGTCTGTGTCAACTTTCATTGGTAATCTTGTCTCTATGCGTTTCCGTGTGAGAAACAACAATTCCGTTTTTTCCGTCGCGAGTTGCAGTACGTGCTTCGTGATCCATCGTCCGACCCATCTCATTGTCTGGTTCAGTTTGTACTGCGCCAGATCCGTGGGGCACTCGACGATCACCGCCGCCACGTCGTCGGCGTAAGCAACGAGGCGGACCCCAATAGGGAGCTCCAGTCTGAGCAGGCTGTCGTAGATTCCGTTGTAAACGTCCAGTCCCAGTAGGGATCCTTGGGCGACCCCCGCGATGATTTGTCTCATCTTCTGTCCTTCAGTCGTCTCGTAGATTAACCGTCTGTTGCACAGGTAGTCCTCCACAACTTGGACCGGATATGGTAGAGCCCGGAATTTGCTTTTCAGCGCCTCCAGAATGTTTACCCACCTGGTCGAGTTGAAAGCGTTCCTAACGTGCAATGTCGCCAGTAATACTATTGGTCGCGCTGCATAGCACTGTCTATCTGTGTCTTCGAGTCTACCACCCGTTGGCCTCCAACATTGATCGACCCCTTCTGAAGCCGAATTGCTGGTCTGCCCAGCCTCCTCCTGTCTGTATTGCGTCCGTCAGTCTCGGTCTAAGTAGCTGTTCATATAGCTTTCCTGTCGTGTTCAGTAGGCTCAGCGGCCGATGGGCCGACGGCATGCTGGGGTCTCCCTTACCCTTGGAGATAAGAACGAACCTTGCCGTCTTCCACCAATCGCTGAAATGTCCTTGTCGTTAGGCACATGTTGTACAGGTCGAGATATATGTCCGGCCTCAGGCTAGCCATCAGTCGGACAATCTCGGCGGGTACCCCATCCGGCCCTGGCGCCTTACTGGTCTTCATCGCCTTGGCTGCTCGGATGAGCTCCAACACGGTGAAGATATGGGCTCCTGTATTCTCCGTTTCGTTAGTTGCGACCGTACGAATAGGGTGTGTCGGAAATAGTCCATCAACGATGCGTCCCGTAGCTTCAGCGTCTTTGAGTTCAGGTGGGATTTGCGCTCCTAGTTTCCCTTTCATAATTTTGTAGCCGGTTCCCCAGGGGTCCCCTGGTCTACTTCCTCGCAGAGCTTCCTCCAGCATCGCACTTTGCTGTCTCAGATGGCGTCCGCCAGCTTTTTTCGTTCTGTCCTGTATGCGGTCTGTAGAGTTTCCCTTTCGGGTCTCCCGTCGACCCTCGTGGTCCGTCGCCGGCTTCTGATAGAGGTTTCCCGCATTTCGGCTATTTCGTCCGTCCACCAGTACTGTGCTCGTTTGTTTCGTCTGCATTGTCGTTTCGGCATTATGCTATCGCACAGCCACTTCGTCAGTTTGACCGTCTCGTCTACCAGTCTTTCCGCCCTTCGCTGGCCAGTCAGTTCTGGGGGGTACTTTCGTTATCGGGGCTTGCGCTGCCGCCAGCTACTCTGTACTTCTGTACGTCGAGTTTGTTAGCGTTCCACCGCGGAAGGTATTGAATCCTCGTCCGTGTCGCCGTTGTCCGCCCTGCCATTTCGAAGGCAATTACTGATGGTTTCTGGCTGTGTAGTCTTCAAGTACCCGCCAGCGTCCCACCCGTGTCAGTATTCTGTCTGGCGTCAGTGTTACGTCAGGAAAGGAGTCGCCAAACCCTGATCGTCTGTATGTCGACGTGTGTCCTGTGTTTACTACTACCAGGTCAAGTCTTGCGGTCATTTCCAGTAGTAGCCGTCCTCGTTTATTCGTCGCTAGCATTTCCCACGCGACCGCCCTCGCATTGAGGTCTCCCGCCACCACGATATCCCGCGGCAGATTCCTTATTCCGCCCTCCAGAAGCGCTACCTTTCTCCCGAACTCTGCGACGACACAGCTCGGGGTTAAGTAAACGCTGACATAAGTGACAGCGCCAACCTTGGCGCAGAAGTAGTCTTCACCAGCGCCGCCGTCGGTCAGCCGGGATCGGGCAGCGCCCCTCACCCAGATAGCCGCTGTCTCTGTTGCGTTCGAAATCCATGTCCGCGTCGGCCTTCTCCCATAGGGTTCGCACAGGATCAGTATGTCTGCGTCCTGTTCGTCAGCTATCTGTAGCAGTAACATGTCCGCCATCCTGCTTCGGTTCAGGTTTCCCTGGATTATCCTGTTCGCCTTCCAGCCTGCTTCCTGCACTCCTCCAGCGCAACTCGGAACATTGTGCACCTCCCGCTTCCCGCGGGGTGCGTTACGTCTTTGTGTCCGGCCTCAGCGCACAGAGGGGAGGCCGGTTCGTTCTTGCAGTTCGTCGCGCGGTGTCCCGTCTCGTCGCATTTTCTGCAACTTTTTGTCCGATCCTTATTCGTGCAGTTGGCCTTAGTGTGTTCGGATCCCATCCACTTGTGGCATTTCGTCACTGTCAGTCGTTGTCGGACGCGGCATCGCACCCATCCTATCGCGATCCGACCCTGGCCCAGCAGTGCCCTGGCTTCCTGTGGTTCGCAGGACGGACGCAGTCCAGGTCCATGATCTCCAGTTGTACCCTGGGGATCATGGTCCTAACACTGCCCGCGTCCCCGGCCGCATCTTGTAGCGTTGGAAATCTTCTCGTCCGTCCGTGTTCGTCTGTATTTTGAGGAGACACAGTCCGTCTTTTGTCTTCCTCATGTTTGTCACCTGGACGTGGCCTTTTTCCGGGTCCACTGTCGTCCGTATTTTTCGTAGGATGTCGGAATACGTAGCGTCGTTCCCTGGTTTGACCAGTACAGCCGTCCCTCTTGTCCCCCTGTATTTGGGGGCTGAGCTGCGCTTTTTAGCTTGGGTCGTCGCGTTCGTCCTGTCCGTTTTATTTTTCCATTCTGTCGTGTTTGTCTTTTTATGGTGCACTTTTTGCCAGGCCCCTTCCGTTCGTTTCTGTGGTGATTGTCGCTTCTGTACGACCTCCGTAGGGGTTTTCGTTGTGTCCCGTTTTCTTTTCGTCGGTCGTACTTGTTCCGTCTCCGTTTCTGTATCCACCGTATCTATCTCCGACAGGTGTATGGTGGTTTGTCCTTTCGCGGCCATCTTGGTTCGCGTGCTCAGCGCGGCGTCGGCGGCCTCTAAGATCGTTAAAAATCCGGTTTTCACCGTCATATTCATATTTTTCTGTATGGCCGCTACCTTGGCCATTTTCGTCGATGTCTGTATTAGCTTTAGCAGCTCCTTTCGTTCCGGTTCGTTTTGTCTTAGTGTTGTGGGGCCCGATGTTGTTACTTCGTTTGTCTGTCCATTTTGAGTGCCCGTCCTGTTTTCGGCGTCGTAGACGGAGGTCGCGGAACTTACTCCGCTCCCTGCGCTCGACGCACTGTCCATCCCAGGGGGATGACACTCAATGCTAAACGGACCCACGTTATTTGTCTCGACGCTGATTGGTCGGAGCACGAATGTTAGATTTTCTATACCAACCTCGAAGAGCTAAACTCTGAAACGAATTTTGCTTTGCTCTGTTGGCTCCCTGCAATATTTAAATTTGGGCGGGAGAGGTTTTGCGTTGCAATGTGTTATATTACAAATATTTAATTACAAAAACAGAATATTTATTAAGAAAATAATATTTATTAACAAATGTATTATTAAAACATATAAATTATTATTTTATATAAAAGTATTTAAAAATGTTATTATTGAAGTTCTGCTGAATTCAATCCGACGAATGTTTCGGTTCAACCTCAGCCGTAGAAAATGGCACCGTGGAAATTTCCTGAAAAAGAAGACAAAAAATTAGAATACAGATCAATTTTCGTTATTTTATTTTTAATTTCGCAAAATATGACGCGACCCGAGAAAAGGGAGTTACGAGGCAAAATAGGAGTTTTCAATGTCTTTCCCATTGACATTTCCCAAGTGCGTACACGAAAAATCATCATATTTTTACAACTATATGTTTTTGGATAAATAATTGAGATATAGAAAATACAATTTACTATTAAATCCAAAATCATATAGTGTTAAAAAATGATGGCATATTAATCAAAGTAGATTGAAACACTCACCCGATGAGCGATACCGCTTGGCAGAGGTAGACGGTTCTTGACATTCCACTCTCTCGCTATCGACATTCGCTGAGGACTGCGTCGCTACCTCTTGAAATATTGCCTGATCATCTGTAACAGAAATATAACCATTAGCAATAGAAAAATCCAATCTGAAAGTATATTATAGTTTATGTTAAACAAACGATATGAAAAACAAAAATACAAATTTCAATATCTTTCCCATTGACATTTCCCAAGTGCGTACACGACAAATCATCATATTTTTACAACTATATGTTTTTGGATAAATAATTGAGATAGAGAAAATACAATTTACTATCAAATCCAAAATCATATAGTGTAAAAAAAAATGATTACATATTAATCAAAATAAATTGAAAAACTCACCTGATGGAGGATGATTCATTTTGGACGTCGACGGTTGGTGTTCAATACTTTCCTCGCGATCTCTAACAGACGAATGATTATGAGAAAGTGCAGATATCCATTCCGAATGTCGATTACCGGATTCCTTGGTGTTGTTCGAAATGTTGGTCCGAGGTGGGCAAAGCGTCTTCGGCTCATGGTCTGCAACTGAAATATAACAATGAATAATTGAAAAGGTCATTTGCATAAAGATAAAATTTACATATGGAACTCCAATGCTGAATTTTACAAACCTGGAAGGATGATGTTCTGCGACAGACCATTATCCAAATCCACTCCAAACTGACTGACGATTGAATCGTCAAGTGGATGTACCCTTAGATCGATGATCGTGGGTATCGCACTTGGTTTCAATCGTTTGCGAGCTGCATTTACGAATTGATCATCCGCAAAATGACAGCTGCAAACGAAACGCATCGTTGACAATTTCTGGTACGGAAGATGTACCAAGTCTTCTACACCAGCTGCTCGAATCCAAGTGCGGCATCTGGAAAATATAAAATTTGCAAACGTATAATACATAACCACTAGTATTTAATCATTAATTTGATTTAAGTTAATTATTCCGTACCGCTCCAAGTCTTTGGGATATCTTGCATTGCTGGTCCGTATGTCGAACGTGTTCGCAATACGGAATTACGCATGTTGAATAGCTCTTCGTTTTGTTCATCCTGAGAATAATTTTACAACATTATAAAAATATTAATAAATTATATTTCACTACATGAAATTCTTAGGTACACGAAAAACTTGGTAATGCACACAGTCACAAAGGTAATTTTGTTTCCCCAATGCAATTTCAAGAACGTATTTACGTACTGTCATTGTTAAAAAACAATGATAGTCCGTAAATACGTTCTCGAATATTTGCTGTAATCGGCTACCGAATATTTAATTTGAACAGACACAAATCACAGCACAAAACTTACTTTGTTTTATGAAAATACGTCACTCATAAAACACGTACCTGTTGCTTTAAACGCGCGCGACACCATATTGGATTTTATGGCTACGCACTGTTACCACATGTCCGGCGCTGACTATCCTGAAAATTTAGTGTTCACAAGTTGGCTGTGATTTCTAACATTCGCAAATAACAAGGAGTGGGGGAGCCGGAGTGTCACCCCCCTGGTCCATCCTATGTCGTCCCGGTAGACCCTCCCGATATCCCTCCCCGTACTCTTTGTTGTTGTTTTTCGTTTGTTTGTTTCAATGTATTTATCGATGTTGTTCCCACGAGTATTCAGGAAAAAACGGTCCGCCCCCACAGAGCCTGAATGTGGGAGTAAGGCTGATTACTATAGGATTTCGCCTGGTTCCCCATAGGCATCCTGCGAGGCACTTCATTCCAAGTACCATCCAGCCCTCGGCACGATAGCTTCCACCTTAGCTTCGGGAGTGGTCCACGACAGGGCCTTCAGTCGCCTTGACCAGGTTTTACGCTGGTCGGCTTCCTTATAGTACCCATTGACCAGAGAATCCCCCCCCCCCCCACCCAAGGCCCCGATCACCGTATGGCGCCCCGTTTCCCTGTCCGTCCAGAGGTCGCTTCACGCTCTGGATGTCCCTCTATCCGCCACCTGAGGACGCGCCCGGTCGGTCTCACCCCGGTTCCCCGCCTCTCTTTACAAGGAGGGAGAGAACGCTGGGAAACAGTACAGCTTAGTCTTATTACATATTAAATGAACATATCACGATAGAAATAACAATAAAAATTTACATCGAAATGGTTTTCACACAAATACATTCAAGAATCTGTTGACACACCCGGCTCCCGTCTTGCAAGTTTTAACCATTTTTTTTCGTATTTCTTCCTTATTAGGAACATAAATAAACAGTTTGTTTGGTGTTTTAATTGTTGTACTTTCACATTGGGGAACTATACAACACTTGTAAAATTTAGTATTCATTTTAATAATAAACTTGTCGAAGCACGTATATCACACTTAACTACACTGCTGTTTATTTGGCACGGCGTCACGTCATTCGAGAAGCTATGACAGTTTGGAGCGTTTTAAAAGATAAAAATCATTATGTTAATGTTTGTTTTACCTTGAAATATTTGTAGATTGGGTAAAATAGACTATTAGGCACAATATAGACCAGTTTTCAAAAATTGTCAAACTACCCTATGCTCGTCCACATGTATCGGAGCCGGTCATAACCTATCTGGAAACGCTCAATTGGGAAGTTTTACCCCACCCGCCGTATTCACCAGACTCTGCCCCTCCTGATTTCCACTTCTTTCGAGTGATGGCACATAGTCTGTCTGACCAACACTTCACATCATATGAAGATACCAAAAATTGGATCGATTCGTGGATAACCTCAAAAATTGAAGACTTCTTTCACGGCGGTATCCGTATGCTGCCAGAAAGATGGCAAAAAGTAGTAGCAAGCGATGACCACTACTTTGAATAAAATATTAGGTTCCGTTCCGTTTACCGATACACGTTGCAATGCCGTTTTGGTGTCAAAATTGATTTGACAGGAAGTGTGAACCCTGAGGAATGGCAATCGTATGCTTGATTGTGCAGCATTTCTCGTCCCCCATTCTATGATTTAATGTCATTTTCGGAAAGAGTTTCTTATTTAATGCAGTTATGAGAGTTTTCTAGATTCTTATTTCCTTCAACGCAAAACCTAGGCTTAACCTTCAGGATGTCCGGTGAGTTGTTGGCCATTCGGGGCAAACCAAGGCGTTACGCAGCCTAGCATATTCATACAGATGGTCAATCAGAACTTCGCAAGTGAAATGGACATAATAATTTAGTGGTGACCGACGTGGGTATTTCTTCTTGTATAGGTTTAGATAAATTCCTAATTAATGCAGTGTTCTATGACGATCTGGTGTCGTGAGAGATATTAGCGCAAACGCAAAAAAAGAAGATTGAAGGCCCCCGTGTCGTGATTTTTGCCTTTTATTCTCTATTATATAATTGTTTCTACAATCAAAGAAGTTTCGTTAGTCGTACCAATCGTTATCCATTCACAGTACTTTTCTGTATAGCTGTAAGTCGTTATAGATTTTGTGTCAATTCAATTTAGCCGCAATTATTAATATTAACTTGGGTTTATCGATACGCACGTTTTCGCTTTAGAACTTCTCAAGAGAAGATGACTAATAGATGGCAACCGGTCAGCCACGGAGATCATGCCGCATAAGCATTAAAAGGAGAAACTTAGCATGACCATTGAGCGAAGCTACTTCTCCTATCGACCGGTCTTATCAATCCCGTCGAGCCGGCGATTTAAAAAGAATCTTTGGATAGCCAAAACATCTTTCCCCGTGTTCACCCAGAATAACTGGCACATATTTCGAAAACTGAATGGTTCAACGGTTCAAGAGCCCGTATCTCTTCCAAGCGAGCATCGATGAGCAGGTGCACTAGTTTGGCGATGGATTCCTCGAGCGTCGAGTTGGCCGTCTTGATAGTCAATACGCGGATAGCCCGGCCTTTCCAGGGCGGAGGGTGGAAACTCTAGCAAGCGGCCATTTGGTAGGTGAAAGAAATTCGTCGCTAGACAGGACGATACAGCCGACATTGATATTATACGACGAGTGGCGGCACCTCGAGATGACTTGAAGTTGTTGCAAATAACTCCAAAGGCATCTTTTCTAGAAGAATTGAACTTTTTGTTAGATAAGGTACCCTAGCTCCCAAGGCACCCAAGTTCCGAACCTTTCTTCAAATCCCATCAAATGGAGATGGTTCAAAATTGTATTTTCACCGAATTTCATGTTCTCGATCGATTTCCGATTTGTTTTCCCGGACATCCTCCTTTAGTATCGTGTTGGGACCTTCCTCGTCGAAATCAGAAGTTCGACCAGAGCGGAGCATATTGTTCAGATCGGAATTGTCATTCTTGAACTTGATAAACGAATCTCGAACAGCCCTCACACCTATATCCCATCTTCTCCATACACGGCGCAAATGTCCCTAGCAACTTCGGTAGTTTTTCGACCTCAGCAAAAAGCGAAATAAAGAAGATATCGAAAATGTTGTTTTTCGCCACCCGGAATTGCCATTTTAGGAGCTTTAATTCAAGATGAAATTTCATTATAGAAAAGAATGTTAATACACATTTGTAGACCAAACCCTTTAAAAATGGTATATTACAATTGGTCTTACAACACAACAATCAATGTGAAAAAGAAATTAATAAAATGGCAAGTTAGTCCCCAACCCAATATATGATGGAATGTCAATAGTATGTTATTGATATATAGGATCAGATTATTTATAAACATTCACCAAGATCATTGTATGGGATAGTGAAATTGCCAATTTGTAAGGAAATTATCAAGAGCCTTTATTTTCTTGGTATTTCCCTCTGCAATCTTAGTTTTACACTACCTTTTTCTCTGGTCAAGGCTGTTCTCAGCGTCCTGTCTGCTACTTCGACTCATTTTTCTAACCGGTTGGCCGCGGGCCCTTTAAGAAATGCCGCGCCCATAGATAGTTGCCTATGTTGTCTAATGGATAATCGAGTACTCTGCGCCCAATATGCGTACTGGGTTGAAAATTATCGAAATTGTTAATGCCTATACATTTTCAGCACAACTTCGCCGTTTCCGCGTCGAGTTCCGCGTTTTCCGTTGTTCCGTTTCACTCCATCGATGTTCCATTTCACCCTGTCGAGCAACTGTTTGCACTGCATAGGTATCGCGATATTTAATCGATTCCTTTTTCAATCGAGCTATTGTTTTGGTCTTTTCTAAACATTCACGATACTAATAACGAATGCCTCGACACGCGTCAGCATAGAAAGGCCACGTAGCATCTTGACAACGGTAAATGATTGGTTATTACGCTTTGCGATATTTCGATTGGTTTACTAATTATCAATGTACTTTTTTTGAAAACTTATCCTTGATAGGTCAGTTCGCTGTTGGGCGCCAAACTTTTGTATGAGAAGATGAAAATGTTAATTTTTATTGAAATTATCACGAGCCTTTATTTTCTTGATATTCTCCTTCTTAACATGTTAGTTTTACACTAGTGCCTTCTCTAGCCAAAGACGCTGTACTCAGCGACAATCATGAAACATATTGGCGACCGGAAAATAATTATACTTTTTTTAGGGGAGCCAATTAGTGAAAGAACTCATCGACTCTTACGGCTTGGACGTCGTGCAAGCGTACATGGGACATATACAAAATAATGCAGAATTAGCCGTACGCGAGATGTTGAAGTACGCAGGCCAAAAGGCACTCGAGAGGACCGGAAGCACGTCAGTTACAGCCACCGATTATATGGATGATGGAAGTGTGATAACTCTTCGTCTAGACTTCAATATCAAGAAAGGCGAGGCCACATTTGATTTCACGTATGTTTCCAATTATCTCAAGTGTAGACCATCATATTGAACTGCGTTCAAATCGAATACACATAAATACATACAGAGAGCCCCATTATTCTTTATTAATGTAAATAAGTCAAGAAAATCAGATAATAGGAAAAAATTGTTGCACAAAAATGTCATGGTTTCCTAGAGGACGCACGATAGCCATTGAGAACCTAAATGGTTCCTTCATCGCATTATGAACAGGATCTTTACGAATCGAACGAACGTTCGTATTTTAAAAATAACAGGCCGATGCCACTTAAATTTTGGACAATACCGCATGTACACAGGCCTATCGAACTAAAATGTGGTCTTAAAAATGTACCATCTGCATTAGCGTTAGCCAACTAATGCAGTGTCTATAGCTCGGAAAACCGTATTTATCTACGGCAACTTATTGTTAGTGTGTTAGTGAAATCGCTTCCTAATAACATAAGAAAAGAAACTGGAGGGATGTGGTCACAAAAATTTAATAAGCAAACGAATTACGAATCGAAAACTTCACTAATGACGAAATGATTAGAGTTATTTTTAATGTTCTCGTTAAATAATAGACATCGAGATTCTAGAACCCAAAAAGTTATTATTTACATTAAATATGTTCATTTTGCATGTATACATGCAACAAATGTTTATTCGAAACAAACAATTGATATCCGGCTAGAAATAATACTTTTTTCAAATTCGATGATGCATTCATGTGGGAAATTTCATCTGAACAATTTTTCATAAAACTATTTTTTCTATATATTATTCAACGAGATGTTTGCGAATTGAAATGAGATACGCGTGAAATTATAAATTGTGCAAGGCCTGTGGAAATAATACAATTGCGAACCATGTAGATGCACTTTATTCGATGAAAGCAGAGTATGAGCACTTTCGGAAATCACATGCCGTCTACATGCTCATAAGTTCCGCAACTTCTGGAAGTCAATATCTAACCATTGAGCTTAATGGACGCTATTGGATGGAGTGGTCAGCTCATAGTATTATTTTTGAACACGAGATAATTTATAAATATACTTATTAACTTTTTGGGAGCGCAACTCCCAGAGAAGTTTCAGAGGAAACTTTTGTTCATATAAACTCATTTTCTAGACCTATTTCAATCAAGAAAATGCAATGAGGCTCTTTGTATATATCTCAATCTTAATTAATTTATTAATGACATAACGGAGTAACTATTTTCTAGTGGTACCGGACACGAAGTATGGGGAAATTGTAATGCACCACGTGCCGTCACTCTTTCCGCAATTATTTATTGCCTCCGGTGTATTGTCGCTCGCGATGTACCCCTAAATCAGGTCAGTGACGATATTCCTTACTTCATGAAAGTATAATGTAACGAAATATCACAAATGTTTTGAATGCCTGAATGACACTTCTCATAAATGCATGTTACATCAAATAACAAATTCTCACAATGATTTACAAAACGAGCTAATATCCATACAGTAGGTCATGAAAATATTCGGATTACAGCATAAAGGGGTTCTCTATTATACACGCAAAGTAAATGTTCGATGAACCAGTAAATTATGGTATGATATATTAAAACATACTTTTCAGGTAACATGAACGTAAACAATCATTAATCTGTACGCACGATTATGGAAATAATGCGAGAAACGACAAGAAACTGTAAATTTGTATGCCACAAAAATATTCAGAGACCGTTAGTATGCAGTTAGTAATTATATACAACAATCGTTGAATAGCATGTTGTGGCCAAATTAGAAAAATTTGTTAATCTGTCACGTAATATTAATGTAAGTTGTGAAAGCTGGTCACTATTTACAACTGTATAAGCTTCTTTTTTAATGTGAAATGCTGCTTATCATAATTTTTAAAAGTAAAGTACTTCTCAAAAATTATAGGTGTTGTCCAGTAGTACTTAGTACTTTTATAGTTAAGGAATCACAGTGATATTGGTAATCTCAAATCTTTTATAACATATTTCGAAACAATATTGTCATCCTATCATGCGACAATTCAGCATTGTATATAATAGTTGTTCAACTGTATCCCGTTTATATTAATGTTTCGCATTATTTTTTAGTTTCAACACGCAATAAATACGTTTACCGGGGAATAGAGAAAAAGAACGTCATTTGTATGTGATGGATGCATATCGGATAAAATGTGAATAAGCAATATTCCTAGCATATGATGGTATTCTCCATTTATTTAACTCTCCCGAGTCGTGTTTCCGAGTTAGTTTCGATATTAAGCACTGCTACTATATGCAAATATTATATTAAAAAACATATTCTGGGGTTTGGTTCTTTCGTATTATCGTTTCATTTTTAGTTCGGGTTGACAAATTATTCAGCACATACACACCTTACTAGTTTTATCTGGTAAATACATTAAACTGTTTTGACTATGGTGACCATCTATAGTATGATAAATTCATAGTGGAGAATCTATAATTTATTCAAGAAAACTCATTGACTTTTTTCAGGGTTGCTTGAAGCCCGTCACAATTATTATTCCGAAAGGGTGTTTACTGGATCCATCAGAATCCGCTGCAGTGGTAGGTGGAAATGTGTTGACATCACAACGCGTTGTCGACGTTGTTCTGATAGCTTTTCACGCTTGTGCAGCATCGCAAGGATGCATGAATAATATTACTCTTGGCACGGAAAAATGGGGTTATTACGAAACCGTCGCTGGAGGTAGTGGCGCCGTAAGTACATTTTTCTTTTATTCTAATAAACTGTACTATATTGCAAGCTTCTAACAGTCGTTTATTATTAACATATATACGTCCTTATTAAATGTCGAATATACATTTAATTTAGTTAACTTTTAAAGTTAGGTAAATTTGATATAGTTATATCAAGCTTTGACCTAAAATATCTTACAATTCGTATACAGTTGATTCATAGAAATATTTTGTCAGTTATACTTTTGTTGTACCCCACAGTACATCGAAGGAACATTCCAATGGAATATTCCAGTAGATTAAGCCAACAGGTATATAAAATGCAAACTCGAGAGCGACCCGCGATCGCGACGATAATCAATCAGTCTTAATTAACGAGCGGGTTAATCGGTTGGTCTGATCTAAGCTCGCTTGCTATAACTTGACGCGACACTTGTAATTATTAACTTTCAACTTTACAATAAACCCTTATTTCTTTTACTTCTTAATTCGAGTTCTACTCCTTATTGATTAGTATCCCAAAATAATATCATATCGTGCAATACTAACGTTTTGCCGCTGCAACACTTTCTTCAACGGACTCAGATTAAAGACTAGGCCGGTTGAAAATGTCCAAAAAAAAATTCCTCTATTTGGAAAAATAACTTTCGGTGAATCGGAAATGAGAACGCATGCGTGACAAACAGTGACGAAGAGGTTGAATTTAGCAAAATCGGTCGCGTCGCCTTGGCGACCGCATTAACAATTATCTGCAAACTCTGTAAGTCTCCGTAAGCTGATACGAGTCCACCAATGGTTATGCTATTAGTAAAATTCAATATTCGTATAATGAAAGTTAAAGCATAAGGTATGTTGTGACGAATAAATTTTATGTCACCTTCGTCCGTCGACGCCGCGCACACGCGTCCGCAGATGCCGTCTTGGGAGCGGGCGGGTAACGCACTATGCGATTGCGCCAAGAGATGATTGGGCAACGACGAAGACAACGACATTAACGATAACAAACATCAAAGACGAACGAACACGGTACAGGCCGATAATTGAAAGAGGCCGCTTTTTGTTGCGCCGGAAACGACGAAACCGGACTTATCTGGACGCGTGGACGGACGCACGACAGTAATGGTCTTCCTCGGCCGCTGAGTCTGCTAGGTTAGGCAGAGAGGGTCGGGATTGGCGGACAACGGGAACGGCACGAGAACGCAACTTGGCGTCGGACATAAGAGGATCAAACGACTTACCGGGCTGTCGATGACCGTAGCTCACCTTCGCCGCGGTATCCGGCGACCTCCCTCCATCTCGCTTGAACAGAGCATCAACTTGAAAACTCGATTTACGCAAAGACGCGAGAAAACGCATACAACACGGTCGCTGGTTAGAAATTTCAAGAACACTGTATGGAAGTTATATTTTTTCCTTCGAATAACACAAGAACTAAGGCATCGTCTTTGGAGACGAGCGTGAACGTAGACAACACGGCCGAGTATGTGGCGCGAGGATGCGTCGTACTGACAGCAAGTGCGAGCGAGAACGGATTTTTTTACGTCCTAATGGAAGAGCGGAAACCACACACGGTTCGCTTCGACTATGAGGCACTCGCGAATATTGTTGATGAGATCTATGAAAACATCACGACTCATTGACGCGCGACAGAAAAAAAATCGCCGGCGTATTAACTCCACGGGACACCGGAGCCATTGAGGATCTCCTTAGATCACGGGACGTTAAAGGGCGTATCGCCACCCATCGATAATTTCTCGGAAACCCGCACTACTCATAACTCAAAGGAAAGAAAGAAAAATTCACTCGAACGAGCATGGTACGAAGCGAGGTCGAACCTCTCACTCTAAAGAGAGACGGGCCGAGAGACAACACTAGAGCTCGCGTAAGCAGAGAGAGAACGACACATCTCCGACGTGTAACGGGAGAGCCAGTGAGACACCCAAGTGTCCGATGTCGAGCGTACGCAAGGACTTATTATTGTCACGATCGCGACGCTTCGACGACTCGCGGTAGACTGATTGTTGCATAATCCTCGAAATCACAAACCCCTCTAATTCGCCCCCAAATTTTCATTGCCGATAGCTACTGCCACCTTTTACTCAAATTGTCTCGTATCGCAACATTATCGTATCAAGCGAGACCATAACGATAACTTGGCACACTGAGGAATAGGAGCACTCATGCTTACAATCAGTGGACGATGCACTGCCAGGACAAGGAATTGCAAAATCAAGTAATGATGGAAGCAAAATACATCTAATAGGCAACTATAGATACTTGCCCGTGCATAATTTAACCCTAATGACAGATGAAAACGTAGTAACGCCGCAAGTGGCAAATTCTTGTGAAGGGGTAACTCTAGAAAGAGATGTAAGCAACCCCGCTGAGCTGAACAAACTGAGCACACGCATCAGAAAAATAAATACAGAACTGGACCACAATCAGCCTACGCCACAACACTTGTACCACATAACCCGCCAGTGCTCCTTGGGGGCCTTACCTCTACTCGTTCTGGCCGAGTACACCATACATATTTGTATTACAAAGAAACAACAGGCGAACCCTTAAGGAGGACCGGATCATATTCCTAGGACTTAATTTTAAATTAATTAAATGCAAGATAATTGAAGTAAGAATGACGGACTACCTCGCCGAGGACGAGTGAAAATAAAATAAAGATTTCTCTTCTTATTGGGGAGGAAGGATGTTATGTCCCGATAAACGATAATTATATTATAAGTAGCATGTACACCAAGAAGGGCAAGTAATCTGCTGAATCAGCATTGCGCAATTAAAGCCGAATTCGATCGGACGCCGGGCGAACGTCGACTCAACCAAATTTCAAATAAAAATAGTTCAAAATATAATCTCTAAATCTAGGAAATAATGTTAACCAGATTTGGAGCACAGAATAGAAAAAAATGTTGGCTAAGTTGTTCCATTTATAAATTTATAAAAGGACTAGCAAGCTAATATTGCGTCAGTCGGAACTTAATTTAAAGCTTGTATGTGCGGTTCGACGGGTGCTCGTAAGAAATCGGTTTTTCCTTTCTGTTGTTAGGGTGCCAATAAACTATATTATCTTTTTACTTTGAAGTTTCATTTGGGTTCTAACTCTTAACTAGCATATCCCGAAATATTAAGCGCAGTACATTAATCGTGCAGTACAACATGCTGAACAAAGAATTATAATTCTGTATACTATCGATCTTGTTACGTTTACAAAAAAAAACGGAATTGTCCAATTAGTATACTTAATAATTACAGGGACCGACATGGCATGGTCGAAGTGGGGTTCATACTCACATGACAAACACAAGGATTACGGATATCGAAATATTGGAACAACGCTATCCGGTGATTCTTAAGAGGTTTTTGCTCCATACTGGAACCGGAGGAAATGGTGACCATCGGGGTGGTGATGGAATAATTCGAGAAATGCTGTTTAGAACACCAATGACGTTGTCAGTGTTAACCGAACGAAGATCACATAACCCTCCAGGACTAAACGGTGGTCTACCCGGAGCTAGAGGAAGGAATACTTTGATTAGAAGTGACGGAAGAAAAATAAATTTGGGGCCGAAAGCTGCGGTACCGATTCAATCTGGTGTAAGTACATTTTACATATAATATCAGACAAATTACAACGTCGTGATATGCCATCGCATTTAAAAAATGTTTTTTTTTCTGCAAGTACAAGTCTTTCTTGATATGTGATGCAGACCACCTGAAATTCTGAACAGTGGAAGTGTGTTAAATAATTTATTGAAGTTAGCGTGTGAAATTATTTCAATCATTTTGACAGAAATTCACAAGGTTTCTGAACCAACTCCCTCATCCACCGCCTGTTCAAGCGATAGGAGAAAGTTGCGTAAACGCACCTTGAAAATGGCAAGGGGCGGAGATCAGGCGACCCGAGCAGGCAAAGAGTGCCACAGATAAACCGATGTGAAATGAAAACAGTTGCGGTAGATAGCCGTTCTGGCATTCGGTATATGGAAAGTCTCACTATCGCCCTGCCGAGATGAGTGCCTAATAGAGTCACTACGCAGCGGAAAGAGCTCTACCAGATAAGACGGAGAATTACTATGCAGGATATTGTAGGTGATAACTCCAATGAAATATTTTCTTCTGTTGGACACAGACATCCACCTTAAACCGAGCCTGTACGGCGTAATATGCTCGTATCTACGCAGGTTGTAAATAAACCTTATGGCTCCGTTTACCAACTTCTGAAGTTTCGAGTCAAGCTGGCTCCGTTTACCAACTTCTGAAGTTTCGAGTCAAGCTGAGACAATAAGTCGTTATATACAGCGCAACAGCAGTGGCAGCACCAGCACAGAGACCAGCTTAATACGAAGCTCTATAGAAAGAGAATTCTCGAGGTGTTTGAGCTCGTGCAGTGCAAAGTTGACTCTCCTGGAGATCGACGATACATGGCTGGACCAGGAAAGATTCGCTTGGAAAATGACGCCTAAGTTTCTGGCTACTGAAACATACGGCAAAATTATTCCATTGACGGTAATCGCCGGTAACAAGGTCAAATCGATGCGACGCACATACGTGCCACTCCCCGAGATCATAACAGATGACTTTGCCAGGTTTAGTTTTAAGCTGTTTCTCGCTGCATAGTCAGAGATCTGCTTAACATCCCATAGTATTTCCTCAAGGTGATGGTTGAGGTCGGCTGGATCGCAGCTGGAATATAATTGGGTATCATCAGCAAAGATCAGGTGACTAGAATACTTGAGGGTTTCTCCAATATCGTTTATGAAAATCGAAAATAACAAGGGAGCCAAAACCGAGCCTTGGGGAACTCCCGAAGTGGTTGGAAGCCACCCTGATAGATGCCCATTAACCTTGACTGCCTGAGTCCTGCCCCACAGATAGGCATGCATCCAGTTCAGCGCAGATTCGGCAAAGCCTATGCGATGCAACTTTCGCAATAGCAGCACATGCGACACCGTGTCAAAAGCCTTGCTGAAGTCGAATACAACAGAAATAGTGACACGGCCTTCACCTGCCGCCTTTCTGATCTCGTGACACAGGCGTAGCAACGCCGTTTGGGTACTGTGCCCCTTGCGATAGCCCGTTTGGCGTCTATCATTGCTGTCCAGGTACTTGGAGATCTGTTTGTACATACACCTTGGATAGCTCACACAAATTGGCTATCGGCCGAATGTCCGAGCGAAAGCCTGGCAAGTTGACCTTTGCTAAAGATTGCACAAAAATGCGCTTCCAGCCCAACGGGAAATAAGAATTGGTGAAACAGGAGTTGAAAATTTTAACGAGCAGCGGAGCTAGACTTGCAGCCACACTTCGTAGCATAAAAGAAAAGACACGGTCCGAACCCGTTGAATGAGAATTAGATGCATCGGCAATTAACAAACCAAACACCTCACTTTCAGCAACAGGGTCGAAAAGAAATTGAGCTGTTTGTCCACCCTGCATCTGCTCAGCGATGATCATGCAAAGATCATGCGACGTGCAACGCGGCGATTGCGTCACTATGGCAACATAGTGTGCATTCAGCTCATCAGGCGAGAAAAAATTGGACGGGGAAACGTTCGCACGCTTTATCAGCCCAAGTAGCGATAATTCTTTCCACAGCCTCCCCGGATCACGAATCCCAGCCAATCTCCTAAAATTAAACTCACTCCTTGCCCTTCGCAAAACAGCTCCCAGCTCGTTCCTGAAGCCACGGTATATCGCATATTCCAATATCCCGCCCGATCTCTTTGCCTGCCTGTATAATACGAGTAGTTTCCGCTGCTTGATCCGAGATTTCAGTTCAGGCGTCAGCCACAAGGCCATCGGTCTACGAACAACAAAAAGCTTCAGAGGCGCATGAAAATTAAGCTCATTAACTAGCACACTCTCCAAGACCATAAGCGATCTCTCAGTCTGATCACTAGTCAAAGGCTCAATAGTCCTAAGCATTTCATTGCTACTTAGACCAGCCTGTACTCTCGCCTTAAATGACGAAATATTCAAATTACGAAAGTCACGCCTAGCAATACTACGTTCTATGTTACTCGCCATGCTAACAGAATACTCAAGCTCCAGCCAATCGTGACCGGCAATAAACGGAGCCCTCGACTTATTGAACTTAATTATCTTATTCATAGAGTCTATAATAATTACATCTATCTGTGTATCGGAGGTTGCCGTGTGATGGGTGGGCTGAGAGCCTAACATATGCATTGATGAGGAGGATACGACATCCCTGCGGTACCTTGATTCGAAGGAGTTCGACAGAACATTGCAGTTCAAATCACCGGTTATTATAACATTTTTATAAGAGTGCACATGTATATTGAAACCATTAAGAAAATCCTCCAATAGCCGCCCCTTCGGAGGCCTGTATATCGACACAAATAATACCGGATCTTTGTCGGGATAACGTATGTCCAGCAAGAAAAACTCAGGTGCCTTCGAATAATCTCCAGGTGAGACCGCAAGCACCTTCACCTTCAATGACTCGTCAACATAACACGCTACTCCCCCAGTCACTTTGCCAATCCTATCGTTGTGAAGCAGAAAGTATCCGGGTATATTGATATTTATCGGATGATCTTGTCAAGAAATATATTGGGTATATTTCTGATTTGAGCCACGTTTCAGAAATGGATATAACATGAAAAAATTTATCGTTCAAAAATGCTTTTATATAGTCGATATGTCCTAATAGTGAATTAGCGTTAAATTGCATAATTAACAAATTACCGGTTAAGTTCTTTCGAGATGCCTTGCTTGCCGAATTGTCCTCTTCATTTAATGATAATGACGGGCCAAGCGGTCAAATCATTCTTTTCAGGTTATCGACATCATTAGTAATGACTACCGGTTGGCCATTATCTTTCCTAACGAAAATTGTCGCATTCTTTACCCATACATACTTATAAGACGACCTAACCGCCTCTTCCTTGATTAGTCTTAGTAGTTTGTACGTTTGAGCCGATAATAGCTCATTTACAAAGATATTCCCTGTCGCATTATTGTTGAAAACATCCCTGAACTTTAGGACTCCCTTTGCTCTCTCGGCTTTAATTATAGCGTCACGCACCGCAGCCGACATGAGCATGACAACTATGGAGACTGTGCCTCTCGCCGAGCTATCCCCCCCTCCCTGACTTGAAGTCTGAGGCCTTGCAAGATTTTTGCGAGTCACTACTCGCCCTCCCAAAATATGGCTAGCAAGATTATCAAGGCCAAGGGCGCTAAGAACCTTTTCGGCTAGAATACGCGGTGCATCCGACATCATGTCCGGAATACCAGCTATTACGATCTCGTTGCTATTTTCAGCTTCTCCCCTAGCACTAAAAGCATTCCCCTTGGCTCTCAACTGCTCAATTTCCCGTGAAACCTGTGCATTGCAGGCTTCAAGGGTCGCTATCTTATCAGTATGAATCTCGTTCGACTGCACAAGTTTGGGAATATCCGCAAAAGTATCTTTAATGTTATTGATCTCCGCACGCATTTTGGGGATTTCCGAAAGAGCCTCGTTGATACTTTTAATCGCTGCCCGAAGTTCCGTAGCTAAAACAGCCGACTCTATGTTAGATTGTTTCAAAAAAGTCAATATCGCCTCCAACGATACGGGACTCGACTCCTACCCCAACATATCACCCGTTAGCGTCGACATATTTGAATTATAAGTTTCTATTTCACCGATCAGACTTTTGCAGCAGTCTTTCGCCAATTTTTGCGGCAGATAATACTTAACGCACCCCAGATGAAAGGCTCGCTTGCAAATCTTACAGACCACAGGGCACTTCGCTATAACCTTGCAGCATCTGTAGCACAACAGCGGCATTCATATGCTGATTAAGGTTGTCACATTTATCGACTACCGTATAGATACGCTCGGCGTATTAAATTAATCTCACCGGAGATCTGTATACCATCATAACCATCCGATAAACACCGAAACCGTTCGCCGTCGGTATTATTGATGACTTACGCGCGGAAGAATATATAATTGCCCTCTCAAGGCTTAGCTGATACAGTAGACGGCAATGTAGTCGGCTTGCAGAAGATGCGCTACCGCTGGTTGGCGGAAACAGCTCGTCGGCCTAGAGGTGATACGTCATCGTCGGTTGGCTTGACCTGATAGCGAAGATAATACGCGCCTGCGCACCGCCGGCACAATGAGAACGAGAGAGACCACACGCGATGTATTCACCGGACCGTTGGATTCCCACGACTAGGTTAGGAAACCTGTCAGCTATTCGTCGAATTTCTCTGCGTTTTCTGAGACTCTGCCCACCGATAAGAATAAATTGATAAATTCTTTCGACGAAAAGCCTTTTTGTGCTTGCTTTCGTTCTGCAAGAAGAAACGCCGGTAGGCCGAACGCAACAGAATATGTTCTTTTACGAGGAGTCGTTGTTCGACCGGTCTATGCCTACTCACCGAGGGGAAGAGAGAGAGCGAGAGAGACAGAAGACGAGGGAACGAGAGAACGAGCTATGAGAAGAGATAATGAAGAATATAAAAAAGAAAATGGATATACAAAATTTTTGAAACGGTGATCACAATCCCGTGAGCAAGAATGTTTAACGTAATACACAAAAGTTATAAATTAAATAAAACTAACGTTTACATGAATTACGATTAAACAAAAAATAGCGGTAGCAGGACTTGAACCCAAGGCCTTCAGCATACTAATCGAACACATTAACCATTAGGCTATCGCGCCGCTTCGAAAACCTGCCTTATTTTCGAGATTCAGACTCGTCACACAAATTTTGTTTAGTCGATTTCTCAAAAAGGAGGGCCCATCAGGGTGAACGGTGGCAGGGGGTGATACTTGAGACCGAACCCTACACTACCCTGAAAGGGCGCTCCAAAGTCGATCCCAACGGTGAGACCCTCCCCTTGTGAGAGACTTATTAATCATTCCAAGTAATAAAGTATTCGTTGTTCTTGTTTCTTTTGAAGTCATCGTATTAATTATTACTTTGGTTACCCAATTCCCGTGATGTATATATATATATTATGACTGCACGTAATATTAAGACCGAAATATGGGCTTAATTTTATTGTTATTAAATTCTTGCTTAGTAGTTATTATTAGTTTGTTAGAGCGCTCGGATTGGTCAGGGTTCCGGCGCATGAATCTCTGTCCTGTTTAAAGCTGAGTAGCACCTCACCGCGTGCGTGTGTGTGCGGGCGTGCGTCCATGTGTGCGTGACATCATTGACGCCGCCGGATTGGTGTGTAAGTCGGAAAGGTAAAATGAGAGCTTCCTTGATGTTTTTTGAATACAACTCGCCAGGTGTTCGGCAGTTCCTATTTATTCGTATACAACGCACACGTTCACAAACTTCCCGCATAAATGTGGCTCGCGTATAATGTATATTCATCGCGGTGGTTACGACCGGCAACTTTCCGAGTCGGCGTAAAGTTAGGCGATTGAAAATAAGAAATGTGTCGCCCGATTCAGCACGCACAATTGATAGACAATAATTAATGTTTTGGAATTTACGGCTTGATAGATTCACTCTATATGTTGCCACGCGTAATGCCGCTAAGGTAATTATCGCGCTACACTAACATATCGAGGGACGTAGAAATCCACTAAGTTTTGCTTGTACGGTGTTGTTAGCTGATAGTAAGAGTTTCCCGAACTCCCCTTTGTACTCACGGGACCCAAAGTACGCGAGTGAACTTGTCACTAAGGTATGAGTACCGGTCGATCGATTGATACGTCTGTTAAAACGGAGGAATCTACTGAGACTGATGAGTGATCGGTCGGACGGAATCCTCGTTGCCACATGGCAAAAGTGTTGAGAGATTTTCGTGGGGGCAACCAGAAAGTGTTTGGCCATCGATTGTGAAATGGGTTAGATCTATATCCCAATCGACCGTCTCTTTTTCGGAGAACACTAGCAAGTCGGTGTCGACAGTGTGGAATTTGCTGATGTGGTAGCGCGAGGAATTACGGATAGTTCGGCCATGGTATTGCTAGGCCGATCGGTTCGTAACAATAAATGTATATGAATTGTAACGGTCCGATCCGGAGCAAAAGCAAGCAACGTGACGTGACCTGGAAAAACAAAAATAACATAAGCAAAACGAAGTTCAATAAACAACCGCAAAAAGAAATTTGACATTTAATTCGTAAGTTTTGATCAATAAAGGCGCGGAATTTTTGTTTACCCTATTGCAATTTTTTAATCATAAATTATAAATTTCAACAATAAGTTGATAGATTTAGTTGAACTAAAATATGACAAAAAGTAGCATAGACGGGACTCGAACCAGAGACCTTCGGAACGGGAGTCTCACTCGCTTACCGCTAGGCTGCTCGTCTTGTTGTGTTTATATATATATATAAACTCTACGGTACGTAAACGGGCTTCCAACTTTGACCGGCGATTTCTCGAAAACGGAACCGAATTGGCACCTACAATTTTGTGGTTTGGTTGGTAACTACCCACACGATAAGCACGCGAAGTGGGAACTCGTAACTCGGTGCCCCCCCCCCCCCCCCCTGAACTGTCCCCTCGTCAAGGGTTGATGCAGCCTCAGAGAAGGTGTTCACATGAAAAGGAAGTTCAAAATTGAAAAGTTCACACATTATTAGCCGTAAGAATACATTAGTCATCGAAATACCTCAAAACCCAGAGCTTGGACATTCAATGTGAAGATCGGCCTCCCGGAGGAGACTCGACCTCTGCAACCTCGGCTTTATCAGCACAAGCTACGGTCTTCCATCCACTACGTAGCGAGAACTGACCTCAGGAGCGGGCGATAGAAAAATCCTTTGGCTTCCACTGGTCGGAGTAGTGGAGGAGCAGTTTGGCTTCACCGGCGCTCGACCCACCCCTACCGGGACCTCGAGGATCACGATGCGTGTAGCTTCAAACGCCGGTGCACTCACGGGGAACCACGGGAAAGCCTGCTCCAAGTGTTCCGCCCGAACACTAGCCCAGCTTATATTATAGGAAGGAAGGATGAGTTTGGGTGCTAGGTTTAATGTTTGTGTCTATGTGGTGTCTCGTATCTCCTTGTCTTCATCTGTATTGTTCAGTGTTGTGGGTGTCGTGTGTATTTCGTGTATGTCCTTACTCCGGTGTGTTGTGTGTGTGTGTGTGTGTGTGTGTGTGTGTGTGTGTGTGTGTGTGTGTGTGTGTGTGTGTGTGTGTGTGTGTGTGTGTGTGTGTGTGTGTGCGTGCGTGCGTGCGTGCGTGCGTGCGTGCGTGCGTGCGTGTGTGACGGGAGGGTGGTCCGCGAAGATTACGGGCCCACCCGTACCTGCCAGTTATTCTACTTCAAGACCCTTTAACCAAAGGGATTCCCGGCAATAATCCGAGAAGACAGAAAAGGCCTCCTTCGACGACACCAATTGGCGCGCCGCGTCTGGCCAATCCAGCCCCTCGAAGAATTTCTGCAGAGCGACTCTCTGCGGGTCGAAGATAGGGCATTCGAGGAGGAAGTGGCTTGGCGTATCTGACCGCCCACAGCTGCATTCCTCACCCTCCACGAGTCCCAGAGACGCGAGCCGCGCTCGGAAGTTCCCGTGTCCGGTGAGTACCTGCGAGCTATAGTGTTCCGGCGAGAACCATCTCGCAGCCATTCGCTCCTGAACGCTCCTGAAGAAGGCGAAAGTGGTATGGCCCCTTTCTGAGGATATCTAGTCGGCCTGCCACTTTTTCATCACCTCACCCTTTATACGCTGCACTGCGTTGTCATCCCCATTCGGAATGGCAACATTGTTTATCCTGGCGTCCCTGCATGCCCTAATATCGTAACGCGCCCTGTATTCCTCTAGAATTAAGTCTATGGGGATAGCCCCCGCCACTACGCACAACGATCACCATGAGGCCGTTCTATAGGCGGAGGCGGCCGCTATAAGCGTGTATCTTTGTGCCACTCTAAGGATTTTGAGATCCTTTCTCGTACAAAGGTCTGCCCACCCCGACGCGCCATAGGCGACTATCGGCACGAAGACTCCTTTGTAGATAGTTTTAAGGGCTTTATGTCTAAGACCCCATCCTGCTCCCGCCATCTTCCCTAATTTCCCGAATAGCGTCGCGGTCTTGCTTCTAAGGTATTCGTAATGGGTTCTAACACCCATGTCTTTGTCAAAGTGGACGCCAAGATATCTAACACTATCCTTGAACGCGATTCTACTGTTCCCGATCCTAATGACCGGGTATCTGTTTGCTAAGTTGGGTTTTTGTTGGGCCCGTCTACGGCGGTCCGGCCTTTCCCCGCCCCGCCTACCTACAGGAGCCCCACGCACCCATCGCGTTTTGAGGAGGATCACCTCCGTCTTTTTTCTCTGACAGTTCTAATTTGGCCGCCCGGCACCATCGTGTGATGGTGTCGACGACCGTTTGGCCCTGTACATCGAGTTCCCTACGCGAGTTGACTTTAATTAGGACAAGAAGATCGTCCGCATAGGCAACGAAGTTATTCGGGACTATATCCTCGAGGATTCTGAGGAGTCCGTCGAACATGAGGTTCCAGCATGCCGGGCCAAGGAAAGAACGTTGCGGGCATCCCCGGGTGGCGCGGTTGGAAACCTCTTCATCCCCCCCCCCCCCCCCCCCCCCCCCCCCCACGTAATTTGCACTTTCCTATCGTCGAAATAGCTGCGGACTACTTCGAATATATTTCGCGGGCACTCCTTGTTCTTGAGACTATCTAACACCAGAGGCCACAATACGTTGTCGAAGGCTCCGGATATATCGAAGAGCAGGGCGACGGTGTAGCGAAGATCCGCGAAGAAGGCTGCTGGCAGTTTCCTTCATGTTCATAGTGGTCGCGCCGTTATGCCGGATCGTGCTGAGCACTTTCTCAATTCGGAGTTTGTTAGCCTGTTGCTTATAGACGAAGCCCCAAGCCTCCGAGTTCCTGTGCGACGTAACGAATGATCTCCAGCTGTCGAGTTTTGCCTAGATAAAAAAAAATTTGCCGTTTCAGTTATCACTGGAGAAATCGCAGAATTTTCATATGAGTGCGGGGACTGAATCGTAATTTTTATAGCAAGAGCCAATCCACTAGGAAAAACACACATTTCGAGGTTTATTTCATTATATTTTATGCAATATTGAATGGATGCGCACTGTTGAAAATTGTTGACAAGAAGATATTGATAATTGTACCGACATATGTATGAAAAAAGTGTACCGAAAATCCGCATGAATGCGCTGGCGAAATTTTCTCAGGAGAGTCCTACGGTTACCGATGAAGGCAGAAACAAATGCAGGAAAGCATTGCCGCTATATGTTTATATATGTTAGATCGCGAAGATTAGCCTCCTCCGTCACCAACTGTCTGGCCTGGGTGATCAACAAGTGGCAGGCTGACTGGCCTTCCTCCGAGAGGGTCCGTGCCACTTTCGCCTTCTTCAGGAGTGTTCGAGAGCGAATGGCTATGGGATGGTTCACGCCAACCCATTACAGCACGCAGGTCCTCGCCGGACACGGGAACTTCCGGGTGCGGCTGCCGTCCCTGGGACTCGTGGATGGCGAGGATTGCCGCTACGGTCAGCCAGACACGTCACGGCACTTCCTCCTCGAATACCCCATCTTCGAACCGCAGAGACTCACTCTGCTGAAATTCATCCAGGAACGGGATTGGCCAGAATCGGCGCGCCTTTTCTGTCCTCTCGGACTATTGCCGGGAATTCCTTTGGTTAAAGGATCTTGACGTTGAATAGGAGGCAGGTTTCGTGGGTGTGAGGGAAAAAGAACCTCGTGTAAAAAGGCGGTGCGCCGTAACTGCGCGTTGCCTAGTCGGGGGGTCATCGGACTCCCCCGGTGAAAGCTGGGTGGGCCCGCAACCTTCGCGGACCACTGTACCGTCCCAACAACCCAAGCACTGCCTGATAGGGAACCCAACAAACTTACACACACACACACAGCAATAGACATACATACACATCATACACACACATAAACACACGATCTTACAAGAACACACGAACACACACGAAACGGACAATACTATACGATACGGATGAAGACAAGAAGGGACACGGAACACTGCACCAAACAGCACAGAAACCTGTCACGTGGAAAATCGGCAGGCGGACGTAGTGTTTACCTTAGTAGCTGGTCAGGATCGCCTCGTTGTCTAGGAGCTTCTCGTAGGCACGATATTTAGTATTTGCTACTGGTCGATGGGAGCTGTATCTCCGAAGATATGGTGAAGTACTTTCCCTTGATACTTCTAAGGAGATGGTGTGGTTGCGCGATGAAAGAGGATGTCGATTGGGATTTCGATTGAATAATCAACAAAATAATTATACTGAATAATTATTGAATATATTGTGATTGTATGATCGTCGTAGCACAATGATTACAGTATGAGCATAAGCTCTTACAGAATAATACAAAAAGGACGGTTACGTCGAGTTTATATTTGCGGGAACCTATTAATTGGCGGGAAGCTGTATCGAGCTGTGTCCACGTCCAATGATTTTACTTGACTAACTCAACTGTCCGCTGCAGCTCATGCCGAGGGTGACATGCTCCTGCTTATCATTTCTCCCCCCGTAGGCTTAAGGTGTCTTTCTGCCGTGAGAACAGAGAGAATTCTCACTGTTCTCAAGTGAGAAAAATGAGGCGATAGGGCTCGGATCGAAATTAGCGGCTGACACAGCAGCGCTATCATCTCGACTCGCGGTTGACCGTGCGAGTTTACACCGTCAGCCAGATTTGGTGAAACGGTGATTTTCCATCACACCCCCCAAGTTAGATTGAAATTCGTCTCGAATGATCTTACTTAAGGAGACCTTTGGCTTTTTCTTGGTCTAACTGTTGCCGCAGTTCGGATATTTGTTTTTGACTGTGAATATTTTGTAAATCTATTCGTTCCTGTTCTTTCAGGAATCTTGCTGCATAATTTCTTCTACGTTGTTTCTTACAGGAACAGCATGATCTCATTATTGATGCGAGGCATGAGAGTCCGCCGCATTGATAGAATGTATATCCGATGGCTGCGATTCCAATGCTGCCGAATATACCCCCAATTGAGGGTAGGGTTATTCCATGAAAATTTGCCCAAGAGTCATTGTGTTTGATTATTACTTTAGCATTAATTAAGTCTTTCTTAATGTCCTTAAAAGATTTGCTGAAGTCTCTGAGTACTTCTGTTCTTAGTTCGTATGCAAGGTGTTCGCTTTCGTGCCATTCTGGTAATGTGAAATTTAAATCGTTGCTAATTCTTAATTCGACTTTATGTTCGACTGTTACTATTTTAGTTAATTGGATGACTGACCTTTCTGTTTCCAGTTCGCAAGAATCGTTCGTGATAATTTTTGAAACTCCAGCTATTGCCACTTGAATTTTCTCAGTTTTACAATTTATTTTAAGTTGTTGTATTCCCGATTGATGGTGAGGGATCAATATTTGAAAATTCTTTGTGGGTATCATTCCGATATCTACAATATTAAATATTGTCATTCTACATTTATCTGCATTCACATATTTTTCACATAGTTCCAATCCTTGCATTTTGTGACCAATCCCAGAATACTTTACAATCTGTAAGTTTTCTCCTATTTTACGTATATCTAGGTGTGTTGCGTCCTGAGTTACATTTTCTCGTTGTAACCTACTATCATATGTCGGCAATGTAATAACATATGAGTCGGTATTACTTTTCTGCGGTATTGCTATATTCCGGATCCAAAGCCATGGCTTCCTTTCTGGTACAGGTATCTTGATCAAATATGTCAGCGAATGATTCGCAGCTGTTATGTAAATGTCAGCCATGTCTATGAACGTTTGATAATTTAGGGCCTTTATTTTAATCAAATGGTCTTGATCATTTTCTTTGAACTTATTCAATACTTCGTTTAACATTTTTGGTGTGAACAATTGCGGTGATATAATACCCTTATGTCCAAGGACTATTGCTTCTGAAATTAATACAATCTTTACCTGTGTGATTCTGATCATCGAATCCATATTATTCAAAACGTCGTTCTGTTTCATAGCAAAATCGTTCATGTTCAGCCGTTCCAAGACACCGTTTATTGAATCTTTGACCTGGTCGAAACTATTATGTATCGCAAGGTCGTTACGTGCCATATTATCGACGACTTCTTTTATTATCATAGTTTCTTTATCTATAATTTTTCTCATTGTCTCGGATGTGTTGCTTAATCTATCTAAATTGCTATTAATTATTCTTAAATCTTCAGCATCGGCGGTTCCCCACAAGGCCTTTTGTACTGTGCCCCATGCATCGACAATACCCCTTTTCCTTCTGTTAGATTGTTTTTCTACATCAACACCGCTTTGTGATAATAGGTTGTCGTATTCATCTGACAGTTCCGTTAATTCCTTTTCAACGGTAGCGATATGTCGGGCTAGCTTGGGTGAACAATAGTTTTCCCGGCATCCCTTTACTACTAGGTCTTGGGTTAGTCCGATGAAACTTATTTGATCTGCGATACTAGAATAATCGATACTATATATTATACGCCATTCCTTGGAATATCCGTATACCTTTCCTTGATCTTCTTGAATCAAATTCACGTCTTCCAAAGGCTCGATCTTTATATAGGCACATACCCTCCATCTAGAATTATAAATTATTGTTTGTTGATTCTAGGATTAAGAGTATATATATATATATATGTACTCAGCATTTCGCTTTTACTTCATTTCATTTATTTCATTTCATTCACTTTTATTTCATTTTTACTCGCATTTCGTTATGCCAAATTGGAGGCTAGTTTTCCTTCTCTATCTTTAGCGATCTTAATCTTGATCGGGGGTTGGGGATTACCTGTATCATAGGAATGATAAGGTTTGGTATTATTTATATTAACCCAACGGATCTGCTCAGTTCTACCTGTAGGGTAAAGTTCGATCAACACTCGATTTTTATCCAAATTGACTGCGATGATCTTAAATGGTCCAACAAATTCTTTATCAAGCTTGTGCTGTTTTTTATGATTTTTTAACAGTATGTTGTCTCCTATTTTATAGAGGGGGAGAGTTCTCGTTATTCTTTTATCTGATATAACCTTATTCTTTTCCCTTGCTTCTTCAAGTTTCTTTTTAGCTTTGTCGATGTCCTCGTGGCGTCGGTTAATCCAGGCACCTAATCTTTTACTTATATTCTCGCATTTTTTCCGAGGGATATTATTTGGACAATTAGCGCTTTGACCGAATACTATGTTATGTGGAGAGTCTCCTATACTTTCCTGTTTGGTTGTGTTATACGCGAATGCGATATGATCGAGTTTCGTATCCCAAAGTGTCGGATTAGTTTTAACCGTAGTTCGGATGAGATCTCCTAACACACTATGCATTCTTTCTATCGCACCATTGGCTTGCGGGTGGTAGCTTGTTGTCGTTATTCCTTGGATTCCAAAAGAATCTTCAAAGTCTTTCATTAATTTAGAGTTAAATTCCTGACCCTGATCGGTCAATATGATTTCAGGTATTCCGTATTTAAGCATATATCCGTTTATACATTTAGCTATGATTTCTGATGACTTCTTTGATTTCAGTGGCATTAATTGAGTGAATTTAGTTAGTGTATCTTGAATAGACAGGATATACAGATTCTGATTTCTGGTTTCGACCAATGGACCTACGATATCCATAGCAACCTTTTGGTTTGGTCTTTCGGCCGTATCCATAACCTTAGCTTCAGCAAGCTGTGGGATGCGAACCTTTTTATATTTTTGGCAATCCTCACAATTTGTCACAAATTCCTCCACATCATGGTACATGTTAGGCCATCTCGCTATCTTGCGGCATTTATCAAATGTCTTATTTATTCCCATATGACCTGCCGCCTTGTCGTTGTGGCATGATAGGATGATTTGAAGTTTGTTCTCTTCAGAAGGAAGCTCGTTATTGGAAATACAAAGGAGTATTTTGATGTAAGGATAATCCTCCGTTATGACCTGAAGTTCTTCTTTAATTTCGTTCCTCCTTTGTTCATTGAAGTCATCATTATCGATTGTTAAGCGTAACTTATCAGTTTTCTTTGCGATCTCGTATTCGACTAGATCTCTCAGAGTTTCTTTCCAAGTTGTTTCGTTCAACCGAATGCTATTTTTCTTGAACTGTTTGCCCTTTCCGTGTTTTGAAACTATTGTTTTCCATTTTTCAATTCCTTTATTAGGGACGACAATAAGGTTATTTACCGATAGTCCTTCTTTGATCTCATCCAGTTTATGTTCCGACCTTTTCTGATTTAAATCATTTAAAGTATCTTCAATGCCCCCAATAGTGAACGGCGGTTTCTTAGCTTGCTCTTTCGACATTTTGATCTTATTTTCATAAACCCTTGATAGAGCATCTGCAGCTTTATTTTCACATCCCTTTTTGTAAAGAATTTCCATATCGTATTCTTCTAATTTCAATCTCCATCGCAGAAGGCGAGAGGCTGGGTCTGTAACGCCGTATAACCACACTAGTGCTTTGTGATCTGTTTGAACCTCGAATCGTCTTCCAAGGAGGTAATGCCTTAATCTCTTAACTGCCCAGACGATGGCCAAAAGTTCCTTTTCGGTCGTAGTGTAATTTTCTTCCGCTGATTTTAAAGTTCGCGACATATAACATATAGGATGACCTTCTTGCGACAGGATGGCTCCTAAGCCGGTGTTCGAAGCGTCGGTGGTCAATGTGAACTTCTTTTCAAAATCGGGGAACTTTAGGACGGGAGAGGATATGAGTTTTTCCTTTATGCTGCGAAAAGCCTTCTCGCATTTAGCATCAAATATCCACTCTTTATCTTTCTTTGTCAGCTCAGTGAGAGGTTTAGCTAAAGTCGAGAAATTCTTGATGAATCGTCTGTAGTATCCCGCCAACCCGAGAAATGATTTGATTTCCTTTGGGGTTTGCAAAGGCGGAAACTCTTTGACGGCTTTTATCTTTTCGTCATTAGGCTGAAGGCCTCTTTTCGAAATGGTGTGTCCGAGGTAAACGAATTCTTCCTGCATAAACTCGCATTTATCGGGTTGTAACGTTAATCCGCAATCTCTTAATCTCTGAAATACTACTCTGATGTTATTCAGAAACTGCTCGAATGTTTCACCCCAGATGATTATATCATCCATATATACGAAACAAATACTTTGATTTAGGCCGATCAGTGCTTGATCCATCATCCTCTGAAAGGTCGCGGGCGCATTTTTCAGTCCAAAGGGCATTCGTTGGAATTCGAAATGTCCTTTCCTAGTAGAAAATGCTGTATACTTTCGAGACTCATCATCCAATGCAATCTGATGAAATCCACTGGATAAATCCAGTGCTGCGAAGAATTTAGCTTTTCCTAGTTTATCAAGGATTTCTTCTATTTTAGGTACAGGGTAAGCATCATGTGGAGTAAGTTCGTTAACCTTTCGAAAGTCGATTACTACGCGATATTTCTTTTCTCCCGAGGCATCCATTTTTTTTGGTACCACCCAAATGGGTGAATTGAATGGTGAAGCTGACTCTGATATTATTCCTTCTTTCATCATTTGTTCTACTTGTTTATTGACCTCTGCTTGATGGAACTCGGGTGGTGCGTAACTTTTGACATTTACTATTGACTCTTTAGACAGTGTGATTCTATGTTTTACTCCAGGTGCCTTTGGCAGTGGGTCCCCGTCCATTCGAAATAGTGTATCGAATTTTCGCAACACTTCCCAAAGTTCTGTTCGTTGATCTGTTTTAATATGGTCCAGTCTCAAATGCTGCATTAGCTTTGCTTGTCTGGCTGAGTCTGATACGATTCGTCTATTACGAATTGAGTTCACTTTAATTAGATCTAGACGCAATGTTTTGTCCGAATCGGTCTGATTTTCCAGTGGCACTTTTACTTTGTACTCTTGTACATGGCATACAGCTGAGTAGTCCCCCAAGTCGATTAAGCAGTTACCTTTCTTCATATCAATATCGAATTCGACAATGGAATTGGAACGTGGTGGCATTTTTATTCCGTTACGGTTGATAGGGTACCTCTTTCCTTTAAGAGTTAATTCCCACTGAGACAGATTGAATTGTCTCGGATTAAGGAAACTCAATCCAATTAATCCTTCATATGGGAGATCAAAACTATCGTTTCTCATAATGTAGAATATATTACGGATTCCCATATGTGTAAGTTCGACCTTTTGTTCGGATACATATATCTTGTTTCCCATTTTGAACTTTGTTACTTCGTTAATTCTTTTAGCATTGCGAGGCACTGTTCTACTCATTATTAAGTTAATTTGACTTCCTGAATCAACCAAAAATTCTATCGGGAATTCTGCTTCTTTTACTTTCAGTCCCACGGTCTGCAATTCGCCAATGATATTTGATACTATTGAGATCTCTCTTCCTCTGATTCGCTTTTGTCGCTGACGTCTGTTTCGTGGTCTATGACTGTCTGTTCCAAGTCTGATTCTGCTACGTTCGACAGAAGATCGTCGTCGCTCTCGTTCTCGGGAATCAGATTGGATATGTGATGAATCCTGGGATTTTGAGGTGGACGTTTTGGATGGCGGTCCTTCCGAAAATTTACGGTAGGGCACCGAGGCGACATATGACCACTCTGGCCACACTTGTAACAAACATCCGTTTTCTTACCGTCATGTTTATTGTCGGTGGTGCGGATTTTATTTTCGTCTGAAGCGAAAAGAGAAACTCTAGGTTTCTTGCTTCGTTGTTCTTGTCGTGCGTATGTGCCATCTCTCTCTTTCCTAAAATTTCGCTGTCTGAGGCTCGATGTTCTGTCTTCGTGCCTATCTGGTCTTATTTTGCTGTCATCTTTCCAATGTTCGCGGTATTGCTTGGTTGTAATGTCGATTTTACGGGCCATTTCTTGTGCATGTGCTAGAGATACTGGATCGCGCGCAGATAGCGCGAGACTTAGCCTCTCTGACAATCCTAGCGTGAAGTATTGACAACTAAGAGCTTCTATGTCACCGGTGTCGTTCGTGTCTCTACCGCTTTTCCTATTGTCCATTTTCTTAGCGTGTTTTACTGCTTCTAACTCCGTATTGAATTTGACAATGTAATCCATTAGTGAACCCGTTTGTTTGATCTTACTAAGTCCGATGATCAATTGCGCGTATGTATACGTTACGATAGTAACTTCTCGTATCTTCTCGATTAAATCTTGAATCGTTCGGACGTCGTGAGTATTGATATTACCTCTCAAACTAGTCGAAATGCGTGTGTTTAAGATACCTATGATGAGCATCTCGATTTGATCTGGTCGACACGAACGGCTGGTGGTTAGCAACGTCTTTTCCCATAAGATGACATCTCCCTTTTCATTCAGAGTATCGATAAATCGCAGGCATTCCGCGGCGCTGATTTTACCTTCGTTACTTCTATCTATTGTTGGTGGATAGAAAGGATCGGATTGTGGTGTTGGATTTCTGGGTGTAGGATGATTTCCTCGTGTTCTAGACCTTTCGAGCTCCCCTCTCAATCTTTCTGCTTCTTCTCTTTCTACCTGGAATTTTCGATCATTCTCATATTTAATCCGTGCTTGTTCCTTTTTCATGTTATAGATTTTATCATGCATGATTGAATTTTCTTCGACTGCCGTCTGATAAGCTTTTATCAGCATTTCTTCCTCTGCTGGTTGTAGTGTTTGTTCTGCTCTTAATTTTTTCCTTTCTCTTTCTGCTTGTTGATCTTTTATCGTGAACTCGAGCATTTCTTTTTCCCATAACTTTATGTGTTTCTTAAGCACGTACTGCTGAGTATTATCGTCCCAGACATAATCTTGATGGCCGGGCGCAGGAGTATCAGAAGGAGGTGGTCTTTGGAGTGATGGATGATTTAGGGTTTCTATTTCCCTATTAACTTCGATTATTTCTTCGTGCATTGTTCTCAATTGACTTGGGATGTCGGAACGTTGCATATCTGAAAACGAGGGGCCGAGACCCGCTTGATCGCTATATTCCAATCGATATTTAGGGTTTTGATTTTGTTTGAGTTTACGTTGAGATTCTTCTAATTCTTCTTGTTGCAAAAGGTAAAGCTGTTCCTTTTTTCTTTTAAGTTCTTCTCTTCCAGATCTTAACGATTCTTCGTACGTAGGTGCAGGAGAACCAACACCGTATGGCGGGAGTTGCGGAACCGTCTGTGGAGTTCGGGTTGGAGAAGAATGCAGACGCGATGAATCATTAGGATTTGGATGATCTGCTCTTTGGAGCGGGTTTGGGAATAGACCGGGTGTGCTGATTCCTAATCCACCAATAGCTCGACTCAACCTAAGGTCCTCGTTCTGTATATCTGTTCGAGAACCCTCCCCGTCAGAGTCATCATCTTCGGCTTCGAGATTTCCCTCGTCGCCTTCCATGATTACTCCGATGACAGCTTTGTTTTGCAATTCAGAATCATTGGCGCTGTCATTTTTGTAACCAAGCTTCTTTAATTCTTCAATATATCTCATGCTTGCGCCTTTGCATTCAAAAATTTCTCGATCTAATTTCTCGATCTTGTTGTGATTTGATGTGTTTTGATTTGAATCTTTGAGTTTAGCAATTTTCTTTTCCTTTTTATCTATGAGCTGTTGTGAACTTCCTAATTTACGCATATACCTTTTGACACTTTCGTTTGAGCAGTCCAATCCCATAAGGGGCGGTGTCGCAGTGTCCGACATGCTTACAAATGCTTTGACAATTTTAACAAGCTGCGTATATTCAGTACTTACAATATGGAGAGTATTATGCACGCTTGCACGATGCGCATGTCGTTCTTAATTATAGACGTTCTTGAAGAATCGCTAACCTATTCGATAGTTCGACTTATGAGTCCTTTGTAGTCGTGTTGCGACGCCAAGTTACTCGCGATTACTAGGCGGTAAGTCCTCAGGTGTCGTGTTGATAAATCCGTATGTATGACGAATACTAGATCATCTGAAACGTGAGTCGATGACAGCACGCCGGGTACCTTAGTGTGGTAGTATCCTGTAGAGTCGTCTACTTCTGCGGGAACGTGTGATGGTTGCCGGTGGGGTGGCCAGGGGGCACATACAGTCGTAACTATCTCTTCAGTGGAGCGACTGGTGGCATCGATTCAATGAATCCTTCGAAACCATCTACGTAGGGTCTCCAAGTGATGCGTGTCTCGTTCCCCCCCTTTTCTTGTTGAACGTAAGGCACGTCAATTTGCAGAAGCTAATGGAGGGCCGTGCGATTTGATGCCACTCGCGAACCAGCATTTACAGGCACCTGTCCACCTTATTAATTTTTGCTCAGGTATTAATTAACCGATGTTTTTGATAACCGAGATCAAATAGCAAACTCGGGAGTCACGGGTTCGATTACATCAATTGTGCAGGCGAAATCGAGGGATGAACTGTCAGCCGGATGTGTGGCATAAGCCTAGAGACCGCGAAATGGTTTGACTGTCACGCGTTACACTTTCAGCTTCAGTTCGTCTCCATCACTTTTCGTACGAGCATACTTATTCGCTCTGTACGCTAAACGAAAGAACCACGGAGTCGTCGCGTTGTTAATTTAGAGTTTTCACTGTTAAATAACACGGACTAAAAGTTTCTATTTACGACAAGTAGTAGTAGCGTAGTTTTTTACCGAAGTTACTTTCCTCGAATCACGAATTTTGGGGCCAAGTAATCTAGTATTAGTTTTCACCGAAGTTACTATTTCCTCAAAGCCGGAGATATTCTTTGAATATTCACACTCTTTCACGCACTGATAAGTATTGATGGAGTTGATATCTCAGTCCCTCGTTCCAAAGTTCGGATCCAAATATCACAATTTTGATTGTCACCCAGGACTGTCAACAATAGTTATATGTGTCGACGAATCGTTGGGCTGGCGCTTCACGAAGAGTCGTCCGAATCTTGTTAGTGATATCCTGGCAGGATCGCCAATTTGTCACGTGGAAAATCGGCAGGCGGACGTAGTGTTTACCTTAGTAGCTGGTCAGGATCGCCTCGTTGTCTAGGAGCTTCTCGTAGGCACGATATTTAGTATTTGCTACTGGTCGATGGGAGCTGTATCTCCGAAGATATGGTGAAGTACTTTCCCTTGATACTTCTAAGGAGATGGTGTGGTTGCGCGATGAAAGAGGATGTCGATTGGGATTTCGATTGAATAATCAACAAAATAATTATACTGAATAATTATTGAATATATTGTGATTGTATGATCGTCGTAGCACAATGATTACAGTATGAGCATAAGCTCTTACAGAATAATACAAAAAGGACGGTTACGTCGAGTTTATATTTGCGGGAACCTATTAATTGGCGGGAAGCTGTATCGAGCTGTGTCCACGTCCAATGATTTTACTTGACTAACTCAACTGTCCGCTGCAGCTCATGCCGAGGGTGACATGCTCCTGCTTATCATTTCTCCCCCCGTAGGCTTAAGGTGTCTTTCTGCCGTGAGAACAGAGAGAATTCTCACTGTTCTCAAGTGAGAAAAATGAGGCGATAGGGCTCGGATCGAAATTAGCGGCTGACACAGCAGCGCTATCATCTCGACTCGCGGTTGACCGTGCGAGTTTACACCGTCAGCCAGATTTGGTGAAACGGTGATTTTCCATCACAAACCACATACTACCACCAACCCATCAGTCCTTACCTTCCATAAATCTGGGCTAGTGTTCGAGCGGAATACAGGGAGCAGGCATTCCCGAGGTTCCCCGTGAGTGCACCGAGGTTCGAGGCGATAGGCACCGTGACCCCCGCGGTCCCGGTGGGTGCGCGTCGAATGCCGATATAGCCAAACTGCTCTCTTCGCTAAGCACGCCAGCGGCAGCCAAAGGATTTTTCCATTGCCCTCTCTCGGGGTCGGTTTCTCGCTGGGTAGTGGATGGAAGATCGTTGCGTGTGCCTGTTCCAAGTGAGGAAGCATAGACCGCGTCCCTGCAGGGGCCGACCTTCACAGTAAATGTCACCCGGCCTGGCTACTATACGGGCCTCGAGTATACACCTATGTATATAATTTTATCAAAATCACCTTATAGAAAAAGCCTGTAGTCCGGTAGTCGAGCGCAATTTGTCCCCTTAGAAATCCAATAATACATTGATTCGACTCGTAGATGATTACGGTTAATGAAAAAACTGTGTAGTATAGACGTACTGCCCTATTTTATGTTCTCTATAAAATTACCATAATAATATTCGTATCGCTTTCTGCTTCGTCTATCTGATGGTTAAAAATACGATATATTTTTGCAGGATTCCTTTCTCTTGGAAACTCCTGGAGGTGGAGGTTACGGGTCGTCTGGAAACCCACACGTGACTAACGAGAATGTCAGTAACATTTTTGTTGAACGTGGCAGCGTTTACGAATACAGGAAAGCTCAAGAATCAGCTTGAACCGGATATGGCTATCGACCTAATGTCAATGGTGATCGACCTGAGCCCAATGTTCAATAGTGATCGACCTTGAATATTTCTGACATCCGAGTCAATGAAGGTGGTGGTTTATATATTCCATCATATAACAAATATTACTTCGAATAATATTGTTATTACATTTATACATACATATACATACTTACATACATATATTGTTATTTAAAGGAAACAAGTATACTTGTTTCCTTTAAATGCAATAATTTCAAATGCTGACTTTGGCTGGGTATAATGGGGTATACGTCCAACGATGCTTATTAAATTATATGTTGTATTATTGGTTAATAAAATGTATTTCGCACAAATCTGACATTAATTTCGAGAGCAAAAATTGCACCTTCGTACATATTATCGTCATAGCAATAAGCGAAAGTTCGAAAAATTCACTTCATTTGCTGATTATAATTAGATAATGATGATAACTTCAATTAGTGGAAAACACGGCTTGTTCAAAAAGGGAACGTTATATCAATTTTTTTTACGCCTCAAATATTTAACGCTAATGATAACATTACTGGGAAGTAAGTAGTCGGTATATCGCCGACTGGTTACATAAACAATATTCCTGATCATCGCGGTACCCCACATAGATCCTAGTATACATTCATTGTGATGATATCTATGTACTCGAAAAATATTTCTATGCTCTGATGTGGCTTCGTTTTCTCTTGATAATGTGTCACTACACTCAAAAAAATATTCTTTCCCAGGCAATAAATACTATGAACCCAGCAAATATATTTAAATAAGTGGTAAGATCTTTATTATTGATGGGACTTTTAATATTGTTCGGTCGAACTAATAGATAAAGATGCCCAGCCATCAAAGGTTGGTATCAGTTACCAACGGTCGCTCACATATGGATATATCTCGGATCGAGCGGTGGTGAAAATGGAACACCGTCGTTTTTCTCCGTACGTTGCCCATAGATACGGAAATAAGGAAAAAGTTTGTTAGTATCATTGCATCGTGATTCAGTAGTCTTGGGAGTGCTGGCTTATCAACAGTTTGTCAAATTGGCTGCGTGCAAGGAAGCTGAAAATTAACTGTAAGTACACTAAATAAGGGTGGTACATTCCGTCAAGTACACCGGCACGGCCCGGTTGTAGAATCAAGCAAGCGCAACGCTTAACAATAAGTCGTATGCCGACTTATTTATCAAAAGCGCAATGCTTACGGAGTCGCCAGCGACTAGTATATAAAATAATCATTTAACAATACAATAGCTAAACAATAAAAACCCACTTTGATTGTAGATTTCATCGTCACAATAATTATCAAAAAATGCATTAGATAATTCTAAGATTATATTGACTGTACATTCATTCTTGCGAGGGGTTTTTCTCTGAGGTTCACACCTCGGAGATTTCCTCTTTGAGCCATAATGAAACTTGAAAATATATGGCTCAAAAAATGTATTGATTAATTTCGTTTTTAATTTAATATTCAATTCATAAAATTACACGGTCTCTTTTTCATTAAAGAGGACGCGCCTCACAAAACATGGTGCCTCCTGTGCGGTGAAATCTACACGATCCCTTCTTTCTCTATCTTTTCTATATAAATTGCATGATTTGAGGTGAAATGTACATTAAATTTTCCTCGACTCTTAATCTAATGTTTTATTCGTTTATCTTAAAATGGCGGCAAGTTGCTCATAAGGATCAGTGAAATAGCTCGAGTGTGTTTCCATCGTACTTCATCGAGGGAAATTTTCTCGTACATAATTTATTGAAAGTTCGCATGATTCCTCCGAGACACTGGTGAGCGAATACATAACATGTATATAAACAACGAGCTTGAACAACAACATTGAAATTAAAAAACAAGTAGAGTCGACACGTTGTTGTACGCCGCTTCTCGGCACACACAGTTTCCGTCGAATATTTTATCCCCAACCGTTCTGTACCACAGCAATATGTTACTTACAACCGCCGCGCCAATTAGCGCTCGCGGCTGTCACCTCCCCATAGCGTATCTAGCGGCCGACCGCGTAAACAACCACCGCGCCAATCAGCGCTCGAGCGCGGTCTACTACACGGGGTATATATCTATACCACGCGCAACGGTCGAGTCGCGCGCTGATTGGCGCGCCGCTTGCGCTCCGACGAGTATATAAGCGGCTCAGCCACGAGCCCTAGGACCAGTCGTCTGGACGAGCGCGCCGAACCAGGTGCCTCTCCCCCTACCTCTGACTTTACTGGAAAGCACGCTGTATAGTTTACTTCAAAATAAATTCTCCTGTCAAAAAAAAACAACACTACCTCGCTGTCTCGGATCACCACTCAATTCTACGACCCACCTCCTCATCCCCGATGCCAAGGAAGCGACGCCGGACCTCCTCGTACTATCGACGCTTGGACCATCGCGCCGAGGCTCGACGGGCGGGAAAAGAAACCAACGGACCTTCTCAGGTCCATCTCAACGTTATCAACTTCTCTCGCCCCGCTCTCGCAACGGGAACGACCGAGGCCCCTCGGCCGACACCCCGCCGCGCTATCCCTCCACCGGTGGACCGACCACGCGACGCCGTCATAACCCACGAGGTCGTATCCCAATCCCTGGAGCGGAGGGCCACCAGACCCGCAAAGCCGGCAGCTATCACAGCGGGGGTTGCTGCTAAGGAGGCTTTCCGGCTCTCCCCGAGGAAGCCCCTCCGCCCCACCGAGAGGGCCGATCCGCGGGCTCTACAGGAGGTGGTAAACCGGATCGGGAAGCCTGCGGACCCGCGTCCCCGAATTTGCCTCCTCGAAGGACCACTCCCACGGGGACATCGGTCATAGGCGCTCCCCGGATCCCGGCGGGCTTAGTCGTCTCGAAACCGCTCTTGTCAGTGCGACCAGATCAGCCTAACCCTCCACCCCCCCCCCCCCCCCCCCGACGGTCCGAGGTCCACCCCTAACCGTACACCCCCTGACATTGTAGTAGTAAACGGCTACCCGCCATCTCGATTACGTAACAACGTTAACTACAAGGTTAATTCTAACGTCTTCACAATATGGCGACGCGTATCGCACACATCTTGCAGAAGCGAACGACGCTGAAAGTGCAAATAACGATATTGCGCAATGCCGTGGCTTAAAGAAAAATCGGCAAGATGAACGTGAAACTACGTATGACGCGAGTGACCTGTTTATCTCACGCGTACGAGGAGTTGCACGACGAACTTGCCATTTTAGATGCGACTAACGAAGGGTTAGAGCAATTAACCGATATCCAAAACGATTATTATGAACTCGCTTCAGCAGTGGAAAATATTTTGGGCGCGACTCTGCTGGTGGAATCAACCGGTGACACCACCATGATAGAAAGACAACGCTTGCTCAAACTTCCAGTCGCACAATTACCGAAATTTGACGGAGGCCACATCAAATGGTTGACTTTTAAAAATACCTTCATAAACATGGTCGACGCAAGATCAGATATTGGTGAATTAACAAAATTCCTCTATCTAAGAAATTCTCTAGAGGGGCAGGCGGCAAACAAACTTTCTCTGTTTCGACGCTAGTGCAGAGGGCTATAGGACCGCTTGGGTCTTACTTACCGACGCATACGAGAGAAAGCGTATCCTCGTTTCTCGACACTTAGACGCGATTCTTGATATTGAGCCGCTGAAAAAGGGAACGCCGAAGGGGCTGGCGAAAATGGTTGACGAGGTTCGCCAACATCTCAGTATGTTAAAATCCTTAGACACAACGCTCGACGAGCGGGTTATTATAAGAATTCTCGAAAGGGCTCTTCCGAGGGATATAAGAGGGAGAGATGGGAAGAATCTCTTACCCTGAATTCACTGCCGAGATTCGAGCAATTCTGCAAATTCATCAATGAAACGTCACACCGAATCTCGGCCATGGAACAAGACAATGCGCGTACAAAGGGGGAGTAGCGGTTGAACGAAAGAGAATCGCAGACGGCAAAAACACGAAAGGGCGACAGCAGCGCGCGAACGTTCGTGACAACCTAAACTGCCAATTGTGTGTAATGCAACGGCAACTACATAATATACAAGTGTCCAACGTTTGAGAAAATGACGATACAACAACATTGGGACTTCGTTAAGGCCAAGCGTCTGTATCGTAACTGTCTACGTTCTCACGCAGGTGAATGTCCCAGCGGCAGACAATGCAAACAATGCCGAAATTATCACCGCTCCCTTCTTCACGCAGAGATGTATAAATCGTCGGTATCACGGGCCACACCGAAGGGTTCGTATAGCAACAAATCAACGGAAGCCAAGGCGTTGTCGGCATGACTAGGTGTAGACGTGTTTAGCTCGGTCTCGCGCGCGTTCAGTTCACAATTAATGATGAGTGCCATTATAAACGTTTACGACGTCGATAACAAATTATTCGAGGCCCGAGCCTTGTTAGACACTTGTTCGACCGCGCATTTTATTACAGAGGAGATAGCGCAAAAATTGCGACTTCCCTCGTGCTCGTACGCAACGCCGGTCAACGCGATTAATGGTACACAGACGCAAACGGAAAGTTGTGTCAAGATACAATTTCAATCAAGAAGTAACAGATTCACAAAATCTGTTAATTGTCTAATAATCAATGAAATCGCGAGTGCAGTCTCGGACACGGTATTTCCACGCGAATTAATTAAGATCCCGACAAATTTGCGATTAGCGGACCCGCAATTCCACTTACCTCGACCAGTAGACCTACTAATCGGTTCCGGTGCCACGTTGTCCATGTTGTCCGTCGGACAAATAAATTTATCAAAAAACGGGTTGGACTTAATTTTACAGAAAACACGCCTCGGCTGGGCAATAGCTGGAGAGGTAAAGAGAGAGCGCGTAGATCAGGGAATCTCTTACAACCTGACCAACCTATCGAAATTGATCAACAAGTTTTGGGAGATCGAAGAGAACAACGCCAAGGCATCCTTCTCATCCGAGGACTCGTTGTGTGAAGATCATTACGTCAAAAACATAACGCGTGATGGCACGGGACGGTATATCGTGCATTTACCGTTTCGACACGCAAATACGTATTTTGGTGATTCACGGTCTCAAGCACTGCGACGGTTTTACTCTCTCCAAAAAAGACTGAATTCCGATCCTGTCCTCGAGGAAGAGTACGCCAAGGTCATGAAGGAATACGTGGATCTCGGACACATGTCTATATGTCACGACGATTCGACCAACGGATATTATGTGCTACATCACGCGGTGATAAAGGCTTCTAGTAACACGAACAAGGTCCGCGTGGTGTTCGACGCCTCCGCAAAGGCCGGCAAGGATTATTCGTTAAATGACGTATTGATGGTCGGCCCGGTCAAACAAAATAAATTATTCGGACATTTGTTACGTTTCCGAATCCATGCGTACGTTGTCACGCCCGATATTGAAAAAATGTACCGGCAGGTACCCGTACACCCCAGTGATCGAAAGTTTCAGCGAATTTTTTGGTATCGCGGTAGTGAGATTACGACGTACGAACTAAATACGGTGACGTTCGGAGTATCGGCCGCGCCTTATCCCGCGATACGCACGATTCACCGGCTCGCAGACGATGAGAATGACAACTTCCCCCTCGCAACAAAGGCTTTAAAACGCGACATGTATGTCGATGATCTTTTAACTGGGGCGGATTCACTCGAGAAAGTTTTGCAAATACGCGACGAGGTTATCGAATTATTGAGACGTGGAGGGTTCAATATCCGGCAGTGGGCTTCAAATCATCGACACGCGCTCGATAATTTGGAAGAAAGATTTCACGACCTCGAGCGAATGATCGAACCAAACCCAGTCATAAAAACACTCGGCGTCGTCTGGGATTCGCAACGCGACGAATAGGTACGGGTTTACAGTCAAACCGATCGAATGCCCAAGAATGATAACGAAACGAAACGTGTTATCCGAGATCGCGAAAATTTTGGATCCGTTAAGTTTACTCGGTTCGACAGTCATGATCGCAAAAAACATTCTCCAAAAATGTTGGCGAGCAAAAGTCAATTGGGATGAATCCTTACCGCAAGATTTGCTCGCGGACTGGATTGTGTTTTCAAACCAACTCGGGCTCTTGCGCGACGTGTCGGTGAAGCGTCATTTGTTATTAAAAAATCCAAAAACCATTGAGATACATGGATTCTGCGACGCTAGCAAGGATGAATATGGGGCGTGCATCTATGTGCGATCGTCCGATACGAACAGCCGAGTTTCTACGGCTCTAGCGTGTGCCAAATATCGCGTCGCTCCATTGAAATCAATGCGTATATCGCGAAAGGGAACACCGACGGATGAGAAGAAAAGGGAGATACATACCATCCCTCGACTCGAATTGTGCGGTGCGTTGATGTTAACTCGGTTATACATGGAGGTGCGATCAGTCTTCGATTTCAAGGTAGATCGCGTTTTCTTCTGGTCAGACTCGACCATCGTGTTTAATTGGCTTAAAAAAACCCCGGAGGTTCTAAGCGTCTTTGAATCAAACCGCATTACCGAAATTCAAACCATCAACGACGAAGTGAATTGGCGTCATGTGAAGGGTGAGGAAAATCCTGCGGACGCAATATCGCGCGGCCAGCCTCCCAAGGAGTTGTTACAGAACAACTCCTGGTTTACAGAGTCGATTTGGCTAAACCAATATGAAAAAGAATGGCCAACGAACACCGAGATCACAATCATCAACCCCATCGGCTTTAACAAGAATCTATGCTTCGTTTCGCAACCAAAGAGCTGCGACTTATTCACCCGATTTTCTTCTTATTCGAAATTAACGAGGGTAGTTGCATATTGTTTACGTATACGAACACCCAAAAAATATACAGCACAAGAGATCGAGACGGCAGAAAAAATTGCTGCGGAAAATAAAATTCTGCAACTAATCCAGAGAAGTCAATTCTCAAAGGACATCGACGGGATCATGAACAAGGAAACTGTCAAGGACTACAAACTTGCCTCGCTGGATCCGTTCATCGACGAGAATGGGCTTGTTCGCGTTGGAAGACGACTGAAAAAGGCGCAGATTCCCTATGAGCAGAAACATCCGATCTTCTTGCCGACACATCGTCCCGTCACTGACTTGATCGTCACGGAAACGCACGAGCATACATATCATGCCGGCGTTCAGAGCACGCTATGCACCATAAGACAGAGAGGACTGTGGCTGCTCGATGGAAAGAATCAGATACGAAAGATCGTCCGGAAATGCGTCCGATGTCTCAGACATCGGCCAGTTCCGTTGGAGAGCCAAATGGCTGATTTAACCCAGGCAAGTGTGAATGGGACGGCGGCGTTTTTGCATGTTGGCGTGGATTACTTTGGGCCGGTGCTTGTAATGGAAAAGAAATTCCGGAACCAAAAGGTTATCAAATCATACGGTTGCGTTTTCATTTGCATGGCCACAAAAGCTGTACACCTTGAGATTGTAAGCGATCTCAGCACGGAAGCATTTCTTGCGGCGTTCCGCCGTTTCATCGGTCGTCGGGGAGTCCCCAGCCACGTGTTCTCGGATAACGGGACAAATTTCGTCGGAGCAAACAAACAGTTGCGCGAGCTCTATGCATTGTTCGAGACTGAAGATCTGCAAAAAAACCGTCGTCAAATACACAACTCAGCGCAACATCACGTGGCAAGTCAACCCTCCGTTGTCGCTTTGGAGGCTTGTGGGAGGCCGCAGTGAAATCTTTTAAACACCATTTCGTGCGGATCGTACGAGAACAGGCCTTTACTATCGAGGAGTTCAGCATGCTGGCAATACAAATTGAAGCAATTTTAAATTCGCGGCCTGTATCCTCTCTCTCATCCGATCCGAACGATCCAGTGGCCCTCACACCGGCTGATATTCGCGTAGGGTGGCCCCTCACAAGATTGCCAGAAGTCGATCTATTCAACGTTCCAAACAATCGGTTAACAGTTTGGAATTTTATTTCCAAAGCTCGTCAGGATTTTGGCGACGATGGTACCTCGAATATTTGAGCGAATTGCAGAAACGGTAAAAGTGGTAGAAAACAACAGGACAACTATATCCGGGAGCCGTGGTAATTCTGATCGAGAAGAACCAATCGTGTATGCGGTGACCGTTGGGAGTAATCCGCGAAGTTCATCCCGGGGACGACGGAATTGTTAGAGTCGCAACCGTCAAGACAATGCAGGGAGAACATAAACAAAACTGTACGCAACTGTGTTTGTTACCAGACAAAATTTAAACAAATATCAACTGTACTAATATATAACACATTTACCTATGGCAGAATAAAAAAAAAATTTTTTTACAAACAGGCTTGCTCGCTTCTCTCAGGTAGGCGGTATATTATTACAAGCGTCCGTTTTCTCTTTGAGATCGACTGCATTGGTGTTTTTATTTTCGATACATCTTTCTTCGGAGACTAATTGTATTAATAACAACCGCTCTTTTTCCGTAAAATGCGTATTATTTTCCCGATTCATTTTTGGTTTCGCGTCAAACATAAAAGAAAATTTCATAAGCACTACGTGAAATGAGTAACAAACATTATAAACTGTTTTCGTCACCAGCAGGTCACTAAAATCCCTATAAAACCGCTTCCTTCTCGGAGGACGGTTTGAGACTTCTCTATGAAACAAGGGGGCCTCGAAGATTTAAGGCGTCCTCGACGAAGGCGTGCTTAATTCTCAAGGTAAGGAACAACTATGAATACGGGTGTAAATGTCATTTTTCTAAGGAACTATTAACGATCAAACGATGAAACTTGGGATTCGTTAGGATCAAACGGCGATCAAACGATATCAGAAGGGAAAAGTTGAAAAAGTTGAATAACAAAAAAGTCGTCGGCTATCTTTAGACTCGATTTTTGATCTCGTTTCTCTGAGGAACTATCAACGATCAAATGATGAAACTTGACATACATTAGTATTAAATGACGATCAAACGATAGCAAAAGGAAAATATTGAAAAAGTTCACAAATACAAAAATTGCAATGGTCCAAATTTTACGGGTAAACGGTTAGAAGCCAACTTCAGGTCGCATTGGCAGAAAGTTTATTGCACTTTTCCAAGAAACTATCAACGATCAAACGATGAAACTTGACACGCATTAGTATCAAACGACGATCAAACGCTTGCAAAAGGAAAATGTTTAAAAAGTAAAAAAATATAACAACTGAAAGTGTCCAACTTTCACCAGTAAAAAGTTACTAGACAAGATTAGAAAAAAATCATTTCAATTTTTTACAAAACATATCAACGATCAAACGACGATGGAACGATAGCAAAAGGAAACAGTTTAAAAAGTCATAAATTATAACAACTGGAAGCGTCCAACCTTCACCAGTAAAAAGTTACTAGATGAGACTCGGAGACAGTAATTTCGATTTAGTTGACTACCTAACGTTTTAATTAGTATATTCATAACCACCTAATGATTACACATCATTTGACCATTTTGAAAAGATAAATAAAGGAAAAAAAAAATTTCGGCCTACTTCACATATATTTTTAATTATTTTTTTTTGAGAAAACTATTGACTACCTCACATTTTAATTAAACTACCGAACACTACCTAATGCTACGGCCACACACTCGACGATTAGCGAGGAAAGTAGCGAGTGAAGTAGGCAGCGACATAGTGTGGCCACGTTACTCGTCATGCTCCTCGCGCTGCTCCTCGTCCTGCCAACTGCTCCTTCTATGGCGGTTTTTCGCGGGCAATACGAGGACGAGTATACTGGCCACATACTCGGGCATGCGCAGCAACAGCTGCATGCAGACAGTGCCGTGCTATGTCACTAGTGTGAGATCATGTTTTTCTTTTCCAGATTCTAAAGTAGAATATTTTATGTATCTGTTAATAAATGATGTTTGCTATATCACATATACACATATTATACAATTTTTATTTATTTTAAAGTTATATACGTATTAAAACCTTTTTTTACTATAATGACATGTAATAGTTTCATACAAACTTAGCAGAATGGTTGAATAATTAACCCGATGCCCGATACCTCTTTTCACTAGATATTGATACTTCACTGATGTTTGTTCAGTTGCGCATGCGCGAAAAAGCCGACCCCAAGCGCTTGTAGTGGGAAAACGCGGCGAAATTTATATTAAAACCATGGCGGCGATAGATGAATGGACGCATGATAAAACTTTCAAATTAATTGAATTATTGGCTACTGAACCCGCAATATGGAATCCGCGTTGTAAACAACATAAATTAAAACATAAGGTAGTATAGCTCGTGATTTTAACAAAATTCTAGACGTACGTAAAAAATTTATATGTAATATTTTGTAGTTGCAAAATACTATTATGTATTTAGATACAAGAGAAACTGAAAACAATTTTTTAATGTTGATATTAGTTTTTCTCGTATCTGTGTATGATAGGAGAGACATAGTATGAAAGTATAAGTACCTATCGCGAGGGATCATTGAAAATACCTGCAAAATAAAAATAGATTCAAAATATACCACCAAGCCATACATCCGCTCTCCCATACTTATTTATTTACACGATGCTTGGCAGAGAATAGCCGAAACGATGCATATCCCGATAGAAGACCTAAAATCAAAAAAAAAGTCTCTGATGGCATCTTTTAGGCCATTAGTTAACAAAAAAAAAGCATCACTTCGTTCGGGATGTTCGGCTGAGGACGTTTTTCAACCGACATGGTTTGCTTACGATGCTATGGAGAGTTTTTTAGGGTCGGTGTACGAAGTTAATGAAACCATCAATACGGAAGACAACGTAAGTTCTGTATTTCTATTCAACAAGTTTTATTCAAAACATAAATTACAACACAATAACGATGCAAGTATCCGTTATTTTAACAATATATATAAAAATGTAATGAGATGATGTGTTATAAATGTATAGGTATGTATGTTCAGTACAATGTACTTATTCATTTGCTAATAATTTGGAAAATTAATTTAATTCAAATTATAAAAGTAGTTTGCAAATTCATTTCTAATTTCGGTGATATCGTCTGAATCGCATCTTGGTATGTGCCGTAATGGTGTAATTCCACTGCAATTTGTACCGTCTTGTCTCCAAAGACCGTCAACTCGTAATTCATCAAATACAGAATCAAAAGTTCCGGGTGGAGTGTAAATGTTTCGCGAATTTTTACTGTTTCTTAAAAAATTATGGAGTAGTATACATGTCATTGTTACCACTGGCACTTTTTCTACATCTATCTCCATTGGTTTTCGAAAAACTCGAAAAACCGATGTCAACACACCAAATACATTTTCGACGATTACGCGTGTGCTTGATAACTTATAATTAAAAGCACGTTCTTTCGTACCAACATTATGATTTCCTGGGAAAGGCTTCATAATGTGTTTGTGCAAAGCAAAAGCGCCATCGGCGAGAAATACATATGGTATATTTCTTTCCCTTCCGGGCAATGGGGTATCTTGCGGTAAATTTATAGACCCCGTGTTAATTTTCTCCCAAAGCACAGTATTTTTAAAAATGCCTCCATCACTAATTCGGCTCTGCCCTCCAATGTCTGCGAAAACGAAACGATAATCGCTGTCGACTAGAGCTATTAGTACGACACTGTATGTGTTTTTAAAATTATAAAAACCAGAACCATTATGTGCTGGGCATTGTATTATAATATGCTTCCCGTCAATGGCTCCAACGCATCGTGGAAACCGTTCTCTGAAGCCTTTTTCAATATTTAACCACTCTTCTGGTGTTTGTGGTAACTGAAACAAATAAATAATTAATGCATAACGTGAACCCAATTTTATTTTTATTTATCATTTGAAATTAATCTTATTTTCTGTTGTAGTCTCAAAATGATGAGAACCATGACAACATTTCCGAGGATGAGAATACTCAGGGGGAAAGTACGCAGGACGAAGTTATGGCGACTGAACAATCGGAGAATATTCAAATTCAAAATTCATCAAGTACTCAACAAAGAAAGCGCCGCCCAAACTTTAATATTGAAGAAGCTAGGAACAAAATAGATACTAGTTTTCAAACTCTAAATAATATTCTGGCTACGAATAAAACGCAAGAAGACGAATGCGATATATACGGGAAACTGCTAGTGAAGAAATTGAGAAAATTTCCCGATAGGATTCGACAAAGTCTTATGTATAAAATTGACGGTTTGCTTTTGGACAATCCCTATCCTTTCCAAGATTCTTCCCAACAGTCATCTTCATCCTTTCCATGTTATTCACCCACACAATATTCAGGCCATCATACTTCGACACCATCTCCTGCCTATACTATCGTCCGCTCTTCAGCCAATACTACTTTGCCCTTTCCAGTCTACTCTATACCAGCATCTCCAGCCGTTCTACCATCTCCAGCCGTTCCATCATCTCCCACCTATCTCATTCCACCATCTCAAGGCAGTATTGTTTCATCCAATATTTTGTCACAGCAAAAACGAAACCTTATAGAAACGGCATTCTTAAATGCGCAATATGATACGCAATAAGTACACGCTATGATAAACCCTATATACCTATTTGTAAGTAAATTTTTTAAAAGAATATGAAAGTTATTTCTTACATACCCTAATTTGATCCTTGAGAACAGAGTTGATGGCTTTACAAGTTTCATGCACTATCAATGAGATAGCTTGATGCGACACTTTGAAAATAAAGTGAAGACTTCTGTAGCTATCTCCCGTGGCCAAATAACGTAATGTTATTAATAATCGAATTTTTGGTGGGATCGCAATTCTCATTGGAGTATCTTCCTTTTTGATTAGGTGTGTAATCTTATCCAGTAAAAATTCAAAATCTCTTGGTGCCATTCTGCAGAAGTTCGTAAATTCTACAGAGTCATCGCAAGTTAGTTCTTGGATGAAATTGGTCATGCTGCTTCTGTAAGAAATATACAAATATGTATTTTTGTAAGGCGTTTTTGTTATCAAGTCTAAAATTGTAAATGCTATACTCTTGTCGAGGTTAGGCGAGGCGAAGTTTAACGAGGTTATGAGACTCATACAAGATGACGTGAATAATTTTTGACGATCAAACGATTGCAAAAAAAAAAGTTAAAACAGTTAAAGTCGGTCGGCCAACTTTACGGTCGATTTTTTTTCGATTTTGTGAAAAAACTATTAACGATCAAACGATAATTTTTAACGATCAAACGGTACCAAACGACGATCAAAAGATCGCAAAAAAAAAAAGTTAAAAAAGTTAAAGTCGGTCGGCCAACTTTATGGAGCCATGACGTGAGGGTGTCATCTCCATTCTCGGGCTCACGATACCTCGCCTAATCTCGACGAGAGTGCAGAGCTAGCATTAAATAAACACCAAACATCATAAAAACAGACCGTTTCGTTGACATCTAACAAAATGTTAACACATACGCGTCAATAAACATACTCACCTACCTATTGCGCATACACAAACTTAATATTGCGATGCAATGACAGATTAATTAATTAAATAAATGTACTTACCTCGTTCTATTACGATGAATCGCTCTCATCCAACATCTCCGTTGGCGAGGGCGACGACGTTTATTTATATTGTCTTCGATAACATCAAACATAGTGCCAACGAATTCAGACGACTATAGAAGGAATATGCCTATCCTTAATTTGAAGCAAAGTTTTCTCCGCCAGAAACTGCCACTTGGTGTCGCGGCGGTTGATCGTGACGTCACACCGATACTGTACCCACCTCTGTGGGCGAAGCCACAAGAGCGTCAACGCCCGGTCGTCTCTGAATTCTCAATTCTAAGAGGCGGCCGATCGAATCGCCCTGAAATGCATTTGTTGTCTTTATTTTTTTTTTATTGATTTGTTACTTTCTACATATAGATAAATTTTATTTTTCATATATATTAACGAAAAAGAATTATGAAAAATACTAAGAGTTTTAATTTCTGCATCCGTGTCCACTCTCAGCTAATTTTAGTTCACGCCTTGCAAAAACATTTATTATTTCGTGCTACAGTGCCAGCAATTAAAAGAACGTGCGTGAGGTAAAATTACTCAATGGAAACCACGCGAAGGTGGTGGACGTCTTCCATCTGGATGGGAAGGATGTATCGAGGAGTGGGAGGGTTGGGAATAGGGTTATAGCAAAATTTAAAAAAGCATATTTGGATCTCTAGCAATCATGCAAATTTGAAGGTAAATGGTCCTTTAATTAACCATGTATGAATTAATAATTGCAAATTGAAAAGAATTAGTATTTTGAATCATGGAATATATTAGTTTATACGGAAACAATTTATATATAATATAATATTGCCGTTGTGACAAAACATGGTTCATTATTGGAACATTATTCTCTTCAGTACTTAATTAAATCTAACAAAAAGTACATACTTATATCGCGAACGCGCATGCATGTACGCCACGCACAAAATTAGGGACCCCGTGACGCATTACTTTCACAGTATTTAAAAACTCCAAACCCTGTTGTTGTGCGTGAATGCCTGCGCGTTTTTTTTTTTAATAGTGCACCCCTTATTGATGGGTAACTTTCATTAATTTGCGATTCGGTTGGGTCGCGGTACCCTTCAAAGAACGCTTTCGAATCAACGCGTCCCGAATGTCACGGGATTTCCACTTTAAATAAATAAACAAATGTACCCGGACGAAAAATTTTAATATGAATTCTCGATGGAGTGCGCAATCTCCGGCAACAGACCAGAAGTCGGCGTGTTTTTCAACTACAGCATGGCTGGTGCAGATTTCGAGGTATTTTGAGATGTTATTAATATGGCAAAATTGGTGAAATTTTGAACTAAAAACGTTATAAGCGGTTATCACCACGTCAAGAAATTTATCAGATGGTACTTGCAAAGAGCCAAGCTCATCATTTGCGTGATTTTTGTATGCTTTCCAAAAAATCAAGAGGTCATTCGTCTGTTCAAAATATTGATGACCCCTCGTGAACATGTTATTACACCATTGGCAATTGAATTTTTTATTGCACTTGTGGATGAGGTATCCTGCAACATACTTCATCGAGCATTCCTCAAGTGGATTTATTGTAGAGAATTGATTGTGAATGCTACAATGTTCCCTCGTCTCATCTGATTTATTTAACACGTCGACTTCTGATTCGTTTTTGTCAAAACTGATGTCTCGATTGTCGTCAGACGTTTTTTGACTTTTATCAATTTGATATTGCTCCTCCATCTTGATAGCAAGAAATGCAATCGAGTCATCAGGTTCGCAATTGGTTGCTGCCGGTGGTTTCATCAGATGTGCCGTCATCGCATACTGAAGATTACGACGAAAACACATTGCTGATGGATTGTCGTTATGACCGGCGCGATTCCGGATAACGGCAAAAAGATTTTCTAGCGGATCTTGATTTAATCTGGAACAGATCAAATAAAGAGCCCCGCCATCCCTCATATCGTGCCACAATCCGAGCACGCTTCTAATCGTTAATCGAAAACCTTCGAAACACGGTGGATTGTTTCCAACTGAAACCGTCCATTTGTTAAGTCACTCAAGGGATGTCTGAAGAAAATCGTCAACCTGTGGTTGCGCACTCGATAAAGCGCGTCGCAGCTGGTTCGGATCCGACGAACACCGGCTGTTCAAACAATCAAAGAGATCGTTTAATCTTTGAACAAAATTGGCGGTCGCAACACAGCTCGGATGCTGTAATTCGCCCGTCAGTTTCCCGACAGTTATCGCGGCCGATACCGAACGGCTAAAAACTTGCGTCGCGAGGCTTACTTTCATCTTTTGGAAAGCGTTTGGCTCTACATGCAAATCGGAAAGTTTCGGGGCGGCTCTACATATTTTATGCCGTTCGACGTTACGAAGTTCGCGAATAACTTCCCACGAAACGCGATCACTACCAATTACGAAATCTCTCGCGAGCAAATTATTTCGTACGCTTTTTATTAAGTGCGGAACGTCGAATCCGAAAAAGATTTTATGACCGGCGCGTTCAATATATGGTTTGGTTTCCGTCACCCCCATGGACGCTATCGCCGTACGATTGCTCGATCCCTGATCGCATACCATATACCGCACGTCGAAACCTATTGAAAAAAGCGAATTTAAAATCATGTCCAGAAGGGATCTGATGTCAATATTACGTACGTTTCCGTGTGAGACGACATATGAGAGCGGCTGTTTCCATGAAAATTTAAGCCCGCGAATCATAAACACGAATGCGTAGTTCGCAATTTCGTTAGTTCTTCCGAGTTCGCCGAGGTCTTGAAAACCTTCGACCAAATCGTCTTTAGAATTATACTCTAAAAGCCGCTTGATCGACATCTCATCCCACATTAAAACACATTGTGCCTCTAGTCTGGTCATTGCCTTAGCTTTCGTTGCTAGTTTTGCAAAAATCCCGGGACTGATTCCTGGCGTCAGGTTGAGGCTATTTACCCACGAACGTATTACCTGAACGCATGGCAAAGCAAACTTGTAATTGTCTTTTAAATGGCAATACGCATTCGGCGGTTTATAGAATAAAGACAAAGCAAATTGCTTTTCGTCTTCTGCCCATGGCAGTTTTTTAATATGTCGAATTTGCATTTTGATAAAATTTATTTGGCTATCGGCCAGAGAATTTGATGCCTTAAAAACGCGACGGCCTCAGTAGTTTTTTTTAACGTTGCTTGCAATCGCCGAATCGTTTGTTTTTTGTAAGTTACTTCTTTTCGCAACGCGTTTACCAATCGTCGCAATTTTCGTTCCGCAGGGGTGAAACGTTTACCTTTTAATTTAGATTCTATACGCGGTCTTGTTTTAATGGGCAAGCCGAGGCGATTCGCGATCGCAACATTCTCGGGTTCATTTTCATTAAGATCGGCGTGGTTCGTTACGTTAATTTGTCTATCAACGGTCGCGGTACCCGCATCAATAGGCAGTGCACCAGACCTTATGCGAACTTTACCTGTCCTACCCACTGGGATTACATCACTCGGAGAAAAATGCGTGCTACAAATCCGTGCATTGTGTATCTGCTTGGCAGTCAGCAGATTTGGAGATACATTCCCGGATCGACTGATCCATAGCAATCGTCTGTTAAGTTGATAAAGAAAAAATATTCACGGAATAAAGCTAGCGTTATATCAAAATGCAAAAATATGATTCTTTTCTGATAAAAATAAAACTGGAAAGCTATGGAACCATTCAAAGGCATTATTTACATTGTTGCACGATACAAATAAAGATGACTTACGAGGTCTCCTCTAATGGAAAACGGTGAAAACTTATTCGTTGATAGTGCGAACGCTGCTGCAACATCGTCCTCCATTTTTTTCGAGACGCGAATATTTGAATACGGAGTATGGCGAGGAGTAGCGCGAATAGAGCAGCGTGTGGCCACCTACGGAACTATTGCGGTAGCGCGAGGAGCAGCACGAGCAGCAGCGCAAGGAGCATAGTGTGGCCATTACATAACGCCCACCTAACGATATGAAAAAAGTCAATTAATAAAGTGCAAATTGTCCGGCCAACTTCACGGGGGTTCTCGATGGCCCATGTTAGTACGCGTTTCAGCTTCTCGCTCATCAGGGGGGCTATTACGGTTCTCGAAACGAGTGAAAATGACGAAAGTGAGCGGCTCACCCTATTACGGTGAATCTCACTAGGTGAAAAGACGAGATTATCCGCGTGAGTTTACTCGACACGAACTTCTGTGTCGAGAACCGCCGTGCGCATGCTCGTGAGCGTGATTTGCCTGCATTTGCGTGGAAGTCCCATCGACCCATTTAAAATAACGTAGAACGAATTTCGCGGATTTTACAGGTTAATCCCTTTATGCCTATAGAGGTTATATTTATCAATAGTTTACGTTTAGAATAGAAAACAAATAAAATGGTATGTACAAATTAAACTAGTATTCAATAACTTTGATGTATATTTATTAAATTTAATGTGTGAATATAGTGCTTACCAATTTTTTTTTATATCCACTATTGTACCTTAACCTTCCCCGTCCAAAATCTTCATGTTCTTTCATATATTTTAATAATATCTTTTTTTGCTCTTCAGTAACATTCATTTTACAAAATTTGTATCATGCATCACACAACGGTTAAATGTACTTTGTAAATATGGCGCCAACTTTCGTGAAAATGTGAGATCCCTATGCCGGAAGTGTCTAGTTATTTCACATTTTCACTCGAGAGATCCGTAATAGGGTAAGTAAACTCACGTGAGATGAAAATGCGAGAAGTGAGTAAACTCGCTCGAGAACTGTAATAAGCCCCCAGGTCGAACATTACTGAAGCTAAATACTTTTCTATGCATGTTCTCTTTGACGTGTGTAAAATTATAGTTTTCTTAATAATTCAAATTTGTATTATTTTAAATTATAACATTTGATTCAATATACGTATAAGTCCTTTAGGTTCTCCCACAAAGGATGGTTGGGAAATTTAATAAAACGATATTGTGTTGCTCTAAAACAGAGAAGGTATATTCATATGACGGTTGTGACAATAATGTTAATCATAAGTCTTATATTACTATCTTACCTAAAACAGAGAAACGACAATTAAAGTTTATTATTTAGCTTTCCCACTGTTTCTCTCTATATTTTTACTCTTTGGTATCTCACAGGTGTCACGTTCTCACTCTTTCTCCTTCTCTACTTCTGTGATTCGTTTCAAGGTCTTTTTCCCACATTCGAAACTGTTCCACCGACTGTGAACGTAAATTGCTCAGCGCCATCTCTGACGTACACTGATATTGTATGTTCTGTGGCGCGCCAGAATTCAAATGGAGAAATGTAGTTTCTTTACATACGTTTAAGCAATTTAATGTAATTTCTTTTCTGTTACTATATTCGGTTTTTTTAATCATAATAAAGTAAGGACTTTTTACACGGCACTTTTAACAAGATAATAGTCTTATGTTCTACTTTTACCAGTATTGTGAGTAAGAAAGTATAGTACTATAAAAAGTCAGTTCTACGCATTCTTTTTGTGCGAATATTACTTTTTACATTAGAAACTGTAGTTTGTACTTTCTTAAACCACAGTTATCCCACGCTGTAGGGATCTATGCACCTTATCAAGATGTACAATCAGTATTTTAAAATCACACACAAATAAATCATTGCTTTATGTGTTAAATATCTAATTTGTTTTTTTAATCATAAACTTTTTGTTTACTCGGAAGCCTAAAATAAAACCCTCTTGCAAAATAAACCGAAAAGTATAATAAATTTATAAATATACACTAGTAACTAATATCGAAAGAAGGAACGTAAGTAAGAAAGTGAAGTACGATAAGTGAAGTAAATAACAAAGTTTCCACGCATTTTTTTTTGCGGGAATATTTTACAAACTAGTTTGTACTTTTTAAAATTATGGACGATTTTTCAGACAAGTACGTAAAGCAATAGAACAATTTTCAACTTTTTCCTATCGGTCGTGATAAGTTCTGATTTAATATTCAAATCGTTGAGTTCGTACCACTTATTATCAACCGTTCTAGTGTAGGCGATGTAGTGGTCGATGGACGACATTGAATATGCAGCCGATTCATACACGATAACACCTCACAAAATGAAATCGGTGTTCCGTAGTCTTAATTTAATAGGAATATCTCGTAGGTATACACCTTCTTAAACAATGTTGGTTTTTTGGATTGATTCAAGATATGCGCCTTCGGTGTCTATGCAAATGTATGCTCCAAAATTTATAGTTTTTAGTACGGTAGAGTCGCGGCAAATTTTATAATAAAAGTTAGGTGATTCTTCAATAGATTTTTCGACGGTTTCTTGCAATACACGCAAAGCTTCTTGCCAGATTGGCTTCAAATTAATGTCTAGAATCGGTTTCTTTTTTCGTATTTACCGCGGAACACGCTGCCCGCTGACATTTCGTGCTCTCTATCGGTGCAGCGTATTTTTTCATTAATCTTTGAAATAACTGTGCCGCATTATCCTCACAGCTGATTCTATTATTTTTCGACGAGTATAATGCATGAACATATAAGCTCGTTCGTCGTATATTTTTTTTGACCTTCTTTAACATACATCTCTAGTATGTGAAATATGCAGTTAGATTGTTTCTCTTCGCTATCAACACACATTTGGAACGATTTGGACCTCAGATATCCTGCGACAAGAATTTCCAAAACGGAATCGAACGGACATGTATTGGTAAAATAGAAATAATTCTTATTTATTAGTTTTCGATTCTGGTGGCATCCGTTTCGCAGTATGAGTTGAGAGGAGGGTTGAGAGGAGCGCGAGCTTCTTTCAGGCTTTTGATGAATAACATTAATTTCTGGACGGGCAGTAACGTACTTTCCTCGATTTTTATACTCTATTTTGTCTATGATTGGTTCCGGATCAATGCGATTTCCCAGTATCAAATTTTCGGAAACAGAGAATTTAATAGAAAAGCTATTTTCCGATGTTCGTTCGAAAACAATGTTCTCGTATGATTTCCTAGTCGAGTGGAGGTTTGGATGAAAAACGCGTGTATCAAGTATCGAATTAGTCAAACAATGGTGGTCAATGTCGTAAGAATCAAAAAATATATCATCGTTGTCATCGCCTATGTTCCGTTAATTTTCACGCTGTTCGTAAAAATTTTGTTCTTTGTTCGCGGGTAAAAGTGTATCTATATTAATTATATTTTCGGCTGAAGATAAAATTTAGTTTTACCGCAAATTTGTCAGCTCGCACCGGCGTGCGATTTTCCAATAATTTATCTTTTATGATTCGAAAATAAGTTTCCGATGATGCGGAAGTTGCGACGGTGTGAGGTGATCGAAAGGAAGAAAGAACTACGGTAGTTCAAACCGGAAATTGGCAGAACAGGGATTTCAAGAACGCTACAATTTTTGAGCAGTAGTACATATTTGCATTATCGAAATCTTTCGAAGAATTTTTGACAACGTTTTTGTCGAATGTCTCGTTAGATAAAGAATCGATATACTTAGAAATTGCGTCCCTGTCTTCAATTTAGAAAAATATCGCAGGAGAAAAATGAGCTATATAAAGTTAGCCCCCCGATTTTGACTTTTGCATCTTTTTTTAATTTATAACGATTGTTTGTCGTTTGTTTGTGATTGTTTGGTTTATTAAAACGTTTGTTTGATCATACTTTTTATCAAACAATCAAAACAAAAATGAGCGTTAAGTTAGCCGCAAATTTTTGAAATTTTGTCTAATTTGATTGTTTCAAACGCCAATCGATTCGGAATCGTTTGTTGGAAACAAATAATATAATTCGAACGTTTGTTTGATCATTGTTTTTCCAAAAAATCAATAAATAAAATATTGGTTCGTCGTAACTCTCACACTAGATTCTGGCTTGACCAGACTTAATATGTGTCGCGTGCATGTAACAATATAACCTACAATTCATGTTGCGACACGGGATTACTTGATCAAGTTTACAAGATTTTGTTAACTTTGCAAATCCTGGCCTTCAGTAGTTGAGTGCATCTCATGTTGAGCATCTTCGCAGTTGTATGGTAAGAAAAAAGCCGGAATCTAGTGTGAAAGCTACGGCGAACCAATATTTTATTTATTGATTTTTTGGAAAAATAACGATCAAACAAACATTCGAATTATATTAGTTCTTTCCAACAAACGATTCCGAATCGATTGGCGTTTGAAAAAATCAAATTAGATAAAATTTCACAAATTTGCGGCTAACTTAACGCTCATTTTTGTTTTGTTTGTTTGAAAAAAAATATGATCAAACAAACGTTTTAATTAATCAAACAATCACAAACAATCGTTATAAATTAAAAAAAAAAGCAAAAGTCAAAATCGGGGGGCTAACTTTACATAGCTCATTACTGCACATGCAATATTACAAAAATGGCATTTGTTGGCAAATAACACGGGGAAGACTAGTAATAGCAATTGACTAGATAGTAGAGCGGGGTTGTGTATGTAGTTCGTACATATCCCGCTTTTCCCTCACCAAGCTTCGAGCGCTAATAGCGCTTGTTCGTGCCGACCGAAACTATGGGATATATGTGAGATGCGCCACGGCGGTCGCAAATTTCATACTGTATCATTATGTACATGTTTTGGCCGTGGTCGGAAACTGGCTGACGGTACTCCCAGTACTGAGAGTCCGGTCGAAAATTCTTTCCAGCACTGCTGGCGCACTGAAACGTATTACCATTTCATCAGATATAGATCCTAGGAAATTGCTGACTTCCGGCTATCTTGACTGACAGCAGGGAGATAGTGCAGCATCAGTATTGCGTAAGGGGGTGCCTGCGCCCCCCCCCCCCCATAGTTTTTTTTATTTGATTAGTTTGAATTTTGTTTTCGTTTAAATATATTTCTTTTAACATTTATATTAAATTCAGTTTCAAATGAATTATGGAATATTAAAATATAGAAATAATCGACAATACCACCGGTATTAATTATGCGGTGAATGTAACATCCGAAAATTATAAAAAAACAATGACGGGCGAATTAACTTTTTCGTCTCTTTAATAAGTGAACAAAATACCTTTATCGTGTAAATATTAAAAAATTGCAGACCCATCATATGCAAATATGCTTCTAAACGAAGCAAAAGACGAGACACTTGCCTCAACAAGTGATGCAGTTTCCCAATAATTTGTTACAGGCGGAAATAAGAACGGTGTTTACATATTTTATTCCAATCATTGTGATATATAGTACATTGCCAGTTTTAAGTTTAGTTACTACGTTTATGTTATATTTCGTTCGAAGTTTTGTATATGATTCAAAGATGCATAAATAAGAATGGTTTTTAAATATTGTATATATTGTTATTTGCAAAAAGTATTTCCCCATATATAATTTAATTATCTCAATGGTTAATTAAATTATATATGGGGAAATACTTTTAGTGATGAAAGAACATAAAAGTATAGTCTAATTGGCGTAATCTCAAAATCCACACTCCTTAAACTTCAAGTTATTTTCTTCGACAGATTCGTAAAAAAATTAATTATTTCGAAAAAAACGTCAATTTTTTTAATTTGTTTATTTATAAATCTTATATTACAAGAAATTATGCCAATTAGACTGTACTTTATGTTCTTTCATCGCTAAAGTAAGAAGTGCAAAAACCTGGATCTAAAGACGTTAAAATGGATCTTACGGATAGTTATTCTCAATATACCTACTTTTGATGCCGAAGACACTAGGAATTTATTAGTAGTGACCGTAGTGACACTTGGTGGAACTAGGTAAGCGAGGTTATATTTCATAAGAAACCGTATTTGAAATCTTTCGATCTACAAGTTTTCTGTGATAAACTTTCACACGCTATGGAAAAACAAAAACGGGTGCTCATTTTACCAAAACTGTTTCGCACTAAGCCCCGTTCACGAACCGTTATTGTTCCAATGAGGTTGTAAATCTCATTGCACTGCGATGTAATGAAAGAAGTTAGGGATGCCATACTTTAAATTAATGAAGGGTAAAGTTACGTATAAAAATGTAATTCGAACATAGTGCTACGATAAATGAACTGTATTTTGGAAACTTGAACTTTGTACATGAAATTTGACTATACGAGTTAAAGTTAAAAGTTGACACGGCAACTCTAGCGATATTTTTAATTGTGTTGACTCGGCAACGTTAATTCAGTTGAAATACAACAATGTACCTACGTTTTCGCGAGTGTGCAGCCCTTTTGGGAAAAAACGCCGACTCATAAAACATTTGGCCGCCAGAAGGGTATCCCAAATTTAAAGCGCATTGAAATTGTTTTATTGTTTAAGACTCAAGTAGACTCAGGGATTTTTTGGTCAAAACCCTTAATCCACTCGCAGCTATAATGAGCACGTCTCGAACATAAACCTTTTTTGCAAACAATCAACGGCGGAAGAAAATAAAACGTGCTAATGTATCGGCCTAAGTGCCAACGGACCTTCCAATAAAACACACGTCCCTTCTTTCGCCTGTGTATAGTAAAATTATAAGGAATTATTTTTTGTAATTGTACATAGCGTCTAAGTCGACGCTCCAAAAATTGGAGCGACATGAATTTTTTAAATAGACATAATTTTGAAGTACAACAATATTGATGAAAATAAAAAACGAATGCAGCAACGTGTAAAGATAAAAACGAAGCTTGGGAAAAAATTGGACGCGAATTTAATGTTGTTTTGGGAAATTTTCCTCGCTCAACAAAAATTCGATCGAAATATTATACAATACGAAAGAATATTCGTAAAAAATGCTCGCTTACTTCGAAGTGAACAAACAAAACCCGGTGGTTGGTCATTGCCCAGCATCTTAGACTCCATGAGATGAGAAAGTGTTGTGTTTGTCACCAAATACTATGATTGGTTTGAAATCTAGATTCGGCAATGTTTTAATGACCGACATAATGATAATATTGTCGGTGGAGCATATAACGCTATAAGTATCTGAATTATTTTCAGAGCCAGATCCAAGTAACATCAGCGAATGCATAAGTCCGGATAGTGAGAATAGTTAATGATATTCCATGCTTATTCATTTTCAATAAATGTACATAGATGTGATCAAATTTTACACTAAACGATTGCATTGTTATATAGATCCAGTACCTTGTGGAAGTGAAGACATCATAGAATATGTGGATGAGAATGACTATGGTTATTATTTTAAAGAATCAAATCAGAGTTCGTAAATGTGATTTCCACTCTAACCCTTTCATAAAGATCTGTTTTTCTGTTTTTAAAAGTATCTGAAAATCTGGGAGTTCCTCAAGAAACATCGCCAAATATAGGTAACTATTTTATTTCGATGTTTATTTCAGTTTTAATCAAAGTATTAAACGTATTTGTTCAGACTAATCACTCATGAAACCAAATAGTAGGAGGAATCGCAGTGCAATGGTCGCTTATTCAAATCCAACACAAAAAGGTAAATATTGAAGTTCACATATACAAAGAGATAAAATATTACAGATGAAAACAAATTTGCTAAAACTATTGTCATTCTTTATAGGGAAGAATAGTAACAAGTTTATTTTCAAAAATAAACGAACAAAATCATCCGAACATTCTCGAGTGTGCGTAGAGAACCCGAAATCATAAAATAATATCTTATTATTGCAAAAACAATAATTATTACAAGAAATAGAGGCCAGTTAGAAATAAATAATCATTGAAAACTTAAAAGTAGATGCGAAAATCAAACGTTTACAAATACAAAAACTTGAAACTCCTTTTAGTAATGAGGTATATATTTTTGTGATCATTTTTACAATTTATAAATCGTAGCACACTAAAGTTAATCGTCAAATTTTTTTATTTACAGTAATTCACAATGAAGCTCGTTCTGCATCATTCCCATCGATGGCTGGCAGATTTTCTAATTGCCCACTCTAAAACAAAGGTTCCCATAAAATACCAAATAAGTAATATATTTCCTATAAAAAATATTACATATAAACTAGGTATAATTTCTTATATCTCAAAAAGATGCCACAGATCATAACCCTTTCAAGTGTATATCCTATATTGTATATTATTATTAGATTTTTATTAAATATACCCAGAGAAATAATCATCAATGAGTGCTTGTCTGACATGATTATCAACCATCTGTCTATCTATCCTCCTTCAAAATAAATTTCGCCATTTTCAACTTGTTCATTGGGTATATCTACATATGCTGAAGGTTCGTCTTCATTCTGATTGATGGCCATATTATGGAAGACTGCTACAACAACAATAATATCTTGCACACTGTCCAGCTTAACTCACATGTCTAGGCTTAGAACAGGGAATCGACGTTTTCAAACTCCGAAAACTGGTTAAACTATGTTCCTGATTCTCATGTGAGTGTTATTGCAACGATTTTCTGTGGTGGTACTTGGATGCAATAGGGGAGTGAGAAGATACATGTAATTGGATAACCAGTAACGCCAAGTATTATCCCTGAACGAAACTCACCTTGTTGAAATCTTCTGCGCAGTCGACTATGTTGAAAAATTATTGTGTCATGAACAGAACCTGGCCACCAAGCCGCTATGTGTATTATTTTCATCTTGTGATCACAAACAACTTGGGTATATGGAGAAAAGAAACCTTTTCGATTTCTAAATTCTTCACCATGATTACCTCCTGATACAATTCAGCAGATCAGTTTAACGATTTCATATTTGTAATCACAGATCATAATGGAAAATTCTGTTATCTTAGCAGGTGATTGTATTCTTATATGTGTACCATGAGTACAGACAATTATCCATGGAAATTGGAATGGTACATGTTATAAAATGCTTGTTATGTCGTTCGAATCTCCTTATTTAATTTTGACATATTAATAACTGATGATAGTAGTGAAGCAATAGCTGTTGAAACTCTCGCTATGACTTGCAAAGCAGTCCTGATACTCACTCCACTAAAATCACCACAAGCATACAGAAAATTTCCCGTGGCATAAAATCTCAATGTTAATAATAACTAATTCATTGGTGTCAATGATCTTGTTCTAAAATTACATGAAAAAATCTTAATAAACTATACAATATTTACAATATGATCTTATGAATTAACGTTATAATTAGAACAGAATAAAACGTACGTACTTGTTCCAGACTATGAATAATTTTTCTTCAACTGTATATAATAACTGAAGTACTGTCTTTTTTCAAACGCAATCGGGCAAACAATTCTACATCATCCCAAACTTGAAAATTGTTCGGATTTTTTGTTATCGTATAGGGTCTTCTTTCCATAACATCAAAATTATCATCATCAATATCAGAATCTAAAATATTAACAACCCCAAACAATATATTCATCATTTGAAAAATTGAAAAACAAAATACATTTGCGCACAATTGTAATTTGTAGGTTATATTGACAAGCCACTTGGCTTGAATTGGAACCATTGAACTATAAGTATTATTATGGTTCAGTGCCTGGAACACTTTAAGTTTTTTTGTTTCTGGAAACCCCACAGAGGTTTTTAAAATCGATATCTGGCAAATATCTCCAGCATGAATGTCGGATAATTTTATCCGGTGGATATAAAATATCCAGAGATGTAAACAACCGAATTTGAGAAATATATTTCAAATAAAGTTATCCACAACTTATCCGAAGGTGAAGAAACTAGGAATGGCGAAAAAACATCGATATGTCGACATTTTTCATTCAATATATCGATATTTTAATGCAATATTTTGTATTTCGATATATCGATATAGCAATATAAAATTTCAAGTATCTAAAAGTGGCGAAATATGGAACACTTCGAGGAGCTATGTAAAATTAGCCTCTCGATTTTGACTTTTGCATCTTTTTTTAATTTATAACGATTGTTTGTCATTTGTTTGTGATTGTTTGATTAATTAAAACGTTTATTTGATCATATTTTTTATCAAACAAACAAATAAAAAATAAGCGTTAAGTTAGCCGCAAATTTTTGAAATTTTGTCTAATTTGATTTTTTCAAACGCCAATCGATTTGGAATCGTTTGTTGGAAACATATAATATAATTCGAACGTTTGTTTGATCGTTGTTTTTCCAAAAAATCAATAAGTAAAACATTGTTTCGTCGTAGCTTTCTCACTAGATTCTGACTTTTTTCTTACCATACAACTGCGAAGATGCTCAACATGAGATGCACTCAACTACTGAAGGCCAGGATTTGTAAAGTTAACAAAATCTTATAAACTTGATCAAGTAATCCCGTGTCGCAACATAAATTGTAGGTTATATTGTTACATGCACGAGACACATATTATATCTGGTCAAGCCAGAATTTAGTGTGAAAGCTACGACGAACCAATATTTTATTTATTGATTTTTTGGAAAAACAACGATCAAACAAACGTTCGAATTATATTATTGGTTTCCAACAATCGATTTCGAATCGATTGGCGTTTGAAAAAATCAAATTAGACAAAATTTAAAAAACTTGCGGCTAACTTAACGCTCATTTTTGTTTTGTTTGTTTAATAAAAAGTATGATCAAACAAACATTTTAATTAATCAAACAATCACAAACAAACGACAAACAATCGTTATAAATTAAAAAAAAGATGCAAAAGTCAAAATGGGGGGGCTAACTTTACATAGCTCCTTCGAGGTGATACCTTTTGGGACGCTTTTTCTGTCCCATTCATGTGGGAGTTAACACTCCTTTCCTCTAGTCTCTAATCTCCCTGGTGAAAAATTAAAAACTAACCTCAAACTTGGACATCATCTATCTTCTACGTGACTTAATAAAAAATCCTATTTTTATAAATATCTTATTTATATATTCATTTTCGATTAATTACAAAATCTCACCGATATATCGATATATCGATATTTTTTGTTCGATATATCGATATCGATACGATATTTCTTTTAATATCGATGGGATATATGTCGATAGTGTTTTACCCTTCCGACATCCCTAGAAGAAACCAGGCATAAGACAGATGGTGACTTATTTTTAAAGATAGTGGCTTCCACAGCCAACTTGTTTACGACTTTGCACCCATACCATCATTTTTGACGTGTTAAACAATTTCATCATCCACAATGTCCAAAAAAATGTAATCGAAAAGAATGAACTTATAGTTGGTAATTTTTCAAACTACCTTTTGCACTCATACTGTAACACACTCATATCGTATTTCGAGAATTAGTATCATAATTTCGTAAATAAATGTATTCTACATACAACTGACAGAAAAAGGAACAAAGGAGCTTGCAGTCGCGGGCACCCGGACCTCTCTGAACCAAAAATTGTCTACAAGTCTCCGCTTATTATGTGTATTTTTTAACATTCAATCTTCTACATGTATTGTACATTTCCCAATCTCAAACCCATGAAGCCTAGCCTAAAGGAGGTAACACGCTGTACTTTAAATGTGGCCCCTAAAACCGACGAAAAATATTATAGGTTATGGCGGCGCTGGTGTTGTTAGTATAGAATGACAGAGAAGGACTGAGAAAAGAGAGAGGAGAAGCGTATTGAAGATAGTGCGGTTATATTGTTATGTTCCAATGGCGCGATTCTGTAACTCGTTATGAAAATAACGATTCGGAACGCTATCTTAACGATAACGAATTTCACTGCGTATGGAAAAAATTATTTAACAAGTTTTTCTAAAGTAATTCATATAGGATAATTGTTAATTACTACGAAATCGAACTTACTTACTTATTTGTTAGTTCAACCGTTCTAATTATTTGTTACTTTTTTTGGCACATATTAAAGGTTAATAATTTACGAGGTACTGTCACAATGGTCGTTACCGCATATCGAGGCGGTTACCAAACCTCGTTATTCGTTATGCGATATACACTATTGTGACAGCGCCTCGTAACTCGTTAACCTTTAATATGTGCTCAAAAAAGTGACAAATAATTAGGACCAGGGAGACTAGAGTAAAGGAGTGCGAACGCAATGTTAGAAAAATGGTCGGAAAAAGCGAGGAAATATTCGCTTATTGCCACCGCCTGGCGGCGCCACTTCTGCTGAGGACCGTCAAGCGTGGTAATTTTGAATCGTTGATCTGCCATTTGTCGTACATTTTATCTGATTAACGCAGCTTATAGTATTGATAAGTGATATTGCGATGCTTTTGTTCAAATTTTTATTTGATAAATTGTAGACAAATTTTTATAAAAGTAAAAAAATATGTTAGTTACTGAAAGTTTTGTATGCTGAAAGTTTTGTTACTGAAAGTCTGAATATTTTCTTTTTTTATATACATTGCTATAGAATAGCATTTCGAACAATCTCTGGTGAAATTTAACTCGTTGCACAGCTCAAGTAAACAACAATTGAAGAACGGACAAACGCTTTCGCAAAAAAAAAGAACTTACGGTAAATAAAGAATATACGCTAATTTCGGGATCACCGATATTTTGTCATCACAACTCCAATTCAATTAACATTTAATCCACGAATTATAGCAACAAACTTTCTTTTTACCTGCTTGTTATGCTATCACTTTCACTGCACTTTTTTGTTTGTTTTTTCGTCGCCTTTCAACCTTAAATTTCATAAAACACTCGACAAAAAATTGTTTATGCGCCCGATGAAATGACAGATGTCATATTTCGCCGGGGTTTATATCCCGCTCACTTCATTTCATCACCAACGCCACACTTCACAGTTAGCTCTCAGCGACGAGAGCGCTCATCGTGGCTCAATTCGAACTAACATCTTTCCTCGCTTTTTCGGTCATGTTTGGGACGATTTCGCCATAAGCGTTCGCACTCCTTTCCTCTAGCCTCCCTGATTAGGACGTTCGAAATACCAAGTAAGTTCGATTTTGTAGTAATTAATTAATATGTCACGTCGTGTAAACACTAAAAGACATAAGTATTATTCTTATTTCAGCAATGACCGGGCCTCGATAACGAATACTCCTCACTTCATGGCATCACCAATGCCATACTTCATGTCCTATACTGATAACACAAGCGCACTCGTGGCTGAATTTCGAACTGCAACCAACATATATCTTTTTCGTCGATTTCAGGGTCCAAATTTATCATGATTCTCCTATGCCGTTTGATCTCCTTTCATCTAGGCTCCATGCTCAAACCTGTCCAAAGTGAGAGGGCAACAGTGAAAACTGAAAAAAACTATGCGAAATAAGTTAAAATAATCGAATGAAGCGAACATTATCGTCTACAACACTAGCGCCCCACTACGATTTTTTGCCTCGGCGGTTGCAGATCTAGGTTAAGAAACGGTCTCTACCTACCGACTGTTGGTGCGATGTCGTCTTATTGGTTGTTAACTAGGTGGCGAATGAGAATCGGAACAGTTACCGGAATCGGGCTGATCGGGCGAATGAGTGTTTTGCTGCTGCTCCTGAAATTTATATATATATATGTATATGCATATATATATACATATATATATTTAATATACATACCTCTAATGTTCACCACATGTTGATTAATCTTACTAATTTTGACAACTGTCGTGCGAAAGGTACCTCATTGGGTGTGTGACAGTCCCTGCGTACACAGAAACGTATCACCGGTGGTAATACATTACAGAAAATCACCAAGATTATACTCGCTAACCGCGCCCCCCTCGCGCCTACCTTCCCACGCCTCACCCCGCCAAGTGAAGGGTGTAAAGAGAGTGCTCGTACATTACGTCACACACGACACGAAGTTCTCGTGTTCGCAGAAGAGAGTCTTCTCTTCCGTGGGTAGGAAACTCGCGTTGCGTCTACCATTCTCACGATTACGCGAGGCTACTTGGACTCACGCGATCCGTTAGGGAGAGAGAGAGACCGAAAAACGAAAGAGTAAAAACGTCACTTTGTAAACGTTGGAACGTGATATATGCTGATATATACACCGTGCCTCGCGTGTGTTCGTGAACAAGAGTCTCATCCGCAATTATCGTGTTTGTTCGATGAAGTTGGATGATTCTTCTGTTGGCAGTATAACCTAAAAGTGATTGTTCCGTGCTGAAAATTTTTTCGCTCGACCACGGCACCCTTGTCATTAAATTTACGGGCTCAAAGGAGAAACGCTCTCTTGTGTTAAAAAAGATCGCGTGTGTGTCATCGTTATACGTGTTGTGTGCGTGTGTGTGTGTGTGTGCGTGCGTGCGCGCGCGCGCGTGTGTGTCTGTGTGTGTATGTGTGGGTGTTTTTGTGTTGGGTGTGTTTGTGTGTGTGTGTGGGTGGATGTGTGCAGATGAGAGAGAGAGAGAACGTGTCTCATTTCTGCCCCATTCGCTATATTAATTCGACTCGAAAACGCGCGCCGAATTCAAAAATGCATTGAATTTCGCTTCCCTAGAAAATCCGCCTGAAATACGAGAACATACTGACATTTTTTTTGTTCCAAGAACAAAATTTCGTTCGATCCAAGATCACGCATATATACGCCAAGGTGTGCGTGTCCCTTTTGTTATTTTCGGGGTCAAGTAGTAAACGATAAATTCGTCAAAATTCCGGTCCCCACTAGGAAACGGGAAGGCGGCCAGCGAACAGGCGATAAATATTCGCGAACCGGCGACGAAACGTCGATCAGCAGGATGAATAGCAAGAAGAAGAATCGTTCCAACCCCACCAGGTAAGGTTGTTGTCCGTTTCGTTTAAATTTAAAGCGAAATGTTATTGCACCTGTTGTCAACGAATTAACTACTTGCCATTGCAAAAGATATTTGGCACATTTATCACATGTTTATGCCATGATTCTGTAATCTCTTGGCACTACAATGAACATTAGAACTCAATAATGATCGTACCAGTGTTTTGCTTAATGACTTTAATGTTATTTTGTATTGTCCCATTTCTCTAGGTCCCCGCGGGCTCGGGGTCCTCAAGAAAGATGTGTCGTTGCAGAAGGAGTTTATAACAATGCTCACTTCATGCACGCTATTACTAGCCATGTCGGCAATGTAGTACAGGTAATTATACATTTCAATGTAATGAAATAGTCGATAAGGGAAAAGAGGATTATTCAAAAATCTTAAAGGATTTTTATATGATTTTCTTAAAATTATAATTCATGTTATATGTTATTAGTCACAAACTACTGACAGAGTAATTCCCATTATATTCTTTAGTCGAACCATCAAATAGCTAATATAGACAAGTGAAGTTTATACTAAATAATTGAACATAATTACCATTATAGCTTACAAATAGAAAAATATGAAGATACCAACTCAACTTCTGATTAGATGAAAGTGTAATTATTTGAAGTCGGAAACTAATAATTTAAAGTCAACTATTCGATCCTCAGATCATTCATTTGACCCTTGCCCGAGAAATATTATTAGAATGACAATTATTATTAACACACAAATATTTTTTCTTTACCAGATTCAAACACAAAATGGCTCGTTATACGAAGGAATATTTCGCACCTTCTCAAGTCAATTTGATGTTGTTTTGGAAATGGCTCATCGAGTCGATGGCACAGGGAAAATAACTGTCGAGAGTATCGTAGAGAAACTAATATTCAAGCCTCAAGATATAATAACTATGACTGCAAAGGATGTTGATCTCGATTATGCGATAAAAGATACTTTTCAAACGGACACAGCGATCAGCAAATTCAATGGTCTTGTCGGTGAGAAAGCATTGGAGCCCTGGGTACCCCCAATCGCTATGAACGGCGACGAGTATTCGTTGGATGCTTCTGTGAGTGATTTATGTATTGACAAATGCAAAAATAAATTAGGTCTAATTCAATTTTTCTGTGTAATTCTTGCTCATTTATGAAGGTTCTGCCATGAGCAAGCAAGTTTTCAGTTTTGCACGCACAAACAAAGGCACACTGTACAAGTGTCACTTCTCAGTATCTTGTCATTTAATTTAAATAAATATAAAACATCTATCACACTCGAAAATATTACCATACATAAATAGCTTTGTTCACAAATTATGGAACTAATATGTCATGAACATGCCCCTACTGCTTCTATTCATACTCTATTCATTCAGTTATTTCATATGTAAGTAAATAAGTCAAAGTTAACGAAAGTTAAAACAAACATCAGTTTAACTCGAAAGATTAATCAAATCTTTAAGTTTGAATAAAGTCCAAAGCACTTTATTCAAACTTAAGCTCGTCACCAAATAATAAGTTGAAAATTCCTATACCTAAAATAGTAACAGACACGACAAATAAAATACAAAATGGTTATAAAGTCGAAGCAAATGGTTCATCTTCAAAACCACATACAAGAGGAGGAGTAGAGATGGAGGAATTGTACACAAAACTTCTACCCAATGAACTAACACCTTTTGAAGTAATGGACATTTGATTTGCGTAGTTTTAAAATACTCATACACATCGATTCGCATTTTTTCTTAAACGTAATTTTTTTACTTTTCGACTATTTTAAGGAGTTTTGCAAGAAAACAACGCAATTTTTGTTGGGTCGTAAAGCTCTCTTCATAAGCACGCTATAATAAAACTTGAAATACCTAACAATTCCAATTCTTTTTTACTTTTATTTTCTTGTAACAGAATGGCTGGGACGTGATCGAGATGTTCCGAACCAATGAGCAAATGTTCGGTGTAACGTCGACATTCGATCCCCAACTTGTCGATTACACACTACAGTTGCAGCGTAAAGACACCAAGGATTATAAGGACCAGGAGCAAAAGGCGGCTGAGATTGCGAGCGAAATTGAAGCGCAGCCGAATCACAAAGCTCGTTTGGAATTAGAGAACGGTGACGAGGAAGAGAGATTCGCCGCTGTCGTAAGTTTATACAGAATTTTGATTCTTGCAAAGAATGAAGCAGCAACGTTCGGTGCAATTTCATTATTTACTCTTTCTTCGCACAGGTCAGACCCCATGAGGGCAAATATCTACCACCTGCAAAAAGAAAAGATACGAATGTGGGAAAACTGACACGTTCGACGCCGCCCCCACCATCGCCAGGACCTGTGAATAGTGGGAAAAATGTTTTTAATCAACCACCACCGTCCGTCACCGTAAATCCTCAAACGAGCAGCATTCCAATCGGTGGTCCACCGGTCCATCCACCTGTACAACACCCGGGTGCTCTTGGAATGGCTATGCCACCTAGTGGTGTCGTCGTAGCTTACAATACCCCACCGCCTTTTGTACCATCTGCTACAACGCAACCACCACCAGGTGCATCTATTCCACGTGAGTAAAAAAACCGACGTGTCACTGAATTTTTTGTATACTTATAAACGAAATTAACTGCATATTTTAAAGAAAATCGAAAATAATGTTAGGACACGCTTATTAATTTTTAAAAATGATATATTTTACAACCCGTCTGAATGAGAAATTTGCATAAACTTTCTAGTAGTTCGTTGCCATTTTCAACAAAAAAGTATCTCTCTAAGCGTATATCCTTAAGCTCCTGAGTACTCGAGGTCCTTTTTCTGTACATGGAGGAGTGAAGCTCTTTTATAATGTCCCAAGGATACATTGGTCCATGGTTACAGGAAATAAGTTCTCGAAAAAAATCGCACACCTTTATGAGTCGGTCAGTTTTAGCTTCCTTACAGAGAAGTGCAAAATAATTACGAAATAATATCATACGAATGGCGGATCTCCACATTCTTTCGATCACGGATATTTACATGAATAACCGCAGGTATAGAGATTAAAATAATCCATAAAAATTAACGAATTTCCTTGATTTTAGGCAAACTCAAGGCACCTCAATTTTTTTAATTTTATGCAACACAATATACCTAGATTTTCCGCTCACTAGCTCGAGTGATTCTCGCGTCCTAATGTGCTCTGTGAAGCGTATATGCAAACATCTGAATTTTAAACACTTCGTCCACATGTGATGATTTTAATGTTTAAGAAGTTATATAAATTTTCTACAAATATGTCAAAAAAATTGTTTTTCTTCTTTAAATCGTTGATGAGAAAGCAAACAAAAGTGATGTACGTCTCATTATTGCAATTTTCGTACGTGCAATATAAAGTCTTTAGAGGAGCCGAAATTTAAACATAAGTATTATATACGAAATAATATGACAACATTACTAATTGCTGCTTTCGATTTTTCAATTAATTCAATTTTGTGGTAAACAAGAACAGTTTCCTCGAAAGCTAAAATCTTTATTCAAACCACCTTATTTTTCAATTACGCGTTTCGGTAATTTGTTTTAACAATTTCTACCATCTACCAATTGTACCTAGTAACTGAAATTTCCCTGTTATGGATTGTTCGATAAAATATTTCCACTGTATCTGTTCACCTCATTTCCTCAGTGATGGCGCAAGTTCAGCCACAAGGACAACAGATCGCTGGTGCATTACCCCAAGTGGCATTCCCGCCTCAGCAACAACAGTCCCAGCAGCAGCAGCAACAGCAGCAGCCGGCATCGAATAAATTAAATTTAGAGAAGCGTGAACGTCCGGGAAGGCAGCAGGTTTACCAAGCGGACAAGGCACCGCCAGCCCCATTTCCACAAGCCAATGTTGCTGCTGCGCATCAACAACAACACCAGCAACAACAGCAGCAGTCGTCTCATGCATCGCACACGCCTATACAACAGCAGAATACTCTTGACGGGCAAAGGTGTGAAATTCCGACGGCGAAAACTGAACACCGAAAAATGCCAGCGCTACGTGGAAGGGAGGAGCAACACTCGGACCTCCGGCAGTTTTCTTCGGATTTCAAATTGGCTGAGACATCGCCACCACAAGATTCCGTTTCCCATTCCCGCAAGCAGCTGCAGCAGCAGCAGCAGCAGCAGCAGCAGCAGCAACAACAACAACAACAACAACAACAACAACAGCAGCAACAACAGCCACTGCCTCAGCAACAGCAACATCATCAGGAATCTCAACCGCCACCGCAAATCCCTCAGTCTCATCATCAACAGGTTCACCAACATTCACCGGCACCCCAATCGCAGCAGCAGCAGCAACAACAACAACAACAACAGCAGCAGCAGCAGCAGCAGCAGCAGCAACAACAACAACAAAAACAACAACAGCAGCAACAACATCAAGCAGCACATCAACAACAGCATCAACCGGTTCAGGAAGAAACAGCGGTTACTAGTAAGCCACCACCGGCTCCAGTTCCACTGAGAACCTCGAGTCCTCCTCAACAGATACAGCAGCAACAGCAGGCAATACCTCCACTGCAACAAGCACCGGTGGAGCCGGCTGTCGAGAAGATTACCACAGCGTTCAAGAAGTCAACACTGAATCCGAATGCTAAAGAATTTAATCCGAACGCCAAACCTTTCACTCCGGTGAGGACAGAGCAGATATCCTTTTATTACTTTAAAGACAATGGTCGGCGTTTATAGTTATTTGTCGAAGAACACCTAGAAGCAAACAAATAATCTCAGCAATTTGTTCGGCACGAAGTCTTCTCCGGACGTTGAGCCACAGTTTGTAACAAACTTACATTTCCACAGTAATGGAAACAATTACCATAATTTCAACGTGTGATATTTATCTTGAAAGTCGTAATGTTAAGAAAACTTAAGAATCGTCCCAAGGTTTGATAGTTATTTTTTGGTCGCCCAATAATCAATGAATAACTAGTGAAATTAATTTGTGAGATTAACTTTCGTTACTTATTGAAGTGATCACAGTCTTTCATTTTCATAGTTTATTACGCTTTTTTTTTTGTAGTTCCCTCAAGGTAACCTAATGTTCTAATACTTTTTTCGTCAGCGTTCACCAAGCACTCCGACACCGAGTAGGCCTCATACACCCCAGACACCGCAGTACTCTAGTGCCGCTATGCAACCAACAGTTGTTATGCCGGCTTACGTAATGACGACTCAGCCACCAGGAGGGTTTTCACAGCCTCAGGCCCAACCGGTGACCAGGTTCCGGAAGGGTCAGTATCTAGGTATCGTAGCAATTGCCCATCGTTTTATAAGTATTATTATCATTATTATTAGTATCATTCCCTTATTATTAATATGGTTATCGCCATACCTTAAACCACTCAGTAGACCCGAAATACAATGACAATTTACAAATAGCGCATGATGAAGAGCGTTTACAAAATTATATCGGGAAAGAAAGTGAACAATGGGTGGAACTCTATGAAGACGAGGCAATATTTGAAACGACTACGTAGATTGACCCAATGGTTTCATTAGTTTTCACATGTAAATGTATGCAAAATCGCTAGATCACAAAAACGCATATTTTAATATCGGTATTTATTTTCTACGAACGAAAAGACCGCTACATATAGAATCGCTTGCGATTGTTCCAGTGCCAATGATGCAACATCGGACGCCCGACATAGCTTCGCAGATGCAGGTCGCGGCGGCAACGGGACAGCCATTGCTAGCCCCCGCGCCGTTACATCCGCCGTTTCAGGTGCCTTATCCAGGTCAACCGGCATATCACCAAATGGTACGAATGGTTCAGGCGCCACCGCCGCCGCCGCACATGACCGCGCCCTATCATCATCATCACGAGTCACCGGGTCCACAAAACCCTGGTTTACAGTACATGGGACCTCACGGACATCATCCTCACGTTGGGCAGCAACAACCAAGTCAAGCTCCCTCGCCAGCCAATCAGAATCAACCTCATACACCGGGTGCTTATAATCCACCGGGCACGCCACAGCCATCTTATCCTCAACCTCCGCCACAGGGGCATGCACAGAGTTATCCAATAATGTGCCCTATAATACCACCTCCCATACCGATACCTCCACAACACATGCAATATCTGCCACCTCAACCACCCCCAGGTGCTCAACAGACCATTATTCTACCCCACAATCAGTAGCTACGACGAAATCCCAAACGAGACGAATATTAGTATTTTTTTAGCCACCCCTCTCCGCAAAGACGTAAACGAAAAACGCAATAAAAGGTCATTGCAATGCGCGAAGAATAGAACATGCCAGAACAAAGAATAAGAGAGTCATTATTGAAGCAAGAAAAGAATAGAAAAGATGTTTTTAAGAGTCCGTGTTACAGGCGACGAGCGATTCGAAAACATGAACCGTATGTTCTTCGGCACTGCTCTCAAACTTTAATGCTCAGTGCCGGAGAAAGTACCGATAGTGTGTTTCAATAGCTCGTCGCCTGCAACACTATTTTCAAAATTTTTTAATAAATCGGCAGTCAGGTATATTGCGCCATCAAGATCTTAACGCGATCGATTGCTCAGTGCCAGAAAAAATCCGGATCGCAGTTTTCGAATCGGTCGCCGCCTGTGACACTAACGCTTAAGAGGTTTCAGCCCGTGTATTCCAGTGGCGCGAAGGATAATTTTTTTGTCATTAGATTCATACGCCAAAAACGAACCGTCATTCCGAATGATTTCAGGGCTTATGATAATTGATGATCGTATTAGCCAAAATTCTTAGTTGCTCCAGAGGGAATGAATTTTTTTCATGCTTACAACGAGTGTTGCCAATCGAGAATTATTTTCTTCTTTCTTTTTCTTAATGTACTCGATAGAATATTTGATACGAGTTTTCTTTTTGTACCGCGAGCGGAGGAAAGACATTAGTCACGAGTCACTCTATCCATATACCGGCTATAATATGTTTCGTGCAAGGTATCTCTCGTGATAACAGAAGTAAATTAAAACTCTTCTTTTCGAACGGCATAATCTTGACTGTGCCTTTAAAAAACTGCTTCGCTCTCTTTGTCTCTGTTTCTTCCTCTCGCTCTCTCTTATTTCGTCCCACTCGACTCCATACGCGTTCTATATCCTGGCGAAAATCGAATCTCCATTTATGGCGCGGTGATTCTTGAAACTTTCCTTAAATTAGATTTTCGTGTTTTGACTTTCGATCAGTCCGAGAACATTCGACCCCGCTCCAAGCGTATATATTTTATAACGATTGATACAGCAACGATAACAATGATAACAAATCTTTCGTCGTGCTTGATCGTTTAGCAATGATTATCCTTTTTTGTCTCGGTGCACATTATTGAAATTTTCATACCTCGATGCGTCATTTGTTTCACTGCGATTGATTCTTGTAACCTTTACGAAAACATAATATGTACAATTACCGACTCGCTAAAAACTCAAAGATTTTTTCGTTCGTTTCTCTTTGATGATTTCATCTCTTCTGCGCGAAACGAAAATTTGTTTCGTATAACGCGTTTTGGATTCATGGCAATAATGCAGAAATTGTCCTTACAATCATGAAAAAAACTTAATAGCGACAGAGTATTGAGAAGCGGAAAAGTGATGACTGCAATTCTCGAATTAGCGCGCATTAGAAAAACTGTTGAAACGAATCGATGGGCAATTAATAAACCCGCTCGGTAAAATTTTCATTTACGTTAATTTGTGTTAATGGGAGGAAATTTATAGAGACTGGGGGCGCAGGGGGAGAGGCGACATTAACGAATTACAAAACTAGCACGTTGACAGAAAAGTTAAAAACGAAAAACAACAATTTAAAATTGCCATTCGTTTGGGCATCGGTAACGTCGTTATATGCGAGAATCCGAATGTAGGTGGTTCGTCTTTGCACACGAAGGGCGTACTTTTTTGTTCATCCTTCGATTGTACACCAGTTGAGGGAAATTTGTAGGAAGAGAAAATGTGGATTGTGGGATAAAGAAAGAATGAAATTAATGAAAAAGAAAAAATGTGAAAAACCTCCGAAGGTGTAAAAACTCGAAATAAGTCCCAAAATCGCAATGTTATTTGAGGAAAGTGTATAATGTGGCGTATGCATTGAGAGCACCGCAAACCAACAGCTCGTTTGGCTCTGCAGTTTGTTGATACTGAGAATTATTGAATTTTTTTGTTCGTCCCGAGATACTAAGAGGGAAGCTCGAGAATTCTGGAAGTTCGCAGTGACTTCGTGGGAATGAAGGATGCTTCTTCCGATTGGCTATCGCGTGTTGTTGCCCGCGGCTCTAAGGACGAGAGGTTCGAACGACATAACGCGCAAGAGAAACATTGTTGCCGCGGCCATCGGAGATATTTGTGACAAGTCGTAATTAATTATGACAGAAAAAAGGGACAAGAGAGCAAAGAATCGTCGGTCACTTGTGTAATGCAAAATGAGATAAGGAAGATGAATGTAGCGCGAATTAAAACAAGAACGCTGAATGTCGATCAATTCCGAACTGGAGTTTCGATTTTGTGAATTCATTTCTGTTATCTTTTCGGGAATCCTAAAATCGAAGACTTTCACGATCGGACTCACGAGCATCGCAAGAGCAAAGTACGCATCGTTGCATCTTGCAACGAACTGCAAAATAAACTTCAAAGACTGTCGCATTTATCGAAGATCTCTGACATTAAATCGTCACATTGCATAGCAGAGACGCGAAAAATAAAGTCATCAATTGGACGATGAAGAAAAAAAGAAAGATGCTGACGACGAGTTCGACGTCTACGGCCTTAGACCTAGTCGTGTAAATAGAACGACGAAACGAACGTAATAGTCAACGATTTCGTCTTTAGATGAAATTGTTTGCTGTGTGGGCATCGTTAGACACAAATTTTATATTCGAAGAGATTAAAGAAACAAAAACATCATCAAAATAAAGTGAATAAGTTAAACAAGAAATCTATTACTAATGAATGTTGCAGAAAACGAAGGAGAAAAAAAACGGTGCAATAAATTTGCACACTTCCTCATTTCCCTTGTTGACGAAACTTTTTATAATACAGTTTTGTTGTTACTTTCGCCAAATTCCTCAAAGATGACGCAAATACACGATTTTGTTGTACCCGAATCCAATAATTCGACATTGGCACATATCGTACCATCATAAAAATCGAGGACTCTTTTTCCACTTTGTTTCACTACCATCTACTCTCTGAAACCTTATTTCATTTAGCTTAACTACGTTGAAAAGTTCTGTGTCCATCGACACAATACTCTCAAAGTTTCGACAAACTTTTATGGCGTTATATTTTGAGGAGATTTGGAATTCGCGAGAAAGCATTTTAAAGAAAATTTACAAAGTTGTATGTATACTGAATCTTGAAAATTGTGCGTTCTCATGAAGTTTGTCAATCCCTAAACATCCTCCTTGGACAAGTACGATTTAAGCCAAGATATCGCCGCATTTTTTATTACAGTTTGAAAGGGGACACTAAAGATCTTTTTTTTTTTTTTAAATCGAACATGGTACGAAATTTAAACCATTTGATTCATTCTCGCTATACACGATTGCACTCCTTTTATATAAAAAGGTTCTACTCAATCTTCATAAATTCACAAAATGTTCGGGCGTATATACAATTTTTGTGAAATATTGGAAAAAAAAATGTTACGTTATTAAATATGAACTTTGTTACAATATACGAGCTTTATACGCTCCATATTAGGCGCGCTCATCTCGTAGTTTACTTATCAAACAAATTTGCATTCAACATTACGAGAAGTATGAAAGTGGGACGGTTTTAAAAAACAATTAAAACATTAAATTATGTTAAATTCTCGTGCGACTTTGATCCAATTTCCAGTCCAAGTTGACAAATTTGCCCCAGTTTCAATATCAATTTTCAGCACAAACGATTAAATTGATTAAAACGCACCTCGACATTGTTTAGTGGAAAGCCAACACATACATTCATACGCGCGAACGTTTTTTCTTTCGAACTGTTGCTTTCAAGATTGTTCTAGCAGTTTCCTTAAATGTCTCGACACCTGAGAGAAGGAACGAGCATTGAGATCTTGAAAGCAAAACCTCGTTTATAAATAACCAAAATATAACAAGTTTTCAAATAGTTAAAATGTTAAATACAATTAAATTTGGAGTCTTCTGGATCATTGAGCAATTTAAAATGCAGTATCGAAGCGCTTGATCAGTGAAAACTCGGCGCGTGCGGTTCCGTCCAATAGCTAGAAAGAAGCAATCATCGACGTAAAAAGGGAAAATCTTAAGATCTCAGTACGAAAGGTTCATATAAATGAACGTAAAAAATAAAATAAAATAAATATATGAATAAAGAGTTTATTTTTGACACGTGGACCTCTACATTTTTGCCTCATCCTATTTTCTAATATTTGTTATTACTTTAAAACAAACGTTGAATCTTAAAATTTAGCAATTGAATTCGAGATCACCCTTGGTTCGCCACAAAATAGCAAAATAATTAGTAGCGGAGAATGGAGATTTCATGCGGGAATAATTCAACATAGTGGCGGCATTTTCCTTTAATATATTGTTGCAACTTAAATACACCAGAAAAAGTTTAGAGCAGTAGCAAAAAGAATGGTAATTATCAATTATATACTTTTCCTCTTATAAACAAATATTTTGTAAACGTAACGTACAATTAAGAAAAAAGAAAGACAAAGGGAACGATAGGGTGTTAATGATAGCGATGTTCGTTATGTCCCAAAATGGTAATGTAGTTTAAATCAATTGCACTCAAAGGCTAGGCGAGCGAATTAATTTCCTACGCTAACACGTTGCTTTGTCGTCTATTCATCATTATTATTTACAACATTCACGACGATTGAGGACTTTCCTAGTGGTTGTATCGAATTGCTTAACTGTCGTGAGCTCACTGTGACGGATAGACACAGATCTAGACAAGCGGATAACTCGCGGAAGAGGCAATACCGCATTGATTGTTCTTGTTGCGCGCCATTTTTATGTATCCTTTGTCACCCCATGATTCACCCCAGCTATTTTTCACCAGCCAGTAGTCGATTCCGTTTTCGTCGGTTCCGTATCCGACGGCGAGCACACCGTGATCCAATTCCGTGCTTGAGCAATCCTGTTCGTCGTACACACCTTCGGCGTAAAATTGGAAACTCTGGTGAGACGCATCGATGGCGATCGAAACGGGCCCGACTGTTGCTACGGCAGCTTTCAATTTTTCCTCGTCGCCTTCCGGTATATCGATGAAACCAACGTCTGTGGCACCTTTGTTACGAGGGTTGTACCTGCGGTGATGGGAATTCATTGGTTTAATTAACCGGCCCACAAGAAATAGCGGAATACATTTTCCCGAGGTGGCATTACCAATGCTACAATCCTACTACCTATTCGTATCTGTCGACAACTAAACAAATGATTTCAAGGCTCCGACAAATTTCTCTCTCTCTCTTGACAGAATAATTAAATCAGGGTCGCCAAATTTGGCACTTGCCATTATTTACATGCACTACGTGGTGTAAATAAAGTATCTACATGGTAAATGACCTTATCGAAGTTGTAAAAATGTGACAAAACATGTATTTTTATTTCTACAATCATATGACTTGAAAATAGATATACTAGTGCTGGTCGTGCGACCCCCTCCCCCCATCGCCCTACACAAAAGTAAGTATAAATTGAAGTATTTATATTACCGTATGATTACATTTTTACACTTTCGGAAGATTTTTTTATCAAAGATTATCGACTGAATAGCGGAGCCTTAGGGCGAGGGCGAAGTAAATAACGTGAGCAGTTCAATTTGTAAAATTTTGCGCAAGCAACGTACCTGCATTTGTCGTCCTCAGCCTCATAATGGTAAGATTTCTCGGTATCGATACCTTTGTTATCCTTGATGTACTGGAAAGCGTTATCCATCATACCACCTTCGCAACCATTATTTCCGTACTTTCCGGAGCAATCAATAAGATTCTGTTCGCTAAGTGAAACGAGCACGCCGTCACGTCGGAAGTGTTGTCCTTCCAAGGCTCCAGTCTACAAAAAAATCTCGTTTAATCGAATGTGCTATTTCATCGGTCTGATACAAACTTATTTCATAACATTTCTACGAAACACGGAATGAAGACATGCAGGCAATATTAACGAATATGCAATCATTGACCGAAGATTGAAAATGAACAAACTTAATGTTGCTCTGTGTTTAAATCTCCCGACAACTTTAGGGTTTTTATGAAACGAACAATCATAAAATATCTATTAATATCAAGCTTAACTAATAATGGTGCTGGAAAGATGACGATACTGCAGTTGTTAACTGAACTGTTCCAAATTACATAGATTTTTTCACTGACAATCTACAAGCTTGCATCCTTTCTTCGTAAATTCATCAGATTTATTGCATAAAACGTTATGCAATATTATTATTTTCTTTCCAACTATTGTTCATAAGTTTGCAGTACAGAACAATGCACATCGGTGATTGAATGGAAAGTGCGAATGGAATGTTTTTCTATTGAAACATATGAAAAATTAACGGAACACACGAGACTCATGACCCAATATACTTCTGAATATCTAATGTATGTATATGTCGAAGAACGCCGCCGAATTTTTCACCAGGGATTATACATGAACTTACAGTTGAAAAGGCCCAGCAAGAGCCGCAGTGACCCTGATCTTTAACAGGTGTAACAGCACCATCCTTTCTCCAGTCGACTGTCGATGGAAGCTGAACGTTCGCAGGTGGCAGGAATGTCGCACCAATCGGTTTTATATCTGACCTCAGAAGACTTTTCGTTTTGTTGAAACCGTTTAGTACGACGATGAACTCGTGATGAAGCTGTTATCAAACCAATTGATAACGACACGTTAAACGTTAGTTCGACAGTAATTAATAGTTGAATTCAATTATTGTATGATTTGCGTTAACAGCGTGTAAATAATATCGAGATGATTCAAATTTTTACATGTGCCATCAAAGTTTTTGTATAATGCATCTCATAAAGATAATTTCGTTCGTGGAATAAATAATCCACAATAAATCATATAAAAAGATTCGTTTAACTTATGTGTATGTACTTGTATACATAAGATTTAATTTGAATTATTAAATTCAACTATGTGTAGAGATTTTTTGTCCGTCACGAGAGTTATAACGACATATAGCCTGTGCTAATTCTTAACTACTACTATTTTAGATGTGAAAATATTTCTGTTTACTCTTTGTTTGCAATCCATTGTCAAACGATTTGAATTGGTTATTTCTGACAAACTTTGTTGTATATATAAATTCTCCATCTGCTTTCCTTTATGAAGTTTTGAAATCAGTTATTAATAACAGATTTAAATATGATGCTTACAAAGCCAATCTTTATACTGTCAATTACATTCAATAAATCGCATAATTTAGAGAATCACTACACGAAAATAGCACTGCCCGAATTTTAATCGGTGCAATGACATGGAGTAGTTGACAAAATGAACTCAATAGAATAACTTTTTTTTTTTTTTAATAACTTGACACAAATCAGTATTTGAAAACAAATAGATGCAAATATTTTTTTTCGGACTAAAAAGACGTAATACAGAACGTTACACATCAGGATAGTGTAATACGTGAAAAAACGAGAATAACGCATTTTGTAATTCAGTATGTACCATGCTTTGTGAGAAAATTATATTAGATGGGAAAAAACATTTTTCTTTTGTAATTTCCCGAGAAATTTACATTATAAAAATGCCGTTTTTCGATAATGGTTGTTGTACCTACCATATCAGCGTATTTATTAAGCTTCAGTTTGTACGACACGGCACCCGCTCCAAATTTGCGATTGTGTACAGCAATTTTGTGTTTGTTTTCCATAAAAATCTTCATTCTGAACTGTTCTTCTATATCGTTATCATACTTTTTGCTGTGCTGGACCTGCGCAAAGAAAACATCTTCATTGTATAGTCTTGTAGTAAATGCAACTGTGCTGTTAGTATCTTACATCACAAGGGCAAAATTACAGCGCAAATAAGAAATCAAGCATTGGAAACGGGAAAATATCTAGTGACCAATGTGTACAAAAAAAAAATATAGTTTGATGAATCGTTATCATGGTGGACTTTCATTTTGGTCGGCTGTAATAAAATATATTTATACTAGATACAGAGCAGAGCACAATATCTTATCAGCAACTGATATTTAGTTACTAGCAACACAGCAGAGAAAGATGAGCATGCTCAATTATCCGATACCCTGTGTTCATTGGAACCACGCTCGAATTCATGCTAAGCAACCTGTGTCCATAACATTTTTTTCTTTATAGTAACTTCTGTAATTGCGATTATTAAAATTTTGAAGGAACAACTATTTCGCAAGCCCTCTATATGTTCATTGAGGTAAGACAAATAAATGAATCGCAGTCGAATTGTTTTCCTTTCTTTCGATTCATATGAAAATTACAGTTGAATGAGTAAATTCAAGAATCGCTATTGAACAAAGAAATCTCGTCGATTACTATCACCATTGTTATTAGAACTTAAAAAAACTATGAACAAACGGATATATAAATTTCTGCTTCTTCATGGCAATGTTTCTGAGAATATCAAATTATGGACGTTATAGATGTCAAATGTAACTTTTAGCTTCGCCTTTTGCTCTCAAATACACCCACATTATTTGTAGTGATGTATATAAAAAGTTTCATGAAAACAAAGCCATTGCTGGCATAAAAAAGTAATAAATTGCAAATGGTAGCATCTAGGAAAACACGAGAGATTTAACCGTACCTTAAACTCGTCCCATTCAGCCCGGAAAAGATCAACCATAGTCACAGCTTGCGCCACAACCAAGACCGACAGGAATACGACCAATATAGTCTTCATGGTTGCTTATCTATCCTGTGAAAAATGTAAAATCAAAATAATGTTAAATATTCAATAACGTAGATGAAAGAATTATATTACATGGTAGAAGCAGGTATTGGTTTTTAGCGTCCTATAGAAAGTTGGACAAATATTATCGCAGACATTGATTGCGACATTGAACAATAAATCTTTATTCTTTATGTATTGTTGTCCCGACATATTTATATCATTTTTTCGTACTCCCTTGGTGTACAATGAATCGGAGTAATCTCATTTTTCCCTCAAGATATAGTGTTCTGTACAACGCAATTTGAGCTGCGATTAATCCAAGCCCAACCGTAAGTTCAAAAACAAAAACAATCAGCCAAAAAGATTTGTATTTCCTCGATCATTTTGGTAAACAAATCCAAAGCGTGAGAAACAAAGAATTGACGTATCGTCTCATACATTGTCTTCGTTCATGACCTAATGAGAATGTTTATATGACGCACGAACAATCATAATCCAAGGTTAATCACAAGTGACAGCAGATAGTGGGTTAGGGGACATCACGAATAGTGATCAAATCCCCAACGACAAGCACGTTTGAGAAAAAAAAATCTACCCATCCTAAATTCAAAGCCACTGTTCAACGGTATATTAATGAACAATGCGGGCACTACTGTATAGCCGTATAGAGCATTGACAAGACCGATGAGAGCATTGTGACTCATATAACGAAAACATTGTAACAAAGAATGATCCCATTATTTACGTGAACAATTTTTTATAACCAAACTACGTGCAATATATAATTTCGTACTCACAGAACAAATGAACAAAAAATACGTAAATCGGTAAATATATTACGATATGAATAAAAACACAAAATATCTGCTACAAAATTGCGTCGCCATTCGGTGCAGTAGTACGAACTGCTGATACACAGTTTTCTACGTAATTCAATATACCATATATATATATATATTGTATGAGATCATATATGTATGATTATGATGTTATATATATATATATATATATATATACATAATCATCGGAAATTCATACAATATAGGAATCAACGCGTCGATGGCGAAATAACTTGATATCGACCAGTACGTTACTCACTCAAAAATAATGATTGTAGAAATTATACGTTGAAGCTCGTTGTCAAACGCCTTTCCCGAACGCTGAATAGCTAATGAAGCGACGAAAACATTAAACTCAATGTGACGGTCCGTTACCCACTGTTGCCTGTTGCCACTGCTACGGCGTCCCTCGATTCTGACTCGGATGTTTCTAGTGCCTACCCCTTCTGCCGCGTATTTTGAACGGAGCAAAAGCGGGAGAAGAAATACGATGAGTCATAACACAACGTCCCTCTCCGTTCGGCCTTGTCAACAATATATACGTATGAAAGATTAACAAACTGTGGTAGTTGAAAATCCATGAGTGTATAACGCTTTTATCTCCACACGCCTGATTTTCCACCCCCCGTTAAACTGGTAACCCGCCGAGTCGGTCATACTCATGTTTTCTATCATCTCATGTGACTGATAAATCAAAATATTATTTTATCGCCCAACTATCATTTGCTCGTTCCGCGACACATGGAACAAAGCAACGGCAACTCGTGACTCAATGGCGCGAGGTCCGATATGATTACATATAAAGTGATGCATAAAAATGTGCACTAAATATCACAAAACTTTGCTTACGCTGTGAGTTCAGCGATCACTTTATGTTTGATAGAGCAGTTTGTATATTGTTTGTTGCTTATTCCGCGACACACTATATGATCACGAATGACGCAACCCAACAGTATGTTTGTATCTGAAATTTACTGTTTCTTGGAAGTTTTACAAACCAAGAAGTTTACCAAATGGTAGTTCCTAAATAAAGATTATAAATTCAATCATTAAAAATAGTAAATAAGCGGAGACCATCGCCAACATGTATTTTTCATATGGCTTATGGAATTTTACATTATAGCAACCGTAGCAACGAATTTAGAAGCCGATAGAAGGAATTTGCCAGGGGACTAGACAGGAGGAAGACATCAAACTCCATTGACAGCGTCAGGGAGACTAGAAGAAAGGAGTGTTAACGAGAGACGGTAGATGGCTCTGAAGGTCTTCTCGTACACCAACGCAACGAAACTCTCATACCACGGAAAAAATTCTCAACGTCGGCCGATCAGGAACGGTACTTGATTTCCTGTTTTTACACGGCGGATGTCATTGACCTTTTTTTTATATATGGAGTTCGGAAATTAGCCGATTCGTGAAATTTCGACCACAATTTTCGATCGAATGACCCGCTTTTTTTTTAGAGATCACCTCCAGAGATGCGCACCTACTGTGCAGAACCTGCTCCTCCGATTGTCCCCGACGTCAGTTGTCTCGAGATCCCGTCATTTCGCTTCAAATTTTGTTATTTGCTCGAAGACTAAAATTCTCATACGCTGTATATTTTGCCTCATACGGCAGGTGAAATTTTCTTACGTTTACCATCCCTGGTATCAATTCCCATATGAGTGGGCCACGAATTCAGACGACTATAGAAGGAACTTGCTTATGCTGCGATTGAAGCAAAGTTCTTGCGTCAGAATCGGCCACTTGACGTCGCAGTGTTCGATTGTGACGTCACTCGGAATTTTATACACCCCGTAGGCAGAATCACAAGAACGTGAACGCTCTGCCGTTTCTAAATTGAGAGCTTTGAGAGTCGAACGATCGAAACCCGTTCGAATAATTTGTTTTTTCATGATTTTTTTAAAATTATTTTCTAACTTCGTGTATACAGGGTGAATCACGTAATCTGGAACTTTGCAATATCTTGAAAAATACGCATCATACAGAAAATTCGTCAAATCGAAACTTTAATGTCGCCGAGGGGGGCATCCGTCCGTGCTCAATTAATCTCACCACCGCGCTCCCTGTCGGCGGGGCGGGGGGCAACTTTGATATCTTAGATAGGAACCCCTATTTTTTATCGCAGATTTGGATTCTACGTCGAAAACCACGTATGATTTGTCCGAAACATTTTTTGTTTTTTGCGATAGGTGGCGATATAATCGCGAGTAATGAAACAGAAACCGAATGAATAAAAAATAGCGAAACACGTATTTAATATTTGGCGACGGGCTGTTCAATGATTCTGATACGTCATCGTCTTTATTCCCGAATTATGCTACTAATCAGCCCGCTATCATCATTGAACACGGGATTACTTGATCAAGTTTACAAGATTTTGTTAACGTGTCGCAACATGAATTGTAGGTTATATTATTACATGCACGCGACACATATTAAGTCTGGTCAAGCCAGAATCTAGTCTGAAAGCTACGACGAATGAATATTTTATTTATTGATTTTTTGGAAAAACAACGATCAAACAAACGTTCGAATTATATTAATTGTTTCCAACAAACGATTCCGAATCGATTGGCATTTGAAAAAATCAAATTAGACAATATTTCTAAAATTTGCGGCTAATTTAACGCTCATTTTTGTTTTGTTTGTTTGATAAAAAATATGATCAAACAAACGTTTTAATTAATCAAACAATCACAAAGAAACGACAGACAATCGTTATAAATTTAAAAAAAATGCAAAAGTCAAAATCGAGGGGCTAACTTTACATAGCTGAGCACCCTACTGTATACTTCACGTTAGAGAAAGCGCGAAGGAGCGCTTACTCGTCTATGATTGGTGGAATGTAAGGCGGAGCTACGCCATGAAGTTGGTGATGTAGATGAAGTTGTGATGTATACGTGAATGCCTCTGTGTACCTAATTTTTCTTGTAGCGACGCCAGCGCCGCTAGTAATTGGGGTGCCGAAGTTCAGTGGGGTCCTCAATTTTTCGCGACAATCTAAGCCTAAGCAAGTTATGGTTACATCGCCAATCAAATATGGTAGCTGACGCGACTTGGCGTAAGTTACACATACGCTGGCGTATCCATCTTACGCCGCATGTGACGGTACCCTTATTCTCCTTTATTTTATCCTCTATTCTTTCCGTGAGTCAACCTTCACGTTATTTCTACATTTCTATATATCGATTAAGTGTCCCATACGTTCGCTTCGATATATAGCGAATTTCACATTGCTCGGATCAAATACCCCGTGCAGAGAATATCTAAGTCCGTGAGTTTCTTTGATAATCTCTATTTTGGAGCGCCGTTTTGGAGATACGGGCCATGTCGGGTAGAGAGACTTTCGATGTTTCGCCAATTGAACGCAAAATCTTGGAAGCTCGTGCGGCCAGGCGCACGAAGCTTCGCCACGAGTACTTGCAAGAAATTGGAAATCCTTACAAAATGGCAAGCGGGGACGGTAGCAGTGTGGCAAGTGTTTAACATATATTTATTAACTTTTAGTCACGTTCACTCACAGTCGGGCGATCATGTCCTGAACATTATGATAAAGAAAAACAAATAAACTGTCACTGATTCGATACCGTATGTGGTTTATTTAACGTTTGATAGCTATGCGACAGAAGAGAAACATACATTCTGTTAATTGATAGTATTTAAGCGCTCAGTCTAAATTATCGAATTTTATAGTTATATAATACTAAATGTACATATAAATTATTTTCCCACATAGTTTGATTCTGGTCTTACCCGTTTTCATGCCCTGAGAGCTAAGAGCCACGAGTACTGGCGGCCTACACTCAAAAACGCTTTCTTCTATTTCGGCGGTGTTGTAGGGCCGATAGTGTTAATTACATACTTAATTGTTCGACGCAAAGTAAGTCCCTCTTCAATAATAACGGTTCTATGATTACTGTCACACTTATTACAAATACTGTTTTTTATTTGCAGGATGCACGAGAACATCGCTATCGCACAGGACAAGTCAGTTATCGTGACAGAGAATTCAAATTCATGTAAATATATTAAAAGGAACGGAAATAAACCAATTGTAGATATGGCTTAACTGTAAATGTTTAACTTGGGAATAAAATAAAACAAGGAACCGTATACAGAGGTAAAAATAGGAAGTACAAACTTTTTAGATCCTTTAAGTTTTTCAGCATCTAAAAATGAAATCAAGTGGATATTGAAAATATTTCTTAGACGTTTAAATCGAAATTTTTAGATCTTGGAGAATAATATTTTAGTGTGTAGTAAAAGAATACAAATGTGTTGCAAAAGGCCATAGGGCTATAAGTATACTGAATCTGCCTCTGAGAGTTAATATAATGATACTGGGAGGATAGGTAGGTACTAATAAAATACTAAGATCATGAAAGTTTCAGATCCCTAACTCAATTTTGGATATATTTTGAATGCTGATGGTAGCTTCTAGGAACAAAATTAATAGCTATATTGGTTCATAAGATTCTTGGAAAAAAAAGGCATTTTTCTTTTAATTTCAATTCTTAACTACGATACAACTTTGCCCCAATTATGAAACTATGTGTTTGAAATTCTCATCCATTTTTCTGCAGTCATAAGTTTTGTAAATCTTAAAAAAAAAGGTACGCCATAGTAGAAAAAAATAAAGGCCACTTTTTGCCCAAATAATGACTTTATATGTTTAAGTCTTTAATTTCATTATTTTAATGCTTATTTATAAAATTTGTATTTTTTCAAAACAATATATCACTCTCAACACAATAACAATTAGTTTTTTTTGCCAAAGTCGAAAATTAAAAAAATTAATTATCAACAATTAATAATGAATTTCATAGTTATTTTTACAAATATTTATAGAAACAAATTTCTATCATACAATTTAACTATTTATATATTTGTATTAACCTGAAATGTACATATAATCGAGAATTATCGAATTTATGTTACTGTTGAGAATTAGTTGTAAAAAGATTATTCTTTTTAAAAGTAATTCGAGAAAATATCGCTAGAGTGCATTTTATGCAAAATTCTTACATACGCTTTTATCGCCTCAGCCAGTCAGTTTCTAAAAATATTTGTTAAAATAACTATGAAATTCATTATTGATAATTAATTGTTTTTATTTTGTACTGTGGCAACAAAATTAATTATTTTTGTTTTGAAAAAATACAGGTTGCATAAATATGCATTAAAATAATAGAATTAGAGACTAAAACATATAAATGAAGTCATTATTTGGGCATAAAGTGGTCTGTATTTTTTTCTATTATGACATACTTTTTTTAAGATTTAAAAAACTCATGACACTAAGAAAAATGGACGAGGATTTAAAAAAAAATAGTTTCATAATTGTTCTAAAATTATATCATAGTCAAAACCTGAAATTAAAAGAAAAATGCCTTTTTTCAAGGACCTTATGAACTGATATAGCTGTTAATTTTTTCCTAGAAGTTAACATCAGTCCTAAAAACATATCCAAAATTTAGAAAGCGATTTACGCCGTTCGTATGAAAATTGTTTTTTCCGATTTTTCCATTTTTTGCTTTTCTTCAAAAACCAATCGAGTTGGCCATCTGAAACTTTCGGGATCTTAGTATTTCATTATTATCTACATATCCTCCCAATATCATTAAATTATGCTTCAGGGGCAGGCTCAGTATACTTAAGCCCTATGGCATTTGCACAATCTTATCATTGAATTATTAATTTTCAATGAGATCTGATTATCGATACTTATTTTGTTGTGAACAAATTTGATACCATGTGCCATTGAAACTGATTGCTCCAATATTTTACTTAAATTAACATCACTGCCATTAAACGCACGGTAATTGCTGTAATAAGTCGGTCAAGTTGACGGCTGAAATGTGCAAGGGGATACGAACCATGTTATGTTGTTTATATTTTGTTCGACTAATAAAACTCCATTGATGACAGTAATAATGGATGAATAGACGGTGTTACCATATCCACTTACAATATTGAGCTAAAAAATAAAAAGTATTTAATATTTTATCAATTTAAAAATCAAGAATAGTCACATTAATTTCAATATCAAAGGACATTGCGTATTTATGGGCTATCACAGATATTTCAAAATGAGCCATTGGTTAAATTTTCAGAGCCTCTTGATAAATAGACCTCTCTTGTATTCGCAGTTTTAGTTACATGTAATATATTACCGCAATTGATAATCAGAAGTAGCAATTAGAGATTATTATTTGTAGTAAAAGGAAATAAGATCTTAATCGTTCGCAGGTAGCCTCTTCCATCCCTGTAAATCATAAAATTAACTCTTTTGCTTCAATAGACAACTATAATTTCTCTCTGTAAAATGCCACTTGCATACCGTAGACAATTATCATTGAACAAAACATTTATTCCAAACTTGTAATTTTTATTTTTTTATCTTCATTATGAGCCAAATGTAGCTCTGTTTATACTTGTTTATTGACAATTGTATGTACAAAGTCAGTTTTTCTTTAAGTTATCAACATATATCCAAACGCCAGCTTGTCTCTGGTTAATGCATATACTTTTGCTGGAAAGTGCTGCTGCAGCAAAAGAATTCAACATTAATTTTCCATTATCGATGGGTTTAATCTATTGAATCAAAGGTGTGATCAAGATAACATGAAAATATCGAAATTAGATATTCAATAAATGACTGTTTTCAAAAATCGACCAACTATGGGACCAATGAAGCTTCACTTATCCATTTGTTCACAACTTTTATCATCATCGATCTTCAAGTTGCTTATCTCGTGCAACAACAGTGTCATCGAACTTGACCATGTATGTCGTCCCTTTATGCCAATGTGCTGTTACTTTGGCAGGCTGAAATAACAAGTTAACTCGATTATTAAAAGCATACCGAATATTCATTAGCAAAGTAAAACATTGGCGCATGAAACTCACAAAACCCGAATCACATAGTACCGCTTCGACAATTCCAGCTACGAAAGATGCACAATTAAGGCTTCCTTTGTCTTTGGGAACAGACACAAACTTGTTCACTAAAGATTCTTTCTCTATTATATAATAAGTGCGTTCGTCGTCATTGGCATGCTCCAATTTGTCAGCTTCTCGCCCAAAGAGTGATTTCCACAATGTACTCTTGATAAAGAGCAGGGCATTCAGCAGTTTTATTTCTCTCTTGCCGTTTTTTTCACGAATTACCAGAAGATCGGTTATTCTGTGACCGACCTCAGCTCCCATTTCTGCTAATCTGATGACAAACAATGAATTGACGGAATCGTCCAAATAATATCGATACCTCTCATCTTGCGGACTTACTTGCTCTGCAACTCCGGCACTGTGTAAACACGGTTTTGACAATATTGCACGAGTTCTGAAAACAACAGTGCATAACAACTGAGGCTAACCTCCCCCTTTCCTTTACTTAATGGTTTGTCGAGTATGCTAGTTCGCGAACGAACAGCCGATATTGTCATGCTCGACATGGCGATGAGAATTTACTATGTAGTTTAAATCCTATTTAAACAGTTTCGACGCCGAAAGGTCTTCGATTCATACAGAATCATTTTAACATGTTTGATGCGAGCAATCCCCAAGTTCTACCACTGAATTCAGACGACTATAGAAGGAATATGCTTATAGCCCGATTGAAGTTTTTGCCGCCCGAAACTGCCGCTTGATGTCGCGGCAGTCGACGTGTGTGACGTCACTCGAGAGTGCAGACGCCCCGTGAGTGGAGTCACGAAAAGATGTATTGGCGTAGCAGCCGAAGGCGCCGTCGTTTATAATTCAAATGCAGTTCAACAGATGGTCTATCTTTTACAATTATCTCAACTTGCATTATACTATTAACATTTTAAGGTCGATATTATATATAGGGTGAATTGCGTAAGGGGTGCCAGGCGGTATTTCAAGGTAGATGAGCTCATTACGAGCAAAAGTTGCAAATAGACATTAGGGATATTGTTAATAATTTACGAGATATTAATTTTTTTAATCGGACCAATCAGAGCACGCCGAGAAGCGTTGAAGCCACCCACTCTCCGCCTAAATTCAGAGCAGCCAATGCCCGAGAAAAAAAATGACTGCGGAAAAATACAAGCAATCTAATTGACTGCTCTGAATTTTGCAAATCCAAATGTAACGCCCTAATCTATGCTATATCTATGGCTAGGGCGGGAGTGGGTGGCTTCAACGCGTCTCGGCGCGCTCTGATTGGTCCGATTTAAAAAATTTATATCCCGTAAATTATTAACAATATCCCTAATGTTTATTTGCAAGTTTTGTTCGTAATGAGCCCATCTACCTTGAAATACTGGCTGGCACCCCTTACGCAATTCACCCTGTATGTCGAATCAGTGGGGTTCGGCAGTATCAGCTCGGGAAACGAGAGAGTCGGCACCAGCACCCCACTATATACCTCGCATTAGAAAAAGCGAGAAGGAGCTACTGTCGGGCCAGCTCGGGAAACGAGAGAGTCGGCACGAGAACCCCACTGTATACCTTGCATTAGAAAAAGCGAGAAGGAGCGCTTGCCCGGTCGTGATGGTCAAAGAGGAGGCGGAGCTACGCCATGAAGTTGTGTGAGGAATACGTGAATATGTTGTGTGATCTCGCAATCTTGTAGCGAAGCCAGCGCCGCCAGTCATTGGGGTGGTGAAGCTCAGCGGGGTGCTCCGTTTCTGGCCGCAATCGGAAGCATGGGCATATTCCTTCTATAGTCATCTGAATTCGTTGGTTCTACCCAGGGAGACTAGAGTAAAGGAGTGCGAACGCTTATGGCGAAATCGTCCCAAACATGACCGAAAAAGAGCTCAATAAATTTAGCCGGCGACTATTGAAATACCGAATTTTTTTCTATGCCAATCGATTGTTAGTGTTTGTTAGAGGAAATCTAGCGTTTGTTAAACTTTATTTATTGACTAATACGAAAAACAAATTTCATGTCAAAGTTAGCCGCGCGAAAATGATAGGCAATAATTTCGAAGTTTTTTTCGTTACCAATCGCTTGTTAGTCGTTTGGTAGTGATTGTTAGTCAATTTTTATCTTTTGTTAGAGCGTCATTTTCATTCCATCGTTGAAAAACATTCGGCCTGCAGTACTCGGCAAACCGCGTGAAGGTGGCAGCATTACCGTACAGCATGCTGCAAACCACATGGAGATCGCAGCACCGTCATTGCAGCCGGGAATCGCTTTGCCGATGTAACTCCTCAATTTCAGCATAATGCCGATTCAACTTATCCTACTCGATTGTTAGTTCGGTGTTGGTGATTATTAGTCAATTTTCATCATTTGTTAGAGGTTTATTTTCATTTAATTGTTGAAAAACTTTCGGCCCTACAGCATGCTGCAAACCAAACGTTTTTCAACGATTAAATGAAAATAAAGCTCTAACAAATGATAAAAATTGATTAACAATCACTAACAAACGACTAACAAACGATTGGTAACGAAAAAAAGTTCGAAATCATTACCTATCATTTTCGCGCGGCTAACTTTGACATGAAATTTGTTTTTGATCAATTTTGGTCAATAAATAAAGCCTAACAAACGCTAAATTTCGTCTAACAAACATTAACAAACGACTAATAATCGATTGGCATAGAAAAAAATTCGATATTTCAATAGTCGCCGGCTAAATTTATTGAGCTCCGAAAAAGCGAGGAAAGATGTTAGTTCGAATTGAGCCACGATGAGCGCTCTCGTCGTTGAGAGCTAACTGTGAAGTGTGGTGTTGGTGATGAAATGAAATGAGCGGGATATAAACCCCGGCGAAATATGACATCTGTCATTTCATCGGGCGCGTAAATAATTTTTTGTCGAGTGTTTTATGAAATTTAAGGTTGGAAGGCGACGACAAAACCAAAAAAAGTGCAGTGAAAGCGATAGTATAACAAGCAGGTAAGAAGGAAGTTTGTTGCTATAATTCGTGGATTAAATGTTAATTGAATTGGAGTTGTGATGCTATGTAGCGTATATTTTTCACGCTCGGAACCGACTCGAATTTCGAGCAAGAAATTTTTCTTGCTCGAGAGATTAACATTCATATCGTGAATTGCAATGCAAAACTATATTAAATTTATTATTTTTTTCCAGATTGTTTTATCGGAAATGGGCAAACTGTGCTCGTACCCGGGGTGTTGAACTAGGCGACATGCCGAGAAAATGAAATGAATGCACATGAGATGCGGCAGTTATCCATTTTCAACATTCCAAAGGTAAAAATTTTCATCAAATACGCTTTATTATGCAATGGGTGCGTTTATGACAGCAAAATAAGCAGCAGCGCTGCTTAATGATCAGTAAGCGCAGTGTTATTGTAAAACAAAAAATCACAGAGCAGCGCTGCTAAGTGCTTTACTGTCGGCGATGCACCCAATATGTTCAGTGACTTGGGCCGCGGGCCGAATTGCGCTCACAGTGCTTACGACCTATGCTGAAGCACGCGTGTTGGTACTCTAAGCACGCTATGAGCGCAATTCAGACCGCGACCTTGGATATTCAATTTCAATCTGCTCAGTTTTATCGGTAACATAAATTTTATTTTTCTGCAGCATATGCTAGAGCGATGGAGCGAGGCTAGCGGACAGCGTTACTTGCAAACAAATCTTGTTTGCGAGCTTCACTTCTCTGACGATAGCATAGTCAGAGAAGATCGTATAAACACGGCTAATGGGAAAACTGTGTGCATTCCCCGCATTTTACCTTTGCTCACCACAGATGCTGTGCCCATCGCGGTAAATAACAAGGTAATAGTAATATATTTTTTGGAGTCCCGTTGGGAAGTTGAGCAGGACAGCACGTGCTGTGTAAATCGCGACGCTGCATAGCAGATTTTGGTGAAACAAAGAATCAAAGAAAGCAAGAGGTGCGGCAGAAGGAAAGAGGAAGCAGTGGTGATAATAGGAATTGTGAAAGGAGGTGAGATGAGTGAGGTGGAAGGTGATAAAGTTAGAGCCGGTGCAAAGGAGATTAAGAGCGACGGTGATGAGGTGAGGCGAGGAGGCGGGGAGCACGGAAGCCGTGGGAGCGGAAGAAAGAGAGGGCGTCCGAAGAAGAAGGAAATGAACAGGGACGTGAGAGAGTTTTTTGGCGCGGTCGGATCACCGGGCGGGGGAAGCGTAACGCAGTCGCCACCGGAAAAGAAGAGTAGGAATGAAGAAGGAAATAAAGACGAAGGGATCGAAGAGACGAATAGTGAGGAAGAAGATGAGAAAGAAGAAGGGGCCAAGGAGGATGAAAGCGGAGTGGATGGGGAAGGGATGCTGGAGGCGGAGCAACAGAATAATCCAGGGGAATTATACACGCGGATGAGAGGAATACATGAAGCTGAGATGAGGATGAGAAGGGTGATGAAGAATAGTTTGGAAGGATCGGAAAGGCGACTGAAAGACTGGTGGTGGGGAGAAATAAATAAAATAAAAGAGGGATGTGAAGCAGAGGGGGTAGACAAGTGCAAGGAGTTCAAAAAAAGATGGAAGGAAATCGAGGAGTATAAAAGCACAATAAAGGAGATGAGAGAAAGCGCAGAAAAGGAGAGAAGGGAGTGGAGGGAGGAGAGACGGCGGCTCCTAGACACAATCGTCAGGATGGAGCTGAGGAGGGAGGAAAAAGATAGGGTGGACGAGAAGAGGAGCAGATTGGAATTGAAGGCGAGCAGACGAGAGGAGAGAGCGCTGGTGGTGTCAAGGCCACTAGCAGAAAAGCAGGGAAGACACGGAAATGGAGCGCCAGCAGGACGTGGCGCAGAAGGTGTAAAACACGAGGAGGAGAATGGAGGGCGAGGCAAGGAAAAATCTAACTGGAGAATAGCGAGAGAAGAGAGAGGAAGGACAGAGGAAATAGATGTAAACAATAACAGAACGAAGGACAATGAGGCGGAGAATCAATGGAAAATTCTGAAGGAAAAGCCGATGGCGCTGAATGAGCAGGAGTGGAGAGAGGAAAGAAGTAGAAGGGAGAACCGTCGGAATAATGTCCAAATTAAGGCAAAGGAGTGGGAGGGGATGAAGAAGGGTGGAGCCGTGAGGTTGATAGAAGAAAAATTAAGGCAGGAAATAAGAAAGCAGGCAACAACAACGCATGAGAGAGAAGGGGTAGTGGTACTAAAATTCAAAAACTGTAGTGAAAAAAATGGAGACATTGAAGAAAAGACGGGAATTATGGGGCGCAGGGCTGTGGATCGACGACAATCTAACAAGAAGGCAGGTCGAGGTACAGAGGTGGTTATGGGCCGTGGCGGAGCATGAAAGGAGATACGGCATGCAGGCCGAGACGAGATATATGAAGATATGGCTAGAAGGAGAATGGTGGGAATGGAGCGAGAGGAGAGGGGACGTTGAAAGACTGAGGACGGAGAAGAAATGGCTGCAGCCCTGTCGGACGGAGAGAAGTGGTTGGCGTACAGGATGAGGACCGAAATCGAGAGGAAGGAAGAAAGAAGAGGAACGACGCAGAGTGGAGCAAAACAGAAGAATGTGACCAGCCCGGGGAAAGGAGAGGGAACCCTGAATTCAAAATAATAGTGTGGAACGTTGCGGGAATATACCAAATTGGAGATGCGTGGGAGTTTTTGGAAGAGGCGGACATGGTTATCTTGCAGGAGACGTGGGTAGAGAAAAAGGATGAGGGAAAAGCAGAGGAATATATGAGTAAGAAATTCAGGTGGGGTTTTAAAGCAGCAGTTAAGGATAAACAAGTAAAGAAGGGAAGAGCAAAGGGAGGACTGGCGGTGGGTATAAGACTGGAGCATGAGAAAGTGTGGAAAATAAAGGAGTGGGAATTTGGGCTAACAGTGAGTAACGACAATATGAGGAAAAGAACTGCAGTTATTAGAGTGTATAATAATGTCGGAATGAGAAAAATAGAGAAAGAGTTGGCAGGGACAATAATGAAGGAGGCGAGAAAGAAAGAGAGAGTGTTGATTACTGGGGATTTTAATGCAAGGATTGGAGGGGAGCAGGCAGTGAATGAGGGAGAGGGAGAGGAAGACGAAAAAGAAAGAAGAAGGTCACGGGATGAAGTGATAAATGCGGAGGGAAGAAGATTGTTGCGCTTATGCGAAGATATGGGATTGAAGGTGATGAACGGGAGAACTAAAGGGGACAGAGAAGGTGGGATAACTTTTGTTGGGGGAGTGCTGCGGTACGGTGATCGACTATGTAATAGCACTGGACAGGGGGGGAGGGGAAGAGATAAAATGGATGAAAATAAGAAAGAGAACGGAGTCTGATCACCTGCCAATAGTCTTCGCGATGGAAGAAATCAAAAGGGAAAAAGAGAAAAGGGAGGAGGAGGAGAAGGAAGGGGGACAGGAAGGAATAAGACTGATCTGGAATGAAGAGAATTCAGAGAAGTTTACGGAAGAAATACGAAAGGAAAGTGCGAAAGGAAAAGGGTGGAAAGGGAGAGAGGGGGTCAAAGAAAAAATACTGACGGCGGCAGGGAACACAGGGATGAAGAAAAGAGGTAAAAAAAGAAAAAGGCGGAGAGAACTGCCTAGGTGGTTCAGCGATAGATGTAAAAGAAAGAGGCGATTAGTATGGGAGAAGTTAAAAATATTTGTAAGAGAAAGAAGGGTAAGTGATAAGCGAGAACTGGTGGAAGAAAGGAGAAAGCTAAGGAGAGTTTGTAAGGAAGCAAAGCCCGAGTGGAGGTATAACATATGGAAGGAGGTGGGAAAGGCAAAAGATATGACGGGGTGGTGGAGCGCGATTAATAGGTTCAGAGGTAAAAGGCGGAGGCATATAGATAGTGCAATAACGAGCAAAGGATGGAAGGAGCATTTTGAGAGGTTGCTGAATGGTGGGAGGGGGAGGGTTAGCAAGAGGATGGGAATCTGCTAGGATAGTGCGTATTCATAAGGTCGGGGATAGAGATAGGGCGGAGAATTATAGAGGGGTATCACTATTAGATGTAGGGTCTAAGGTGCTAACAAAAATCATGACGGATAGATTGAGCAGATGGATTGAGAGGAACAAAAAACTGAAAGAGAGTCAAGCGGGTTTCAGAAAAAGTAGAGGTACGAGGGATCAAATTTTTACGCTAAACGCCATAATTAATAAGAGGTTAAAGTCGAAAGGGGGGAAGTTGTACATAATGTTTATTGATTTTAAGGTGGCGTTTGACAGGGTATGTAGGAAAATACTAGTGACAAAACTAGAAGAGAAAGGGATAGAGGGAAAAATGTTAGAGACAATTAAAGAAATTTATAGAGAAACAAGGGCAGAGGCACAGACTGGGGGAAAAGTGACAGAAGGATTCTGCACGAAGCTGGGAGTGAGACAGGGGTGTGCATTAAGTGCGGTGCTTTTCAACCTGTATGTAGACGACCTTGAGGATAAGTGGGCAAAAAAGAATGAGAGTGGGGTAATCATGGGAAGGGAGAAAATATTCGCGATCAAATACGCGGATGATGTGGCGGCGGTAGCGGATTCGGCGGAGGGTCTGAGGAGCATAGTAGGAGACCTGAAGGATTGGGCAAGGGAAAACAGAATGGAGATAAATGTAAAAAAAACGAAGGTCATGATCTTTAGTAATGGAGGAAAAAGAAAAAAGGGAGAGGAATGGATAATTGAGGGGAAAAAGGTGGAGGTAGTTAACCAGTTAAAATATCTGGGGTACTGGTATCAGGTGTAAAAATTCAATATGGCTGCATGGGAAGAAAATGATGGGGGAGGGCGCAAAAAGCGATGGATAAGGTGTGGGGAGTATGGAAGCGGGCAGGAAGGGACATTATGGAAGAAAGACTATACCTCTTAGACACGTTGGTAGGAGCAGGGGCGATATATGGAGTAGAAGTGTGGGGACTGGGGGAAATTGGGGTATTTGAAGGAATACAAAGCAGGTACTGCAAGTTAGCGTTGGGGGTCGACAGAAATACGCCAAATTATATATGGAGAAGGGAGCTTGGAGTGGTTACTTTCGAGTATAGAATAAGGGAAAGGCCCTTGAGATACGTAAAGGAGGTGGCTAGGATGGATGAGGCAACGTGGCCAGCAATCTGCCTACGGGAAGAAATCAGGGGGATTAAAAATGGGAGCCCGTCAAACTGGGGGAGGGGTTTAATGAAAGTGGTGCAGGAGATGGGGATAGACAAGGTAATAGAGTTAATATGGGAGAGAAAAGATGGGGCAGTGATAACGGCAAAAATAAAGGAAGGAGTCGAAAGATTGAAACAGAAAGGATTAAGAAAAGAGGAGGAGAAGATAAATCGATCGTCATACAATAGCAACTATAAGCATATTTGCAGGAATGAGGAGGCACCATGGAGGTATTGGTTGGAGGAGGGGGAGAAGGGAAGGAATAAGGAGGTGTGGGCGAGAATGAGATGTGGAAATATCGGAAGAGCAGGAAAGAAAGGGGAAAAGGAGTGGATATGCCGAATATGTGGAGACAAAAACAAAACGTTGGACCATCTAATAGCCTGCAGGAAAGGCTGGGAGAGGGTGACGGAAAGGGCGAGGAAGGCAGCAGAGGGATGGTTGGAAGGAGTGGATATCTTGGCGATAAGAGGGGAAATAATAAATATGTTAGGGGGAAAAATAAAAGAGGACCTATGTACATATTTTAGAGAAATAGAAGAGGAATGCAAGAAGAGTGAGAGGGAGAAGAGAGAATGCGATGGAAGGGACGGCTAGAGATAAGAAGGGTGACGAGTGTTTGTAAAAAACGTATGTAAAAAGTTATGCAAATAAAACTGGCTTATATATATATAATATAGTAATATATTTTTTTCGTCTATTTTGCGTCTTTTTTAAAATATAGCGACAGATCTCCGAGCCATTCGACGACTCGTAATTAGCAGCCGAATTCGAAAACCAAGACATTATTATACATGTACATATAATAGACGTGGCTATTACATTTTTTATTATTTTATTTAGTTATTTTTGGTTATTTTATTTTTTTGTTATTATTACTACTTTTGTTTATTTTTTATGATGACAGGAAAACGTTGGTGAACCGGAGGAGAACGTCCCGTGCAAGCCACTACCCGAACCGTCCGATGAACCATATTTTTTTACTTTTATAAACATGTTTCTACAATTTATCAAATAAAAATTTGAACAAAAGCATATCAATATTATTTATCAATATTATAAGCTGCGTTAATCAGACAAAATGTACGACAAATCGCAGATCAACGATTCAAAATCACCGCGCTTGATGGTCCCCAGCAGAAGTGGCGCCACCAGGCGGTGCAATTATCGGATCGTTCCTCGTTTTTCAGACCATTTTTCTAACATTGTGTTCGCACTCCTGGTCTCTAATCTCCGTGCTCGGAGCGTCGTCAGTGCTCGCCAGTTTCTAGCAATAAGTTGAAAATATAACGATGTTTATTTGAGCAAGCAACAAAAATCATCGATGTTATCGCTGATACACCGATACGCCGAGGCTCAACGACAAAATAAACGATGTAAAAGCTTTCGTTATGCAAGAGTTTCACCAATGCCGTAGTTAAAAGTTCATTGTTATTATTACACTAATAAACCCATGTCGGATTCGACGTGTACGTTATACGAAAAAATTAAACATAATGGCGGAAATAATATTGACAAATGTTTTAAATACAAACATATCAATCGATGAGCTGTTTAATTGGCTTACAACTGACAATCCCGAGGTAATATATCATGGCAGATATTGAGGTCGTAACATTTTTTATTATTCCTGTGAGGTTAGTTTGGAGGTTATTCACAGTGCTTTTTTTCATATATTTAATGCATTTCATTGTAGGAATCAATTTGTCCGGACATCGTACAAAATGGATCCACCAGGGCAGCATTCATATCTTACTTTCTTGACTATCTACGAGAGCAGTGCAAGGGGTAATATATGATTAATCAGACTTATGTTAATAACATTCACAAAGAAAGTCTATTGTATATGTCCAACATAAAACAAAATTTCGACAAGCGCTACCACTGTCATCTGTTAATTTGTTAAAATTGTATCGTAACATATAATACGACACTTATAAATTTCTTAATAATAGTCAGCCCTTTGAATTTTGTAATATTATATTGCAAACGATAGTGGTATATTTGCATATTTTAATTGACATATTCAATTAATGTTTAAATAGTCCATTGCAACAATATTAACAGATGTTTATTTTTAAGCATAAGTCCTCATATACATTTTCATCCCATAAACATATTGAATTGTAAGATCCTTTTAACGGTACAATCATAACATTTTGAATGGTAATGCTTCAAATGTATGAACATTCAGATTGTCAGTGATTTGTATATATAAAACAAAACCATTTGCCATTCAGATATTCTTGTTTTGTCATTTTGGAGAATATCATTCATCAAATCAAAAAAAAGAAATTGTTGATCAAGCGAGTGTAATTTTCCAGTTTTTCTATTTAAACTCTATACATTGATATACAAGCATTAAAAAATGGCTGATATTGAATTTGAACATAATGAATTATTCGATATAGATTTTAGGATGTTGTGAATAAAAAATCGATGCGCATTAACACTTGTATGCCCAAATTCCATGGCTGTAAAGTAATACATGGGAATAATATATAAAAAATATCACATTAAAAAAATGTTGATGTGTAAGAAATATTTGAATTTACCAATGGAAATGATGTACACATCTACAAATAATAACAGTAGACATTTTGTGAATTATCATTCATAATAAATCACTCAAATGGGTTATTATGCACCCATATCCTTTTGAGTCATGTTCATGATTCGCAATTACGAAAATGATCTATGGCATTTAAGTGCATGTTTGAATTTTAAGATTCTCACTGGGATAAAAGTTAACGGGTGAATGTGAACTGTGTAGTCGATTAGTGCATGAAACTATGACTCTTAAATTTACACAGTACCTATAAAGAAAATAACGTTTTCTGGATACTTACATCCTGACAGTAATAGAAAAATTTACTAAAATGTACTCAATGATTTATAGTTTTTGTTTACGTGAATATATCATTCATTACTAGTTCGTGAACCAGTATTCTATTTATTGACGTATCAAAATACAATATCGAAGTAATACGATAAAAAACAAACACATTACAATACAGCAGAATGGAAGGTGTTCACAAATCTTTGAAATGTCCGGTTTTTATTGAATTTTCGTAAATTTACTGGATAAAAAAGGATGAAAAATAGATAGAAACGTGGTTATTGGGTCTTGCGAATTTTTTATTGACAATCTATGAGTATATCAATATGTAATTATTTGCACACATTATCAACACATTATTTTTATTTTCTTTCGATAGCATATTGCCAGAGATGAAAGATATGCCCACAAAACAAAAGGAGCCTGCCAATAAAAAAGACTACATAGAATCACCGAAAAAAAACATATCGACGAGCAAAATAATTACTTCCACAAATACCATAGAGAGCCCTCGTCACTTTGTTCACATCGACTACAAATCGCGCCACGGAGGTCAACAAACTTTTCACCCGAGAAGTCCAGCATTGACGATCCCGACATCACCATTGTCGGAGCCTTTACCCGCTTATAATGCCCCAGGGAACTTTCCACCACTGTCTCCTCAAAATGCAAACAGTGGAGTCCCCACCAAAACAATTTGGAAGACACCGCTGTTGACGGCTCAACAGCAGAGTCATCTCGGAAATTCGAGTATTTTGGAGAATCCAGAGGCGGAAAATGAGAATCATGGCATTAGATCGGAATACATTGGGCAAGTGGGGAGCACCAGAAAGAATCATGACAATTCCTGCGAAGGAAAACATCCGGTTGTTGCGAGTTCGCCTTATAATTCACCGATAAATCAAGGGCAGATGCAAATAGAAAATCTGCATGTATCCTCCCCAGGCACATCGTTTGACAATAATATTTCTAACGCATCCTTGCAAACAAATTCAAGTACGAAATTTGAAAATTCGATGTATAATACCTCGACCAATTTAAATTTGTCGTCGATACCGCTTGGTCCACTTTCACCACTTTACTCGAACAATACATCAATTTTGGGTCCGAGAAGAGCCGACAGATCGCACAACGAGATTCACAACAGTCGTGACGGGTCGACCGGAAGTTCATATACCAGTAGAGCCAGTACTCCAAATAACTCGACTACCAGTGGACACAAAAATTCTAAATCCGGTTCGAAACAAAATCTTTGCCTCGGTGACTTTATTAAAACCGATGGAAAGGATTCCAAGAGGACATCAAAAAACAATGTGAAGGCTTATCACCGGCAGCAGGAGCAGGTACGGAAGGAAAAATCGGATGAAAAGACGTTGAACAATCAAGAAGTAACCAGTTCAGGAACGATGGTGGAAACGAGATTAAAACGAAGGATCAATCCCACACGATTGAACGTCTCTAGCGACAAAGGTATTACGTTTTTTAATATCTCAACGTGAAACTTGTCTTGGCTAAGCAGATACACTTTTCGAACGACCTGACATAAGCTATATATTATTAACAGTAAATTGCACATACGGTGATTTAAGACACGATTGTAAATGTTTGAACATTATAGAAATGAGGATTCTATGATTTCTCATATTCCTTTTTCAAAGTTGCATAGGAGCATATTTGAAAGGATGATGCGATTAAAATTTCAGGTATCGCTTTTGGGTAATAAGTCATTAAATAATCAAATATAAATGGAGATGTGAACGCAAAATAGAACTTTTTGCGGTGATAATTTTGTACGGATGGATACTTCACAATATTACAGACTTTTAAAAACTCAATATGCACGTTTCATGATGTGTTTTTCTACTTTGCCGTCAGAAACTCTGGGGCAAGAAGTTTTTGGTATGGTGTGCAGACCAATGGCGGCAAATCCGATGTTCGTCGAGGCGCCGTCGACTAACAATTGCGAAGAGGAACTATCATTTAACACCGAGAGACGCTTGTTAAAGCTTCAGAGACAGAGGCAACCGAAGAGCGAAACGACGATCGAGACGGTTAAATCGGAGACGATGCAGGCGTGTAACACCAAGCCTAAAACAACGATTGTGCCGCGTTTAGATTTGGTGACCAACGTTGAAAAGCTGAACACTCTAGCTGGCATTTACAGCGGTATTCTCAAACGTAATTTAATGCCTAATCCTATGACTGAACTTTATTTTATGATGACGCTTCTCACAACGGAGTATAGAACGTTAAAAGATACAAAAAATGTTACGAAAAAAGCGATCGTTAAGTCGAAAAAATTATCGTCGTCCATCCAAATGTTGGAAGCACTGAAAAATGATCTAGGTTGTGCGGAATTGATAGATGATATTCCAACGAGCAAAAATAACCAAGATTCGTTAAATGAAAAGGGGGAATTGGACAAATCATTAAATGATAGTACGAGAGAATCCTTGACCGTCGACGATTCCGAAGAAATTATGGACAATTCGGTCGACACGGGCAGAAAAACCGAGGAACGATATCTTAATACACCGCACAATTGTGTCTATTTTGCAACAATGGTCATTTTAAATCATCATCATCTTTTGACAATCCTGGATAGAGCTACGTTGAAATTACTTTGCGAAAATCATCAGCTGATCGCTTTTCAACCCGAGTTACATAAAGATTTAAATGACATATATAGGGTCAAGTGTTTGCAGACGAATCGCGTGAAATCCATCGGTTCCGGGTGAGTTCGTATGTTTTTACTTTGCTCTTTTTGTGGGATATTTTTTTTCGGGGGTGTCGACAACAGTGTTCATTGTAACATCGATTTTGTTTTCTTGTACGTTTTACTCGTGCAGGAAACTCACAAATGAGTATGAGCCAATATCTTTCTTAATGATGATTTCCTTACAAATAAGGAACCTTTGTGAACAACCAAAAATGATATAGGCACAATGTATACATTTTAATCTACACTCTTTTTTTGCCAAATTACCTTAAGCCAAGAGATTGACACTTTGAAAAATTGAAAAGAAATGTATTTCGGTCACGCCGAACATAAAAATTTAAATTCTCAACTAAAATTTATATACCATCGCCAAGATAAATCCCAGTAGAAAAGTACTTTTGTTATCTGAGAAAGTATATCTATAAACTTTTATTTAAAAAATGGCTTTTTCCTTGCTCGAGAAATCAGGCGGTCTTATTCCATATTTTCAGAAATCTGCAGTCCAATGTTTGTTTCCAAGTATATACTGACAATTCCGAGGCTTTTCCATCAGGTTTGACATTTGGCTTATTCCGAAAGCAGCGTGACGCATTTTACGATCTACTGAAAGATTGGGAGGACAATCATTTGAAGACAACTTGGTCGTTTCAGAACGCTCTAAAGAACAAAATGAACGCACCTTTGGCAGCATGCACCGACGCCGTCAACTATTGTCATTTTGCAAAATTATTCATTTCCCAGTTACTCGTATCTTCCGTACGAAATGAGCAGTCGGTAAGAACGACTATTGATTATCTAGAGCGATTAGAAACTCGGTCGGTTTCTCCATTATCTTTATTAACTTGCAGGAAGATCCTATGAATGATGAAAGTTTGAGCTTTCTAAAGTCCCTCGAGCATTTAAATCCCAAGAAATTGATACAACTCAAGGGAAGATTGGTAACGCCGTTAATCTCGACGGGTCCTGTGCCGGCACCGATGTTTCCCGGCGTTCAAGAGTTTTACGAAAAATTCATACTCCATATATCGAACTGGAAGTTCCTTGTGGTTTTGGAGACTACTCTTATGCATGAAATCATGGAACTCAATGAAGTCCATTTCCATCCCAGCGAGATCGAAGAAACAGGTTTGCCAATTTTGTTCGCACGGTAAAAACATTCTTGCAACTCATCGACATAAGATAATTAACTTTTCAATTATCTTTCACAGAGAGAACCTTAGATGAGAGTACCAAACAAAAGTTCATCACTGCCGTGTGCAGTCTCAGGCTTTTGGCAAAATTTGCAGCGTTCATGGTTTCTCTGCCCTTCAGATCAGTTGCCAATACGCCGGTGTGGCTACAGTCGCAAATTCAACTAAGAGGCCGTGTAAGTTGCATTAATAATCAATGAAAAAACCACCCGAAACATAAAAATGTCCACATTACTTACTATCGTACGATAGTTTTCATATATTTCGCTTAGTTGCGTCGTTGTTCCCTTCGTAATTTTATCTTTTCTTGAATCTCGGTAGGTTCTTCCTTTGTTGGACTTGAAAAGATGTTTGCTCGACGCTTTGACACACCGAAGACTATCATTGACAGTGCCCTGGATCGTTCAATACATGGCTATGCTGGATACTGTGACTTTGAGTTTGCCTTACTATGCTAGTATTGGCGAGTTACTTTACTCCATTTATCGCAAATCGAACTATCATCGTCAAGACGCTTGTGACGATTTTTCGATACCTCTGCCAACTACGATACTAATGTCTTTCACGATCGGATGGTTGTTCGAATTACCGAATTTCCCTCGAGATCTCTACACGTACTGGCAAATGAATTATGTTGAGAAAAAGCTTCAAACTCTTGGTTGTTCGAGCGATCCACGAATTCAGGAACGGAAGGTTATCTCAATGGATGCAGAATCGTCGATAGGGTTTGGGAAGTATAACTCGACTATCGACGAATTGGAGATAATCGACGACGGAGTTCTCTACGAGTGTTGCCCATTTTTAATTGAATTCAAGATATTATTGATATCTGGCAATGCGATATGGAGCAACAGTACGGCAAATCGTCACATAACACCAGTATCGAGTCAACTTTCTCAATCGAACGCAGATGCAAAACCGAAAAATCTTCAAGTGAGTGACTGCATTATTTTACTCAAATTTCAAGAATGTCTTTCCGTTACGTTACGTGATTTGGCATTGACTTGATATTATCTTTCTTTTTTTCCTCCTTTAACAGATGAAACTCGAAGAATCATTTCTCCACGGTCAACCCAGCTCAACACGACAAACTATAGATTTCGTTTATGAGCGAATCGCTTCCAATTGCGTCAAGTATATTTGCAACGTTATAATACCATCCTCAAAACAGCGAAACATGAAAAAGTTTATTAAGTCGCAAAACGGTGAAATTGATCTGCTGATACAGAAAGAGGAAGATGATGAGGATAACTCGTCGCCATCAGCGAGTGAGTCGACCCATGGGCAGAGCAAAGTACAGGTCAGTCTTTTCCTACTTTAATAGATCAGAAAATATCATGTTTTGATGGCATCAGTTAAATGACAGAACAGCAAACTATTTTTACGGCAAACTAGTAATGCTTATTAAAAACGGTGAATTATTTATAACTGTTACCGATAACCGTTATGATTCAGTTTCGATTTTTATATTTTTCTGATATTACTAGTAACTTATTGTGACTCGTGCGCGTCGCATTCTCGGTGAATTATTTATAACTGTTACTCATAACTGTTATGATTCAGTTTCGATTTTTATATTTTTCTGATATTACTAGTAACTTATTGTGACTCGCGCGCGTCGCAATTCTCGATTCTATAAACGGTGCATAAAATTCTTGTTTTTTGAAAAATAAATAATATTTAACTAAAAACAGCTTGAAAGTGCTGGTCGACAACCGCTGCTACCAAATAATTTCGGGACAACTTCTGATGTCGGCTCCAGGCTCACACCGTGAACTCCGGACTCGCCAACAGGCGGAAAACCCATCCATACTCGCGTTCACACCCCTTCACGGGTGTTTACGGCGTGAGTTTGGAGCCAGCACATACTTAGTGCTCATTACATACACGCTAATAAATAATGGTTGCTAAGCAGTCGTTATTAAATATTCAGTCGTCAATATTAATAGATGAGGAGGAGTATCAATATATTTCCCAATATATTTGAAACTGAACATAACAAAAAAGTGGCACTGAGGATTTGGCCGTCATTACCATGAAGCGTGGAGCTTTGAAAACAGTTCCCACGGTTTGCAAAGTACCTTCACTGATTTTGACTTCAAACGACAAACATTTTCATTCTCAAGCTTCAATTCTCAATTTTAGTAATATTTATTCCTTCATTATCTTTTTTTGTCAACGTTTCCAGATTACAATCTGTTATCCCATTGTCAGATAATAATAAGTAATTTAGTGGGTTGCCATAGCCTATGAGGCACAGTATGAGGCAAAGTAAACATGCATCGGTGACTTAGCCGCTGCTGTTCGATGTTAGGTATACGATTTGTTTTTAGTTTAGTCGAGTCACTAGCGTAAGATCACAATCGCAATAATTACAATTCCCACTGTCGTCCACTTTGAGAAAGACTGATCTAGAGGTTTGATTCTTTTGAACCTTCTAACTGACAAGGCGGGTTTTCAATCTCTTTTCATATTTTTCACCGAATTATTTGATGACATTCTTTATCGTCGCCGTCTCGGAGTCGCTATGGATGATTGGGTTAGTTACATACTAAGAGGACGTTTTCTCAACGTTTTAGACTTGAATCTTTGGATAACGTCCAGGCTCGAGTTGAATTCAATGCCGCGTAAATACATTTCGTAGGTTCATATCGGTTTAACGATAGCATTGTGAATTGAAAGTTTATTGCATAGACATAGTTTTGATTCCCTGCAAACCAATAACCTCGTTGGGCGGTTTTCTAGGTTTTAACCAGTTAAGTGTGTTTGATGACTATATCCGTCATGGAGATGTGGCGGAATTTTATGTCATGAAAACGTAAATACAATCGTTAAACACACAGTAAGTATCGCTGTTGAAATATTGTATCAAAAAGACTTTATTTTATAAAATGAACAATTTTATTACTAATTTTTACGTCGTCATAACACAAAATTTTACCATATCTCCATGACGGATGTAGTCTTTAAAGTCTCCACTTAACTGATTAATATCATGATGAGCGAACATAATTTTCTATGTTTTTTTTTGTTTTAGATAGAAATACTGAAGGTACATGCCAACTTTGCAGTTCATTAGCTTAATAGATATTGAGATATTGTGTCAATAGCTTTGGAAAACACAGTTGTCCGGGGAAATGTGGTTAAAGTATTAAGAAGCGTAATGGCCATATGGGAATTTGCACGGGCAGTAATTGCATGTTTTAGTTACTTCATGCTCAATCAGCTAATCCGGGTTCATACAGCCTATCGGTTTTCCCTCGAATAATTAACGCCGAATAATTTTTCGAATAAAATTGTTTAACACAGTTGTGGATAGTCACCCTGTGGGGCGTCCGAATTGTTTAGCTTCTTTGGAAATTCGTTTCTGCGAACAACAAAAGTATAGAAGTTTGAACTATTTACTATATATTTATTGACATTTCAACAGTAAGTCGGAATATTTTCAGACCAAAATCTTCTTTGCATAGTGTGTGATTCTTAAGACACCCATGCCGGCAAAAAGTTTGCCGATTTCCTCCATGATTCCGGCTGATTGGTTTATCTGAAATTAAAAAACCAAACGGCATTTTAATTTATGAAGTGTGACTATACATGTTCCTAATGTACCATTCAATTTTCAAAGCGATCGATCAAGCCGTTTTTGAGATCTTGTGGGAGAGACGTAGAGAAACATAGTGTTGAGAAAAACGCGTTTATAAGTTCAAATACGATTTAAGGCGGTATTATTGTCTAGAAGCTTGTTTTTAAAGTGATTTTTAGGAATTAATTTTACGAAAACTATTAAGCCTACAGTGCCGGGATTTTTCGCACATAATAATACATGTTTCAATTAACAACACAAATTTTTATGAAATACTTTATTGAAATCTATACGACTTATGCGCTGTTATGCAGGTCGTGGCGTGAGATGCCCGTCCAATCGGGCGCACATGTTGTGGCGGTTTTAGTCGGCTGAAACAATAGAAAAAATGTTTTTTTTTTTTTCAAATCTATATGAATGTAATTATCGCCTGAACTAGAATTAAGCAAGTACGGAAATTTTTCATCGCAACCGCAGCAGTTTGAAAATAAACATTTCATTTTCCCGATAAATTATCAACTAAAACATGAGAGCAGGGCTAAAATATTAAAGCGACCGGTATCATCCTAGGCCATACTATAGGTGATAGTTCTCTCAAAATGTGTGCAAAAACAGAAGTCAATCGGTCCAATACCTAGTTTGTAAGAAAAATGTGCGCCTGACTTGAGAAATGTCGTTTTGAGAAAAACCCGTTCAAAGTTTGCCCGTTCATTATCACTAATACGGCTCAAACCCGTTCATTTATCACTAATACGGCTGAACATACGGTGGATAACGACTGATTTTAGTAACTTACCCTTAATCAGCTATACCGGGACCATATAGACCACCTTCCTCAGCATCGAAAAATGAATATTGAGCCGCACTCGCTGCTCGTTTGGCGATCCGCGCCTCTTTAGATGCAATAGACGTCCGTTCGTTGGACCGTTGTATATGCTCGTTGTCTCTACACTCTGCATATTGTTTAGCGTTAGGGCCAATTTTCATTCCCAATACATCCATCATTTTTAGGATTTGCTTGAATCCTTCATTAAAAATGACGACAGCTAAATGATTAGCAATATCTATAGTGGTTTTGCCATAGTGCAAATGTTTTGGAGCAAACATCCAAATTGTTGAGTTCAAGCTTTCGTTGTTGTTCTGTGTAAAAGCTCCTAGACATCGCTCCAATAAATCGTTTGATGTCAAGTCCTCATAAATGGGTCTGATGACCTTCAAAACTGCATCGTTCAGCGGCGGTTTTTCATGTGTGAAACTATCCAATGTTCCTGCAGCTTCTGCTCTACGCCATGCGCACCAGCTCTCGCGGCCTTCAGGGCAGCCTTCATGATGTGGATCACTATCGGTCGATCGTTTATGGTCAAATGTGGCCCATATAGCTTTCTTCATCTCTGGTACTGAATCTGCATTTCTGCATATTGCTCAGAAGTAGCTGACTATTTGTAAGGTTACCTTGGGTATTGGACTGCAAGGAAGACAACAGACAGGGAGAGAGACAGGCCCTAAGCCGGTATACAATAGACACAACGGTCGAGGGAATGACTACCTGGCGCGCCCCAACGCACCGCAGCCTTTGAGACTCTGTAACTATGGGAGTTCTACGAATTTCAACTTAATATTTTGGACACACATTCTCAAAACCCTAAATGATAAGAAAATGCAAAATCAAAAAATCGACTTTTTGAAGTTTCTAAACAGTAATACTGCCTTAAACTATAAAATCTTTACTGACCATTAATCTGCTGTGCCTGGTCCTTAGAAAATTCCTTCTTCCTCTTAGAAGTCTCTTAAAGCTGCTTGCTACATGACAACACAATCTCTTTCTCCCTATACACATCCACTCAATATTGAAATATCACTTTGCCAGTATATTCTACGTACGTTTAGGAATCAATTTATGCAAAAAATTCGATTTCTTGAACATATCACACGGGTTTATTGCTGTAAATTAGTGAACATCCGACACACGATTGGATAGAGTATGATTGGTCCCTGTCGCCTTTAAAATGGCTATACCTCGGGTAATTAAACAAAATAAGACATCTTTTAAGTGCGTATTTTTTAAACTATATACATTAATAAAATCAACAAATTTTTGAAAAACTGCTTTTTGAAATTTATAGAAAAGAATACTTCCTTAAGTTCTCGTGACCTGAATGCCTGGACGAAAAAAAACTCAATATAGCCATGGTGGTGCTGCCTTGAAATTTTCAAAATGTCAGGAGGACTTTTTCCATGCAACTTTATTTTCACGACTTGTTTTTATCAATGAAAAGAAACCGGATATACCCTGTATAAGAAACGGAACAAACATATTCCGAAAAAAGTCGTACTTTCTCACAATATTCATTCATAGTTATAATGTCTAGAAGTACTTGTAGAAAATCTTTTTTTTACATTTTTTTAATTGTGTACGTTTATATTAATCGGATGGATATTTTAAATTGCAGGCTAATGTGCGGACATCTCAGATGGAAGTTCTAGCGACGACAATCAAAGAGGACGTGAAGAACGAATGTCGTCTAAAGATTGCGGCTATGTGTAAAGCGAAAACTATCAATTCGATCGAACCTCTTTTGGCCGACGATACATGTCCTTCTGTCAAGGAAACTTGTATAGCTATCGCAATGAGAATGGCTCTCGAGCGTGTACAACAGTGGATCGATACGCATATTGTCGAATCGTTATTTCTCAAAAACATGCCCATTGAGCTAACACGTTTGACAATGGAAAGTCCGAAAATAAACAGGGATAGTTGTCACAATTTGGAGGTGCCATGTCCCACCGATGTCATCAGAACGATGAGAGTGAGGTCTTTTTTCACTTATACAAATATGATTTTCTTCTCCGTTTTATTATGAAAATTTCCATTATTTATTTTCCATAAAATTTGTCCATCCTTGCTTAAGACGATACAGAATACGGGGTCAATCGGCATGGCCGGTGAGAGAGATATTTGTACTGGTCTGCCCCAAATTTTTTTATCTCCAAATATTGTTTGCATTAGTCCTAAATATGTCGAAAAATATTCGAGAACCGATAAGATCGTAATTGCTCGGCGGAGTTCATCGTTGTCTTGTTTTGTTCGAAAGGTCAACGGTATTGAAGAAATTTTAATTGCAATTCTTGTTTACAAATGAGTCCATTCCATATTTGCTTAATGGTAAACCGAAATGTGTTGACGGAGATGGATACTGATAAACTTATTCTTCTTGCCAAAGAATTCAATGTGGGAACTGTTGGAAAAGAAGGGTCGATGGACGGACTTGTCAGTGGAATCTGTTACAAAAACGTTGACAAGCTTGCAGCAAACTTTAGTGAATCGTTCTGATTTGGTCGATGTTCCTGAAAGAGCTCTGTACAAGATGAGTGTCGAGTATTCTTTGTTACTGCGTAAGAGAATCAAATTTTATCCAATAAGATCACAATACTTTATCGGTACTCTGAAAATATAAATTATTCTCGTACATTGCATTATTCCAGTAACATACAGGCAGGATTTATTCACGCCAGAGATCCAACAACATTTTCAGAATGTGTGGAAAATGAGCAGCGAGGATTTGTTCACGAGAGTAATAAGCCCACGAAACATTCGAATGTTGACGAGTACCTCGGACCCGTCGGTCATGACAATTTTTGGATCCCTGCTGACAAGTCTTTTGAGAGAAAATCTATTGAAAATCGACGCTCTCAGCGAGCAATGCGTGACTCTTTTTAGACAAGAGTGGCCCGAGGTAAGAAAATAATGAAGAAATTTTATATATCTGCGATAAACATTCAAGTTATCAAAAAGATCTTAATTTTGTTTCGATGCAAGAATCCTTATTACAGAGAGGAATAGCTAATCAATTTAGAACAATATAGAATGTTCACTCTTTGTTAATGAATTGTTTGTAATACACTCAGACAACAATCATCGGCAATGACGGTTAGAAATTCATGAAATTAACATAATATTATTTTTCTAAAAAGGCGATTCTAAAGCAACTGTCGCAGTGTCTTAAGAACGTAGTAGCGGATTACAAATGTTCCGGAGAAGATGCCCAAAGTCTCAAATATTTGGTGGGTTGGATCGCCGGTACGCTCGAAGACATGGAAATATGTGATTACGACTGAAACTGCACGATATCTACAATCCAATTTATTCGAGGAGCGCAACGAGACGAAGAACAGTGAGCATGCAAATGGAATTAAGCCACAGTGCCGTGGATTATAGTTTAGCGCCAGTATGAGAAATATAACAGTGAAACGAAATATGCAATTCGTTTCACGAAACGTCAAGCCTTCACAAAAATAAAACCTTTAAGAAACGTTGTACCTTAATCCCGGATTAAGTGGCCTTTCATTGGGTTGGGTGACTGTTTCGTATAAAAGGAATGAATCGCAGTTTCGAAATGTTCAAAGCATGTGATGTGCCATCTTAAGGTTATTTAAACCTATATGATTCAAATAACCATAATAGATAACAGGTAACAGATCATTTTGTAAAGAATGTTTGTTTCGCGGGGATCGATTAGTTATACAAACGAGAAATGTTAAGGACTTTGTTAACAGGCATACAATTTTTCAGCGCATGGGATTTTTCTTTTATCCTCACTTTTCCCATATTGCACAATGAATTTATTCTAGATTTCATTCAGTGCCTTTGCTAACAATAAGTCAATTGTACATCGACATGGAGCATTATATGCACCATGGCACATGCATGCAAGAGAAATAATTGGACTAAGAATTTGTAAGATAACGTTAATCTTTCGCTTTAATCTGTCTTGCCCTTATCACAAAAGTGTGTTACTAGAGGTAGTGCAGCATTATTGTGATTGACCCATAATATCTCATTTGTGATAATCGTACTATGTGCTCGTTTCAACTATTTGAAATTTTACATTTTGCATGTTTCAGCAACTAAGATTACCGTTGATAGCATAGGAGGTATCGAAAGCAATTATCAATCTTGTGTTTTAATTATTTTATTCAACACTTATTAAGCAACAATGTGGAAATCTTAAGTCCTTTAACATTATACTTCGCGTCGAGATGCTGCCGCACCTCTTTATCTGCTTCCGAAAAAAACATATATATTTCATTAATTTTCTGTGAAATGACATAAACCATTATTTTGTTGTTGTACTGACATTGGTAAATTTGTTCCGAACTTTCTTCAGAATCAATGGCCGTTTTTCTTACGCTTTGTTGTCATGAAAAAAAGTGGTTTGCCTTACAATTTTCCAGCAGAAGATAGAATTTTCTTTTGTCTTCACCCCCAATCTCATATATTTTTGGTGTAGAAATAGCATGTTATACAGTGAGATGCTGAAGGAATAATTATTAAGCAACTCAACGTAAAAATAATTAAAAAATGACGTTTTCAAAAATAATCTTTTTCCAATCTTGTCACTCTATCCTTTCAAAATTACAATCCCTAACAGCTGGTCAGCACGAAGGAACGTATACAGGTTACGATGTATATTAATATTCCGTTTATAAATAAAGAATTAACGCTATTTACCCTTTTATCTTCGGTATTGCGTATTTATAATCCCTTAATAGTACAGTCATCTGGGAGTTGTACCTGGAACGTTTTCCAGGAGTTTTGAAAATTGGTAATTTTATAGATTTTTATGTGCTCTTTTCGAATTTCAACTTTGCCACCCTGTATCTTTACCGCTCGCGTAGCCATATTGGCAAAACGGCGTCTAATAGCAGTTTTGGAAGATATCTTCTTTCCAACTCATTTTACGATAAAACTTTTACAGACAAAATTAAACTAGAGAAAAATTCCCACATTTTATGTCAACAGTTTTTTTTTCGTAAAATCAATAGTTTCGGCGTACGAGCGCCACAAAGTGTAATGTAACATGCGTTTTCGCTGAATAATTCGTTTCTACACCACCTTGAGGTAGAGTAAGAGGCGCGTTTTGTTTGTTTTGTAAAATCAACATTGCAAAACTTTTCAACTTCATCGCAAATATTGTGCAGGAATACTACATCCCCAAAATCCACTTGCAAGTAAACTGTCTCAGGTGTGTCTCGCCGATTTTGATGAAATTTGGCATGTTCATAGAACGGACAAAAATAGGCGACACGTATTTTTTTATACGTGCCAAGATTCATTTTGAAAGGATGAAACGCACCCTCGAAAATAGGGGTATTTTTCGTTCTTCGTCGATAACGTTTGAACAATACGAGATACGAAAAAAATTTTAACTGCAATAACATTTATTTATTCGCGTACTATACACTGGATATGAAAATGGTGCAGATAACAACAAATTTCATATTGTTTATTGCAAATTTGCAATTGTTGCATACGTATCTCAGAGAGTTCTTAACCGATTGGGATGCAAATTTGCGTACGGGTAGAGGGTGACAAAATAAACTTAACGGTTTTTTTTGCTTTTGCGTTATCCCATAATTAAGGGGTTAAACCTACTCTTTGATTTTTTACACAATTGCATCGTATAATCAGCTGGCCTTTTGCCATTCCGCGTTAAATTCAACTTAATATAAAGTTCGTTTCAATATTCGAGTACATATTTGTAAATGCCACTCACCCCCCACCCCAATCATCCCCCTCCCGTACGTTCAAAGTTCTTACCGTGCGGCATGGATGAAAATTTGTAGAAATAAAATGGGTTTCACTTCAAGTTCAATCAGTCAAAATAATCGATACAAATTTCCCTATTTTGGCGGAATATCACCCTTAAGGGGGCAACTCAAAAACTTTGTTCATTCGTGAACGGGCGGAGATAAAAAAAAGTTTAAAGGGACAAAATGTTCTGCTCTTCGATTACTAGACGTTCGTGATAATAATGATAAATATAACAACAAATGGCGTATTATTTATTGCAAGTAACTGGATTACAATGGTTTACTTAACAAAAATTGCACTCCCCTCACCGTATCGAAAACACTATCTGCAGAGATTAAAGGGTCGTTGGATTTCTGATGCAACTCGTGAACGGAATGACGCAAATATTATTTGTCAACGACCACAATCGTGCTGCAATCTTATCGCAAGAGCGATTACGATGTAAAGATCGGCATATTGCGCGATAGCATTGGGGTCGCCTTATCAATTATTTACAGCAGATCTAACGACAGCGTGTGTCGTCATTGTATCTTTCTTGTGTGCTGATACATTGGGTATCAAGTCATATAAATTCCGCAGCGATCGTTCTTGCTTTAGTTTACGACGGAGAAGTCAGCCATAAACTTTCAGTTGCAAATACGAATAAAAATGTACATTAATCCGGTGAATATTATTCAACTGCTATCCATTGCGATAAGTGCTATGAATTTGCCTGAAACTCCAATCACCGAACGGGAGAAACAGTTCAGTAAGGATTTAGAAAACATGATAATAGAAGCGATGGACCAACGTATGGCAATGGAGTTCGAAATTAGTTTGGATTTTTTGACACTAAATGAAGTTCATGAAGCAGCCGTAGTAGAAGACAACAGCGGAGAAGAATGGCACGTACAACGATACCTAGATCCCGAAGGTAATGAAAATGTGTGAACCCAAACCCAAACCCAAACCCAAGATGTAGAGGAATTAAGTTACGAATATAAAAGAAGAGCTCTAGATTACTGGAGATCCGGGACACATGGGAATAGAAAAATATCATCTGTTCAAAAGAACTTTAGAAAAGTGACATCAGTGACGCAGTTAGACCGGTGGGCCCATAATTTAAATAAGGGTGGCACGTACAAAGAAAAGTTAACAAACATAGCTCACTATACGTTGAACAATTTTAAAGATGCTTCAAACAAAAAGCTGCCCGTCCATGATATCGATCTTCGACGATCGGCATTACGTGCGCGAGATCTTGTAGAAATGCCAAATCCAGATTTCAAAGCATCCGATTCTTGGGTAGCAAGATTCAAAACCGAAAATGGAATTGTGTCAAGGAAAATTACTTAATTATTAAAAACTAAAAAATTTAATTAAAACAAATAAAAGAATTAAAATTAAAAACTAGTAAGTAATTTTCCTTGGCACAATTCCATTTTCAGTTTTGAATCTTGCTACCCAAGAATCGGATGCTTTGAAATCTGGATCTGGCATTTCGATAAGATCTCGCGCACGTAATGCCGTTCGTCGAAGATCGATATCATGGACGAGCAGCTTTTTGTTCGAAGCATCTTTAAAATTGTTCAACGTATAGTGAGCTATGTTTGTTAACTTTTCTTTGTACGTGTCACCCTTATTTAAATTATGGGCCCACCGGTCTAACTGCGTCACTGATGTCACTTTTCTAAAGTTCTTTTGAACAGATGATATTTTTCTATTCCCATGTGTCCCGGATCTTCAGTAATCTAGAGCTCTTCTTTTATATTCGTAACTTAATTCCTCAACATCTTGGGTTTGGGTTTGGGTTTGGGTTCACACATTTTCATTACCTTCGGGATCTAGGTATCGTTGTACGTGCCATTCTTCTCCGCTGTTGTCTTCTACTACGGCTGCTTCATGAACTTCATTTAGTGTCAAAAAATCCAAACTAATTTCGAACTCCATTGCCATACGTTGATCCATCGCTTCTATTATCATGTTTTCTAAATCCTTACTGAACTGTTTCTCCCATTCGGTGATTGGAGTTTCAGGCAAATTCAAAGCACTTATCGCAATGGATAGCAGTTGAATAATATTCACCGGATTAATGTACATTTTTATTCGTATTTGCTACTGAAAGTTTATGGCTGACTTCTCCGTCGTAAACTGAAACAGGAATGATCGCTGCGGAATTTATATGACTTGATACCCAATGTATCAGAACACAAGAAACACACAACGACGATACACAACTGTCGTTAGATATGTTATAATCATTGATAAGGCGACCTCAATGATATCGCGCAATATGACGATCTTTGCACCGTACTCCCTCTTGCGATAAGATTGCTGCACATAAATGGTGCTAGCGAATGTTTGTAGGAAGCATTCAATCGAAAGCTGGATCGGTTTATGCCCCCCGGTCGAACCTTCTAATAAAATGATCTCTTTATGGAGGAATGTATCACCTCTATAAAATCCTTGAATGCTTATAATGTGTGTAATTTTCTTGACTTCTACCATCATGTTGTATAAAGGTAGGTATAGAACTAGATCTTCTAAAAGCTGTACGAGAATATTTATATTCATTTGAGAATAGGAGAAGTGGAGATGGTTTTTCAACGTTAGAGGAGAACGTTGAGATTAAATTGTTGGAATTGGTAAATTAGAGAGAGTCTTTACACCAATGGGGAAAAAATTTATTATATCAGTTTTTTTACAATATTCGATAGTGTATAATATTCAACAATCCGATCATGTATGATGAGACAATAAGCCGTTGTATTTTCAGATATATTACCTGAACATTCAAATTCTAGTTTTACATCCACCGTACCACTTTTAATCGATTATACGTTCACGGTATACTCTCTTCAGGGATTATCCATAGGAAAATTTTAATCAATCTGACGTTCAACCATCGATTCAAACTTTTCTCAAGCAATCAAACATCCCGGAAGATAGGCTTTTGGTGGCATACAAAGGCAATATTATGGAAAGAGAATTATTGTTGGAAATGAAAATTCCATCCTTCAATCTCGAATCAATCGAATGTCCTACATTTGAACAACTTGTAAAGGATAATATATTCAACGAAACAATTATATTCTACAATTTTCCACTACATAATAAAACATCATCTAATTGTGAAAAGATTATTCACTGTAGCACAATTGAAATAATCTTTTTTCACCACAGGTTAAAATTGTACATACAAAAACAATTAATACTGTTTCTGTGAATCAGTATAAATAAAGAACACATACACACAAAAAAATGTTAGACATAAAAAGGATAATAAAGTTTATAAAACCATTTTTATAACGTAATATCGAGTATCGCTCTTATTAAATCATACCTACCTTTTTTCAATCCTCGATCGTACACACTTACGTCATCCTCACCGCAGACAGCCCATACCCCCCTCCCCTCAAATGACTCCAACAAACATTCGCTCGCACAATTTATGTTCCCGTAAATGGACATTTTATGTCAAATCAAAGTTGTGTTTCGAACCTCCCTTGGTACCACTACTTGAGGGGAGTGCAATTTTGGTTATGTAAATAATTGTAATCCAGTTACTTTCCGAAGCAGAAAATTATTCCGTAATAGCGAAAGACTTATCTATTTCTGTGACGAAATGAGCGGAAAATTGAAGAGTGATTTTCACCCAATTATTTCTCGAATTATTGCAATAAATAATACGCCATTTGTTGTTATATTCATCATTTTTATCACGAACGTCTAGTAGTCGAAGAACAGAACATTTTGTCCATTTAAACTTTTTTTTATCTCCGCCCGTTCACGAATGAACAAAGTTTTTGAGTTGCCCCCTTAAGGCAGTAGTCTGCTTTACAGGCTTCAAAAAATCGATTTTTCGTTTTTGTCTTAAATCTATTCCAAAACTATCCAAGAATATGTGTTCAAAATTTTAGAGGCCAATTTGACATATTTTCGAAGCTAGATCAGTTTTAGTGGCCGAGCGTCGAGGAGGTGCGAATGCTCGGGTAGACCCGAGCGCGCGCGCTCCATCCCTTCGTGTATTCTATTGTTTGACTGTACTCGTATATACCTGAAAGCATTGAACGGTCCTTTGAAATATTATTTGGAGGTTCTAGAAGGTCTGTGTTGAGTAGTTGTTGGGATAACGGTATACAATATAACGGTAAACTATAGCTCTCGAAATCGGCTTCTACACTGCTATTTGTAGCGTCAGCTTTCAGTTTCATTTTTGATTTTGCCGAGCGCACATCGAAATGTCAAGCTACCCGAAAGGTGATCGATGTAAAAGATAGCGTGCTGCGGAACCGCGAAAGCGAAAATTTCACGGCAATCGTTTTACCAGTGTATCATCGGACGACGGAGACTTACACACGAGTCGCAGTGAGCAAAAGTTGAAGGCAGCAAGCAGCGATGATATCATTATTCATTCATCGCACTGCTACCGCATTATTGAATTTATATCGGTGTTTCTCGCTCTTTCGGAAATCGCAATTTGCAGATCATGCAAACAAAAATTAACGTTTGCAGAAAGCGGTCATCGAGGCCTAGGATTTAAAATTGTTGTTCAGTGTAGGTGTGGTCGACGCGAAATCCAGTCAGGACCATTTATAAATACCGGCTACGAAATCAACAGACGGATTGTTTTTGTTATGAGGCTTCTTGGTATCGGACGAGAAGGGATAAACGTATTCTGCGGCCTTATGGATATTTCTGCAGGTTTTACAAAATCTACTTATCAACAAATCGTTCAGCATTTGTACGCAGCGTCGAAGACACCGTTCGAGAGTACCTGCGAAAAAGCCGTCACGGAAGAGAAAGAAAAAAACGTTGAACATGGAAGACCTGCGAATCATTTGAAGGTTTCGGGCGGTTATACTTCTTTGCGCGGTTATACTTCTTTGTACGGTGTAACAACGCTCATCGGATACTACAGTGGCAAAGTAATCGATCTCATTGTAAAAAGTGGTTATTGTCATTCGTGTACCATACATAAAAATAGTTTGGATGAAGATGCATTTGAGGAGTGGTATGAGGATGATAAAGACTCATGCTCCTCAAATCATACAGGTTCGTCTGGGAAGATGGAGGTAGATTCCATAACAGAGATGTTTTCGAGATCCGTCGAGAAATTCGGAATTATGTACAGTAATTATATCGGCGATGGCGACTCCAAAACTTTTACTGGAATCTTAAATAGCAATCCTTACGGGGACGAGTGCACAGTGACGAAAAATGAGTGTGTTGGACACGTGCAAAAGCGTATGGGTACTCGTTTACGGAATAAAAGAAAAACTGAGAAACTTGGAGGAAAGAACGGGCTAACGGAGAGTCTCATCAAGAAATTGACGATTTACTACGGCCTGGCAATTCGTCGAAACGTGAACTCAGTTGAAGGTATGAAGAGAGCTATAATGGCAACATTAGACCATTATTGTTCCACCGATAAAAACCGTCGGCATAAAAATTGTCCAGAAGGCCCGGAGAGTTGGTGCGAATGGCGCAAGGCTAAAGCGGTGAATAATCTGGCATCTTTCAAACACCCGGCAAGATTAATTAATGATAATGTAGAGAAGCACATTCGTCCAATTTACGAAGATCTTTCAAATGACGATTTATTGACGCGGTGCTTAGGCGGACACACTCAAAATTCGAACGAATCGTTCAATTCGATTGTGTGGCGCCTAAATCCGAATCACGTAAATTCCGGCTATAAAATCGTCGAAATAGCAGCAAATATGGCTACAGGCATTTTCAACGAAGGTTATTCAGCTGTGCTTTCTACCATGCAGCTCCTCGATATTGTCATCGGGCAGCAATGCAAAAATTTTGCTGACACCGTCGATGCTGAGCGCATAACGCGGGAGAACCGGCGCGCATCACTTTACAGCAAGGAGGCTCGTACAGCTCGAAGATCGGAAAGCCTCCGCCAAAACGAGTTTTTTGAAGAAGAGGAAGGATTATTGTATGGCCCGGGGATAGCCGATTAACATCTAATTAGTGTAAGTATCCAAAAACTTACATTTTTTTGGACCGAAAACTTTACAGCCCGTTTTCTCGAGTTTTCATTTTCACAAGTTTTGGAAAACGGTGCCGGCGATAGTAAAAACAATATATGTCCGATCGAAAAAAACCAAAGTGATCTAGCTTCAGTATTGAATTATCTTCTATTTGAACTAAAAAAGTTGGACAAAAGTACTATTTAAATTACTTGTTTTGCAACTTAAAGTGAATTTTTTTTTTTTTCAAAAAGTGAATTTTTTTTTCAAACTTCGAAAAAATTTGGAATTTCGTCATTTCTTCGGTATTTTTTTAGTTCATATAGAAAAGGAACTTATAAAAACTAAAAAAAAAATTTGGTTCCACTGTTTCAGATACATCGCACGACCTCCATCACCGGCACCGATTTACGAGTGCACACTCCAGGCGCCCCAGAAAAATCAACTGAGTTCACGTTTCGACGAATTGCCAGACCGTAGTAAATCGTCAATTTCTTGATGAGACTCTCCGTTAGCCCGTTCTTTCCTCCAAGTTTCTCAGTTTTTCTTTTATTCCGTAAACGAGTACCCATACGCTTTTGCACGTGTCCAACACACTCATTTTTCGTCACTGTGCACTCGTCCCCGTAAGGATTGCTATTTAAGATTCCAGTAAAAGTTTTGGAGTCGCCATCGCCGATATAATTACTGTACATAATTCCGAATTTCTCGACGGATCTCGAAAACATCTCTGTTATGGAATCTAACTCCATCTTCCCAGACGAACCTGTATGATTTGAGGAGCATGAGTCTTTATCATCCTCATACCACTCCTCAAATGCATCTTCATCCAAACTATTTTTATGTATGGTACACGAATGACAATAACCACTTTTTACAATGAGATCGATTACTTTGCCACTGTAGTATCCGATGAGCGTTGTTACACCGTACAAAGAAGTATAACCGCGCTTTTTCCACGATCCATCGCCCGAAACCTTCAAATGATTCGCAGGTCTTCCATGTTCAACGTTTTTTTTCTTTCTCTTCCGTGACGGCTTTTTCGCAGGTACTCTCGAACAGTGTCTTCGACGCTGCGTACAAATGCTGAACGATTTATTGATAAGTAGATTTTGTAAAACCTGCAGAAATATCCATAAGGCCGCAGAATACGTTTATCCCTTCTCGTCCGATACCAAGAAGCCTCATAACAAAAACAATCCGTCTGTTGATTTCGTAGCCGGTATTTATAAATGGTCCTGACTGGATTTCGCGTCGACCACACCTACACTGAACAACAATTTTAAATCCTAGGCCTCGATGACCGCTTTCTGCAAACGTTAATTTTTGTTTGCAAGATCTGCAAATTGCGATTTCCGAAAGAGCGAGAAACACCGATATAAATTCAATAATGCGGTAGCAGTGCGATGAATGAATAATGATATCATCGCTGCTTGCTGCCTTCAACTTTTGCTCACTGCGACTCGTGTGTAAGTCTCCGTCGTCCGATGATACACTGGTAAAACGATTGCCGTGAAATTTTCGCTTTCGCGGTTCCGCAGCACGCTGTCTTTTACATCGATCACCTTTCGGGTAGCTTGACATTTCGATGTGCGCTCGGCAAAATCAAAAATGAAACTGAAAGCTGACGCTACAAATAGCAGTGTAGAAGCCGATTTCGAGAGCTATAGTTTACCGTTATATTGTATACCGTTATCCCAACAACTACTCAACACAGACCTTCTAGAACCTCCAAATAATATTTCAAAGGACCGTTCAATGCTTTCAGGTATATACGAGTACAGTCAAACAATAGAATACACGAAGGGGTGGAGCGCGCGCGCTCGGGTCTACCCGAGCATTCGCACCTCCTCGACGCTCGGCCACTAAAACTGATCTAGCTTCGAAAATATGTCAAATTGGCCTCTAAAATTTTGAACACATATTCTTGGATAGTTTTGGAATAGATTTAAGACAAAAACGAAAAATCGATTTTTGAAGCCTGTAAAGCAGACTACTGCCTTAAGGGCGATGTTCCGCCAAAACAGGGAAATTTGTATCGATTATTTTGACTTATTGAACCTGAAGTGAAACCCATTTTATTTCTACACATTTTCATCCATACCGCACGGTAAGAACTTTGAACGTACGGGAGGGGGATGATTAGGGTGGCGGGTGAGTGGCATTTACAAATATGTACTCGAATATTAAAAGGAACTTATATTAAGTTGAATTTAACCCGGAATTGCAAAATGCCAGCTGATTATACGATGCAATTGAGTAAAAAATCGACGGGTAGTTTCAACCCCTTAATTATGTGATATCGGAAAAATAAAAAATCTGTCAACTTTATTTTGTCACCCTTTACCCGTATGCAAATTTGCATCCCAATCGGTTAAAAACTCTCTGAGATACGTATGAAAAAATTGCAAATTTGCAATAAACAATATGAAATTTGTTATTATCTGCACTATTCTCATATCCAGTGTATAGTATGCAAAAAAATAAATGTTATTGCAATTTATAATTTTTTCGTATCTCGTATTGTTCAAACGTTATCGACGAAGAACGAAAAATACCCCTATTTCCGAGGGTGCGTTTCACCCCTTCAAAATGAATCTTACCACGTATAACAAAATACGTGTCGCCTATTTTTGTCCGTTCTATGAACATGCCAAATTTCATAAAAATCGGCGAGACACACCTGAGACAGTTTCCTTTGAAAAGCACGCTTTCCTGGACTGCTTGTCCATGAGTATGGCCGCCAAGGCATTTCATCGTCCTCATCAATGATTGTTCAATCGTCATATCGAACCACGTACCACACCAAAAATTGTCAGAACGTCTAACTGTAAAGTGTCCTTTAGTTGTAAAAAGTTCATACTCTTCAATTGCCATTCTTTCCTATTAAATCGAACATATCATATAAATATAAATAGCAAGATTTAGCATATAAGAAGTGGCCACTGGCATGAAAATAAGACATCATTTTCTGGATAGTGTCAAGATGTAAATTCCAGTTGCCCATTCTTTCTGTTTCGATGAAGTGTTTAGCAAGTGTAAGTATTCGAAAATACTGTATGCATAAATTCCCTGTAGCGCCACGTTGTTCAAATTAACCAATTGAGTCTCAAATTTCTCAGCAAGATCTTGGTAGCGTTCTGCCTAGTCCGCTTCGAGTACCACAGACCTATCAAAATCGTCTAAAAGTCTTTCTAATCCTGCACTGAGATTGGGTGTGAATTCTATCGATTGTAGTACGATTTCAGCAATTGAAAGATGAGTTAACTTGTGCTCTTACCGCACGCAAGTACCCATGCTCTGCCATAATTTGTTCAATCGAATTTCTTGCGTAAATGGTGTTAAAGAGGTTTTTCAATCCGCTTCCATTTATTATATATCCAATCGAGCCCATGAACGACATTAACAAATGAAATCCACCAAGTCTTACGACAGTATTACTTAATTTGGAATCCTCTTCATACGATGAAACGATTTCTTGTGCTTTGAAACACAGGGGCTGGTTAAGTGTAACGAAACGAGTATGCTGGTGTAATGATTCACATTTTTCAAAAGCAGATAAGAGAGCTGTTAAAATTGTATCGTAATCACTCGGCGGAGCATTAACCAGTTAAGTGTGTTTGACGATCCGTCATGAAGATGTGGCAGAATTTTGTTCTTATTATAATTTTGAGTCATCGTGACACAAAATTCTGCCACATCTCCATGACGAATATAGTCGTCAAACACACTTAACTGGTTAATGAAGGGCAAGAAACGTACAAATGATTTTAGAAGGGGAGTTCCGCTGTCGCTTGTTCCATGAATCCACTCTATCCAGGTATGTTAGGCATGTCGACCCATTTTCCAAAATCCGAAACGGACAGCACAACTACATCCGAAACAGCACGAATACCACCGAGGTTTTGAATCTTTAATGTTTTCAGGCCCACATCGTTTTCCTTCACAAATGTTTTCAATGCAACGGTTCCAAAATTACCTACGACTTTTGCAGACAGCATGTGCTGTAATCTTTCAATATTTTGATGAGTAGCGATAGCATTTCTACGTATTACACGATGGAAATACCCTCCATGGCATGGAAAGCGTCATGACCATGCCTGCGTGTTCAAATGAGGGTTGTCAAAAACAAATTGTGAAAACGCGCTATCATCGATATTAAACGGGGAACGCATTATAGTTGAAACTTCGAACACCATTGCTTCGGTGTATGAAGAGCAAAATCTGGGAGATGATAATGTATCAATTAATCACCGAGAACTATACTTTTGAAACAAAAATGCTGCTAATCCGACCCATAATAATAATATGAAAGATTTGGGCCTTGCCGTAGCAATTATCGAATGAGTGAAAGTAATGTTTTTTTTCTACCATTTCTCAAGAGACGCTCATATATTCTTCAAAATCACATCATCCAGAAAAATGCGTAAAGATTCAGGTATATCTAACTTAGAATCTTGAAAACAATTATCTGATGGAGGATAATGTTTTGTTTCATAGATTCTACAACGAATGTCGTCTTGTAATCATTGCTACTGCTGTCTTTACAATACGCCAACATTCTTCGGTCTTGTCATCACTTTTTTGATTATACCAGGCTTCCGCCAATAATTTAAACTCTGTATTTCTAAAACAAATCACAAGAGCCTTATTAGCAGTGACAGCAATTAAAATATCATCGCCATATTTTTTGAGAAGTTGTGCTTTAACTGTTTTTATGCGGGGACGGTAATCACCTTGAATTTTGGGCGTTCAGAGAAAACTGACGCTCATCGAAATTCTATTCAAGATAAGAATAAATGTACTGTACCGTAGTATCAATCTCGCCTGCATACGGATCCCTTTTTTAATTTCTTCGGTCGGTGGCCGGCTTGGTATTATACAATTCTTTATGCAGGAATTTAATCTCATGAAGTCGACCTCGTAGGAGTTGTAGTTTCGCACCAATTTACCAGCACCCCCTTCATCTCCTAAAAAATAACTCTATTCCCGATTTTTAGGCAAACCCGGATTTAGGACAGGTGGCCCCTACAGAATGACCTGTCAAAAAATTATCCTTCTAATTTTGTTTGATTACAGGGTTCTTCGACAACAGCAGGACTAGACTATTACTAACTCGACACTTATTAGAATAGGATACGGAAAATCTTAAGCAGAAATGGCAAGTGACACAGAAAAAAATAATTAAAAAATATCGGCTGTCATACTTGTTCCTTGTTTTTATTTCACTTAAAATGCACTAAGTTTTCAGTAATCTTTATGAAGACATAGGAGCTTCACCTTTTGCATGCCAAAAGTGCAATAGTAATGTACAGGGTGCGCCAGAGAAACTTACTTATTTGAAAAAATTGTCGCGCGGTGAGTTGGGCGGATACAGGGGCGAGAGGGGGCGCATCTTAAGGGGGAAGTTCCCAAGTTTGTTTCTCCCTTCAGTCAGTTGCCATCATGCTCTGCTCTAGAGAGCAGCGGGCCTTCGCCGTCGAGAGCTTCTTTTCTAACGGTCGGTCACTTGTTGCTACGCAACGTGCCTTCCGCGCTCGCTTTGAAATTCCTCCTCACAGACTCGTTCCTGGCCGTAATTCGATTCTGTCGTGGGTTAACTCATTTCGGGAGTGTGGAAGTGTCGCTAAACCCAGAAATGGACTTCAACGGACCATCAGAACTCCGGAAAATATCGAAAGAGTGAGGCAGTCAGTTATGCGTTCTCCCCGGCGTTCGGCTCGCAAACACGCAGCTGCTATGGAAATTTCTGACACCACTGTTCGACGAATTCTCCATGAAAACCTCCAATTTCATCCCTATAAATTAGCTGTTGTGCAAGAATTAACTGAACGCGATTTTGTTGCCCGTCAAAATGCATGTGAAATGCTGATTGACAACCTGCCTGAAGACGCGATCGTTTTTTTCAGTGACGAGGCTCACTTCCACATTTCCGGCTGTGTCAACAAACAAAACATGCGTTATTGGTGTGGTGTAAATCCACGCGAGCTTCACCAGAAGCCACTTAATTGTGAGCGAGTTACTGTCTGGTGTGCGATGTCGGTAATGGGAATAATTGGTCCTTATTTTTTTGAAGAAAACGAACGCGCAGTTACCGCGAATGGAGCTCGTTACAGGAACATGATCGAGGAATTTTTTCTTCCAAGACTCGAAGAAATGAACGTTAGGAACGTGTGGTTTCAGCAAGATGAAGCCACAGCACACACAGCACGAGACTCAATGAATTTGTTGCGACAACATTTCCCCGACCGCCTCATCTCTCTCAGAGGCGATCTCCAATGGCCGGCACGCTCTCCAGATGTGACTCCATGCGATTTCTTTTTATGGGGTTATTTGAAATCCCTGGTTTATGTCGATCGACCACGGACCATAGCACACCTCAAGAACAACATTCGCGACGCCATTGCCAACATACCGATTGATATGCTGCAAAGAGTCGATACGAATTTCAAAAATCGACTTCATCAGTGTATGCGCAATGGGGGTCGCCATTTATCTGATGTCATTTTCAAGACGGCATGAAAAAAAAAAATTGGGATATTGTATTCTCAAATAAAAAAAATTTTTAAACAATAACTGAAGTACTTTTGTTTTTATTGACCTTTCAAATAAGTAAGTTTCTCTGGCGCACCCTGTAGTTGGCTGATTATTCTGAGCGGCTGACCACTGGAGAACATGTTCTTTTTATAACAAATATTATTTTACAAGGTTTCGTATAATCTTTTTCGTTTGTAATAAAATTTTCACCAAAGTTTAATAAATAATTTTTCATTTGCTACTATTTATGTTTAGCCATATATTTTTTGGTTCATACGGCAGTATTTGAAGCCACACAAGGAGTTAGGGGGAGTCGGACAAAATTAAGTTCTGTTTGTGTTTTTACTTTCGTTAAATGCAATATTGTAGAAATATTCTCAAAGACTTTCAAGTTGATACGGCAAACATGTTTGGAGATGCGAAATATCTTCTGCCCAATTATCTAATTACATAGCAGGTGAATATAAAACTTTAACCTATGCAAACCTTAAGATACAATTGTTTGGTTTTTCTTTTAAAATGCACTTTACATTGGCGACGTCATTAGTAAAACCTTTAAAGGCTTATCGCTCTAAAAGAGTGCATCTATCATATGGAAAAGGTATTCTTATTTGACTTGCAAATATAAAGAGGCTCTAGAGCAATCTAGTAATCAGGAGAAATTAAAATGTAATAAAAACTGTGACAAATGGAATACACACGACGCTACAACGTCTTGACGAACAAACGCCATCGAGCAATGCCCAAGAAGTGCTGACTTCCCGGGTACGTGGCAAGTAACGAAGGCCGTAAAGAAACTGAACGAGTACAAGCATAAATCGGCGATGTCAATAGAAGGTTTCTCAGTTATCAAACCTGTTTACAAACACTTCAACCTAGATAAATTGGTGAATTGTTGCTTTGGTGAATTCACGCCAAACAACAATGTTAGCTTCAATGCCATCATATGATCGATCGCACTGAAAACTCACTCATTACGATAGGCCTAATTGCTATAATTTTTGTGGCGAGGCTAATGACAAACGCTTCAAGTTGTTCGATCGCTCATTCATCGATGTCGTGAGTAAGATTATTCCCAGCTTAAAAACTGAGAGAAAGGATCAAATGGTTAAAGATCTTACGGCTGAAGAGCAACTGCACGAGGCTCGGATCGCATATTAAAAATCAATTTACGTCGTGAAATGATCATATTTTTCTCAGACCTACATTTTCAAAGGATTATTTTGAAAATCGATCAATCAATAAGAAATTTATAAGTATTTTCGACACATAAAAAACTACTGCCAGATCGAAGGATTTTATGTTAAAACCATACTTTTCTTTTAAAAGTATCACGAAAGATAGCTTTTTTAACTCTCTGACTACTCCGAATCCATTAACAAAAATTACGCGTAATTATGGCAATTATACAACCAGACGCCTGTTTTATTTTTCAGTGTAGATATCGCTGAGATGATGTTTGAACCATAGATGTTTCAATTTGGCCCACTCTCTAGATCCATTCGTTTAAAAAAAAGGTCGCCTGACTCTATTTTACTGTACGCGATTTCGCCTTTCTACAAAACCACATCACCGTCCTACTCGACTTTCAGCTGACTACAAGGTGATTTTTTTCGCTTTTCAGAAATGTCCATGGTTTCAGAGAAAATAAAGCAATGTCCGATACTGCTATATATCTTGCAGTTCTCACGGATACACAGTTATAATTCGTGAATAATTTCGTTATGAAATTTATTTTTTTCAGTTTATATCTGTAACAAATTAAAAGTCTTTACACTATTTCATTTACTTTCTGTTGAATGATTTTTCATTCGTTGTAAATAATGTCCCGTTTTGACTTTCGTCAACTTCAACCTAATCATCGTCCATCAGAGTGAAATCGTACGCCTTCCACATAGCTGCAAACTCTAAAACTTTTTTTCTCTGCTGATCGAAATTCTCTCGTCGTGGTTTACGCCACAAACTGTGATCTACATCCAGTATACCGCCAATTATCTCTTGAGCGAAATTTGGTGGAAACAGTTTCTCGTCCTCTATCACGTGAGCGAAACCTCCATGATTGCCGAAGTTTACTGCAAAGTACGGCAGACCTTTAGGTATGGCTTGTCGGACGTCTCTGTTGCTCAGATCCACGATTTTCTTATTGATAGACCATTCTGTCTCACACTCCAAAAGAGCTTTCTGAAATAAAGTTTAAAAGTTTCTAAAGTTGCAAAACAGTTAGTTAACGTGTTAGCAGTAATTCGTGCCACACTCCGCTTCTTCCAATCAATTCGATAAACAACGATCCAAATAGTAAAATTTGAAATATTCAATTTCCTGAAAAAGCGATGTAACCAATCGCGGAAACGAGTCTCTGCTGATACTTGCCTTGAAATAAATCGGTGCCATGCTACCAACTTCGTCGGGCAATGGTATACATTCCAGCTGCATGTGAGGAAATTTGTGATAACCGACCGACATTTCGAAAAACACGGGAAATTCTTTTCTGTCCATAAACATGTTCGTCAATGCTTTCTTGAAGTTCTGAAAGAAATATAATTTAATAATACATTGTAGTTGAGATTAGAACATTCGCTGATTTATAATCATTTCGGAGTGCTTGTATTATTGTTCAGTTTGATTTTTTTTTCAGAGCGCAATGTAACTGATAATTTTCAATTTGTTCAGTACAGTAGCGATGATAGTATAACTCGCGATTGTATTGATTCCAATATATTGATTATCATCTTTAGATACCTAAGAAAGAGTGAAGTACAAAAAATATCAAAACAAACAATTCAGTTTTGTGTTTAAGATATGACAGTAATTATCCGTTATGTGTCTTACAAGTCATTTGTTATAAAGAATGAACTTAAAAAAAATTCCGATCCGCGATGTGTCTGAATATATCATAACTTTTATAGATTGATGCCAAGTGCGTTAAATATCAAGAATCCACAAATAAAAATTGGTAAACTTTTACTTCATGTTATGCGAATAAAAAATTTATAGTGAGGTACATCCCACAAACAACAAATGATCTGCAGATAATCGATGATCAGGAAATTGTGTAATACAAATTCTATCGATACAAGATACACCACCGTGTAAGTCATAGAAAATTATCAGTTTTATGACTATTCCGTAATTTTTTTTGGAACCCTTGTTAAAAAGCAGATTGAAGTAATAATCGATATTATAGCCAAAAGTCAATGAAGAAAGTTCAACATATTTTTTGATATCATATTTTCTTATCATTTACGATTTTCCAGATATATGAAGAAAAAAAAACAATTATAATATAGAAGTGGATATTGCGAATTACAATACGAAACATATTAGATCTTATGGAACGAAACTGGCTGTCTTCACTGAAAGTGCCCTCGACATAGATCGGGACATAGAACGGGTAATCATCATTGTTCGAAAATAACGCGTGGAGTTTCTAAATAAAGCGTACCGACGAAAAAAGACTAGAGTACTTCGCTATCTACTTTAGTTCCCGTACACTGTAACGGAAAATAGCTAAAGAAATAGCTAATTCTTTTTCGTTGTTACCTGCAACTCTTCCCAAACGTCTTCATCCATTTGCGTCTGACTCAATACGTGATGAATCGGCGCCAGTATACAATGTCCGACAGTCAGAGACACATGCGGTGGTAGACTGACGTACGTTTTCGCTCCCATTGCGACGATAAGATGCTTTAACATTGTCTTAGAGTCGAAACACAATCGACAATTGTCCAGACTCTTCTCGAGTTTTTTATGATCCTTTATCGCTCGCGTACGATCTCTAGCATCCTGTTTTGCATCGGAATCTTGTCGCGTTATGCGCTGTTCGAACAGCTCATCCATATCCATAGACTGTTCGAGAAATTTCCAAATTCTTTAAAATTTATTACACAACAAAAAATGTTAGGATAATCTGATCGAAATAAAAATTGCTTACCTTGGAAGCCATTTTGACAAAAGTCGCATCATTCTCTGCCGAAGTTTGACCTTTTTCACGTTGAAACTGAAATGTTTACGTTGATATGTAGTGATCGAAATAAATCAAGAACATTACAAATAGCTACGTTATACTTTGTTAACAATGATGACAAAATGCAAAATCTGGGACTCTTTTAGTTACCATCTCTTGTAAAGTGAATTTATCATCGTCGGCGAAATAACGAACTCGCTGGCCGGACTCGTGCGTATCCACCATTTTGCCTTTCCTCCGACCTCTAGAGGGCTCTTCGTAGAGACTTCTTGGTTCCAAAGGCCTTGCCATGCCCTTGGCATTCGTGCTCGTTAAAATAATACTCTCCTCCTCCACGGACTTGCTTGTGCGGGGAATAGCCAGATGATCCTTACGCGCTTCTCTCGCCAGTTCCAACTTTGCTTTGAGTTTTGTCGCCAATTCCTAGATAATACGACAAATGAACATTTCACTGATAATGAATAGTTAACTCGGTTGTTCAGGCCGAACGAAACAGACACTATTGCAAATAATTAAACCATCAAAGATACAAAAAATAGTGTTCATTTGAACAGTAAGATTTGATTTTTTTTTTTAAATAATGTTTTTTCCAAAAAATCTCACCGTATCGCCTAATATTTCTGCTTTTACGATCTTCGCTCCTAAGGAATTCATCTCCGCCTCGGTTATTAATATTTCAGTTTCCATTTTTTTATCGTGGGCATCTTCCTTTCCGGTCTCCTCGTGCTCCGAATCGCTTCGATCACTCGCCGATTTTTCCATTCGCTCTCGAACAGATGGCGATCTCCGGGAATTCCTCTCTTGTTCGACAATTTTCTCCTTTATTTCCGGTTTTTGCCATCTCTTTCCACTCGAAGAAGATTTAGCAGAGGGCGTAATCGATGAGTGATTAGCCTCATTGGGCTTCATGAAAACCATTTTCTTTTGTCTGTCAGAAAACCTGTTTTCAAAGTTCGGAATTTGTTTTCTCGTTCGTTCGCGGCTTCGCGATCTTTGTCTATGATCTTCTTGTTGCTCTAATCGGTCACCACAATGCGGACTATTCGCTCGATGCTTCCCGCGACTTTTGTGGTTGTCCCGTCTATGACCTCTGTGCTCATCGCCACTGTAGTCTCTTCCGAAATGCGATGATTTATCACCGCCCATTCTCCAATTTCGTCTGGACCCATATTGCACTCTCGAACTATTCTCAGCTTCCTTGATCATTGAGTGAATAGCATCCAGGGACTACAATTTGATAATGTCATAAGTCGACACTTATTTCAGAACGTATTGGAAAAAAATGTTATTATTATGCGAGCTTTATCAACATTTGACAATTAATTGATGATCGAATAATTATCGACTTTTCACGCAGATGATTAATTTCGCAACTGTGGTGTGGATTTCGAGATTGTTCAAAATACCTGTTCCTTCATTGCAATTAAACAAATAGGAAAAGCAAGTATTTTTTGGAATGTAAATATTTTCTTGAACAAAAAAAAGGCAACGAGACCAAGAAAACCAAGAAAAGAAAAGATTTAAAAATGCCTTTAGTAAGTAACCGTTCGATTTCTATTCGATTAAAGTAAAATTCAAAGTTTATTGTGAAATGTTATCGCTGATGTATGCAAAAATATCTCATATTTCAAAGAATATTTGCTTCATTTTCAAACTTTTGATTTTAAGAATGTTTAGGAGAATACATATGATATTGATTAGATCAAAGAATTAGAGAAGTTACTGATATAAATTGAAACGTGAACTACATTTATAATGTTTTTATGTTAATATATATGCAATACAGCTGCAGTAGTAGTAACCCATAGCACGGTTTCTTTGCCAAAGATTGGAAACTTCTAGCATAGGCCTCATACTTGAGTTAACAAAATGTTTCATAGACTGGAAAAGATACAGCACAATGCGGTTTCTAAATTGTCCGATGTAGTTGAAATAACCATGCAGATATGTATTTCCGTCATATGTTGCAAAAATTTCATATTGCCTAAGGTAAATTTTAACCTCATCTGTGGCATTGTGTAGAAGAATTTATGAATCACATTTCAAAAGTCGTTTAAGCCTGTTGGTACTCACTATAATTCATTATAAGTGATTATACTAACACCCCATCTCTCAGCAGCAATTTCATCAATGCTCTTTCCTTCCTCTTTGGCTTGTTCTTGTGCTCGGTAAAGACTCTTCTTCAGCCAGGCAGCATCCATTAACGGTGATCGGTTATGTTGGCCCTCATCTTGTTCGGGCAGTCCCGTTCCTCCGTCTTTCCAGTAAGGATTTAATTCCCTCGTACTCTGACCCAGCTTGTCCAATATACACGTATCTTTAGCCTTTTTACTGTTGTCATTTGTCTTTTGCTTCTCATCCCGTGAGGAGCACTGAAAGGAACCGGGAAGACTCATCCATTCGTCACGTTCCAGTGGTTTCTCAGGCACAGACTTTTCCGTTTTTGAAAATTTTAATTTTGTCATTATCTCAGCATCTTTTTCAACCCATTCTTTAGTCTCCTCACTGGAGGGTTCCTGCAGAATGGAAAACAAGTTATAATATACTTGAGAAATAAAGATGTAACATAAACCTATTCAAATAAGTGTAACATATTTCCAATCTGACTTTTTGTTCTTAACAGAATGAAACCTTTCTCTTTTTTTGCCGGGCTAATAGATATTACCACTACTCTACCATTCCAAAAATTCATATGTATTTTACAACATACACTTTCCGAGTCGGTGTCTTTGTATTTTCTTTTCTTTTTCTTTAATCTGCTGCTTTTCTTTTCTTTCTTTTTCTTCTTCTTTGCTGGTTTGCTTGATGCAAGTTTTGCCTCTATTGAAGGCAACATCCATTGATCCTCACCTCGTTCCTTAGCTCTTTGTGTTTGTGCTTGCTTTCTATGATAGGCAGCTTCAACCTAAAAATCTTATTTTTAATATGGTGTGAATTTCCAATAAATCTCGAAGGGGTATAAGCATATGTTTTGGACAGTGATTTTCTAAGGTGCAGCCCGTCTCCTGTGTGATCAGTTTCTCATAGAATACAGAATTTCCTTCTACATTGCATTGTAATTTGTATTTGTGGATGCAACACATCGTTTGTTACTGACTGAGTCTACGCTACAATGAACTCGTTCATTTCACTTCTGGATGCAAAATGGAAACAAGGGAATAAACCTTACAATTCTGCAATTCATCGATTTCATTTCTTGTTCCAAGTATTATCTGTTAAAACGACATTTGAAGAAAGATTGTCTAATATTTCGTAAATGCTGATGCAATGAAAGTGATTGGAAAGAAATTTAGTTTGGCCATAACCACAGTGTTTCTTTACTTTATTTTTGTAATGATTTTTATGGAATTTTATGAAATAAGTAGAGTACACAGGTAGTAAAAAAGAATCCAGGTGGTAAATCGAAAGAATTCCTTGTATGCTGTAAAGGCGATACAACTTTAACCAAATCACCAACAGTGCAAAGCAGATAGCTTTATTTGCTTGCCCTAAATTTCTGTATCAAAATTATGTTTGTGGGCAAAAAATAACATGAATACATTGTGAAATAATCGAGCCTATTATCTTATTCCCATGGCTAGACCAAAATAGTCTGTGACAAAATTCGATTACATTTCTAATAATCGATTAATTCTTCGTGTGAAGAAATTTATCGATATAGCATAAAATTGAGCATAAATAATGTCAGTAAACAGTCATACTAAGATTCATAGCAAACTTACATCTGTCAAAACTTTCTCTCGGGCTTCCCTCAATGCTTGTCTCTCCGCATCCTTGACACGGGAGCTTTCGAACTGGATCAGTGACATCGTTCTGAAACGATCCGCACACACAAATCAACGACAGTTCAAAAAATAATATTTAAATATCCCATTTTTATCGGGCCTTTGCGCTCGCTGGCTGGCAGCGAAAATCATGTGAAAAAAGTGTGGTTAGAAATGTCAGACGTAATCTGCACGTTCCAATTCCCCCTTTTTTTAGACATGCAAACAAGATTTTTCGTCGGAGGACTCAAAATTGTCCTTTTTTTTCTATTTTTTTTTAAGAAACGAGTGGCAATTATTGGCAAAGTACAGGAACAAGTACGTACATTTTCTGAAAAAGCCTAACATTTGCAAATCGACTGCTGCGACGCCAAGTAGCAGTTTCTGGCGGAACAAACTTTGCTTCAATCGCAACATAGGCATAGGGGGCATAGGCATATTCCTTTTGTAGTCATCTGAGTTTGTTGCTAGCAGTGCTAGCACTAGCAGGACTAGCAGAAGTAAATTTTGTTCTATGTGCCGAATGATGAAAGTGTTCATAATTGAAAAATAATAATGAATAGTTCATGTTAAAATTGAGTATTGTAATCCATTTCTTGGATACTACAATTTCATGTACATACTATTTTCTCCGTCAATTAATTAATGCTTATTTTAATTAATTTGTTTGTGCAGTAAAAATTACATACGCTCGGTCAAACTTTTCACAAATATATCCCCATACATTTGTCCGCGGTTGTAGTTGCGGGTAGAAACTAGTATAATAATAAATTGAGACGTAGTACTTTTCGATTCGATCTCATCGACGTTTGTAACTGATAATAATTACTAACTTCTCGTATGAAAGATTGTAGCCACGTGTATCCGGTGCACCATAACCTCAAAGGCTCACAACATGTCAATAAAAAATAATATCTCTTCGACGAGGACGACCCGTCCACTCGTTCATCAATTCGATCATTATGGATTTTCGTATTAATATTTTCATAATATATCCGGCACCGAACAATCTAGCGTTGTAAAGATCCTCTTTCTGTGTTATCGGTGCATTTCATACAATTTGTACTTTGTTTTGTTATATGAAAGTACAATATTCGTCGAGATGGTAGATAAAAAGAATAGCTTGAAGAATAAAAAATGGGTGGATCTGGATGTTACTCTTAGTCCACCGATCTTGGAAACTTTGAAGGAACTGAAATTTTTGACAGCTACACCGGTCCAGGTATTGTATTGTCCTAGGTTGCTTGTTCCTTAGAACTGTTATATTGTTGAATCATTTGATACAGTCTGCAGCATATTTATTTAGATTGGGTGGTCAAAAATTGTTTTCAAGTTTTTTGGAATTCATTGTCGGTACCGAAGTCATTTATAATAATAAACTTTAACAACTTTTTCTGGTCGTGAATCGTCGTAACACTACATATAATTGTCAATATACTAGCAACTATAAATAAAGTTGTAAAACAAATCGTAAGCTATATTTGTAATGTATTAAAATCTACTAAAATGTTGCAACCGACAATTTAGGGATATCTGAAAAGTGAAAGAACGAAAATAATTTTGATTGCAGGCGGTGGGTATTCCACTGTTATTGAGTGGTCAAGATGTTGCTGCTGAAGCAGTTACAGGGAGTGGGAAAACTCTGGCATTCCTCATTCCAATGTTGGAATTGTTGCTGGTATTAAATTTGTGACACTCGTTACTACTACTTTTTCGTTTTTCATATGTTTAATATTGTAATGTGTCATTATATATAGAAACGGAAAGAAAAATGGAAATCTACAGAGATTGGTGGTATTGTGATTTCACCTACCAGAGAACTTGCGACTCAAATAAGTGCGGTTCTGTCCAACTTTTTGAAGAGGATCCCTGCCCTAAAACAGATTCTTCTTGTCGGTGGTACAACCATCAAAGAGGATATTTTGAGACTCCAGCAAGGGGTTAATATTATAATCGCTACACCTGGAAGACTAGAAGATTTGTTATCCAATTGTAAAAACATAAATTTGGCAGCCAGCGTCAAGTCATTGGTAAATACATTTTTAATCTTTTAAGACTAATAAGATTGTAGTAAAAATCACTATATTTACATTTTGTTGAATATATAGTAATCACTCTATAACCCTGCAAAATATTTGATAGAGAACCTATTATGATTGGTAAAAGATTTATACTGTAAAAGAATTATAACACATTGATTTGTGTGAATAAATTTATATGTTTAAAGGAGTTGCTTGTCCTGGATGAAGCTGACAGACTTTTAGACCTTGGATTCTATGCGACTTTGAACACAATTCTGAGTTTTCTTCCACGACTCAGAAGAACTGGACTTTTTTCCGCAACACAGACCAAAGAGTTGCAACAATTGATAAGAGCTGGCTTGAGAAACCCAGCCCTTGTATCCGTAAAAGAAAAATCGAGTTTCTCAACCCCGCTAACGTTAAGCAATAATTACATTATTGTCGATCCTGAGCACAAGCTAGCCACGATGATCGACTTTGTCAGGCTCAAAGGTGACAAATTGAAATACATGGTATTTTTCTCAACTTGCGCCTGTGTTGATTACTTCAGTCACGTTATAGATGTGTAAGTACTTTGTGCTAATCTAATAATCAATAAGTTACCATTTACTATTTTCGGTTTATTTGATACAGTGACAAAACGATTGAAATTTTATTTCGTGATTTATTTTTCAAGAAATCTGCCTTCGTGTAAACTGTAATTGCGGTAATAAATTATCGTAATTATTTTGAGACACAGAGAATTTAATTGGCATTGATCGTTAAGACAGTTCACGAATGTGAATTGTCTTGAATATCAGCATAGTTCTGTAGTATTTGATCGGCTGTCTACATCGCAATTCAATAATTTTTGTTGCAGAATGTTGCCAACTACAAAGGTATTAGCTTTACACGGAAAAATGAAAAACAAAAGGGACAAGGTTTTCGAAGAATTTCGAAATATACCCAGTGGGTTGCTCGTGTGCACAGATGTTATGGCGCGAGGAATCGATATACCTGAAGTAGATTGGGTTTTGCAGTACGATCCACCGTCAACGGCTAGTAGTTTTGTTCACAGGTATATATATGAGCAGCAGTATAGCATACTGTTTATTTTATTTAACACATTAAAAACTCGCGTTGTATGTAAATTGACAGAAAATTGCAAATCTTTATTTCTTCTGTACATACTTTTCATATTGGTACTTAAAACTTTTCAAGGTTCAAGTATATAACTGAATATTTACCGAAATTATTTCTCTCCATGCAGTTCGCAAATTGTAATGTGTATTGTATCGGATAGCAATTAGAAATAGAGTGCAAACCTTATATGTTAAACAAACAATTTTGAATAAATTAAAAATGTATTGCAATTCGAACAATTAATGAACTGTAGATGCGGGCAAAAGTTCACTTCTGTCTGTATTATGGAGGTTCGGTTCTACACTCCGATTTCCCAATTATGGAGCTTTTATTTTAGCAATTTTATCATTCGGATAAATGCATGTACGTACGTGCGCACGATTTATGTGCTCGTGAATTTACTTTGAAACGTAAATTTTATTCATTTCGTACTATTTACCGGCACTTTAAAATTAAATCTAACCTTTGTACAGCGACCTTTTAAAATATTTAATCTAATTCACGTTGTTTACGTTTGATTATACCAAAAAAGCCATAAATATCTAACCTTCAAAATTGTCCTATATGCTTTAGGAAAACATTTTTTTTATTGAAACCCAATGACCATATTACGATCTGTCTATATTACAGTCCATATTAAGATATAATGAATATTAATTCATTTTTTAAGAATGTGTGTGTGGGGGCGTATGGGTGTTGTGGGTGTATTGAAAACATATGAAAATGGAGGCCTAGATTTTGCTACCCTGTAATATAATACAAGTGTTATAACAGCTGGTAAAAAAAGGGTTGCTTTAAATTTCAGTTGTTTAGTCTACAGTAGTAATATATATATTTATTGAGCTATCCATGGAGGTAGTTTTTTTTGTGTATATATATGTACAAAAAACTATGGAAAGTTCTCCAACATACCTCCACGGATAGCTCAATAACATCTCACCAGATATAATACAAAAACAAAAAATAACTTTACTCTTTCACAGATGTGGTAGGACTGCTAGAATTGGCAACGATGGAAATGCTTTACTCTTTTTGCTGGAGACTGAGGACGCCTACATTGAATTTATCAAGAGAAATCAGAAAGTGGAACTTGAACAAGTCCAATTTAAAGGAACGTCTGAAACGTCATTGGAGTGTCTGGACACCATGAGAAATCTTCAACTCAAGGACAGACTGTTGTTCGACAAAGCGAATCGTGCATTCGTTTCGTACATTCAGTCGTATAACAAGCACGAATGCAGTCTCATTCTAAGACTGAAAGATCTTAATTTTGGTCAACTAGCGATGGGTTTTGGCCTGTTAAAGATTCCTCGAATGCCGGAGACGAAGGGTCGCGATGTCTGTGACTTTCGTGACTGCGATGTCGATCTAAATTCCATACCGTACAAGGACAAACAGCGCGAGCAGAATAGATTAGAAAAATTGTCCGAGTTTAAAAACACAGGAATTTGGCCGGGCAAACATAAACGGCGTGCCAAGCAAACGGAATCCTGGTCCGAAGCGAAGAAACGCAAATTGGACAAACAGGAGAAACGTTGCAAGAAAAAGGAAAAGATAAACAAGAAGATTGAAGCAGGTTGTACGAAAAAACCGAAGAAAAAACGTATCATTAGCGCCGAAGAAATTGCTGAGTTAGCCGAGGATATAGCATTAATAAAGAAATTCAAGAAGAAAAAGGTAACTAAGCTGCCACCAAAATCTTGAAAATTAAAAATACTCACATCGTTCCCTCATAATTGCCGTTTATCTGCAAATATTTCTACGGGAGACGCTATTTTTCTCAATATCTTGATTTTTTATATAAAGGAAGTATGCGAAAGAGCGAGCATTCGGATGAAGGAAAATGTGAAAAATATTAATCTAAAGTTTGTCTTGACTAAAGCTCGCGGATCCACTAACTCAAACATTCGATTGAAATTTTTTGATATATTATTCCAAGGCCGTTGCAGATTACTTTATCCCAATATAGGGTAAAACACCCAGTAGTCGACCAGGAACCAGTAGTCAGCCTCTGCCTATACTTTCTATGAGTGAGAACAGCACAAACCATATCTTTTGTACTCTTCCCACTCATACAAAACATCGACAGAGGTTGAATACCGGTTCCTGGCCGACTACTGGGTGTTTTACCCTATACGTTATTTTTGGCAACGTCCGTTTCCCGTTAATAAAAAGAATGTGCAATTTGAAGATGTGCACATAGTTTGCTCGTAAAGTTATCAGCCACATTCCTGCCGTTGCCTATATCATGAAGGTAGTTTCTCAAAATACCATTTTCCTTATAGTAAACACTTTGTACACGATAAGAAATTATTGAGACATCCAATGTATTCAACAGTGCAGTTTCGTGTTGATTTGAGTGTGAGTTGCGTTGGCTTTCATTTGCGCTTGTATAAACATTTCAAAATTCGCTATTCAATTCTGGAATTTTCGAAACCTTTCGTAATTCGTTTCACAATTTTCCATATTCGAATATTCAACTTGTTTTGGATGGACAAAAACTTCTTTTAACCCTTTGAGACCTGAGTACTTTCAAGCTTATGTGGTCCGCAGACGCATAGGCTGACGCATATATGCGTCCTTAAAGCTCAAAGAGTTGAACTTGCCTTTTCGAAATCTTTATTTATTCATGACATATTCCAGAGGTCATGTATTACATATAATTTCTATATCTCCTTTTTGGCAAAGTTTTTGAAACAAAGGTGTAGGATGAAATATTTGTATTTCTTAATGTTAGTACAAAGTAGTCTCAATTACATAGTCAATAAGAGTTTGGTAAAAAGACTGGCGACTTTCCGTGTGAACATTGAGCATAAAATAATCTGTACAAAAGCAAACTTTCCATGAGAAAGTAATGACAAGGGAAATACCACTATTTCTAAACGAATTCTAAAAATTCAAATCCAATTAACTTTTGCTAATTTTCTTTTTGCAGATATCGCGCGAGGAATTCGACGAAGCATTTGGAATCACGTGAAGCCCACGAACCCGCCTGTTCTACATCACATTGCCCAAATAAATCTTGCACTAAATTTCAACTTTGACGTTGATCTTTTTCCTTATTTTTCGACAGTATTTTTCAACGGGTTGGGCCCTTCGTGCGGCGCGAGCTCGTACTATATGCAATTCTATTTCGAGCACGTTGGCGTAAATCGTTATTGAAGAAATTGGGAGAAAAAGAATGCAGAACAATTTTGGCTGATTATACGGAACCGCGTGTTTTAAACTGCTATTGAGCAATTTCGTACACGAACGAAGAAAGAGCGATGGAGAAACAGAACTTGCAGACGATGTCGTCGTCCCCTTGCTGTTTCGCAAGTCTCGTTTATCGAATGGGTATATCAGTATGAAAGCTATAGAGGTGGTTTCTATACCCTGTACTCGCCTTACACACTTTTCCCCTCGTACAAAATTATAATATTATTATCAGTTTCGCAGTTTTTAAAAAAATATTCGTAACGAATGAAAATTAGTTAAAATACGAAATGTGTCGATACTTGGAAAAGAAGATGTTCGTTCGCATCTATACAAGCTCCTAGACAATCAAACGACATGTTTGTTATCTTTGCTTTTATCGCAACAATTTATAATCCTGAAAATAATTCGTCATCGACTATATCAGACTAACATGTGAATTCACTAAAATTATTTCTCTTTGAAGATGAACGTTTCTTTTAACACTTTACAGATTTTGTAATTCAACTCGAAATACAATTGTGACGTCATCCAGCAAACGCGTTATTTGCAGCAATAGCAAATGAGTCATGATTGAATTCCTGAAACAGTCAGATTTTTCGTATATAAGTACATATTTTTTTAAAGCTTTCACACTGAATTTGTAAAGAATTTTGTATTATAAAATGTTGACACATCTATTGTGCAGTGGAACAAAATTATAGGTTGCTTACAAACTCTCTCCGTTCTGGGACCAAAACAATGTTATTTTTTTGTAAATGTATGTAGCAGCATGTAGCGTCGTACGGTGCGAGATAGCATGCGGCAGAATGCGTGAGTCATGATTCGTGGAGAAGCGCGTCATATACCTATCCGAGTTTATTTGATATAAACATACGAAGATCGTTGTTCGCACAACTGATAACCGATAATTATCCGTACCGATCAAGTCTACAATTTAGGATAATGCGTGAAGTAATCCTGGCTCACTTGCGACTTCTTTTTTCATAAAAATTGGACGTGAGACATTTTATGCAATAAGAAAACGAGATTTCTCGGAGTTCTTTGTTCGTACTTGTCCGAACGGGTTCGCACAGCGTACAGCACGAATTTACTTGCACATATACTTGTCGACAGTCCTACATGGACAGCGAAGCATAATAGTGCAAGATAGTTAGACTCGAAAGTGACAAAACGGATTGGAAAGCCAAATTTTTAAGCAGAAGGATTCAACAAAATTTCCTTGTACTTCCTTCGCCATCTTGAAAAACAGATAATCGTCGATATCTCGGCTCCTACTCATCGAATTTTTGTTTTTTTTGTTTGCTTTTGTAGGAAGTAATATTCTCTACGACTTTTGTTTAAAGAATTTTTCAATATTCCTGTAAGAACAAAAGTTTAACTAATTAATGTTTGCAATTGAATATTGTCAATTATAGCGCCCCCTTTTGATTTTAACAAATTCAAAAACAGACAAAACTTGTAGAGAATTCAATTGCCAACGATTTTCGTATGTTTGATTTTGCGATAAGTGAAATATTGGCCGTGATGGAGTCGAACCGTGTAACTTTTCATCATCCGGCTCCCCTACATACAGCATGTTCCAGGGGCCATGATATTCCAGCAGCTGGCGAGCTGCAAAACAAGTGGGGGTTCGAGAAAACGACAGTGTCTCTCGTGGCTGGACGGCTGGATGACTCACGGACTGAGTATCAAGGAGAACGTTATAGCCGCTGTAGCCGTAGCCACAAGACAGTCACTCGTGAGCTTTTGTGATTGTCGTACAAGTGCCAAACCGCCTCGACATTTTCGCTCGTTTTTGCAACAAACGAAACAAGTTTAAAGAATATTTCATTGCGCCATGAAAGTTGACGATCTTCGAGGTTTTTCATTGACGTTCTCGCTAATTTTAAATATCCGGTGTTCCAGGAATTAATAACATAAACGACGTCGTGCAAATATCGTTCTTGCTTAAAGAGGAATACGCATTGTGAGAAGAATGGGACAAAGCGAGAATATGGAACAGGCGGATAATCGTCCAAAGTGGTTGCTCGAGCTGGAGAACCGAAAACGAAAGGTTTGCCACCATTTGCTTAATGAATTATTAATTATATGCTTATTTTGATTATGTATTTTTATTAAATTTTCATTGGAAATCGACAGGTATGTCGATGCAAAATATAAGAACGATAACGATTTTCTTATCTCCTGTGGAACAATCGAGACATCGGTTTGGAGGAATACGAGTTTAGAAAGCGAGAGTGTATAAGAGCTCTGTCAGTCTAGTCGGAATGTACAAAAGTGGACTGACTTGACTTCACAGAGACTGGAGTAACGTCACTTTTTATATAGGTTCTCTGGATTGACAGGAATGCATCCTGAAAAAGGCTACAAAAAAGTGGTGTTTGTAGCTTTAGAGCCAGAGATTGTTTTAAAGAACCGTTTCTTCGACAAGGGCAACAAAACGAGTTCTAAACAAACATCACGTAGGATTGTTAGTTTAACGGCAAATCATTGGTGAAGAACAAAAACTTTTTCTTCTTTGCATGTACTTCATTTGTTAATGAATGTACTTTTCACGTACTTAGGTACTCATCTCTAATTGTAAGCATCTACAAGAATTTATCCCTAAAAGATATTTGTAAATTTAATCGGGTCATGTCATATAGTTAACCAGTAATAACCGATGTACGTAAATCTGGTGTTTTTTTTTTATAGTAAACTGGTATTCAAAAGTGTAACTAGGAAAAAGAATTACGTTATAGTTATTGACATCTCATCTGTAATTGTAAGCATCTACAAGAATTTATCCCTAAAAGATATTTGTAAATTTAATCGGGTCATGTCATATAGTTAACCAGTAATAACCGATGTACGTAAATCTGGTGTTTTTTTTTATAGTAAGTGAGTATCCAGAAGGGTAACTAGGAAAAAGAATTACGTTATGGTTATTGGCAAGTCGCTCGGAATTCTGAAATGATGCAAAAAATGATTATTTACAAATGATGAATATTTCGTTACGTTTAAAAAATTTTACTTATAACCAAAATTGAATATGTATTTGAATGTTGATCTTCTTTAAATATTAAAGTACGAGCGGATATACAGTTATTACTGTTCTTCAATTTATTATTCTCGTTATCGACGTTTTCGCGTTTTTCAATTTCGTGAGCATTCTCAATACGTTTAGGCATACAATGCAATATGATACAAACCCGTTAAGGTAGTCCTATCGGTACAGCGTTTCCGTTAGATTTCACTGAAAATTTGCAGAAACGTTCTTTGATATCATATGTATATGTGTATAAAATTTCAGAGGCGTTTATCGATTCAAAAATCACGATATTTATTCTTGAAAATCATCATTTTTCGCAATCTCCCATAAGAGCCTGTGTTAAATATCGCAACATTATACAACGAGTATCTCGATCATTTGGTCGATGAAGCCTGTTGAAATTTTGTACATATTTTTATATGACATCAAAGAAGCTTCGATTAGTTTTTATAACAAATCTTATGGAAAAAAAATTATGATTTTGTTTACTATATGACAAATAAACTTTCCGTAGGATCAATTTGAATTTTTAGTATGTTGTTCTTTAGTCGATTTGCACCAACTGTTCTTAACGAACTTTAACGCTTGGTCCACTTCCAATGTGAGAAAAAACGGGAATAAAATTTTAATCCCCCACCTAACGATAGGATTACCTTAAGGAGATTCGACATATTCGGAAGCCCCGATCTGATTTTCTTTGCTTCAAATTGAGATTTCTTCAAAACTATTCAACATTTTTCGATGTTTTTTTTCGTTTTATACAGAAAGACTTTATTGATAATTTTGTTTAGGGTTTTTGAGGTTATTCGATATAGAACAATTTTGGGACCACTTGAAAGTCGAAAAAATGTCTATTTTTAATGTACCTTTTCTCAGGAACCGTACGTTCGATTTTGACCATTTTCGTTGGGCGTGTATATTAAAGCGTTATAAACAATGTGTCGAGCTATTTTTTCGATATTTTGTTTCAGAATTTTTTGACATCACTTTGAAATTTCGTTAAAATTTTTCATCACGTTTTTTTACTTTCAAATATATTTTTCTCGGGTCTGAATCGTTTTTTCAAAAAAATGGCTCGATACATCCTTCGTTCAGATGTATTGGTTATGTCAAAAAAAATATATATATGCCGATACGATGAGTAGATTTCGAGGAAAGGTACATTATAGGTAAAAAAAACATAACTTTTCAGGAGACACGATTTTCTGAGAAAGTTTGAATTTCTAATGAATTGAAATGGTAACTTAATAAAAATTATTTAACATACTCCCACTACTCAGAATTTCATGAAATTCGAACCACATATCAAGGAAGATATGTACTTTCAGAAAAAAAAATTTTTAATTGCATTTTTTGACGCTGCGATATGTCGAACCTCCTTAAAGTGTTTATCGCAATGCATATACAGGGTGAATTTCATAAGGTGTCGTAGGATTTATTCTAAGGTACATTGGATCATTACAAACAAAAGATGCAAATATACATTAGAAATATTTTTAATAGTTTACGAGATATAAATTTTTAAAGTTGATCCAATCAAAGTGCGCCGAGAAGCGTTGGCGCCGCCCACTCCCCCCTAGCTGTAGAGATAACCCAATATAGGCCGTTACATTTGGGGTTGCAAAATTCAGAGCAGTCAATTTTATTTATTATATTATTACGCAGTCATTTTTATTTCCCGGTCATTGGCTGCTAGGGCGGGGAGTGGGCGGCTCCAAGGTTTCTCGGCGCGCTCGGCACAATTCAGAGCAGTCAATACCCGAGCAATAAAAATCACTGCGTAATAATATAATAAATAAAATTGACAGCTCTGAATTTCGCAATTCCAAATGTAACCTCTTACACTGTGCTATCTCTACGGCTAGGGCGGGAGTGGGCGGCTCCAACGCTTCTCGGCGCGCTCTGATTGGACCAACTTTAAAACGTTATATCTCGTAAACTATTAAAAATATCCCGAATGTATATTTGCAACTTATGTTTGTAATGATCCCATCTACCTTGGAATAAAGCCTGTTACCCCTTACGCTCTTCACCCTGTATAGTACTCGTAGACGGTCGCGCCCGCCAACTAGGCAACAGTGTCGTCGCCCGTGGTCGGGTTAACGCCTCTCCCGCCCCGGCACTCCTCGGCCACCGGCTTATGTTAGTTACCCTCAAACGTGGTTTCTTTCAACAGGTTTTCCAAGTTTTTTGTAGGTAACTTTTTGTCAACATCCTATATTCCAACTCTTTTGCTCCAATCTAACAATATATTTTTAGCTATCAAATGTAAAAGAAAGTATTTTTTATATGTTTTTAAAAAAGTATCAAAGTAATTGCGAGTACGAGGTTTCTTTCACAACGCATTGGAAATGCTGCTTGTGGGAAAGATGCAAAATGTCTTCTCTGCCAGAATGACCTCAAAAGGCCACTTTGACATCATTTTGATAAGAAATTTAATATTTGATGCATGATAAGTACGTGGAATTAAATGAAAAAAAAAAAGAAAAGAATTAGTACATTCAAACTGCCTTTAGGAAACATTTTACATGAAAACATGAAGTACCTAGGGTTCTATTATTGGCACTTAATCAGCTTTATATATTTTTGTTAAGATCAAAGTCAACTTGAACAAAGTTACAACCAACTTTAGCAACATTATAATAAACTTAAATAACAAATTGGAGTAACAATAGCAAAAAGGACTAGTCTGCGTTCTTGGACACCATTGATTCATAGGCAAGATTGGTTGATCCGTTGTTACATACGCCGCGAACTCAATTTTTACAAGTGATGCAGCATGGCGATAGAACCGGAAGTCACATTTACAGATGCAGCAGAGGTCGTTGCCGTTTTTCTTGCACTTCGTTATTTCCGTCTTGCGGACTAAATCATTACGCTTTAAAAGTGTGCGCTGCGAATACAGATAAACCGATTTTATTCGGATCGAATTTAACTTTTACGACGACGTACGATTTTTATTTGTATTGTTATATAAATGCTGACGAATTATTTTCAGCCGCGCTTGGCTCACGAGGTTGGCGCTGGAGCACCCTGTATGACATGCGGTACTGATTGCCCCGGTTTGGATCTTCATTTCTGGCGAAAGATATGCAAAAATTGCAAATGCAGCCGCGACGATCACGACGTGCCCAATGATGAATTTCCACAGTTCGATCTTCTTTTTGGTCTTTGCGGCAAGCCGAACAGAAGGAACGTTGGTATGTTGTACTTTTATCGTTTTAAGCATTTAACTGCTAAACCTACACCTCGTGACTTAATTTTTTTACCATAACTCAAACGCATAATTGGGCTGCAAAGGCACTCCACACTTTTGTTGTTTACCAAACCGGTCCTATGCTGATACACACATTTTCTCATACACGCTTGTCTTCATTTTTTCATAATGAAGAGGACGGTATACGTAAAAACTGATTTTATTGACATTTAGTTAATGAAAAATGCAGTTGAGGACTGAAAACCTGAAATAATCATTAAAAAGCTCATTTTTCTTATAAACATTTCTAACTTTGTCAAATGTTCAAACGGTCTTGAAATCTGAAGTGGTGTTTTGGAGGGAAGACATCAGACTATTGAAAAAAAATACTGCCGCTTTATTCAACGCAAAGAGTATATTTATTTGGATCATTGAAAATGACAAAAATCCGAAAATTAAAAATTGTATTCTAAGAGTTTTTTTTCGAGGGGTTATAGTAACTCGAGAAATCAGTGAACTGAAATCATCTGAAATCAGACTAGGAATCACTAACAATCACGTGAAATCGTAGGTTATCTTATTGATTTTGAAACCAGGGGAATCGCAGTGGAAATAGCAAGAAGTCGATTCCTTTTGGAAATCGTTGTCCCACCGAATCTGAGAGTGACCAACTCCTCGGTTTTGTTTTATTACAAATTCGTGTAAAAAGTTAAACTGGTTTAACAGAATGAAGTACTTTCTTCTTCTTTTTAATTGCAAAATGAAGCTTTTGCAATCTTTTGATCTCTGATGTACCGGCTTTTCTTCTCCGCTAACAATTGTTTGAATATTGAAGTAGAGCTCTCGAAAAGTGGGCAGTCATTATCGTACTTGTATATGTCAGAAAAGGTGAATTAAAAAAACAACAAGAAACGAGTCCGATTCAAAGACAGTCATCCTTCACTGTATGTCGCAGTGACACGACTTACACGCTTTATTGATAACTCGATATAATTTAAAAACATTTAACTCAAATAAATCAACTGACTGAAAATGAGGAGATGTAGGTCTGTCTTCTTCAAAGGTTCAAGAAGAACTCTCGTTGCCCAGGGGTGTTTTCCTCCTCTTTTCCTTTTCTTCAACTTTTTCTTCTTTTTGTTTTATTCGCTTGTTCTCATTTTGTTTTATAAAAAGATTTATGTCACATATGTTGCCTGAGCAACGATGAATTAATTTTAATCGCCTGAACCTTCCTGCGATGCGACATATATTTGCCAGCATTAGAGCTTATGATAAGTTCTTCAAAAATTCTTGTCTGTGAAATTGTGCAAGATCATGGATATTCGTGCTTCATTGATCTGGCATCGCCAGCCAGATCCTCAAGGACCATTTGAAGGATTTTTCGAGGCGAATATTCATAACATATTTGGTCGAATAAATTTGTCCCTCATTTTATGGTGTTATAAAGGTGTATTATCTCTGTCTTGTTTTATCATTATTATTGATACCAATCCCCAAATAAAACGTTTGAATATTATTCTCAGATTGCGTAATAAATATATAAAATATAGATTTCATTATAAAATATAAAATCAACTTACCGTCGCAAAAGTTAAACGTCAACTCATAACCTGACACTACTCTCAGACTTTGAAATTAAATTATCGTTCGGATTAGGAGTTGATAATATTGATCACTAGTTCAAGAGTATAGTTTAAACGTCGTGTGGGATGCGTTTGGACCCCAGAGATGCGTCGTAGGATTAATTTATGAATGGATACGTGAATTTTTTCAACTCGTAGTTTTTCTTCTTCGTTCTGAAAAGTAATCATAATATTTGTCCCAGCCCGAATAGTTCTTGAAGTAATGAAACATGAAACGTCAACAGTATCGAGAATTGAGAATGCAAACTGTAATTTTCTGGAACCAACGTGGGAAAATGTTTTTGAGCGTTCAATGTGATCCATTGATCATTATCAATTCTTGCCACGCCATAAGGAGTGGGAGCAAAATGTAAAAATTGACGTCTTGCATGCCTCTCCCTCTCTTGAACCTCCCATCTATTTTTTTCTATTAGCATGACCAGTAACTTATCACCCACACTTGGCAATAACTGCCTCGGTGTGCGTAACTGTCGCGACACTGCGTTAGCAATAATGTCATCGTTATCTTGTTCATAAATCGACGTTATCAATCAAAAAGGCCTCGCAATACCATTATCCCGATAGTTATTGTTGCTTTCAGCATCGACGGCGGTAATGATTTACCGACAAGGGTCGTAAATCCTTGTAGTTTGATTGAGTTCATCGATGCTTTAGCTTCCTTGATACATTAGGTTGTATTAAAGATAGTTTAATGAGTAGCAGAGTAGTAGTTTGACTTCTTTCACTATGTTTTACTTGAAAATGAAACATTACTTATATTATCCAAATAATTGAAGATGTAACAATAGTAGATGTAACAATAGTGTAACAAAGGTTCGAGATGTCCCTTCTTCTCGAAGACTATTTTAGAAGTGACGAGATGTTCCTTTAACAGAACTCGGGCAGCTTGCTTATTGTGGAAGGGATACAATTTTCTCGAAGGTGGGGATGGCTTAACAAACAAAGAAAGTAAGAAATATCCCAAAAATAACACATGCGTTAAATGTCCTTATGACGTACGTTGTAAACAAGAGCGAGAAACCGACGGAGAACAGTATCGACAGTATTCTGTGCACACTTGGAAAAAAGGACTGCGGCCATAAATTACTAGATACTCTTGACAAAGCAATAAATATCTCTCTTTTCTGAGAAAAATACGCACATGTAAATTTAATACTTTCTTCAACGCTCATTTGTATATTTTTCGGATTGCGTTGAAGATTTCAAACCCTTATAAGTTTAATTATAGCGTAACGATAGAGACTCTTAAGCATAGGCCCAAAAATACTCGTTTTGAAAGTGTCCTCTACTTATTACAATACGTATTCAACAGTTATCTAGCTCATCGATGCCCTAAACTATTAACCGTACGGAAACCGATTATTTCATTACAGTTTTTATATTTGTTGCTAACCTTTTTTCAACTGAAAAATTGTTCGAATAACGGAGCGCACTTACCGCACGTCTCAAGTCAGAGAGAAAGAGAGAGAACAGTAATGATAGAAGAAGGAACTCATCAAGAGCTATTAACTAAAGAAAAGATCAGCGTGGTATGCAGGAAATGTTCGGTATATAATCGTATCAGCCTGAAACGATGCTGCAAATGCTGTGGTTACAATCATATAGCAAAGAACCGCATAAAAGAGGAGACATGCCATAAATGTGCCGGAAACCACGAAGAGAACAAGTAACTGTAAAGCGATGACGAACAAGTTAACTGCGTTAACTGTGTGCTTAAAAACTAATCATACAATCTAGAGATGAAACTGAACATGACGCCTTCGATCGATAATGCATACTGTATGAAAAGGCAGTGCCGAAGAGAAGAAGACAGCAGGCTGGGACGACTAGTAACTACTGAAGGAGGAAACGCTATTGTACACAAATGCACAAAGTCTCATAAGGATAAAATACTACAACAGCTAGTGGACATAATGAAACCTGTAATCATATCAATGATAGAAAACAGAATGACGCATGAAATTGGAGACAGTGAAGTGCATATTCCATGGTATAGTACAGTCAGGTATGACGTGGAAAGCAGGAATATAGGGGATGCTATTTTATACATAAGGGGCGACATAAAACATGCTATGATACTGATAAATAAAATAGAATCGAATTCTTGGTATGTTGAAATAGAGGTCAAGTACAAACATTTTAAAGGAATGAGGTTGTGTATCACGCTCCAAGTGCTTTCGATACCGATTTTGTGGAATACATAGATAACATGGCAAATAAATTAGCAATGAAGGACGATTGTTTGATAATAAGGGATTATAGTGGAGATGTTACAGTAGAAACGTTCTACAAAAAGGAGCTAATAACGAGATTGCAGAGTCTAGGGATAAAGCAGTGTGTTAATAAGCCAACAAGATTAACCCAAGATAGTCTGAACTACTATAAATGTAGTGATATGTGCTAGTTAGAATGCATGAGTACAGGTGACGTATGAGTCAAAGATAACGAATCATGGATGGATAAAAGTCACATTAGGAAATAGGGCGGAAAGAATGAGTATAGAAAATATAAAATAAGAAATTATAGTAAAATTGATGTAACGGATTGTGAATGGATATTAAGCAGTACAATAAGAAAAGTGCAAGGGGTAGTAGAGGTAAACACAAAAGTAAAAATAATATTTGTTCGTAACATAATAGGTGCCATAAATAGATTTTGCACCCAGACGAATAGTTAAGGTATCAAGTGTATGGATGGAAAAAATGGTACTTGGAAAATACAATGGAAGCAGTGAGAAGAAGAGACGAGACCTGTAAAGTAGCATTTTTCACTGGTTCGGGAAATCACCTCCAGCAGTTAAAAGTAGAAAGGAACGCGGTAGTTGAATCAATCAGAAAAAAGAAGAAAGAATATTATGGAAAGATGGTGGATGATAATAAGAAGGATGCGACAAAAATGTGAAAACCATTAAAAGAATTAATAAGAAGAGAAGCAATGGGGACAAAAGCAGTTGGAACACATGTTGAGACTTTGGATGATATGATTAGGGAAAATATATCTGATAAATCATGTGCAAAGTATAAGTGATACAGTTAACTTCACACGAAAGACTATTATAGCGGGTGCTGGATGGAATAATAATTGAATAATGGTAAACTTTAATCGTGTTAAAATCGAGGACCTAGAGAACTAACAGTGACCCAACTTCCAGAAAAACGTGAACTGAAGAGGAAATATCAAGTGGTGTTCTAAAAATGGCGAGCAGTACAATAAAAGAGAAATTTGTGGGAATAATTAAAGGATCTTTAAGGTAGAAATGTTGCCCGGATAGCTGGAAAACATCCACAATTATGTCGATTTCAAAAATGAACATGACCACGAAAACAGGTCGATACAGACCAGGTGATATCTTGTCACTGTATGAAAATGTATTTGAACTAATAATTAAAACTCAAATTGAAAACACTTAGAGAAAGTATGAAATTATGCTATAACAGAGCAACGACCAGGATTCACATAGCAAAGCATTCAATAATCGTATGAAACCGCCATTCAAACTGCTATAGATGAATGGAAGTAATCATTAGCGAAGAAAAATAGTAGGCGTAATTTTCACGGATTTAAAATGGGCGTTTGAAACAATAGATAGAGAAATATTATCAGATTCTAGTATTATCAATATGGAGTTAAACGGTATGCATAAGCTTGGAATTTGAAAAAATTGGTTTTTGGATTATTTCACTTTCTCATTGCCTAGCGTCTCAACATTCATTTGGCATAAAGATTTTGTGAAAATTCTATCAATTGACCGAATTATGACGATTTTAGTGAAGCAGGTCGCGGACTTTTCGTTGCGCTACGAGAACGTTCACGCGAAACTATATATTGCGACTTGGCGTACATCATATCTCATAATCTATTGGTTCGATTTACTTCAAATTTGAACTGGACATAGTTTACAATATATTCCGTCGAGTGACTGGATGCTCGATGAATCGATCATACAATTGAAAAGTTATGTCTCGATCGATCGTTTAGAAATTTAATTATTTTTTCCGCAAACCAATAGTGATTATGGCCAATCTTTTTAAATAAATACAAGTATTTAAATAAATGAGCCTGACAATTTTTAAGTTATTTTTCGTCATCATTTGTACTTCTTCTCAAAAACTGTATAAATAGCTTCGTTGTGGAATCTTCCAAATGATATAGCATAGACAAATGTACCCAAAAATAACTGATTTCTCTCAATTTTTTAGGGAAAACCATTGCCTATAACTACTTAATACAACACTTATTCTTTGAAATATCTGCGCACTAAATTTTGTAAGCGTCTAAATCCGCTTTGACTTGATAATCGTTAGAGATACACTAAGGACACAAGTTAAAATTAGCAACTTACTACTTTTCAATCCATTGCAAATTTGAAATAATTTCTCGATGAGGTTGTCAGAATCTAATTAGTTACATTCTTAATGACAAGGCTACGAGAACAGTAAACAATTGGGAGGAAGCATTCAATAAATTTCAATTTGCGTTTTTGTTTTTTCTACTATTTGATCGGGTATTGTTGATTCGTGTTATTCTTTACATTACTAATAGTGACATTCTCTCTGTTTTCAAGTCTTAAAAGTGAACCAGAAACAATCCGACGCCGAGGTGACGTTCGAATGGGCACCGCCTGACACGACAAAGGAACTCGCAGCGGATTATATGAAGGCACTACCCGAGGATAAATTGCCAATAAAGGGCTCTGCCGGTGCAGCATTGAGAAAACAGCAGTTGCAGCGTCAACTTCCATTGCACGATATCGATCATAAGGTGTGCGACGAGCTCAGCGAGTCCGAGAGAAAGCAGTTCGAGAAGTATCTTGAGAATTTGAAGAAATACGTCGGTCAAGGAAAAGTCATGAAGGTACGATATCGCGCATAGTTGGAACAGTAAGAAAAATGCCTTTTGCAAAAATGTTGAGAAACATGTCTTATCGTTTACTCCTTGTCCAAATAGGGTCGCACGAACGAAATCTTCTGTCGTAATCGTTATAATACGAATTGAATTCTCGTTATATTGGCTACTTCTTAAATTAAACTCCTTTTACAAGCTTTGATATTTGAAATCCAAGCATTACTCGACGGCACTGAAAAGGAGAGCTTGCTTTTTAACATGAGAATGACTTATGGGGCGCTTTAAATGTATCTATATCGCCAACTACCTCGAGGATGTTCCATATTTCTATACCTCCGCGTACACGGAAAGAATTTTTAAGTAATTATTACTGTGAAATCCCAGTAACTGAGTGCAATTCTTCAGGTTTTTAAGAAATAAATTATATACATTTTAGGGAAAATGAGTAAAAACTTATTGTTGCGTGACAGAAATTAAAAATATTTTCAAGAATTTTTACTAAAACTAACAGTAAATTTTTGTGAAACGTAAAAATTACTATAATAAGTTGAAAAAAGGGCTGATACAAATGAAAGTATATGATGCATATAGAGAAATTTCCGTGTTTGTCTTGAAAATTGAAAAAAGGAAATTTTCCGTTCGGAAATTTTTTCTGCGTTCACCAGAATTTTTACGTTCTTCACAGTGAAATCAATGAGGGCTAGGTCGCCTGGCCGTAAACCGTGAGCTCTGTGCAGCGCGCGGAAAAATTATGCTACGTGCTCAAATTTTTACATGCCTGAAAGTAAAATATTTAAAGCTAATATCAATTTTTAACTCTTTGCACATTTATCACCGGGTTCAAATTTTTTATGTAATTTTTGTCGAGACTTCACCGTAGAAATTAATAAGAAATTCTCTCCATGTACTATATTTTTCGTTAAGTTTTAACATAGCTACCTTTTCTTGCAAAATAAAGAAGAACGTGCGTGAAGACTTTTTGTTTCAAGTGTCCATCGAGTTTGGCAAAAAGATAATGAGACATTTTCTATGATATTGGTTTTGTAAAGCTTCATTTACCTTCATAATCAGTTCTGATTACTAATTGAAAACGATAATCTTTTTATTTACTGTTCGCAGGCCGTGGGAGCTCGGCCGTTCGATCGATCCCTGATGACCCCGGTGAACGCAACGGACATGAATCGTTTCAGTCCCAAACATAAGCAGTCCCAGCCGGAAACCGTGCACAGTCTGCATCTTCGTACACCCAGCAGTTTTGTACCGAAGTCAACATTTCCTACCTCTCATGCACCTTCCGAACTCACAAACGGCCTCGCTAATCGTTCAACTGATTTGCCAAATCGCGATCAGAGTCCAAGTTCGGCAGCTCGAATGGAAATAGTTTCTTCACCAGCTATGAAACATTCGCGAAACGAGAATTCTCCACGAGGAAGATACCATCGTGCTATTGCGAATGTGCAAAATGACATCGAGGTATCGAGTTCAAAGCCAGTGGGTGGAACGCGCAATTCGCCATTGAATTTTGCCGGGACGAATAAAAGTCACAATCCCGCGTATACGTCAGTCTCTGGAGAAAAGCAGTCGGCCGATCGTCGAGCAGAATTCTCAGCGGGCATAAAATTTGCGGACACATTAAATAACGCTTGTGAGGCGGGCATTTACAATCCGGCGGTTCATTTTGCCGCTTCGAACATGATTGGAAATAACAATCCTGGTAATTCATCGCTTCTGGATCAGATGGAGAAGTCAGAAATGCCTGAAATTGATGAAAATCGAGGAATGAATTATGCGACGTCGGAAACACATTTGGATCAAGAACTCGCTCGTCTTTCAGTCGCCGATTCGACACCTCGTTCGTTCGATTTTAACGGCGACACCTGGAATCCGATGAACGACATGAACGCTGAAGAGAAGAATCGTGATCTCGAAAATTCGCTGTTAGCCGAACAAATTCTGAACGAGGCTCTCATGCCACCGAGCTCGATTCACACCGCTGACATTATTGGCAGTACGCTCAACGAGAAGGGACTGTCCTTTATCCGTGAAAAATTGACGTCGAAATATAGCAGCGCCCAGGAGGAACCCGTTAATCTTCAGAGCTGCGGGAGCACCCGCGAACTCCGAGGTAATGAGGGACAAGAGAATGCAACGAGATCGAAACGAGCCGATCAACTTCGCAGGCAAGGGGCGTTCGACAAGGAAGTTGATAGAAACGACATCATAGCAGCCATGAGAAATCCAACGGGAATTATGAGCAAGGAGTTTCCACGACTCAACAGTGCTAATGAGTCTTTGGGAAACGACAAACTGTGCAAAGCACAAAACTTCGGTACAGACTCGTTCAATCAAGACGAATCGAATTATCCCGGTAACGCCACTAGCGGACCGTGCGGAAAGACAATTTCGACTTTTGCAGCATTGAAAGGTAATGCGGAGAGCGAGCCAAGGAGGCAGATAATACGAGAAATTTGTGACAATTATCTTACAAATCCGGAACAACAGTCAGTAACGGGAATTCATTCGGACGATGATAATTTCGTCAGAGATACTTCCGGTAGTTATATGGGTAACTTTGGATCCGATGGTCAAGCAGCAACAAGTTGCAAATCGGTTCGCGCTGAGTTGAGTAATTACGGGTCAGGGAATTCCGACGTTATAAGATCCGAGGATCTACATAACCCTGTGTTTCCTGAGGAGGCTGCAGTCAGATCCGGAATTATCCAGAACCCTGTAGCTGTCGATCGTCTTCGAGGAGAGATCGAGGAATTTAACATGTGCCAATCGAAAACCCAAAATTGTCATCAGTGTCGAGAATGTATACGCGCTGGTGACGTTGTTGTTACTGCTGAAAAAGCGAACGACGCTTATTGGCATCCCGGATGCTTTGTTTGCTCGGTATGTAACGAGCTACTCGCCGATCTCGTTTATTTCTATTACAAGGGGAAGCTGTACTGCGGTCGTGATCTCGCGACGCTCTTAGAGATACCGAGATGTTTCGCCTGCGACGAGGTAAGCATTATCGTTTAAAACTAACTTTCATTGTGTACTCAGAGTCTGAGCTTTGGAAATTTCACTGTTTTTTCGGAACAATGTTGCAAAGTTGTTACCAAAAATGTATTATCTCTTCAAAAACAGACGATCAGTTGAAAGACCTTTAACGCACTAGTTTAACGTACTTTTTATTTGCAGTTGATATTCGTACGGGAATATACCGTTGCGGAGGGACACAATTATCATGTAAAGCACTTTTGTTGTTGGGACTGCGACGTACCGTTGGCTGGTCAACAGTATATTTCGGAGAACGATCGGCCTCTCTGTTTGCCGTGCTATCAGGGGACATATGCGAAAACTTGTCGCACCTGTGATGGTGTGATAGCAGCCGATCAGCAAGGCGTAGCGGTGAAGAACCTAAATTTTCACGCAACCGACGACTGTTTTTGCTGTGCGACATGCAAAAAGAGTTTACTCATTGGCAAAATGGCCATCAAAGCGGATAGACCTTTTTGTAGCAAGGAGTGTATCACAAAGTTCCTTAACAATCAGACCAGCTAGAAATTGGACAACAACCGACAACATATTTTTATACTATAGATACATTATACTACCATGAGGTAGAACGAATGTTCACGAAAACAAAATATATTACGTACCGTAAATACACGAATAAAAACATTAGTCATATTTTTGTATTCCTAAATACCACTCATTATTTTATTTGCTCCGTCGGTTAATTACTACTCATTTTCGACAATAGAAATATTAGCTCCGCTTGTGATTTCATTTTTGAAAAGCCTATTGAAAGTGCAAGGCGATAGTTTTTTTTTATAAAATATGATGATGCATATGCTACGGCCATGTATCACACTCGACAAGTCGCGAGGGCGAATAAGCTGGCCACCTCTTTTTAGGGGGTGACACATGCGGTTCAGAACTGTTCCCGTAATCTCCTCGTCGAAGAGTAGTCCTGGTAGTCGTCTGCCCTGTCTGTTTATTCTGTATATCGCGGAAACCAAACTTGAATTTGAAAAACTGATGGATGTTCAGCCCCCATTTCCGATATACAATAAAATATCTACAAGCCGAGCCATATTGCACTGATTTACAAAAGACAGAGCCATGCATAATTGTTCTTTCGAAACAATTTTTCGAATTTACGTTCGGGTTTGGGCAACCCAAGCGACCTCATTCTTCTTCACTGTTAGCTGACAGATCTGACAGTGGAGACAGAACGGCAACATGACGAACCTCCGCAAATATGGACCGTGACAAAATCAAGTGCGTTTCAACCACGTTTCGTTACACGTTTTACCACGTTTCAAGTACGTGCCTTCGCGGTATGTACGTGCATTTCATCTGAAATCAGGCTAGGAATCACTAAAAGTCACGTGAAATCGCAGGTTATCTTATTGATTTGTAAACCACGGGAATCGCAGTGGAAATCGCAAGAAATTGATTCCTTTTGGAAATCGTTGTACCACCGAATCTGCGAGTTACAAACCCATCGCTAAACGCGGTCGAAACGCGCCATTCCGCAGCCAAAGTGCGTTTCGACAGCACGTGAAAAAGAACATTTCAACCGTGTAATGGAGACGCTCTTTAAACGTGCTATTCTACAGCCAAAGTACGTTTCAAGTGTGTTCCCTCAACGAAACGTACTTAAAACAGACTTGGCACATACTTGAAACGTACTTTTCTGTGGCAGGCTTTTGTCAGGGCAAGCGTTCGATTCACTGACTGAACGTTTGAAACTAATAATAAGCGAAATCGCGTATTTTCAAGATTACTTTTTAGCATGATAGAATGCTCGAAACAGTTTTTCGCGATTCCATCTGCAGAAGTCATTGAACTTCATTACTGTAAGAATTAAATTAGATGTTTGTCTGTTTTATGCGGGTCAATGCTTTTTCTCAAAAACTATAATTTTCTATACCGTGGTTTTTTTTTCATCGGAAACACCATTCAAAAAACATATGCAAAGCATCGCGATTTGTCGACGGACGCTGCAATAAAAAGGGATGGCCACATTAATTGTGTCACCCTATATAGGAAAAAGTTAATATTTGTTTTCAGGATCGTTTGGAAATTCGGTAGGTATGATACGTATCGTGCGCATTTAATAAGCAAACCGCGGATGAACAGTTGTCGTGGCGGCACTTAATTAAGCAGGTTCGACATATTCGGACGCCCCCATTTGATCTTCTTTTCTTCAAATTAAGATTTCTTCAAAACTATTCAAGATTTTTCGACGATTTTTTTTAAGTTTTGTTCAGAAAGACCTTATCGATAATTCTATGTAGGGTTTTAGAGGATATTCGAATTAGACAAATTTTGGGACCAATTGAAATTCGGAAAATGCCTATTTTCAATGAACCATTTTTGTTGCGTGTGTACATTAAAGTATTATAAACAATTATAAACAATGTGTCGACCCATTTCTTTGATATTTCGCCGTCACAATTCCTCAATTTTTCCCCCAATTTTGTTGTCGGCTCGGAGGCTAAACGATGTGTACTTTGCCTCATAAAGCAGGTGAACTTCTCATACGAGAGAAAGAAGAGAGGTTGCCCTACGGTGAAAAAGTTGAGCGTGCTTGACAGGGACGTGAGATAGTTCTTCGATGTAGGGGTGGCAGCACGGGGAACGAAGATGCTTCACACATGCTTGCCGACACCAGTAACACCGCCGAAGGCAACTACAATGCGCTTGCATGAGATGAAAGGCAAAACTGGTGGAAGAGCACTCACAATAAGATATGGGAATTTCGGTAAAGTTGGAAAAATGGGCTGTACAAACTGGAGGTGTAAAAAATGTGAGGCGAAGGAAGAGAGCCTGGAACACATTTGGCAATGTGCAGAAGCAAGACAAGGAATTGGGGTTTGGAAAATTTTTTTTTTTCGAAAATGGAAAGATCATACCTAAGTTTTATAATAAAACTATTATCATTTTTTTTTTTCGTTATAATTAAAAAGTTATGTCAAATTGAAAATAAATTTTTTATCTTAGTACCGATGACGCACCAACAGCTCCCGAAAAAACCCGAGAGTGTGTGACGTCACTATGTTAACTTTTCCTGAATAACACCGTGCCGTGATAGAAATTTTTAACTTTTGATCAGTTTATTCTTATTATTATCGTCAATGTTTGATAAAATTATAGACAATGGCAAACCTTAAAAGTTATCGTGGGTGTTTTTTACCATTCTGTAATAATTCTACAAAACCCGGACAAAATGTTTTTAGATGTGCCTCCAGAGGTTAAAGTTAAACGTAGACATCAGTGGTTTGAAGCAGTGTGGCGTGTTAATCCAAAAACGACATCAAATGTTTTCTGTTGCGAGGGTCATTTCGATGTAAGAACAGTTGTGAAAATATTTTAACATAGTGACGTCACAAATAGAGCAGCCTATTATGGCGCGTTCGTGGTCACTTGATTGCTTTTACAAATTTGATCACTCTTGAATCATTTATAATTAATTGTAAACAGTCTTTTCAAAGTTTTTCACATCGATTACCAATATTACTTATAATAATGTTTTAAAATACAGAAAAAAACTCGATTTTTTTTCAACAACCCAATTAAGGGGGGATTGTCTTTTTTTTCGCAAAATTTACCGCTTTTTGGGAATTTTTTTGTGAAGAAAGTATACAACGGAAACTTGTGAAACTTGGCATATAGTTTTATTGATCTGTTTACTACATACAAAAAAAATTTTAAACAATTTCATAAAAAAATCCGCCTCCCACCCCCCTCGACGCGCGATGGTCCTTTTTTGATGGTGTGCACGATTACAGCCTTCACGTTCATCCTGCAACAAAAACCCAAAAGCATTTTACTTTAGACACATATAGCTATCGTTCGATGAAGGGAAAAAATAAAAAATACAAATTGACTCAAGGAGACGCTAAGGGGAGTTATTAGACTGGATATTTGCGAATACCGGAAAGCATATGGAAGATTAAAGCCAAAGAACGATCTAGCATAAGCTGAGGGGTACGGCGGGGGGGGGGCACGACAAGGGAATGGATGGAAAGAAAATCTAAAGGAACTTGTTATTAAAAGATGTATTAATTATGGGAATTTATCTTCGTTATACTCCTTAACAGGTATACTCCTTAAAAGGCGAAGGACGCCGTACTTTGGTAATAATAAAATATTACTAGTTTCTCACAAACCAAGCGATTCACTATCCAAAGTCAATAAATTCTGCAAGAATGAAATATTAACCCTCCGTTAGTACACATGGGTCTGTGCTGTCCAGTCGGTTTTTATAAACCGCTAGCTCTCAATCAGTTTCCATTAAATAACGATAATAAAAATTAATTTTTATCCATCACCCAATGCATGCTTCGTTTCTATAGATCTCAAAGTACTCTTCTGAATTGTTTCAGATTTTTTAAATAAGTCTATTGTAAGTATGATAAAAAACGATAGGAGAGCTTACACTCATGTGTGTCTAGGGAGGATTAATAGACAGTAAACTCACTGACTCTCATGAAATAATCATCATCCTACAGAAACCCATTGTCAAATACCTGGGAATACACATAGACAATTTAATTCGGCTGTATAAAAACACATACAGTAAATTCGCGTTCATCCGAAATCCGCTTTAACCCAACAAATTTTTATAATTTCTTTTTCATTGTTCACAACTTTAAAAATATTGCCGCAACAAAAGTTTCTCAAGCCAAAAAACAAAAAAACATTACAGACTTTTGTACCAAAAAATAAATTCTAATGAAGCGTCCTAAAACTTCAACGTCCACAAGTTAAAAGTTTTTTGTTTTTTTACTTTAAAGTTTCCTTTGAGTAATCTCTAGTTTTGTTTCATAATTTTGTAGTTAATTTTTTCATTCAAAAGAGTAGGTAATAAAATTAAAACTCCTGTTTTTCTCCCGCTGCCAAATAAGGCGGATATTTTCTGTAAGAACGCAAAATAAACGAGCTTCGTTATTCAGCATTTAAAAACTTTGAGTTTTCAATCATACTTTAGCGCTTTTTTAACACGTCAACACAAATTTTTCAGTCAAAAACATGCAGGCCTATTCACAACCATATCAATAGCATTCTACATACGCACGTTTTAGGCTCATATTTTACGGTATTGACGCAATTCGGAGTGTTTCACGCAGGCAAACAGGAGACTTCGACTTATCCGAAATTTGCATTATCCGAACCGGCCGCCACCTGATCATTTCGGATAAACGGGAGTTTACTGTATATGCAAATTGAAAAAGGAAGTAGGTGAAGCCTTTTTCTTGAATAAACAAATTTTTCCATAATTCACACCGTCAGCATAAAGAAGAAATAATATGTTATATGCTACTAATACGACCTACACTTACATACGATGTACCCATCTTATGGAACATGGGTGCATCCAGGATGGAAACAATATGTACTATCTTCCAAAAGAAATTGTCTAACAAGTAAATGTTTGTGGATACACCGTAACTCGAATAACGAATAGGAGAAATCTATATAACAAGCAACTATATAACTATTTTTTTTATTATCTGAATTTTTCTTGTCTACCCTTTTCGGGTTTGACAAGCTTTTTGCCACTTTTTAATTTTCTCTTAACCTTTACTATCTTTTTTATGCGAGTCCCGGCTGCAGCCGGTTTCGCTCCGTTCTCTGTCCTTCCTTTATCCTGTATCGCATTTGCCGCGGACGGAGGGAAACTGCAGAAAACCTCCGTTGATACAGGTCGGTGCCTGCCTAGACTTTCCCCAGTGGCCATGCGAGTAAACTCAAGCACCACTACCAGAGGCACCTAGGGCCCCGCACCTCCTCAGCTGTGGTACGATGGGCCATCAGTTGCTCGGCCGGCGTCACCATCCGCGCGATGAGAACCGCCTTGCGGGAGCACCAAAGCCGAACACTGACGACTGACCTCCCATGTACTACAGAGAGGTTGGACATTTGTTTTTGGTGGGATGCGAACCGCCAGGATTGCAGAAAAAACACTTAGAAAATTTTTTCCATTGGTGTCGACTGTGGGGATCGAACCCGGGTCCTCTGCGTGCGATCCCGGAGCTCTTACCCCCTGAGCCACTGCGCTCCTAACTATATAACTATATAGTAATCTATATAAGAAGGAATAGGAAATCTATATAACAAGTAACAAAACCTTCTACAATAAAGCAAAAATCCACCTCATAGATAAGTTTGTATTAAAATTAACTAGAGATGAGTTTGCAACGTTACCATGGATAAATAATCAAATCATAAAAAAATATCACGAGCACCTCTATTGACAAGATTACAAATCTTTATACAATTGACTACTTGCAACCTCAAACCTTCGTATAGTTTGACGACAAGAGGACGAGACAACAACAATATACTATTAATATACCGTAAAAATTGGTATTGGGGAAACAAGAAAATACAGTTCGATGACTGCCTACCAGAAGCGAACCCGGAACGTTATGTATCTAATAGAAGCATTGCCACATACGATTATAATACATGCACATGCTGAATTTTAATAAATACTGATGCCTTCGTAACAGTTCCAAACTTCTGGACGATATAAGACGCTGCAGCAGATACAAATTAATAAATAATTGAATAAATTAATAAACCAAGAAAAACTAATGCACTGAATGCATCAAAATTACAGTACAAATAGACAACTCCCCTCTCGTGTAACACTATAGCATTATAACTATGGAGTCTGTATAAGAAGACAGAACTCTACAATGCAAAGGTGGCCGCACTCTTCTGCCATGTAGTAATTCGGGTAGCCGCCGATGGCGGCGCTGCCGGCGAACGACAGCTAAATCACACACACAAAAATTGTGTAGATGAGCTTTGGTCCATGTAAACACGACCAACTATATTAAAAAAAAGCGTATCTCTGCCGACAGCGCTTCCAGTGGTCAGAAGTGAAACCAGTTGAGAACCGAAAAGCGTGACCATCTTTTTTAATGGCAACGTATTATGTTCGGTCTCCTTATACTATGAGACTACATAATTACAGCTATGGTCTTACTAAATAAGTCTGATAAGGACCAGAGTCCTCTCCTACTTTCCTTTTGTACAGACTTCTCTCTATACTCTCTCTAATCGTACAATTTTTATATAAAACATAAATATGAGAATAATCAGTTTAGTTTTTGGTTTATGCCGCAACAGCTAAATCTTTCTAAACATAAGGGAACGCACCCCGAGAAATACATCCGAAAAAACATAGGACTAAAAACCATGCCAGTAATCTGTCATTGAAGCCTGCAGCAAATCGTAAATATAAAAGTCTATTATGGAACCCAATTCACAAAAAAAATAATATCAATTTTTTATTTCAATCTTATGAGATTTCACCCATACAAGTTACACCTATTATGGTTACACCACTTGCAATAATAAAAATACATTTTTAAAAAGATTGGTAATGCAACTTTTTTTTTCTTTGGCTTTTCATTTTTTACAATACTTACACCACAAATGAACCGAGATAATGTACTGCATTTATTTATATTCTCACCGAAGGCATAGGGCGTCATTATTTTATTAGGCGCATAGCCATGAAAAATTAGGAATTGCAAATAATTTTCCAGCAAGGAATGGTAAATTTGCAAATTTTGTTCCAGTTGCAACGCCAACTGGCATTTAATTAAACACACTTTAAAATCATTTCCGCAATTAATAGGGTTTCAACAATCAAAAGTTGAATATGAAGTGAAACGTCTTAAAGTTTGTAACTTATATTCAAAACAATATGTTAGAAATAAGAATACAATTTGACAGTGACCGTACCATTTTTGTATATTTAAAGCTAAATTCAAAGTTCGATAACTATGAAATCGTTTAGATTGTCAAACCGCCATAATTTTTCATACATTGCGAAACAATATATGTAAATTCTAGCCATTTCTTACCATCTCTTACCATCTCCAAATCACTCGTAAATCTGTGAGGCTAATAAACCATTAGCTGATCTAATAAAACCTATACTTTTATTTTTGTGTTACAGAATCAAAACAGAAACGTCGTTAACCGACAATGTATTTAACCAAGTGGCGAATGAAACGAAAAATATGACTTATGTAAGTGTTACTTTTTATCAATGTTGATTGTTTAAAATTAGAATTGATGTAATTACAACTGTTATAATTATGTTTGTTGTGTTTTATTTGAATTACCTCAATCTTGTTTTCAAAAACAAAGAACCTCTCGTTTTTTTGTTATTCTCTGTATAGGTATTCATACACTTCCTGCTGTTCTTTGTTTGGTAAACAATTTATTAAACCACCACTCAGCCACCCATGCGTTAAAAAACTGGGATCATGGTATCAGACGCCACTACAAAACTCAATACCCATGTTGAGATCCATCCCATATTGCATACCCCACTTGCCGCTGCTAAAAGAGTCGCTGAGTGTTCAAAATTGAATGTTAAATAAATGATAGAATTATTAAGAAACGATTTAGATTTCAAAATATCGAAACTATGCTGCGCAAGTACGGATTGCAGCAACACGTTAAGATCTATTAATTATTGTGTTCTCTAGAATAAAATTAAACGAATGATAGAGATATGTATAACATGTAAACATCTCGTCAATAATAATTCAGGTTCAGAAATGGACCACTGAATATATAAGATATGTTTATGATCTTGACCAACTAACAATAACTAGCCACTTGAAAATGTAGTCTACGTCGTCTACATGACTATTTCTTCAGTACCCAACCCACTGGTGAAGGCCAGATATAATTTTTTATGTTTTGGAGAGGCCTAATAGCTTCGCCAGTATTTATAAAGATACTCGATTCGATAAGATGATGATATTTGTTTCTCTGCCCCGGACGTAAATAATGTATTTGCCAGAGTATTTCACAAATATAATAAAACTCCGCTTCATGAAGCAACTCGATTGAAACAATTTTTTTGTTTATTTCTGTAATTGAGTTAGGACAATTAATTAATCTGACAAGCCAATGATCTTAAGAGAACTTAAGCTGCTGTAATTTCGCATCAGCATGAGGGAGATGGTTTACCAAAGGCGATTAGCCAATTGTCTGGGATGACTTTAGTTAATCGAGAGGAAACGTAGCTTAGCCAAATCGTTATGTTGGATGAGCTTTATTTTCAATTGTCAGAGTGTGTTACACGGGCTCTCACCTTTTACAGATACACATCTCATCAAAATTAGAATCCCAATTTGTTCACAGGTTGTCACAAAATCCGCCATCCACTCGCACGTTCTCTAATTTTATCATTTTTAAATTACTTTTTTGTTCATTTATTTTATTACTCATTCATTACATGTATATATACATATAGTGGATGAGTGGATATATATATATCCACACTCTTAGCGAAGCCAGTACAAAAAGTTTTTTCGGAATATGTACCAAAATATTTTCAATCGCCTTCGATGCGTCGATGCCAGGCGATGTTTCCTCGACGTTAAGGCAATGAGGCACATCACCGGATGATGACACGATCATTCACCCATTTATTTTCATGACGATTGATATTTCGAATAAAAACATCGGTAGGTCGCTCTCAGAAACTAATAAACGCAGGCAGACAAACCAATTTGTTTTTGTCCGCGACATCGATCGGCTTGAAACAAATAGGGGAAACAATTGCTTATCATCGAATTCAGTCTGCCGCTGTGTCGCATTACCTCAACAGTTCTTGGCCCTTCCAGGTGAATCTGGCCGAAGATGTTACCATAATATGCACATTGGAGAAATACAGGAACAATCGTGAATGTACATAAACACGCGCGCACGCATTCACACGAATACACACGCACACACACAAAAACACACGCGTACACCTGGAAAATGGACCGCGACTCATGCTTTTACTTTTTTTTTCAGTTAAACTTTGTTAAACTTAATTTTGAACGTTCGTGGAGGGTCGACCCCAAGTTTTGCCTGGATTTGTTTTCTTTCGAGGATTACTCGCGGACACCAGCCCGGTGTGTACAGATTATTATGTTTTTGTCTTGTTTTCTTTTCTTTTCGTTTCATCGTATATATCTATATATAATTGTAGGTTCCATAATTAGGTACTTGCAGAGCGAAATAAAAAAAAATCATTCTGGCCAATTTTCGGTCAACGAATTTTCACAATCCCGCCAATGCGAAAGATCGATCAGAACGAGGTCACTCCGATTCACTGTCGATGACGCTCTGTACCCTTTTGTAACCGCCCCGTGCTTCTTTTCGTGGTGTGTCTGCTTTCGGTGACGCGGTCTTCTTTACTCTTCTCGCTCGTGTTATTCGGCCTTTTATGAGAAAACACAAAGATAATTAAAAAACGTGAGATATTTTGTCAGTCATTTTCAGAAAGGTCAATACTTCATTCCCTGTACGTCAATAGTAGCGTTGCATAGCCTAGCTTGACCAAACTTATCGACTATTTGCACAAAGGAAATAGGTCCGTTTGAGCCAGTTACAACCCTGGAGCCTCTATAATGATTGTATCAGGTCGAAAGCATTAATCGACCAAACAACGTCAAGAAATGAGAGAATATACCTTCGTTGATATCTTCAACTGGACCCAATGACGCGGCATCCTGGAGGAGTTCCATTTTTGCCTTTGCCTTCTTGCACTTTTCCAATGTCGGCCTTCCGACGACTCCTTGCTTGGCCAGTGCCTCTTTCATACGTCCGAGACGCGCCGTGTTCGAATTACAACCGGCCCAAAATTTCTCGTACGAGCTTATTTTGATACCGGCCAAATTGAGATATTTCTTCAATGATTGTATTCTCCTATCGTCCTCCGGACGCTGAAAAAATCCCCATTATTACTGACGAGATATTTAACAGATAACGCACGTGTAATTTTTCATCTGACCTTGCCACAAATGCCTAATTTCCGTGTTCTGGAAAATTATTATTTTGATATGCTATTTTGTTTACTTTGTTCTTCCGAAAAATTATAGCCACATTGATATGGAAGTATTCAAGATACTCGTGTCGGAAAGTCGTATGTTATAATGTTCGAATAAATGGGCGCGTTGATACAAATGTTTGTGCAACAACGAATCTCGTACGCAAAAACTAAATTTAATTCTTAAGACTGGGAATTAGTTGAGTTAGATGAAAAACAATTTTTCAGAACCTCTGGAAAATTGGGAATGTTCTCACATCACTCATAGAAAATTTCATATGAGGTATTTAAGGGCTTGAGTACAGAAAAATGATGTCGAAGTAATGCACTAATTCGTAATTCCCAATGGTTTTTATACTCTTGGTTTTACTCACAGCTTTGCTCCTTTTTTTCCCATTTTTCGGTGTCGATTCATTCGCATCATCGTCGGTCTTCTCCTCGTCTTCGCTTCCCGAGGCCGATTTCTGGTTCTTCTCCTTGTTCTTTTTTGATCTCTCGTCAAGATTAACTTCATCATTCTCCTCTGGTCCCGATTGTTCTTCGTCGGATTTCTTGACCAATTTTTTGGGTGTTCTGCCACGCTTCTTACCCGGAGTTTTACTCAATGCTTTCTTTGCCGCTAATGCTTTCTTCATTTTCTTCTTCGTACGGGGACTGTAATCTTCATCTTCGGAGCCGTTGTCATCCGAATCTTCACTAGCCGAGCTGTTAACCGCTCCGAATCCCTTTTTTTTGCCTTTCTTACGTCCTTTACCTTCCGGTAATGATTTTTTACCACCGACCGACGTTTTGTTCTTATTATCGTCATCGTCCTCTTCGCCATCTGATTTCTCTCCCTCTGACGTACTTGCATCGAGCTCCGAGTCGTTCGGCTTTGCTTTCACGATTATCGTCTTCGGTCTAGGCTTTTTCTTTTCATCATCATCTTGCTCACCTTCCGAGCTCGAGCCATCTTTGTCACTGGCACATTCCACCGACATTTCGAGACCGTCTACTACCTCAAGATCTTTGGTTCTCGATTTACTCACACTTGCCTTGGGCGATGATTTTTCAACCAGTGTTTTTTCTTTACCCGATAGGTCTGCCTTGTCGTCAATGTCATCGTCTTCATCCTCATCTTCCTCGGCTTTATCTTCCGAGCTGGCATCGTTCTAGAATTAAAAAGTATCACTTGAAGTCCTCGAAACAGTGTTTTTCAAAGAGAAATCAGAGAACTCTGGTCGCATACAAAATTTGCACCCATTCTTTTTCAGGCACAATCTGACCACTTCTTTCAAATGTAATACATAAGAAACTATTATATCATATGTATATTTTTAATCGTCAGGTTTTTTGTCCACTAATATTTACAAGAATAACAAAATTTATAACCATTTTAAAAATCGTCTTCAAACTTTCACACCTCAAATGAAACAAGAATATTACCTTTTGCATAGTTTCCTGTTTTTCGATGTTACTCTCTGCATTCTCTTTTAGTTCAGATTTCAAATTATCCGGCTCTGTGTCACTATGAATGCTTTCATCAATGTTATCGTCGACTTCCTTCTCCTCCAAGGACTCTGCATCATCGATTTTCTCATCCGACTTGACCGGAGATACTTTCAAGTTGTCGTTAGCCACTTCACTGCCATCGATTTCCATGCTGTCATCCTTGTGTTCCGTACTGCCATTTGCTTTTGGCACAGCCTCGGGGACGGACACTTTGTCAACCTCGACTCCTGTGTCATTGGTCTCGCTGCGTGCTCTCTTAATGGGAAGTTCCAGATCGTTCTCGAAATCATCGTCGCGTGCTCGCTTATTGACAATATCGACTTTCTTAGTTTCAGGATCCCCAACTGAACTCGGTGTAGTCTTGACATCCTCGGCCATTTCTCCATGATCTGATTCGACCATTTTTTATAGAATTTAGATCGTACCGTCGAAAAACAAATATACTGTAATGAATAAGAGAAAAGAAATTTTAAGTTAATCCGCACAATACAAAGTATACAGTGAACTTAATGAAGTAGTAAACTTGATTGTTCAATCTTTATTCTAATATATTGGGTGCCGAGCGGTATGTCGCAATACATTGATGACTGTTTTAGCAATTATAGATCATTTCAGACAAACTCTTCATAGATCTCGTTCTTTCCACTCAGATACAAAAAGAACGTTATGTATTGCCTAAGGCTATTCGTAAATGCTTTGAATAACCAAAACGACCCACGACTGAGAAAACGCAGATCACCTCATAATTAAACCAACAACCATTCTGGGAAATTCTTGTTCATTGCAGAAATATACAGCAAATAATTGGCATTTATCTATATGCATCAGCATATCGTAAGACAATAACTTCAATATCGCGTGTGATCTCCGAATTGGATGCGTAAGGCTTGATTAACCGTGTCACCTGACGCTATCACGGAATGCACTATGTGTATATATATATACGAATAAATATAGAAGCCCACATATATATGCACATTATATATATATATATGCTATGCATATATTATACATAGGTGTGTGCGCCCACCAAACGATCATCTAACAGGAAATAATACCGAATATATGTTTTATTGGTCAAAATGCTTAGCGAAGGTGAAACCAGGGAAGCAGGACGGCGAGTAAAGCGTCTATTAGCTGTAAACAATTGGACTGAAGAATGTACAAATATGCGTTATGATACGGTAAAAACGAAGAAAAAATGCAGATAAGAGGAGGTTGGTAAGATACGCGGTCACGACGCGGGATACGAAGGACATCGATGGTGGCATCGACGTAAAATCGTTGAGAACGAGAAAGCCCCAACTCAGTTCCCGCGACACATACGAAACATTAGTAATCAAACATATATATTCCGTTCTCGTTTCGGTGCACACGAAATTGGCAGCTGTACACTGTATGTATATATAAGATTTTCCGGCACAGTATGTAATTTCTCGAATAATCGAGATTACGAAAGAAAATCACACGGGTAATCGTGGACTCACCGCAATGTACGTCGTAACAAGATACTTGTGTATTTAATACGATTCTACTGTATCGTAGCGTTTGCGCGGGCAAAATTCTACGCGGCGCGACAACGTTGCGTCGGCCATTGGCCGGTATCTCACTCTCTCACGCTCATTCGAAGAGTTACCACGAATGTGTTATAGGCTTGATTTTGACGCAGCTACTCTCTCTGGCGGAGGGATTCGATACTATAATGGGCTATACGTATAATATAGAAATATATATATATAGTGTGCAGGCACAATGAACGTAAGATGCAGGCAGTGATCTCTTTGTCGTAACTTTTCCCGCCTTTAAAAAATAAAATGCATATTGGCTTGAAGTATATGAAGTATATTGTTGAAGTATATGGAAAATAGGAATTCCAACGGGGCAATTATTTTCCCAAATTATCTAGTGCATCGTTTCTGCTTCTATTTATCTGGGCATATATACAGAGAATATATATAGAATTGCATACAGCAAAGTTATCACTTTGCTGTATGCAATTCTATATTTTTCGCGTATGTGTACGTCCGCGTGTCAAGTGTGTTTATAGATATATAATCTAGATTATATATCTATAAACGTTAGCGTCCGCGTGTCAAGTGTGTTTATAGATATATATCTATAAACACACTGTTTATAGATATATAATCTAGATTATATATCTATAAACACACTTGACACGCGGACGCACACATACACACTAAATACCTATATCACTAAACTACACGCAATAGTCATATACATGTGGCATTCCGCCACAACAGGCAAGTTTGAAAAATTTTTTTTTTATTTTCTTAATTTTTGATATTTTTTCGTGCCCATCGAAAAACTCTTCATAGTAAATTTTGAGATTTTTCTGGTTACCTTTTCAAAATATATCGAATTTTCAAAAAATCGATATTTTTTTCGGCTTTCTTTAATAGTAAGCCAAATTGAATCTTTTTTTTTTTGCAAATTTTCGTTTTTCAATGTACTTTTCAACAAAAAATATAGAAAAATTATTTGCGACGTTTCTGAATGTGATTTTTAAGTTAAAAACTTTAAATCTTTTTTTTTATAAGTTAGTACATATTTGGATTTTTTTGAATATTTTTTATTTTATCACTTTTATCACTTCTATCAATTTAATAACTGTTAAGCCTGGGTAGATCGTCAGCTATCCATAATTACTATTTTTTTCGATTATTGAAAAGCTGAAAACAATTTTTTCTGTTAAAAACTATTAAAATCGTGTTTTATAGTAATATAATCTTTATTCAATTATTATGAATAAATTTATTTACTTTTTTATTGTTAACAGACGTTTAAAATTATTAATAAGACATCATAAGCATTTTTATAAATAATATTGACATAAGTTTTTATTTAGTTGGGTATTTTGTTGTGAATGTTGCATGTACGATCATTATTTGAACTAGAATACCCCTTAGCTCGTACGTTTTAGCTGCGTGAAAAATTTGTGTCCCTATGATTGGCGTACGATAAGTCAATCACAGGGATACAAAAATTTTACTCACGATCAGTCATTCCGATGGATACCGAAAACATACAAGCTTTTCAAAAAAATCAAAATATGCACTCACTTTAAAGAAAAAGATATAAAGTTTAAAACTTAAAAATCACATTCAAAAACACCTCAAATAATTTTTCTATATTTTTTTTTGCAAAGTACACTCAAAAACGAATATTTAAGAAAAAAAGATTCAATTTGGCCTACTATTAAAGAAGTTATGAGCAAAAAAAGCTGAAAAAAGAGCGATTTTTTGAAAATTTGATATCTTTTGAATGGGTAATCAAAAGAATCTCAAAATTTACTACGAAAAGTTTTTCGATAGGCACTAAAAAATATTTAAAAATGGAGAAAATAAAAATAACTTCTTGAAGCTTGCGTCTTTGTCGTGGAATGCCCCATATATATGTGTGTGTGTGTTCAAACCGTATTTCTATTAGATTTTCAAGTTTAAATATGAATTGGTGATTTACAAAAAACAAGTACCGATTAATTTTTTTGAAATTTTTTTCTAAAAAACTATCATTTATTCTACAACTTTTAAGTCTCGGTGGATAATGGGATAACAATGGGATCTGTTTTTTTTTCGATTTTTCAATTTCTACATTTTAGTTATCCGTATTGAAAATTAATATTAATCTTTTGTTCAGGCTCACCAGTAACGGCCATTGTTATGAAGTGGATCAAGCGTTAAAGTTTATTAAGAAAAGTTGTTGCAAATCGACTAAAGAACAACATACTCAAAATGCAAATTGATCCTACGGAAAGTTTATTTGTTATATAATAAAGAAAATCATGAATTTTTTTTCATAAGTTTTGTTATAAAAACTAATCGAAGCTTCTTTGATGTCATATAAAAATGTGCGCAAAATTTCAACAGGCTTCATCGACCAAATGATCGAGATACTCGTTGTATAATATTGCGATATTTAACACGGGTTCTTATGGGAGGTTGCGAAAAGTGACGATTGTCAAGAATAAATATCGTGATTTTTGAGTCGATAAAGGTCCCTGAAAATTTACACACATATACATATGACATCAAAGAACGTTTCTGCAAATTTTCAGTGAAATCTAACAGAAACGCTGTAACGATAGGACTACCTTAATTGAATATTTTTTTATCATATATTTATCTGAATATACTACAAGATATGATTAGTGCATCAATTATTATTTGATTCTTTTTTTTGTCGATATCTAAAAGATAAATCTCATTTTAAAGGAATCCATTCCTTTAAAATGAGATTTGTCCTTCAGATATCGGCTAAAAAATAATAAAATAATAATTGATGCACTCATCATATCTTGTGGTATATTCAAATAAAAATTATCATTAAATGATTAAGATATATCCATTTCATTTCCTAATTAACAAAGACCTTTGCCAGTTAGCCTGAAAAAAGCTTAATATTTATTTTCAATACGGATGGCTAAAATATGGAAATTGAAAATGTGAAAAAAATAGATCGCATCGTTATCCCATTATCTACCTAGGCTTAAAAGTTGTGTAAAAAATCACAGTTCTTTGCAACAAATTTTCAAGAAAATCGATCAGTACGTGATTTTTTTTGGAAATTAACATTTTATATTTAAAACTTGAAAATCTTCTAGAAATACGGTTTGGAAATTTTGTTTGATATTACTTTATGAAAAGTGCGTTCAGAAATAAAAATAAAAAACAAAGTCCCGTTTGGCCCATTTTTCGCAAAGTTATGGATCTTTAAAAAAAAGTAACGTAATTTTTGAAAAATCGATATCTTGAAAACAGTTCGACAACAAAAGTTGAAAAATATCACGGAGGTCTCTTTCAACCAATACCAGAACATAAACATTTTCCAAAAAAATCGGAGTTGCAAAAGCCGGTTTTGTATAGAATGCCCCATATATATATATAATATGGACACACGCGCAATATATGTTCATATCATAGATAATGGGCACGTGTCGACATACATGTGATACACCTGTCGGAGCGATCGAAAAAAATGAGCTCGGAAAAAAGGTCTATTCGGTAGTCGGTATAGTTGATAACTTCTATCCCATTTTACCCTGCAGGGAGTAAAAATCAAAACCTGCATTAAGATCAATGATTTCATAATTGACTATCGGTACCCGGCCGACGTTGCAACCCCGTTTTTATGTTATAATTTATTTTACAGCGAATATAAATGAAAAAAAAAAACATTTTTTTTAAATTGTGTTTATTCAAGTACTTTTGGATACACAATATTGTTTGTTTTTCCATCCGGTGCGTACACGAAGAAATCCGAAGGTTTTCCTACGCGTGAGCAGGCCATGTGTGAAGCATGGATTTTTCAAATTTAATCCACACCCTTGGAGCGATTGTCCCTGTGCTTTGTTGATCATCATTGCAAATGCGAGTCGAACCGGAAATTGCAAACATTTAAAATTATATCCGTTGGTATCATTGGGATACCGGGCAACAGTACATCTTCTCCTTTAAATTTTTCATTAAAAACCGTAGTCTCGATGATATTATTCATCATATTTTTCACTAAAAGCCTGGTACCGTTGCAAAGTCTTGGTGGATTGATGTTTCATCAAAGAAGGATAGGCATGCCAATTTTCAATGTTGAAACGTGCGGCAGTATGCCTGGCAAACCAAGTGAATTTAAGAATTCAGTTGAAAAATTCACAATCTCTTCTTGATTCATTATAGTATTGATGCACTTGTATCTACGTTGTCACTTCTCCTGGTATTTCGTTTTGAATCTTGAAATTGATGTCATTGACATCGTTGTTTTTTGCTGCTAATATAGCACATGCACTGAGCCAATGATGATTTTTGTAATTATATGAAATGTATGTATTGTTGTTGTGATTGTACAGAAGTTTGTTGGTAATATGACCTATTGCGTGGAACCATCAGTTGTCTTTTTACCATTTCCAATATCCAGCCATTGTTTTTCGAAATTTTCGGCCGATGCATTATACATATTGTAGTTCTATACGCATATGTGTTTTCAAAGTCAATTTATGAACGTGTCGCCATAAAAATGATGATTTCAGACATGCATTAATTTCATCAGCAGATGTTGCACGCCGTATAATTAGTAGAGTTTGTCTAAAATCACGAGACAATAAAATGAGTGCTCCAGCGAAGATCTGCTCATTTCCTGTTAAATATTTTAGTGTACGATGAAACTCTTCCAATGCTTTTTGTGCGCCCTAGTAGGGAAGAGTAGCCTAGGATGGACCGTTTTAAGATTTTTTTATTTTATGCGAATATGCACATAATTTTTATGAAAACGATAATCGGACATAAAAGATAGAAGTATCGCCCATGTGTTAATATATTTATTAATATTTAAAAAATCATTTAAAGTACAAAAATATACATTTTAAAAATTTGTGTTTTTGGTCCAATCAAGGCAACCAGTCTCCTAGGTTGGACCACCGGTTGCCTAGATTGGACCATTACATGCATTGATCATCATTCTCTGTTGCCGGGCCGAAATACGAAAAACAATTGCTGCCGGAATCGACAGCAATTGTTTTTTTCCCTGAAGCATCGTTAACTATCGGCGTCGCCTAAGCGAAAGCCCTCGCCTAAGCGAAACAAATTTGGGTTGCTTAGATTGGACTGGTCCAATTTGATCAACCACCATGTGGTCCAATCTAAGCAACTCTAAACTAAATTTGTTTATGTGTTATATTAATTCGTATAGAAGTAATTGCGACGAGATTCTTTCACATACCTATCGGAAATTAAATTCTCTATCCAATGGTATAATAATTAAATGGATTACTTCCCTTTTTACTCTCTTAACACGTTATGGAAAACACGTAAATTGTTACAGTGGCTTGCTCGTCAACACAAAATTGCTACTTCTCGCTTTGTTCCGCACAGAAGCCGCCTAAATTTATAGTATTATGTTTTGCAAGGACTACGCAACACATATTGCCTATATTTAGAATAAATTACTTTATAGTTTTCAAGTTACGATGGTGGTCCAATTTAGGCAACGGTCCAACTTCGGTAACTCTCCCCTACATTCGTCCCATATAATTAGTCTACATAATTTGAGTACTTTTCCCATTCCTGAATTTTTGTTTATATTGCATGTTGGTGCCTCAGTGGTTTACGTATTCAACAGCAATTTTAGTGCTGAATGTGCTGTTCTGCCACTATCCAAAAGAAGTGTTGCAATTCCAGATGATGCGATCGCCAGTGCAATATTTTTTCTTGATCGTATTGTTACCAAAATAATTGAAATCAGAAAAGTTTTTCCTGTTCCTCCAGTCGCATCTAGGAAATACAATCCGCCCCTTTGGCTTGTAATGACATTCATAATTATGTCATACACTATACGGTTGTTCAGGAACCAATTTCACAAGATTGTTGTTAATAAATGTATACAATTTGTCTACATCAAAATGTGTTTCTCGTTGCAAATCACGATTAAAAATTTCGTTTGTAGATCTTTTCGGTAAAGCAATCCCCCATTCTTCCAGTTTTTTGTTTATTATTGCTAAACATATGTCCTTAATCAAAATCAATGCCTCAATGTACACGTTTATTGTGAATTGAATTTCCGGGTTTTGATTTCTTGCACACAAACGATGTAGGATGTCTTCACTCAAGTGGTCTTTGTATTTTTCCCAAAGATCTTTTGGATTTTATGGGAAGCACGTTGTCAATATTATTGCAAATAACGTTCGTATTTGGTGTGGATGAGCAGTGTCCGATGCATCAGCGAGTCAAGTGTTCCAATGTGCATCAGTCTCAAGAAGATTTAATTCTTGGCAAGTTTCACAATAAGTGGTACATACTTTACCGTTTACTGTTCGCAAATCGTCGAAGGATGTCGGTCCACGTACGTTTATTAACAGTAATCTCAAGTAAAAGCATTCCGAATTGTTTGGGTGAACAGTGTACAAACGGCCTAACACGTCGGTCGAATAAACATTTGTATGCCCTTCAACTAACTTACCTTTTTTCCTACGTTGAAACTTTTGTGCTGATGCATTTCATGCGTAGTATGTTGGTAGTTCAGAATAAAGTAGCGTCTTTGCAAACATATCATCGTCGCACACTGTAAAAAATGCAGTTAACGTTGGTTGTGGTGGTGACAGTCCTCTGTCACGTGCATTTTCTATTTTGAAGTATACGCGCTGTCCATTTTCAAGATGCATTGATAAATGAATAACTGTTGGATGTCGTTCATAGATTGGAAATGATAAAATGCGCTATACGGCTTCATTGCTACTAATGTAGCGTCCCAATCGATATTGATTTATTTCATCAATCGATGCATTTGTATTTGCCACTCCCAAAATTGTCATATCACTTCCTTTGTTGATATATTTTGTGACGAAAATTTTTCGGGCCACCGGGAAACACCTTCCGCAATCGCCACCTTCGTCCGTCGGTGCCTTGCTCGCGCGTCCGCAAGTGCCGACTTGGGCGCCAGTCGAGTTTTGTTTCGCCGGTCTCGATAACCGGCGCAGAACCGGTGATCGGGGGGGGGGGGGGCTCGCCGCGATCGCACCAACTGGTCATCGGCCAACACGCAACAACAATAAAAACGACACTGACGGTGACGGGAGACGGGAACGATCTCACCGAAGACGACGACCCAACAAAACCGGCCGATGACCGAAGGGGCTGCTTTTTGTTTCGCCGGAAGCAACGAAACCGGGCTGACCTGGCCGCGTTGGCGGGCACACGACGGTGACGGGATTGCTCGGCCGCTCAGTCTGCAAGGTTTGGCAGAGAGGGTCGGGGTCGGCGGACAATGGATGCGAGAACTTCAACTCGTGCGAGCCATCGGCTCAAGCGTGTCACAGAACAGGAGAAATGGAACCACGACTAAATCTTGATTTTATTATTATTCGGGAACGGCATGAGATCGAAAACACTCTGAAGTGGTACGGTATTATTCTCCGGGAACAACACGAGAACGCAACTTGGCGTCGGACAAGTAAACGTTAAATGACTTACCGCGCTGCCGAAGACCTTGGCTCACCTTCATCGCAGATCCCTCCGACGTAGCTTACCCCGGTCGGATAGAGCGTTGCCGAGCGGGGCTATCCGATCAGACCGAGACACGAAAACACGAAGGCAGCGCGATCGCTGGCGCAACACTCGAGAATACACTGTACGGAAATTATTTTATTTCCTTCGTACAATACGAGAACCCAGGTATCGTCTTGGGAGACGAACGCGAACGTAAACAATACGAGTTGAGATCGGACCTCTCACTCTAGAGAAAGACGACCGAGAGACAACACTAGAGCTCGCGTACGGAGGGAGAGAAGGACTCAACTCCGGCGCGTAACGCGAGAGCGAGTGAGACTCCGAGTGTCCGACATCGAGCGTACGCGAGGACTTATTATTGTCTCGATCGCGATGCTTCGACGACTCGCGGTACACTAATTGTTTCCCAATCTTCGAGATCGCAAACACCCATCAATATGATGCGAAATTTTCATTGCCGGTAACCACTGCCCTCTCCCCTTCGGTTGAGAGAGAGGCTAACTATAGCGAGAGCGATACCTTGTGACCGTGATTTGCCGGGACTCAGAAAATCACGCCACAATTTGTAAATGTATTTAATGGATTTCACCGAATTTCAATACTGGACATAGATATGTACTTTGTACGTTTTCGATAGTAATGGCGAATATGCCACAACCCAACGATTATTGACTTCAACATCGTTGTTTCGTACTTTCAATAATACTGATTTTCCACCATCTTCAGTTGATCGTCGACAACAAAGTGGATATCCGTCATTGCAAGATTTCTGCAAGTAAACCTCGTGGGTAACGTTTCGTGCATTTCCCATCAGACATGCATGGTGAATTGTTGTTGAGTATGCCACATGGACTATGAATGATATTTTTGGTGACGACCTCAAATAAGTCTTGATCAATGTCGACATCTGGGATTTGTGCTGGGATGATTTGATCAATTAGATTGGGTGTGATTTTATTGATCAACCAAATCAAAATGTGTGCATGTGGCAATCCTCTTTTTTGCCACTTGATGGAATACATCCAACATCGTGTCTCTCCAAAAACGTGATGCTTAACAATAAAATCCATTAAAGATTTCAATTTTTGTTTGAATACACGCGCGTAAATATCATGACGATCTGATGATCATTGTCCAGTTAACAAAAGTTCTTTTGTTTCATTCGATGTTGGATTGCATGTGAATATAATAAACAAATCTGGGCAACCATATGCGCGGACATACGAGTAAATGGGTTACCGAAAAGAGTAAACACGCAAACAGTATGTATAGAGTTCAGTAATCGAAATGTCCCGGTAAAAGTAAAGTGCTGGAAAGTACTACTGGATGTGTTTCCATATGTGCCACCGGTAAAACAGTGCTCTAGATGTGGGAAACTAGACCATATCAGTAAATGGTGCAAAGAAGGTGCGACGTTGCCTTCAGATGTGTCAACTGTAGGGATAATCATAGTGTGCTGGACAGCAATTTCCCAGCATTTCAGGCGGAGAAAGAAATAAATGAAACTATGGCCTGCGACAACGTGCCCTTTTTAGCGGCCAAAAGAATAGTAGAACAAAGAGGGACATCAACAGGAGTGCTTCAATTAAATCAGGTAAACTTCCCACAAATCGATGATAAAAGCCACACGAACCCCAATGCTACTAATAAGTCATCGTCGATGGCCTGGAATGAAGATGCAATTAGGAAAGACCTACAAAGGGCAAAGGACCTAACCAACGCCGAAGGCACAACACGACCTTAAACCAAAATCTAAATTGACACCACAATCCTATTCATTCACGATTCATGTTTAACAATGAAAGGAACAACAACGTATCCCAGATGACAGAAGATGCCACCGAAGATTTACCTGCATTAATCAACGTTCTCCCTACGACTTCCGGTGCGGGTCTCTTGCTGAGAAGAATTTGGAAGGTAGTGGAGCTAAATCTCAACAATTCTAATAATAATGGATCAACATCATCCCATCAACCTCAGCATAGTCCAGTACGGTAGTATCCGGAACAAACTACATGAAATCGAGCGAAACGCCGCAGGCGCAGATGTTATCCTTCTAGCGGAAACATGGCTCAAACTAGAGGACACCCTTCGTATCAATGGATATGATACTGTAAGCAATGATAGACTTCTGCAACTGGGAGGCGGCACAGCTATCTTAGTCAGAAACAACTTAAAATATTCAATTGTTAAAAACCTATATGACTGTGATTATAGCGTAGAGCTATGTGCGATAGAAGTACATTTATCAAAAGGTAAACTATTTACAGTACCGGTCTATAAACCATCAAGGACTAGAATTCCAAAACAATCATGGAGCCAATTTTTCGGACAATTTATGAGTAAATGTTTAATTGCGGGAGATTTCAACGCTTATCAGAGATTGTGGGGAGACTCATATGAGTGTGCCACAGGTAGATTCGTACCAGAAGGGGTGGAAAAGGAAGGCCTAAACTTCCTGAATGAAGGTTCCCCAACGTTTCTGTCGTCTTAATATAGAACAGAGTCAGCCATTGATCTGTCAATTATGGACGAGTCATCCATATTATCCAGTAGTTGGAAAGTTGGAGAGGACTCATGGGGAAGTAACCACTATCCGATTTTTATTAATATCGGTTATTATTGCTCAGCAGAAATGAGGTCCAGACTATCAAACCGAAGGTAACCCCGAAATCTGAACTGGGAGCGGTTTGTGCAAAAAGTAGAAAACCAACTAGAGGAGGTAGATCTCCGAAGTCCGGAACTTAAAGTTCAAACAAAGTATACTCGTACCACCTTAGTCTCGATTATCGATAGCCTGATAAATAGTAATAACTCACACAACAAAAGTAAAAAAAAACAATGATACAAGCAAAAAACCACCACCATGTGTTTGGCGGACTAGCGAATGTGAGAAACTAATCAGATTACATAAAGTAAAGTTAACAAAATTTCAATATACGGGCATGTACGAAGATTTTATAGCGTACAGAAAAATTCCAGTGGAAACAAGAGGGAAGGCAAAATGCATTAAGAAATATAGTTTTGAAACATTCTGCAAAAAAAGAGATTCAAACATAGCTAGTAAAGGTAAGGAAGAAACATGGAAAGCTTTCAATACGTGGTGTAAAGAATCAGGCGAATCAAAAGGAAAATACTACTACCAAAAATACTGTGCAATGAGTAATCATCCTTGGTTTGAGAATATTCACATTAACAAAAGTGCAATAGTTACCATTAACAGAACAGAATTCGCTAGGCATTAGTTTATGTATTTTTAATATAATTGATTCTCTAGAGTGTACTTGCGGAGCCGCTGTAGAAATACGCAATCACGTTTCCTGGTAATGTAGTCAGTGTTACGTCCCAATATGGGTAATGCGTATCTCCAGCCGATAAATAAGAACATTATCTTACCCACCTTCAAAGCTATATCTAAGAAACAATTAATATTTCTGCTTCGGACATGGAACTATGATCTCTTAGTCAGAATATTCCTAAGATTCTTTTATAAACATTCGAAACTCCGAACTCAATCTTTTCTATGTAAACAATCACGCCACGCGGCAAGGAATATTTTCTACACTCACAAAAACTTCCCCAATGAACAAACAGTCACTTATATACATTCTAGTAATAATAAATCCTTAATTAATAACGATACTATTTACTCTTAGTCTTAAATGAGACCGCATACAAAGTCATAAGTATCCAACCCGACAAACTTTTCTTTACTTTCCTTATTCATGTTACATTTCAACGAACGTCTTGTCCGATATCACCGCTTAAAAACTCAGTTGTAAACAAAATTCTGTATTATTTCTCCGAATTATAATACGAAACCACACTTTTCTCTCCCACGGACGTTGTCCACAAAACGACGATCTCACGTCACTTCCGCCTCTTCGAGACAACGCCCTCCACAGAAAAACGAAGGGTCTCGCTAAAGAACTAGACCAATCCAACTTATCGAACTTATCGTAATTCCACCCGAACCAAGGCGAAATTGTCAACTTTCTTCGAGAACAAAATCAGAATTCTATCAACCTCGAATCAGTCAATATCTTAAGGGAGTAAAATCCCAGGCTCTCTGCGAATTATTATAAGTACAAATTTTGTGTTATAATTTCAACGTCGAATAAAGTATCAGCTTTTGTTAAGTGTACGTGCGTTGTTGGTGTTGCAAGTTAATTATTTCCCAAGAAATTCATTTCTTTACGGATCAACACCGAGAAGTCTGGGAAACATCATCAACCAAAAGCGTCTTCGAAGAGGAATCAACCTCGACGTTTAATTCTAAATCGTTGAGTTGGTGTATTGAGTACAAGTAAGTCCCAGGCGGCGAGCTCACGTCCATCCGAATAGCGCAAAGCAAATAAGAAATCGCGCGCACATCGAATTATCAACGGAGCTACAGTCTCTCCCTATCTTGGGATGCAACATCAGTATGAAAACCAAAGAGACGAACTAGTAAACGGTCTAATGAAAATCAAATTATTCCCTCCATACTGTATAGAAACAATACTGCATAAGATAGATCGCTAGATTGTTATCAAAGTTCATAAACTCCATAGGAAAATTTATCTAAGTATTTTAATCTCAAGAGAAAGGTACAGAACAGATGTAAGTTAGGCTAGGCGTAAATGTAGCGGTGCATAGGTTTAAGACGCGTTCACAAGACTATGAGAACATTTGTAATCCCAAGACCTGCTTTTATAATGTACGAACTTATGGTAATAATAAAAAAAAGAACGCAGACACTCGATGCATCACTCTCGTACTATCTCGCTTGCACTTACGCGTGCCTACCGATAATATGTATCTCACTCGTTCTTGTATCATGCGGTACGCTCGAAAGCGAAGCGGGATTATAATTTAGAACAATATTGTTCATATTTCTTGGAAAGAAGCATCTTTATTGTCTGTTATGAATACAATCCATTTTCCCTATTGAACAAGCTTTACAAGTGAAAAAAATGTATGTGCTTGGGGTCCGGAATCTGGTTGCCTTACATCGAGACCCCAAGTACCCCTACCACCGAGTACACAGGTCGTGAGCGCGGGCGAGAGCGGAAGAGTACCTCAAACATGTTTGAAGAGTCAGTGTTACATGCGACGTATGCATGGAAAATTTGATCAGTAAACATACGAGCACTAAACAACCGACCAGATTACAAATTTGCAGGTACACAGAGCATTATGGCAAAAAGTAGCTCTTGGTATTTTTTTTCCAAAATTGTTGCCATAATTCTCAAGATACTTCCAAAATGCTCAATGCCGGAAAAAGTACAGATGGTGTTTTTGAATCGCTCGTCGGCTGCAACACTATTTACAAAATTGTGGAAAAAAATACTAAGAGGCACTTTTTGCCATAATTCTCTGTGTATCTACCAATTTCTAACCTGCTCGGTTGTTCAGTGCTTGCTGAGGTACTGATCGAAATTTTGAAGAGCAGGTCGCATATAACACTGACTCTGAATACTTGGGTACGAGAAATCGCGTGCTACGACCCCAGCGTCGGTGTATGCGTGCACAGAGATATTGGACAACGCCACAGTGGCTGGGGTCAGCACTAACAAAGAACATCACTTTTATGTCCCCCTCCAATTTTGTTGAAATTTTTTTATGCGGAAGAATATCAAAAACTAAGGGACACTTATTCTCTTTTATCTGCGGAAAAACAGTTTTAAGGGGTGAAACATACCCTTAAAAATAGGGATGTTATTCATTTTTCACCGATAACATTTTAGCGGTATGAAATATTTAAAAAATTCAAATTGGAACAACCTGCCCCTCGATTTTTTTAGGCAAGAGCATGGTATAGTCAGCAGGCCTTATGGAATTGCCGGCTAAATTTACATCAATATAAGGTTGGGTGCGTATTTGTAAATTCCCCCGTACAAACAGGAAATTAAGGGGTGAGCTATCCCTGTATTTCTCTTTTTCCTACTGTTAATGAGAACGGGGTCAACCTAATTCAAGGAAACCTGTTCTATTTTGATGGAAACACAAAACTCTAGTCGAAATGTTTTTGCATTTTTTTCCAAGTAGCAACCTTTAAGTTTGCTAAAATTTGGAGGGTACGTAGAGAATTATGGCATAAAGTACATGACAGTCTTATTTTTGCAAAATTCTGGAAAACTTTTTGTCGATTCAGTTACCACCGGAAAAATTTTTCCAAAATTTTGGAAAAATAAGATAGTCATGTACTTTGTGCCATAATTCACTATTATGTACCCTCCAAATTTTAAGGCGATCGGTTATTGCTTAGTGCCGGACAGTTTACGGGTCTCGTTTTCGAAACGCAAGTGGCTCGTCGTCAGCAACACTGCCTCTTAAGAGGGTAAACTACCCTTTACCGGAACTTCCGTGCCGCAGTCGTTTTTTCCTGTTTAACACGTCTTTCGGAAGTTCGAGCTAGTTTTTCTTTATAAGGGTCACCTGTGTTATGTTGGTGCGCCCAGCGGTGCACCTATCGTACGCTTTTAACAGATCTATATTTTTGTTGGACGATTTCGATACTGCGATTCTTTTTTGTTACCAGATCTCCAGTATTTCACAGCTTTCCGTTTGTAATCATAGCTTAGGTCATCATCACTTGAACAAGTGTCAGAATCATCTTTGTTACCCCTATTCCATAAAGTATCTTAAACAGCACGTGTTTCGTATTCTTTAAACGGTTCTTGAAAATGTAGCGCCTCTTCCTTTATCATCTCAACTTCATTGTAGTTTTGCATAGTGTGTTTGTGCGATATTCATAGCTTGAAACGTAGCCAGTAAAAGCTTAATTGCGTCGATCGGGTTGACTTTCATTCTGGTAATATTTTCAGCGTAACATACCAAGTTCACAAAAACAGAATACATCTTGAAACTCGCTTACGTACTCCTATAGTCTTTACTAGCAAATGTTTCTCGCCTTTTATATGAAGCATCAAAATAGATAATCTAATTTCCCGCCTTACAATATCAATTACAAAAGCACATTCAATAAACAATATCAATGTCGGTGCTTATCACGTCATTTCACACGACGACTGAGCGTTCGGAGGCGTGCAAATCACACATGTTTACAAATATTGATTTTCTTTCGAGGATCTCATAATCAGAACGACACAAATATCGAATAAATACCGTGAACACATTTCTACGTCTGTATTCTTTTCTTGAAAGGAAAATAAGTATCGCCTTCAAAAAAGTAAATTGAGAAAGTACCTATTCGTGCGCGTATAGAAAAGCATTTTCTAATAAACATTAGGATAGTGAGGAGTAAGGGACAGATCTCTGCATCCCCTTTTCCCCGCCCCTGTTAAGATTAATGCAAATATCCACAGGTATTCAAAACCATATTGCTGAATAGTGTGGCAAATTTTTAACCCTGTCACTATGGCGGGCGTATATAAACGCTCTGGCGAGTCCATCGGTTAAGTAAATTAAAATAGTTTAAGATGGTACTCAAAACAAATAAAAAGGAATATTGTTAATTTATGTGCAGTTATTATCTTTAAAAAACCTTGAGAATGCTATCAAATCTCCGGGTACTGTTTGGGTCACTAGTCAGTGACGGCGGGAGTCGGATCGGCGTGACTTATCGTATTCGACAAGTCGCGGCAACCCGGCAAGCGAATAGCGCGGTATCTGTAGGGATGGATTCGACCCAGAGCGCGCCGCAGTGAAAGGGTTAAGATGTAGTTCATTAAGATTGCTTCTAGTTAGGCGTTAGCTTAGCTCATCTCTGTAATTGAATATTTTATGTCCTCGTAATTTAATAAAATATCTAAATTCCATATGAGGCATTTCGCATGAAGTCATCCAGCCTAAAACATAAAAGTTTTTTAATCGTCTTGAAATTTTTATGGTCGATAGTCCTATTGATAGTGAAGCTTCAGCGAAAATTTTAAGGCTCTAGCTCAAATAGTTGCCTAGCAATAGGGGCTCAAATTTGTACCATATTCGTCGTCGTGGCAACATTCCCAGGTTTGTATCTTCCCGAAAAATATAGCGATTTAAAAAAGTCAGGAGTGATTTTTAAAGCATTTTCTGCGTACTTTAAGAATATATTTTTTATTTTTAATAAAATTAATAAGTTCATAACAATTCTTTAAGGTTAATGTTAAAAATGACTTTTTCTCAAAGATCGACATCTTCGATTTTTATAAAAAAAATTTATAAAATAGTAGGGTTCTTTCTGAACAAAAAAGTATATAATGTCCAAGATGGGCCGGACCTTAGTTTCGGAGATACAGTAGGATTTACCAGCGAGCGGGCGCTTCGCGTAGTGTCGCGCGGCGACCCTCCAGGCTACGTTCGGGCTTGAGCTCTACGTGAGCACTACGTGAAACGCCCGCTCGTTGGTAAATCCTACTGTATCTCCAAAACTAAGGTCCGGCCCATCTTGGACATTATATACTTTTTTGTTCAGAAAGAACCCTACTATTTTATAAATTTTTTTTATGAAAAAACGAAGATGTCGATCTTTGAGAAAAAGTCATTTTTAACATTAACCTTAAAGAATTGTTATGAACTTATTAATTTTATTAAAAATAAAAAATATATTCTTAAAATACGCAGAAAATGCTTTAAAAATCACTCCTGACTTTTTTAAATCGCTATATTTTTCGGGAAGATACAAACCTGGGAATGTTGCCACGACGACGAATATGGTACAAATTTGAGCCCCTATTGCTAGGCAACTATTTGAGCTAGAGCCTTAAAATTTTCGCTGAAGCTTCACTATCAATAGGACTATCGACCATAAAAATTTCAAGACGATTAAAAAACTTTTATGTTTTAGGCTGGATGACTTCATGCGAAATGCCTCATAAGTGATATAACTTTAATGATTTAACCCTTAATTTGAAGAACTGATAAAAAAATTATTGAAAAAAAAGATTGATATATTTAAAAAATTAATCCAAACAAGTATTTTCTCGAATCACTGCAATTTTATTTGATGAAACAGATTTTATTTGTTGAGCTGATTCTCTTGCTCGGCGAAAATGAATTTTACTAAAAGAAAATTTGTATTCAGTGAGATTAAATAACATTTTCATTAAAATGATTTCAAAGAGATAAGAACTATGGAAATAATATTTGATGCAAAATTAAAAAAGTTAAAAAATAGGGAACTTATAATTGTCCAAATTTTAGTGGTAAACGGTTATAAGCCAACTTCAGGTCGCACTGGCAGAAAGTGAACTGCGCTTTTCCAAGATACTATCATTGATCAAACGGTGAAACTTGGCACACATTAGTATCAAACGACGATCAAACTATAGCAAATGGAAAATGTTCAAAAAGTCTAAAAATATAACAGCTAGAAATGTCCAGGGAGACTAGAGACCAGGAGTGCGAACGCTTATGGCGAAATCGTCCCAAACATGACCCGAAAAAGCGAGGAACGATGTTAGTTCGAATTGAGCCACGATGAGCGCTCTCGTCGCTCAGAGCTAACCGTGAAGTGTGGCGTTGGTGATGAAATGAAGTGAGCGGGATATAAACCCCGGCGAAATATGACATCTGTCATTTCATCTGACGCGTAAACAATTTTTTGTTGAGTGTTTTACGAAATTTAAGGTTGGAAGGCGACGCAAAAACAAACAAAAAGTGCAGCGAAAGCTATATTATAACAAGCTGGTAAGGAGAAAGTTTGTTGTTATAATTCGTGGATTAAATGTTAATTGAATTGGGGTTGCGATGCTATGTGTCGTATATTTTTCACGCTTGGAACCGACTCGAATTTCGAGCAAGAAATTGTTCTTGCTCGAGAAATTAACATTCATATCGAGAACTGCGATGCAAAAACTATATTAAATTTATTATTTTTTCTAGATTGTTTTATCGGAAATGGGCAAATTGTACTCGTACCCGGGGTGTCGAACTGGGCGACATGCCGAGAAAATGAAATGAACGCGCATGGGATTGCGGCAGTTATCCACTTTCAACATTCCAAAGGTAAAAATTATCAGTTCGTACGTTTGTTTCTATCAGCGCGAGACATCAAATACGCTTTATTATGCAAGTGGGTGCGGTTATGACAGCAAAATACTTAGCAGCGCTGCTTAGTAATCAGTAAGTGCAGTGCTCTTGTAAAACAAAACGTCACAGAGCAGCGCTGCTAAGTGCTTTGCTGTCGGCGATGCACCCAATATGTTCAGTGACTTGGGCCACGGGCCGAATTGCGCTCACAGTGCTTACGACCTATGCTGAAGCACGCGCGTTGGCAGTCTAAGCACGCTGTGAGCGCAATTCAGACCGCAACCTTGGATATTCAATTTCAATCTGCTCAGTTTTGTCGGTAACATAAATTTTATTTTTCTGCCGCATATGCTGGAGCGATGGAGCGAGGCCAGCGGACCCCGTTACTTGCAAACAAATCTTGTTTGCGAGCTTCACTTCTCTGACGATAGCATAGTCAGAGAAGTACGTATAAACACGGCTGATGGGAAAACTTTGAGCATTCCCCGCATCTTACCTTTGCTCACCACAGATGCTGTACCCATCTCGGTAAATAACAAGGTAATAGTGATATATTTTTTTCGTCTATTTTGCGTCTTTTTTAAAATATAGCGACAGATCTCAGAGCCATTTTAAGACTCATAATTAGCAGCCGAATTCGAAAACCAAGACATTATTATACATGTACATATAATAGACGTGGCTATTACATTTTTTATTATTTTATTTTGTTGTTTTTGGTCATTTTATTTTTTTCTTATTATTATTTTTGTTTATTTTTTATGTTGACAGGAAATCGTTGGTCAACTGGAGGAGAACGTCCCGTGTAACCAGTTACCCGGACCTTCCGATGAAACATATTTTTTTACTTTTATAAACATTTTTCTACAATGTATCAAATAAAAATTTGAACAAAAGCATAGCAATATTATTTATCAATATTATAAGCTGCGTTAATCAAACAATATGTACGACAAATCGCAGATCAGCGATTCAAAATAACCGCGCTTGACGGTCCCCGGCATGAGTGGCGCCGCCAGGCGGTGCAATTATTATCGGATCGTTCCTCGCTTTCTCCGACCATTTTTCTAACATTGCGTTCGCACTCTTGGTCTCTAGTCTCCCTGGTCGCCCCCCTGGGGTGACCGATATGACTCTATGATGGGGGCTCCTCAAGGTGGGTGTTGGTGTTACAGATGCAATGTTTCTTCTTGACAGATGAAAATTTTTTGACGTTTCCCAATAAAAAATAAAAATGTCAACGGCACCACCTGTCAAACCTCCTCGAGGTATCAAGCCTACAAAGGAAATCGTGAGTTGATAAATTTAAATTCAGAGTTTCATAAGAGTAGGAGGTAAAACTATTTATAAATGGTATGATATCGGTTTGTCGGAAGAGGTTAATGGTATTTTAAACTCGGATATTCTAATGTATTTCATTCAATTCCATCCATTTACAAATATTTTTAACAGAGCGGACTTTTAATCTCGGTGATAAGAGCACTATCAGCAAGTGAGACCAACGAACAACGAGAAGTAGAAAAAGCTAAACTTGAAAAGGAGTATAAGAGAAGCGATCAGCGCCTTGATGAATTGGTCTCCCTTCATGAGCAAGATCTTACGGAAGTGATGAAGGTGAGTTCAAGAACATCCGTGAGACGTTAAGTATGATTGGGACAAAGATCTTTGTAACAGATAATGTTTTTGTGCTTTTAGATCTTTAGTACATTGTCGGAACGGGTAACGGCTTCGCGCGAAAAGATTCATGCTGTGAAGGAAAATTTGAATGCTTGCAAGCAACTGTTAAGGTGCAGAAGAGAAGAGCTCATGAAGCTCTGGCTCGAGGGAATAGAACACAAGCACGTCCTGCAACTTTTGAACGATATGTGAGCGAATGGTACCTCTTCACTTGCAAACCATTTGTTCCCTTCTTGTGTTTGTTTTTTTTTGTAATACATTCGTTGTCAGATTTCATCAATCATAGAGTATTTTAGTCTAAACTATGACTGATTGTCGCTGAAGCTCTGATTTAGTACTGGTCGACTAATATTCAAAGTTAATATCATCGCCCACCTATTCGACCATCTTTTTATCCTTGTTGAACAAGGAGAGGCAGTGTTAGATTCTTTATTCTATTTATATAATGAACTAATAATTTTTTTTTCATGTGGAACATGATCAATTGCCGTTGTTCTCAGAGACAAATTACGGGATGTGCCGTCGCGGTTGAGTCACTATTTAAACAAAAAGCTATATCTTCATGCAACTACATTGCTTGTTAGCTCATTATCAATGGGTGATGGAAGTCTAGAAGGTGTTGAAGCATTAAGAGAAGTCAGAATGGAACTTGAAACGAAGAAGCAACAATTGCACATGAAACTCTTGGAAGAGCTAAGCAGGCATTTGTACATCGAGACAACAAGAGAAGTGATTCTCAAGAGACAGGGATCGGGCAGAGATTTTCAACGGGGAAACGAATCACGTTGCTCCCGAGGCAACAGAGTTAAACGGGCTCTTCTCGATGTTATGCCGCCTTATCCAGTTGGGCAAACACCCAGGTCAATATATTAGCAAATTTATGATCGAAGTTGCAGTATAAATAATATTTGAATGAATATATTATTTATCCTTAGAGGAAACGTCAATGTCAATTTGGAAGATTTGAGTAATATTGTCGAGGACGAAAACTCGTCCAATCCTGAAGAGAATTCGGAACATTTTATCGCTATTATTATAGAGTGCCTTGCTTTGCTGAAAAAAATTCCTGAGGCCGTGGAGGTATGTTATATCCAATGTTCAAATGAAACAATCGTATTTCATGATGATAGTTGATCTTTCGAATGAAAATCGAAATTGTCACATTTTCCAGTTATCGCAATATGACATATATTTGAATTCGAATCAGATCCTTGCCATTTATAATTATGTTACAAGATAAAGTTTACATAACCCATATAGGGTATGCGCATGAAATATTCATATCTATCTCCAATTTATGCAAAAAGTTAAACTTTTTTCAACAATAAACCTTTCAGGCAGGAGGCTATAAACATATAATTTTTATTTCTTTTTCTTTTAAATGTTATTTGAAAAAATAGCGACATTACATGTTGAACACCACATCGTTATGACACAGAGAATAAATTTTTTGTTTTCAGTCAATAAAAGTTCAGATTCAGACGGAATTATTAAATATAATAGCACGAACATCGGACCAGATAAAGAAAAATCCCGACAGACAAGGTATAGTCATGGGACAATCAACCTCTGCGCAAAACATGGAGGTGCGAGTAACCGGTGCAAATGATCAAACTGAGGGCCAAGCTTTGCTGCTCGAATTACTTAACACTGTGTTCGATCAGATGCGAGTGGTAGCCGGAGCTCATGCGATGGCTCTGCGCAGCTTTTCGTGCGTTATACAGAAGTATAATCTGCAAATACGCCTGTACGAGATGCCGGATGTATGGAGTAGAATACAAGCTGTCGTAAGTCCACTGTGTCAGCAAAACAAAATAAATTTATTAAACGGATTCTGAAACATTATTCTAAGGATGTTTCGTCAAATGTTTGTTCGAAAATTTAACATATTTGCAAAATACTTCGTCTATAGACATAGATATCGAGCGTCCTATATCACAGATTTTAATTGCTTTAAATGTTTTAGTATACAAGTTTCAAGATTTTGCTTGTCTGTGTGAGAACTCGTATTTATAAAAATTGATATATTACATCTCTTAAGAAATTTATTGGCCATTCCATTGAGCGATGTTCAGAAATTAAAAACATATCATTTTCACAGTCTCAGAGATTTTGTCTGTCAAAAAGACACCGCGATTCCGAGACGTATTTTCCTTGAAGACATCAAATTGAGGAATCACACATCAAATCTTCTCTCACGGATGATCGATGTGCTATAATTAAAAAAAAAGATCTCAAAGTTAACAGAAAATTATGCACAATTCTTTATTTCCTTTCAGTTGCAATTATTATTAACGGAATATCTGGATATCCAAAATATGGTTGATGGCCCGCTGCACGTGTCGACGAACCTGAGCGAACCCACGAGTGACATAAATACGTATTTTGCAAGGCGAATACCACAACGCCATAAAAATGGTCCATTGTTTAAGTTCGACACGTCCTCGCACCCCAAAACACTGAACAGTTATCTCAAGGAGCATCGATATAGTAATTTCAGTCTAGTGGTAAAATATTATTAGTTTTGTCAAATTTCAAATAATCCTCCTTCCTGCTCCGTTTCTCCCTCCTGTCAAAATGTTATGGATATTTTAATATGGTGCAATATTGTTGTTTTCTGATGAATGTAGGAAAATGGACAAACTATCGGCGACAAGAAACTCGTTTGTGAACCCGACCCAAAGAATATTACATTTATATTCAGGCCCATGATGCAATTTATCGAGGAGATTGAACGAGCTCTAGACTGCAAACCTGGGTAAAAATTGCTGCATTCTGCTAAAATACATAGAAATAAGAAATCTTTCTGATATGCCTTGGTAATGGGAAATGGGTTTGTCCAGGTGTCCGTGCACGCTCAATAGCTTTATCGCTGATTATGTCAAAGAGGTGTTTTTGGGCCGACACCATGTTATGGTGGCAACGACCATCGACGCAGCTACCAAAGGCTCAGAAGCCTGGCGAGCCACGACGCCACCGGAACTTATGAAGGATCTCGGTTTAACCAGACCTCTATTACAGGTAAGTTAGAAAAACTGTTTCAACAATAAACTCTCATCATTAAGGTTCATACCGAAACATGGGCTTTGCCAAAATGCAATAATCTCCAAATTAATAATTCATGAAAATGATAAACTTTTCAATTAATTGCAGAGCACGGTGAAGGTCGAGCAATCGGTTGGTGAGCTCAGATCATTGATGATAGCTCTGCCTTTGCAGGGCGAACACTTTTGCACACTCGCATTAAACGTGCTTCACAATTATCGTGAAACCTGCAATGCTGCATATCGTGGTATAATACAACCAGAGAGCGAGGACAAGCGAATATGTTCTGCTGCATGGCTTAAAGATGACGATATCAGTAGATTTATCAAGTACGTGATTGATTGAACGCAGCGACCTGTATTTTCTAACTAACGATCGCAATGAGGCTTTGTTTTCTCAAAATGACCGCATATTTCTGAACATTGAACAGTTTTTTTAACTGGTGCGGGATTAATTCAATTAAACAGACATAAAGTATCGCACCGTGGTAATGGCCGTATAAAATATAATTAGGCAGTTATAATAATTTCTAATCTAGAAATTATTAATTGATCAAAAAATGAGTCCCTATACCTCCGATCATCGTTCATATTGCTTATGGCGAGTTCGAGTTGAAGAATTAAAAAAAATGAATAATATATGGTCGTTAAATACTAAAAATTAATCGAATTAGAAGGGGGTGAATGGCGTGTCGAAGTTTTTCGTTTCATCAAATTCAAATTCTATGTACAATTTCTAGATTTAGAAACAGTTTTATTTCATGAGGTTTATCGGATAACTAGTCCCGAGAATAACGGTGATGGAAACAAGACCGTAATTTGTCCAACCTAAAATGTTTCTTACATCTTGCTCTTTTTTCTTAGGTCATTGCCGAATTGGGACAACCTGAAAAGTGAGACTTATAAGAAACCGGGTAAGCAGGGCCGTTGGCAGATGCGTCGTCAAGAGACTCAGGACGAAGAAAGTCCGGAGGAAGTGCGTCAGCGTAATTTAAGAGAAGCCGAAATACTCGCGAGTAATCTAGGCGAGGGTGGTATAAATGCTCACGAGATCCTTTCGGATGTCGGACAGTTGAGGAGCCTTGCTCTATTGCAAGAAAGCATGGAGTGGTTTGCACTTTCAACGAGATCATTGATCGCCGAATTGCATCAAGCTAAGAGCGACGTAGACAGACAAATACTCATACCACCGATGCCCGCGCCGTTGGTCGAATCTATGGAACAAGTTGCTGATGAGTTTGAAGAGCTTGCTAATACTTGCATACTGGTATTGCATCTGGAGGTAATTAATGATTTTTTAATCAAATACGACCAAATAATCTGCTAACGATTGTTATATAATTTGTTTTACAATATACATTATTAAATCAGATTCAATGAAAATTATAAACAAATTGGAGGTTTTGCACTTTTTGGGGCAAAGCCATATTGAAATGGCAGTTGTAAAGTTGCAAATTATTCCAAGCGAAGTTTCATTCTTTCATATTCATAATGTGTTTCTTATTTCATTATGATATGTTTATAAATCGGAGGTAATTCCGATCATACAAAAAATTATTCAATCTTCGCGGACGGTTATTAAAGTATGAAGGATTAATATTCGACTAACTGAGAATATTGTATATTACCTAAAGATTTCATGTGTTACAGAATATTAGAGATACATTAATAGCAACAAATGAACAAAAACCCGAACATACAGCCAAACGATATTTTTTCACAGCGTCATTTGCATTGTTATTGCTTAAATTTGATACTTTCAGTATGTTTGATATGACAGATTTCCTTCATCTTTTTTTTTTTACTGCGCCGTACTAACACCCTTTAATGTATTAAATTCTGTCGTGTAAACGCGTATGCTGAACATTTTAAAAAAACATCTAATATTTGAAAAAAAATGTGCTTAGGTAAGAGTGCAGTGCTTCCATTATCTACTGCCAAAAGGAGAGTATAGTCATTTGTGTGGGGGAGTAAAGGATCCTCAAGAGGCTGATACCCGTGTCGAAGAGCTCAGTCGAGTCCTTCAGAACATTGACGAAGCATTGCAATCTACATTGCATCCAAAGAAAACTAAGGTGAAGAACGGAAAATTTTTAATTTATTTGATGCACAGAGTAGGGCGAAATATGTTGTACCTGCTGCACGCTTTCAGGGAACATCATCGGCCTAATTATTGGAAAGGAAACAGTAGTTTAAACATGTTTTGCCACAATGCTGCATTGGCTAAGCATATTTTTGTACTGAGCAGTTGCTATACTGCTACTTGCACAAATAATTTGTAAATTGCTTTATCATAAAAGTCGAGGTATCATATGGCCTCGTAACAAAGTTTCCTGCCAGTATTTAACCATTTTCATTGAATGAGACAATAAGTAGTTGAACTCGAAATGGTTAATAAAAGTGCATGGTTCGATCCATGCACGAATTAAACAAATTGAAACTAAACACTGCCCTTACATATTTACAAATATATATTTTTTAATTTCAGTATATTTTCGAGGGTTTGGGTCATTTGATAGCAAAGATTCTCATCACGTCGGCGCAATATATCGGAAAGATAGACGAGAGCGGTATACAGAGAATGTGCAGAAATGTCTTCACCCTGCAACAGACCCTCACCAATATAACCATGGCTCGTGAGCTGGCCCTCGATTATGCGCGTCAATATTTCGAACTTTTCTACGAAAATCCAGAGGGTATTCTCAACAGTGTACTGGAAAATGGAGCACAATTCTCCGAACTTGAGTACATGAACGCTTTTCAACTGATATCGCGAAGTCAACCGCAGTACACGTCGATAAGCAAGCACTTGGAAAAATTATCGGAAATTCTTGGCGAAATTGGGGTTACTGTTTGAAGGGGCCGTCTATTTTGGATAAAAACATGATTTTGCGATTTTACTGAGAACTGTTTTGTTCTCAGAACGAACGAATGGCTGTCGACCCGAAAGGGGTCGATGAATTGCTCGTAATTCGGGAAAACGATATTCAATGGTCGGGTCGGGAAACATTTAAAACGTCGTTTGAAAGTGTTGATCCGAGAGATGGGAGTGATGTATAAACTAAACTGAATAGATATTGCAGTTTGCTGCACCGAATTTGGTCAATGAATAACTCGAATAAAACATGTTTCATAACTCCAGTGTATATTCAATTTTCCTTCAAACATTCAGAATGCGTTGTTAGGCATTTCGTTCAACAAACCAGCGCACAATGCATTATATGGATCTTTAATTTATGGGAACATTTGTTCGGTCATGGTATACAAAATTTCTTCTACGCAGTTGACCAGTTTCAAATAATTATGAACTCGTGTCTCTAACAATGGCATCAAGGCATACTTTATAACATTGCGTTTCTCAAATTATTTATAGTTCCGAGGCTACTGCATGTCTTGATATAGTATCATTCTATATTATCTGATGGTTGCGTGTTTCTTGATAATTGATCACTTACCAAAATACGTATATTCAATTATTGAAAGCTTATTTCAACGAAGATCGACAACCGCGATTTATAGGCCTATTATGAATTCTTACCTTCCGTCGATACATTGAGCTCTTTTTGTTTGATAATTTCACAACATATTTGGATATGAAGTATCTTAAGATTGCTGCGGAGTTCGATTCTTCTAAAATATTTAGAACTAAGGAATTCCATTCAAAAGCTTACGGTTGATTATTTATTAACTCGTCAAATGTTTACGAAATAAGGACTATAAATTCATAAATGAAATTATATTAATGCTTTTCGAACAATTATTTAAGAGAAAAAGAAGAGGAAGAGAAAGAGGTCATGTAGAAATGTTCAATATTAGTACAAGAAATTTATAGTGATTCGATATGAAGTGGTTATTTTAAAAACACATCCCCAATTGTTAATATATTTATTATAATGGCCTTCATAATAAATCATGGCGTGTTAATAGTGAATAAACGGGAACCACAATTTTTTCAATAAGTAAAATAAGAACTATCTTGTTCGTGTACGATATACTCATAAATAAAATCCAATATCAACTTTTCCAAACCCAAGGAATGGACGTTATAAATATGTGGCAAAATGTGTTGGCTATTTGTAAGTACCTTTAGACTCGATGCGGTTGGAATTATGCATGTGTGGCTTCAACTTGTGTAACAATCTTTTATTTTCTTCCTTTTTAAAAGTAATTAGAAAATAGGATTTTCCATATTTTTAGTTTCAACCGTAATATTTACAATCCCCGAGATAAGCATAGTAATGCTATGCTCCCATGCCCAGGAGCTGATTTTTATATCACGTATTCCACCTGAACAACATGTTAATACAAATATGAGTTAGCCATAAAGTTTGTCTGGAGATAGGTTTCGTGTACCTTTCTGTGGGCGAAGGTAAAATCCACGCTTATAAAGCATGAATGAGATAACCCGAGGCAAAGGCATGTATATATTTGTGCCCAGTTAATATAAGGTAGGAATATCGAAAGAGCCAGTTGCTTGGTTCTCGAAAAAACAATATTGTTTTTACAAATCTCGACAAAATTGCAACTTATAATTATTCCCTTTTCATTTGGCATTTTTGTACAGTTTCTTCTTTGACTAATAATAATAATAATAAATTTTATTTGCACAACTTTTACAGTTTTTTTACAAAATCTTCGTTTCTACCATTTCATTTTCTTTCCTTATCCTCCTCCCTTCTTGCTTCTAACCCGCTTTTACAAATCTTTTCTATCTCCCTATAATACTCGCATATTCGCCTGTCCAACTTTCCTCTTAGCGCCTTCACCAATTCCTCTTTTTCTTCTTTGACTATATATTGTTTACGAACAAATTAATTATGTACAGCTCCTAAGTTACACAATGTGAATTATTTTGTTATTTTGTTAGCAGTTCGTTTCTACAGAGTTCGTACCGAAAACCTCCAATATTCACACCCGTTATTAAGTATATCCGTTTTTAACAGACCACTAATGACTAAATTTATTTCTAATATCGAGCATTTTTGCATACAAATTCTTTAATCGATATTTTTAATCACTGTCAAGTATGAATACAATAAAATTTCTATGTCATCAAGGTGTGAAAGTAGCCTATTAGTTTTGTGTTAAGGTTTTTTTATCAGGTATCCACTAAATGTTAGTGTGGCGGTGAGAATTTGAAAAATTTATCATGGCAAAGCAAAAATCGCCGACGAAAATGAAAAGCGAGATGAATTTTGATGAAAGTTCATTTTGTATCATTTCCAGGGTCGTCGAACTCGAGTATAATACCAAGATGGCGAAAGTTAAATTCAAATATTGTTATAATGAACCTATCATCTTTGCGATTTTTTATTTAAAAAATTGTGGATTTGATATTCTTCAAGATGTCAGGGTGGGCTACTTTGACAAAAATTACAAAAGGTAATATCGTTTTTGCTTAAGGGGAGACAACCATTTAGAACGCCGAAATTGAGCAGATTTTTAGGAACTTTTTGAAGGGGAAGAAATAAATGGATCATTTTCAAATTTGGACAGTGTGTTGTACATATTTTCTGCAGTATTTTTCATTTTTCATAATTTGAAAGGATTGAAAGATGACGGAGATATAGCATGATCACGTCGCATGGTTGCGGAGGCATTTTATTTACAGTGGCAATTGTAGCGCCGTAAAAAATTATCTCGAACCGAAGGGCAAATGGATATGATCAGTATATACCTGTGGTCACTTGATAAATCTAAACTTTTAATAGCGTGTTAAGAATTTGAGAAATGGCAGATATACAATTTAAAAAATCCATATTGTCCATAATTTTGTTCTTCCTCGCTGATAAAAAAAGCTAGTTTATTTTGAGAATTTTAAAAGATATCTAGATTTACCAAATGGTCTTATATGTTACGAAAACGCATGCAGAATGTTAGCCCGATCGATTCAATAGTCCCTGAACAATTTTTGGCATCGAAAAAAAACAATGTGGAAAAAACCGTAAAGTCGAATACGCAGGCCGACGTATTGTATATACGAAAACTCTCTCAAATCATCTTTTCTGGAAATGCAAGAAATGTGAGACAATGGTTCCTTTAAGGGAGCTTTCCAGTGTGAAATTTTCAAAAAATCGATTTTTGTTTGCTTTATCGAATAGTATACACTCTTTTCGAAGAAGCAGAAGGGATATTGTATGGACCTGGCATCGCTGATGACCGTAAGTAAACGATTTACCTAAAATTTCCTCACTTGAAACTTTGAACGCGTTTTTCTCGAAACAGCATTTTTCAAAACGGTGTCCAACTTGGAGGGCAGAGTTTTAAAGCTATCGAGTTGAATTTTTTACACAATATTCTTAACGTCATTGTTTATCGTGCTATGGAAGCTTTTTTTTTTGACATCTTCCTATTTTTTTGTAAAAAAAACTGCCAAAAAAAATGCTAAAATCGATACTTTTTGTTCAAACCGGCGCCATTTTTGCAAAAAAAAAAAGCCTCCATAGCACGAAAGCCAATTATATACCGATCAATAATCTTTTTGTGTTTTTTGTTTCAGATCAAAATTGTGACCCCCAACGTGGACACCACATCCAAGTGCATTTTCTGCAACAATTGTTTCATCATTTTCATAGATATTAATTAATAAATAAATCGATCTTTAAAAAATTGTTTTGTATTCTTCAATACCCAATTAATATACAAAAAAAAACCAGACCGATTAGATTATTTTTTCTTTAAAAAAAAAAATCGCGAAAAACGGCGATTTTTCGGGCTGTCACACTGGAAAGCTCCCTTAAACAGCACAGTCGATGATACACGAATTGGATTAGCTTCTATTTTCACAATCCAATGCCAAGTGTGTCACAGAAAAACCAGATTTGTGACTGTGCACAAAGTGCATCAAACAAATTCTACGCGAGCCAAACCGAGTTACCATTAGGATGTGAATACGAGAGTCGCAATGGGTAAGAAACCATTTTGATGAATAAACTAATTAATATTATTGTGCTTATTGTTTACAACTATGAGATTTAATTGTTTTTTTGTAAAAGTTCTGAACGGAGGCATGGGCAATACTCGTATCAATAAATTACTGGCTTCATTGAATATTCCTGCACTTCATAGCAATTGTTACAAAACACACGAGATAGAGTTGGGAACTGCTATTGAAAAAATGGCTCAAGATAGCTGTATGAGAGCGACTGCAATGGAGCGACAATTGTCGATCCGGAATGTCGACAAATTAAAAAACCTGTTGTAAGTTTTTAATGTCAACCTGTTCAAAATGTCCTGAAACATCCGAAAAGTATATTTCAAAAAACATCTTAGAATTGAAGATTTTATAAAAGTAAATTTCTTTTCTCAAATTACTTAAAAATACCTGCAAATTGAACCTTTGAAACTTGTCCCTTGGGATTGTCCACAATGCTTAAAGCTCCTTCGATGAGGAAACCAATATTAAGGAAGATAGTTTCTCGTAGAAACGACTGAGCATTGTGCGTTATTTCGAAAAAGCAATTTGCAGATTGGATCAGTTACAAAATAATCATGTTTATTAAAAATCTATTCATGCGTTAAGTACTCTCGTATGGATAACTATGTGATTGGAATTCCTAAATCAATGTTTTTGTAATTCTAAACATATTGGAATGACATAGTGAACTGGTTGCCATCAATTTTTATACATATTCATAAGGTATATACAACGAACGTTTTAACTATAAGACTTGTCTAATCAATTTTACGAACGTATATGAAAATTTAAAACTGGTTACATCAATTTACATAAGTATCGATAATTTATATGTAACTTTTTATTTATAAAGGTTTTCTCACAAATTGCATAATTTTTTGTTATTTTTTAGTAAATTATTTGCCTTTGTATTTTCACATGCTAAATTTAAGTAAGGCATTGTTAATTAAATAAAAGTAAATAAATGATATCTCGGTACGAATAAAACAACAAAGCGAAGTAATTTCAAAAGATTTTCTTGCCCATCTTAACACCCATTTTTTCCCGATTCTGTCAGAAATAAATGAGAGACATCCAAGTCACATCCTCCCAGAACATATAGTGTGTATCGCAGCTTCGTTCGACATGGGATGGGACATCAAGAAGTACTGGATGTGACTATAACAATCTTACGGGTTCGGCAACTCTCATTGGATTTTCCACGAAACTATCGAGTTTCGTAAAAAATGAATTTCGTATAAGAAAATTATCGAGTTTTATTTTCAATTTTTCAGTGTGCAAAAATTTAAAACGTTTTTCTGAAACTTGTCATTTTTGAAGTTCATGCACGCCATAACTCAAAATCTACTGGACCAATCGTTGTGAAATTTTGCACTGTACTTCTTCGCATCATTCACCAGGTATTGTCGAGAGCTTTGTTTTTTTTTTAATAATTATTAATTTTACCACAACAAAGTAGCTGATTTTTGATTAGCGAACATCGGTTTTTTTTGCTTCCAAGTGCTGCGAAAAATTGTTAAGTTGAACAAAAGATCCTTCCGTGGTTACCTCGAGAAACATTTCCTTTAACAAATGCATTTTGATTTTTTGGTTTCAGATGATTCTGTTGCGAGTTATAATGTACACTGCAAAACACCCTTTTTTCGAGGCGCCTCCGGAGATTCACTGTCACTTGCCTCATTTTCAATATTTTGCAATGAAAATTTAGAAAATTTAAATTATTATGAAAAAATGATTATACATTTACGACTGAAAGTATCGTCATTGGCTGACTACTACCTTCTCCCATCTTGCGGGCAGCTTACAAAAACTACGTAAAAAGTGGTCATCTTTTAATAGTCCATTGAAATGTTACATTGACCCTCCATTTATCAAAGTCAGCAATTTTTTTTCTGGTGCATAGGGGGAGGTATGAAAAGCTTAAGTCCAAGTTTGTGGGGTTGTAACCCTTGAGGAAAATCCGCCATCTTGAAAAAAGGGGTGAAATAGTTTTTGCAAAATAACTATGAAACTATCTACCGCGCAAGAAAAGCGACTTAAAGGAAATTACTCCTTAATTTTTTGTCGTTGTTTATTAATAACTTTGGTATTTTTGATTTTACGACAAAAAGTGAAGAGAGCAAATTTATAGAGAATTTCATTTCCTACAAAAAAATGACAAAATAATTGTCTTGCGCGGTGGATAGTTTCATTGTTATAATGCAAAAACTGTTTTACCCCTTTTTCGAGATGGCGGGTTTTCCTTAAGTGTTACAACCCCACAAACTTGGACTTAAGCTTCCTATATCCTATGCATAAAAAAAAAATTGCTGACTTTGATAAATGCAGGGTTAGGCCTTATTTTTGTAACATTTTAATGGACTATATGTGGTTGCTGGCTTCAGGTAGGTGTTGTTTTTGTTTCTCTGCGTTCATTGCGGCTCTCTCTGTGGGCCGCTGCTGCTAAGTTTTCCCCGTTGTTATGTTGTAGTGGTCTTGTTCTTCGGGGGGTTGTTCCAGTTCCTTGAATCATAGAGAACTCCGAGTTTTTGAAGGTTGGTGGCGGATGCCTCTCCTCTTCTCTATGATGAGTGATTGTTGGCTTTTTTGGATTCTGCTAATGAGTTTTTTGTGGGCGAGATGTATTTTGTAAGCCTCACACTCCGTTGAGTTGGCGGTGTGCTGTCCTTCACAGTTCACACGTTGTAAAGGAAGCCAGCTTGGTTTGTCGCAAGCAGTTGTCAGATGTGCGTTGGTGCATTTGGGGCTCCTGGATGTGTTGAAGCAATGTGTGGTGCCGTGGCCGAAGCCTTCACAGCTATAACATTAGTTTATTCGTTTGTTATTTTTACAGGCTTCCCATTGTACCTTTACGGAATACGCGTGTTTAATGCTTTTTAGCAGTCCAATGTCAGATCGGTATCCATATCCACGACCACGAAGTAAATGGGCTGAGGATTCATTGGTGGCTCCGGCAAGTTTTATGGTTGCTACGTTCCTGACTTTTATTTCATGTTCAGCAATGCCATTTTTAATGCCCTCTGTGTCCAGGTGTACAAGTCCCTTTATCACGAATTTCTTTTCTTTTGTTGTTTTATACGCAAACGTGTGGAGATTGTATTTCTTGTCAACGAATGTCCTCATTAGATCTTCGTAATATACCCGAGAGGCCGGGTTGATGGTGATACTTTTAAGGGAGTAGGTCAGCGTCAATCCTTTGTATTCGTTTCGGATATCCAAAAATAGTGTTGATTTCGCTGTGTCCGTTCGTCCCTCTGAGTTAAGGACTGGCGGGAGGATCTTGGTTTTCCCTTTGTCACTGGCATTGGTACTGGCGTTGGTACTGGTACTGGGGTTGGTTCTGGCGCTGGTACTTGTATTGTTGTTTATATTTCCTTTGATTATCATTTGATTCTCTTCTTCTCCTTCCGAGTCAGAGGCGAGGATTTCAAAGTGGTTGTTCGTGAAGGGCTGTGCTGTCGTCCCTTCGCCGTTTAGTTTTTGCAATTCGATTGCTTTTTAAATTCCAGAAGTACTGGCTCTTTTGAGTTTCTTAGACCTTTCGCCCGTGCGGTTTTTTTTAAAACGTTTACTTTTGTTGGCCGTGAGGCTATGCATTTTTGTTCTGTTCGCCACTTCCGTACTTGTTGCTTTATTTATCTTGGTTAGGTAATTAGTCCCACTAGCTAGCTTCAGACTTTGTAGCGTCTCTGGTTACTTGATAATTTGTGTCCCCTCGCAAAGGAATGGTTCGCGAGCGGAACGTCGCCTCGCTCGCGAGAACTGCGAGATGGGCATGCGCTACCTATCGGCCGCGAGTAATACATAAAGTATGTTACACGTGGGTTTATTTCCGGTTTTATCTGTCGCACCGGGTCCGTCATGCCAGGCAGACGCTTACGTTTTTTCTTCGTAATATTGTTTTTGTGTAAGTGGCAACCTCTTGCTACTTCTCCTTTACCGGAGCGTCACGTCCACGATATTATCGGGGGTGATGTCGATTCCCAAGATCGCCTCCAGTCTCGGTCATTGTTCTGTCCAGTGGTCGCATACAATGAACGTATGCTCCACGTCATCTCATTCGTGTCCACAGTAAATGCACTTCTGTAATTTGTCCATTTTCTATAGGTACTGCCTGAAGTAGCCGTATCCCATCAGTAGTTGGGTGACGTAAAAGTTTAGGCCTCCCTAGTCACGTTCGGTTCACGATCTCAGGTCCTTTATCAACTGTCTCGTCCAGTGGCCCGTTGTTCTGTCTACCTAGCGTTGTTCTCACATTTGCATCGTCCTCTCTTTTCGTCTTTGCCACATCCTATCGTCCCGTGTCCTCCGCTCTTTCGTAGATCCTCTTGGGCTCGACCGCACGAACATCGATAAGGATTACGACCGCCACCAACAGCACTGTCTCCGCTGAGGTACCCCGGTAGGAGCAGGCGATCCTCAAACCCCCCGTCTTTGTTCTGCCGTTATTGCGTGGCAGTATTTTTTCGTCTTTAGGTAGTCCACCCAGATCTCCGCGCCATAGAGAAGGATCGAGTGGGTCGTTGACATTAACAATCTCCATTTTCTGGATCTCGGTCCGTTTGTATTTGCCAACAGGCAACTTAAGGATGCCACCCTTTCGAGTGTTTTTTAGACTGTATTTCGTATGTGAGGCCAGAAAGTCATCTTTATATCCAGAATCACCCCCAGAGACTTAATTTCCCCTTTGCCCCTGATCTCGTCTGCTTTTATTTTCATCGGGGGTCTTGTCTCAATGCCTTGCCATGTGAGAAACACCAGTTCAGTTTTTTCCGTTTCTAGTTGCAGTCCGTGCTCTGTCATCCATCTTCCGACCCGTCTCATTGTCTGGTTCAGTTTGTACTGCGCCAGTTCTGGATACCTCTCGACGATCACTGCTACGACGTCATCGGCGTAAACAACGAGGCGAACCTCGAGCTGAGCAGGTTGTTGTAAATCCCGTTCCAGAGGTCTGGTCCCAGTATGAATCCTTGGGCGAACCCCGCAATGATTCGTCTCGTCTTTTGACATTCAATCGTCTCGTAGAATATCCGTCTGTTGCACAGGTAATCCTTCACAACTTGGGCTAGATATGGTGGAGCTCCGAAGTTGCTTTTCAGCGCATGCAGTATGCCCACCCACCCAGTCAAGTTGAAAGCATTCCTAACGTCGCGAAATATCCCTGTCATTAGGCACGTGTTGTACAGGTCGAGATATATGTCTGGCCTCCGGCTAGCCATCAGTCGGACAATCTGGGCGGGTACTCCGTTCGGCCGGTGTATGTATAGGGCGAGTCGGAAATAGTCCGACCACGATGCGTCTCGTAGTTTGAGCGTCTATCAGTTCTCGTGGGATACGTGCCCTTAGTTTGCCGGTCACAATTTTGTAACCAGTTCTCCAAGGGTCCTGGTCCACCTCCTCGCAGAGCTTCCTCCAGCATCGCGCTTTGTTGTCCCGTATGCCGTTCTCCCACCGGCCCTCGATGCACGTCGTCGGTTTCTGAGGCAGCTCATTCGCAATTCGGCTATCTCGTCCGCCCACCAATATTCTGCCTGTTGGTATTGCCCTTTCGGCATTGTGCTATTGTACAGCTGCATCGTCGTTTTTGCCGTTTCGTCGGCCAGTCTTTGCGCCCTTTACCGGCCAGTCAGCTCTGAGGGTACGTTTGTCGTCGGAGCTGGCTCTGCCGCCAGCTCTTCCGAGAGTTTCTATAAGTCGAGTTTGTTCGTGTTCCATCGCAGGGGGTGCTGGATCCTCGTTCGCGACGATGTTGTACTTCCTGCCACTTCGAAGGTGATGTACTAATGGTCGCTGGCTGTGCAGTCTTCGATCACCCGCCATCAACTAATAATTAATTATTATTATTATTTTTATTATTATAATCTTTCTATGATTATTATTATATATATAATTACATAATTAATACAAAATTAATAATAATAATAATAACAATAATAAAATTATAATGCTTTTAGGTTATACTGCATTGTTGGGTAACAATTGCGTTTTATTCGGATTCCTTGCAATTACAATGAACAAAGACAAATTTGGCGCTTTTTGTCTCGGGTAATTTCTAATATCGCAAAATCAGTTATACAAAAATTGCTTGTAATTGAGTCCTACATGTTTTATTTTAAAAAATTGTTAAAATCGAAAGGGGATACTATATTTGACAATAAATAATTGTAAACATGAATTAGTCGCACTTCTTTCCTCCTAACTTTTTTTGCACATAGATATCGAAAAATTCTTTAACCCTTAATAGTTACACTTATTATTAGCTAGAATCACGTTATAGTCATACTAGATCTATGAGACCCAGGCGTTTTTAATGGTTAATAATGTTTAATACAAGAATATTGGTTAGAAATTAAATTACTTTTTTTTTGCAAGAATTGCTGTAACTGTAATGATTGAAAAAAAATGGTTTTATAATCTGGAAACAATGTATTTTGAAATAGACATAGCGGTTTCTGTGGACTTTTCAAAAAGTATATTTATTTCACCCAGCACTTTTGTAGCGCTCACTTTCAACAGTCACGTTCCAACTATGTTAACTGTCCGATTAAAAATCTACAATGTCAGTATTGAAATTGAAGATCCAAACTATCATTAGATGGCGTCAAAAAACCCAATTTATAGATTTTAGTGAGCAGTTTTTAGATCAGAAAAGGGTCTGAGTCCTGCGGGCCAAGTATGATTATTAAGGATTAAACAAAAGCCATAGAAGATATTTTTTTCTGCAAAACTAAAAAAGAAAAACGAAAATCCATTCAGTAGGAGCCGGGATATCGGTGATTAGCTGTTTTTCACTTTTTCCAAGATGGCGGAGGAAGCACAAGAAAATTTTGTTGGATTCTGGCGGATTTAGGCATCTTTAATCATCCTCTTGTCCTCAAAAATTGAGTTGCCAATCCGCTTTGTTATTTTCAAGTCTAACTATCTTGTACTATCGCCCGACAAAATATTTCATAAATAACTTTTTGAAGAGCTCACCAAGATTTCATTCGATCGAATCCAGGATCATTCGGGCAGCTCGATTTTTGTGGCCATGACAAGAGTTCGAAAATCGCGTTCGAAAATTTCGAGTTTTGAAAATTTATATCCCGTGAATGGTGCATGATAAAAAAAATTGAAAAAAATCAGAGGCCAGTTTAACCAGGTCTAAAAGAAACAAAATTTTCATAAAAAACACAGAAGCAGAAGTTCCAAGTCGTCAAATTTGGCGTGGAATGCCCCGTATAAACAGTGTGTCCATTACGACTGCAACAGGCCGTACTCCCTAAACGGTTGGGCATAGATGGAAATGTTATTAGTAAAAGTTGAATTGGTGCATAATACAAAACCAAGAAGCACGCATGAAGACATCGGTCCGGTTCACGTCTCCGCAGCTGTGGCTGTAAACTTAATGAAAATACGGTTTCAACTCACTTCGCCCCCTCCCCCTATTTCCCAGAATTGGCCCCCCGGTACTATTATTTGTTCCGCAATATCAAGAAAATGCTGGCGGGAGAAAATTGTATTCAAACGAGGATGTGATTGCAGATACGAATGACTATTTTCAAATAGGCCAATAAAAAAACTAAAGCAGTGTTGTCTGAAGTGTGTAAATCCTAAAAGCAGACTGTGTTGAAAAATAAAATAAGGTTTATCCCAAAAAATTAGGTTTTTTACTTTAGAACGGACTTTTCAAACGACGCTCGTATATATTGAAACGGTGCGAGCCACATCATTCATTTTTGGCGTTTTCGGATCTCGAGCGGAGAATAAATAGGGGTAAACCTTCTGATAATTCTAAATTCGTCTTTATTTGCCACCGTCGTGTATAGATGGTAATGAAGTGATAGAGGTAAGGCGGTACGTTTCCTTATCTTCTGCGTAGTTCTGCCAATGCGCGTGCCTACGGCATGTCGCATCTGCCGAGTTGATGGATATTCGGTAGGGATAGGCGATTCTTTCAAAAGAATCGATTTTTGGATCAATCTTAACCCTTTGAGACCTGAGTACTTTCACGCTTATGTGGTCCGCAGACGCATAGATTGACGCATATATGCGTCGTTAGAGCTTAAAGGGTTAAATCGGCGCCTAGAGAAATTTTTCATCGAGTTGCCTTCGCGCAATCAATGAATGATGTGCTAGACATTCGTCATGTTAATACCACATGGTTTGTCGTGTAAGTAAAGGCAACTCTTCTAGCAAAAGTTCCAATGCGTCTTTAATAAAATTACTGTAGATGTTGCCATTCAATTTTCCATTAATAAAAAAAGGACCTGTAAATTTATCACCTATGATTCCGCATTATTCATTGATCGCACTAAGGGAACTCAATAAAAAATTCCCAAATCGTTGAATTGGGCGTGGCGGTCCAATATTATGGCCGCTTGTCCCCCAGATCTAACACCTTTATACTTCTTTCGATGGGGAACATTGAAAAGTAAAGTGTACAAAGAAGTACTACCAAGTACACCTGAAGACACGTAACAAAGAATTATTGGGACACCCTGTATATACAGGGTAACAAAAAAATAGTCCAAACAAAAGTTGTACGGTGTGGAGGGGGCCGTCAAATTCAACCATTTTTTTCATTTCGATGGAGGCATTCAACGTACAGGCCACCTTCACTGTTTCAAATGGAACGATACATTTTATTTTCTACCATCTTATACAGCACCTCACTCTGCATAAAGAACATTAGGGGATCAAAGTCGTTCAAGGTCATTCAAGGTCAGTATCGATGATTCAAATCTAAATATCTCGGACTACCAAATATTTGGTAGTCTTATAAACATTTGGTAATAAAACACTTAGTAGTGAAACATTTTTTAATGAACCAGTTGGTAGTGATCCGAGGTAAAATTAGCTGGGAATGAGGTCGTTCAAGGTCGTTCAATTTGATTTGAATGACGGAACTACGGCGTTAAATCTTCGTCCTATTGGACACTGGCGATCTGGAAATTGCTCAGCTTGCAACAAACGCGCTCTTGTGGAATTTTGTCTTGCTTCACCGTAACACAGTATCATGTCCATTTTTTCGAATTGGCGATACGTTTCCAAATTATGAATAGTCCTAATCGAAGATCGAAATCAAACTGAATGACAACCTCAATTGAGCTATATACAATACAGATTAACGCGGCTTGGTATATAAACAGATGGTATTCGAAGTGTTGTCAATAACTACAATCTCCGATATCTCTCATTTCCAGCTAATTTTTACTCGGATCACTACACATGTTTCACTACCAAATGTTTTACGACCAAATGTTTATAAGCTTACCAAACATTTGGTAGTCCGAGATATTTAGATTTGTATCATCGATACTAACCTTGAATCACCTTGAACGACTTGGGCTCCCTAATGTTTTTATGAGGCTTGAGGTGCTCTAGAAGATGGTTGAAAAAAATGTACCATTCGTACAATTTTTGTTTGGAACATTTTGTTGTGACGTCGATAACTACCGAGTTATTTCAGGCGGTGGAGATAAAAACAACAGCCTGTATATCCATTGTATTTTATTTTTTCAGGGTGCAGAAGGTCTGAGTAAACAGCACCCTTTTGAGGATTTTATGTTTGTATTTAACGTACGAAGTGCTTTCAGGTATCTCAAACAATTATTCTACTTTTAGCAGAGTTTCACCTTGGTTCATTACATCCGGAGGTTGCAATTTAGTTTCATAATTGCACGCATTGATCGGCTCAATAGATACCGACATATTTTAGGCATCGTTCCGGAAAATACTGTTTCGAGAAAAATGCAATAAAAGTTCTGAAAAAGCGTAACAGTCGGATTGGAATTCGTGCCAAAATTAATGGCATGTTCTACTTACTTACTAGACTTACTTCATGCTGAATTAGCCAGACCAGGTTCGTAACGGCTCTCCTGTTTTGAAATATATCGTTTTATCGAACCCTGCCGACTGAAATGGCTAATATTCAAGCAATATAAAAAGTTCTTGAATTTTCTTTTGAGGACATGTTCTTAAAATTTGCAAAAGTAAACTTAAATACTTCGGGAAAATGAAAAAAAGGAAAATTGGATTTTCTTACACCTCTACACTGGAATGTCCGCTTAATAATGAAAAAAATATATAAAATATCAATGTAGGAGCGCAGTGGCCCAGTGGATAGAGCTTCGGGTTCGCACGCAGCGGACCCGGGTTCGATTCCCACAGCCGACACCAATGGAAAAAAAAAAAATTCTACGTGTTCTTTCTGCAATCCTGGCGGTTCGGATTCCACCAAAAACAAATGCCCACCAAAAACCTCACTGTGACGAGTGGGAGATCGGTGCTCGGCTTTGGTGCTCCCACAAGGCGGTTTTCATCGCGCGGATGGTAACGCCTTGGTCGGGCACGGGCATAGTATATCACAGGTGAGGAGATGCCGGCCCTAGGCGACTTTGGTGGACGTGCTTGAGTTTTCTTGCATTGACGCTGGGGGAGACTAGGTCGTACGGACCTGTATCGGCGGAGGTTTTCTGCAGTTTCCCTCCGTCCATGGCGAATGCGATACAGGGAGAGTAGGGAGAATGCGAAGCGGCTGCAGCCGGGACAGCAAGAGGAAGACAAAAGAAGATGTCAGATATATATATATATATATATATATATATATATATATAGAGAGAGAGAGAGAGAGAGAGAGAGAGAGAACGGTTACGGTAGATTGTAAAAACGTGAAAGCGTGTGCAATTCAAACTCCCACAATAAATAATATATAAAATATCTACTTCCCAAGCCGAATTGGCCCCTTAAGAATTTGACTCCGAACTTATCGCCGTTCCTTTAGAGACGAAATACTACCTACACTCTTTATGGATCAGAGAGCTACGAACGATTATCGGAAAATAGTAATGAAACGTAGTTCGCCATGTTTCTCAATTGCAAAAATATCAATACCACGATAAATAATTTTATCCAATCCGATTTCGCAGCTCATTCAATATCTAGGTGTTTATTATTACTAGAAATGATTTTATGTACACTTTTGTAATCAAAAATCAGATTTTTTACATTTAAAATCTTTTCACCTTTAAAAGTTTTTAAATGTGAAAAATGCGCCTTTAAAGATGCATTTCAGTATCAGTTTGAAAAATAAATTTTGAGACGATCGGTCGGCCAATACAATTAACTTACAATTAAAACTGGTATTAAAAGAAAATAATAATAAAAGTTTCACTTCTTACAATGTATGTCCCAATTTATAAGAGCATTCATTATCGTTTTCATTATCGTATAAATAAGATGTTCCGGGAATTTCATACTGCTAATACCCATCAAATGTTTTTTTTTTATTATTTGGAGCCAATTTTAACAAGAAAAGATCTTATAATACCAACAGCTTTGTTTGATAATTTGTACGATATCCATTTTTACATATTTCATTGGTGAAACTTTTGTTTCAACTATAATTTCTAATATACGTATTCTATACCTCACTATTATGGGTTTTTTCGTCCATGAAATTGACCAAAGTTTAAACAAATATAGATCCCGTCAGTATAAAAAACATTTTGTACATTTCAGAATAGTGTTTTGTTTTTTTTAAACGTCAGATAATCCCTTTGAGCGAGAAAGAGTTTTTTGAAAGGGCGAGGATTGAAAAAAGAATTTTTTAAATGTATTTTTTTATGTAGTTTGGACTTATCAAAAAATAGGTAAACATTTTTTGTTATGATCATTTTTCAGAAAAAATCTTTACTCATCGAGATATCTAATTGTAAGTTAGAAAATTGGGGTTTTGTAAACTTGTAAATATAATATTTTAAATAGGACGAGTTTAAGATAATGCATTTACTTAATTTTAAAATGTGTTTTTTGTATTTTTTTTTTCAACAAGAAATTGAAATTCGTGATAAAAACTAACGGTTCGTATTTGAAAAAAAGAAGAAGTTGACCCAGATGTGACCTTGAAAGCACATTTGAAGGTCGAAATTAGAATCATGACGCAGATCGCCTTTTCTAGTTTGACAGCTTTTGTATTTAACATTTTTTCAGAAAGAAGTTTCCTTAAGAGTTGTTCGTCCTTAGCGGAGCCTTTTTGACCCTTTCTGAACCCGCTTTCTTAAATTGAGTCGGTCAATTGCTTATAAAAAGTGAAATTGCGTATAAATGAAAGAAGTTTTTCTCGAGTCGGAACTTTGTACGTAACGGCTGAACGTATAATATAATGAAATATTAGATATATCCATAAGACGAACGAATGTTGAACCTTTTTTCCAATTTTATCATCCGCAAATTCGCGATATAAAACTCGGTCAAACGACAACAAAAAGGACGTGGTTGGTAATCAGCACTAGACATTTACCTACACTCCAAGACAACTCAGCGAACGCTGAGAATTCATATCGACGCGCGTCTTTAAGTGGCTATTTCACTCTAGAAATTTGGAAAAACGATCATCTTTTTATGTCTTTCACAGTGTATTAATTAGAAAAAAATGTTATTAAAAGAAAATTCATGAATTTTTGAAGTTGTCCGATTTTTGGTCATTTAATAGAGGCAAGGTATAATCAAATGTACCTAAACTACGAATTTTGTGAAATTGGTCATTTTTCTGGTAGACTAGTCTGCCTTCCTATAAGTTAGTAAGCACAGATTATGATTATTTAATAAGAGCTTTTTTCTATATACGTTTTTCCAAAATGATCCACCGGATAAGTTGTCATATGATCCTTCGGATCATTTTACCCCGTTGTTAAGGTAAACTTAAGAAATGAAATTGCTAGTAAATGCCATCTGTTTTAATTTTAGCAAAAATATAATAATACAAGGGCACTTTGTTAAAAAAAACTAAATTTAAAGATTAAATCTTACATAATATTTTATGTGTAATAGTCATTACAAAAATTACCAGTCACAATTCACAGTCTAAAGTAGAGAGAATAATGAACTCTGCAGTATCTATGCTATTTTAATGCAAATACAAAACAAAATCTAAAATTATTAGCTGACAACTCGTCGAAAATTTAAAATCATAGTTAAAATCTTATAATTATTTTTAGTTAATCATCGTTCTATTAGTTTTTGATTACTAACGTCTGTGCATCTGATGTTTGAACATCTTGTTACTTAAATCGATTAATCGTGATTGGCTAAACACATTTAGAGAATGAAATATCTAACAAAATTATTTAAAAACAAAAATTCGAAATCTGCTCTTACAATATATTCGTTTTGCAGACTTAATGCTTTTCTAACAAAGACAAAACGGCATAAAAGTCACGTGCGAAGTCATCGGCGTCATCGAGATCAACTCCAGCTCACTGTGCTCTCCTATAACGGGTTTGTTTTACCCCCAATGCTTGAATAAATAAAAAAAAACATAAAAACATAATCTCATGGTATCAGTTACAACAATAGAATATTGCAGATTACGTTGTTGAATTATATTAGAAACTAATACACACACTTTTATTCCATTAAATATATATACAGAAAAACTACACGATATTGAATTATTGAGCACATTACATCAAATAAGGCGATTTTCATTTCATTGCAATAAAATATTTCGTAACGTGCAGAATGTCCTGAAACTTTGACAGAATGCTAACAATAAGACGACTGCGGGGAACACGACTTTTACTCAATTATTATTATTACTCGACTATTAGATGGCACTGATAAATTTGACAGAACAGAAGAGGATCGTTTTACCCCAAGGGATCATTTTATACCACTCTCTACCCGTGAAAGAAATTAGGAGGGCAGCCATAACAAAATTCGGGGCCCATGAGTGTTTGAATATGGATTCCCTACTAGGGATTTCCACAACACAATCGGACTAGGCCCCGACAGGAAAATAACACGGTTGCATTATTGATGCAAAAAAGGTCGTAGCGAGGTAAATGATAAAGGGCCCAAACGGGATTCATCAGGGCAGTAGTTATTACAGAGCATACAATATTTCCAAAGTTATTTATAAAAAATTCTAGTTTTTAGACTTATTTTCCATAGATGTGATATATGCATATAAAGTTTAAGGTATCGGTTAAACACTAGGTTAGATCACTTGAAATAAACATACGCGTGGAATTCTACCACAAATAATTTGTATTCTATAAACATTTAGAATGTTGGAAAATAAATTTCGCAATATAAAAATTAAAAAAATCTATTGATCTCGTTAAAGCTTTACATCGTTAAGCTATTTGATTAAATTTAAGCTACTTCAATTAATGTATATTCCTTTATAATGGACAGTATTCTCTGTAAACTGAACTATTTTTAATTTTTTTTATTTCGAGGAATAATAAATAATCCTTTGTTTGAATAAAGGATAAGAAGAAAAAGAAAAATAAGAAAATTGTTTTCTTTATTGCAAAACATCCCGCTTGATATATATCCACTAATAAAGTTGGTAATTATAGGGCAGTAATAGGGTTGCTTCATGGCTTCGATTCTGTTCTGGCAGGGTTCCGTTGAGGCAGCCAGCCGGGCCCTGATTCATAGGCCCCTTTAGGCCCTCATCGTCAAAGTGTCACTGGCCCCCAAGGAACCTGGTCGGGTGTCAGGGAAAAATAATCGGGACCTAGTCTAAGCCCTGGCTGAATTCTTTCACGGGTACTTATAACTTATCATTAATGTCAGTGCGAATTCTTATCCAAAATTTTAAACGCGTATTTCCGGTCACTATATTTGCCAAGATGGTAGTTAAAATGCCTTGGAATCTATTTAATTAAACATCTTATGCAGCCATATATGGCTGTAATTTGTAATCTTGTTACCGTATATTTTTATTTTCGAAAGATTTTATTTTCAAACCAACTTTGAATCTTAATTGTATATTTCTTCGTGTAACGGAACGTATTTTTTATATTGCAAGGCAAAGCAATTGAAAATACTGAAAACATAAATTTTAGCTACCATTCATGGCGGCAAGGGTTTAATCGACTAACTTGGAATTTTGTGGGCGCCTTCAGTAAATACTCCCTTATCGTTGATACGGGAGATTCGTATGAGATTCGGATGATTCGTTGGTACGAAAAATGAAATTTTTTAATTTATCATATGTAAAGAAAAGAAAACATCGAAACTCCATAACTTTAATTTCATATTTTCAATGGCGCGATTTTCCGATGTTTTGTTACATTTTATTTCCGATAGATGCTTTTTTAGAATGCACTTTTTTTTACGAGTAAAATATCTTCTTTCGGCCCAGTAATTATTTCGCCCAGCAATTGACGATCTTTTCGGCCGTGGATATTTTGGTTTATAACTAATTCAGCGAATGTTTTCACTTTTCTAAAATAAAATCGTTCTCTTTCTTAACTTCATAGTTAGCATATCAATAAACGCCTGATAAAATATGGATGATAACAATAAATAATATGAATGGTCTTTTTTTACTTAACCCCGAAAAAAGTCTTAAATTCTATTTCGTAAAATCGAATACCCCCTTGATTGCCGTTCCGCAGCGTAACGACGAACAGCCCCAATGTCGGGGTCTACGATTAAAGAATTAAGGTAGTCCTATCGTTGGGTGGGGGATTAAAATTTTATTCCCGTTTTTTCTCACATTGGAAGTGGACCAAGCGTTAAAGTTCATTAAGAAAAGTTGTTGCAAATTGACTAAAGAACAACATACACAAAATTCAAATTGATCCTACGGAAAGTTTATTTGTTATATAATAAACAAAATCATGAATTTTGTTTCCATAAGATTTGTTATAAAAACTAATCGAAGCTTCTTTGATGTCATATAAAAATGTGTGCAAAATTTCAACAGGCTTCATCGACCAAATGATCCAGATACTCGTTGTATAATGTTGCGATCGTGATTTTTGATTCGATAAAGGCCCCTGAAATTTTACACACATATACAAATAACATCAAAGAACATTTCTGCAAATTTTCAGCGAAATCTAACGGAAACGCTGTAACGATAGGACTACCTTAAGTAGTATTTCTCCGTACAACCCGGTCATCGTCGCAATCATCCCTTTTTCAGCATTTGAGTACTAATCATTGCCGCTGCAAAATGATTTACAACTTCTTGATATACCGCATGAAATAAATGTTTTCGCGGTTTGCGGGAAAAGATGAAGGGAGTATAAGCCAATCGATCAGCATGCGTGCCAGCCTCGAGGAAACGGGTATATAAAGCCGAGCAACGGTCTGCCCATCTGCCAGACGCATATCCAATGATCTGCCCTTCGTAGCTGTCCGAGTCTCCGAAAAACCCAGCTTCTTATTTTTCTTCAAATTTGAAGGAGCTCATTGTTGCAAGGCTTTAACGTGCTCCATTCGTCGGATACATCTCGAAGTGTCATCATGCGACAAACGATAGTTTTTTTTATCGTCTTTTCGGCAATATTGCTATACCTCATCGGTATGGGATCATCCCAGGTACGATTTTCAAATATTCATCGAATGTTTGTTTCCTGCCTATGTTTTCACCTTGGTGTAATATGAAAAAAAAACTTTGGAACAACTAATATTCGAATAACTGGGTGTAAAAAACACAATGTGTCTTTCACTTAGAAAAGAATTATGGCTGTATATAAAGGACAACTTAATGGTTTAATCGTTCAATACATTATTCGATAAGATTCATCTGATTTTCACCGCTGACGGCTACTCATTTTACTCACTGACCCATTCCACATTTTCATAGCTAATTCTTTCATTTTATTTTCCAATATCTGCAAGGATGTAAAAAGATTTAATTTAGGAGGGCCGACGAGAAAGTGAATTGAAACAAAGGTGAAATGCAATGTAGATAAAGCGATAGAATTTATTTTCCATATATCGGCTTTCGACTTCCTAAACTCCCACGCTATTTCCGCACAATCTCAACATTATTATTTATCATTTAAAACACTAGGCATACAATTATGATGTTACTATAGAATGTTTTTATTCCCGTTCTCAATCTCTTTCGTAAGCATCACGAACTCCTAGATAAACTCACATATTTTTATTCACGTTGGCCCACTTACAATTGCCACCCTTTCTCCAGTTTCCACACGTAATCACTCATGTGTGCTGGCTAATCCGCTATCACCGTAGCTAGCACCGTAATCAAACTTTGAAGAGTTTAGATAATTAGCCCCCGAGTTTTATAGATACATTCTCTTTTAAGAATTTCCATGTCGTTTCTATTGTAAAATTTATTTGCCGTATGCACATTGATCACGGATCGCAAATCAAGCGTTTATATGTTTCAAAGTAGATTTCAAGTTGGCTCTTTCTCTAAACTTGTATACGAGAGTTTTAAGGGCAACCCATTACGAAAAATGGCGGCAATTCAATAAAAAAAAAAAAAAAATAATGAATTCCGCTGTAAATCGGCATACAAGGAAGTTGTCGTCAATTACGTACATCCGGCTGGACGTGTGCAATTAAAAACAGATAGTTTGATTATACAAATTTTCATTTGATTTTTTAATCGTAAATAATATAAATCGTAAAAAAGGAAATCAGAAACTTTACGCAAAGTCGTCGGAAATAATCGTGATCGTGATTATGTTTATATTACAAATCATTTTCTGATAGCAGCAATGCCTCAGCTGGGAGGGAGGGAGGGAGTAATGAAACGTTTTCGTGGAAGGGTAATTTTTGTGGAAGGCATAACACGCGCGAAATTATGAAATTTTCTTCAACTACCGTGCAATAAAATTATTGAAGTTTAACAGAAAATTTTTCTGTATACATGTCACTGACAAAAATCTGTGTTTTTCATTATTATCAATCGTTTATCTTGTCATTCAAAGCTTATGATGAGTTTATATGATATCTATCAAATTTCCCAATAATTTTGAATACGTTGCTCAATTTCCAAATGGTGGATCCTATATTGCAGCCAGAAAAGAGCTACAATTCAGTTATTTCTTAAGTTTTCAGGATGTCTGAAAAAAATCATAAATATCGAAAATAACGAACTTTTTGACACTTTTTTGTATAAAAACCACAATATTTAAATTTGTTATTCAAGTTTATCAATTTTCAGCTCAGATTCTGTTTCAGCACACCGAAAAACATTTAAAAAAATCATCTTTTATCCATTTATTACTTTGTTACACACATAAAAAAATGTTATTAAGAGCGCGGTATCTCTGTCCACTTGTATTTCATGAAATACCTTTATCGCGTGCGTAGCGGTTAGTCTATCCAAAGCGCACAGTAATCTGGCAAATATATGTCGTATCGTTGTAGTAAATAAAAATTAGCTTACCTGTGTTTTTCATCCAAATGTCAAAACGAGAACCATCACGTAACGGAAACCGATATAATCTCGATTGTGTGCGCTTTTTCGTATTATAGCAGCCTCTATGCGCATAAAATCTATATTTTTTTTTACTCTATTCGGCTCCATAGTTAGAGACTTAAAAAAAAACAACAACTTTTCTTAAGGTAGGTCTATCGTTTTATCGTTTTCTTAAAATTTTGTTGAAAATTTGGATATATGTTGTTTGATGTCATATGTACGTGTGTAATAATTTTTGGAAGGTTTTACCACGCGGAAGTTGAGATATTTATTGGTGAAAATCAGAATTTCCGGTAGTCTCTCATAAGAGCGCGTGTTAAAAGTTGCATTTTCATCCATAAATATCTTCGCTTCTACTCGCTGAAGCCTTCTAAAACTTTGCATACATTTTTATGCAACATCAAAGAAGCTTTATATAGTTTCTCAAAAAAATCTAGAGAAAAGAATTTTCGCAATTTTTGCAATTATACAGCAAGTACGTATTACCTTGGATGACATTGAATTTGGAGTATGTTGTTCTTTAGTCAATTCACAAAAAGTTTTCTTTATTAACTTGAGCCCACAAACCATTTTATATGTGAGAAAAACTGAAAAATAATTTTTCGATCTTAACGTCACGATATAACTACGTTAATACACTTTTTGTCACTGCACAAGAATTTTGTTAATTCTTATTCTCAATTGAATTGACAATTTACATCAAACATGTGTGATATCATAAAATAACAAATGACTAAAGAAAGAGTAAACTATTTACTACATTTAATTACCAACCCCACCAGCTTTGTAGTTTGTCACGGTAGTTCAGAAAATATACATATAACGAAACCAGATCGTTGAAGAAGTTAAAAGCTGAAACATAAAGAACCATTCATGTTGCAGCGATCTCACGTTGCTGGTCCAACATTCTTTTATTTCTGCGAAATAATATTCTGCTATAGTAGAAAACATTGAAGCCTTATCTTAATTAAAAACTAGACCGACGATGATTAGTTATATTTTTATCACATTATTCAATTCTGTTTCAAGAATTTCTAATTCGTCTTTTTAACAAAGTTCGTAGAGATTTGATAGGTGAAAGAATAAAAAACATCGGCGGATTTATGCAAGTTGTCCATGCGTATCTTTACATCGATCCCGAAAATTCGAGCAACGCATACGGGCCCAGAATATATAGACATATGTCGTCATTAATCGCACTGTCTCATTTGCCAAAACAGTCGACCAACGTATGTGGACCACCAGATTCTATGTATATTCCAGGCCAAACCGAAAACCATTTAGCTTTTGCATCTCCGACTTTTTTGAAAATTGTTTATGTTCTAATATTGGTTTACAGAGGCCTCCATGTTTTTTTTTCACTTTTTTTGTCTCATCGTTTTCAAGATAACGATTTTAAAAAAATTACGTTACTTTTTTTCAATTGCCCATAACTTTGCGAAAAATAGGCCAAATTGGACATTTTTAAAATTTTTCTTTTTGGACGTACTTTCAATAAAAACATAGCGAACAAATTTTTCCAACTGTATTTCTATAACATTTTCAAATTTTAATATAAATTGTTGATTTAGAAAAAACACGTATTGATTGATTTTTTTGAAATTTGTTTGTAATAAACTTTCATGTATCCCACAACTTTTAAGCTTAGGGAGATAATAAAATAACGATGTGATCTATTTTTTTCGATTTTTCAATTTCCATATTTTAGTTATCCGTGTTGACATTAAATATTAATCTTTTTTTCAGCGTCACCGGCAACGGTTATTATTATTTACAAAATAAACTAAATATATTTTAATCATTTAATAAACGATGACTGATAATTTTTATTTGGATATACCATAATATATCATTAGTGCATCGATTATTATTTGATTTTTTTAGTCGACGTCTGAAAGACAAATCCCATTTTACAGGAATTTCGTTAATGTGTATGTTTATAATACATATACCGCCAAATATTATTTTAAATCATGATCCCTTGCTGCCGTTGCCTTTGTAGCCTAGCTAGGGGGGAACCAAACGGTGGGTTACGGGAATGATACAACATTTTTAGAGAGTAGCACTTTCGTTTTTAGCAGGGGTCATGCTGAACATAGCAATATTTATCTCGGGAATACCATTCTCCTTAAATGTAATCAATTTTTCTATTTCCGGTTCAAATTACCCGGGAATAGAAGCGTCATTAATTAAATTTCAGGAGAGTGGCATTCTGGCGACAGATATTGCTGTGCTCAGGGCCAAAAGCTAAATGGTGTCCGATTTAGTGGGGAATGCCCCATGTGTGTGGCACATGCGTGCGTGTGCGTGCGCACCTGTGTATGTATATGTTGCGTGCCACTGTGTCGCAGAATAAATCCTCGAGATTTCAACCATGGATCCTAAACAGGAGACCACACTGTGGGTCACGGAAATGCTACAAAACTCGTGAAGAGTAAAACTTTCATTTTTAGCCGAGAGTGGCGCTGAACATTTCCCAGCTCTAGAGTGGGTCTGGGAAGAGTGTGGCAGATAAGCCGGAAGCTGCCATGTTGAGATCAAATGGATAGAATTATGCGCGGCTTTTACAAGCTGATTCCAAGCATATGTAAATGCTAAAGATCATTTATGTAATTTTTACTATGATTCTGTAACTCGTTATGCAGTTCTGGTATCGTTATCGGTGTATTTTTACACGAAAAGTGTTGCATACTCACACCGAGACCAATTATGCCGATGTTGTGGCATAATAAGTTATAGAATCGCACGTGTGGTAAATTAGTTTTGAACAGATTGAAAAGGATATAAATAAATAATCACGTATCATTTTGTATAGGAGTCAATTTATTGAAAAACATATTTTTACATTAATACGTGTAAAAGTACAACTGCAGATTTTGTAAAAAATTTGATTAATATACCATAAAGCAACATACTAACGTATGTATATATATATATGGAAATAGCGGAAGTTGGTCTCATTATGGCGGAGCCAATCAGCGAAGAGCCCCTACATCGGCCACACTCTACTTAGACCCACTCTACCCAGCTCTATAAACTTAGCCGGCGACTATTGAAATATCGAATTTTGTTCTATGCTAATCGATTGTTAGTGATTTATTAGCGTTTGATAGATAAAATCTAGCGTTTGTGAGATTTTATTTATTGACTAATACAAAAACAAATTTCGTTAGCCGCGCGAAAATGATTTTTAATTATTTCGAACTTTTCTTCGTGCCCAATCGTTTGTTAGTTGGTACAGCTTTACTTTCATTTAATTATTAAAACCTTTTCGGGCTTACAGCACGATGCAGGCCACGTGAAGTTAGCTACGTTGCCACGACGCCCAGGCACCGCTTTGCCCATGTAACTCCTCCATATCAGCAAAATACTGATTCTTCTCATCCTACTTTATTGTTAGTCCATTGTCAGTGACTGTTAGGCAATTTTTATCGATTGTTAGAGCTTCATTTTTAGCCAATCGATGAGAAAGTTTCCGGTCCTAGAGCATTGGCATCATGCTGTAAGGCCGGAAAGTTTTTCAACGTTTAAATGAAAATAAAGCTCTAACAAACGATAAAAATCCCCTAACATTTGTTAGGGGATTTGGTTTGTTATTGTACTAACAAACAACTAACAAACGATTGGGTACGAAGAAAAGTTCGAAATCATTAAAAATCATTTTCGCGCGGCTAACTTTGACACGAAATTTGTTTTCCGTATTAGTCAATAAATAAAAACTAACAAACACTAAATTTGATCTATGCTATAGAAACAAAATTTGATATTTCAATAGTCGCCGGCTAAGTTTATAGAGCTGACTTTCCCGAAATTTAGGAAGAGTGCTTTGTCGCGATAGATATTGCTGTATTTAGGGCCACTCCCGGCTTAAAACGAAAGTTCTACTCTCCACCGTTTCTATCCGATATTTTCAGCATTTTGTCAATGCAGTATGATCTCCTCCTGTCTAGACTTCATAATTTCAACATTTGTCGAGCGTATAGAGTCTGTATAAGGCGACCAAACATAATACGTTGCCGCCAAAAAAGATGGTCACGTCTTTCCGTTCTCAACTAGTTTACCTTCTGACCACTGGAAGCGCTGTCGTCCGAGATACGCTTCTTTTTGTGCGCGTGTTGGTCGTGATTACATGAGCCAGAGTTCATGTACACAATTTGTGTGTGTGTGTGTGTGATTTGATTGTGTCTGACGGCAGCGCCGCCATCGGCGCTATACCAATTACTAGATGGCTCGCTAGTCTGACCACCTGAGCATTAGGGAGTTCCATCTTCTCATACAGACTTCATAGTCGAGCGTTGGTGATGTCTCCCTCATCTCTGGTTTATATACAACCACGAGCATCACGCATCTTCGACTGTTTTCATCTTATAGAAATATGTTTAACCGAGTTATTAAAAATTCCAGCATCCGAATAGATCAAATCAAAGAAATCATGTGAAACTTTAAAATTTTTTTGTACGATTTACGCTTTACATATACGATCACGGTTTACATTTTAAAGACAGTAGAAAATGTTTGTACGAGAAGGTTTTGTTTGAGATTGTTTGTTACAGTTTCGAACACTTTTTTGTTATTGTCTCAATTTAAAAAAATATTTTTTAGTGCCTATCGAAAAGCTCTTTATGGTAAATTTTGAATTTTTTTTTATTACCCGTTCAAGAGATATCGAATTTTCAAAAAATCGCTGTATCCAGCTTTTTTGCTCATAGCTTCTTGAATAGTAAGCCAAATTGAATCTTTTTTTGCAAACTTTCGTTTTCGAATGTACTTTTCAAAAAAATATAGAAAAAATATTTGACGTGTTTTTGAATGTGATTTTTAAGTTTATAACTTCAAATTGTAGGAACGAGAAAACGATAGAAGAAACACTCGTTCGTGAATTCAAACGAAAGCGTCTTCGCGCCAAAAACGAAGACATGCGTACGCGCACTGAGTGGAGGGGACGCGTACGCGAGAGGCCCAGAGGCAGTTGTAGTTTGATCGAGACGAGAGACAGACGTTTAGAGTTGTACCTACAATAAAAGTTTTCCATTGGTCATTCTTTCTCATTAACCTCGTGTATCATATAAATATATTTCCACGTCACCCCTTTTTCTACACATCCATGGAGAACAAACAAAACAAATTACTATAAATCCTTTTTTTAAAGTGAATGCATATTTTGACTTTTTTGAAAATTTATTATTTTAAACTTCTATCAATTTAAAATTTTTAAGCCTGGGTAGATCGTGGGCTTCCCATAATCATTACTTTTTTCGATTTCTGAAAATTAAAAAAATTTGTTTCATTTTTGTTAATAACTATTAAAATCATTTTTATAACTATATATTCTTTTTTCAATCATCACAGCCGGAACGTTTTTTTATGCCATTTCGCCGGTAGTGGGACTAGGCCAATTTAACCAACGCCATTTTAAAGAGCAAGGATTTCCCTTCATTTTGGCTTTTTAAAAAAATTGTACGATTTTTTTTACAATTGGCACCTAGTTTTGAAAACGACAATTTTTGGTCGTTTCTTTTATCTTTTGCAAGTGGACCCCCTTCGCAAAAATTTTTTTGACGAATTTCCTTCACCATACTCATGAAGGGGGAAGTCGAAGCTTCAAGTTCATTTTTTTTAATTATCTACAATTTTTTTTTTTCAAAGATATGTTTTTTTAGAAAAAATAGACAATTTGAAAATTGTTCCATAGGATGAAAACAATGAGGTTTATAACAAAACCTCAAGATGGTAAAAAGTTGTATTAATTTTTGCTGAGTTCAGGAGAATTTTTTCAGATTTTTGTTTCGAAATATTGTTTCCACCTATTTCCGGTCAGCTCAATTGATCTGAATACCATGAAAATAATAGAATTAAATTTTTTACTTACATATTAAACTTTAGTCTCTTCGGAGGTTTCTTCGACGACGGAGTTTCTTCTATGTAAATAAAAAATTTAATTCTATTATTTTCATGGTGTTCAGATCAATCGAACGGAGCGGAAATAAGTGAAAAAAAAATTCGAAACAAAAATCTGAAAAAATTCTCCTGAACTCAACAAGAAGTAATACAACTTTTTGCCACCTTGAGGTTTTGTTGTAAATCTCATTGTTTTCATCCTATGGAGCAATTTTCAAATTGTCTATTTTTTCTCAAAAAACATGTTTGAAAAAAAAAATCGTAGACAATTTTCTAAAAAATGAACTTGAAGCTTAGACTTCCCCCTTTATGAGTATGGTGAAAGAAATTTGTTAAAAAAATTTTTACTGCAAAGGGTATCTGCCTTAATTATTGACCGATCGGCTTCTTTCAGCGCTCATTTTATGCGTATTTCAATTACCTACAATTCGTCCATTGGGACCAAACAGATTACTTCATTATTTTTTGTTTTATAACCAAAAAACGAAAAAAATGTGGTTTTTTTCACTAATTTGTTAATAACAAAAAATAAAATGGGAATCAGGAGTCGAAAAGTGGTCAGTCATGATCGGGAGGCTGCTCCGCGTCTGATAGCACTCGCCGTTATCGGGTGCTATTTTTGTCAAAAACTGGTGATTTTAGAGCTCTATTGCTTGGACTAATTCCTCTTATTAATCACTTCGTTCCTATGTCCAATTCGTCTCTTATAATCTACGCGATCTGCGACTTTCGTCCCTCACAGGTTCATATACGCCGCATATGAATTTCCAATAAATAAACGCATATGAGTTTTATACTTATCTTCAGGAATATTCCACATCTCGCTGAATTTAGATCGAAGACTCTGAACAAGAACTAAGCAATGGAACACTAATTCTAACTCTTCATGATAATATCAATTGACATATTGCATATTCACATACATACTATTTAGTATAAAACATTCGATGCGAATGGTATCACTGTTCATTAGTACGATTGTTGCCCGAGTCTCACTTTTTGTCATATGATTCTTAACTGTTTCTATCATTGTGCATTCATAATGCACATATACATATTTACTTAAATCAAATTCAAATGGATACATGAAAGCGCAAGATATTACATAAAAATGCGCACATTTCCTGGCGATATGAACAAAGGGTATATTTTTCAATTAAATCAATATCTTGTTTATGGTCGAGAGATAAAGTGAGTATGCTTGTGCACGAGTCCTAAATATTTAGTTTTTCTCGATGAAAAGTGTAAAACAAATTGCTCAATTTTGATTTACGAGGATACAAAACAACCGGAAAGCCAATGAACGATAGTTGCAACGTTCAAATTGAATTCCTTCAAGTTTCATTGGAATTTCGAGAAAGACGTACATTTTGAGAGGAAACAAAATTTATAGACACGTGTGAATTTATACTTTTTCTGTTCTCGTTACAAATGACCTGATTCTACCACAGATTACATTTTCGAAAGGCTGGGGTCCCGGAAAACGCGCCGTGTACGATGAAAATTGCAGGATGAACGCTAAATCCGCGATTGCAATTTATTACACCATTATGGTGAGAATCTTGTTTGATTATTAGTATTAATTGTGATTCTTGTAATTTTTTGAAACTTTGACATTTTGTTCAATATCGTCTTTTTCAGTCCAAGCTGAAACGATTGATGATCTGCGAGCAGCGAGGGTTTCTGGGCATCCGCATGAACGAACACCAATAAAACGGATTCCAATGAAGACTGTATAATATACAAGAATGGCCTTCCGATTCCTTAATTTCCCAAATGTAAATCTACGCGGCGAAACCCTAAATCTCATCGCTCGAAATGTGCAGCTCTGAATTTAACAATGCGTAACGCTACCGATCGACTAAGAAATTTGCTCAAGAATGGGTTCACTTTAGTTGGATGAGAAAAATATTATGTAAAAAGATATATGAATACACGTGGAGAGGGTCGATTGTGGTGGGATCATTACCTTTTATGAAAACTCAAGCGTGGTTTATTGATCAACAACCATACCAATACTTGAATAAAACGAATGGAGAGTATAAAAATAGACAGAATGTGCATATATATAAACTGTCAAAAACGAACAATAGTAGACGATGGAATAAATTAAAAGATTTTCGAGGTAGCAGTGTTTTTGTTTGAATTCAACAATGCACGAGAGAAATCTTCTACTCAATGCCCATCCTCGTTTAAAAGCCATGGCTTGAACAACGGTGGATTCAATTGGAATGAGCTCTTACCACGCTCAAAGAGCGGACCGTGTGCTCGAAGCGACGAGAATGATTTGTTCATTCAGGGCCTCAATCAATCAGAGTCGGAATCAGGCACGAAAATCGGATCATTTTTTCGTCCTACTGTAGTATTGATTCGCGATGTGTTGCCAGTCTAAAAATTAAATTCGAAAGTTACTTCGTCATTTAGGGGTTTTGATGAAAAATATAATTAAACATTTTTTGCATACCGAGATGTCTCCAAAAATACTGGAAGTTTTTTTGGAAGAAATGGCTACGACTGGCGGATTCTTGGTACCTCTTCCTTTACCACGAGTTGCTCTTGTTGTTGTTGAGCCTCTACTGCGCGCACCTCTGCCACCTCGTGTCGCTGATCGTTTCTCATCGTTGGCATCCTCTTCATTACTCTCGTCGGAATTTGTATTAGCCATCGGTGCCATTCTTGGTTGCGTCAGTTTTTTTCGTGACTTTCGCGACTTGTCGTTTAAAAGATTTTGGACCTGTGCATTTACAATACAATACGGGGATGAACAATGCCTAGATATTAATTCTCGTGCATTTTAATTACTTTGCATAATAGACGTGAAATGCTATTCAAGACTTTGTTCAGAAATACTCAAGAATTTTCCTGTCTTTTCTGTCTTTTCTCTTCTTTCCTGTCTTTAACTTTAATTTACTGCTTTTATTTCTGAACGCAGTGAATAAAAATTGTGGAAGAATCTAAAAAAATATCGAACACTTTCGCCTAACATTTACAAGTTGATATTGAAAATGTTGAGTATTTACGCAATCTATCGAAGTTCTAGAGTAAAAATATGGACAGAATCTGAGATCGGTTAGCATTCGTACAATATTAAAATTGTATATTCTGTCGATGAAATGTAATATAATGATAGTTATAAAAATATGCACAAAATGATCTTAAAAAATGTCATCTTTGTTTACTACAAACATTTGCATTAAGTCAAGAGTGCAAAATTGTTCGTTCTTCCATTGTTTTGTCCATGGTAGTTGTATAGTATTAATAACAAAGAAATTCTACTAACGTCGCGTCTTTCATCTTCAGTTTTCTCCGTATTACTTCGCTCATCTCTGTACACTTTCAGCTGCTCGATTATCTCACTTTCCTCGTGAACGTCATATTTCTTCATGTATTGCATATTTTTCTTGCACTGATGACTGAAAGTATTAAATGAAAATTATGTAATTGAATTATTGTAAATGTATGAAACTCAGGTGAATTAAAAGACAAATGGTTTGACGTTTGTTTAATTTACTTTACGACATCCTCAAAAGCGTCGTCGTCGGCGGCCTCGACGAATCGTTTCAAAGCCTCGTTCAAGCCCTCAACAGACAGGACTGTTAAGGAATCCTTCTTAGCTTCCTGTTCAAAATACTTTCGTATTGAACCCTGAACCGTCTTATTCCAGTCAACGTCATCCTGTTCGAGTAACATGTAAAACCAAAAAAATTCTTATTTGCTTGTGCACGGTTTAGATGAGACTATGTATATTCAATTACGAATTGAAAGTATTCTGAACTGCATCTTGTCGAAAAAAGTCGCTTATATCTCCTTCATCTAGTTCATCACCATCCAACACGTTTCCCATGTCGTGTTCATCTGTGGCGACTCTCTGTTTTCGAAAGAGTATCATATCACGTGGATTGGCAACTCTATCGCAATATTTTCGGGATATTCTACAATAACAATGAATAATAACTAGTCATATATTACAACACAATAGGAGAATAAAAACTATCATGAAAAATCAAAATAATGTTACATACTTCATTGTATCAAATAATTCGGAATCCATGGTGTAAAATACTCTTAGACGAATTAATGGTATGGTGGGTTGCCGAGGATGGCCTGAATCAACGAAATGATTGAAAAGCATTTCGTAGGTCGATAGATCAATCTACGTTAATTACGACCCATGCATGAATGAATAATAATTACAAATGGATAATCACAACATTTTGGCAAACCTGTTACTAGTAATCCAGCTCGAGGAATAAGTTCATTCTCGATGTAATTATCCACATAATCGAAAACGAAATCGGCCAGACTTTGATTGTAATTCTGTTTAAGGTCTACATCTTGAAGACAAATACTGTCGAAAACGAACGGTCGAACCGTTTCCAGTTTTATCGGTTCGATGTGAAAAAGTTTCTTGTGTATTTTGAGAAGGCCAATATGTTTTTCCGTCGCTTCACCTTCGCACAGAGACGTTGCCACGGAACTTCCTGTGAATCGCCAATTATTAGCAAAGTTCATGAACGTTAATCTTTGCATTGAGCAGGGTCTTTATGTTTCAAAATCAGACTGTCCATAACGAACTTTGTAGAAAGTAGCAATCTTTTTTTCAAGTTTCAATTCAAGAGCTAAACATTATTTCACCTTGGCCAAAACAGCAAATCATGTTTCGAGTATATTTGATATTTTGTTACTTCCAGAAACTTTGCAGCTATGAAACAGTTGATAGAATCGTGAACAAAACTTTCTTTGTTCTGTTCCTTTGAAAAATGTGGAAAAAGATGGCCTTGAGTTTAGAAGAGTGGCAAGCCAGATAGTTGAATATTGTTAGAGAAATATTTATAATATCCCATACTTCCTTTGGAAATATTATAAATGTTCCCTTTTGAATTTATGAATAATTGAACTTCTCTGTTATTTATCGGTTTTGTCAGCAGTGTATACGAGGTGGTATCTCAACTACCAATACAAAATGAAGAATAAAATGTTTTGGGTAATTGTTTTTATAACTAAAAGCCATCCTTATTATTGTACTGAATGATAGGATTTGTGTCACCAACCAGGTTGAGTGATGTAGTAACGCGTTGGTGGATCAGTTGACTCATTAACGATAAGTTCTGGTTTTATGCGACATTGATGCTCGTGACCCCAGAATACCAAATCGAGAAAGCCTGGTAATTTGTTCTCAGGGATATAACCATTAACAGTATGCTTTGCACGATTTTGATGAAGCACAAGGAGGTTGAAAGGATCGCATATACCAGACGGACGAAGAAGAGTGACCTGAAATCATAACATTGTTTTTTTTTGTTCTACATGGTAGCTTAAAACCTATGAGATACATAATGTTGGAAGTGTGACTATAGTTCAGCCTTCAGTAGTAGGCAGAGTATATTGGAATCTCTCCACTATGCTCCATGAATAATCTCAAAATATATGAAGAAATACTATATTATTGCTATATGGTAAAACGGAAATATTATAATTTTATGAATATAATAAATATCTATTTGTTCCAAGAAATTGAATCTTATTAAACAATTAATTTGCCGAATCAGATGCTCATAAAATATGTCACCAATATTTTTCAGTATGCCACCATAAGGAATGTCTACATTGCGTTTATTACATACTGTTATTTGCTCTATGCTGAAATAGTATCTGAGGCTTCTGGATTCTGTTCACTTCATAAAGCTTCACAGTTCCATAAATAATAATAATACATAAGTTAACATTTCACGATAATTACTGTTTCAAATTTTTACAATTTTTTCTAAATAATGTACCATTGTCTTAATATTTTGTTGTAATGAATAAAATTACTTATAATAGCAGTCGCCTGGCAAATGCGAATACATCTTTTAGAAATTATGCAAAAACTATCAGAGGATGAAAACCAAAATTTACAATGTGAATAAACTCAAAAATTGGCAATTATTCTATTTAACATGTATGTTTGCCCACCAAACATGGGGCTGATATTTGAAAGTGGCCGTTTCAGACATTTCCCCATCTACCTTTCTAGGATCGGAGATGGAGAACGTATATAAAGAATGGCAAATGTATATAGAGAATGACAGACAATACCATTGGAGCTGAAATATAGGTGACATTTTTTCCAAATCAAACTGTTTAGAGATGTATTAAAAAATTGTAACAATCTCTCCTGTTGTCAAACACAGCCTCTAGTTATGTAGAGTAACTTTTGATAGATATATACAGCTTACAGTATAAAAAAGTACAATATTTAAATATTGGGAAAGTAAAAAATCATTTGATAATATAGTTTAGATAAAAATATAGATAAAACATATGTAAACCTTATTGTCTCTGAGCAATCTTGACAATCTCTGATCATTCATATAGCTCAGTCCATAGATCGAGACGTAAGTTTTACCCTTATTAAATATCAATGGCGGAACAGTCACGTTTGTTAAGTCACTCCACTTTCCAAAGTAGTTTATGAAACCTGAAGCCCCAAATAAGTCCATTGTTCCTGTTGACTGAAAGCCTTTAACAAAAATTTCACATAAATTGTTGCCTTATTTGAGACCAATGTTCATTTGTAATTTAAAATAAAAATGTAGTGACTCATACTTGGATTATCATGATTTCCATGAATAGAAAAAATTGGCATTGCGACATTCAAATTTGGATCTTCGTAGTTGACGGTTTTCTGGGAGGTGTGAGCAAAAATTACTTCAGGATTGCTCAACAATTGGATATTAATTTCGCTGTGTAAAAGTTGTTGATTTCTTTCATATTTTCATATTAATAGAAGAAGCGTACATGTATATAGCCTGTAAAACTTTACTAACCGATCACCCAGAGTATATTTCTTCAGTAGTTCCATACATTGGAGTACGACTTTCTGCGTGGGTTTGCTATCGTGAAACAAATCGCCACCGAGCAGTATGAAGTCAACATCATGTTTTAGAGCAAGCTCTAGTATTTCTTCGAACGTTATGAGACTGTCGTTGTCTTGTACTGTGAAATGAATTTTTTTGATTCGTTAATCACCAAAATAAACAAGTATACCAAAAATTTAACTGCTTTGTATTCAACTTACATCGTTTCGTGCTGTGTTCATAACCCAAGTGACAATCAGTGGCAAGTAATATTTTTATGGTATCTTCCTCGTGCGCTATTTGAGAATCCTCAGGAGATTGAGAATCAGTCATTTTTGCGATTAGTTACGGTGGCACTACTGTGTATTGTTATAATAACGATATATAATTTAATAAACATAAATCACGCACTACACAAACAACATTAACTAGATCGCATGTTTTCATAACAATGAACAGACAATGAATGCCGACTTTTGAAAAGGTTTCGCCGGTTTCGCAGAAAGACTAGAGGAAAAGAGTGTCAACTCCTATGTAAAAAGCGCACCAAAACTATGTAAATTTGGTGACGCTGTTGTCGTTTGTAACTGACCAATCGTGGGGAGTGAGCAGCATGATATTCACATAGACAAACCATCGGAGTGAAGGCCTTCACACACGACTCTACTTAAGTAAGGAAATCCTCCAATCAGAGACGACTATTTCCCTCTACATTTTTTACACAAGACGGAAGCCGTAACGATGAAAAATTTCGGAAGAATGAAATTCTTACGTTTATACATCGTTTACGTATAATGATTTCAGATTTTGAGGTTATATAGGATTTTAAATGAGCGATCATAATAGATCAGGGAGACTAGAGACCAGGAGTGCGAACGATTATGGCGAAATCGTCCCAAACATGACCCGAAAAAGCGAGGAAAGATGTTAGTTCGAATTGAGAAACGCTGAGCGCTCTCGTCGCTCAGAGCTAACTGTGAAGTGTGGCGTTGGTGATGAAATGAAGTGAGCGGGATATAAATCCCGGCGAAATATGACATCTGTCATTTCATTTGACGCGTAAACAATTTTTTGTCGAGTGTTTTACGAAATTTAAGGTTGGAAGGCGACGAAAAAACAAACAAAAAGTGCAGTGAAAGCGATATTATAACAAGCAGGTAAGAAGAAAGTGTTACGTCCCAAGGTGGAGAGAATATGGAGCTCCGTCGATAATTCGATGTGCGCGCGATATTTGAATTAAATTGCGCTGTTCAGCTGGACGTGAGCTCGCCGCCTGGGACTTACTTGCGCTCAATGTACCAACTCAACAATTTATAATTAATCGTCGAGGATGATTCCTCTTCGAAGACGTATTGTTGATGAATGATGTTTCCCAGAGTTCTCGATTGAACCGAGAAGATGTATTTTTTCTTGGGAAGATTGTTATTAATTGCAACACCAACACTTCTCATACAATTAACAATAACAACTGTACTTTATTCAAGTTTGGAATTGTACTTTGAAATTACAACACAAATTAGACTTAGAATGATTTTATACAATGGTTATTTATCGGTTCGGGCGGAGTTACAAAATTATATAAAACTGATTGGTCGGATTCTTTAGCGAGATTTTGAGTTTTGCTATCAGAGGGGTTGTTTCAAAGATATGGGGGTGTCTTGAGAGCGTCGCTTTTTGGACGACGATCGTGGGAAAGAAAAGTGTGTTTTCTGATTATGGTTCTGAGAAATACAGAGCTTGGCTTTCGTCAGATTTTACGAGTGGTGACATTGAACGAGGCGCTCGTAAAAATGTAAACATAAATAGGAGAGCAGGGAAAAGTTTTTCCGTGCCTGACAATTATGAATTCGTATATGGTTCGCTCTTAAAACTAGGAGTCGAGCTACGAAATCGCGCAAGAAGTTCGTGGAAAAGGCCTAAAACAGGATGTTTGCCAGAGAGGGTGTTTAGGGTGTCTCGGCTATGGCTTTATGTTCCCTGGTATATTTATGTGACAAGAGCTTGGGGCCCTGGCAATCCCAGCTGGGATCCTTCCCCTAATCTGTTTAGTTTCTACAGACGAATGGTATAGTTTATAAACTCAATAGTAAAATAATGATAATAGAAAAAAAGTTGTACATACTGTTTAAATTTTACCGGCAGGCTACATTGGTTTACAGGTAGGTAAGGTAGTGGTCTAATTTATTGACTGGAGATGTGCGTCACCCATGTTGGGACGTAACAAAAGTTTGTTGTTATAATTCGTGGATTAAAATGTTAATTGAATTGGGGTTGTGATACTATGTGGCGTATATTTTTCACGCTCGGAACCGACTCGAATTACGAGCAAGAAATTTTTTTTGCTCGGAAAATTAACATTCATATCGTGAATTGCAAGGCAAAAACTATATTAAATTTATTATTTTTTTCCAGATTGTTTTATCGGAAATGGGCAAACTGTGCTCGTACCCGGGGTGTCGAACTGGACGACATGCCGAGAAAATGAAATGAAAGCGCATGGGATGCGGCAGTTATCGCTTTATTATGCAAATGGGTGTGTTTATGACAGCAAAACGTTTAGCAGCGCTGCTTAGTAATCAGTAAGAGCAGTGTTCTTGCAAAACAGAAAATCACAGAGCAGCGCTGCTAAGTGCTTTGCTGTCGGCGATGCACCCAATATGTTCAGTGACTTGGGTCGTGGGTCGAATTGCACTCACAGTGCTTATGACCTATGCTGAAGCACGCGCGTTGGCACTCTAAGCACGCTGTGAGCTCAATTCAGACCGCCACTTTGGACATTCAATTTCAACCTGCTCAATTTTGTCGGTAACATCAATTTTATTTTTTTGTAGCATATGCTAGAGCGATGGAGCGAGACCAGCGGTCACCGTTACTTGCAAACAAATCTTGTTTGCGAGCTTCACTTCTCTGACGATAGCATCGTCAGAAAAGATCGTATAAACAGGACTGATGAGAAAACTGTGAGCATTCCCCGCATCTTACCTTTGCTCACCACAGATGCTGTGCCCATCCCGATACAAGGTAATAGTAATATATTTTTTTCGTCTATTTTGCGTCTTTTTTAAAATATAGCAACAGATCTCCGAGCCATTCGAAGACTCGTAATTAGCAGCCGCATTCGAAAACCAAGACATTATTATACATGTACATATAATAGACGTGGCTATTACATTTTTTATTATTTTATTTTGTTATTTTTGGTTCTTTTATTTTTTTGTTATTATTATTTTTGTTTATTTTTTATGTTGACAGGAAAACGTTGGTCAACCGGAGGAGAACGTCCCGTGCAACCCGTTACCCGGACGGTCTGATGAAACATATTTTTTTACTTTTATAAAAATTTGTCTACAATTTATCAAATAGAAATTTGAACAAAAGCATAGCAATGTTATTTATCAATATTATAAGCTGCGTTAATCAGACAAAATGTACGACAAATCGCAGATCAACGATTCAAAATAAGCGCACTTGACGGTCCCCGGCAGAAGTGGCGCCGCCAGGCAGTGCAATTGTTATTGGATCGTTCTTCGCTTTTTCCGACCATTTTTCTGATATTGCGTTCGCACTGCTGGTGTCTAGTCTCCCTGATAATAGATACTGCTTAATAAACAATATGTTTGACAATTCATTTGAAGAGTACGTATACAAAAATGAAAATATAGCAAGCCGCACTTGACACTTTGCGATCTTTCTACGATGATGATGACTGTGGACTGGTCGAAGTGTTACGTCCTAGCCGGTAATACAGAAGTCGACACAATGTGTTCAGTCGACAACTCAAATTCTCGACAATCCCAACTAAGATTACCAGAGCACCGGGCTCTTATTACATATACACACCAAGGAATTTACCAATTTACCATTTACCGTAACCAAATTTAAGCACCCCATCCACTTATAAACACTCTTTCTGGCAAACATCCCTTTTTATTTTTTTTCCACGAACCTCTTGCACTACTTGGTCGCTCGAAAACCTAGTTAATAATGATAATATTTACTCTTAGTCTTAAAAGCGGACCACATACGAATTCATAATTATCCGGCCCGAAAAACTTTTCTTTATTTTCTTTATTCATTTCTATGAACGCCTTCTGCGATATCCCCGCTCGTAAACTCAAGTGTAAACCAAAACTCTGTATTTCTCCGAACTATAATTCGAAAACCCATTTTCTTTCCCACGAATGTCGCCCAAAAAGCGACGCCCTCACGGCACCCCCACATCTTTAAAACAACCCCTCCATAGGAAAACTTAAAATCTCGCTAAAGAATTAGACCAATCAGACTTATCTAATTTTTGTAACTCCGCCCAAACCGAGACGAAATCGTCAACCGACTTCGGCAAGAAAAGGAGAACTCTATCAACCTCGAAACCGAAAACATCTTAAACGAACAAATCACTGTCATTTGTAAAATCGCTCTAAGTCCAATTTGTAATTCCAAAGTTACAATTTCAACTTCAAATAAAGTATAAGTTGTTTTGTTAGTGTACGTGAGTTGTTGGTGTTGCAATCAACATTTTTCCCAACAAAATTCATCCTCACGGATCAACAGCGAGGACTCTGGGAAACAATCATCAAAAAGAACGTCTTCGAAGAGGAATCTACCTCGACGATTAATTCCAAATCGTTGACTTGGTATATTGAGCACAAGTAAGTGTCAGGTGGCGAGCTCACGTTCAGCCGAATAGCGCAAGGCAATTGAAATATCGCGCGCACATCGAATTATCCACGGAGCTCCACTACATTCCTCACTTGGGACGTAACAGCTCTATATATACCAATAAAACTGGTGGCAGCGGAAAACACAAACCATCAATAAAACTGGTGGTAGCGGAAAACACAAACCACCAATAAAACTGGTGGCAGCGGTAAACTCGAATCAGCAACACCACGTCAACACGCTCTATACACCAATAAAACTGAAAACAAAAGCCAGAGGAAATTCAACATTAAACGACAAACTCTAAAATTCAACAACCAAAACTAAATCTTCATCTTCATTCATCTGACGGTACGAGATTCTCCAATCCAACAACACGGGACTCTCCGATTCAACAACACGAGATCTCAACGAGACGACTCAAGTTTCTTCACGGCACGAGCTCACCCACACAACATCGAGGCGACTTCCCAGCGAAGGACCATCGCAACCACAGCCGAAACCCATGACGACGGCAGCAATCCACACAAAGTTCCAGTAGTAATGTTTAACTAGTCATCACCGAGTAAGTCTTTAAAAATATTAAAATGGGGTGCCAAGCGGGTGCGCTCCCCCATGATGCAAATGCAATGGAAACATCTAGAATAGTTGCGATAGATAACGTCCAAACATACAATGAACAAAGATACCGTGATTTCAAGAAAAGTTTGCCAAAATTCGATGGCACCGATAAAACGTGCAGATTACTAAAATTCATTGCCAAATGCGAAGCCGCGCGAAAATATATAACGTACATCGATGAAGCAGATATCGTCGCAGATATAACAGAAAAATGTATCGGGAAAGCCCAGATAGCTATCGACTCAATCAGAACGATCGACCAATTGATAACCAGAATTCGAGACAAATTCGTGATCTCAAAACATGCCAATGAATGGATTAACGACCTCAGAAAAATGAAACAACAATCCAACGAATCAGTCACATGCTATTATGATAATTTTCTTCAGTTCAAAGCTATGGCCGTAGACGATATTAAACGCGGTAAACAAACAATAAGAGATCTTGCGCTAGGTTTGCTGGAAGACGTCGCAGCTGACGCGTTCAGGAACGGACTCCACCACCGCCTCTATTACGCATTGCCATTTAAAACCTATGAGAGCCTCGAGCAAATGTACAAAGAGACCAAAGAGGTCGAAACGGTAATGAATAGAATTCGCCCCCAACACAGTTCACCACAGAAAACGTGCCTCATGACGCGACCAAAACAATTCGAGAAAAATAACGAAACACCCGGTAAATTCTGCTCCTTTTGCAAAAAGTCGAATCACACAGTAGAACAGTGTTTCAAAAAGAAAAACGAGAACCAGCGCACAAATAATAAATTTTGCACCCTTTGCAAGAGAAACAACCACAACACCGAAGAATGTTTCGCGAAAAAAACGACCCGAACACCAAATCCAAACTCTCAAGTCTTCTGCAGATATTGCAAAAGAACCGGTCATGTAATTAACGAGTGCCGAAAACGAGACTTCAATAACACAAAAAAGGCCCAAAGCCCAGAGTAGAATCAGGGAAACTCCGAGACGACCCCTCGAGCGGGCGTAGCGATGGGTCCAGCGACACAAGAATGCCAGGAATAAGAGAGGAAAATATCGAGGCGCGCAAAGCCAGATGTGATCTCGGTCACACTGGTCGAAACTATTTCTCAGTCTCTATATTACTCGAATCACCTGACACAACCGCACCCGACACATTATACTAGAGTCATGTGGGGCAAGTGTGCGCACTTAAGCTTTGAAATGCCATAGAATCGAAAATTCCAAGTTTAATGCAATAAAACGACGTTAATTGGTTAGAGTGGTTATTAAGCAATAACTTGACGATAGAAATAATATTCGTCAACGGCACGAATTCTCAAAAATTGACCAAAACTAACATAGTCCGAAATGCGTACACTTACCCCAATATAGGGGTAAGTGTGCGCAGCAGTGTAGGTAAGGGTGCGCAACATAAAATGACGAGATTTTTACCTATTAAATAAGTATAACCAGACACAGGAACATGGCAAATTTTTATTTATTATTATTAGATGTTTTAACGGTACTAATAAAAAACAATTTGAAAACAAGAATAAACTTCAAAAAGATGAATTGTAACGAACATTGACGGCATTGATATTGTACCTTTCGATCCTGAAACAAAATATTGCAGTATTAATACGAAGTTTCTAAAACGGGATAAGTGTGCGCATGCACACACTTATACAGCAAGCATGTGCGCACACTTACCCCAACCCATCAAAACGGGATTTCATCAAAATAGTTCGGGATTGCGTTATCTCAAAAATTGAAAAATTGTTACTTGTCAAACTGAATACTACGTAGTACACGATGATAAATATGAAACGTCCAAAATGGGCACAAGTCTACAAAAGATTCGACGCCAAAAATCGTAAATTATCGTAACAATTTGAGCAAAAAAATTCACTCACCTGCTAAAACAAAACGGCGGATTAGGGGCTACTAAAAATCGACCTCTTCGCAGGACATCGCACGGGGCACTGAATATGGGAGGTGCGGCGCTTTAGTTATAAATCGTTTCTGAGATATTTCATATGCGCACACTTACCCGCTGCGCACACTTACCCCACATGACTCTACGTAGATTCTGGTTCCAAACTAAACCTAATAAAACTAAAAAACGTCAAATATCCTGACTTCATCGTCCAGACTCTGACTTACGAACTGCACGCAATCTCAGACATGGACCTACCACGAACTATCGGACAGATCGAATTAAAAATGCACGACAAATCAGAAAGCTTCCAAGTTGTTCCCAATAATTTTCCAATAGAGTATGACGCGATTTAGGTCAGAAAATGCCCCGGCAACCTTCCAAGGCGTAATGGATGTCATGTTAAAAGGTCTACAGGCAAACGTATTATTCGTGTATTTGGACGACATATATAGTAATCTACGCACGATCAATCGACGAACACAAAACAACATTCAAAAAACTCGTGGAAAGGCTTAGAAAAGCCAACCTCACGTTACAGACAGACAAATGCGAATTTTTACGAACAAAAGTGAGATATTTGGAACATCTTATATCTTCCGACGGACTTAAACCCGATCTAAAAAACATCGAAGCAATAGAACACTTTCACACGCCAAAAACTCCGAAAAACGTTCGAGAATTCCTCGGATTAGCAGGATACTATCGACTCTTCATTAAAGATTTCGCAAAAATCGCTAAACCATTAAACGAACTCACAAGCAAAAACGTAACGTTCCATTGGACTGACCAACACCAAATCGCATTCACAACTCTCCGCGAAAAGTTTTGTTCAGCGCCAATACTCGAGTATCCCGATTTCAATAAACATTTTATCGTAACGACTGACGCGTCAAATTACGCGGCCGGAGCAATTCTCTCACAAGGTAAGGTCGGGGAAGACCACATAATTTTCGCAGCGTCAAGGGTACTCAACAAAGCCGAAGAAAATTATTCAACTCTGGAAAAAGAAATGGTCGCAGTAGTCTTCGGTTTAAAAACTTTCAGGCCTTATCTTTATGGCCGTGAATTCACTTTGCTCACAGACCATAGACCCTTAGTTTGGACAAATTCAATGAACGATCCTACCTCCCGAGTTCTTAAGTGGAGAGAGCGATTGAAAGAATTCGAATTCACGATACAGTGTAAACCCGGCAAAATACATACTAACGCCAACGCTCTCTCTCGAAACCCGGTCGTACTCCCCATAAAACTCAAGTGGAGAGTCGAAAAAACGCCGAGCGGCGAAGCACACGTAAACCCCGTGCCCGCCGGGGCAAGGACGTTTATGTCATCCGAAAATGACATATACCAACTCCCACGGAGACCAAGGCTGGCTCGAACTGACTCCGAGGAATCTTCTGCTCCTAATGCAGAAAAAATTCAATCGCAAAATTCCTTCAGATCGAAAGTTCCGAGAGAAACGATCCAGGAATTGGTCGATTTGAATCCAGAGCCTCTCATAACAAACGATCAAAATCTGAATCCAAAAACTCGGCTTGATCACCCGAGTCAAGAAAGCGAACATTCTAACTCCTCTGAAAAGTCAGAACTCTTTCTTCACAAGAAAAAAATAAACAGAAAATCTCGAACAGAAAGAAACCAAAAACGTGCAAAATCATCAGACAATCAACTCAGTTCCTCGTCATCTTTAGACGAAAACCAAATTCATATCGAACCACGGGTCATAATTCTCGAGCCCGAATCAGATTCTTACGAAAGCGACGCAGACAACGAACGAGTCCCAGAAGATAGGGAACCTAGATCGAGCGTGCAACACATAAACCGTTCCTCGCACTCTCCCACTCGAACGCTCGTGCGAGTGCAAAGAAAAAATAATTTCCAACGTCACCTATTAAGGGAAATTCACGAAAAAAGAAACAGAAGTCTAGCAGACTTCACTCCCTCACCCGCCAGGCGCCTGCGAAGTAAAAAATACTCGAGAAACGACGCCGAAATTTTAAAACAAAAACCGATAACGTCCTTAAAACCAAAACAAAACTCGATATCCGACGAAATTAGGGACAACGAATCGAACGAACCCGTTCGATCAAAATACGATAATCATGAGCGAAAGTCTCACTGAAGAAATGAATATCTCCAAAAATCCGAAAGAAACGACAGACGATCCACCTCAGACTCAGACAACAAACGAACGTTCATCGCAAACCGAAAATGAAAATTTACCCGAAAACTGCAACCAAACGCTACGACGAAGTCGGAACTGACAGTCATACGTTCATCCCGAGAAACGAGATGAAAAAAATGCTTCTGTTGTACGAACGAAGAGACTGACGAACAGAAAAAGAAAAAGAAAAAACATGTAAAGGTAGACCAACCGGATAACATTAACAAATTATCAAACTCAGTGTCAAAAAGGAAAAAGGGTAGAGCGATAATTCGACGATCTCTGTCTCAAACAACGAATCGACTCTCGACAATCCAAGATCTCTCGGATCATACTGTACGAACTCTGACGATTAAAATTCCCGACGACCAAATATTCGTTCAAACGCCTAACACACCCAGTCCATTCACACCAACACGCGACGCGATTCCGACAACAGAAAACGTACAACCGCTTGACGTGACTCAGGTTACAAACGAACCAAAGACTTCGGATAATGCTCCCTGGGGAGCACCCGCACCACAGTCTCACGTACCGGGTGTTCAAAGTTCATCGGACGAGAACGAACACCTCGAAAACACGACAAACGTAATAGAAACGAGAGACAACATCGAAATGACACGGTATCATTACATTTGCCTAATTTCAGACGACGGCACGGTATCGAACGAATTCGGGAAAAGAATGATCGAAATCGGTCTTTTAAATAATTTAAGACCTGATCAAAAATACGAACTTGGAAAAACCATTGTTTTCGGAACCCCACAAAAGAAAATTTCTGCGCTAGTTGTTTAAGAACACGAGTCCGACCCCTTGATCCAGGAAAATCTCGTTCTTGCCATAGATAATCTGAAAAGGGAAATGTTAGAATCAAATATCAAATCGGCGGCCATCTCTAAGAAACGAAGCGGTCTAAAAACGCATCATGGCCAATAATAAAGCAGGTCCTCCAAGAAATTTTGGAAGGGACAGACATAATCATCCAGATCTGTAGAGACGAAATTGTCACTCCTCCACTAGAATATAGATCACGAATAATCCGCGGAAATCACGAATCCCCAACCGTAGGTTATAAAGGGGTGATTAAAACATAGAATAGAATCAGACAGAAATATTTCTGGGGAAATGTGAAAAAACAAGTCGCCGACTATATCAGGCAATGCGAAAGTTGTCAGAGGAGAAAATTAGTAAGGGTAAAAACAAAACAGCCGATGGTCCTCACAGATACCCCCCTCTATGTGTTCGATAAAATATCCATGGATATCGTTGGACCAATCAAACCACAATCCGAACTTGGTCATAGATTCATTCTCACTATTCAAGATAACTTATCAAAATTCTTACTTGCGATCCCATTATTTCACGCCACAGTTAAAGAAATTGTGGAAGCTTTAGTCACCGAATTTATTTGCCTCTTCGGCTGCCCGAAGGCTATCTTGACCGACCAAGGCGCCGCTTTTATTGGAAAAGTAATGGTACACCTCACGAAAACACTAAAAATCAAACAAATTACGACAACAGCTTTCCAACCCCAATCAAACGGATCCCTCGAACAAAGTCATCAAGTCCTGGCAGATTACCTGAAACATTACACCAACAAGAAAGATTGGCACAAATTTTTACGATCAGCCACATTCGCGTACAATACAAGCGTCCATGAAGGGACAAAATTGACCCCTATCAGCCCGAGTACCCTCGCAATTCTCATATCTCGACGAATTGATAACATACGATGATTACGTAGAAAATATAGCGAAGGAAATGCAAGGAGTCCATGAACAAGCTAGGAAAACCCTAGAGCAAGCTAAACAAAAATCGAAAGAGCATTACGATAAAAGAATAATAAATCCGATAAAATTCCAACCAGGCGAAAAAATATACCTCATTAAAAACCAAAAAACGGGAAAATTCGATGACAATTACAAAGGACCTTATCTTATTACCGAAGTTTTTCCAGATAAAAATGACATCGAAATCGAACTCCAAAACAATAAACGTAAAATTATCTATTGCGATCGTGCAAATGGGCCGAAATAAATTTCAAGTACCAGACATAACTAACGTTAAAATTATTCACTGCAAAAAGAGACATAAAGGAATACAGGCCCGAACGCCACAAAATCTCTCAACTGCTAGAGTTTTAAGAAAATTCAAAACTTCTTATTGTTACTCTTTCAATAAGAAATGAACAATCTGCAACAAGTCGTACAGGGTTATATGACTTTCGCTTTACGCCTCAATTCTTTATATGTATACTTAAAATATTATTAAGTTGTTTTTCTTACGTCTTATTTTTCTTCTCTCTACAAAGATAATCATACCTAGACGACTAAGAACTACGCTATGATATGTAATACCCTTCATCTCTTTTTTGTAACCAAGACTCTGTGAACCTGCACGCCGCATTGCTTTTCGCTCTTTTCAATTGAGCGAGTCACTCAATCTTTTCTGTTGTAATCCCTGCATACTTAACTATGTATTAGATCTTTAAGAACATTTACACTTATTGTTATCATAATAAATAAGAATCTCATGTACATCGACGAGTCATGGTACACAGGTGTTTTCGTATCATAAATTGAGCGGGTCGCTCTATCTCTGCGGTTGGGAGGTGTTACGTCCTAGCTGGTAATGCAGAAGTCGACTCAATGTGTTCAGTCGATAACTCAAATTCTCGACAATCGGTAACTTACCAACACGATTACCACACACCACTCACCATCACTCGTCGATTGCAACGTCAACCTACTATACCATTTATTCGTAGAAACTAAATAGATTAAGGGAAAGATCCCACTCACCATCACTCGTCGATCGCAACGTCAACCTACTATACCATTTATTCGTAGAAACTAAATAGACTAAGGGAAAGATCCCAACTAAGATTATCAGAGCTCCAGGCTCTTATTACATGTACACACCAAGAAATTGAAATCCGTAACCAAATTTAAGCGCCCCATCCACTTATAAACACCCTCTCCGGCAAACATCTCTTTTTATTTCTTTTCCACGAACCTCTTGCGCGACTTCGTCGCTCGAAAACCTGGTTAGTAACGATACTATTTACTCTTAGTCTTAAAAGCGGAACACACACGAATTCATAATTACCTGGCCCGAAAACCTTTTCTTTATCTTCCTTATTCGTGTTACATTTCTATGAACGCCTTCTCCGATATCACCGCTCGTAAACTCAAGTGTAAAACAAAATTCTGTATTTCTCCGAACTATAATTCGAAAACACACTTTTCTTTCCCACGAACGTCGTCCAAAAAGCGACGCTCTCACGACACCCCCACATCTCTGAAACAACCCCTCCATAGAAAAACTTAAAATCTCGCTAAAGAATTAGACCAATCAGACTTATCTAATTTTTGTAACTCCGCCCAAACCGAGACGAAATCGTCAACCGACTTCGGCAAGAAAAGGAGAACTCTATCAACCTCGAAACCGAAAACATCTTAAACGAACAAATCACTGTCATTTGTAAAATCGCTCTAAGTCCAATTTGTAATTCCAAAGTTACAATTTCAACTTCAAATAAAGTATAAGTTGTTTTGTTAGTGTACGTGAGTTGTTGGTGTTGCAATCAATATTTTTCCCAACAAAATTCATCCTCACGGGTCAACAGCGAAGAGTCTGGGAAACAATCATCAAACAGAACGTCTTCGAAGAGGAATCTACCTCGGCGATTAATTCCAAATCGTTGACTTGGTATATTGAGCACAAGTAAGTGTCAGGTGGCGAGGTCACGTCCAGCCGAATAGCGCAAGGCAATTCAAATATCGCGCGCACATCGAATTATCCACGGAGCTCCACTCTCTTCCCCCCTTGGGATGTAACAGAAGCTTATGATTTATAGCAATCGTGTGTGATGGCAGGTACGTTCTACGGCTTACGGTTTTCGAATTACGTATTAAGGCTGCTTCTACAATAAGTCGTTTGTCGGTGTCGGATGTCGGGCGCATGCGCTTTTATGTTGACGGCTGTCGTTACGAACTGTCGTTGTCGTAAGACGTTGTCGTAGCCAGAGTTGACCAACTCTCAACTTTTCCGGCTTACGAGAAACGACTTGTTTTTTGAATTTGCAAGGATATGGTTGACTACCTAACGTTTTAATTAGTATATTCCCGACCACCTAACGATTACGCATCATTTGAGCATCTTGAAAAGATAAATAAAGGAAAACAAAATTTTCAGCCAACTTCGCATACATTTTTTATTTTTTTTGAAAAAATTATTGACTATCTAAATCTAACGTTTTAATTAGACTACCTAACAGCTATGTAAAGTTAGCCCCCCGATTTTGATGTTTGCATCTTTTTTTAATTTCTAACGATTGTTTGTCGTTTGTTTGTGATTGTTTGATTTATTAAAACGTTTGTTTGATCATACTTTTTATCAAACAAACAAAACAAAAATGAGCGTTAAGTTAGCCGCAAATTTTCGAAATTTTGTCTAATTTGATTTTTTCAAACGCCAATCGATTCGCAATCGTTTGTTGGAAACAGATAATATAATTCGAACGTTTGTTTGATCGTTGTTTTTCCAAAAAATCAATAAAAAAAATATTGGTTCGTCCTAGCTTTCACACTAGATTCTGGCTTGACCAGACTTAATATGTGTCGCGTGCATGTAACAATATAATCTACCATTCATGTTGCGACAGGGGATTACTTGATCAAGTTTAAAAGATTTTGTTAACTTTACAAATCCTCGCCTTCAGTAGTTGAGTGCATCTCATGTTGAGCATCTTCGCAGTTGTATGGTAAGAAAAAAGCCAGAATTTAGTGTGAAAGCTACGACGAACCAATATTTTCTTTATTGATTGTTTGGAAAAACAACGATCAAACAAACGTTCGAATTATATTATCTGTTTCCAACAAACGATTGCGAATCGATTGGCGTTTGAAAAAATCAAATTAGACAAAATTTCAAAAATTTGCGGCTAACTTAACACTCATTTTTGTTTTGTTTGTTTGATAAAAAGTACGATTAAACAAACGTTTTAATTAATCAAACAATCACAAACAAACGACAAACAATCGTTATAAATTAAAAAAAGATGCAAAAAGTCAATTAATAAAGTGCAAGTTGTCCGGCCAACTTCACGGGGGTTCGTGTGGCGCCCCTGATTTACTGGCGTATGAGAATTTTGGCGATTTTCGGTAACTGTGAGGACCTCTGGAGGCGATTTTAACTCTAGAACATTTGGCAACCCTGGACAGTAGTATCAGTCGATTTCCGAACATAATTATTATGTAAGCCCCTTTGAGGTTAAAGCAACATATTTTGTTATCAGTTTACAATACTGTGTTCGTACCCCGATGTAATAAGTGATAGCAACGAATTGTGAATTCGTTGGTGATAGTAACGGTTAGACCTGGTGCGATCCGTGAGATATGTGAGGAGATTTCTTACCTCGAATATTTTGTATCATCAGTGATTTTTTTAACATAGAAGTAAGTATTACAAAACGCATTTAAAAGTGTTATTATTTTCCATTCGGTAACGTAACGTTAATATTTTTTGTATGAGCATTGTTTTATAACCTCCGAACTACTCCAAGTACGTTTCTCTGAATTTCTCCGAAAACTTTTGATGTCCTATGAGTAGTACAAGGGTGGTCAGGAGGATAAGGTATTGCAGATTGTATATGCACATGGATTGTGATTTTGAGATACGTAAAAGTAGATTTCACTGTTATCGAAATAATTACTTCCCATGTGTGACATTTCAGTAGAGTATTACCGAATAAGGAACAGAAGGCCGTCTGGATATTTATAATACAGTAAACACAATTGTTAGACAGTAAATAATTAACAGAGCTGAATAATATTACTCATCTCTGCATAGTGTACACCAAAGTCGCATTCCACGTCTGATTGTTTATCTGCTAACTTCACCTAAACCACCCAATGGGTTTTGATGTGGTTTTCATCATCATTTAGATAATTTTTCATGGAAGTTTTATATATATATATATGATAAAACCTAATTAAGTTCTTTGTAAGTAGAAATAAACAATATTTGGCAAGTCACAGAGAAATAAATTTACATGGTTTACATAAGCTAAACTTTAAGAGATACTTAAAAATAATGTACAAGAGAATTGTAGTGCTTGTAAAATCTTAAAGAAAATTTGGCGATGGCATATCCCTATCTATTATGGTTGACTCACAGTAATCATTTCTTTCATTAAAACTTTAATTAAAAATAGCGTTACTTGTGATGCAATTTAATCTTATTCAGTATGAATCCGTATCCACATAAATATGATAGTATTCTTGGACATTTAATATAGATTACAATCGCCCTTTACAGTATATCATTTTGATAAATGTTTTAGAAGAAATCATAGGTTAACACGTATCAATCACCGGTGGCTGACAGTGTTATATACCAGCACTTCTTAGCAATGTGCGTGGCCTGACAGGGATTTGCTTAAGAATTTGCTTGGCGCTCAACGTGTTAAAGCAACCGAAAAAATAGTTTACAGGCGGGGTGTCCTTAGACCTTAAGCATTGAGTATCTTTCCCATGGATATCTATACATAGACTTTTCGCTCGTCCCTTCCAAACAAAATTTGTTTGTATTATGTAACGAAAAGTCAGCTGCAAACATTGTTTATAAAGAAATTCTATAATCAAAGGCAGTCACTTCACATTTTTCACTTCTATTTTTTTCTAAATTACATCCGTGCAAACCCAGGACCAGTTGCTACTTAATGATAAATTCTAAGTTCAAGATAGAAAACAGAAGAAACGGGTTTGGCTTTATAAAATTTCCTGATGCGAAAAAAAATAAAGATGAGGAATAATATTCTTTAAACTTTGTATGTAACAGTGTTTACTATTTACATGATGATTGTTTCTTCATGAAGCTAATGAAAACTTTAATATTGTTATAGAAATTGGGTTACATGTGTAATATGTTATAAACAGCACTCATCTATTACAATATACATTATATATATATATATTTTTTAATATCGGCTGGTTTCTAATTCCACAACTCTTTTTTAGGTACTGTATTCGTGTTTATCAATATGTCGACTGAACAAAAAGTTATCTTGGTTACTGGTGGATCAGGTCTGGTTGGGAAAGCTATACAAGCGGTGACCTCTACTGATTCAAGACCTGATGAGAAATGGATTTTTGTTGGTTCCAAGGATGCTGATCTCAGGTTTGTAGCTCTGTAGCAATTGTTCTAAAATACGTTTCTGTGCTTTGAACTCTCGTAGACTATGATTCGTATGTATGATTCGAAAATCTGAGCTATTATGTTGAGAAAACGTGTGTAACTTCTCATGAGTGTGCATTCTATAAAAATAGAGAACTGTTATTAACCGTTTGCACTTGATAGGTCGTTCTCCACTGACCATTTTTAGCTTTTTCGCTATGGAGGGCCTTGCTGCTGCATTCTTTGTATAGAATAAACACATTGGGTTAGCTGCTATATTGTGGCCAGTGATTATAGTCACCCATTGTGTGCTGGTGTCAGCTTGTCGCTGATGACTATAGCGAATCATAGTAGCAAAATGGTTAAGTGGTGAGTAAAGTGCCTCGAGCGTAAAGGGTTAATATTATGTTTGATCTACAATACACTTTTCGTATGCATATAAAATTATGTATCTTTTATAGAAAAGATGTACAAACTGGATAAAAATTAATAAGTAGAGCTTACATTTTATGACGATTTTTCATCGATTGAGAGGACAGTAAACTTAACTATTCAGTTGTCTGGAAAGTTTGTGTCGGTTTTTCATATAAAAGTCGAAGTAATATTCTTCTATATGTATGGAAATATAATTATTACTAATGTGTGAACCATACTGGTCCACGATCTGCACTCATCTTTCATAACACGTAAATCTTCTATCAAAATTTTTAAGAAATTTTTGTATCGTTTTAATAAGTATTAATTATAATTCGCACAATATTATCAAAAAATACATGTCCAGAAGTACGGGTATAAACGCAAAACTTGAAAAATTAAAGAAATATATCTCGTCTCCGAGACCGATTGTTTTTGCTTGCAGTGACTATGATGTCGTCGGAACGACTGATCTGAAATGGGAATAGAACAATATTGCGTTAGTATATTGCATTATGAACGGACTGAACGAAGTGTTTCATAAGATTACGATTTTTCTAAAAATGACAAACTTTTTACCAAAACGTCAAACTGCCGAGGCAAACTGGTATTGTTCTTCTTTGCTATAAACAAAAAAAATCTAACGGAAATAAAACTCCAACAGTTTTTTTGGTGGCATATAATAAAAGGAATACACAATGTATTTAAAGAGCCATATCGCTCCCACTTTGGAACGTATAAAAATATATTGTCTATTTTATTATTTGAAATGGCGAGAAATTTAAAAGTCAAACCATCATGGAAGGTGTTTCGCGGTCGAAAAAAAATATTCCACAATTTGTTTGCTTCGAACAAGGACAATAAAATTAATGAACCCCACATAGAAATGGCTAGAGAAGAATCTACACATATATAAAAATATTTTTTTTTTCGCAAAATTGATGCATATTTAAAAACAAATAGTTCGTTCTTACAAGGAAACTGTTTCAGGTGTATCTCGCCGATTTTGATGAAATTTGGCATGGTCATAGAACGGACAAAAATAGGCGACACGTATTTTTTTATACGTGCCAAGATTGATTTTGAAGGGGTGAAACACACCCTCGAAAATAGGGGTATTTTTCGTTTTTCGTCGGTAACTTTTGAACAATAGGAGATATGAAAAAATTTCAAATTGCAACAATATTTATTTTTTCGCGTACTATACACTGGATATGAGAATGGTGCAGATAACAACAAATTTCATATTGTTTATTGCAAATATGCAATTTTTTCATACGTATCTCAGAGAGTTCTTAACCGATTGGGATGCAAATTTGCATACGGGTAGAGGGTGACAAAATAAAGTTTACGTATTTTTTTGTTTTTCCGATATCTCATAATTAAGGGGTTAAAACTACCCTTCAATTTTTTACTCAACTTCATCGTATAATCAGCTGGTCTTTTGCCATTCCGAGTTAAATTCACGTTAATATAAATTCGTTTGAATACACGAGTACATATTTGTAAATGCCACTCACCCCCCACCCCCAATCATCCCCCTCCCGACCGTTCAAAGTTCGCACCGCGCGGTATGGATGCAAATTTGCATACGGGTAGAGGGTAACAAAATTAAATTGGGGTGTTTTTTTGTTTTTCCGATGTCTTATAATTAAGGGGTTAAAACTACCCTTCAATTTTTTACTCAACTTCATCGTATAATCAGCTGGTCTTTTGCCATTCCGAGTTAAATTCACGTTAATATAAATTCGTTTGAATACACGAGTACATATTTGTAAATGCCACTCACCCCCCACCCCCAATCATCCCCCTCCCGACCGTTCAACGTTCTTACCGCGCGGCATTGATGAAAATTTGTAGAAATAAAATGGGTTACACTCGAAGTTCAATCAGTCCAAATAATCGATACAAATTTCATTGTTTTGGCTTAACATTACTCTTAAGGGGACAAAACTCAAAACTTTGTTCATTCGTGAACGGGCGGAGATAAAAAAAAGTTTATAGGGACAAAACGTTCTGCTCTTCGACTACTAGACGTTCGTGATAATAATTATGAATATAACAACAAATGGCATATTATTTATTGCAATAATTCTTGGATAAAAATCACTCTTTAATTGTTCATTCATATCGGTACAGAAATAGGTAAGTCTTTCGCTATTACGGAATAATGTCTTACTTCGGAAAGGAACTGGATTACTATGGTATTTTTACGAAAAAAGTCTGTTGGCACATACTGCCTTTCAAGATTAAAATATAATCGGAACGCTTCAATAACCATTTTAACAGTAAATTTGTTATGGATTATACGTATTACAATAATGATAGTCGTGATAAAAGTGTTTGAAACACAGAGATTTTTGACACCACGCACAAGTGACAACAGCTGCTTCGCCGCATATGTCGCATATCGGTGCATTTTGTGAAAAGCAGAATTGTACCGGATTTTCGAACTTTGGTGGTCTTTCTTCTACGTAACCGCTTTTGTGCCACGCATATTTAAAAAGGTTTATAAATCGTGGAGAAGAAAACTGGTTGTGTGTAAGAGATTGTAATTTAACAATATTATCTCTCAAGTGCAGATTAACGTCGTAATTGTATAATATTACTATGCAGTATGTGCCAACAGACTTTTTTCGTAAAAATACCATAGTAATCCAGTTCCTTTCCGAAGTAAGACATTATTCCGTAATAGCGAAAGACTTACCTATTTCTGTACCGATATGAATGAACAATTAAAGAGTGATTTTTATCCAAGAATTATTGCAATAAATAATATGCCATTTGTTGTTATATTCATAATTATTATCACGAACGTCTAGTAGTCGAAGAGCAGAACGTTTTGTCCCTATAAACTTTTTTTTATCTCCGCCCGTTCACGAATGAACAAAGTTTTGAGTTTTGCCCCCTTAAGAGTAATGTTAAGCCAAAACAATGAAATTTGTATCGATTATTTGGACTGATTGAACTTCGAGTGTAACCCATTTTATTTCTACAAATTTTCATCAATGCCGCGCGGTAAGAACGTTGAACGGTCGGGAGGGGGATGATTGGGGGTGGGGGGTGAGTGGCATTTACAAATATGTACTCGTGTATTCAAACGAATTTATATTAACGTGAATTTAACTCGGAATGGCAAAAGACCAGCTGATTATACGATGAAGTTGAGTAAAAAATTGAAGGGTAGTTTTAACCCCTTAATTATGAGATATCGGAAAAACAAAAAAATACGTAAACTTTATTTTGTCACCCTCTACCCGTATGCAAATTTGCATCCCAATCGGTTAAGAACTCTCTGAGATACGTATGAAAAAATTGCATATTTGCAATAAACAATATGAAATTTGTTGTTATCTGCACCATTCTCATATCCAGTGTATAGTACGCGAAAAAATAAATATTGTTGCAATTTGAAATTTTTTCATATCTCCTATTGTTCAAAAGTTACCGACGAAAAACGAAAAATACCCCTATTTTCGAGGGTGTGTTTCACCCCTTCAAAATCAATCTTGGCACGTATAAAAAAATACGTGTCGCCTATTTTTGTCCGTTCTATGACCATGCCAAATTTCATCAAAATCGGCGAGATACACCTGAAACAGTTTCCTTGTTAGAAAATAAGTGCTGATAAAAAAAAGTTTTCGACGAAACGTAAAATCCATACTTATTTTTCTGAAGTATGTAATTTTGAAACTAGAATTGAAATTTTAAGTGATTCGATGACGATCGGTCGAAGTTATGTTTCTGGCCAGTTAAAGAACATGGTTTCGTGAAACCAACGTGTTTCAACTTTTATGTAGTATTTTATTATCACAAATTTTCATTTACCACTGATTGCGAGTTTGCAATGTGTGCGGTATGGTGCTAGCCTCTCATGTCAATTTCTCTTTCGGCCTTTTCCTTGCTGATCGATTTGGGGGGGGGGTTATCAAGAAGCTAATCAGGAGGCGCAGGAGATGCAAACAATCCGACCATTATGTCTAATATAATATTTCTGTAATTGCTCTATGCTTAGCAATTTATTATTGGACACACATGCGATTCTATTTGGAATAATATCAAGAAGAACTTCGCTACTGGCAGTTAATTTTGTGATCAACAACTGGACGGTGATATTTGAAACTTTTGACTACATAACTGCCTAGTCATGTAATCTCAACATGTCAGTAGTGACAAAATACATTTAAAAATATGTCTCGTTTATATTAATTATATGTAGGATCGGAGGTATATCGAATCCATGTGAGGAAATATTTGAAATATGTGTAAGTGCAAAATGTATCTGTGGTATACCTACAATTTAAGATGTATTTATCTATATGCATTTACGATGTATAAACTGTCACGTGCGACGAAATTTCACAATCGCTAGTTTTCTATTTTTTTCTATAATTTTGCATTCCATATTCTTGAGAAATGGTATGGCAGAGCAAGACGAAATAGTGTTCACTCAAAAATGGGGGACCACTGTTTCGTTTTGCTCTCCATGTTGGGTTTTCGATAGAAGAGAGTAATTTTACAATCATTTTATCCCGTTTCATTTCATCGGTTAAGTTAATAAATTACAATTGAATGATCAAACCCGCAAATGAATAATAAAAAAAACGCTCCTGTAATAAGGCAATTGAACTTTTATGGTAAAAAAAAGTGGGCCAATCATGTTTTAATATTGTACAGTAATTAAATTTTGATTAAGGCATCTTCTCACTTTGGAAATTTAAAAAAATCGATTTTTTTTTTTTTTTAAATTTTGAAAGTACATATCTTCAAAAATGTCATCTCGAAATTTCATAAAGATCGGACGAGTCTAACTACATTTTTTGGCGACCGTTAGGTGACTACCTGAGAGTACCCACAGCATACGTATTGTTCAGACTCATGGTGCAAGTACAAGAAAGCAGTGAAAAACAATCAGATAGAAACTTTTAAACATCCTCCTGCTCTAGCTGATGATGTTCAAGAGGTTTTGAAACCGATCTATGAAGAACTGACGAAGGACGAGTTACTGGAACGATGCCTCGGAGGAAATACCCAAAATAACAACGAGTGTTTCAACAGCTGTGTCTGGGCAATGGCGCCGAAACACGTTTTTACGGGAAGAAAAACCGTGGAAATTGCTTGCCAAACAGCGGCATGCATTTATAACGAAGGGCTACAACCTGTTTTAAAAATTTTGGAGGTGATGGGTGTCAAACTAGGCCCTATCGCCGTTCAATACGCCGAGAAACGCGACAGTGATCGCGTACGCGTAGGGAACCGCCGCAGCTCTAACGCTTCAAAAGAGACTAGGTCGAGACGAAGGGAAGCTATTTTGGACGAACACACCTTCTACGAAGAATCGGAAGGTCCATTGTATGGAGCAGGCATCGCTGATTAACCCGAGGTAAGGTTTTTTCATGATTTTTCTGCAACCAAAACTTTAAACGCAGTTATCTCAAAACAAGGTTTTTCGGTGCTTTGTTGATGAAATTTCGGAAACTATCCGGCCGATTGTCATGAAATTTGAATGACATATGCTTCATAGTTATGGCTATAGCGCATATCATCAGATTTTTGAAATTTTGATTTTAAGAATTTTTTTTTTACAAAAAACTGCAAAAAAATCGTGGTTTTTTTTTACTTTTTCGAAAAACGTGCGCCATTTTGTTATTTTCGCGAATATCAAAAATCTGATGATATGCGCTATAGCCACTGACATACTGAATCTAAAACAGTTTTATTTTTTTGTTTCAGACGACCCGTCTCGGAGATACCATCAACAAGCCACGACCATAACATTTTTACACGGGTTTTTCGATGCTACTGATGTATTATAATAATTGTTTAAAAAAATTAAAAAATTTTTTTTTCATGTACTTGAAAGATGTGTTTATTACATAGGATCCGTTTTATCCCATAATTTTAAGCAAAAATCCTCGAAAAAAAATCGCAAAAACAGCCTATTTTTGAGGCGCTTAAAGTGAGAAGATGCCTTAAACGAATTATTTAATAAGTTACCTTTTTCATCCTCGTACAATTAGTAACTTAATCTGTAGAGCTAACAAGCAACTCAGTAAATGATTCTAATACCGCCATTGTTCACTGATTTCATTCATTTCGACGGATGATAAACAAAGTGAATGTTTACCGTTTGATGTTCGACTTGAATTTTCGTCACTACTCTGAACGCCACCAAAGAAACAAACAGTTTAATACAAGGAGTATATTTTTTAATGCGTTTATGGAAATAAGTTGTTCTTTCTATGACAAGAAGTCTTGTTATTACCAACCAAATATAATGTTGCGCAAAGTGATACGACCAAACTTGGCGGACTCCGAGAATTTTTTCTTTAAATAGTGCGTAGCAGCTATGATGAACGTGACACGAGAATCAAATTAAATCGCTACTTACCCGGAATTGTATTTCAGTCCCTTATTCTGTGCCATACGGATTTGATCCTTGCGGGATCAATTATATGGTCCTCAGCGATAACTGTTAAATTTACTCTCAAAACTTGAAAGAATAATTAGTTGAGCGCCAGGAAAGAATTTATTAATGGTCCCTTGCCTTGGCTACGAGATGCCGGCTAACCCGCAGAATAGAAAGGAGACGCGGCACCGGGGTCGTAAGTCCTTCACTACAATTCTCTTCCCTTGCCTTCCATATAGAAGAGAATCTTGTATAGTGGCGAAACGTCGTCCTTTTTCGCATTTTGTGCTCACTGTCGAAGTAGGAACAGTACACACTGCTGTAACACGATGTATCCAGATGAAATCTTCCCCAGCCGTTATCACCACGTGCAGTAATAACGCTGAGTCTCTGGACTCTGAAATTCTCGATAATGATTGTGGGAAAAGTAAACTGGTTTTAAGGGAGTATTACTGTCTAGAAACTTAAAAAATTCGGTTTTTTGCATTTTTTTTTAATAATTTAGGGTTTTGAGAATGTGTCTCTAAAATATTAATTTGAAATTCGCAGAACTCTCATAGTTATAGAGGCTTAAAAGCTGCGGTACATTGGGGTGCGGCAGATAGTCTACCGCATCGAAAGAGGCGCGGACCGCCAATAGAGAAGCAAGTGCGGCTCAATATCCTTTTTTTTGAAGCTGAGGATGGTGGTCATTATTTTCTCGGTATAGCTGATCAAGGGTAAGTTACTTAAATCAGTTGTTATCCACTGTATGTTTAGCCGTATTAATCCTAAATGTATGACAAACTAAACACGTTTTTCTCGAAATGACATATTTCAAATCGGGTGGACGTTTATCTCAAAAACTATTGGACCGATTGCTTTTTGGGTTTGCACACATTTCGAGGAAACCTTCACGTATAGTCTGAACTAGAATTATATCAATAGCTTGAATATTTTAACACTTCTCTCATGTTTTAGTTGACAGTTTTCCGCGAAAGTTAAACTTTAATTTTCACTCAGCTTACTACTTACTTAGTTTTATTTCAGACGATAACAACGTTCATATAGATTAAAAAAAGTTATTTTTTGTTTCAGACGACTAGAACCGCCACAATCATCCGCCCAATTGGGCGGACGTCTTACGCCATGACCTGCATAACAGCATATAAATTGTATAGATTTCAATAAAATGTTTCATAAAAATTTATGTTGTTAGTTGAAACATGTTTTATTATGCATAAAAAACGCAGGAATTGTAGGTTTGACAGTTTTCGCAAAACTAATTCCTAAAAAATACTTGAAAAACAAGCTTCTAGACGGTAATACCCCCTTAATTGATCATTGGTCGATGGCAAAGTGATTTTTCTCTATTCGAAGGCATCTCGATTAGAAAAATTTAGCAAAATTCTACGGAGTGGAATTATGGTTCTACTAATCTCTCTATAAGGAGGAGGAGGAGGATTCCACCTCGCCACAAAGTATACGATTCTTTCCAAACTTGAAATGTTATTTTCCCGACTTTTTTATAATCGACACTTAAATTTTTTTTAAACTATTGATCCAATATGGGTGAAATTATAATTAATTAACTATGATACTATTATCTAGTACTCGTGACTGGACGTTTTCAATTTATCCTTTAATTTTTTGCTATAAGTAATTGATTGACCAATGTTGATTTAAACATAAAAATTCTTATTGTTTCCTTCAAATCATCATTACTTTCCCAAAAATGAACATTTTTTAAATTGGCTCTGATAAAAGACTCGTTTGATGTGTCTACTTTAATGGAATATTTTTTTATTTCAGATAAATGATGGAATTATTCCTGGAACTGCGAACGGGTTTCTCAAAACGGCGTTTCAAATGAAGTTCTGATAGCCATTGGGAATATTTTTTAATCAAATTTACGAGAAATATTATTGGGTAGCTCACTTATATTGTATGACTTATATTGTAAATTGTTTTTCGAATAAAACTTATTTTACCTGATATCATAATAATTTAGTTTTTATAATTTCACGGCACCTCAATACTCATAAACTTATTTCAATTGTAGCCACGAAATCGGTTAGACGTATTTTGGGCACCGTAATGATCAAATTTTGTATCCAATGCTCTATGATATCTCATTGTCAATCATTTTTATATCTTGAATATATCCGAATGTAGTGGTAGCGTACCATGTGTATGCTTTATACCTTCCGAATGGAACACTCGGCATATTCTTACAATTAGCCTTGGAATAGGTTTTCGTTAACTTATTACAGGAACACTGAAATAATGTCGAAAAAAATAAAACAAAATATTATAAGTCCCTTATACTAGATGCGCAACTAAGTTCCCGGTTTTCACACATGGATGCCGCTAGCGACTCTTGTACTCGGCATACAGGTCTGAAATTGGCTTTGTGTATAGCTTGGACATCTGTTGAGAATATCCAGTGATAACCTCAACACGTATCGTAACATAACGACCTTTTTTTAACCTCTACCATGTCAAGCTTTGTGCAGAAAAACAGCATTAGCGGAAAGTATTGCTTTTCTGCTTCAACTTGAAAATAACTGCAGCTGAAGCACGTCGCTTACTTGAGGAGGCTTATGGTTACCATGCAGGATCGAAAACAACATGTGGTACAAGCGGTTCAGCAGTGGCGATTTTGATACCGGCGATAACGAGCGCTCGGGAAGATCGCAAACGATTGACGACGCCGATTTGTAAACGTTATTGGACGAAGATGATACATAAAGGGGAGATAAACTTGCCGAGACATTAAACGCAACTCGGCAATGCATTTCCAAACGTTTGCACACCACGGGAAAGATTCAAAAGGAAGGAAAGTGGGTTCCGCATGCGTTAACTGAGAGACAAATGGAAAATCGAAGAGCCACTTCCGAAATTTTGCTTTTGCGACACAATAGAAAAAGTTTCCTGCATCGAATTATTACTGGCGATGAAAAATTGATATATTTAGAGAACCCCAAACGCAGAAAATCGCAGGGTTCACTTGGTGGAGTATCAACATCACCGGCACGGCCAAATCGCTTCGGAAAAATAAAACAATGCTCTGCGTTTGGTGGGTCCAGAAAGGAATTGTGTACCACGAGCTGATAAAACCTGGCGAAACTGTCAATGGGCATCGCTACCAACAACAGCTGATTAATTTAAACCCCGTATTGCTCGAAAAACGGCCAGAATGGGATACGAGAGACGAGTGTGTTTCATTGCAGCAGGATAACGCTCCGTGCCATTGCACTCCCATGGTCCAGGAGACCATCAAACCACTTAAATCGGATCTGCTACCACATCCGCCGTACTCGCCAGACCTGGCCCTTTCGGACTACCACCTGTTCCGGTCGATGGCGCATGGTTTGGGTGGGCTACACTTAGCCTATTATGAGGCAGTTCAAAATTGGTTGTCGGAATGGTTTCAGTCAAAAGATGCGTCCTTTTATCGTCGCGGAATTTATGTATTGCTCGAGAAATGGGAAAAATGTGTGAACAGCGAGGGAGAATACTTCGAAGAAATCATTCTTTGCTTTTGTGTTCAAAATGTCGATTTTTTATTGATAAAAAAACCCGGGAACTTATTTGTGCATCTAGTATATCTTCTGTTTGGCTGAACGAAGCTAAATTCGTTAAGAACTTTTTCTTTCAATTGCAGAACACGGAAGAAAAAACTGTCATGCACAGAAAGTACTTACATTAGACATCTATGTGATCATATATTTTATGACATTTCAAATATTGTCTTATCCAATTGGACCTATATACTTGAGGAGTTTACTATTATCACCACGGATGATGACCAAAATAGCATTAATGTTACTAAATTGACTGGAATTGAATATGCAATTCTAATTCGAACTATTTTTTCAGTGATAAACAGAGCACCGTAAAACTGTTTGAACAATATAAGCCGACACATGTGATTCACTTGGCCGCGATGGTTGGCGGATTATTTCACAACATGGCTCATAACTTGGATTTTTTAGTAAGTTTTCTGTCGTTCGTTTCTTCATGAACATTCAAGAGAATAAATATGGAATCCATTGTCTTTTTATCGCAGCGAAAAAATATACATATAAACGATAACGTGTTGCAAACCGCCCACGAAACAAATGTCGTTAAAGTCGTGTCTTGCCTATCGACTTGTATTTTTCCGGATAAAACGGCGTATCCCATCGACGAGACTATGGTGAATATTATACGAGACATAACGATAATATCATTTGTTCATTTCGTCGCTTGTCCGTGATAAATATAATAGGCTTCGACTGGTGACGTATCCGTTTCAGGTACACAATGGTCCGCCACATCCCTCAAATTATGGATATAGTTATGCGAAGCGGCTAATTGACGTAGCGAATCATGGATATTACGAACAACACAAAAGACTTTATACGAGCGTAATTCCGTGCAATGTATTCGGCCCTCACGATAATTTCGATCCGAACGTCAGTCACGTTATCCCCGGATTAATGAGAAAATTGTATGATTTGACGAGAACTGGTGAGATAAAAGCGATCCGAGTGAACCTACTTTCCACATAAATCACTGCTTCTATAATGGTATTTTCGACTCGTATTTAGTTTTTTATTACAGGTAATACGGAGAACAAAATATTCGAGGTATTAGGTTCTGGAAAGCCATGTCGACAATTTATCTACAGTTTGGATCTGGCAAAACTATTCATCTGGGTCCTTCGAGAATATAATTCCGTCGAGCCGATCATTTTGTCTGGTAAAAATTCTGTCTGTACTGTTACAAGAACGAACGTCTTGAAACTTGTCTTTCGACGAGACGATTTTTATCGCAATCTTTTTCATAGTTGATGAGAGCCAGGAGGTAACGATAAAGCAAGTGGCCGAAGTAATCGCAAGTGCGTTCGGATTCAAAGGAACAATAAGCTTTGACACGTCGGCCGCGGATGGTCAATACAAGAAGACTGCGAGCAACGTTAAGCTACGAAGGTATCTTCCAGATTTTCAGTTCACCCCCTTCGATCGTGCAATCCGGGAGACCGTTCATTGGTATTGTGAAAATTACGATGGAGCGAGAAATTGAAAATTCGGAGGTGTCTGTGGCCGATGTATCGTATTAAAATGGTATATAATTCTTGCGCCTTGTATCAACACTAATAAAAACATTATTTTGTGGATGCAGTATTCAATTAACAGAAAAAATTAACATTGTAATAATTCACACGTGTCTTTATAGTGAACCTTTTGATCCTTCAGGATTGAGCTGGAGAACTATCCAATGTGTTTGAAAGTGACGACTTGCATGGTGTAGTGAGAAATGTCAGACACATCTTGAGCATTGTAGTTTTTTTTTGTGGTTGCATGTGTCTTACACTACCACCGGGTACATGGCATTCGCACACAGACAAGTGTAATGTGCAGATAATCTGACCACATAAAGATTGTTTCTTGGACAAAATTTGGCCCCTATGGCGATTTACCAAGTCTAACGAAATACGCAATCATTTAAGAATGTTGAATTACTGATAAATCACCAAATATTGGTTATTTTCGATTACTTTTTTTCGAGTACCAATTTATTCGAGTCAAAACTCTCCATGATAGGAATTCAATAGGGCATCGATAGTCTAACTTCAGTGCACTCCACACATATTCGTCTCAAGGAAAAATACCCGATTTTGCAATACAAGTAAAAATACTACATTACTAGGCTGAAAAGGTGAGGACTATACTTTTGTTCAACACTGTATTTGTTACATGTTCTTGTTAAAATCCATGGATCTTAACAGCAATGAACAATGGGTCATTGCTCCATGATGTTCTACTGCGTCTCATGCTCCGTCTCTGGAAAAGGCACCCGATTCGGGCAGTATCCGATGCCGTCTCTATCGAAGAATGATTGAACCCATGTTAAATATGATGTAAAGATATCCCGGTGACGTCCAGAGAAAATTGTGCGTCGCAAGTACAGTGCCGTCAATGAAAATTAACTTGCGGGATCTTGCGGCGTGACTGGCACACGTTCTACAGTGGAATGCTTGGAAATGCGAAGGTGGGGATGCTTACGGATGCTTTCGTCGAAGTTTTCGACGTGCATGCACTCCTAAGGGAGGTGAACTTTCGCAGGCAACCAGTATCGTGGCTCACACAGGAGCTGCATGAACGTATCCAAAGGTGAAATTGCTTGTGTCGTGCAATAGGTAAGCCGCCACATTTGTAAGCGCATTTTCAGCGCATGAGAAATGAGGTTGCAATGAAAACTAACAACCGTGAGGGAAAACTATGACAAAACGTGTTTCTTTTTAGTGGCGAGACGATCTGCGGACACGTGGAGGACGATACCGAATCTAGGTATTCTGCTTGGGTGGCGGTCGCCGCGGAGTTAGCCGTGTCGCCCGAGGATCTAAACTTCTGTTTCTTCAGTGACGCGGGGGGTGAGGCCCAGTTGCCAGGGCACCCATTCGACCATCGCACGTTTTACTTTACCCACGTGATACCGGAGATACTGTGTACAACGCTGTCACGGATATCCACCGAGGTTGTGTGTATCGATAGAATATAGGCAAACATCTGGTGTTGCACTTATCGTTAGTCAAACAGCTGCTTATATACTCGGTCTTTCTGGTGACTTGGAAGCGTGCGCTCATATGCCCGATTCTGAAGGTGAAAATGCCGATAACAGCAGGATATTATAGACCATTCGCGCTGCTATTTTACTTTCCGAAAATTCTGGAGCGTATAGTACCGGATCAGGTGAAAAGCTACATGGACGGAAAGGGCTACCGCGACTCGTACCACTCAGCGTTCCAGCGGTATCACCGCACCTAAAGATGTGCTATTCGATTCGATGTGCCACTACATCGAATCATACCGTGACCAGCCTGTGAACGTATCAGGCACAGAAAGAAATACAATACGGTCTACTATGCTCACTAAACCGTTCCGTCACTAACCAACACCCGTCGCGTGCTATATTTTCGCGACAATTCTCGACGGACGATGCATAGCACGCGACGGTGTTGGTCGGTGTGATGGAACGATCTAGTGGGCATAGTCTACTTTTCAATATACAAAATATTTATTTGCCTGACACGTTCCTAGTATGGTCATGGCACGATCAGGTATAGTGGGCATACGTTTTAAGATTCAGTGTTCCATGCGACGTGCGCTTTGAAATTTCGATGAGCAGTCCAGTACGCACTAAGCAACCGATTACGTTAAAATTTAGCAGATACACAGAAAATTATGGCAAAATATGGCTCTTACAGCCATAGGGGACCACCAGAACTGCTAATCACCGACTTTTATGGGCTTCAGGTATATTATGCAGGGAGCCCTTCCCCCTCCCCCTTCCCGCTGGCTATCCGGGTACCGGCTTTCATTCTAATGCCCTTTAGTTTTCGAGAAAATGGATTTTGAAATTGTATGTGATGCTATTCTACCCGAGCCATTAGTTATACTTCAACCGAGTCAGCATAGCTTAACAGTCAAGGTTCCCGACTACCACTTTGGCGGGGCGTGTTCAAATTTTGCTATTGGAGTTTTTTCTGCCTTTTCTTCAGCTTCATTATACAGGATATCACCGAATAGTATAGGGTATGCAAAATTATTCGAAAATAATGATTTTGGCGTAGTAATTTTATTATTAACCAATACGGTTTTTCCTCTTCGATGCTCGACGGTTTTGTGTTTCGCTTGCTTTTACGATAAATATCATCCTGATTTCTGTTTTCAAACTGCAAGTGATGCAAGCGATGCAAACAATAGCGAGTAAGATGTTTCTATAACTATTGATTAATAATAAAATTAGTACGCCTAAAATGACTATTTTTGAATAATTTTGCATATATTACTATTCGGTGATATCCTGTACTATAAAATTGAACAAAAATGGATAAAAATTACAATAGCATGGCCGGAACACGCTCCGTTAGAGTTATAGTCGGAAACCTTAACCGTTACGCTACGATGACTCCGTTGAAATACGTTTAACGGTGGGGGTAGGATAGCATCACATAACATTTCAAAATCAATTTTCTCGAAAACTAAAGGGCATTAGGCTGAAAGCAGGCACCCCGGTACGCAGGGGGGGGGGGGGGGGGTCCCCTGTATAACATACTTGCAGCTCATAAAAATCGGTGATTAGCAATTCTGGTGGTCCCCTTGTCAGCCAAAATATAGTACCTGGCGGTGGGTGGAGGGGGGGGGGCACAGTAGTGGGCTGTCCGGCCAGCAGACGAGGGGAGAGCCAAGCAACCTCCTTCTCGTGGGTCCCCCCGAGAGCACAGACCTTGTTAGGTTCCACATTGTGTATATGTGGGCAGGCAGTGTTGCTGAGAGTTGCCTCTGCACACGGAAGTGTCCCCTTTCTTGGATCGCGGGGCACTCCTCTTGAACGCACTGCACGGGTTTGACTGCATTCAGTCGAATTCGTCTCGCCTTGTCGGAGAGCGGGGACACTGAACGCCTTTAGGTGCCTCCGCTCCGCTTGGCGTGAAGTCATCGGACATCGACGCCCCCGTGCCGGATAATGACTAAAGAGGAGCAAGGGAGTAGCCACGGGTCTCCCACTTTGAACGAAATCTGGGCTGTGCTAGATACAGGAGACAGGCCTTCCCGTGGTTCCCCGCGAGTGCACCGTCGTTGGAACAGATCCGCGCCCATCTCGGTGGCGACTGTGGATCGGCGTCGAGCGCCGGTGTAGCCAAACTGCCTCTCTTCACCGCTGCTGGTGGTAGCCAAAGGGTTTTTCCAGTCCTGACTCCAAGCTGGGCAGATTTACCGAATAGAAAGCATTTGTTGCGTATGCCAATAATGGCGAGGAAGAAGAGATCGAGAACCCCTCGCGGGTCCGATGCCTAGTCCGGGGGGGGGGGGGTTGTCGGGCCCCCCGGTGAAAGATGGGTGGACCCGCAACCTTCGCGGACCACCTTCCCGTCCCGGCAATCCACGCACCGCCTGATATGGAACACAAGAAACATACCCACACACACACACACACACACAGCAATAGACATACATCCACAGAATCCGCACTACCACCAACCCATCCGTCCTTCCCTTTCATAAATCTGGGCTAGTGTTCGGGCGGAACACAGGGAGCAGGCCTTCTCGAGGTTTCCAGTGAGTGCACCGAGGTTCGAGGCGATACGTACCATGACCCCCGTGGTCCCGGCGGGTGCGCGTCGAACGCCGGTGTAGCCAAACTGCTCTCGCCGCTAAGCACGCCAGCGGCAGCCAAAGGATTTTTCCATTGCCAACTCTCGGGTCGGTTTCTCGCTGGGTAGTGGATGAAAGATCGTTCCGTGTGCCTGTTTCAGGCGAGGAAGCACAAACTGCGTCCCTGTGGGGGCCGACCTTCGTAATAAATGTCCGGTCAGGAGGCCAGCATCACGAACAGTCCGTGACAAGATGTTACAAATGCCTCGGCTATGAACATACTAGGACAAACTGCAACGGAAGGGACTGGGGACATGCATACTGCTGGAGATGCAGCAACACACACCACGTCGGTAAGGACTGTAGACTTTCCACACGCGCCGGATACCGGGGCGTGTGCGGTCTTTTCGGTTGCATTGGAGGAGTGCAGAAAAAAGACAGGGGCGTCATAATACTACAGGGAAATATACACAGGTACGAGGAAACACACCTGCTTCCTTAAATCGTGACGGAACACAACGCCGACGTGCTCATATTACGTCAGCAGTACAGGGACATGCCGACGTCGACATGATTCCCCAACGGTACGGACACCTCGGCCATTTGGGTTAGAGACACAAGGACAAGTGTACTCAACAGCGGATCAGGGGACGACTACGTCTGGGTAAACGTCGACGCTGCAACATACGTCAGGGTCTACCTGACCCCGAACTGCTCTGTCGGCGAGTTCGACGACAAGACAGGCAGACTAGAGGACGCACTGAGAGAGTTAGCAGGAGACATAATAGTCGCGGGCGACCTCAACGCAAGAGCGATCGAGTCGGGAATGACTTGGACAGACAGGCGCGGACGTCTACTCCTAGAAATGGCAGCAAGCCTCAATCTGACAGTCGCGAATACGAGACAGGTACTTACGTACATTAGACCAGGGGTGGACTCCTTCATACCGGACGTAACAATGATCTTGGATAGCATCATGCCGCGTATGTGACGATGTGCGGTGATTGACGGCTATGCCACCAGCGATCACCAGTACCCCGTCTTTGAAGTGGCCGGACCGAAAACGACGAAACAGGGCAGGTCAAAGCGGGCACCATGATGGACCATACAAAAACTAGACCACGATCGTTCGCGAGGGCGTTACTCGAACCAGCTTCACCCTCAGAAGACGTACCCAGTGAACTGACGGGACGAAACAGACCCGAAACCCTCGTGGACAAGAAGCTACAGCTGACGAGACAACTCTGCAAAGTTTTGATGCCACGCGAGAGCACCAAACAATACAGACGAGCGACATACTCGTGAGCAGACGACATTGCCGAACTACGGCGACTCTGTATCCGCGTGAAGAGAAAGATGTACCGGGCTCGGGAAAAGCACAGGCCGTGGCCGTTCGCTCTTACGACGGAGTCAAAAACGGGCCAGAAGGCGCCGATTAATGCCATTAAACAAAGAAAGAAGTGTTGCTGGAAAGAATTACTTGAGGAGGTGGACCCGGACCCCTGGGGCCTGGGCTACAAAATTATGACCCAGGGAATCGGGGCCTGAGGCCCACTGGGACTCAAAGACGAAACGATTGATAGTAGACGGACTCTTACCGACCCACCCCCTGAGGACGGAACAGGTGGAGGCGAACGACCGACGAGAGGTTCCCATCTTCACTGAGGAGAAGCTTATTAAAGTTACGACGTCACTGAAGACGAGAATAGCACCTGGACCGGACGGGATACCTGGCAAGCTCCTATGACTGATGGTTCGCCATAGGCCGGGGATACTCCTCGACACTTACAACGAATGTCTTAGGGCAGGGACGTCCAGCACGCGTTAAACTGATACTCCTTAGTAAAGGAAAAGGGGAGCCGCATATACCGTCTTCCTATAGATCACTGAGTTTTTTGGACATGACGGGAAAAGTTTCCGAACTCTTCCTAAGACCGAGACTGATTGACGAGATAAGGGCGGCCAGGGGTATGTCTGAAAACCAGCACAGCTTCCGCAAGGGACAATCTACAATAGGAGCAATACGCAAGGTCGAGACGGCTAAAAAGACGAATGAGGCTTGGCATGCGGCAAGGCCTTTAACTATACTGGTGACGCTGGACGTGAGAAACGTCTTCAATTCGGTGAGATGGGAGAATATCCTTGGCGGGGGGGGGGGGGGGGGGGCAAGAAGGAACTTGCCGGATTCCCTCCTACCTCCTTCGGGTACTTACGGACTACCTCAAGGACAGACGAATCATGTAAAAAACGGAAGGCGGACAGGTGATGAGAAATAGCACCGCGGGTGTCACGCAATGATCTATTTTGGGACCAGACTTATGGAACGTGACGTACGACAGCCTACTCAGGCTAGAAATGCCGTGAAATGCATCACTGATCGCTTACGCTGGCGACGTGACGGCGGTGATCGTGGAGTGCAATGCGGGTCTGGGCCAGCTGACACTAAACCAAGTGATGAGGCGGATGAACAAGTGGATGACCGAGCACGGATGGACTCTCGCTCTACATAAGACAGAGATTCTGATACTCATGAGACGACGAATGCAAACTATCATTCCAACGCCAGTGGCGATGGAATGGTGACCAAGGGAGAAGCGAACTATCTAGGGGTGACCCTGGATACGACGTTCACCTTCTGGCCGCACATAAAATGGACAGTCGAGCGGGCGCCGGCGAAGGTTACTTCGCGCATCCGCCTCATGGCAAACACACACGGACCTAGATCGTCTATATACAGGCTGCTAATGACGACAGCCCACTCGATCCTTTTGTATGTCGCGGAGGTTTGGGCGGACGCACTGACGATAATAAAATACAGTAAAATGATGACTTACGTACAAAGGCAGTGGGCAGTAAGGATAACGTGCGCCTAGAGGACCATCTCGGCAGAGTTGGTTCTAAATACTGTTTATATGTACGAGATGACGCAGATCACACGTTTTTTATGTGCAGCCTATGGACCGCACATAACAAACGTGTGACGGCCTATGTCCCCCATCGCCGACAGTCTGACAGGCTTTACAGGGGTCAAATATCCCTGACATCGGAGAAGTCACGTGGCAATCAACACCTGAACGGTGACGACAATCTTCACTAAAGCGGAACGACATGCGAAAAACATTGGGCAACATAGTGCAACTTTTGTAATGGTTGGTCATCGGCGGACTTAATCAACGTCGATAGGGAAGGTGATGAACACCATTTCGCTCACAACGGCGGGCACGCACACCAGCTTGCCGAGCTCAGGAGGAGAGAACATCGCAGGGTGTTGCACAGCTGTGCTACTACCTCGCAAGCCAAAGGCACTCCAGCCTGTTCGTGGGAACAAAGAAACTGATCGCAGCGTCTGTCCACGCGGGGAGCACAGACGGACCGAGTCTGAGCCGCAGACTCTTTGTAAAGGACCGCACAACTGGCCTAACGCACTACTTACAGCCAGGCAGCGGTCGAAGTTGAACTCAGGCTTTGCAAGCAAGAAGAAAGATTGCCTGTGCACGATCGGACTAGCAGACATCATAAGCACCCCTAAAATTACTGATGAAACAACAGGTATGAAAACTCAAGGTCTAATACATGAAGCCTTAATTACAGAGGTATCCGTTATGGACAAAGGCAATCCATATGTGACCATCCTAGCCAAATAGCCGGATGTCGTGGATACTAACGCAGCGAAAAGTCCCGCCTAGCATAATATTGTGCACTACAGTGACATAACGGGCCTACCTGTATACGAGGGAGCTCGTCGCCTGACTTCACCGATCCTGCAATGCGCCAAAAGCGAATTTCAACTGATGATCGATTTGGGGTACTGTTCTTCTCCAAAAAGCCCATGGACGAGCGAGTTACATATGGTGTCCAAGAAAAAAGGGGATTTGCGACCATAGGCGTCTTAACTCGCAGACCCTTCCAAACGTCTACCTAATAGCGCATATTTTGGGTATACGTCACTGTTCCACGAGAGAAATATCTTTTGGAAGATAAATCTGGAGAGAGTATATCACCAAATTCCGGTCCGTGAAGAAGATGTGTCGACAAACAGCTACAAGTTGGTCATGGACTTTGGTGTCTCTAACGCAGCCGAGATGTTTCGGAGATTCATACGGCGGGTGCTAGATGGCTTGCATTTTGTACACGCATATCTCGACGACCTTCTGGTGGCAGCAATCAATGAGAGACAATACGAGGAGCACCTCCGTATAGTATTCGGCCGCTTTCGAAATTTTTGATAGCCGATAAATCCTGAACAATGCACATGTCGGGTCTAATCGTTCAAATACCTCCGACACCAGATTTTACCGAAAGCATCACATCCACTCCCAGAGAGTCGAACCGATACAGGAATTCAAATGTCTCAAAACTTTCATCGCTTTTCGGTAATTTCTTGGGATGCTGAACTTCTACTGTCGTTATATGAAAGATGTGGCGAACACGTAAGCTGCTTTAAACGCGTTACTCAGCGACGTGAAGAAGAATGACCAGCGACCGGTAAAATTAACGAACGTTGAAGGAAGGCCTGGAAGGCTTCGACGCCGCAAAACAGGCACTCACCAAAGCCGCACCACTCGTCTATACTGCTCTACAGGTGGAACTACGCAATACCGCGGACGCATCAATCACAACAATCGGAGCTGTACTTGAACATGCGCAAGGCGGTAATTGGCAGCCATTGCCATTTTTCTCTTGGAAGTTGACGGTAGTCGGGGCTAACGAGAGTACATGCGATCAAGAGCTGGCAGCCATCTACTTCGCCATTAAACATTTTCGGCCATAAATCGAAGGATTTTTGGTTGATAGGATGTTGGCTGTTTCGGTCCGAATTTCAATTTATAGGGCAAGTTTACGTTTCGATGCAGAATTTTGGATCCTCTTCAGATTTTTATTGTGCTTTGTGCTTTTTTGGGTTTTGGCGTAGATTAATAAATCTTCGGTACAAAAACATATCTACGCCAAAACCCAATAAAGCACAAAGCACAATAAAAATCTGAAGAGGATCCAAAATTCTGGATCGAAACGTAATCATTCGCTTGCCCTATAAATTGAAATTCGGACCGAAACAGCCAACATCCTATCATCCAAAAATCTGGACACGGTCGCACAACTTATCCATCAAAAATAAATCGAAGGATACGACGTGAGTATCCATGCTGATCATAAACCATTTATGCACGAATTTCAGCAGAACGCCGATAAGGTGTCTCCAAGGCAACATCGCCTTTTAAGCTATATCAGTCAATTTACGAGGATGAAAGTAGTAAAATGACTGGAGAATATCGTTGCAGATACCTTGTCTCGAGCTGAGGCAATCGATGTTGTAGAACCGTTGCGGTTGTTCAACATCATCGATCTGGATGCGTTTTCCGAAGCTCAATGCACATACCAGGAGTTACAGTACTTACGACAAAGTGCTTGTAACGGTCCCACATTTCTTTCTCACCGCTCTCATCTACTCCTAATCTCCTTTCTTGCTAATCCCCAACTCTGCTGACTCCACAGTCTCATGGTCCCTTATCACCCTCACGCGTGACATCCCCTTTACTTCTAAACTCTATCTTTCGAACCCGTTCTTATTACCTTCCCATATATCCAAATCAGTACTCCTTCGACGCTCATACCAGCAAGACCTCGCTCTTCGCAAATTCGAAAGGGAAACCGCTGATGCATACCTTGACCATTCTATTGGGACTGTAAGTACAGTTCACATAAAAATCTTCTGCACGTTGACTTTAAAAACTGCATATTCGTTCATGGTGGATGTAAATAACACAAACATTACAATAGCTTTTAATAATGTCATAAAACGTATAAAACAATAGAATCGTGGGGATTTATCCCCACGATTGGGATTTTATCGCGCAGTTATTTACATTAGACCCACCGATCATCCCACCTCGTAAAATAAATAGACGAATTTCTATTCCCTCATATTTTGAACTACATACTGAAAACAAAAACAAAATAACAATGGCTCATAACAATACTTTCACATTCAGAGACACATTTAAAGCAGTTGAAGAAAGACTTCACTTGCAGTTGAAGAAAGACCAATATTTTTGAATTTGAACGAGCAGTGTTTTCCGGCATCGCTCCTAAAAATTCCGCGTGCATGCAAGGCAGTAGCTGTCATCAAATGTGCATGGTGCTGTACGGTTTTGTGTTTAGATTGCTTTTACGATAAATATCATCCTGATTTCTGTTCTTACACTGCAAGTGATGCAAGTGTTAGCGAGTAAGATGTTTCTGTAATTATTGATTAATAATAAAAATATTATTACGCCAAAAATGACTATTTTTGAATAATTGTGCATACCCTATACTATTCCGTGATATCCTGTACGATGAAATTGAAATAAATAAATAAATACAAAATTACAATAGCATGACTTAAACACGCTCCGCCGGAATGGTAGTCGGGAACCTTAATGGTACGCTACACTGACTCGGTTAAAATCTGATTAACGGTACGGGTATGGTAGCATAACATAATTGCCCGCCAGCACGTCGAAAGTATGTCTGCTCTTTGCAAAACACGTCCAGCGAATACTGTCCCGAAATACAAACATCCGACGAGGACGATTCATGAACTATACTATAGACATATTTATGCTTCCTTTATTTTTTATTTTAATATGTATATATGATATTTTTTCTTTCTTCTTTTTCTTCTGCTTGTCATTAGTAACACCAAGGTAGGACGAAATAAATGTACGGGCTGAAGGACCTCGGTCAATGGCCTATTAGCTTTACCTGAATTGTTATCAAACTACTACATACAAAGGATTGCACGTAGTATTTACCGAAGGGCAATAAAATGCATTTTATTACTACTACTAATGGTAAGGCGCATTAGGATGAAAGTCGGTATCAGGGTACGTGGGGGGGCCCTGTATAACATACCTGAAGCCCATAAAAATCGGTGATTAGCAGTTCTGGTGGTCCTCTTGTCAGATGGCGAACGATCTAAATTATTAAAATGATGATGAATTATTAAAAATTATGAGTGATGAACGGCATCGCTCGTTCAGTTATCGAACTAAACCCAAACCCTCTCGAAACATAAAAAAAAAACTTTCAAACGCATTTAGCAAAAATAATCAATTAATCATATTAATCAATAATCAATTAATTTGTCACGTGGTGTATACGACTAAATTAGTGGTCGATATTTCAACCAGACCCGTCTGAGAAATAAAAGCCTGTGTTAAAAATTTAGGCTAATGATTTGGGGTTGATTTTCTACGTAAATTGATGCGCTGAATACGGAAAAATAGTAAAAAAAACTCCTGGAGGCATCCTTGACCTTAAAAACTGTTTTTTTATTTTTCATATATTTATTGTTTTTTCAATTTTAGCCTCAAATTTGATATGTTTGCATTTTTTGATGCGATGAATTCGACAATATAGTACTGTTCCATTTCAATTCAATGTTTTGTAATTCTACGAAAACTAACCACAAATATTAGTAGTCCGACCATAAACTTAGCCGTACTACAAAAAATGAGTAGAGTATTTAGTAGGTCTACCAAATTTTTAGTAGTACTACAATAATTATTGTACGATCACCTGCGTAGTTTTGTCAGGTACACGCTAACCCGCTCATGGCAACTAACGATAATTTAAATTTTCACCCTTAGATTCACGTTCAAGATGAGTTTTGCAATACAAAATACTATTTTTTTCGAGCTCAATGCATCTGAGTATAGGTATACCGATTTTCAGGCCGAAGCAGCAACGAAAATTGACGTTGAAACATCACTTTTCAAGGTCAAATTTCGATCAGGCCTGTCCTTAAAAGGTTAATAGTATTATAGACAAATTATCAGACGCATACAACACAGCCGTATAGAGAATATTTTTAGAAGCACTGTTTCGGCGACACCGGAATACGTTTGAAATTACCGCGCGGCGTCTCGCTTTTGGTTAATAGAGGGGGAAGCGGTGCTCGATACCCGCTGCGATGCTACGGCGCTCGCCAGTACGCGCCTCGTGCTTGAACGGAACCGGTTTTTCGGCCATACTCTCGAGCGAACAGTATCCGTTACAATAGATTTACGTACACGCGTGTCCTTAAATCTATTGTAAATTCTCCTTTTTATACTTCGACGTTGGCTCATACCCCTGTTCTATTCTCTTTTTGATCGGCACAATTACAGTACGACTCGGCGCTCTTTGTTTGGTAAACGATTACTCGTCCAGTTGTCGGCTCAAATTACCGTAAGTAGTCCTTGTTCTGCTCAAGACTGTAACTGCTCGATCTTGCATCTACGTTGTTAATTTCTCCTGTTATATTGTTCTTGACGGGAAAATAAACTGACTGACTACGAGTGTTAAATTTGAAGTTCAGCGTTCCCTTGTGTTTTGAAAGTCACTCTCGTTCCCTATCGCTCACCAGGTCCTCGCTCAAACAAGCACGAATCGAAGAAGTGACAGTAGAAATAACAACCTACAAATCCTACAGAAATAGAAGATGTTCACCGAAATGTATAACTGCAAGTGCAGCTAAACTTTGCATCACTAACACCACCCGAATACTTTAATTCGTTAGCAAAGTCATCCGAAAATACCAACGAGGCAACTCTATCTTCTCAAAGAAATGTCGGAAGTAACACCAACCCTCTAATAGAAGTACCACCGTTGCACAATCCGCAAGCAACAATCGAGTCAACATTTCGATTACCACCCGGAAATGTTGAATGAATCACCAAGCAAACTACTACACAATAAGAGGCAACCAACAATCCATCAAAACCAACATCAGGCGAAAACACATTCAGTGAAAACAACTTAACAGGAGTGGACAGTGACACCCCATTCGCACCATTACAGTATCACAGAAAGGAAATGACCCACAAAGAATTTCGCCTCGCAACGAGGAGTGCGGAAATAACGGAAGACGTAACAAATGTAAACAACATTTTCACCACACAGAAGAATATCCTAGCACAAAAAGACAATATTGCATACTTCCTATCAGCAAACTGTACAATACATTTGATGACATCAGAAATTCTACAGGAAAAAGGCAGAATCAACCAACAATCACTTTTGGACTCCAGCCCCCAAATTGGTGATATTTTCATTTCCCGCCGAGGAATCACTTGCTACTTCGCAATAATCTGTAAACGAAAATCAACTGATTCACTAACTATTATGGAGTTTCAAAATTACTTAAATACTATTCGAGGTATTCAACAAATTGCTGCTAAATACTTGCATGATCCCAAAGGATCCCAAAATTCTAAACCCGTTTGTTTGGGAATACATTCAATCATTTGTACGAGAGAAATCAACGAACTCATGTACAACCATTATATTATGGCATGGTTTAGTGTTAGAATCCCTACAACGAAACAGGAACGGTATCATCCAAAGATTTCACAAATCAGCGATCGGTCGACATAATGAAATCTCACAAACATTCAATCGTATCTTATCAGGATAGTAATGTAAAGGCCTAAAAACGACATTCAAGAATTCATTAAATACTGTTTCGATTGTCGAAAAAACAAACTCGTACGAGTGAAAGATACAGCTCCTATCATCATCACCGATTCTCCAACAGAACTGTTCGTCAAGCTCGCAATCAATTTCGTACGACCCTTACGAAAATTCGTACAAGGACACAAATGTATTCTGACCATTTTAGACCTTTTCAGCAAATACGCTATGGCTATTCCATTAAAACAACAATCTTTAACGGATATCTCACTTACGACAGCTCTAATACCTGCATTTGGTCTTCAATCAAATGGTGCATTGGAACGCTATCATCACAGCCTTGCCGAACTTCTAAAGCACTTCATAGGCGACAACAAAATTGGGAAGAACTCCTTACACTTGCAATATTCACCCACAACGCAAGCATACACGAGGGCAACGGATTCACGCCGTACGAACTTGTTTTCGGAAGAAGTGCCCGCACACCTTCTGAATTTCCACCTCTAAAGATGGCAATAACATATGACGACTATATGACAAACCTCATGAACAACCTAAAAAAGACACGACAAGGAGCATGCGAAGAACAGAGTTAATTCAAAGATTCTATTCTCACGATAAGGGAGTAACAGGACCGAAATTTGAAAAAGGACAGCTAGTATTCCTTATAAAGGAACCGAGAAAAAGGGAAACTAGACCTGCATTACGTTGGGCCATTAAAAATGCTGGAAGTATTAAATAGACACAACGTTAAGCTAGAAATTAAAAACGACAAAATGAAAATAGTACATGCAGATAAAATAAAAATGGCATATGTTACAGATGCCACGTGCACGTCTCAACCATGACCTACTTAATGAAAATTACACAACTTGTACAAAATCCAGGACTATATTCTGAAGAATATAGCATATTACGCTCATACTATGCAATATGGACCCTCATCACCGGCGTGAACACAGATGGACTCACAACAGGACGCAACAACCCTCCCGCAACTTGTTCGCAATTTAAAGAAATTGCGACATGATCACCCCACACTGCGTAGCCAGTACCCAACTGCAAATAATGGAAGCTGGATTAAAAACAATCCACAAAACAGAAATAATTTTGCAAGAAATTTTACCCTATACTAGAAATAATAACAATAATCATAGAGAAAAAAGAGGACTTTTAAATTTCGCAGGAAAAATGCAGAAACCATTATACGGTACTTTAGATTTAGAATATGGCGACCGAATCTATAACGAATTTGGCATGCTGGCAAACAATTCACTAGAGTTAGCAGAAATTGTTAAAATCTGAAAATTCTAAAACCAAACGATTTTCTTGTTTGACGGGAAGTTTGCGATCGACATAGACTCGTGGAGCTTGATAAAGGATTAAAATTCACCGGAATGCAATATGACTTTTTGCGATGCTGTATAGTATCTCTCCGTTCTTATTCGACCGAAGGACAATTTTACGAATACCTTTTTAACCCTTAATATACTCATATTGGATCCACGAGACCCAGGCCCTTCTATGACCTGGACTACTGCTCACTAAAATCCATCAATTCGGTTTTGTGGCGCCATGTAACGATAGTTTAGACCTTCAGCTTCAGTACCGAGAAGGTAGATTTTGAATCGGACCGTTACTCGGATTTCCGTTTCATTCTTTCCTTCTAAATCGCACCTGCGTTGGATGAAATAAATATACTTTTTGAAAAGTCCACAGAAACCGCTATGTCTATTTCAAAATACATTGTTTCCAGATTAGAAAACCATTTTTGTCAATAATTACAAGAGTTTTGTCAATAATTACAGCACTTTTTGTAAAAACAAAGCCATTTATTATGAACACTGTTCTGTTCACGTTCTATGTTAACCTAATTGGTTTTACATTATCAGACTTTAATCTTGTATGAGAATGGCACTTATCGGCTAATATGAATAACAAATATAGATATATGTATTTTAGTTAGAATTGGATTTACGACTACGCGTATCACAGTACAGTACCCACACAATTCGCATCTCGTCTCTCTCTCTCTCTCTTACACACACAGTCTTCGTCTTGGTAACGCTACCGACACGTGCTTCATACGCAGTGTCCACACAGCATCCCTCACACAGGAAGTATTGCATTCAGTCTTTTATCACCGTCTTTCCTCACTCAGATCTATTCACACAGTTTGAACCACTCAGTTCGCCTGGCGTAACTAAGCACTCAGCCTTGTACCACTTAGTTCGTTAATACTTGTCTCGACTTCTTGCACGCACGTGTACATTTGCTCGCTACCAGCTTTCCTCTAACGGTCTACCGCCCCTTTCCGTCGTCCCGACACGATACTGTCTCAATGGCTGCCGCGCAATTGCGCTGACTCAGGTGGCCCGCTGGCACCATCTGGACAGTGCCCACGATATCGCTCATATCATTCATATCGCTCAATGCATTATTTCATTATTTATAATAATTTTAAAACGCCTGAGTCCCAGTATGACTATAACGTCATTGTAGTTAAGTATGTCTACTAAGCGTTAAAGAGCTCGCCGAGTACTCAACAACCAGTCAAGAATCATCCGGATAGTTGAATTTTTGTAGTCGGAGCAACACTTTGAAAATCACGGTTTTAAGGATCCACAGAAACCTGAAACAAAACGCCTAGACAATGGGGCCAATTCCGTTTTGCTGCTATATTGGATTCCGAAATGATGTTACAAAGTACTTTTGGACGGAAAACGATGTTGATCCACCATTGATTGGCGATATGTATAACTTCTGTAGCTTGCAGCCAACTTCATGTAGGTCCAAAAAAGTTCACCCTTTGGCCGCTCAGACGTTAAAGAATCAACTCTCAAGGTGTAAACTTTTGTCGAGCGTTGCTGATCTCCACCCTAATCCCGGATATGAGAGGTGGTGGCGACATCCTCGACACGTTGGCAATTTGATAATTCATCGATAAAATTGAAGTCATACAAAGTTCTCCAAATGATTGCAAGATCAAACGAGCCCGCCGAGTAGTACAGGCAATAGAAGAACCCGTTAATTTTGTCCATAATGCACTAAATTACAAAAGTTATTTTATTGTTTAGATGGGTTCAGTATTCCCTACTGAATATAAATATACAAAATACTTACAAATTAAGGGAGCGCAAGTGTCGCAATTTTGTGAAAAATCATTTCCTCCTATATCTCCGTAACCGTGTACTACGGGTCAAAATGGTAATGGCCTAAACTTTTTTTTTTTCTAAATAATTGCGTTAATTTAGAATTCCTGTACCTAGGCGGTCGAGGTCCGCTGGGCCTGAACACGCCATCCAACATCTGGCCAGGTATGGACCCTTCTTATAGACGGATCTCGAATTGATCTGAAGGGTCTCGAACGGTTAATATATATGTATATATCTATATATAAACCGACCCTTTCTAAAATCAGATTTATAACTGAACAAAGGGACAGTACTGACGATCGGACCGACCATTTTCGTGCTTAGTATCGCCTGTGCTACGGCAAAGGACATATTTAGAGGAACATCGTCATCGAAAGAAGTCTTTCGCAAATATCCGCAAGAAGAGAATATAAAAGGGCAAGAAGAAAGACTACAATCTTTGTCAAATTGAAAGGATAGTAACTAGCATTGCTCACGCAATCATGGCAGTCGCTCGGCCACGGAATGTTTTTTTCGTCCTTGCAGATGGGCATCGGCACATTTTTATACAAGAAAACTGGATCCAAACATTTAGTGAACTTTTTGTCATCGTTCGCGTTTTCTGCGCCGTATCACGATATCCCTCAATTTAAATTGGCTTCGATTTGTTGTGCTCCCAACTCTCGTTACGTGGGAACAAGATATTTGAGGGCGGGTTCTTTGGGATTGCCAAAAATGAGCAAGCTCCAACTCCGAAATTATAATACTACACTATCGAGTTTATTAACTTAATACAACAATTGAAGTTACACGCGATGAAATTTAATGCCTTGAGACCGACGACTTATTAGTCTCTATGTTACTGAGAGACTGCCTAATTGGAGCATCATCGTATTAGTCGAAGCTCCATCACTTTCGTAAACCTCCCACATTCCTGCTTTGGGCATTGCACCGTCAGCAGAGCGTGCGGCCCCAAAGTCACCCTCAAAACTCTGACTTCGACCGAAAGTCCTGATTGATTTCCGTCGTACGATTCTGGGACGCTTTTCTATCGGTTTCCAGGCGCTACCGCAGGGCAATGATTAATGCTTCGATTCAGGCTGCAACAGATTCAATCTCGGCAACTAACGATATCACCCGAAGGATTCTGTCAATTCGTTTTTGACAATGTCGACTGGAACATCAATACGGTTGATGGTGACTCGGCATTTCACGCAATGGGTGGTATAATTACTGTCACTCCAAACAATGATATTGCTTCGAACAAGGAAATATCACGAAATGTCGCAAAACTGACCCCTTCAGAATTGGGGTGCTTTGGAGTGGTTCCTATCGAAACGTATGAACAATCGTATGGACAGAAAGAACTTATCATCGCTGACGTTAATATCTTTAACGTCAGCGATGATAAGTTGATCACAACATTATACCAACAATCCAGGACTTCCTGACGTTGTATGGTAAGCGGGGCATGATAGCATATATCCCTGGTTGGTATGGTTTTATGAAGGAGGCAACAAGTGAACGTGGTTTTTCAACTTCAATGATATTCTGTTCTGTTCTGTATGCTGTTTATCAATGCGCCACCGTCATATTACGACACACTTTATACTACATTGCGACCAGTAATTAAAAAATTGGAAAGACTCCAACAAGAATCGTGCATTGTAACATTCGATCTGCCGTTGTTTGCGAAAGCACATGAAATCATATTCTGTGTCAATGCGTCCTCACCTTAAAAAAATAACAGTACGGATAGAGGGATTTCATTTATTGATGCCTGTCTTGGGTTCATGCAATGGACTCAACAAACGAGACCATTTTTGCCCCTAGCACGATCCGTACGATTATGACCAGCTACGCATACAGCAAGGCTGTAAGAGGGCACTTATTGATTCATCAAGTACTTGCCAAACTGGTCATGGATAATTCCGACTTTTCGGAATTAGACTTTAGTGATGACGAACGCGACGTGCTAGACGTCATTGTTGAGAACATCGATTGATTGGCCATCTATTAACAAAGTGAACTGTCTGAAGCCAGAACTGCCTATAGTAAATTTACGGTAAACTTATAAAAAATTGAAGAACAAAGCCCAACTGCCAAGCTCTGGATTACATATTTTCGGATAGTTACCTTGGTTAAGCACTTCATAGAAGCCGAGCGATCTGGAAGCTGGCAACTTTATCTGGACACCATTCAGAAAATGCTTCCATATTTTCATGCAAGTGGCCATTTCCTGTATACTAAAGCTGCACATTTGTATCTACAAAAAATGAGAAATCTATCGACGAAAATGCCGCACGAAGAATTTGAAAAATTAACCAAAGGCCTGCATTCCATACGACGCTCGGCGAAGTTTTGGGCAGGTATTGATGCGTCTATTCAAAACTGATGGCGGCATAACCACTCCAGGACGTGGCATCTTCGACGTGGTTTTAACTCGTTGGACTTTGGGTATGTGCTCAACGATAAATAGTTGCGATGAAGTCGAGAAGTATTGTGGAGTATTCAGTACAGCAAGTGAGCAGCATACGGATCCACGTGACTCACGCATAACTCTGGACAATATCCATTCACAAAAAATAATTGATTGGCTAAGTGAACATTAACCAGTCTCAGAAGAACCAAAATTACGATCGATAAGTTCCGGAGTTGTAGGAGATTCCACTATTAACTGCCACCTCAGCTATGAAATTGGCAGTGTAAGGATGGAACGCATGGCTGGAAAGAATTATTTCGCATTCGCATTTCGACGAAAAGACAAGGTACATCACTTTGGCAAAAATATCCAACGGTTTGCTTATTAAGCTTGAAAAGCCGAAAATCGTAATCAATCCACATTTATTGATTCAATGAATTTCTGTCTCCAAACAAACGACAGAAGATTTAATACTTTTCTTGTCATACGAACTGTTGCCGTGCCGATTGTCGTTATTCATGCCTGGGCAAATGCGACGCGGTACTAAATTGAAATTGTATCAATGTTTCACCGCATTAAGCAAAGTTCCGGACTTTGAGACTCGGCCAGCGTTCATGCTAAATGAAGGATTCCTTTTACACCATGTGGTGTGGGTCAATCACTTGACATATTTACAAATATATGAAAAGTATGTTACATTCAAAAACATTATGGTCTTACAAGTACAGTCGTTTTTGATGGATATCCCGACGACATTGCGACTCTTGGAACAAAATGTTCTCAACGTTTTCGGTGAAATCAAGGTCAACGCTCTGCTGACATCATCACTGAAACTATGATGTCGACCACCAACAGAAACAAAAAAAAATTTCTGTTAAATGACCGCAATAAAACTCGGTTCATAGCCATATTAACGAAAGTTTTGAGACAGTCTGAGATTATTGTGGAACAAGCTGTTGAAGATGCCGACAAAATAATAATTGATACAGCCCTTAGTTTGACTAAGGAATATTCTTCGATTGTGATCATCGGTGAGGCCGGTGATCTAGCCACTGTCTTAACAGTTCTGGGAAATAAGTATAATAACGTTTTTTTTCTGAAAGCCTGGAAGAGGATGAGTCCCAGACCTACACTTCTCTTCTACGTCGCTCGCAAAGAAGTACAGTTCTATAAAAGATATTCAAAGCTTACTGGTATCACATGCTTTCAGTGGTTGCGACACTACGTCAGCGCCATACAATATTGGAAGATCAAAAATTAAGTCAACTCTTAGAAAGCAAACATATTTAACCAATATTATAAAGGTGTTCACAGAAACTAAAAAGCAACCAATGGGAGTAGAAAATGCTGGCAAAAATATGTTTATTGCACTGTACGGTGGCAACACGAATGAAATGACGCTAAATTACCTGCGATATCGCACTTGCGTTTATCGCGAAAAAATCAATTAAATTCAATGTCTTTTCGACCAACCGAAAATTCGGTAAAATATTATACTTACCGCACGTACCATCAAGTCCAATCCTGGCTTGGCAATTATTTGGAGTCGGAAGAAAGGAGTTGGACATGCATGCCGCAGGGTCTTCAAGCAATTACGTCCACAACACCAATTGCACCAGCGAGTTTGTTAGAGTGCATTTCATGCACGTGTAGAACTGGTTGTGGCAGAAGCTGCGAGTGTCGAAAAGCAGGATTTGACTATACAGTAATATGCGAGAATTGCACAGAAGCGATCTGCACTAATCAACCGAAAATAATCTTCAACGATAGAGACCTGTGCGACGTCGACGAAGATAGTGTGGATCACCACAAGGAAAACTTAATGGAGGCATTAGCATTGTAACGGTTAATTATTTGACAAAAATATTATTTTATTTTAAAGAAATATTATAACGATATTTAACGACTTTGATCAGGCTTTTGATAATATTCTTGTGATACATGTGAACAATAGATATAGATGTATTACGCTTAATCTTATAAGAGTGGTGTGTCCGTTCGCACGTAGATGTATCGGAAGAAACAGCGATCTTTGGTGGATTGGCTCCAGATTTCGTGTAGAGTCTCAGCCGGCTTCGCTTTATCCAGTGGATGCAAAGCTGGGTGACTGCGACGTTTCGTCGATGCTTTCGTCGGAGGATGATGGAGGATGCAGCCCTTCGTGATGCGGCGATGGTCGAGCGGTTCGCCAGAATTCTCCTCGACGAGGCTAGGCCTTCGTTCAGAGCGATTGTCGGGCGGACGAGTTTCGGGTGCTAATTGCGGAGATATGCGTATGATTGTTTCGACGTCCGCCGTGCGAGTGTCGTCTCTCGGCTTCGTCGTCGATGATAGATTCCTCGTCAATTCTCTCCCCTCCTTTCCGATTTGGACTCTTCGTCGAATATTCTGGATAGTTTTTTCTTTTCTCTATCCCTTTCTCTCTCTCTTATAGGTCTTAGATACGTATATCGTTATAGCATCTTTTCATGCCATCGAAGGTGACGGAGAGAAAGAGGAGGATATAATTGAAATTTCACCGCCAGTGAAACGCACGAGACTCGAAGATCAATGATTCATTTTGTACGTTTTTGAAAATAAATGTTCCATATATCTTTAAATGTATTTTCCGTTTTCTTATTTGTTTCTTTCGTTATGCCATCAGTGTATGATTAATTATTTGATAATAATCGAGTGGCGATTCGAGGTAAAATACTATTTAACTGTATAAAATAAAATATAAATGAAAAAAATATTTCATCGGGTAGTCGCTGTTTTTTGCAGGTAAGAAGGCGAATTATTTATTGCTGATTATGTTACTAGCATGCATATTTTTTCACACATTTATTGAATTTTCATTATTACACTATGCATACCTTGTTTTTATTAACCTTGCATCCGGTAGCGCAACATTGAACGCGTTATAACTTCAAAAATATTAATTTTAGAAAAACGAAGTTCAAAATAAAAGTTGTAGAAAATTTGTCGCTTTAAAAGTTTGGTTACTAGCAGTTTATTGTTTAAACAATTATTAGAAGAGATATCAGTCAATAAAAAAGGAAAAGTCAGAAAACAAAAAGTAATAGTTATATAAGTCGTAAACGGTAATTGAGACAAACAAATTTGTTCAACAAAAATGATAGGAAATTTCATTATCTATAAGAAAGGTAATTACCATTTTTGACCCCAAGTGCACGGTTACGGAGATATAGGAGGAAATGTTTTTTCGCAAAATGGCGGCACTTGCGCTCCCTTAATTTGTAAGAATTTTGTATATTTACATCAATAGGGCATACTGTGCCTATCTCAACAATAAAATAACTTTTGTAATTTAGTGCAGAAAAAAATCGTATAGTAGAAGGCGGGTGAAGTTCGGTCACAATTATATGTAGAGCTTTGTTCGAACAGATTACGAAAGTAACCGAGTATATAATACTATGTAGTTATCGTTGCAGTTCACTAGATGTCACATCGTTTAGAGTTCTTGTGGGATCTGCGTAGGCACATATATATATTCACACCTTGTATCAAACTAACAATACGATATTTATTTAATAAAAGGTACACAGTGTAAGTTGTGTTCGTTATCCGAAGCGGTGAAAAACTCTCTATCACTCGTATTCATAGTCGTTTCTTACCTTAAGAATTAAGGACGCCTCCGTCGAGGACGCCTTAAATCGTCGAGGCCCCCTTATTTCATAGAGAAGCTTCAAACCTACCCCCGTGAAGTTGGCCGGTCAACTTGCACTTAATTAATTGAGTTTTTTTATATCGTTAAGTGGTCGTTAGGTAGCGTTAGGTAGTCTAATTAAAACGTTAGGTAGTCGATAGTTTTTTTTTTTTTAATGATTAAAAATGTATGTGAAGTTGGCCGAAAAATTTTTTTTTCCTTTATTTAACTTTTCAAGAGGCTCAAATGATGCGTAATCGTTAGGTGGTCACGAATATACTAATTAAAACGTTAGGTAGTCAACCATATCCTTGCAAATCCAAAAAACAATTTTGCGAATTATGCATGCGCGACGCATGCGTAATCGCTTGATGCCCGACTTGTCAGATGCAAACAAGAATCAAGATGGCACCCGCATTCTCATGCGCGTCAATTATGAACCAACTTTTCGTTGTATTGTGAATGTTTGTGACATTAATTGGGATAATACTCTTCACACATATTTCCCGAATACGACTTAATGGAATGAAAAAGGAAAATGGAATCAAATCTCTAACGACGATTCAGGACCGTGCACTGCCATATGACGCATGAAATTTCCCTTATGCACTGGCACTCGGGCCACCGATGTGTCTTCTTCTGTGGAGGAGGTGCTGAATAGGTTTGATTGCGATAGAGATTGCAATGCCTTTTCGACAATTGTTTCTGTGTGGACGACTGATAACAGTGATCACACTGTTGACTCTTGATCCGTGTGTATGAATGTGTGCCAAAATCGCAATTGTCAGTCGACTGGCTAAGTTCACACAGGTGCGCATTAGCCGTTGCGCATGCATAATTCGCAAAATAGTTTTTTTGGATTTGCACGGATATGGTTGACTACCTAACGTTTTAATTAGTATATTCATGACCACCTAGCGATTACGCATCATTTGAGCCTCTTGAAAAGTTAAATAACGGGAAAAAAAAATTTTCGGCCAACTTCACATACATTTTTAATTATTTTTTTTGAAAAAACTATTGACTACCTAACGTTTTAATTAGACTACCTAACGCTACCTAACGACCACCTAACGATATAAAAAAACTCAATTAATTAAGTGCAAGTTGGCCGGCCAACTTCACGGGGGTCTCAAACCTTCCTTCGAGAAGTAAGCGGTTTTATAGGGATTTTAGTGACCTGCTAGTGGCGAAACCATTTTATAAGGTTTGTTCTTTTTCGGCGAACTCCCCAGAAATCCCTGCACTAATTCAATAAATATAGGTATATAGTTCAGTGTACACTTCTCGAACTAGTGCAGGGAGTTCTGGGGAGTTCACCGAAAAAGAACAAACCTATATTCGATTACAAATACGCGTCGCTTAAGATGAAAAATTAGGTTAGAGTGCGAGTGCAATGCAACAACTGTGTGAGTAAGAAAGTGGCAGAGAATTAAGGACGCCTCTGTCGAGGATTCCTTAAATCTTCGAGGCCCCCTTGTTTCATAGAAAAGCCTCAATCCTTCCTCCGAGAAGGGAGCGGTATTATAGGGATATTAGTGATCTCCTGGTGGCAAAACCATTTTATGATGTTTGCGACTCACTTCATGTGGCGCTTCAGAAGTTTTATTTATGTTTGGAGTGGGGTTGGAGTCAAATAGAAAAATGACTCGCGAAAATATTACACATTTTTCCGAAAGGGATATGTTTCGAAACTGTTTACGTGCTCCATTTTTAATTGTTTTTAAGGTTAACTTGTAGATTGGCTGTCATCTCTACGTCATATAGGTCGCAACTGCATAGACGACAAGCGCAAGCGTTGGCTGTATGAAATGAAACAGCCAATCATAGTGCCGAAGACTTCCTCAAGGAAGCTCGAGACCTCCCTTGAAAGAAGGGGGCCAATAAGGTTCCTTGTTCTGTCGAGAAAGGTCTATGAAACGCGAAATGAGGAACAAGGGATTCTTGTTCCTCAAGGAAGGACTATGAATAAGATAAGGAAGGCAATAAAGTGCCTCGTTTGGACAAGGAACGTTTATGAAACGCGAAATGAGGAATAAGGAGGCCTTAGCTTCCTCACTCCTTCCTCAAGGAGCGACTATGAATATGAGTGTATGTCTCGCGTGTGTCTTCTCTCTACCCATTCTCTGAAGTTAGCTACTAACTGTCCTGCTTGTACTGGGGTGACGAATGTTTTCAGGAACGTCAGTATGCGTGCCTGGTTATAAAGTGTATTCCCCCATTACCCCCGTGAAGTTGTCCGGCCAACTTGCACTTTATTAATTGCCTTTTTTATATCGTTAGGTGGTCGTTAGGTAGCGTTAGGTAGTCTAATTAAAACGTTAGGTAGTCAATAGTTTTCTGAAAAAAAAATAATTAAAAATGTATGCGAAGTTGGGCGAAATTTTTTTTTCTTTATTTATCTTTTCAAGATGTTCAAATGATGCGTAATCATTAGGTGGTCGTGAATGTACTAATTAAAACGTTAGGTAGTCAACCATATCCTTGCACATCCAAAAAAACAATTTTGCAAATTATGCATGCGCAACGGCTAATGCGCACCTGTGTGAACTTAGCCAGTCGACTGACAATTGCGATCTTTGGCATACATTCATACATACGGATCAACAGTCATCAGTGTGATCACTGTTATCAGTCGTCCAGGCAGAAACAATTATGTACGATGCAGGATTAAAAATATATGAAACAATAATTTATACATAATATCAAACCCTTTAATTTATCGTTCAGTGTAGCGCCCAATAACCTAAGGCGCTGAAAGATACATTGAGTTTGTCGTTGAATGATGTTGAAGTCTGCATGGTTGAAACGCAACGAAAATATATTTTTTTAAATAATTATTTTAGGTTAGAATACGTTTGCGAAGAAAAAATAGTCGTAAAACGTTTGTTGACACCTCCAGTTAGAATCTGGGCCAAAAATATTGAAAAAAGTATGAGTAAAACTATAAATAAAAGAACAAAAGTATTATTTCCGTTGCGTGCCAACGATGCAAACTTCAGCATCATGTCGTTGAAGTGTCTACCGGAAATGAAATGCTCGATTTGATTCAAAGTATTCTGCAGGGGCCCAGTGACGGCTTGTTTCTGGCTGCTCAACGAAATAAGTTATTCCTAAATCCCAACTTGACTCGAAACTTTTTCCCATGCGTATTCCAAAATCAGCGATGCATCAAAACTTGATCTCGCTGCATATCAATTCCTTTAGAGGTGTAACATCACCTCAAAATTTCAGCACTATGATAGGTGCAGAATTGACGCTGGACAGTTTTACCATTATTGCGAATTTGCTGACGCAACGTTTACATGTAAGAATGTCTGCAGCGATTTAAGTTTTTACACGATGAACTTAAGAAGTCTTAATGTAACATAACTTCAAAGTTTTTTTGACACATTTTTCTCGAAGAAGGCTTTATGGAATAGAAAAATAACCGCGAGGCCGCCTGCGCAATTAATGTGTATATGTGGCCCCACGATTTTTTTTCATTCCATTAAGTCGTATTCGGGAAATATGTGTGGAAAGGTTTATCCCACTTAATGTCACAAACATTTACAATACAACGGAAAGTTGGTTTATAATTGACTGCGCATGAGAATGCGGGAGCCATCTTGATTCTTGTTTGCACCTGACAAGTCGGGCATCAAGCGTTTACGCATGCATCGCGCATACATAATTCGCAAAATTGTTTTTTGGATTTGCAAGGATATGGTTGACTATCTAACGTTTTAATTAGTATATTCATGACCACCTAACGATTACGCATCATTTGAGCATCTTGAAAAGATAAACAAAGGAAAAAAAAAATTTCGGCCAACTTCACATACATTTTTTATTATTTTTTTTTTTTAGCTATTGACTACCTAACGTTTTAATTAGATTACCTAACGCTACCTAACGACCACCTAAGGATATAAAAAAAGTCAATTAATAAAGTGCAAGTTGGCCACGCAACTTCACGGGGGTTCCCACATTCTGTAGCGGTTGTCGGTAAGGCAGTTTCCGGCAGCTACGTGCAGCGCCAACACACATAGTTTCCTGGGCAAGAATGTTCCGGGTAGACTGAGAAATACCAATTCGCGACGCCGCGGACGGTAGCAGCCCGAAAATCTAGATACGACATAACTACAGAATATAGAGACTCCACGACTCTAGAGACTTACAGTGATCTTCAACACATCGCAGATACTCGACACTGAACATTTTAGCATATCATAGATTAAATAAAATAAATATATTTTATTTAATTAACTACGTTCATTGATTTTTATTGTTGCTTGTATGACCTTGTGACTTATATTCCTTAGTGATCCCCTACACACTTCATATCTCTGAGTTCTTCTCCTTGATCTTTTTGTTTTCAAGAAATAATAATTGTTTGTTCACTTTAAGGGTAATAGGGAAGGGAAATAGTAGTCAAGGGCTTCTCCGAGACAGATTGTAATCTCTTCGCACGACGCTCTACATATAATTGCGATCGAACTTCGCTCGCTTTTAGCGGCTCGTTTGATCTTGCGATTATATTCCGAGATTCGATTTCGAGATTTCGATAATATCGAGTATATAACACTGTTTAGGTGCGAACCATTTTTATTTCTCACTGTTTTTTGTAATGCCAATCTACCATTTACCCTGTATCACAGATTTCACGAACACCCGGTTGTCCTTCACTAATGGTCTATTATAATTATAGATTGTGGGAAAAATCTGAGAATTAATTGACCATCCCGCTATTTTTCGGATAACATTCAAATCGACTCCTTTTAAGAATGGTGTCTTTATGGTCGCATGCCTAGTAGAATGGGCTGAAAAAATTGTGGTATCAATCGCACTTTCTGTTAATACTGTTAATAATACTCCTCTCGTCGGTTATCGATGACTGCCGTAAATGACGAAAAAAGGAAACTCTGATCTTAGAATACCTAATTGAATGGCCCCAAACGAGCTTTTCGTGGTTTTAAATTTTATTGTCAAATTATGAACTTTTTCTTTAAAAACATTTGACAGTCGGATCATTCTCATTCGGAGAATGAATTCATTCTTTTCAGAATTTATATCTGCGCGAGATGTGATATGTATTACGTACATAGTTTTTATTGATATTTTTTGCTTTTTTTGAGGACCGTTATTATTCTAAAATCACTTGAGCTCGAGGATTGTGATTGCCTATGCATCTAACGACCCGCATAATGTAATACGAGCGCTGATAATAACGAATACGACGAAACAAAGCTGCGTATCAATTACACAGTTTCTCAAAAAAATATTCGGACACCAACATAAAGTTGTTTTTCTGTTCTTCATTTCAACCTGTGATGAAGTCCTTGTATTAATAATATAGTATGTATGTATGTGTATATACAGGGTGTCCCAATAACTATTAGCACCTTAGATATCTTCGAAACTATAAGGTTCAATTCAACAATTAACTTTATTTTAGAAAATCCTATCGTGTTTCCATTGGCGATTAGGATAGAAAACTATATCCAAAGAATGTATGTGATTTTTGTGATTCATGCTTCGTCGTATTTTACATATATAAGACTTCTTCATTATTCTAACATGTATAAACATTGAAGAAATAATATAAAATACGTTTGATACATAATTAAAGGAATCAAATAATTTCTAGGTCGATTTCTGCTTACTACATCCCCGAAAAAGATTTTTTATAATATATACTATTTTCATTGCTAATACATTACTTGTTACTTGAATGTTTCATAACTGATACAGTTTTATTGGTGTGGTCAGTTATGTAACAGTAATGTATTAAAAGTTACGTTACTTGTAACATTTAGAAGGCGGAAATAGTAACTTACATGTAAGCAACCTGTGACGTTCTTATAACATTGCACGTGATTTTCAGTACGTAACAACAACGTACAAACATAACTGTATTCACTGGGATTGCATCTAAAATCTGGGATAATTTATATATTAGATTCTAGGATAATGTATGTATTGGATTGGACCGCCTTGGCCTGATGTCGATTAAACCGCCATGCCACACACCACACACTCTTCACCATCATCCCCATTTCTCTTCCTCTTCAACAATTCGAGACAATTGGACTACCTAAAACCATGCTAAATTGTTATGACGTATGTATAGTGTCTATGAGATTTTTTAACTTTGCTCTTATGCGAAAAAGGAGCAATCGTTCCATAGAAGTCATTCATAATATCGTCTCTGCTTCTGTGAAATTGCAAAGACATTAGCAATTTCACAATAAGACGTTCCCTTTTCCTCGTGGAAAATCATATTCTTCATAAACGACTTAAGAGTTGTGTTTATGAAACTAGTACTGGCACTCTTATTCAAGGCCCAAATGTTTTCCGACTTTTTCGTGATTTTTATTTCAATAATCATACGTTCCAACATACTATACCATAATTTTATGGTTGTTCGAACATTTGGTTGAAATAAAAAACAAAAAGTAACTTTATGATGGTGTTCGAATATTTGTGTGACCGACTGTGTGTATAGATTGGGAGCGATGTAGAGTATATTCTATCTTACATCGACTGACTGATGAGATCGATTTTTGTCATATTTTAATCAAAGGGTTTCAGTTGTCCTAACATATATTGTCAAATAATATTTTTCGATTGTTTTCAAGAATATTTTTCGTTGAATATGTAGAAGATTCAAGCTGAAACAAAATATTTCATAAAAGGAAAAGTCCCACCAGGCACATACAATTGTGGGTGTTTATTTAATCATAAGCAATGTCCACATACGTCGAGGAATAAATTTTTGTACTTTCATATCGGAAAAAATGAAGTATTATAAAAAAATTGCCCTTTGTTTCGAGTTAATTTTTTCTGTCTCCTTCAGAAATCGTTACGTCATGAAATATTCAAATTTCATTATTCGTTTTTAAGTAATAATTAACATTATAAATTCCTAACATAACTAATGAATTACACTATTCGAACGGAAAACCTATGCGGAGTTCTAGCTAATAGAGTTGGCTTGGAACCGGTACATTCCAACATAATTCAATTCCTATTTCAAAATACTGCAATGCTCACTGTTTTTTAAATGAAAAAGCAGCTCCCTCCATTATCCTTTATTTATGAAACGATGAAAAATGAAATAATTGGCAGTCGTCCAATGACCTCGTTTCATGATCTTGAGAATAGTTCAAATATTTTCAAACAAAATTACGAACCGACAATAAATAACAAAAAACAGGTATTCAATTCTTTCGATGTATTTGAAGAAATTAGAAAAAAATCGATTGATTAGTTTTTACGAGTCGACCTTTACTTCCCAAATAACCTCAGCAAGTAAATGCTTTATTAGTAACGCACGTGTGCAATGCGTCCCCATAAAAAATGGTTCGTTAGATTAGCTACATCGAGATGGCGGTGTTGAGGTATGTGGAGACAAGCTGAAGATATTTGTCGTAAGGAAACTCCCCAAAAAATACGCGATACATAGAATTGAGAAGATACATCAGACCTGTATAATATTCGCTCAGCCTTGTGGGGTAGTAAGGAGTGTGGTGCGGAAAAGGTCGGAGGGGGAGTGGAAGATAGGGGCCCATATCGTGGAAAAAGGGTGTCGAAATGGTTCTCCGCGGTTGCCGCCGATGCTTAACGGTATAGTGGTATACGTAACGCGTACATATATGCACGTGCATTGTCCTGTGGCTGTTAGGTCACCCTCTATTTCTTTCTCTCTCTGATGTTGCTGCTGCCGTTGCTGACGATGGTGATGCTGCTGCTGCTGCTGCTGTTGTTGGAGTCGTTGGGGAGGAAGCGCTGTCGTGGCACGTACTACTATGAGAGAGTCGGGAGTTATTCGCGAGTGGGAGGCTTGGACGAAAATACGCCGGCGCCATGGGGGAGCCACGCGTCACACGAGTGACGAGGTGGGGAGAACCGGCGAGTGGGGCGCAGGGATGACGTTTCGAGTCCGGACGCCCAGTGTGCTCGAGGTGGCTTCCCTCGGCCGACTATGGTGGGCGGGCTTGATTTTGTTACTCTCGATGCTCTCGTACCGCTATATATTCATATATCGTGCAAATATATACATACACTCTATATTCGCATGCATACAACTAAAGATTGTACCGTAGTATTTCCGAAGCATATGCACCCAGCACCGTTAGATGTAACCGGATACGACGGTGGCAATTTCACGTGGCTCCAGGAGTATACCTACCATGATGTGATAGGCATGTTATATCGACGAGGGGCTCGTTAAACACACATAATCAATAAAGATAAGTATTAATAAAACGCGAGATAATTCGAACCAGGGAAACGCAAAACAAAACACGCGACGAGATACACCATAGATTGAAATCGTGGCTAAAAAATCCATGGTTCTTGGTAGACGCGATTTAAAAACTTTGGGAATAGCAATCGATAACGAACCCATCGAAATTAAGAACTCGTGATATTATTCTTAATAGGCACAAACGCGGCTCGAAGCCACCGTATGTGGATGGGAGTTGTACCTTACATTTTAGACAATTATATAGCTAAAAAATCGGCTAAATGGCTCTTCGCTATACCCTTGTAACCGTACATATGTGCGCGTGCGTATCGCTTACGTGGTCGACAAAAACTTGGAGCGATAGTCGTCGCGTCGGTTTGCCATTGTAATTATACGTTAGAAGTTTTTTCGGTAAGAGATTATATTTATAGATACGTTCTCCTACAACACTCAAACGACAACGTTTGAAGCTTCTTGAGTCGAAAGAAATTTACGTAAACGCACGAACCCGAGGTACCGGAAATCAATTACAATATTTCAATGATCGACTATGGAAATTGTACATCCGTCGATTAGAAGGTTCGATCAACGACCGATACAAATGTTGACAACATTTGGAAAATGTCTGTGACGACACTTTCCATTTTGCTAGACCGGAAACGCTAATCGTGTTTGCGTTTATTGTTTTTCCCACGCCTATGACGATATATAACAATTTCTAGTTGTTTGCGTTTGAATATTGGCGTTGGCAAACGTAATGTAACAAGAAGGAAGCATCTTCCGGCTACACTAGCGCAATCTACCTACATGTTTTTTAGCGGTGCAGTGTGTCCATAGGTGGTATATTATCATTCGAGCACGCTCTTTGGACGATTTTTACGTGGGAGTAGGAATTACGACGAGTGGAAGGGGCAAGAATAGTGTCGAGGGGTGGGAACGAGCAATGCGTGCGGAAAACAAAAGCATCGAATCCCGGCGACAACGCGAGAGACGCTAGCCTCCCCGAACTCCCACGATACGAGGGATAAAGCGCTTTCCAGCGTCGACGGAACTCTTCTCCTACCCTGCTGCTATTGGCCTGTCGCGCAAGGGAGTCGAACCGGCGCGCTGACACGTTTCACCAGTCTCGCGACGAACGTCGAGCGGTGAAAATTCGTTCTCCCGAGCTACTTCTCTCCCCAAAAATTTGACGGATGTAACGGAAGCTCGCTCGTTTTATAAAATAAGACTTATAGGAGAGAGTAGTGGGACGCGACGAGACTGCTTTCGCGCGGCGTATCGCAGTTTGCGATTGCAAAGAGAAAAAATTAAACGATTAAAAGTGCATCGAAGGTGAAGTGGGCGGGAAAAGGAGAGCCAGTCGATGATACGTACCTTATCGTTTGATTGCTCCGAAAAGCCGGATACAGATAGCCCGAAAAGGATGTGATATAATATGTGACCGGTCGGTTGTGCGCGAGGCTTTTTTTCCGTCTTTCGATAATCGTTCGATCTTGATTCGCTCCGATTTGTTTAAACATTTTTTTTGTATTATTTGTTGGATTTATTTGGAACGATGGTTGTTTTAAAAAATAATTAACCAGCCTTTTAATCCGTTGAACGAGAAACGCTCATCCTTTTTCGTATCTACCTATTCCTTTTTTAAAAAACGTATTTACAATTGAGAAAAAGAGGACGTTTGTTTAATTGATATATTTATCGTAGCGCATGCTCGCATCGTTTTTTTTTCAATTTTGCCGCACGAGATACTTATTTCAAGACATTTTGAAATCCCCGGGTTAAATCTCTTTCGGTAAAGGAAAAAACAAAATAAACAGAAGCTTGGCCAAGTTCGTTATCAGTTCGTTTCACCTCGAGCAAAAATTCCTTAAACCAATCCCATTCGCATTTTTGGCAACAATTTCAGTTAGCAATTCGATTATACGGAGTGACTTTAAATGAAAAGCTCAAAGGGACAAAAACAGCCCGTTAGACTTTTGCATATGCGATGATGAGCACACGCGGATAGATAAAAATCGGAAATTATTTAACAAATTTGACGAGTCGATTGCTAAATCGACTATATCGGTATTTGAGTTTTTGAATTTAATTGTTTATCGCTTGGAAGCTTTATTAGTATGTATATTTATTATTCCAGTTTTATTATTGTCATTATTTTCTATTATTTATTGCTAGTATTGTTATTGTCATTATTATTATTGGGGTATATTAATAAACAAATTTTAATATTTGCGCTTGCAGGAGCCACTGTTCAAAACAATTGAACAATAATAAAAGAGTTTGTTTTTGATTGATAGAATAACATTAACAAAATTAAAAATCGTTGCTCGAGGAGAATCAGAATTGGTCGAGTTGATAAGAAATCCTGTAGGTTTGCACTCATACGCCTTAGATTTATTTAACATTCAAAAGTTTCGACCTTCTTTCGAGGACTCGAATAAATTTTCTAATAAAATATTATTCCATTGGATAAAACAATGATACATATAGTTAAAGTAACGCACCAAAAAGTTTTGTACGACATTCATGGAAAATCGGTCCAAATTTTTTATCAGCCATCGTACATTTTTACACTTTGCCAATGCTCTGAAAAGTAACTCGTATATTATCTAGATTTCACGGTAATAAATCTCGAATTAATAATGTACGAGAGTTTATAAGTATCGATAAACACGGAGCCCGGTAAAAATGAAATATAATATTTTTGTAAAGAATCTCGATGGAAACATCGTTTGTTTAAAAGCGTTGAAAACAATGTCGTATTACTAGAGCGAGGAAACTGGAAACCACTAGAAAGGTGTATGCTCATTGTCGGTATGCCAGGAGACATTCCGGAAGGACGAAAGAAAATCGAAACGAAGCATTTCAATCGTTTTATTTTTATACTCAAATTATACCACGTGCAGAAAATGTGCAAAAGTATTTTTTTTTACGATTTTCAAACGATACCAGTTGTTATTCATCGTGAAATTTTAGACAACTCGAAGCAAAATTGGAGCAAGTAATCGATTTTTTTCACATTTTGGTGAAGCGAATTAAAGTATCTTCTTTTTCAATCTTTCATCGCTTTCGGGCGATAGTTTGTGGGAATATCGAAAGACAGTCGTGCCATTTAATGAAAACGAATGAAAGATACGCCGTACGCAGTGATAGTATGTACGTGAGGAAACGTTTTTTCAAACACAGCCATTTTATCTCTTTCGTAAATTAACTTTTATCTTCATAATACGAAGCGAACGATTGTTGGACATTGATATTAAAGTCTATAGTGTGTTTTCAAATACTTTTATTTATTTACGAAACGATATATTACGATAAACGCATTTTTTGTCCATTTTTTTATCCTTTTTCTCTCAATTTGGTGTCCGGGCATCTGCTGTTAGTCCGTTGTACTTTTATACCAAAACTCGCAATCAATTTATTAATTGCTTGTTTTCCATCTACAGCGGTGATATATAAAAATATCATGGTATACAGATCAATCGAGCTTCGACGAAAATAGATGGAAAAAATTTCGAAACAAAAATCTGAAAAAATTCTCGTGTACTCGTCAAGAAGTAAGACAACTTTTTACCATCTTGAGGTTTTGTTGTAAACCTCATCGTTTTCGTCCTGCGGAGCAATTTTTAAATCGTCTATTTATGCGCAAAAATTAAAATTATGCTCAAAAAATGAAATATTTTTGGAAACAAAAATCGTAGAATGTTTTCTAAAAAAAGAAATTGAAGCTTGGACTTCTGCCTTTACGATCGCGGTTAATGAAGTGTGTTAAATTTTTTTTACTACGAACGGTGTCCACTCAAAGAAGAACAAAAAAACGACCAAAAATTTTTATTTTCAAAACTGGGTGCTAATTATAAAAAAAATCGTAAAATTTTTTTAAAATAGCCAAAATGTAGGTAAATGGCTCCTCTTTAAAATTACGTTGGTTGAATTGGCTTAGGCTATATATATTGGCCTATATTAGAATGTGTCCACTCAATTTCGTCACCGACTGTATATCTACTGTTTGAAGATTGCGACCGATTCTTCTCAAATCGCGTATCGAGCGTTATTCGGTGTTAATTTATTTATCAAATCTCTGCACGATATATCGAAGATTAGTTGAGATAGGGTATGAACGAATATTATTCAAAGTCTCAAAATACATAGAAATGCATTTCGCTCTCTTTATAAACAGACTTGCATATTACGTTACTCAAAACCAGATTTTTTCACATTTTTTCCTATTTGAAAATGAGAGTGAAAATATTACTCATAAAGTAATAATACAGAATGTCGAGTTTGTGAAAAAATATCTTCAAAAAACTACGAGTTATTTTTAGAACTGAGCCGAATTGTTATTAATCTGAAGAATTAAGTTGGAATGTGTGATACTTAAGCTCTTACACATTTGTTCTGGAACTGTACGATTAATTATTCACTAATACAGTAAAAACAGTTTAATTGAGATTTTTTAAATTTTTATTTTATGTCCTTTCGTATCCGCATTTGCCTGTCTAATTTTATAAATACTCCAACTAACTTACGTTTCAATAAACTAATTGCCCAAATGGCCATGTTATCGGTAAGAATGAGATAACGAATAACTACGAATAACATTAAAAACGGTTCAATCTTTTCAAGAATTATCGTTGTTTCACTTTAGAGCGAAAATTTTGTTTCAGGGCATAAACATCACGCACACGTATCTCTTTTTGTTTATCAAATTGTTCATTTACGCATTTCACAACTACTCGCTACATCATTCATAAATTCTTGATAACGAGGCTGACGGTATTTTCGCTCTACGAGAATAGCGACAATGATATTTTTTTATGCGGAATAACAATAGGGCTTGAAACAATACACAGAAAAATAGGGAAAACTCCTCGTGCCACGATAGAATTCACCTCCGCCTAATTCTTTCGCCAACTACCATACAATATGAAAAATACCAAGAATTTTCTAGAAAAACAGTGAATTATTACGGTTACAGGGTGATCTACCGACTCAACGGTGAAACTACCACGAAACTCATGCAACGAGATAGTAAAGTGTAATACACCAAGTGTGTGAGTGACTTTCGTCAAAATTTCCCGCCGTGCAGCTGACGGGTCAGATATCCAACTCAATTATAATTGCAACGCTAAGGAGAGGATTGTGTTACAGTGTGCGGTGTGTTAATTGAGTTACGTCGACGCATCGTCGAGTATTAACCCACCTGCTACCGTGCGCCACGCACACACGCGCACACACACACACACACACACACACACACACACACACACACACACGTACAAACACACACGCGCGCGCACACACACACGCACACACACGCACACACACACACATACACACACATTGTATATATATGTGTATAAATGTGGTATACACATACACGCGGTTAGACTCTAACGCGAAAGTGGACCGAAAGAAATGTCTAATTAACGATTGAGCGAATACGAAGGAAACCGGAAAACGTTCGATCGGTGTTTTTTGTTTCGTTTTTTTGATTTTGTTTTCTTCTTTTTTCATACGGTACAATCGGCAGTAAATCTTTGCGAAATAGTAATAATCAGGACAAGAATCATATTCGTTAAAAATCTAAGTTTGAGGGATAATTTTTTATAAAAAAAACTGTCGCGAGTTACTCGCAGATCGGTAAAAGTTTTCATCGACTCGCGAAGACAAAAAGGTTTGAGAAATGGTCGATCGGGGAAACGGTGCGCACGGGCCAACGCTTAACGCGACGATAACGTTGGACTCCTGACATTTTATTTTCGACCCCCAGCGTTTTCCATTTACATTTTCGTTCGAGAGCCGAGAATTGGTAATCTCTAAATATGGCAAAAACCGACGGGATAATTTGTCGCGTCTTGGTATACGATTTAACGAGATGCATCGGGGAACGAAGGATGATCGTTGCGAAGGGTAAAAACGACGCCGATAGTGGCAAAGTATCGGACATGCTTTTATCAACGAAATACTACTACGTTGAGTTCGAGACTATACTGGATACGGATACGAAGACGAAAATCGGTAAACGCCTGCTCGTTAGAACATCCAGTTTGTGATTTCGTGCTAATTCAAAGGAATAATAATAACAATAATAATAATCGTATTAAGGTTTATAGAGAGTGAGTTTTATGTGTATCGATAAACTATTAATTAATATTCCTACTGTATATCGGATATACATACGGTTTAAATTATTTAATATAAAAGAAAAAGAAAAAATTACAAGATCGTAAGCGATGCCTGGCATCGTAGTTTTTCGAAGACGCTGGAGCGTCGGCAGCGACGATCTTGTCGTACCCGGAGCTTTCCTCTTCGTTCTTCATTTAATATGGTGAGTCATTCGATAAATTAAAATTATTCCTCGTTATCATTCTTTCATTTGGTAAATGAAAATACGACAAGGTCTCCGGCGACGTCTACTATTTTCAGGCTGACAATAACTCGGTTCCTCGGGTTAACAACGTGTTTGCTTTAATTGCTGATCCGAACGTCTACAGGGTAGTTCCATATTAGGCTGAGCAAACTGAACGGGTTATAGTTACATAATTATAAGTATAATTCGAGTGAAAAGCAGGACAATGTTTATTTTTTCAAAACTCTACGTTTAAGGTAGTTCTATCGTTTTATCGTTTTCTTAAGATTTTGTTGAAAATTTGGATATATTGTTCTTTGATGTCATATGTACGTGTGTAACAATTTTTGGAAAGTTTTACCACGCGGAAGATGAGATATTTATTGGTGAAAATCAGAATTTTCGGTAGTTTCTCATAAGAACACGTGTTAAAAGTTGCATTTTCATCCATAAATATCTTCGCTTCTACTCGGTGAAGCCTTCTAAAACTTTGCATACATTTTTATGCAACATCAAAGAAGCTTTATGTAGTTTTTCAAAAAAATCTAAAGAAAAGAATTTACGCAATTTTTGTAATTATACAGCAAGTACGTATTACCTTGGATGACCTTGAATTTGGAGTATATTGTTCTTTAGTCAATTGGCAAAAATTTTTCTTTATTAACTCGAGCCCACAAACCATTTTATATGTGAGAAAAACTGAAAAATAATTTTTCGATCTTAACCTCACGATAGAACTACCTTAATGGGGGCTCGTCTCGACTTACAAACCGGGTTTATAAGCTAATATAGAAATGGATAACGTACTTATACTATCGAAGTTGAATGTACAATGATTAATCATTCGTATTTAATCATAAACAATTACGAGCGTTGGAATTATACGCGAGTTTAACATCGATCCAAGAAACAGCTACGTGTCAATGATAACGATAAGTAGCGATCGGTCCATTATTTCTAATCAATATTAAATGAATCGATCCAATTTCATAGCCAACTTTTTCAAGCGTTGTAAACGATTATGAAGCTGTAATCGAGCCATATTATACCTACATAAGGCGAATCGCTCTGTTAGAATATCTCGATGCACAATTCCGTAAACTAAGAATACGTTGCTCGCTTAGAAGATTACTTGCTACCCGAGTAAAAATGAATATATATAAACATATATAATTGTATATCTATTCATCATATACAATTGTATACAAAAATTTGCCCGATAGAATTATATATATTTGTATACAATTATATATACTAATATACAGTTATATATGATAATATATTAATATATATATATATATATATATAATTGTATATTAGTGTATATAATTATATACAAATATATATAATTCTATCGGGCCAATTTTTGTATACAATTATATATGATCAATTTATATACAATTATATGTATATATTTATATATATTCATTTTTACTCGGGTAATTATATGAACACCCTATAAAAATAGCATCTCCATATATGATTATATATAGAACTATGTACATTTGATCAAAATCAAATTTGATGAAAGTACATTTATATCGGATTATATATACGAATTATAGGGTTAAATAAAATTATATATAGACCTATATATAAATATATATGACTATATATCATTTTTATATAACTGTATCGAAGTATCTACGATCATTTTAGACGAGTAGTACATTTATATCGGATTATATATACGAATGTATAGAGTTATATACAATTATATATAACCCTATATATAAATATATATGATTGCATATCATTTTTATATAATTTTATCTAAGTATATATAATCATTTTTACTTGGGTAGTCATATTGTACAAGTTGTTTATCGATTATTAGACTTCGATTAATCTCGCGGCTTAATATCCCGTAATACGAAAGAACATCAAACTCGGGAACACCTCGCCTTATTTTAATCTATTTATAAGCGGACGAGTCTTAATCCGGCCGACGAGCTTAACACGGAGTTAGTCGCACTTGGTTGATATTTTCAAACGAGCCGGCCCTTCCACTCGGCCGTATGGAGCAAAGCCTGACCTACATTTTTACTATGTGAACTTCAAACATTGCCGAAATTTTTTTTTTAATTCACATGGAACTCATGGGGATACGTTAAATTCAGAATCGAAGTATTGTCTAATCGAATAAGTCGATAAAAATCGCACAACTCTTACAACGGTAAGCTTCTCGCAACATGAAGAAACATGACAAAAATCCAAGGGTGAACAATCGATACGTAAACAAAAATGAATGTCCCCTTCGATTTACTTAAATTACGAGAACATTCGAGTACGAGAGATGTTATAAGTATAAATTATTTTGATAAATCAGTCGAGGCATTTAATACGCTTATTACTTTTTATTTGCTAGGCGTGTAGGGTGCTCATTGTTTCTTATAGCGTATTGATTCATCGGATTTAATGAAAAATTTCAGTTTTCAATGATAGTTATATAAAAATACACGGAGCACTCAAGTCTGGGGATTATGGTCAAGAGGGTGGCTAAAATGGTCCAATGGTATGTCTCCAAAACTAACCAACATTGTCGTAAAACAGACTTGCCACGTGTGTGCAAACTCGTGCAGCGCCGGCGCGTCAATGTCGCGCGTGTCTTATGCTACAGCCGCACACTCGACGAGTAGCGAGGCATGTAGGCAGAGACGTAATGTGACCACTGCTCCCTTTTTCTCGGTTTTTCGTGGGCGAGTCAAAGGGCCGATGATACGAGGATGAATAAGCTGGCCACGTACTTGCGCGACCTCGTACTCTGTATCGAGCACTGGTAGCCAAAAAATTATAAAGACGCAGTGCGCACGCTGATGCAACGTTGTCCTCCATTTTCGAAAGGGGCGAATACGGAATGCGGAGTATAGCGAGAAAGGGAGCGATTATAGGTAGTCATTGAAAATTGCCTATTTCGGTATTATTTTTTGGAAAGTTTCGACGGTTGCGGTTACTCGAATTCTAAATTTTGTTATATTATTCCTTCGCCATGTTGTAGGCGAACCCTTAATCTATGACGTGACAATAGGCAGAGCTCTATGCCCAATCCCTATGTTATCAACTACGGGCTCACGAAAAATGCTCAGGAGGGCAAAATAACTTGCAATTTATTGTTTGTATCGCTTGCAATCGCGTTCCTAATATCGCATTTGTGACAAATATGTCTCTAGGCCATAATAATCAATCATGTCTATATTTCAACGATTGTTAAATTTTATCAAAACTGTGCGGTTTTCAGTTATTCTTTGAAGCTATGTATATTGTTTCAAGCTTCTAATTATTGATAAGTTCAACGCGACTTACGATACAGCATTAAGGGCTAATATCTCTTTGGTCCGTATTACCCTACCATGTTCAGAATTCAGGGATTCCTTACTCGTTGGAAAGCTTTTATTTTCAATTATTATTTAAACTTAAATTGCATTAAGCTTTTAATTATTGATTGTTAATAAGTTCAATGAGCGGCACGATCAAAATGATTGCTGGATCTCGTATGTAGTTCGAGTTTTGTTGGTAAAAAAGACTGAGGGGGTGCCATAATACCTGGCACCCCTTAAGTCTTTTTTGCGGCACCTTATCCTATGGTAAATATAAATTCATAAATCTCTCGATAAAATCTCTCAGTTTGACAAGAAAGTTAACGTCCTAATGAGAAGCAACGAACGATCAAACGAGCAGGCATTTTTTACCTCTCACTCTTATACTTCTGATTCGCGTAATAGTTCTTGGGAGCACTAGCCTTTGCTATTATATTACTTCGTAGTTTGCTTCAACTAAAATTCATATACTTAAGTATACATAGTCCACTTGGAATGTATACAAATATGATCGATTTCTACTCAGAGATGTAAGAAGAGCTATCAATTATTCGTAGCTTATTTGGAACTTCAGAAACATGCCCAGAACTTTTCGTAAAGATCCTATAGCCGTTCTACCAGAAATTATATGTATATAAAAACGGCTTCTTTTTTTAGTTTCTTTTTACATTTTTTTTATTGGGTTTTATCGAACAATATTATCTACATAAATTGTGCGCTACAATGTTCTCTACAAAATAAGTTCTATGCAAAAATGATGTAGCATCGTTAGTTTAGCGGTCAATTGTATTTGAGCAATGATTTTTTTATTTCGCTTTTTGAATCTTCTATCGGTCATTTATCAACATAATGTTTAAAAACTCGTATACCATCGAAGAAACACTGTCTCCCAGAGATACATGCAACATTTATCGATCTACGTTAGGTATACAGTTCAGCAACAATCTCCGATCTACTGAAATCCAGGCCTTGGAGAGCAGGCTCATAGGAAAGAATAAATTCAGAAGTTCGATTCAACATGCACATTCATGTACATTAACTGAGAAATTATTTTGTAAGAAAAAAACTTCGTTTTTAACGAATATAAAATTTTTACTCATAAACAAATAGAAATAACTTATTAAATTATGACGCTAAGTATTTGAAATATTTTCCCAGGTTTTCATGCGTCTATGCAGGGCACATAATTAAAGAAATCTCTCAATATTTTCCTTACAAGCCGAGATATCGATATTTATATGTTTTGTTCGATTTATTACTGCTGTAATTTAGATTGTTGCAAAATTCAAGTTCGGGAGCAATAAATACGAACCCTTCGGAGAACGTTCGTCTCATTGCGGTAATTATTTAAGTGGAGATAACTATTTAGAACGTCGAAATTGAGAAGATTTTTAAGAATTTGTTTGAAGGGCAAGAAATAAATGGATGTTTTTGAAATTTTGACAGTTCGTTATAAACATTTTAACGAGTATTTTCTATTTTGAATAATTAGAAAAGATTGAAAATTGATGGATATCAATTTCAATCTTTTCATCAAGCACGATAAAGCCACATAGTGGCAGTTACATTTTTTTGTTCGGCTATCTTACGGTGCCAATTGTAACGCTGCAAAACATAATATGGCTAGTATATGTCTGTAGCCACTTGGTAAATCTATATTTTTACTAATAAATTAACCGTTGGAGAAATGGCAGAGAACATTTTTTTCTTCTTCGCTGATCAAAATAATTATTTTATTTTGGTAAATTAAAAATATATTTACGTTTATCGAGTGATCTTATTATATTACGAAAACGTGTGCTAAATTTTAGCTCGATCGATTCAGTAGTCTCGGAACAATCTTTAGCACCGAAAAAGAACGCAGTGAAAAAAAAGTTTGGATAAAAACGCGTTTACGTGCGCTCCGCTCGCGGAATACAATGAAAGGGATTCTCCAAAGTTGCCTCTTAGTACGAGAGCCCACAACCAAAACCGTGCATCATCGTTTTACGGCGAAAATCGTATAAAATCGTTAGATTAGATGATTCTGAAGGCAACTAGTCGAGTATTAACTGCCAAAAGTGTAGCATCTAGATGGGAGCCCATTTCTACTATGTCAAAAAAAAGGCAATCGGTATTATCACAATATGTCTGATTTTGATAATATACATAAATTTTGTCATTTTATTATGAAAAAAATAGTTTTCAGACATTTTGCGAGTCTGAAACAAATTTAACCGACCTGTGTCATAGCAACCCGGCTAATTCTTTTTTTTGAACCTTTAGTACGCCTGTCAGGATTACTAAAATAATATTTTCAGACATTTTCAATGTCGCCTATAATTCCAAAAACGAAAAAAACGTTTCGTAGTCGTCCCGTGAATTCTTCAGTATTTTGTTACATTCCTAGTCCTTCAACTTTAGTTCGACAGTTTCGGGTAAGAGCTTGATCAATTATTATCTAACAATAAGATTTTGACGGTTGCAATTTTTTCGTTGTTTCAATATACTTATCGCCACAATTCGATTTTTTTTTTAAGATTTCTGGCTATCTAAATTTGTTTAATAGGCAAGATGCTACACTCAATTTGTCTGATATCAATTTTTTCTACATCTGGACAACTTATTTCATCATATCGAATAAGTTTCAAACAGATTGCTATGTTACCGATCGGTACAATTTAAAAAAAAATTCAAAATAGTCTCAAAACATAAGATGCTCACACTTTTATCCGAAAACTGTTTTTTTCGGGTCAACGAATCCAAATTAACTTGTAAAAAAGATTTTCAGATGGGCTACTATAAGCTTTTTTGTCTTATTTTTGATTTTGTAAAATGGTTTCTTGGGCAAGCGCTACACTGGCGTCTTAAAAACGTTTTTTCTGTATTTTGGCTCTATCAATCAACTATAAGTAAGTATTTTGAAAATCAGGCGTATTACTATGATACAGGTCGGCAAAATTCATTGATATTTTTGAAAATGCAGTCAGATGAGACGCATTGAATTTTCAGTATGTTGTTCTTTAGTCGATTTGCAACAGCTATTCTTAATTAACTGATCTTAAGTATGGCTTTGCCTGTAAATGTATCTAATGTAATGTAACGAATGGATAAGGGTAGTATGATACATGAATTAAGTATATTTTATCAGGAATTTTATTTATCACAATAATTATATACATTTTTCCCAAAAATTTGAGTAATAATTAGGTTTTTTAAATGTTTTTCCTCGACCGACTCATAGTCTTGATCACTGTTCGCATCATTCGAGTCTCCGGTTATGGTGAACGTAATTAACATTAGTCGCATTGTTAACATGCTCGGAAAATTTTTTTAATTCTTCGTCGACTTTATCATCTTTATCGCCAGGGTTGTGCATTTTAACCCTAGGAACGGGTAAAACGTGTAACCGATGAATACATTTAGGCACACATAGGCAATAATGTATTTTGAATATATCTCCAACGAATAAGAGAAAAGAATTAAGAATTCCAACGAATAAAAGAAAAGAATTTTTAAGTAATTTTTACTGTGAAATCACAGTAATTGAGTGACAGATGTGCAATTCTTCAGGTTTTTAGGAAATAAATTGTACATTTTAATAGAAATGAGTAAACATTGACTGTTGCATGAAAGAAATTAAAAATATTTTCAAGAATCTTTACTAAAATTAACAGTAAATTTTCGTGAAACGTAAACATTACAACAATAAGTTGAAAAAAGGGCTGATAAAAATGAAAGCGTACGGTGTACATTGAGAAATTTGGGCGGTTGTCTTGAAAATTTAAAAAAGGAAGCCGAAATTTTCCGTGCGCTCAACAGAATTTTTACGTTCTACACACTAAAACCAGTTAGGGCTAGATCGCCTGGCCGTAATCCGTGAGCTCTATGTAGCGCGCATAAAAATTATGCTACGTGTTAAAATTTGTACTTGCCTGAAAGTAAAATATTTGAAACTAGTGTCAATTTTTAACTGTTTGCACATTTATCACCGGGTTCAAGTTTTTAATGTAATCTGTACCGAGATTTCACCGTAAAAATTAATAAGAAATTCTCTTCGGGAAGTATTGGGAAACGGTGTTATTAGAGAACAATGGGGGATATAACTTGGGGCCAATATAGTATGAGTAGAGAAAGAGAAGACCATCATTGAGGTCGGATATCGAACGTTCGGATAATCGAGGTTCTACTGTACTTGCATTTTCCGACTTGCTTTCTATAATGAGCTACTAATCGTAAAAGAAGAGAGTATCGGTAATCACGATGAATTATCACGATGTGTTCTATTTAAGGTTAAAATAATTGCACTTAACTTTTTTCATTTATACGATAATAAAATGCTCTAAACTTTTGATGTACCTACATAATAATATCGCAAATTGGACGAGCCCACGTACCAACTGTAATAACAATCTATTTAATAAGTTATACTAATATCATCTTTACATACATAGATATCTATGTGTGAAACAAATGCATGCAAGTTAATTTTAATTAATAACTAATGTAATTAGCCAATCTGATTGATAACAAGAGGCTATACTATAGGTTAGACAGCGCGACGATAGCAGTCACATCTTATATAATTTCTTTCGTCTCGTTCTTCACTACCAGCTCCATTCTGTCCTTCTTACTTCTCCTCACTCGCTCACCCACAATTTGTCACGACTCTGTCATATAATACGTGCTACGCGCACGATATTCCAATGTCGAGTTGACCAATTGTAGCCTCCGGATAGTTTGTATCGCATTGTGAGTCACAAGATTTGCCTCTTGGTAAGAAAAGCTGCATTGCTATCGTGACCGTGAGATTTTTCCACTTCCGAAACGTTGAAAAGACATATCGTAATTGCTCGATATCGATAGCGCTATAAAAGATTTAAAAACATTTATCAAAATTTATATAATTGCTGGAGCTCGCTCCATTTTGTTATTTTTCGCAATGAAGACGGAAAGGTGCTGCAAGAATTTTAAAAAGTTGTCATTAGAAAAATTTGGTTATTGTGGAACATAAAAGAAATGAGCAACGTTTTTAGCCATTTTTATGGTAACATAACGATATAATGGATGTTAGGTATATGGTATTCTTCTAGATGGTGGCAGACAGGAATTCTAATTTTGGTGATCTTAATAAATTGTCGTTTCTTTAGTCGAACATCGTTTTCTTTCGAGATAATTATTTTGTATCGTTTAAACACAAACGATTGTTCTTTGTTCTTAAAAAAATCTCAAATATTTTCCTTCGTCGTGAACGAATCTTCCGGAGTCATGAATATTTCGAAAATTCTCAAGATTTCCATGTTCCATCAAATTTCTTTCGCGATTCATTTTTTCATTTTTTACCGCGATCGGCACTTCTCATTCTAAACGAGTTGGTACTTGGATGTGCCTATTTTAGAAAATACGTTCGAGTTAATTTTACAGAAACTATTTTTGATGATGACGTCAAGAACTTTTTCTGAATAGAGGCATGGAAGAGATGCCAATTTATATAAATATATGACGTCTGATGTTTTCCCGTTTTGATATTTTGATTTCCTTTGCCAGATATACAAATTTCATATAGGTACTTTTTCATATAGGTAGTAAGAGCATTTTCGTGGAAATAATTAATCTTTTATTAATTTCGCATCGATCAATAATATCACCAATATACATCAAGACCACCACGTGCACTTTTTTCACCGAAAGTACTAATACAGGCCTGCTTTTTACATAACAGGCAGTCTGAAAGTGTTGCCAAAAGGAGATGATCTTGTTCCTTTTTTCCGAAAACGAAACTTCATTTACAAGATAGTGAAATAACAAAAATAAATATTAATCGTAAAAATAAATAAACTTGAAAAATGGCAGGAAGTTAAAGAATTTTTTGTAATTTATATTTTTATTTTCGCGATCGAACAATAATAATGCGAAGGAACAAAATTGTTGTAATTTATAGATGAAAAATATGCGATGGTATTCTACGGAATCACCCATATATTTCTAACATATGGACCATTCTCTCTCTCTCTCTCTCTCTCTCTCTCTCTCTCTCTGTATATCTATCTATATATATATATATGGTTTCATACACAGAATCTCCAGACGCCCGAGAACGCGTCAGTATTCTGTCTGCTGTCTGGCACGCTCGGTCCGCTCCGAAAATACATACATACATTACTTCGACTATATATGTAGTATATATATATATATGTACATATATGAGTGTGTATTTGTATGCAATACAGATTGGCACAATCTCGTCGAATAGTGAGCAAGCCGCAATGAGATATCGTTATAAATAAAGGTAGACGGCGGGGCGGGGCGGGGGGGGGGGGGGGGGCGATAGATACAGAGCTAGAGAGAGAAAGAGCGAGCGATAGTGTTCGACAACTGCCGGGAGGTCGATGGAGCATGAACGCATCAGTGTGCGTCGAGCTATACAACGCTAAACACGCCTAGTCAAACCGCATCCTAGTTTAAAAAGAGATTTTTCATTATTTTCATCGATCCATCTCGTTAATCGTGCGCGCTCTTTAATATTTTTTACTCGACACTTTTTGAAGCTTACGACATCGTCGATGAATAAATATTTTGTAACGGACATAAAATGCAATATTTTAAAATAAAATAAACAATAATAATAACTACAACAATACCAAATTTGCATAATTATAGCTGTAATAATGAATTTTATATCGCGTTTCTGAAATTTGATCGTTTTTGGTAATGAATTTACGTACATTTAAATCAGCAATATAATTAATTGAACTTTGTACATAGAGATTTGGCAAGATTTTTCATTATGAAAGCATTAACCTTTTGGCATGGTATGTTTTTCGTTTTGTTGCCAATTGTCCGTTCGTGATACGAACACGAAGTAAGTAGATGTTTGTTGGAGAGGACTCTGTGAGCGTTTGGTACACGTGGTGAGATAACACGTGCCCACGATAATCGTACTTTCCGGTAATCGAGAAACGAGACGTCACGTGAAGTTTTCTGTGGTGACTTTCCTGCAGTGTGAGTGAGACAAATTTATTAACGCAGTGTGAGGATTTACCGCGTTTTAGTTTACTTTTTTTTCCTCCCAACATGCCGAGCCTCATTGCCTTTGGCAGAAGATGGAGAGTCGGAAGCGACGATTTTGCAATTCCTGGCTTCGTTCTCGGAATCGTTCATCTATTACAGTGAGTAGTTTCACAATAATTTTGAATAAGAAGAAGAGCTGGCGATTTGTTGGATTCCATTTGTAGCCACGTATCTAATCGTAAGGTGTCTAACAACGACAGTATCACGGGAGTACCTTGATCGATCGTGTCCAAATTTGACGCATCAGTAGGTACAAAAGCAAACTTTGCATATTTACTGCAATTTTGGGGCATGCAATTATTTTATTCGTTTTGCATACGAATGCTTTTGTAAAATTTGAAATTAATTTCTTTACAAAAAAGACATGTGGCCATCGCACTGTTTACAAAATACAAAAATTAAAATAAAGAAATTATTTATTTTTGCTCACGATGGAATCTCATTCAAATGCCCGGTGCGATGAATTTACCGAAAAAGCGATTTTAAGATAAAATGCAGCGATTGAAAATAGCTTTTTATGCATGAAAATTCTTTATTGCGGTTTTCTCAGTTTGTACGCGGTGTACAATATTTTTTTTCGAAGCCTCGCAAAATCGTGAGAAAGTATGTTTTGTTGATTTTTTTTATTACTTAGGACAGGAAGATTGGAAATGGAAAGCGCGCGCGATTCAAAGGCTAGAGGTTATAAGCCCGTGGGCCTCATGGATCCGAGGGTGATCCGTGTTGATAAGAATAAACTAGAATCATTGAGATTAGAAGATGCCGGAACAGAAAATATTACCGAGAATTGACGTTGGAAGATGTCTTAGGTACGGGGGTATCTACCTGGAATGTAAAAATTACATTAAAAACTTGAACCCGGTGATAAATGTGCAAACAGTTAAAAATTGACACTAGTTTCAAATATTTTACTTTCAGGCATGTACAAATTTTAGCACGTGGCATAATTTTTACGCGCTACACAGAGCTCACGGATTACGGCCAGGCGACCTAGCCCTAACTGATTTTACTGCGAAGAACATAAAAATTCTGATGAACGCACGGAAAATTTCAACTTCCTTTTTTAAATTTTCAAGACAAATGCGCAAATTTCTCAATGTGCACCGTACGCTTTCATTTGTATCAGTCCTTTTTTCAACTTATTGTAGTAATGATTACGTTTCACGAAAATTTACTGTTCTTTCAGTAAACTTGTAATTTCAGTAAAAATTCTTGAAAATATTTTAAATTTCTATCATGAGACAGTAAAATTTTACTCGTTTCCATTAAAATGTATAATTCATTTCCTAAAAACATGAAGAATCGCACATTTGTCACTCAGTTACTGTGATTTTACAGTAAAAATTACTTAAAAATTCTTTCCGTGTGCAAATCGAGTGGATACAAAAAACAACATTTTTGCGTCGCACGTCATATATAAAATAAATACCTAAATTAATGAGACAATAATTAACTCTCGTATTTAGAAAAAAAGTTATCAAGTACCACGGGATCCGCAAACCTGTCGGCTTTCGGCGATATCTCGAAATGGAAGTTAGATATATCTATTACACGAACGAGAGTAGTCTAAATCCATTTAGGTGATGCAGCGACGTCTGGAGAATCCTCGGGCGCCAATGAATTTCAACCGGATTAAATGGCGTTTGCGTCAACTCGATTTTCTTCGGAGTTTTCCTTTCGCGCAGTTCGATTCTCACCAAGCTTGGCTTGCTATGAAATTGTTTCGATATCCAGCTGTTGCGTTTATTTTTTACGAACAAATAGTCCGGGAACCACATGGGATTTGTTCAGTAATGCAAATAAACATATCTTTTGATTTATTCTTTTGAATTATATTTATTAACTAGCGGTACCTGGCGTGCGTTGCAATGCCGTTTTGATGTCATAATTCATTTGACACACAATATTTTTAGTTTTTCTCTCCATGTGTGAAACATGAACTTTCCAAATATGATCTATACTATACACATTTTCAGTGATTGTCCCCGTGTTTCGTTGATGGATATTGCAAATGCGAGTCGCACTGGAAACTACAAACGTTTGAAATCGAATGGCACATATTTTCATATCATTGGGATACGTGACAACAGTACATCGTCTTTTCCTTCAAATTTTGTATTTTAAATTGTTGTTTCGCTGATATTGTTCATCATATTTTTCCCTGGAACCCCAGTACCGTTGCAAAGTCGTGGTGGATTGATGTTTCGTAAAAGTGTGATAGGCACGCCCATTTTCAATGTAACAACGTGCGGTGCTATGTCTGGCAAATGAAAGGAATTCAGGAATTCAGTTGGATAATTAACAACTTTTTCTTGATTAACACTAGGTTTACGGGCGTTTCTTATATACCTGTCTCTACGAGCATCCGTCAAATTAACGGGTCGATGAAAATACGTATTTACTTTAAAAAAATTAATTTATTCAAACTAAATCTGAGTTTAACGATATAAGGCTTCACGTAAAAATAAAATATTAATTAGTTAATATTTTTTAAAAATTATTACGGAAATGATAACAATATAAACGCTACATAATCATATTTATCGAGGACATTTTTTACATACGTATTGAATTTCTTTTTGAATTTCTTCACTATCCGAAGATCCTTCCATTTCTGCAGTTTCAGTGGATTCAGAATCTTCAATGTAATCATCACTTTCACCTAATTCATATTCATCTTCTTCGAAGGACACCTCAGAACAATCCTCATTGATATTGGTAATTTTGGTTAATTTCTTATTATATCTCGTGTTTCTATTTATGATTGCTAGAAAAGGGTGATCGGTGAAAGTAAAAAATACTGTGCCCAAATTCAATTACCCTATTGTAAATACTTACAATAAGCGGAGACTACAATAACCAAAACTTTTGCACATTGTCTTCGAAAAATGTTCTTACCACTGTCACTGCAGCAACTATATTGAAGACCAGCTCGTGCCTTAGAGATATTTTCGGAGATTGTTACAAACTGATAGTCGTGGTATACGAAGCTCAAAGCATATCGCAGCCTAATGTCGGCTATCGCCGGCTGTGACAATTGCTTGTGTGTGTTGTTTATGTTTGCACCAACAGATGAACTGAATGTCTTTTCGATACGACATTTAGTCTGCTGCACGCTTCTGCTTCAACGTGACACCCGGGCCACACAATTCGCTTTATGTCACTTATCGAGGCGCTATTGATATAATGAGTTGGGGGCGTCTTAGACTTTTCTGTCAGTCTTATATTTGCTATTGGAGGTATAATTTTACAAACGAAGTAAATAGAGAAGGATTGTTTACGTAATCAGCTAACCTGTCAATTTGACGGGTTCCGTAGAAATACAAATTTCAAAATTTATAAAGCTTAAGAAAATAATAATTGTGTGTATAAACCCTTTTAATGAGATTATAAATTTACGATGCAAAATAGTTAAAATTAATGGCTATGGTTTTTTGCGTGTTTCATTTCAAAGTTTGAAATCCGTCAAGTTGACGGGTCCCGTAAACCTAGTGTTAATAAAAGCAGCAATCGACTTGTACGTTTTAGTTTCTCATGATATTCTCTTTTGAATCGTGAAATTAATATAATTGACATTGGTGTTCGTGTTGCTAATATAGCACGTTCCATTAACCACTTATGTTTTTGCAGTTATGTACAATATTTTCAAAAACTTTGTGAATCCATTCGTCTGTTGTTGCTGTTATTTTACGAAAGTTTGTACTTCATCGTACATACTCTAATTGTTTTCAGTCTTTATTCTCGGTGCTCGTCTGTTTCTAAAAACTCGTAACGTATATTTCCTTTTTGATTGAGGTATAGATCTTTCAATAGCTTCCCGATTTAGAGACACGAATAATTTGACATTCGCTGTCAAATGAATTATCCAACTAATATATAATATCGAGTCGATCGGGTCGTTAAAACAAATGAGTGTCTTTTATTTCGCTTGTTATTTTGGTAGCATACTTTGACAGCTGTCAAATAATCTCTATATATAGATATACATAAATGTTAATTTTGTTTTGCCCCGTACGCGTTTATTTTGGTAAATATAATTATTCTACTAACGCAGAAACCTTCTCGGGAGTGCGGACTGCAATTCACCAAATTTTCATTGCAATCGGATGAATGGTATAGGAGCTTACTTGTGACAAACAAGCAAATAAACAAACAAACAAACAAACAAACAAACAAACAAACAAACAAACAAACAAACAAACAAACTAACAATCATTCTTTCATTTTTATATATAAGATGAGCGCAGCTCGAAGATGTTACGAGTAAGCGGCGTAACCCACAGCAGCATTGTTAATACATGTTTAAGGGCTGAATTTCCCGAAATCTGCCGGAGGGCATGTTAATTCTGTAGCGCAATAGTATTCGTAGACGCGAAAATCTTTGAAAATATATTTATGGCAACACGAAAGTACCGAGTCGTAATGAAACCACCGAATCGGAACGACCGACCGCGAAACGTTTTCCCACCGATCGATTAAATGGAGGAGCACGTATCCGATTGAGGAGAGTGGCGGGAGTGGAACCACTTAGAACGTTCAAACAATCGTTTTTTTCTTGCCGTAAAAATTAGTTTAATGTGTGTAGAATACGCCAAACTTTATTTCTTACTTGGTAAACCTAAGTATATTTTAAATTAATCAAAATAAACTATTATAGTTGTTTTCATCGGCGAAGAAGAAAAGAATTATCGAAAATATGGATTTTTGTTCTTTTATGTCTGCCATTTCTCCAATTCTTAATTTAATATTTATTTATTAGGTAGTTTTTATTGCACAACTTTTACATCAGTTTTTTTTACAATTTCTTACATCTCCTTCTTAATTTAATATTAAAAGTTAGGTTTACCAAGTGACCACTACCCACCACATCCTTTTGCTCTTCTGTTTGAGATCATTTTTCACGGCGCTAGAATTGGAACCGTGAGTAAAGTCTCGGCAACTATGTCGCTTCATCATGTCGTATCTACATCAATATTCAATCTTTGCAAATTATTAAAAATTAAAAATACTCGTTAAAATATGTATACACATTTATTTCTTGCCCTTCAACGAAATTCCTAGTAATCTGCTCAACTTCCTCGTTCTAAATGGTCGTCTCCCCTTAATTAGTTCTTTGAGCGCTGTGAACGCATATATACAGCCTATAAACATCGCATGTATGCGATTGATGCTAATCATTAAGCCTAGAGATATCGAAACGTAGTAAGCATATGTTTAATAAGTGTCCTTTGTTGGAATTTGTCAGAGTAGTTTATTAGTCTTTTGTGTATATTTATTGGGCATTTGTTTACTAAATTGCCGCTATCAAAGACTTAAGTATGAAATTATCAGTGCCAAATTGAAATTTGTCTCCTCATCTTCCAATAGTCCCTGATACGTCTGATCCCTATTTATCCGTCTTCTTGTCTTATTTTTCATTACGTCGAGATTTACCACATGCGACAAAATTATTAAATTTTCATTTCAAACGTTATAATTTACTATTTTTTTTATCACTTCCGCGTTATTATTGTTAAATGAAATAGATGTTTCCATTAAAAATTTTGCAGTTACATTGCTTAAGGGCTGAGACCACTCCACCCACCAACCATGCATTAAAGTGTAAAAAACATTTTTTTATTGATATTTTGTTAGAAATTGGCGATGCCACTTTTTTTACGGGAGGACGTAAAAAATCTCTGAAAGTTTAAGACCTGGAACAAAAAACCTAAAAGTTTCTTAACCTTTATGACATTGCCTATAAAAATTCGTAGCATTTTATTTAATCACTTCTTGTAAAAGTGGCGCACTTATGGAAAATAAAAATCGATTTCTGGCAAAAAAATTGTTTATAAAACAAAACAAATTGACAATAAATCGAAAGCGCGACTACGTACTTTTGTAAAGAATGTAATTGCAAAAGTACTGTCTAAATTTCAAACCCATCCATGGTCTGCGAGAAAACCGTCCTTACTTTACGTTACGGAAAAATTGAAAATTCAACCCTTTATCATTGTTTTTCGCTAAAGGATCAATTGTAGTTTGTCATTCCTATGATCCTAAACTATATTGTAAGAAGAAAAAAAAATTATTTTCAAAAGCGTTGCACGACTCAGCGCTCAAAAGATTAACGAGAAATCCTAATTTGAGATCTTAATTCGCGTCGTTTTTTATACGTACCTACTCGTTTGCGAATATTTGTTAACCAGGAGGAAGCTCGCGTACACGTGAATGCGATTTGATAATGCGAATCATGCGCGGCTGACAGTCGAGCGTAGATTCTCTCATCGGCCCATTTTATTGACCAACTCTCATCCACTCTAAAAATCTGTCAACCGCCCGAATCGAAACTGCGGTAAATTGATCGCGGCTCAGAATTGCACGCTGGCTGGCGGAACCTTCGGAATTAAATGAAATTCACGTGACGAATGTGTACCTATCACACCTATCCCCGAAAGCATTCGGAAAATGTTATTCGCGAATCGGATCCGAGTAAGGACTGTGGGAAAAATTCATCTCTCGTGAAATCTCGTCAAATGGAGGATATGGAATTTTAGGAATTTTCCAACTCTCGAATAAAATCAATCCGTCTCTTCGCGCTCCGAATTCATTTATTTCTCCGATTATCTCTCCTTCCACTTTTCACACAAGGTATGATCGCGCTTCTGTACAATTTTACGAGAACTCGGGCAACTGTAACTCGTACGATTTTGCTTCGTTCGTTGAAACATTCGTTTTTTTTTCATTTCTCGTTGTTCAATTCTTCTTTTATAAAAGAGCCCGTGGGATTGAGTTGTGGGTTTCAACAAGCTTCACTCGAGGTGCAATTCAGCGTTTCGGTCGGAGGAATAATATCGCGCGATGAGCACGGTTCCAGTCTCGGGATGTCGCACTTGTAGGTGCCTATTGCTCGCTAACGGCTGCGCACGTCTAGCGTATATTGCATTTGAGTGTTTGAATAACGGGGACTATTAGGGATGTACTTATATTTTGCCAATCTTGGGGAATTATTCAAATCGTATTGTCTGGTAAATTATCATCCTATCAAGAATCGTGACCGAGAACGATGTAAATAAACAACCGTCTGGAAATTTCTATTGGCAAATGTCATACGTGACAATGGTGACGGGGTACGAATCATAAATTCTATTTATAACGTTATAATAATTTTGAAACGTCAAGTTTTTTTAGGACTGGGACTAAAGTACTTTAGGATGTGCTGAAATTATACTTACAAAAATTGTACAATTTTTATAATAGGTCAAATAAAGTTTGCAATCCGATTTACGATATAAGCGACATATAACCATCAGAACCAGTTTTCCGTCAGTTTTATTTCGAAATATTCAAAATACTTTGACAGTTGCGTAATCCGCTTGAGGTGAAAACTTGACCATGATATTTGGTAAATTAAGTGGGTTTCGATGTCCATTCGAATCATTCTTGAGGAGTGGCGAGTTGTTCATCCGTTGATAGCTGCAAACTTGCTCGGACTGCCATTCTCTTCATTTATCCTCCGTTCACACCGTCCCACGATCCATTGCAGTGAATAGTGGCCAAAAAGTGCTATTCACCTTCGATATCACATTCTTTACTGCCGAAATATATATTTACAAAGTTTTTGTAGTTCTTGAACTGCTGCGGTGCACTATCATAAATGTAATAGATTTTGGACTTCTGCAAAAGTGTTCTCGTGTAATCGACAATGATTCCACAATATACATTAACATCTACTCCATCATGGCTATTACAATCACATAATATCACCGTGCTACGATGATTGAGCACATCATTACGTCTATAATAAAGGAAACCACAGGAAATACCGTTTCGTACGAGTTCTGTTCGAGAGCGTGTGATCCAATGTTTGTAAGTTGTCTCGTTGATATCATCATTGTTAAATGTCTCTGTCAATATGCCTTTCACAAAATCTATATTTGGACAGCCAGGGCATTTATCGAGAGGAGAAGCATTTGCACCCATGATTATATTTTTAATGAATTATTGGTAATTACCATGGACGTATAAATATATGGACGGAGCCTAAAGTGCCTTTATGGATGCGGGGGTTGAAGCCACAGGGGTGAAGAGAAAACGCGTGTCAGCCATCTTGGTTCATCAGTTTTTGACCTATATACATAATAGATATACAGTCAGTGACGAAATTGAGTGGACACTTTCTAGTATAAAGTGTCGGAACGGTTTTTTATGTCATTTCGCCGGTAATTGGCCTAGGCCAATTTAACCAGCGTCATTTAAAGAGGAGCAATTTACCTTCATTTTGGCTCTATTAAAAAAATTTTACGTTTTTTTTTATTATTGGCGCCCAGTTTTGAAAAAAAAATTTTTGGCCGTTTTCTTGTTTTTCTTTGAGTGGACACCTTTCGTAGTAAATTTTTTTTAGCACTTTTCTTTAATCGTGATCATAAAGGGAGCAGTCCAACCTTCAATTTCTTTTCTTTAGAAAAAATTGTACGATTTTTTTTTCCAAAGATATTTCATTTTTAGAGAAAAAATAGACGATTTGAAAATTGCTGCGGAGGACAAAAACGATGAGGTTTACAACAAAACCTCAAGGTGGTAAAAAGTTGTAATACTTCTTGATGAGTTAACGAGAATTTTTTCAGATTTTTGTTTCGAAATTTGTTTTCCATCTATTTTCGGTCGAAGCTCGATTGATCTAAATGCCATGAAAATAATAGAATTAAATTTTTTACTTACATATTAAACTTTGGTCTCTTCGGAGCTTTATTCGACGACACCAAAGTTTATTTGGTATGTAAAAAATTTAATTCTATTATTTTCATGGTATTTAGATCAATCGAGCTTCGACCGAAAATAGATGGAAAACAAATTTCGAAAAAAAAATCTGAAAAAATTCTCGTTAACTCATCAAGGAGTATTACAGCTTTTTACCATCTTGAGGTTTTATTGTAAACCTCATCGTTTTCGTCCTGCGCAGCAATTTTCAAATCGTCTATTTTTCTCTAAAAATGAAATATCTTTGGAAAAAAAATCGTACAATTTTTTCTAAATATAAGAAATTCAAGGTTGGACTGCTCCCTTTACGATCACGGTTAAAGAAAAGTGCCAAAAAAATTGTCCTACGAAAGGTGTCCACTCAAAGAAAAACAAGAAAACGGCCAAAAATTTTTTTTTCGAAACTGGGTGCCAATTGTAAAAAAAAATCGTAAAATTTTTTTAAAATCGCCAGAATGAAGGTAAATTGCTCCTCTTTAAAATGACGCTGGTTAAATTGGCCTAGGCCAATTACCGGCGAAATGACATAAAAAACCGTTCCGGCACTTTATACTAGAAAGTGTCCACTCAATTTCGTCACTGACTGTATGTTAAGACGCGTCTATTTTCACGGCACGCGGCGTTGGTGTAACAAAACTGTGCCGTGGTCGAAGATACTTCGCGCTCGACTTGTCACAACCGTCACAACCTTTCGTAATGAAATAGCTAGTAATGTATTAAGTATACGGCCCACATATAACAAATTGGTGTTATTTAAAGGACAATAATAAACGATCGTGAACGACCACCAATGGTAACTTTTTGTATACATAAAAATAAATTGCATATATATTTCCAAAATGGCATTCCACTGTTTTTACCTCCAAATTATTTCTCGGCTACGAAATGTAGCCAGTACTACGCGGGGCTACTCTCGACATGCCTCCCTCGTCGCACCCTCGTGACCTATCCCCACCACCTTACTACTTTGGCATCGCACCGTGAAAATAGATATCGCCGCCGCTATCTTGGTTCATCATATCCGTTGCAGCAGGTTTTCATTCCCCTCACCCTTGTGGCTTCAACCCCGCGGAGAAAGGCTCCGTCCATATATTTATACGTCCATGGTAATTACATAATGGTATTTCCAACTCTCGCGGGAAGAGCGAAAAGTTCACACCTGAAATGAAAAGAACCCATAACTATAAAATTGGTAAACACTTTGGCATTAATTTGATTGTGACATTTACCAGACATTATAAGTTTGATGTTCTGATGCATCAAGCAGACCCTACCAAAACTGAATGTTGTAGGTCGCAATGATACAAACATTGAAAATCTACGCTACGTGCTGGTTACGATACGGCTCGTACAGCATTTTAAGAATTGATAAGATTAGCCATTTCCGGGCATAGATTTTCTGACCAACATTTTCTGGCCGTGTATCGAAACGAAATTCATCATGCCTGGTTTATTGATACTCACTTCGTCGTCTTGATAAAAATGGCACGTTTTAGATTTTATCTCTACGGACAAGTTTTTACCTGAAAAAAAAATTGTATCGTAAACTTGGATACGTTAGGAATAATGAAATATAATAGTAGATGATCACTCAATAATAATAACATCGTGAACATTCAGTTGAAACAAAAACTAATGAGTAGGTATTCAGTTATTGCAATTGATTAATAGTAATCAGCTCACGAATTTAATAGATAGAATAAGTTACCATGTCTCGATTCTGGTGCAGATAATATTCTTTTTATTTCCGGCAGATTATTAGCCGTTAATACTATCCGTTTGGTAACCCTCATCGCATTTACTATCTTATTGTTACTTCAATTCAATGGCATAAGTGTCATAATCTGAAGTTTTTCATTCCTCGTTGTACTCTTTTCATTGAGCTTTAATTTCATCTTATCCAGCATTTCAACACAATCTTCAGGAGGGAATTCAACGCTAGATAGTTGAGCCGATAAAGCTCCCTATGATCTTTACAATTTAACCTGGTCAACCTGATCTTCTACCCAATTTGTATAGCGATGTTTTTTTTGCAAGTATTGGTGTCTCATCCAATTACTATGTGATGACTATACCACGTTTTCGAACATGTTAATTTTCATATGCACAGCTCCAGTCATGCATTTATGATAAAGCAAATAGAAGAATGTGGTTTTGTATCGTCAGAAAAATTGGAAACATTCAATATTTTGGAACAAAAAATTCATAAATAAAATTATCAAGAATAAATGGTTTCTATCTAAATTTCTTATTATTTTGCTTGACTTTCATTGAAATTTAAATTTCCTTATTATTTTTAAAGATTGATATTAACAAAAAAAATAGTAAACATAGAGCTTCCACGATGATACAAGTCTAGATTTTTGTCAACGCGCACGAGGAATTCGAGAATAAATTGAAAAAGAATTGGCAACATCTAATTTGACGAAAAATCGATATTTGCGATTGTAAAAGAAATTTGGGAATGACTTTTTCGTTAGTTTTTTTCTGAAAGAAGCGTACATGCCGCACAATTTGATGTACTCACTACTTACCGCACTTAAAATGTATTATTCTGAAGTTAATTGCATCGTAATTTTTTTTAAGGAATTAAAAAAATTCACACCTGAAAACAATGGTGGAACAAATAAGCAAATTTCGTAACTTGCTTATTTTTATCAAGTACTGTGTGAAAAACAAATTTTGTAAAAAACGAAAACCTATCGGCTTTTTTATTGCCGATTTAACCTGAAATGCCTCATGTAATATTAGTGCGAGTCAGAAATAACTTCCATTTTCTCACCAGACATTTATTTTGCTCTCATTAAATAATAAAATTATATTAATTTATTATGTATCCGCCACTACTGTGTACAACTTTCTTCCATCTTCCTGGTAGTTTATCAATTTCTTATTCCTAATAAAAGGTAGTTAGTTTGAACTGGAAGAAGTTTTCAACAGTCTGACTGACTTGTTCTTCTGGATTTAAGGGTTTTTTTTCATTCAAAAAGTTTCGGAAGAAACAGAAAAGGTGGTAATGCATTGGAGCGAGTAAGGTAGGTATGGCAAAAGAGAGCATCCAAGCTCAAAACTTTTTCCTTGAGTCACCCTTGTGTTCACTAATGAGTTCACTGAGATTCTGAGGTGCCCATAGTTCTGACTTCCTGACTTTCCTTAATTTCTCGAGCTGGCGGTTAACGGTTGATTATAATGTATTATAATGCTTTCTGCTATACCTCTTGTTCGTTGACGTGGATTTTTCTCCAATTGTGCCTTCAAAAGGTTGTAGTCAAAGTCGGTAGGACTTTCCGCCCTCGGTTCGTCTTTTAAAGTCGTATCTCCAGAACGAAATTTTACAAACTAATATCTAACTGCCTTACATCATATACATTGCATATTTTCAGCTATTGCCTTAACACTATTATCTTGTTTAACCCTTTAACGCATACATTTTTTAAATGATTATAGAATCGTGAAAATTGTCACTCGGGAGTTTTCAGGGTCGCTGGTTAAGAAAAGAATGTCAGATTGACTTAATTTAAAATGGTGGGCCCAATATGGCCGACACTGACAGAAAATTCTTCGTATTAATGTCGGTCATCTTGATCCGCCATCTTGGATTTCAAAAATCGGACACCGGATTCGTAATTAGTGATTCGAAAAATCCACTCTAGTAACATTTCAAATTATTTCCTTGGATAGTTTCTTCATAAATGAATTTTTCCGAAAAAATCATCGTTTTTTTAGTTTATATATTTATAAATCTTATATTATGAACGATTATACCAATTACATTGTATTTTTATGTTCCTCCATCATTAAAGTGCAAAAAAGGGTCTAAATATCTTAAAAATAAATAAATTGAAAACATTTTACAAAAATCGAGATGGTAATGTGGATTACCACCGTACTTTAAAGGATTAAATTTCCAAAGCATTACATGACGAATACGTGTTTTTCGACTCTTCATTTCAGAGGTTAAGGAGGTTCGATGATTGGAGCGAGTCCAAGATAAACGTCTAATTTTTTTTGTATAGCGTTGTCAAACTTTTCCTCCATGCATAAAAGCGCAGATTCCACGAGATTTGCCGCACAGTTTCCGAGATATCAATTATTAATGTCAGTGTATTTAACACATGTAGACGATAGAATTTGCCGGTCCTCGCATATATCGATTTTTTTATAGCACTTGGAGCCAAGACATACGTAAAAAAACTGATGGTTGCATTCGTTGATTTTTTGTGATCAATAGGACACCTTGATTTGGAAAGCTCACCGGAATAATAAGCAATTAGTTCAGGAATAAAGTCTAGAAAAATCGAGGTATTCCCTGGACGCGTGGGACAAATGACAGTTATCGAAATTGCGGCGATGTCAAACTTCGATGATATGACGTATTACTGAAGTTGCGTAGTAGATTATTACGTTTTCTCCATATTTTAAAAATAATAGGAAACACAAAATTCAGCACTAATCAATATTTCTCGAAAAATCGGAAATATACACACACATAAAAAGTCTCGGTAATGCAGCGCAAAATAGACTCTAAGTTTATTAGCATGATCATCACCGAACCTCATTAAGAAAAACTGTTTATCATAATGCGTCTCGCACAAAACATTTGACAAAAGACTACCCGAACCCTCATGTATAATACAGGGAAAAGAAAAATTGTCCGGTAACATTGTCTCGGTGACGGGTACATACAAACAATAGATTTTATTTATTGTTAGCTGCATCGGATGTTACGAATGACTCGACCTAATAGGTACTAGCTTCTCCACGCCACTTTGCATACCCACTCATTTTTCGTTTAACTTGATTCAAAGAAAAAAACAGTAATGAAAATTGTGTTCATATGGCATTAAGCACCTGTAGTTTCTAACTAAAGTAGCGATATGTATGTTGTGTACGTCTTTGACATGTTGGGGAAGGTGGTCCAAAATGATCCCCTTAAGGGAAAACAGCTGTAAAGCGAGTGTATGCAGCTTTTTTTTAAACATAAAATTATGGAGGTGTAGCTATTCGATCGAACTACAAATTTAGTAAGCGTTAAATCGCATTAGCCATTACAAATAATTTTTATAAATGTTTTCGTGAAAGTCTACTAAAGGATTATTTTGTAGACTCCCGTGTTCAACATGATCCTCCGGGTGTGGGTGACCCCACTATTTAAAATGTAAGCAAGAAATAAAACATTCATTAATATTTTTTGATAATTTTATTGTACATTCAGTCTAGGCTATAAATTTAAGCGATTCTATCTTAATAATTATACAAAAAATTCTTAATTCTCGTAAATCTCTATAAGATTAATAGCAGTTTTATACTTGTCTCATTAATAGTATAATAACAGTATTATTGATGTTTCTGAACAGTATCTTAACAACAACACTCTCTTTTCAACTAGTATCATTGACATAATTTCATACTTCGTATTAATACTTCATATTTACAAAAGTAAAAAATATTTATCAAAAGTTAACTGAACACGATTGGAAGTAGGTGGGCAGAGGGTAAACTGATCCTGGGATCGTTTTGCCCACCCTATGAAAGGATCGTTTTGCCCCAAATGCCTTATTAACGAACAACATTAAAACATAACCTGTGTTTTTCAAATACTGTAACGAAGGATGGTTAATTCCATTGTTAATTAACACTAGATTTACCAGACCAGTCATTTTGACTGGTTGTGCAATTTTTAATTAAAAATTCCTACTGCGTGTAACATTTGTTTTCTGAAATGACGTTATGATTTCTGTAGCTGTAAGTAGAAAATATATTTAATGAACTCAATACAACTTTATATATATTTGTAACAAATATATTTAGATAGAAACAGGTATATGCAAATAGCTGGTAAATCTAGTGTTAATATCATAAACTGAGACAAAGAGACATATCACATAATATGTAGGCAGACTAAAGCAACATAACGTCAAATAATGGCTTACCTCAGATCGAGCACACTAATTTTTAATATTCCACGATACAAGCTTTTCCCATGCAAATAACACCACGATACTGACATAGATTGTATAGCTCAGCCGTAAGAACACGAAATTCACTTAAAACATTCTAGACAACGATATTAAAACGGTACAACAGCCGGGGTTCGTTTTATCCCAAGGGATCATTTCGTTCCACCTTCCCCTACTTCTGCATAGTACGACGTTAAATGATTTGTTTTGCTCAGCGAAAACATGCAACTATTGGGCCTTTGAAACGTGTGAACAAGCTACGTAGAGTGCAAAATGGGAAATCGTGGCACGTCTAGATGTATTTCCGCGTTCAGGTTACACGTTAACAAAACGGATACGTCAACTTATAGTTCCAGCCTATGGGATGGGACACACGGTACCTACCTCCAGACTCTACGAGGCACCTCGTGATATCGTCGGATGATATGTTAGTATCGATAGATTTATGCTTTGAAGTTTTGCTGGGGGTTTGGTGCATGATTTCTTTCATTAATTTTCGATGCAATATCGTTTTTCGGTGTCGGTATAGTTCTTATGCATAACCAAGTATCATCGTGAATATTTTGTTGGACGTTTGGGAAAACAAGTACAATAAGCTCGTTTTCCGAATTAACAGCATTACAAAATTGGTTCGTCAATAGAACTATACCTTCTTCCTGTGTTTTCAATCAGCCTTCACCTATCTTGAGCAGTTTCGAATCATATGCATTATACTGTAAATCGCTGAAAGCTAGACTCGCGTATTAGTGGTGAGATGCATCTTTTCAATTTTAGTCCATAAATATAATACTTTGAGGCAGATATTGATTTCGTCTGCTGCAGTGCCTCGCTCGATAACAGGCAAGGTCTGCCTAAAATCTCCTGCCAGTAAAACCACCATACCGTCCATCAGCGTTCGATTGCCACGAATGTCCTGTAGACTGAAATTAAGCACTTTGATGGCACATTTGTGTGGCTAATAGGACGACCAGTGGATGGATTTCAATGAAATGTTGCACATGTATAACGCACAGGCCTAAGGCATAATACATTTTATTTAAGAAAAATAGGGACATTTGAGATAATTAAGTTTTTATGCCCAATTATATGCTTATTATATAAACTTAATTAAACCTCTCGTCAGACTATAGACAAATATGTATATCATTTAAAAATTTGTTTACATACTTTGATCTTAATTATTTTCTTTGTAGTGTGACGAGAGGGTTATTCAAATTCTTTGATTGCACAATTTTTTTATAAATTATTAAACACTAATTTTTGCGTTTCAAAACGCATATTAAAGTTTGAAACAGTGCAATTTTTTGTATTTTCAAAAAAGAAAAAAAAACTCCACCCGTCACACCCTAGCGACTACATAATTTTACTAGATTCTTTTTTGGTTTTGCAAATTGGATAGTTGTTGGTGAAGTTATGATGGCGAGATGGAGGTGCCATGGTCTTCATAGTAATGCATTTAAAAAAACAATGTTCATATAAAAACAAATTGTTTATTTTTTTCTTATATGCAGGGTGAATTTCATAAGGTGTAACATGCTTTATTTTAAGGTAGATGGGATCATTACAAACAAAAGTTGTAAAAATACATTCGGGATATTTGTAATAGTTTACGAGATATAATTTTTTAAAGTTGGTCCAATCACAGCGCGCCGAGAAGCATTGGAGCCGCCCACTCCCACTCTAGCCGTAGAGATAACACAGTATAGGGCGTTACATTTGGGGTTGCAAAATTCAGAGCAGTCAATTTTATTTATTATATTATTACGTACTCATTTGTATTTCTCGGGCATTGACTGCTCTGAATTTTGCGGAGCGCGCCGAAAAGCATTAGAGCCGCCCACTTTCCGCCCTAGCAGCCAATGCCCGAGAAATAAAAATTACTGCGTAATAATATAATAAATAAAATTGACTGCTCTGAATTTTGCAACCCCAAATGTAACGCCCTACATTGTGCTATCTCTACGGCTAGGGCGGGAGTGGGCGGCTCCAACGCTTCTCGGCGCGCTCTGATTGGACCAACATAAAAAATTTATATCTCGTAAACTATTAAAAATATCCCTAATGTATATTTGCAACTTTTGTTTCTAATGATTCCATCTACCTTAGAATAAAGTTTGTTACACCTTATGAAATTCACCCTGTATATAGGATTTAGAGACCTGCTCTATCAATTTATACGTTCTTTATAATACAGCAAACAAGCAGAGGAACGAACGGCCGCTTAGTCACCTGCGATACTTGTAAACTTCGGTTGAGCCATTGACTGGAGATTTCCGGCAACAACGAGCTCGAGCTTCCGCTTCGCGGAGCAATTCCGAAGTCATCCGATTAAATGGAAAACTCCCTATTGTTCTGATTGGAAGTAAAAGGAATTGCAAGGTTTGTTCTCAACGAACGAATCCGGGCAAAAGGCAGCAAACTGTGTACTACTGTGACACTTTCCCCGACAAGCCAAGAGTGCCTGATGGAAATTTTTTGATAAAATATCATACGAAGCAAAAATATAGATCTTAATATTTAACAAATGTGCTTCTTTGAACTATGCAGATAGATAAAATGTTAAAATATACGAATTTAAAGTGTTACATTCTGTTTGAAATGATTCGAAGCTAGCTCTAAAAAAGCTCATGAAGTAAGCAAGCCTGGCTGTTTTGCTCGAGTGAAAAGTGTTAATATGCAATTTTAAACATAAAAATTAGTGTTTAATAATTTATAAAAAAAAAACTGTCCAACCAAAAAATTGAAAAAATCTCGTCACACTATAGAGAAAATAATTCCCAAGATGTAAAAAAACAGTTAAACAATATTATAAATTGACTGGGTTATCGTACAAACACTGCCTAAAAACATACACGGAGAGAAAAAGTCTTAGAATTTTTGTTATGAAATTCTAGGAAAAATTACCATGCTGTCCTATAATCTGTGTGCACTTGACCAACTACAGAAAACATGTCTTATACTCGAGGAAAAATTCTCACAATCAGTCGCAGTCCCACAAAAATTCCCATGCCAGCACAGTAAAATTTCGGTACCGATATAGTAAAGTGTCTCCCTCCTTCTACACAAAAATGCTGATGCCAGCACAATAAAACTTGTGCTTGGCACAAAAATGTTGTTACCAATTTATTGAAATTTCCCTCTCCCTATCCAATAAAATTTCTTACACTATCATTCATTTTAAAAATATTTGTTTCATAATTTGACGACATTAATAATTTGATAATTATTTAATGTATTATGTATTGTACGGAATATGGATAATATAAAGTATGGGTGATAAATAAACAATATGCCGGTGTGTTAAATTTGTTTTTTATTAAATAATTACCATTTTTTAAAAATATATTTTAACCCGTTCAATGCACGAACCACATTCGTGATTTTGTAACTAAATATTATACTTAAATCTAAAATGTTCCATGAATATATTTGTTCCTGGAAATAATAATTTTCTGTATGTTCATCAGATAAAATACTTGATAGTTTTTTTGAGATAATGTGAATTTTCGTTGCCGTTTCAATCAGGATGGTATCTATTTGGTGAAAAATTGTGACATTTTCATCTGGTACCACCATTTTACTGGAAAAAAGAAACGAAGAAAAAACCGTGTCTAATTGATCGCAAAACAAATCACAAATTATTGCACGGGAAATAAAGAATGTGATAATAATATGTAGATAGATAGATAGATAGACAGATAGAATATAGATAGATAGAATAAACACGTGATAGAATAGAAAAGCGAATAACAATGCATGAGAAATCTATGAAAGTCTACGAAAAGTCATAAAAAGCAATCCTAATTATGATGAACTGTACCACGCGTTACAGTAATACTCATAGATAAATTCTATAATTTTAATTTAACTGAAGGAAAATAAATAAAATAAGTACTTACGTTCAACAAGACGCTGTTATTACTTGGGCACGACCTACACTATACTGCACTGTCTCGTAATATACTGCTGGCCGGAAAACCTCTCGTCCGTTGGACGCGTTGACAAATGTCGAAAACCGAAGACACCTGAACATTTCTTTTCTCTATTTTACCTGTGTATATATATGAGATGAAAAAGGACATCCGACGGGTCGGATTATAAACGCGGACCGCGTGGTATGAGGTAGGCATGACGTAGGGACAGTTCCGAGAAGAACCGAAAATGTTCGAACATCTTCTTTCTCTATTTTATCTATGAGATGAAAAAGGACAACGCTTAAATTCATCGCAAAACATCGTAAAAATTACCCTGTTACAGATGAAATTCTATGAAATCGTCTCTGACATTTTACCGGGGCAATATTAATTTTTCTGCTGCTTAACACTAAAGATTCCTAGATTCCAATAGAAATGTAAAGTGTAGAATGCTGTCTCCGAATTTTTATCGTGCTCTCTGGGTAAAAATTCTAACGTTTCAGACCAATTTTTTAAAGATTTCGCAGAAAATCCCCTATACATGTCGATTGCACACGCTTTATAGGGCAATCATGGTCATTTTTGTAGGACTTTTCTCTCCGTGTTTTTTTTTCGAATCTATAGATTTGAAAAAACGCGTTTAAAGTTTCTGATAGGTACAACACGAATTTAAGAAACTTGTGTATTATTCTAACTCCGTACTGTATACCTTCTTCCTTTTCGTTTTTCCCCCAAAATCCAGGTTTTGGGAACAAAAGAAATACGAAACGCAGCTGTTGAGAGGAACGCGGCAGTTAGCGAAGTAACCGTGTCAACACAATGTCTGCTCGCATTTATTGCTATAACTTTGTAACGGCGTAGAATTTTGATAATACATTTTCTTCGACAAATTCTTAAAAGTACAAAGAATAAAAATCTGTAAAAAAAATAAATCGACTTTTTGAAAATCTCAAGGCTATGTAAGCCTCTAAATTAGGATGAAACTTCCGGTTTTTTTACAATGTAAAACGGTTTGAGCTGTAAAATGGTTTAAGCTGAGCCATCGAGCAGAATCGCATAATTTTTCAGACTTTAATTTTTTATATCCTTCGAATATCGCTATTGAAGTTTTAAAAATGTGTTGACAATTTGAACCTGATAACAAAATTCTAATATCTAATGACTAAGCATGTGAATAAAGCGCCAGCAGAGTAGATCGAATATGCCGTATCAGCTTGAATAAAATTAAAACAATCGATTTATCGCAAATGCCCAGAAGTAAAGAAAAAGAAGTGGAATTCTGGCAAAGATTTGTTGCGAGGATAGAAAGCTAAATCGTGACGCACATTGTGTTGAGGCTGATGGGACAATTTCTTATTAAAGCACGTTACATATTGGCAAACTGTGAGGAGCAAATGAAAAAAATTACATACATGGGAACATCGGTTAAGACTTTTTTAAGATATTTTTCCGAGCTATCGGCATGTGCGATAACAATCTTTCGCATTGAGTTTCGACCGGATCGGTATTATTAATTAATCGGTAGAATGATCACACATGTTACTCGTTAAAAAAATGGTGCACCGTTTTTTCGACTGCACTCGAAATCGTTCGAATCGTGACATTTAGGTGTCAATTTTTCCACCGTTCTCAAACGAGTTTCGACTTCCGACGTTGGTACAGCAACTACACCAACGTGTTTCGTAAGCATGATCATACCAATTTCGAACCCCACGTTCATAGACTTCGGGTACGCCAGGCATTGCAATTTATTATTATTTTGCTCTGACCTTTATAAAGCCACAGTTTTTGAATGCACGTCGCTTTTGCCTTTTCAACTTCGGCACAGCCGATTATTTTTAATGGCGAATCCATCCATATGTAAATGAGTACAGGACAAGTGCACGTTTTCCGTAATGTATAAGAGCGTCATCCCCCGATTGCAATGCGATATACAGTTCATTCAAGGTTGTACTTCATGAAGCAGCGAAATGGAATAAAGCGCAGTTCGGCTTTAATAAGTGAGGCTCTGAGCCACTTTTTTGATTCTATATCGAGGCGAAATTAATGGGTTTGAGGAACCTTAAAAACTTTGAGATTGATCGTTGTAATTCGAATAGTTGGAAGACATATTTGCCATTTTTGTACCGTCGAGATAATTCGCATTGAAGAATTGTACACTGTACTTTTTTGTGCGTGTGTTTTTTTTAATGAAATGTTGAATTACAGTTCACGCTTCCTTTACCGATCTGTTGTAAAGTCTGTACCAAATATGTTTCTTCGATTATTCGTGTAATTTCAGCGCGATGATTTTTGACATTTACAAGCATCTAAGTAATTCCAGAGTTTCTGAAACTTTGTAAATCGATAGAGTAATAATTATTTAATCGTCTATCAATGCCAATACCGGTCTATTTTGAGTTAAATTCCAATCATATGGCGAATGTAAATGCGCTTTTGCGAAATTTGTAATCTGAGATTTAAGAGACACGTTTTAAAAATTAAAATATTAAAAGATGATATGGAATAAAGGTCTAGTTACGTGTAAAGCTTTATCCTGATCGGCCAAGTGATTTCAATACTAGGTATTGTGGTTTCTTTTTTATAGCATTATTATGGTCTAGATCGCACATTTATCTCAAGTACTTTCAAACACGATTTTGGCCTCTGTAGATAATCCAAAATAGTTAGACTTGGAAATGACAATACGGATGGGTGAGCCAATTTTTTGAGGACACGTAGAGGGATTATTAGAGATCCCTAAATTCACCGGAATCCAATAAAATGTCCTTGCGCTTCGTTCGTCATCTTGATAAACACATAATTGTCGACATCTCGCCTCCTATTAATTAGGCTTTCGTTTTTTTGCTTCGTTTTTTTAGGGAAATACAAAAAGTGCAACTAATTAATGTTTACAATTGTTTGTTGTCAATTATGGCAGCTTCCTTTCGAATTTATCAAAATATTTTGAAAGTATAACTCGTAGAGGACTCAATTTGCAACAATTTTTGTACGACTGATTTTACGATAATTCAAATATTATCCGAGATAGAAAGCGTTCAAATTCCCTTGGTTCGTTATAATTATGAAGAGTCAAAACGCAATTGGAATCTAATAATGCAGGATAACCTAAACATATTACAATTTCAAAATATATAGATGAATTGATAAAAATAGAACTAATTGTATGATCACTTTAGCTCTATCGAGACGATTCATCACGACTTGGTTCCCCCGTGGGGCTCTAGCGATCTCGTCAGCACAAATCGTTATGAATCTGTTCACGAGGAGAGTCCCGAGTAATTTATCGCCTCGATGAGCAAACGCTTCCCCTGCCTGAATGCATATCAGATGGCAAAGCTATGCCAGAGACGTAGGATCGCGTTCTTCACGATCCTCTCGTACACATTCATCGCTAAAATTGTAGATAATGTCTTGGATGTAATTTAATATTAATTCATTACGTATCATTTGGATATTGATGTATTACGGCTCATCTTTAACTGGTGGCTTTGCGTCTTGCAGTACCATTGATTATGCATTTGAGGATGCGATCAGCAGATACGAGCGCATGTTTGCTAGGCCAGATAGATACAAATAAATTTCATAAAAAAACTTTTGTTCCCAGTGAAAAATTATATAAGGTATGCATGGTATAATAATTTTTAATTGTTGCTAACACCTCATATATAACGTACAAACTTATTCTTGGATAGCATACTTAACTCATGTACTGTTTACGTTTGTCACTGCTTAACAGTAAACCATCCGAGGCGTTAAAAAGGCTTATTTTTAGTGTGTCTGCCCATTACACCTATTCATAGCATGTAATACGATATGATCTAGTGAGCATAGTCTAATACTTTTTAATGCAAAGAATATTTGTTTGCTCGATACGTTCCTATAATACAAGATAGTTAAATTTGGAAATGACACAACGGATGGTCAAGCCAGATTTTTGAGGACAAGTAGAGGGTCAGAGATGCTTAAATCCGCTGGAATCCAACAAAATTTCCTTGTGCTTTCTTCACCATCTTGAAAAGACTGAAAAATAGATAATCGTCGATATCTCGGCTCCTACTAGTTGGAGTTTGGTTTATTTTTTTTAGTTTTGTAGGAAAAATATATTCTGCGACTTTTATTTGAAGAATGTTTTTAAATCTGTGTAAGAAATTACTTTACGATAATGAAGTGCTACTAATTAATGTTTAATTGTTTATTGTCAATTATAGCGCCCCCTTTCGATTTTATCAATTTTTATTCAATAATACTTGTATAGGACTCAATTTCAAGGATACAATTGTTGGTATCCAACAATGCAAGATAACCTAAAGATATTATAATTTGATTATTATTATTATTATTATTATTATTATTATTTAAAGATACGATTGATGAAACGTATGATGCTTTAATATAAAGATGAATGAACGTATTCCGCTTTATTATAATTTTTTAATAATAATATTAATTAATTCATAATTAATTATCATTATTAATTTTTATTAACTATTTAATTATATATATAATACTGATAATAATAAATAGTAATAATAATAACAATAATAAAATCATAATATTTTTAGGTTACCCTGCATCGTTGAATGCCAATTGCGTCTCGATTCCTTGCAATTATAGTGAATAAAGATAACTTTGGCGCTTTCTATCTCGGGTAATATCCGAGTTATCGCAAAATCAGTTATACAAAAATTATTAGACATTGAATCCTCTACAAGTTTTATTTAAAAGCCATGTTGATAAAATCAAAAGTGGGCGCGATAATTGACAATAAACAATTGTAAACATTAATTAGTCGCACTTCTTTTATCATAACTTTTTTTCTTACATAGATATCGAAAAATTCTTTAAACAAAAGTCATAGAATATATTTTTCTCTACAAAACTAAAAAACAAAACATAAATCCATCTAGTAGGAGTCGGAACGTCGGCGATTATCTGTGTTCCATTTTTTCCAAAATGGCGGAGGAAGCACAGGCGAATTTTGTTGCATTCCGGCAGATTTAGGCATTTCTAGTGACCTATTTGTCCTAAAAAATTTGACTCGCCCATTCGTTTTGTAGATATTTGCCACTTTTTGATCTAACTATCTTGTACTACTAGCCATATATTTTTATCGTAGTTGGTATAGTATCAATGCGTATCCACAGAACGACCTTCGGTGTAAAATGAACAAGGTCATGTTACGTGCTTACGAAGAAAAAATACACTAACATAATTACGTTTTGCGCAAAAAAATATGCACAATCGCAATCGTAACAAATCATTCGATTACTAATTTTCATAAATACCAATACAATATATTTTGAGTACTTCCAACTCTGCTTAAATCGCGCTTTCAAATATATACGGTGCATTGAACAAAAGTTATGTAATAGTAATATTAATATCTAATAAGTAACAGTATTTTGGATCCAATGATAGAAACGAAAAATGTAAAGTTCGAACCATAATGAACAAAAAACGATTAATCAAAAAACAGAAAACATATTTGAATAAAAAAAAAACAATTACAATTTAGCTTCACATTCACTATTAATTTGCTTTTAAACTACTTACAAAGTTACCCATGTTACTTAGGGCTCATCCTTTGAGGCGGTCCTGAGCAAACGCTGCGGACCAACGAACATCCTATGCGTTGCAACGGATTATCGTAGTGTATTGGTTGTTCCACTTCGAGGCGGTAGCCCTTTGCATTACATCAGGACAGAATTTCCTCAGTCGAAATTTGTACTACTCCTTTTAATGTCCAAGAGTCCATTTTTTTGTAGCGCTTGAGCCGCCACCCTTTGGTCAATGCCAACACCCCCGTCCAACGTGAAGCTCGTCTCATCGAGAACTATCTACAACCTGCTTTCGATCCCGAGTTCGAAAAATACGAACCCTCAGAGCCCGTGGATCATTCCAACTCTCCCTGGCGAGCGTTCCCAACCCGCCCCCAATTTAAATCTTGCCTCGAGTCTGTCTAGTTGCTCTTTAGCTTTGACAGAAGTGAGCTTGTTCAGATTTTAAAAAACGCACTTAATTTTTTGAATAATTTTTTCGATAGGAATGTCCCGTCAAATATATAACTTTCTTGACGTAACAATGCAGGAATTCTGTTGAATATACGTTTTTGAAGAGCTGTTTGAATCACAAAAAAATTTTACATGTTAATTCACGTGGTTTTTATAAGTACTTAAAATTTTGTTATTACGGCATCACATGTAATTCTCGCGTTGGCAGTACCGTCAGAGCCCGACAGATGGCTTCGATTCTCTCTTGCTATTGCGACGTATCTATAGGTATATAGACGGGGGAATTCGTTTAAAAAAGGGTCGCGGGTCGACAAAAAATACTGACGAGAGTTTTTTTAATGTCTCGAAGAGATTGTGGATGTATAGGAAATGTGTACTAGTGGTGTTCGATGTTCCGAATAAAATCGTTTGCGAATCGATCGTAAATCGGAGGTCTGAGAATCGTTTTTGTAGAAAATAGAATCACAAAAGATCGATCTTGTCGTCGATCGATTTTGTAATACGACATCGAAAGAAAAAAGCGGAAAGGTCAAGTGTGTACATGGCTGAACTGAACTGTAGCTACTTTCTAAATTAACTAACTAAGTAGGATATACATGTTGAATGATTTTTCCTGATAATAAAAATATTTCTGAACCGATGTACTGTTTCTGTATAAAAATATGTGACAAAATGAAAGACATTAAATATCTTCGATGCTCGATGCACTAAAACTTTATCCATTAATTTTTCCTGGCGTTACTATATTTTCTTCTCTTCGGGAAGCTAGAATTTGCCACAGAATAGCCTCTGCGCACTCGGTGCAATCGGCGATACACAACATCCAATGTGGGTTCTGTTTTAGAGCTGCGGCAGATGAGACCTTCGGAAGATGATGAGACCATCGCTTCCCAGCAAACACAGTTCCGGAATAGTTGCAAAAATGTTACGTAACAGGCGCTACATAGGATGTAACATTTCCGTCGCAAAGTGCATGAATGAAGCGGAGTTTGTTCTCAAATATGTCATCCTATAAACAAGTAGCAGATATGAAAAATCTACAAGGAACAGTTATAAATTAAGCTCATACCAAAGATGAGTATAAGATAAGATGAAACTAACGTATTCAGCTCGTAGACGTAACAAATTTATACCATAGCCGTAACACACTCAGCTCATTGATATAACTTTTACGGAACGAAACATATAACGCTGATGTGTAATCGAACTCAAACAAAGATCTGGGAGCTCTTGAAAATTCTTTAGGTATCTAAGATTTTAAAGATAACAAACGATCATTGGCTACAGCAATACGGTCATCTGGCATCCGAATGTTTTTTTTTCCCTCTTATGCATAACGACATAAGTTTTTTCATCACATCTAGACATACAAGGTGCATGTAGGCTATAGGAAATTGACTAATCATTCCAATGTTTTCGATTTTTTCAAGGATCGAAATTTGTTTATGATGGTGTTCATCGGTTTTTGCTAAAAATTACTCATCAGATCTTAGAGTTGCGTTTGTTTCAGGATACGTCACACGTTTCAAAACGTATTTTCCTTCTTGGGTGCATTTACTGCAACCGTGATAAGCATTGTGGCTTTTGGTTTCCGTTATATATGCTCGTGCGGGTGCGTCGCACGTAAAAACATTCAGTTTACATTCTATACGCTTATGATGTACGATAATGCCATTTTGTCGAATGATATTCACGTCATCAACAAACGCGGTCAAAAATTCGTTACAGTCACGAGGTTTTGTCTTTCCGCTATATATCCCAATAACAAATGGTTCGGTATAAAAATCTGCACAAATGCAACCTAAAATTGGCCAAATTTGATCGTTACTGCTCTTTGACAATTGCAATCCGTCTATATTGATGTTAAAAACGATTTTTTCAGGGATCTTCTCTGCTGCAAAATAACGATTAATGGACTGTGTGAAATAAAAAGTTATTCCGAAATGAGATAGTAGCTACCGGGTGGTACATTCTGGAACATTAATATTCTAGGGATACCGAGCAAAGTTCTGTAGTCCGAAGGTAATTCTACATGACCATACGGACGTATAATTTTTAGCAACTTGTTGACCCATATTTTGGCAATATTGGATTCTCCACACTTGGACAACCCACTGTCGAAACTTTGTAGGTAATATATTGGGATTAGTTTCATCTTGCTTGTCCACAGCAACTGAATGCTCACTACTACTATCATTCTCATTCATACAACGCACATTGTTTCATCACACCTTAATAGCATGCCACTAGCAAAACTTTGTGATTCGTTTCTGCGATCTTCATTGCTTCGGGGACTTATAGACTGCACATTAGGTACGTACAGCAACTGTAAATCCTGAAGCTTAAAAATCTTTCTTGATTCTTTGGATTTCTGCTCTACAGCGTCGTTTCCAATGCCTTCGCGTTATACTGCTGATGTCTTTCCATTTTACTTTCGGCATTCTAAAATTGATTTTTTTTCAAACATATTATACGGGAATTTGTATTAAGACATCATCCTCCTAATAATAATATAGGTTGTACCATTGACATTTTTATAAAATTGGGACGGTGTAATAATTTCGTAAGAGTTTTAATTTAAAATGGGCGAAGGTGAAGAATAATTGTACTGATCGACTAACATATGTTACACAGTAATTAATGTATTTGAAAGAAATGTACTAGGGTAGAACGCGAAGGTTGTAAAACTGAAGGTTTGAAAAATCCCTGGAACTTTTTCTTTCGCAACAATCACCCATATGATCTATCCATTTTATTACAAATAAAGAGACCAAAGTCAACTTACCTGTCAAAATCTACTCCTTGTACTTGCACTAGCTTACATATGTTTTACGTGCGTTAATCAACATAACCTTAACCCTTTGAGACCTGAGTACTTTCAAGCTTATGTAGTCCGCAGACGCATAGGCTGACGCATTATATGCGTCCTTAGGGCTCAAAGGGTTAAAATTTTGTCACACGATCACTTGTAATATTTTCGTAACAAATTATACGTATTTGCTACATATCCTATACTACGAGATTGTAATATCACCAATGTTCTATAATTGTTACAGCATCGACTCGTAACATTTTACAAGTATACAGTCTACATAAATATCTCGGATAACTATGACGAGATTTTCATGGATTAAGGTAACCCTATCGTTACAGCGTTTCCGTTAGATTTCACTGAAAATTGGCAGAAACGTTCTTCGATGTCATATGTATATGTGTGTAAAATTTCAGGGACCTTTATCGACTCAAAAATCAAGATATTTATTCTTGAAAATCGTCACTTTTCGCAATCTCCCATAAGAGCCCGTGTTAAATATCGCAACATTATACAAAGAGTATCTCGATCATTTGGTCGATGAAGCCTGTTGAAATTTTGCACACATTTTTATATGACATCAACGAAGCTTCGATTAATTTTTATAACAAATCTTATGGAAAAAAAATTCATGATTTTGTTTATTATATAACAAATAAAATTTCCGTAGGATCAATTTGAATTTTGACTATGTTGTTCTTTAGTCGATTTGCAACAACTTTTTTTAATGAACTTTAACGCTTGGTCCACTTCCAATGTGAGAAAAAACGGGAATAAAATTTTAATCCCCCACCCAACGGTAGGACTACCTTAAGGTTACATATTTGTGATGTCTATAGTTTTTCGTAATTTCTTCAACTTTCATTGGCGTCTTTGTTACATATTGTTAGGACGTATTATATACATCTCGGTTACGTGTATTATGAAAACGTTTCGAATTTGTGATGAAAATTATATGACATATTTATTACGTATTAATTATAAGTAAGTGTTTCGTAAATTGTCCAAGTTATGTTTGCTGGGTTATTACGGTCAGTGTGTACGTGCCACAACGCGGAGGCAAAGAATCGATTCCGGTCTACAAAAATCGGTTCTCAAAAAAATCGACTTTTCTCGTAAAAAACATCGATTCAGATATGTATGTATTGTGCGGCCATATAAGTACTTACCAAACAGAGTATAGATGTAAATAATTTCTCGTGGTGTATACGATGATACATACACGAATTTGCAATTTTCTTATACACTAATTCTCTCGATTGTACATCGATAAGTTACGACAGCGCTCCCGCGAATCGTAGCCATTTTACCGGAGTCTGGCACAATCGTCTAATGAGGCACGCTTTATCCCAGCCTGATCCGGTCCGGATTAAATGTCAGACAATCTGAAACAATTTGTAGACCTATCCAAGTTCTGTACAGTTCGCAGTTCCGAAGTTTATTGAACTTATTGTTAACACACATTTATGCTTTTCAACAATTGTTAATTTTCCAACTCTGATTCGTTTGTTATAGCTAAAATATAACTTATAGGATATTTGGAAAATTTGAATACAGCGATGTATTTATAAACAATAGACCCGATAGAAAAAAGTCCATATTATTATTGCCCGTTAATCTTAGCCAGATTGTTTTTTCGCTGTTGGTTGCAAAATTTTCGAAGTAGAAAACTTCTAGAAGGCGATTTCGTATGACGACGATAGTCCCCACTATGCGGTTGGTATTGATCGTTGTGCGGTATGGTGGGAGAATTGTTGGACCTATTATGCCAGCCGCGAATGAGTATTCCAACTGCGCGGTATCGAGTGCGCAACGGCAATGCAGCTCGGGCCCGCGACTCTTCCCCAAACCGAGGCTATAGTGTAGCGTGTCATCTCGGGAGTATGGAATTATAATGATATTATGGCGGTAACCTAACCAGGTATTATTTATGTCGGACGATCCAGCAGCAAGTATCACTTGGTAAGTACCTACACACCTTCGTGTATTCAGCATTTTTTTCTGATCAATTTGAAAAAATAAATTAGTCGACTTTTCATCGCAAAATTCTGCATACACATCGTCGTAATTCTTTCCCAATGAACACATTTTGTAACAGTAATGTAATCCAGAAGTCACAAGTAATGTTACCGTTGTTATATTGCTGATAACGAGTTCATAACATAACACGTTACTGTCATGTCATACTGTCCTACAGTAGACACGATTTGTAACAGCAATGTTGCATAGAAGTTGCATTATTGTATATTATCGACTATAAATCATAATATTTATAGTCGAACATCGTGATTTCTGGCAGTTTATTTCAATAGCCTTTTTTCAATTGTGATTTAAAGCATTCATTGATCTGATAACTGTTTCAAACAATCTGCTCAAGGTTATTTTAATGCATTTCATTATAACGTTCAAGGAAATTCAAGCAATTTTCCAAGAAATTCCAAAAATGATGATTTTACCTACATAAATTAAATTTTTTACATATCTGTGGTAAGTCAATTAAATTTAGTGGTCAATTTCAAATTATGTTAAATAGCATATTAATTCCTTTTGAGAAGAAATAATGCGCACACGTGCTGCATTCCAAGAGATGGAATTCATCGACGTGCCCTCTGCATGGTTTCGACTTGCAAATCAACAATTCACACGGTCGCAAGGAAAAAGAAAGCCCCAGGACAATGAGCCTGGCGAGAAGGATGAATACCAGTGTGAATATAAATAAAATGTGGCTTATTCTAAAAAATACGTACCCTTGGAAAATGTAGTCAGATGTAAAAGTTTCTATGATTTATATAATTTACTTTCCATACAAAACTTTACTTGCTTTCAACTATTTTATACTGCGATAAAAGCTTCTATTCAATATTTTCTATTTGCAAAATACTTCTATCCGTTTTTGACTAACAATTTGTATTATTTTATTTCATTATTAATTCATATTATTCTAAAAGGTCCTATTTTGTATTTTCCTATTCATTTATTTCGACTGACATTTAGAAAAACAATTAAGTTTATTTTAGAAAATCTTATCGTGTTTCTATTAGCGATTAGGATAGCAAACTATACCTAAAATATGTATATGATTTTTGTTATTCAAGCTTCGTTGTATTTTACATATATAATACTTCTTCATTATTCTGACATGTATAAAGAACGAAGAAATAATATAAAATACGTTTGATACATAATTAAACGAATCAAACAATTTCTAGGTCTACTTCTGCTTACTATCTCCCCGAAAAAGAGTTTTTATAATATATACTATTTTCATTGCTAACACATTACTTGTTACTTGACTATTTCATAACTGATACGGATTTATTGGTGTGGTCAGTTATGTAACATTAATGTAACAAAATTTACGTGATTTGTAACATTCAGGAGGCGGACAATTATCCGGTCAACGAATTAACAAACATATATTAATGAAAAAATCACAACATAGTTATCAGTTTCTACAAAGTTATCTCTTAAAACTTCAAAACTCGAGGATATCTTGTTAGTGAGAAATAAATAAAAAATGTATGGGTTTCAGTGGACTTTCCGTCTATAAACATTAAATTCACAATCATTGACAAACAGTTTTCGACGAAAATTGCAGAATTATTAAAAAAAAAGCATCTAAGTAAATATTTGTAGAGCTTCATAAAATCGATCAAATACTCACGAGATTCCTAATAAATAATTCATCATGAGATTGAGAGGCCCTACCCATATTTATACGTATTTTTACTTAACAAATACACAGCTAAACGAGTCAAAATAATTAGTTAACCAAAATTTCGCTCCTTTTTTCAAACAAAGATTAAAAATATTTTGTTCTCCATTGAAGTGAGGAATGACCTACTTTGCTTATTTAAAAATATATGTTAGGTTCGTACGTTCCAACCGGCATTGACTGTTCCATGTACTTTGGTACGACTTACTTCGTTCCATATATACGTACTTATATGTATCTAAAGCACGTACCGAAAGAGCAGCACAATCGCAACATAAATTATTTTCTCACCTCGCGTACGTACGTATACTCGTATATAAACACGTATTCGTGACAAGAATCTGGTGTAAAAAAGAAATATGGACCAACAAGTATTTTTTGCACGTATTGCCAAGCAGGTACGCCGAGATCTGCTGCAAAACTAGGTCCCAAAGAATCAAGTGTGTAACATTGTCTCTGATTGCATGAAACCCAAATTATCAATAAATAATACGCATGAATGGACGCGTATCTGGGCTTAAACATTCTTTGAATTTACAAAACAAGTCCCGACATACGCTTACACATTCGCAAGATACTCATGAAAATATTTGACACTACGTATTCCTTGTTTTTGTCACTGACGATATTTAGACAAACTTTCATAATTATACCTCGTGAAATATCAATATATGCCAAGTAACTTTTACGTAATTGTGACTTCCTTGAGGATTTTTAAGTCTTTTAGTAACGCATGTACATATTTGCATCCTATTTTTTCCGTTTGTAACAATGATGTACCTATTTGAAAAGAGTAAATTTCATAAGACGTTGTCTTAATAATCAAGAGCCTAATAATTAATAACATACGTTATTCTTAAAAATGAAGAACAAGATGTAGGGTATATATTATTGGACGGAACGCAGTTCGTATCGTCTCACAATACGTAAGTGCTTGTCGAGGTAGTAAAGCATATAGCCCCACTCGTATACTATGAGGGTACGGTGTCACTCGGTTCTATCGATCGTAGTCTTCCTCAGTGAACATTGGCATTTCTCGTATGCCAACGATGACCGACCTTTTCTACACTCTTCTATGCTTTTGTAACGTTCTGGCCTTAGGTCGAACGCTGGAAAGCGACCACGAGGAAGAAATGGGTATCTTTTTGGGGAAAGTATCTACCTCATTTTGGCAATTTTCTTTCCTTTACTTTCTTTCGTTTATCACAAGGCTTAATACTAGAAAGATAATGCGCCCCTTGGAAGCGCACGCGCACACGTTTGTCTTTTCAGTACTTACTGCAAAATAAGATTATATTTCTAGGACTAAGTGTACGTGAACAATTTAATGTTATAAATATCTTTCGTTTATCCACGGATATTTTGTTTAGTTGAAAGTATCTGGCGATTTTGGTTTACACACGTGACGTGAAATTTAATGAGCGATGGTTTATTAAGTACAATAGTGCGCATTAAGTTTGTTAGGAACGAATGCAATTGGGAATTTACTTTGAAACTCGTTTTTTCCGATGTTCTCATACTCGCTAAACTTACAATATGGTGGTTAAGCTTATTCAATACAACGAATTGTAAAGCGAATGAAAAATTTATTTACTTTCGTATAATTTATAATTACTCTATTGTGGCTGGATATTGAAATACTGAGTTCAAGTCATGTGTTTGATAGAGGCTGTAAAAGAATTAATTGCAATGCCAGTAGGTATGAAAGTTAGAGGGCAGCAAATAGAAATTAAATTATAGTTTCCGATACAAATATTTTCAATTCGATTTGTACGAATAAAGTGTAATTTCTCACTGTGTGTAAGTATTTAATATTACCTAATATCATTAGGTTTTATAAATTTCAAAAGAGCAATAAAACCTTTTGGAAAAAGCTACCATACAAATTCCCATACACTTTTGTTAAATCGAAGATAAAATATGAACTCTAATTCGATGTTCAATTTCGAAACCGTGAATAATGGACTAACAAAATGGTCATTAAGAATAATTCAGCACTCTTTGTTCCATAAGAAATAATGTCCTTCTAAAAAATTTACATTCGTCTTCGAACGATGCCATAGAATAAAGTAATCCGATAATCGATTTTATCGAAAACTTGGTGATTTTAATAAATTATTCCAAATTATAGTTTGCTCCTCTTGATTATCGTCTACGTTTATTATTTGGATTGGCACAGAACTGACTGATTAAACATATTAGTCACTGACGTCGAGGGACAAATATTTGGATGGAAGGCGTTGAGAAACGAAATGACCCCGATTTATGATAAAAAGTGTGGAAAGAGGAATCTACTAGAAATGTACGAGAGACAAGAGGGCAAACAGGCAAAGCGATAGATGAAAGTGAAAGCGATAAATCGGTTAGAATTTCCTACGCCTTTATAGATAAAAGCAGGTTTTTCGAACCAGATTAATGCAATTTCATTCACTTTTTTATCTCTCTCTTTCTACTTGGCTCGATTTAGTGATACTTTGTTTGTTTTGTCTTAATATTTTCCAAGCATCCATCAGACGCTCAGCGGGAGACTAAATCACGGTTTTCAAAGAGAAATTTTGTTAATTGGTTTGTGCATCTCCAATTCTTCCATACGAGCTATTCCGACCTAAATTCGTCAGCTACCGACTTCTTTCGTCACATGAACGCCTTGAAAATCTTTTGATAGATATCATAATTAATGTAGATGAATTGAATAGGTTTCATTCATGAATTAAGGGGCGAAACTACCTTAGGAAGTAATTTTTACTGACGTTAAAACATTTTTTTTTACGTAGCAAGAATTAATTCGAGTTTAATCAAATTTTGACAGCATTTTATTCATATTTCGAAAAAGTTTTCTGAATTTTTTGGAATAATTTCAGCCAAAAATAACAAAGTTATGTACGCACTGATGTCTGCTGAAGGTCATAACTGGAGTTCTCCAATTGTGGGAAATTCATCCATTCCAATTTTTATCTGAAATCAAAAAGATTTTTATTTTACATTGATACCTTTCTTTATAAAAATATAAACCTCAACGCGGGTGAAAATAATGAAAATTAAAAATTGTACAGATGTTGGAAAAATATACTTCAAATTGTATCATTTTTTTCATCGATGATGCAAAAAAATATCTTTCAAATCACGATATCATGTCAAAAGTTGGTTCATATATTTCATAAAGAATCGCACTGTAAATTTCCATAATGATCGGTTCATTACTTTTTAAGCGAGGCTTCCCGCAGATGTGAAAAAAGTTATTTTGAGAAAATTTACCTGCTGTGCGCTCGAGCCTGTACCCGATTAGCGCTCGGCTCTATGCTGACAAAATCTAAACGAATGCGAATTTCGCTTTGAAATTTTAACAGCATATTCTTGGATAGTTGGCAGAAGTAAGGACTTGTCATATTAATTCCACTGTCCCCCCGATAGGACATAGAGATTATTAAACTCTGTCCATTTAAAATTGTTTTTATGCACAATTGTTATAATGTATAACAACTCTGACACAATGAGATTAGAATCACGATATGTGTGAAAAAAGATTTAATTGAGTTCACTCATCGTCAGTGAGGTGATTCGTAGTAAGAGGTTATGGAATCGACTTAAAAATAATACCTGCTATAAGTTGACCGATTAGGGATTGAATGGCCCTCGTGCACATGCCAAGGTCTATATATCGATATTCAATTAGCACGTACTGGCCCATTTTCGAGACCATTTCCTCGTTTATAATTCCAGAGTAACCACTCGTGACTCGGTCGAACGATGTCGAGATAATTTCTGCCCCTTAATTGATCGACGGGCGAGCCATGAACAGTGATTTGAACGAGTAAATCGTAGAAAGTAACGTGCAGTAAAGGCGAACTCTGATCTTCCATCATTAGTCCGTCTTCAATGTCTGTGATTGAAAAATATCTGGGTTTGGACGTTGTCTGCGAAAACTTGGTTGTTTAATGGAGTCGTTTCGTAATAATGTCAGAAAAGGAAGTGCAGGGATACACACACGTAACTGTCAAGAACAAACGAGCTAAAAATCGAAAAAAGAGCAAATCGCGAAATTCTTGAGCTTTTCGTAATTATCTTATAGATAAATGCAATTAGTATAAGCATAGTTATATGAGCAATTGTTCGCATTGAAGGTTCTCAGAAGAATGGGCCATTCAAATTTTAATAAATATTCTTTTTTACTTATAACGCAATTGTTTGCGTAAAATAAACAAATAAAATAAACATGCTACTATATTCGTTTAAATAATTACGTTTTAGGCTCCAGAATTTTGGGATATAAGTTGGGAATATGATCGAATTTTCTGAAAAGAATGAAATAAAAAACCAATGTCATTGTTGATTCACAATTTTTTTACTTTCCGCGTGTATAAACAAATTCAATTTTTTTGGTCAATTTTAACCTTACAGACTTATAATTAATACAGCAGCGCATTTTTTCGAAAAACAAACATGTTAATAAATTGCTTAGATCTTCCCTTATCGGTAATTCAATTTGGTGATCAAATTTATGGCTGACAATGAAATATTGACAATTGAAAAAAAACACATTAAAAACACGAACGTCTCCTTCAAGAATAGGAATAACTGTATCCATACGAGTATGTCCTTATTAGTATAAGCGTATTCACTCCTCAATTATATTCTCAAGTGAAACAAGAATGTCCGTGTGTCGCTACTCGGCGGATCACAGTATGGCAATTTGGAGCGACGTGTTTCAAATCGTAAAGTACCTACATACATGCAAAATCTCTATTCTCAACAACCGTGCGGCAGATCACGATGACTTTGTTTTTACTTTGAGGTAGCTTGATGAAACAAAAACAATAACGTCTTTGATGACGGAGAATATATTTTTAAATATAATGTTGTGTTTATAAAAACAATGAAATATGTACCAAAGCGATGACTAATTGTAATAAACGGATATTGATATTCATGTGTTGGTCAATATTTATTAATTTCATTGTTTAACACACATAATGAAATCATAATTATCGCACTTTTCATGTTCGACATTAATGTCAAATAAATATTTGTAACATTAAAATACGATGTGCGACATCATTCGGAAATTATAATTATGATTTATTTATTACATAGGGGGAATATTTAATTTTTTTTTTTCTGGCTAGATATGTCAGAGATTTTTCTGCTACCGTAATCGACGTTGTTAAGAAGACCAGAACTTCTATCATGTCAGCTATTTTCAATAGCTTTTTAATACAATTTTCTCGGAATATTATTGTTCAAGGTTTTTCAAGAAACTGTTCTTTAACTTTTATAAGTTAAATGTCTTAATTTTATATATCTAGGCTAAAGTTCGTATGTAACAAAAAACGTACTGAAAATTTTATGTTAGAAATCTACAATGTTATATCGTCAACGATATAAATCGGACAAACGCACTTCCTGTGACACGTTTTCATTTCCGAGCATCGTTCACAGAATGTGACTTAATCATACGCGTTAACGACGCTACCTACGAGATGTGGCATTTCAAACAATTCTCATAATCGACGGAATCCAGTCAAACAAATCTCTTCATCGCTTCAATTAACCTTAATCAGTTGGTAACGAGCATAATCCTTTTAGGGAATTGTCGTATTTTCCATGATGGACTGGTACAATTTCATAAGAATGCTTTGCCCTAAAAAAGTTGAAAAATATACGAGTCTCCCCGTACTCTAAAATCGTTTTTGTCTACATTTAATTATCAGAGAAATATTAATTTTATGAAAAGTAGGTAAATGTGATTTGAAATGAATAGTGAGATTTTTGGAGTTTAAATCGATAGGTATTGTATATTTCCAAAAAGCTGAGGATCGTATGAAAATAACTCAATGATAACAATTGCGTAAAAGTTTAATAAAAGTTAAGTTTGTGAAATTTAGTAGGGGAGACTGGGTACGGTTGTAACAATTTTGCGTTGATCGTCCATAACCTGGTAATTATGGTATAAATGTGCAAATAAAATTTTTTATATTAAAGGCTGAATATCTGCCTTCAAATAGAGACCACGATTAGGTGCCCATCCCTTTAAGAATATGAAATAAAAATTGTTTTATAAAACATGTGCCACTGTTACAACCGTACCCATACCAGGGGCGGTTGTAACAGCGACGGGGGTCAGTTGTACCACATTAAAATCACACACAATGCATCCCTTTTTATCACTTTTTTTAAATGAAAAACCCGTATTAATGTATTTTCTAATTTGTTTACTCTTGTATGGGACCTTTTATTATTATTTAAGTTATATTCTTATGGTCACATAATCAGTCAACAACTTTAATGAAATAAACATTGAAATAAACGTCTTTAAACAATTAAAAGTAAAAACAAATTAAGGTAACTTAACATAAAGACATCACGCTTGATAAAAAAATAATAAAAAATTTAAATTAGAATTTTCAAGACAATTTAATCATATTCGTCGCAATTATTGCATATGTAATAGCGACTACCATCGGTGCGGCCTACGTGAGACCACAGTCGACAATCTCCTTGACATTGCACTCATTTTTCTCCAGGTCGACTCCGCTTGTACGCTTCTAAACAAAAGTTTTGATCAAAAATACTTACTTTTAATCGAATAAATGAAATAGATCTCTCTGCGTGCGTTAGTTCTGCGGAAAGTCTAGTCTTATATGCGTGTCGAGGCTTGAAAGACGTGTGTCTTTTGTCTTTCGTGAATATTTGTAGTGTTTCAACCGTACCCATGAAAATCGTTACAACCGTACCCACCTCACTTTTTGCAATAAAACGATACACAGTGATGAGACAAAATAACTTACAAAAATGGCAGCTAGTGTTTTATAATCTCTATAATACAAGATTTATGTATGCAAATATTGAATATGATAAATGATATCAATTAGAAGATATATCGAAATGAAATGTTTGAAAATTGGTTACTTTTGCTCGAAGATACACAATAGACCTATATGGAAGCGTATTCCGGGCTCGAAGCATGCCGTAACACTGGGAATCATGTCCGGAATTAGAATCCGCGTATTTTTGCTCTTTGCATCTTTAATCTATCGTGCATACTTTCGAAGATATTTGAGTTGTTACAACCGTACCCTGTTACAACCGTACCCAGTCTCCCCTAATCTACCGTTTTTCAACTATAACTTGGATTTTTTCATTTTTTTTAACATTTCATCATAAAATTTCCATACAATATTTTTGGAAGACAATGTTATAGAAAAATCATATAAGTGAAAAATCGTTGTTTTTTAATTCATAATTGTATGTAACACCTTAATACAAGATGTAGGAAAGACTGAGTATGGTTGTGACAATTTTCATTCGATTGTCCATAATTTTGTTAACATATCAGTTAACTAGAAGAAAGGTGTTTTTTTATAGTAAATTGTACGTTTGTATAGGTATACAAATGAAAAGTTTGTCTCTAGGTACAATGGTTAACCCATAAGAGTAAATTGGAAAAAAAAGAAAAAATGTCTCCATCGACCACTCCCCAGGGATGGTCGTGACAGTGCTTGGGGTCGATAGCCACAGGCTCAAAAGTAAACCAAAATAGTCTCAAATTACTTTTATTGCAAATAATATCTAACAAAATGCAACATAACTATTCTTCTACATAATATTCTTCTGGAAAAATGTTACATTTATGTAACAAAAGAAATAATATCTAGGAACATTTTAATCGCTTATAACTGGCACTGTAGCATCTATAATTATTATAACACTCTTAATGTTGCGACCAGTCAAAGAAGTTAACTAAACATTTCTAATTATAAATTACGACATTTGCATCAAAATATAAAAACAAATATTAAACAATGTTATATGAAAATCAGGGATACAAAAAGCTGAAAATTTCTTCTTCAAGAAAAAATAAACATTTGTGTGTCAACATACAACTTTAAAAAAAAACAGAAGAAATCTAAGATCCATTCTTAGTTCTAAAAGCTGAAAAGTAAAATACTGAGATTTAGTCAAACTCATTACAGTTATTACAAATGTAATGGCGATTCCAACCTGCGCCCTCTATGTAAGTGGAACCAGAGCTCACATTTTCCTTGGCATTTGATCCTTTTTTCGCCAGCCTTACTTTCAGAATAATGCGAATACACAAATCAGACAGAAATATTCTTTTTCATCCGATGAAGGCGGTGTCCTTTTATTTGCTTTGTTTTTACTGTCCCTTCGTTTTTTCCTTTTGGCTCAGTAACCTTTTTTTACCTGCTTAGCTTTCAATCGTTTTTCTTTTTTTTCATAGTCTTGCCTGACTGCCACTTTTTCAGACGTGTCTGTATGAACGGTCGATTTTTTGCTGATGGTACGAGAGCCTACGACTAAAATTTTGACATCATAGCATTACGGCCAAAACCGTATAAAATCGATAGCTGGGATTAGTCTGAACCAAAAAAAAAATAATTTCAGAAAATTTCTACGTAGCGTCCGACCTGACTGCATTTTCAAAAACGTCAACAACTTTTGCCGAACTGTATCATAGTAATACGTCTGATTTTCGAAATATAATTGAATAATAGAACTAAAACACCGAAAAAAACCCGTTTTTAAAACGCCAGTAGTGTGGAGCCTACTCAAGAAATCATTTTGCAAAATTAAAAATGTGGCAAAACAAAACTTATAGCAGCCCGTTTGAAAATCTTTTTTAAAAGTCAATTTGGATTAGCTGATGCGAAAAAATCAGTTTTCAGATGAAAATGTGAGCATCTTATGTTTTGAGATTGTTTTGAAAATGTTAACAAATTTTACTGATCGGTAACATAGCAATCTGCCTGTAAATTATTCGACATGATAAAATAAGTTATTCAGATGTATACAAAATTTATAACAGACAAATTAAGTTTAGCATCTTGCCTATCAGACAAATTTAGATGGCCAGAAATTCTAAAAATATCGGATTGTGGCGTATAAGTCTATTGAGCCAACGAAAAAGTTGGAACCGTCAAATTCTTAGATAATAATTGATAAAACGCTTACTCGAAACTGTCGAACTAAAGATGACGGACCAGGAGTGTAACAAAAGTCTGATGAATTTGCGGGACGATTCCGAAACGTCTTTTTTCGTTTTCGGAATTAGAGGCGACATTGAAACTGTCTGAAAATTGTATTTTAGTAATCCTGGCAGACATACTAAAGGTTCAAAAAAATAGCCCCATTGCTGTGATACATGCCGGCTGAAATTTGTTGATAGTTTTGAAAATATACTCAGACCAAATGCTACATGCAAAACATCTGAAAACAATTTTGTTCGCAATAAAATGACAACATTTATGTACATTATCAATATTAGACGTATTGTGATAATATCGACTGCCTTTTTTTTGACATAGCAGAAATGGACGCCCACCTAGATGCTATACTTTTGACCATTAATATCCGACTAGTTGGATTCAGAATCATCTAATCTAACGGTTTTATACGGTTTTGGCCGTAAAACTATGATACATGGTTTTGAACGTGGACTGTCGTACTATCTTGTTTTTCTTTAGGGAGCTTTCGGGAAAGGTCGAACAATTTCAGGCGAAAAAACATGTGCCGTGGCTGAGGATGACGCGGTTGGCTGAACATTGCTTGAATTTTGAGGTGAAGATTCGTCCAGTAAAGAAGCTGAAAATAGCGGCATTTCATCGATAGGTCCATGATGGTTCTCTTCAGCGTCAAGGTTTGGTCCATCTGTTTCAAAGGATAAGGAGAAATCACATTCTTGCGATAGAAGCGGCAGTATATGATTGTTAGCTGCAGGATTATTCCTTTCGATATTAAGGTTTGGTCTGTCCCTTACAAACGATGGCGCAAAGTCAATTTCTTGGAATACATAGCAATTATATGGATAAATATCAGTTTTGCGAAAACCAACTTAAATGTTCGTTTGTGTAAAAGGTAGACCTATGGCTGTTTTGGCAATACCTGGTATATCGTAAATTGTCGTTGTTTTTCCAGGGTGGCTGCGCATCCATCCATGACAAGCAGTATTTATCTTTTTTTAAGGTTCCGAAGACAAATCGATCTAAGGGCTGCAGTTTATGCGAGCGATGTGGAGGAAATGAAAGCAAGGTGATTCCATTTTCTTCACTAAAATCCAATGTATTAACGTGCATTTGCAAGGAATGGTTATACAGCACTAGCGAAATTCTATTCGTTGGAGAAGCATTAAAGAATTTCTTGAAATGTTGGAGAAATACTAGGAACGATGCATCTGCCATTCAGCCTGAAGGATTTGCAATCCGATCCGATCCTACTGGCCCGTTCCCTAATAAAGTGATCATAATACCGAACCCGTGGAAATATAAATAAAGGAGGAATGGCATTCCTCAAGGCATTTACTGCGACAGCAATTACCGTGGAACCGTGAAAATATAAATAAAGGAGGAATAGCATTCCTCAAGGCATTTACTGCAACAGCAATTAATGTGCCTCGTTCAGCTGATAAAGTAGGAGCTCCCACTTGCCGTTTGCCACGTCTTGCTGTTTTTACCAGTTTCGTTAACATTGTATATATTCTGTGGCTCATAGGTGCGTCTGTCCATAATAATTTACAAACTATTATAAAAAGCTTCCACATTTGTTTGGGTAAAGCTTGTTGCCCTTGAAAGGGTAGTAGCCTGAGCTACACGAAGATCCAATGAAGTATTGCTGTTTATGAATGAACGAAACCATTCCTCGCCAGCCAAATTATTCTCAAGCCAAGTAGTAGGTCGCTTCAGATTGTATTTAGTGGTAAGCTCAAGGGGTTAGTTACTCGAGAAATCAGTGAGCCATTTCATCTGTAATCAGGCTAGGAATCACTAAAAATCACGCGAAATCGCAAGTTCCACACAGCACAGAATATTGCAGCAATGTTGCTAGAATCTTTCAATATTGCATGTTGCTATGCAATATTGCTGCAATGTTGATAGAGTCTGGGTCAAAAAATATTGCGGGCTAATATTGTGATAGTATTGTGACAATATTGTGTATTGGGTATCTTGGTCAAAAAATATTGCAGGCTAATATTGCCACAATATTGTCACAATATTGTCTGCAATATTTTCTGACCAAGAACGCTACAATATTGTGACAATATTGAATGCTTTACAAAAAAAAAGAATTAAATATATAATGGACTTTATTTGTCCAAGTTGCGTGAAATTACCAATTTTGTTCTTATTAAGCGTAGCAATGAATTTAATATTTTTTTAGTAAAATAAAAATCGTTGAATTTGAAAAATAAAAACGGCCGGTATATAAACCCACTGTGCGCGTGTGTGTGTCTGTGGTATGCGCGCTTATTACGCCGCCTAGAAATCGCGGGAATTTGTGACGTCACATGTTACCGGCAAGACAGATAGAGGAAGAAACGCACGGTGCAGGCGACGGCAACGATAACTGACAATGAATGAGTATCCAGCTGGATTCGTATGAATATACAATAAATAAGTCTATCAAAATACATAAAATATACATATAGAAAAATAATACGTTCCCTGAACAATGTTCCCGATGTATAATTTATAAACGTTCGGCGCTTTTCTCACCTAACCTCAAAGAACCCAAACGAAAAATGTATGTACACACGCATTGCACATGTGCCGCATTAAAAAAATTGACTTTAGAGTGCGCCTAAAGAGTGTTTTCTATAATGATGATTGATTATATTTAAAATACGAAATTTGTGGAAACGCGTGTGTTTTATTATAAATTAGGCAAAAAAAATAACACGAGTGAAAACGTATGCGGAACGTGGGTTTAATGAAAATGATACATTTTGCAGAAAGGTTTTACAGGCGTTCTCACTTACTAACGCGGGGAAAATACGATACTAATTGCCAAAGGAAATTCTGTGCCAACAAAGTTGTTACTGGACCCAGCAGGAGAAAAGTCTCTCCGAGAAGTCTCCGAGGAAGTATACAACGTTGAATATTCCAATCGTCTTTAGAATTCCATCTATCTTTTAGAATTCTGAATTTTTTAAATATAAAAATCACAAATATTCAAATACAAAAATATCAAGTATTAAAGTAATTAATATTTGAATTTTCTTTTTGAATATTTTATAATCGTTCGACACATCTTTTTACCTATAAGAATAATCCGCCTTTCTCCTTTTTTTTACTCAATTCGTTACAGCATGAGTGAAAATGTGCGGAAGAAAAAATCATATCTTATCTATAACACTTTCCTATATTTTTTTCTATCATATACAATGATATGCATATTCTGCAGAGGTCTCATATATATATAATTACGCTAAACATGTACAAAATATTACACTCAAAATGGTAATATATGGAATATTTGACAAAATTTGGTGCTGCTTTAATTAAATATTGTGAGTATTCCAAAAACATTAATAATGTTCCTGGAGTATTATTAAAAAATATTACAACAATATTTTATCGTAATATTGCAGCAAGTGGGTATTCAGTCATTGCTACAATGTTGCTACAATATTGCTGAAATAGTTCACAATATTGCTGCAATATTGTTGCAATATTTCTGTGCTGTGTCAATGTTTTTAGATTATTTTTGAGAAATATTGTCGCAATATTTTATTGTAATATTGCAGCAAGAGGACATTTTGGCATTGCTGCAACATTTCAGCAATATTGCAATGTTGTCAATAAAATATTGCAGCAACATTGTTGTAATATTTCTATGCTGTGTGGAGTTATCTTATTGATTCGGAAACCCCGAGAACCGCAGTAAAAATCGCAAGAAATCGATTTCTTTTGGAAATCGCTGTGCCACCGAATCTGCGAGTGAACAACCCCTCGGGGAAGTTCAAAAGCTAACTTCCGTACCTCTTTTGGAGAAGAACGAAATATATTTCCGCGCACCGTGTTATACTTATGTATATATTGACAACTGCTGTTCTTGTTCCTCAGAGAATACTTTATTATGAGCGGCATACCCGATGCTGATGCTATCTCCATTGTGGCCCATCAGGGAGATCAGAGGAAAAAGAGCGTCAACTCTGATCTAAAAAGCGTCTCCAAAATCCGTACTTTTAGTGGCGCTATGGTCGTCCATAACTGACCAATCGTAAGGAGCGAGCAGCATGATGTTGTGAGATAGACAAATCATCGGAGTATCATAATCTAAATCTGTACACAATCTATAAACACCTGTCGAAAGATATTATATATTTTTATGAATGCGTGATACAGGTGATACGATAGAAGTACATTCCGTGTAAATTAAGTTTGTAGTTTCGTATAATACACACTCTCCCGATTCCAGCTGCTACAATTTATTAAACTAAAAAATACAATGATGAAATCTTGATTGCTTCTCAGTAATAAAAACGTATGAAAAACTGACATGCCAAAATGATTGAAAAAATTGAATATCAACTAAGAAAATTGGTTCGAATCAATTTTGAAAAATAACATCGCAAAAGAGAATTAAAATAAGTCAAGGTTTTTAAATGAATTGCTACAGTGGCAAATCACAATTTTTATAAATAATAATAATAAATTTAGACCTACCTCTTTGTTATTGATTTTTCGTAACAACACGTCTCAAAGAATTAGTATAACCGCTATGCGTAATTTATATACTTGAAATGTCAAAATGCGCGGTTAGTTACAACCTTTTGAAATGGAAACACTGTTATTGGTCAGTTACTAACTCCTGAGGCGACACGAGTGGCGAAATATGGAACCCTTCGATGTACTACTTTTTGGCACGCTTTTCCTGCCCCATTCAAATGGGAGTTGGCACTCCTTTCCTCTAGTCTCCCTGGTGGCCCATACGGGCTCCATCGCGTTTACGAATGTATCGTAACACAGACATACGATTAACTTCGTGTATTTCCGCAGCTCTCCATATAGAAGCCCCGCGTTTCACTTCTTTATAAGCGTCTTCATATTTCGTTATATCATATAGCCCTCTTTCGGTCTTCCTCATGCGTTTTCTGGGCATTTAAAAGCAAAAGAAATATTGTAAAACACGTTCAGACAGGCATGCGGCTTCTTTCTCCTACATTCTGCCCCGTATTCCTTACAGTTTCGCTAATACAACGACTGTCACAACGGTGATCTGACAGAACCGTACCCAGTCTCCCCTATTGCTCAGACATGCAGCAAAAGTTGTCTTATTTTTACGGAGTTTGTAGAAAATGATTTTGTATTTTTTCATTAGCTAAAATGCCACAGAGTTAAAGACAAGCCTTCTCTTGTTCTCTTGAGGCTATCGGTTCCTTTGAATCCTTAGCGTATCGCGTATAAAGGTATTTCCAAACTAAAAAAAGGTGGAATTTCAATAATAGGTAATTCAAGATTTACAAAATCTTCGTAACAAGCCTGCCAACGTCTGGACGATACAGTACCAATAAAAAATATTAAGTAAAAAATGAATCGAGCGAGATATTGACAACGGCATTGCGATCAAGGGCTGAAAAAATATATTCAAGAATCAGCCATAACTGACTCGTTGGAACGTTGAAGAATTCGAAATGAGAGCCTCGAAGGAAGGCTGGAAAAATCTGCGATGTAACCAAAGAATTGAAAAAGCCCGTGCTCTTGGCGCCTCGTTCTGCGTTTTCCTTCGTTAGCGGATGAGGGTTTAAATTAGATTCTTGTTTCTCCCGAATGGCCGCAAGCATCTCATTTTTTCGGGAGGTGTTGGGTTTGGGTACGCGGGCAGGTTTTCTCGACGAGAGAAGTCTGCTTGAGAAATTTAAGATTAACTCCGAGCCTCCTCCTCCATCAACCTCCTCTCTTATGCGCCATCGTCGTCAAGATTTGGACGAGCCAGGTTAGGTTACGCTTTAATTACAACGAGCTACCCGACAAGCACCAATGGCGTAGACACCGGCACATACCGTATCGTTCTCCTTGACAATGTTCCATCATTCGTAAGTTCTGGCAGCGCTTCCAGAGTCTTTATTAACTCCTCGTATGCACGCGATACTCCAACGTACATTTTACTTACCCCATCCCTCTTCGTATCTTCACGACCTCTTGTCATAACCATTTTTAAGACCGCCTCTTATTTACGGGATGCAGCGCTGCACTCAAGTGCGAATAAGCTGATGCGGTACTCAAATCCATATAGGAAACGTAGAGCTGCGTTACGAAACATTGTATCCGTCATAAAAACTGGATTGTGCCAACCCTACCTTTGTTTCAACCAACCGTTGTATGGATTCAAGACAATATGGACATCGTCTTAGGTGTGCCTACGTGCAATAGGGATCTCGACGCTAATTTAAAATTCATACAAAGTTATGTTTTTACTAATAAGGGGTTACCCCCACTTGTAGCGCAAAAAAGGCCTTGTTCATAAATTTTTTTAAAGAAAACTAGAAAACTTTCTTAATCGATCAATATACAATCTTAAAGAACACATCTTGAAGAACTTTCAGTAATTTTTTTATTGAAAAATGTTACATTGTTTAGTGTGCAAATGGCCGTCAATGAAATAATGTTTTTATATATACCGTTTGCGGTGACCAACATTGCGGCGAAGTGGATCATCTGAAACAAAAATGCGGATTGATTTAGTGAAATATAAGTATAAACTAGTCTTTAATCGAAGGATTTAAAAAAATATTCATTTTTCACAAAATGGCGGACAGTCAAAGTTAATGGTTCGATTTTAACGAAAAAAAAACGGCCGTTTTTTTCAGCACCGTTATTTTTAACCCCTTAATTGTAATATCTAAGTACCTAAAATCATATTACATAGATATAATTTAGTATTTATTACGATAGAAACGAGATTTATCAAAGAAAATAATTCGAACTTACCGAAGATAGATTCATTGGAATGGTGGCAAATTTGTTCACTGGAAACGAAGATTTTTATGCAGTGGAGTTTAAGAACGTAATGAAACAAGTTTGTAACTTCAGTTTTATACTAATATAATATTTACCCATAAAAGAAAGACACAATTTATGCATTTTCCATACTATTTTACCGTATTTAAAACTACACATCGTTGATATTATCGGCTTACAAAGTTATGTTATGTGCAGAAAGTTTTAATATGTCACATAGAAAGGCGATAAACAGTTTTATTGTTTATTTATTTCAAATCTTCAAGAGTATCTTATAGTCACGATGCTGTCGGATACATTCAGTTTAAAAGAGACCTAAGTTCGTATACACTTAAGTTTGCGGGTGGGTGATGATGCGCTGGTCTCTTTGATTATGTGTAGCAAAATGTTTGATGCACCGGCAATGAAACGGGCAGAGTGCTAGAATAAAAAGTACTTCTATATATTACAAAACATGCTAGGGAAAATCAATTTTACATGTGGTCTTTTGTTTTTAAATTAGTAAAGGATTTCAAGTTACTTCCTTGGAAAGATTCTTAAAAAACTAATGGTTCCAAAAAAAAACGTAGTTTTTTTTAGAGCATTCATTTATAAATGTTATATTATAAACACTTATACTAATTAGACTATATTTTTATGTTCTTTCCTCACTAAAGTAAGAAAAAGTGTAAAAATCCGCAACTGATAATGTTAAATCGTAAAGAAATTGGAAAGATTCAGAAAAATGGAGATGGTCACGTCGTTTACCACTATGTTTCAAAGGGTTAAGCGTCTAATCGTTCTTCCTATATGAAATCGCAGACTTGCAATTTTCTTTGTCTCTGAAACTTTATCCTTCGATAGCTTACGACCTAAGTCAATACTGGGTGGTCGCATCAGCTGACACTTAACCCCAGTTAGTAGTGGTTCAATATGTTTGAAACCGCTGTCAGCCTCATTATATGAGAACCATTTGGTAAACAGTAAAATAAATCACAATTTTCAACTATACTTATATCACTAAGCGTATCTCCATAAACTCGTGAAATATAATTGACTAATCCATTTGGTGTACTACAAATAAGATATTTCATTGTACCGGTCTTTTTATGTTTGGGATCAAGCACCGATTGATTTAAGGCTTTCCTGGGTTTTTGAATTTCAATTTCTAAACAGTCGATAATGCAAGTTACGTTATAATAATTTTTTCTAAGCGCTATGGGCAAACATCTGTTGATTTGTCTAAAGTTACAATCTAAGGCCTCATAACTTGAGCAATTTTGGAAATATTTTCTGTACAAATCTTACCTGCGTACGATCCACTTATTGCAAACTCATCGCCAGGTTCAGAAAACTTGCTGTCCAATCGAATCTTTTTCAAACATAATGATATTCGATACTCAGGAATACCAGTATGTTCATATATAAATTTATTTTTTTATTTTTTTAGCTCTGGTTCATTAAAAGTACTAGTGTCAGATGATGTTTTTGACAGAACTGACTGAGCTACAGATGGAGTGTACAAGGATATATCACTGTTTGATTTGTCATCGTTACTTATGTTCCGTGTTATGCTCAATCGAAATGGCTGTGGTTTTACATGTGGCTGCAACGCAGAAATTTTAAATGAAGATGTTGATACAGATGTGCCAGAAAATTCATTGGAGAAGCCTGCTCCGTATGCGATTAGATTTGGGTTTGGGTAGTTTTACTTCGACCTTGGACCGCTTTATCAATTTTTCTTTTTTTCTTTATGATGTATATCTGAAAAAAAATTAAATGTAAAGTGGTATAACAATAATATGCCAATTAGCTTATTACCTAGTTTTTATTTAGCTAAATACTTGTAAAAGTCAAAACCTAAACCTGCTGGAAGCAAAAAGATTAGATATAATAGGCATAATTCAGGATCATAAATAGGCGTATAAACAGATTACTGAGATATTATCAAAATTTATATAATGAAATATGTCAGACAGTACCCGAGCTTGTCCTTGGACCTCCAATATGAAAGTTTTCACATTTTTTGGACGCATCTCTTCTAACTTGTTCCACTTCTTTACGTTCTTTTATCGGTGCTAGTCTTTGTCATTTTGCACCGGCTGGTCGATACAAATCCGAAGAAGAAGCAAACAAGCAGAAGAAGAGGCAAACAACCAGTCTTCATTCGTATTTGAGATACTATGCTCGTCGTAGTATATTGAATATAATTTTCCATATCATTTGGAAGTTAAAATTTGATTTGAAAGTAGTATTAGTATTTAAGTGATGTCAAGAAACTGTGTCTAATACACGCCATTATTGTAAATAATATTGTCAACATAACGAAAAAGAAAACTATCTGCACCCGATTTAAATAGATAGAGTACCTATATTGTAATTTGTAGTTATAATCAGAAACTTACATCATAGTGATCTGCACACATATACCTCGTACCTGTTGACCATAATGCTGCTGAATCTCTTCTGGCAACCGTTAATTACTTTATATTTGTTTATTTTTTGGAAAATGTGTAATAGCTGTGCTGGTGTGCAGATTGATGTGCTTTTGCATATGGGCACTGTATAGCACTTGTTAAAATTTGTATTCATTATTATAGCTTTTGATTAACTCCTTCTCAACCACTCATTAAACTTCGATTATACTCGGTGCGTAACTAAGTTCCTAGGATTCACACATGGATGTCGCTAGCGACACTTGTACTGGGCATACAAGTCTAAAATTGGATATGTTTATAGCTTGGACATCTGTTGAGAATACCCAGTGATAATATCAACACATATCGTAGCACAACGACCTTTTTTCTAACCGCTACCATGTCAAACTTTGTGCTAAAAGAACAGCATTTGTGAGAAGCATTGCTTTTCTGCTTCAACTTGAAAAAAAACTGCAGCTGAAGTACGTCGCTTACTTAAGGACGTTTTCGGTTACCATGTACCATCGAAAACAAGATGGGAATATTGGTACAAGCGCGGAGGAGCACTCGGGAAGACCGCAAAGTTTGAGGACGCCGATTTGCCAACGTTATTGGACGAAGATGATACACAAACAGAAGATCAACTTGCTGAACATTAAATGTGACTCGGTAATGGATTTCCAAATGTTTGCACACCATGGGAAAGATTCATAAGGAATGAAAGTGAGTCCCGTATACGTTGACTGAGAGACGTTTGGAAATTCGAAAATCCACTTCCAACATTTTGCTTTTGAGGCAAAATAGAAAAAGTTTCCTGCATCGAATTATTACTGGCGGTGAAAAGTGGATATATTTAGAGAATCCCAAAAACATAAAATCGTGGCTTTCACTTGGCGAAGCATCAACATCGATGGCACGGCCTAGTTGCTTCAGAAAAAAAAACAATGCTCTGCGTTTGGTGGGACTCGAAAGGAATTGTGTACCACGACGTTCTAAAACCTGGTGAAACTGTGAATAGGCATCGCTACCGACAACAGTTGATTAATTTAAACCACGCATTTCTCGAAAAACGGTCAGAATGGCATACGAAAGGCGAGTGTGCGATATTGCAGCAGGGCAACGATCCGTGCCATCGCAGTTCCATGGTCCAGGAGACCATCAAAACGCTTAAATGGGATCTGCTACCACACCCGCTATATTCGCCAGACTTGGCCCCTTCGGACTACCGCCTGTTCCGGTCGATGGCGCATGGCTTGGGTGAACACCACTTAGCCAAGTATATGAGGCAGTTCCAAATTGGTTGTAGGAATACTTTCAGTCAAAAGACGCGTCCTTTTAACGTTGCGGAATTTATGTACTACCGGAGAGATGGGCAAAATGCGTGTACAACGAGGGACAATATTTCGAATTGACCATTTTTTGAATGTGTCTTCAAATTTTTAATTTCTTAAGGAAAAAAACCGCAAACTTAATTGCGTACCTAGTACTTTAGCAAATCGCGTGTGTTGTTTAACGGTTCGTGACGTAGGTCAAAGTCTCTTGACAAATTTGAGGTTTGACGTAGGTCAAAGTCTCTTGACAAATTTGAACGTTTTAACGAGAAATTTGAAAACTATTTTAATTGATGTAATTTTGTTTTGAAATAAACTTTTTGTTTTAGTAAAATCTTTTTTTCTTGTTCGTTAAGACTCGATTTATAAAATAAGGGCCGTTCTTAAAATTAATCAACATCCCTATTACTAATAGACAAACTTAGATTTTGACATACCTAATACCGTGTTACTTAAGGGTATGCTCGTGCGTTTCGTCCGCTTACTGTCAAGCTGTTCATGTGTGAATGGCCACTTCTGTCACTTCGTATTTATCTCGGTGCTTCAGCCACTGATGTGAGCTTCCCACTATATACGAAACGCTTCAAAGTAAATGTCAAGTGGAAGTTGAAGCCCTTACAGCAAATTTCCTTTGAGTTGACGTATACTCAGCACGTGCGCCAAGTTCCCCCGAAATGCCGATAGAAAGTAGAAATGCGACACGATGGTTCAAATTTAAGGAATTGAGCCCACCTCAGTCTAACCGATTAAACAAATGATTAAGAATCCAATTAATTTTTTTTACTATTCACTATAATATTATATTATATCAATGTTAATATAGATAAATTAAAATGATAATAATCATATAATAATGTTTGACCGATGAGAGGAGCAAATAGCGTAAGTGATAAGAGAGGAGCGAGACACGGTAATCATGGGAACGTAGCGATTAAAAAGAAGAAGAAGAAGAAGAAGAAAAGATTGAGAGAAGAACTATTGTAAGACGGTCTTGAGTGAGACATGAAGGTGCGAGGATGTATGGCAAGAGAGAAAATTAATGCAGGAGTACGCGTGATGTCGGCGTAGGTGATTAAAAAAGTGGAGATAACGAAATAAAAGAGATATAGAGAGAATCCGCGGCTAGAGTAAGTAGCGCAGCGGAAAAGGTTTACATCCACCACGCTAGCGGAACGCCTTCAAATCTTGCCCGTGTTATTTTTTGTCCTTTTTCTTTTTTTTTTCATTTTCATTGTACAGGATATCACCGAATAGCACATGTTAAGCAAAATTATTTGAAAATAGTCAATTTTCGTGTAGTAATTTCATTATTAATCAATAATTACAGCACTCTTACATTAAATGGGCATTCTGTTTGTGGTTCGTAGTTAAACTTTGAAATATTTGGGCAACGTTTGAACGAACAATGTTTCCCGGTATCGCGCCTAAAAATCCGTGTGTATGCAAGTAGGAGTGTAGCTTTTATTAAATGCATGTGGTGCTGTATGGTTTTGTGTTTCGGTTGTTTTTATGACAAATATCATTATAACGTCTGTTTTAACACTGTAAGAGTGTCAAGCGATAACCCGAGTAAGACGTTTTTGTAATTATTGATTAATAATAAGATTACTACGCAAAAAATGACCATTTCCGAATAATTTTGCATACCCTATAGTATTCGGTGATATCTCATATGATGAAAGTGAAAGAAAGAAAAAAATTTACACGGGCAAGATTTGAACATGCTCCGCCAGTTTGGTGGACGTGAGCCTTAACCGCTGCGCTACGCTGGCTTGGTTGAAACATGATTAACGTTATGGGTACGGTAGGTTCACAAAACTTAAAAATCCATTTTCTCAGAAACTAGGGCTCATTATTATAAAAGTTGGTACTCGGGTACTTGAAGGAGGTCCCTCTACAACATACCTGAGCCCCACCAAAATCCGCGATTAACACGGATTTTACCTCTCTGCCAACAGTATTCAGTACGACCGCCTACATTTTGGATTGGGTTTTCGCGGGGCCCTCTTCTTCAAGGCGCTTCCCGTAGCTCGCAGAGGTGCTGCAGCTGCGGCACCTTGGGGGGCTTGCGTTTTATTCTCACCTCCCTCTTGGCTCGTCTTTTTGTTTGCCTTCTTTACTACTTGTCTTTTTCCGTTGCTTCTTGTTGGCAACCTCGGCTCACACGCTTTGGGACACCTTCGTTTTTTCCTTTTTTTGTTGACCCCATCACCGGAGGGTCTGGTGAACTGGATGCTATCTGCTTCAGTTCACTTGTAGAGATGGACGAAAGGACTACCGACGTAAACAGGCTCGCGGTTCTCGGTGTCGTTGTTTTTTGGATTCTTCCATGCGGGATCGCCGGCGTATCGAATACCGCCTGGGTCTTCATTGATGGACGATGTCAATCTGCAAGTTCATCCAGGTGCTTTACTAGCATCGGGAGATTTTTCATGATTACCTTGTTGACGTTTGACTGCTTCTTCAGCGCGTCCAGCCTGGTTTTGATAAGACTCGCACTTCTGCGAGTCTCGTCTCCATTTTTCCTTCGTATTCGGCAAAAAGCTGTCTCAATGAGACTGCGTTATTGTTCTCTTTACTTTTTCCATCTGTAGCCATATTTTGTTTGGAACCGGCTCTTCGTGTTCATAGGAGTGGGCCGTAATAGTGAGGAACGGGTTTATCCTGGGAATACAATGACTCTTACCCCAGTTCCCTGACACCTGACCTACGGTTACCAGTCTTGGAAAACACGGATGAATCGGCGCTCACCCGGAGCACTACAGCTTACGACCACTGTATTCAACGCACACTTCCCGATCAGGGCCCGAACAGGCTGGCTCCTGATACACACCGCGATGGTCATCTCGACAGATCAAGTTCACAGTAGCCTCTATGCCGAAGCCAAGGAAATACCAACATCGGTTTGATGTACTCCTAGTGTGCTACGATGTGTAACGATCGATGTATGACTCCAAGCCGCAACTAACACGACGACAAACGCTGACGAGTGCACCCTCCGAAACGGGAACAGACATGTGCTCTTCTGCATGCATGTTCTGTTTTGTTTCAAGAGTGGGGTTTTTATGCCCCACGTACCCGACATATCTGCCGAGTATTGCCCTATCCGCCACCTGGGGGCGCGCCCGATGGGGGTTCGGAAACCCCACACAGAAATAATAATAATAATAATAATAAAGTTAATCCCTATGAAAGTCTCATGTACAGAATGATAGATAGAAGCATGTGTGAGATGAAAATATAAAATCGTTTCCCTTGGATTGCTTGGAGTGCAAATAACGGTAGCAGAAGCAACAAGCAAAGAAACATAAATTTATAGGGTAGCAATACGAATGAGTATAGAGAAATGCGAATGGTATCAAGTAGGGAGGTGTCAGACAGTTGGCAGATTCGTAGCATGAGCATTCATATCGATGATACACCTATACTCGCACGAAATAGTGCCAAACGATATGGGATTAAGGATATAATCGAAGAATACTAGGGATAAAATATGTTTGAGGGCACATTATAATATGTTTTATTACTTGGAGCCTCGCCAAACTTACCATCGCCCCTACAGTAGAAATTCCATTAATCGGGCGCGAATCAAATAGATAGAGGGTTAACCGTATAAAGCTATCGTCGTGCAGCTTTTAAAGTAAAAGTCAAATGTGGGTTAAAGTGGCACATTTGTTTCACAAATGGAACTCAAAAAGAGCCTCATGAGCCTAGGTGTATACTAAATCCTTCTTATCAGTTGATACGGACATCTCGAAAAGTCGGGTTTTCATTATATCGTACGAAATACAGACGAATGTGGGGGATATGTCGTATTTATGATCCGTGAACTCGATGTTCCCGCTTATTCTAGATAACGAAGGTTCTCCTATACGTGTTTGCACGTTTATACGGGAGAATATGGATCGATACGCGTCACGTGGTACTCGTGTAACATTTCGCCTGTGAATGGACCCTCTTTGCACCCTCGTGATCTCAGGCTGGTTATAGATATATGTATATATATATTTTATATATGACGAATGGAGAAGGAAGTAAAGGGACACCCCATTCTGAATCGATCGGTATGTGACCGGTCCGTTTTTTATTCGTTGTTCGCTTCGTACTTTTTTCGGTGGTTTCCCCAACGAAGTTGAGGGTACTCAACTATTCCGTGATTTTTTATACTTTCAGTGCCGCAGATACGAATTTTTTAAACCGTCATAAGCATTTAAATTATTTTATTCGTGAGCTATAACGACTTTCATGGAAATCTAAAGGTTATCTATTTCTGACAAATTAAAACCGTATCATTTTTTCAGTTTACTTAATTTGTAAAGAATTATAACTGGTTGCCTCAATATTTACTGGACTGCCAGTCCATGTGTGTTTGTTAGATGAAAAAGTGTCTTATACAATTTGCAAATTTTAAACGTGAAATTTTATACCAACCATTTTTCACGGCTTTTCTGTTCCGGAGAGCCGTTATAGTATAGTTAGTCTTTATAGTTATATTTATGTCTCTCACCTGCCTTTTCTGATCCCCCCCCCTCCGCCCTTCCTACTCCTTACCAGTTTCTACCATCTTAAACTGTGAATCATTTAAGGTAATCCTATCGTTGTGTGGGGGATTTAAATTTGATTCCCGTTTTTCTCACATTGGAAGTGGACCAAGCGTTAAAGTTCATTAAGAAAAGTTGTTGCAAATCGACTAAAGAACAACATAGTCAAAATTCAAATTGTTCCTACGGAAAGTTTATTTGTTATATAATAAACAAAATCATGAATTTTTTTTCCAGAAGATTTATTATAAAAACTGATCGAAGCTTCTTTGATGTCATATACAAATGTGTGCACAATTTCAACAGGCTTCATCGACCAAATGATCGAGGTACTCATTGTATAATGTTGCGATATTTAACACGGACTCTTATGGGAGATTGCGAAAAGTGACGATTTTCAAGAATAAATATCTTGATTTTTGAGTCGATAAAGGCCCCTGAAATTTCACACACATATATATATGACATCAAAGAACGTTTTTGCAAATTTTCAGTGAAATCTAACGGAAACGCTGTAATGATAGGACTATCTTAAGACAGTCATTGCATGTGACAGCTTGTTCTTCAAACCTTTTTTGAAAATTATTTTATTAACGAAGAGCTAAAACACATTATATTCCAAGGTTTGCCACATATTTATTCATTTTTTCCCAAAATTGTTGTAAATATTACAATAAAAATATCCATTTTAAGTTAGCTTTATCCAGTGCCGACGAAATCTATGTGGCGAAAAAGTTGGTTGACGGCTCCCATGATTGTGGACGTTCGGCTCTTTTGAAATAAAAAAAAGCTAACGGTATTTTAATATGTAGAGTCGAGGCTATAACTAGAACAACAATAAAGTTGAAATATGGAAAACTGAACAGTTGACACGGTTTTAAATATTGGATTCCAAGTTTCGTCACTTTTTTTCGACTTTCCCAGCTTAAAAAAAACTATAGCAGATTTTACAAATATGCTAGTTTTGGTTAGAACTACAGATGTGCTGAATATACCATCCCAATTTAAGCAAAATCTGTTAAATAGATTCCGGTTTATGATGGAAGCCAATTTAAAAAATACAGTTTCGAAAAAAACGTGTTTAAAAGTTCAAGTATGATTTATACGAAGGAAATGTTGACTGACCATTAATCTGCTATGCCGGATCCATATAACATAATATGCTATCCTCTATTTCGTAGTAGTCATGCAAAGCCGCTTCTCCTTCCCTGTGCATCCCAAAAAGGTGGCAACTTCCACAATTTTTGCGCCATCATGAATGTGTTTAGGATTGAAAATCCAGATCAATGAATTTAGCGACTCGTAATTTTGGGTTCTCCTTCCATACATCCGGACAATAGAACTTCTTTTGACAAATCTTCGTATACTGGTTTAACCGTTTGAGTCCCAGAGTGTATACCGGTCAGCGCGATCGCGCTGCTTGGTACTCAAACGGTTAATAGCTTCTTGCACTTCTGTTGCTAAAGACGGTTTATGTCTTATTGTTGGGGCTTATCGTCTGAAGAGCATTTATCCCCAAGAGACACGCGAAACATTTATCGATCTATGTTATATAGTTTAGTAGTAATGTCCGATCTGCGAAAATCGGAGTTTTAAAATACCAGCTGATACAGAAGACTCACGCGATTAAAAAAATTCAGCAGGTATCTTTCAACATGTACATTTAGGATTCAACTTTAAAAAAAAACAATTTTGTGCAAAAAACTCCATTTTTCGGGAATATAAAATTTTAGCTTATAAACAAATAGAAATAGCGCTTTAAATAGCCAAGCTAATTGAACATTCTTTGAGATTATGATGCGCTTGTGCAAGACACATTATATGAAAAAAGAAAAGTCTCAATATCTTCATTACAAGCCGAGATATCGATAAAATCGAGAAATCAAAAATACGTATTTTCGATTTATTATGTCGATTTATTTATTTATTATTGTTGTAATCAAAATTTTCGCACAATCAAGTTCCAGAACCTTCTAAATATTTTTGGGTATACGATTCAATATGATACTAACAATAAATCTTTGGAGCGTTCATCTTATTGCGAGTAATGATCTATAATTCCATCGCCCGCTCGCCGGTCAGCGAGCAGCGTCGACCGCGTGGCCGGCTGAGGTGGTGGGAGTATCACCTCTCGCCCCGCGGGCTCCTCAAGCGACTTGGTTAACAATTTCAATAATTCCCTTATAAATTGTAGTAAACAGTTTTTTTTTAATTCTGCATATTTTTTCTCAGGAATTTGGAACGATTCTTGAAAACCAATTTTTTTCTGATTGTTACCCCAATATCTACTGTTTTCTCTGAATTTAAATATCGTTGTGCCTGTAAATCAATTTATAATAAATGAGTAAGGGTATAATAAATAAATTTTATATTATCAGGAATTTTATTTATTACAATAATTATATTACATACATGATTCCTAAAATTCTAGTAATAATTATTGGTTTTTAATTTTTTTCTCGACATGCTCATAGTCTTCATCACCACTTACATCATTCGGAACTTCTGTTTGCGGAAACGTAAATCAGTTGCATTATTAACTTCATCGGAAGATCTTAAAAATTCTGCGTCGATTTCTTCACCACTTAAAATTATTTCGGGTTGAGGAAGATTTGTACAGTTCAAACCGCAAACCGTTGCATTTCTTCCACAATATTGTGCACTTTAACCTTAATTTCCGACACGCGCAACAAGATGCGCAACCACTTTTATCGCACGAACAAAAAATAATTTAAAATAGATTGGGCCTAAATGCTCTAAACAAACTAATTGGATTTTATTTTAATTGCAATTTACTGCTAAACTAAAATAGTCTCACGTAATTTTTGCACAGGACTTTTTTTGTAGATAGAATCATGGCGTACAACTTTTGTAGGAAGCATTTTTCGATAAAACCCATGTCAAAACAAAACTACAAATTAAATAAATGTTTTTTTTTTCAACGATTTCTGGTTTCTAAAAACATGCCCAAATTTTCTTCACTAAGGACGGAGGTCTAGTTGGAAAGGTAAAAAAGGTCTTTTGTCCGATTTTTTTTGGCTAAACGATAAAATAATTGATAACCAAAGTTCTTTCATATAAAAGATATATATTTAGTGTAAACATTATAACTTTTGAAAGAAATATATTTAAAAATAAGCCGTTATATATCAACGGCTGAAGAGGCGGCAAAAAACAGATTTTGGGGTGATCACTCCCGCGCTGCAACGGATTATCTCAAACCAACAAAACAGGGGGAGGGGGGGGGATCTTTAGTTAATGATATAATGCTCTGGTTGAACGGAGGGTTTTGAAAAATTACCATTTTTCACAAAATGGCGGACGTAGAAAGTCAAAAATGTTGTTTTGACCAAAATTTCACTTACATTTTTTAGAATAAAAAAAAATTGTCCAAAAAAAAAATTCTTCATTCATCCGGAGGACAACTATATATAGAAGAAGTGATATAAATTTCAACCCCATCGGTAAAGTCGTTCTCGAGTTACAGTAATCACCGACTTCGAAAACATGGTTTCGAGAAAAACGAGCTTACAGTTTTACCTACTTATTTTGTATGGCTCTAACACGGCTTCCTTCAAAGTTATGTATTTCGGCGAATAATCGTCCGATTTGAATGCAATTAGTCGGAAAATACTCGTAAGATATTGTACTTTTAGAAAATGAAAAAAATCAATTTTTTGAAAATTTCAACTTGACCTTCCCCGTTGAGGGCATATTCCTAGAGGTCCAAAGAAATTACAAAAAAATTGCAGTTGCTCTTATGTTTTTATTTAGAAGTAGTTCGTATTCTTGTACATTTCGACTGGACTATACCGATTTCCGTGAAATCTTCATTTCTTGACGATCAGCATAGACAATAATATATTTAGATCCTTTTTACTACTCATTTTTCCTCAAAAATCATTCACAGTACACAGAACGAAGCCGAACGATATACCGCTTAAACACCAAGCCAAGACCAAACTAAACTGTAACGTTTCAATTTATATAGAAAGTAAATTCTAGAAAATCCGACGACTCTTCTAATGACAATGACTCAGCAAAGACTCAGGTAGCAGCAGATTCAATACAGAAGGCCTCGATCATCCACCCCACCGGCTGCTCGACTACACAAACCAAACGGCTGCTCTGTTCTATGTTTGTAAAATGCCAACTACTTCGAATATCGAGAACTCCTTTTATAGTATAAAATAATTACATAAAAAAGTGTGCAAATAGCTACAAAACGGATGGGCAAGCTAAATTTTTTAGGACAAGTAGAGGGTTATTAGAGATACCTAAATCCACCGGAATCCAAAAAAAAATCCTTGTGCTTCCTCCGCCATCTTGAAAAAACTGTAAAACAGATAATCGTCGATATCTTGGCTCCTATTAGCTGGATTTTTGTTTAGTTTTGTAGGGAAAATATATTCTACGACTTTTGTTGCAAGAATTGTTTGTTATCTGCGTAAAGAAATTACGATAAGTGCGGCTAATAAGTAAAGTTCACAATTTTTTATTGTCAATTACAGCGCGCCCTTTCGATTTTATAAATATTTTTTTATGTGATCTTATAGAGAACGAATTTTCAACAATTGTTGTATAACAAATTAGTCCATAACTGAAATACTACCCGAGATAGAAAGCGTCAAACTTGTCTTCGTTTGTTACAATTGTAAGGAATCCAAACGCTATTGGTATCCAACAATGCAGGATAATCTAAAAATATTATAATTTTATTATTATTATTATTATTAAGTTCTTATTCAATGTGTAAATTATATTAAACCGCAAATCTCTGATGCCGGATGGATGAATACATAAGCCATGTTAAGTTGAAAACGAGGTATTAGTACATTTATTAGAACAATGGAAACACACAAAGTTCGGACGTATTAACGCCGACAACGGACTGCCTCATTCGCGTAGGATATCACTCAACTTGCGATCTTATGTTAGCGCACTCGGTCCTACATGTATCACACCTGTCAACTAAAATCTTTCATGGTGTCTTACAAAATATATATTATAATTACATAATTAATAAAAAATTAAGAATAATAATAATAAAATTATTATATACGGTTATCTTGCATTGTCGGATGTCAATTGCGTTTGGATTCCTTGCAATTATAACGAACAAAGGCAACTTTGGCGCTTTCGATCTCGGGTAATATCCGAGTTATCGTAAAATCTGTTATACAAAAATTATTGCAAATCGCGTCCTATACAAGTATTATTGAAAATAAAAATTAATAAAATCGAAAGGGGGCGCTATAATTGACAATAAACGATTGTGAACATTCATTAGTAGCACTTCTTCTATCGTAAATTGTGTTCTTACATACATTGAAAAACTCTTCAAAGAAAAGTCGTAGAAAATATTTTTCCTTGCACGACTAAAAAATAAAAACGAAAATGTAATCAGTAGGCATCGAGATATCGACGATTATCTATTTTTCAAGATGGAGAGCGAAGCACAATGAAATTTTGTTGGATTCCGACGGATTTAGCCGCCTCTAATGTGCCTCTATTTGGTCTCAAAAATTTGGCTTGCCCATCCGTTTTGTCATTTTCAAATATAATAAAAAAAATTTCACAAGAGTGTGTTTGTTCTATGCTGAGCAATTTCCAGATTGACAGTCTTCAAGCCCACGAACATTTGACCCGATAGTCACGTCATTTTGCGCGACAGGTAGTGTAAATCCTGCTAAGGATTGCGGACCACGGAAAATGTAGATGCTGCTATTTTGCGTGGCGTTGCTGTAAACCCTCGTATTAGTCGTAGATCTCTCTCGATCGATTAAAAATTCTCGGAGATACGTATGAGAAAAATGTATATTTGCAATAAACAATGTGAAATTTGTTGTTATATGCATCATTCTCATCGCCCATGTAGGGGAAAGTGATACAAAATGCATCCCCCTAAAGGAAAACAGCTGTAAAACAAGGATATACAGCTTTGTCTTAAACTTAAAATATTTAACGGGTATTTATTCGATCGGACTACAAATTTAGTAAGCGCTGAATCGCATAAGCCATTAGAAATAATTTTTATTAATATTTTCATGAAGGTCTACTAAAGAACCATTTTGTACATCCCCGTGTCCAAAATGATCCCCCGGGCGCGGGTAAAATGGTCCGGGGATCGTTTTACCGGTTAAAGCTTTAAACGACTCTGTCTTAATAATCATAAAGTAAATTCTTAATTATCGTAAATCCCTATACCAATAATAGCAGTTTTATAGTATTATTGATGTTTCTCAAGAGAATATTAAAAATAACGCTCTCCTTTTAACTAGTATCATTGGCTTAACTTCATACTTCATATTAATACTTCATATCAAAGAAACTAAAAATTATTTATTAAAAGTTAACTGAACGCGATCGGAAGTAGGTAGGCAAGGGGTAAAATGATGCTTGGCTCGTTTGCCCCAAATGCTTTATTAACGAAAAACATCAAAACATAACCTATGTTTTTCGAATACTATAATGAAGGACGGTTAGTTCCATTGCTAATTGGTAACAGAAACTGAGATAAACGGACCCATCACATAATACTTATGTGCTTATACTAAAGCTACATAATATCAAATAATGGCTTACTCTAGATCGAGCATAATAATTTGGAATATTTTGTGATAAAAACTTTCCCACTGCCAATAACGCTATGACACTAACAAAGATTTTATGGCTCATCCGTAGGAGCACGAAATTCACTTAAAATATCCTAGATGTCGATATTATAGTAAGTCGGAATAACAGCCGGGGTTCGTTTTACCTCGATGGATCATTTTGTACAAGCTTTCCCTACAGTACTCGAAAAAAATAAAGGTTGTTGCAATTTGAATTTTTTAAATATCTCGTACAATTAAAATGTTCTCGGCGAAAAATGAACACATCCCCATTTGTGAGGGAATGTTTCACCCCTTAAAACGGTCTTTCCGCAGATAAAAAAATAGGTGTTTCTTAGTTTTTTATATTCTTCCACATAAAAAAGTTTCAACAAAATCGGAGGGGAACACCAACGTGATATTTCTTATAAGATGAGTCTTGGGAGAGAAATGATGCTGAAGTTTATTAAGCAATGATTCTTACTTATTGTTAGAGATAATTTTCAAAAAGTTTTAATCAATGTTTAAAAATTGTATCATTTTTTGAAAAGTATTTAATCCGTTTTTTAACACAGGTTTTTAGCCTTTTAATAATTGTGAAAAGAAGTTACTACTTCTGACTTGGGAAATAAAAAGCACGAACGATTCTATGTTCAGATAAGAAAAATTATTTTGTAACGATTAATTAAAATTTTAAAACAATATTTTCGTAAACTCCTGACTTAAAATTGAGCTGCCTTTTAGCTTCTGTAACTTCTCTTGAAAAGTTGCAGTTTGCGATTAAAAAATTTGCGAAAACTCAAAAATGTCTGGCATTTTTGCTTAATTATATTTTAAAATGTAGATTTTCCGATGATGTGTTTGGAACAGTAATTTTTTATAATTTAATCTAGAATACAAATCCACAAAAATTATACATCAGTTTTTTTACAGAAAATCTCTAGTTAACATCAAATAAGCACTGCCATTTCACGTGCTCTTTCAAATCTTGAAACCTTTATACGAAAGATTAGAAAAAATTCTATCGTTCGAATGGCATGACATCCTCTACATACAGTCGGTGACGAAATTGAGTGGACACTCTCTAGTATAGAGTGCCGGAACGGTTTTTTATGCCATTTCGTCGACAGTTGGCCTAGGCCAATTTAACTAACGGCATATTAAAGAGGAGCAATTTACCTTTATTTTGGCTATCTTAAAAAATTTTACGACATTTTTTACAATTGACACCCAGTTTCGAAAACAAAATTGTTGGTCGCTTTTTTGTTGGTTTCTTCTTTGAGTGGACACCTTTCGTAGTAAATCCTTTTTACCTCATTTCTTTAACCGCGATCGTAAAGGCAGAAGTCCAAGCTTCAATTTCTTTTTTTAGAAAATATGCTGCGATCTTTTTTCCAAAGATATTTCGTTTTTTGACAAAAAAATAGACGATTTGAAAATTGCTCCATAGGACGAAAACGATGACGTTTACAATAAAACCTCAAGACGGTAAAAAGTTGTATCACTTCTTGATGAATTCACGAGAATTTTTTCGAAATTTGTTTTCCATCTATTTTCGCTCGAAACTCGATTGATCTGTATACCATGATATTTTCATATATCACCGGGTAGGTGGAAAACAAATTTCGAGAAAAATCTGAAAAATTCTCGTGAACTCATCAAGAAGTAATACAACTTTTTACCGTCTTGAGATTTTGTTGTAAACCTCATTACATCGTTTTCGGCCTGCGTAGCAATTTTCAAATCGTATATTTGTTTCTCAAAAAAACGAAATATCTTTGGAAAAAAAAATCGTAGAATGTTTTCTAAAAAAAGAAATTGAAGCCTGGACTTCTGCCTCTACGATGGCGGTTAAAGAAATGTGTTAAAAAATTTTACTACGAAAGATGTCCACTCAAAGAAGAACAAAAAATGACCAAAAATTTGCGTTTTCAAAACTGGAAGCCAATTGTAAAAAATATCGTACAATTTTTAAACAATAGCCAAAATGAAGGTAACTTGCTCCTCTTTAAAATGACGTTGGTTAAATTGGCCTAGGCCAACTACCGACGAAATGGCATAAAAAACCGTACCGGCACTCTATACTAGAAAGTGTCCACTCAATTTCGTCAACGACTGCATATTCGGAATATTATATTAAAACCGATGTCAAAAATATTTAATTTTTCATATTTATAACTCAGTATAATTTTTTATGAATCATAGGGCACCCTAATTGTGTCTATTGTACTGTTTTTATTTCACGACGACTCGTGAAAACAATTAAAAGCTGGGATTCTGGTGCGATCCGTCTGCATTTAGTAAGCGGCTCATAGCTTTTTAATCATTTAAGTAAATCCACCATATAACAAATTTATGATTCGTTTAAACTCTTTTGAATCAACATAGTCAATAGAGATATTTACAACGAATTAATCGCGAGCTGAAATTTTCAAATGGCACAATTGTAGTTAGATTTGCATCTATGATTTTTTTCAAAGCGTTTTCATTCACCGGTAGGTTTTAACTGCGACGCATGCAAGAGTCATATCACACTACCTGTGCGTCGAGTCTCGTATTGTGGAATATTCTTTCAAGGTCGGCATACCTTTATATTGTATTACGTGCCCCCGCTCGTTCCAGTTCTATTTTAACGCGCATACACTATTCCAACAGCACGGGGAATCATACATATTTACCGCACGCGTCAAATGAATGAATAAAAGCGTCGAGACACTACAATAGGTGTTTATTATATTTCATGTAAAATCGTACTTTGAACGACCTTGGACTTCGCTTTGCTATTTTGCAGAGGAAGTTTTGTAATGCGTTGCGACTGAATTTTCTTCTAACTAACAATAAGTACCTACTTAAAGTGCTATACAAGTTATACAAATTATATTTTGACAATATTTTTGGAACATTCGTACGTCGTTTGTTTATATATTTGATGAAAGTGTCGAAAAACGATTTCCCTTTACACCTCTATACACGTGATAAGGATATCTTTTCCCGTGCAAATCTGGATTCATTCGGTTAAAACAGTGTAGGAAAGGTAAATTGAGCGGAAAAATAATAAATATTTAATTCCGCGAGGATGGATAGAACGGTTTTATGACGTTACCAATATCTCAAAGAATTTAATTATTGGTCTAAATGATATTGGAATAATATATTACCTAAAATTCATAGGAAAGTCCAATCCTTTGTATCCCCTATTTTATATAATTTCTCTTCATTCATTTATACGTTTGAGAAATCTGTACGAATGTATTTGCGGGCATTCATCGTGAGTATATTTACAAAATTTGTATTCAAATAATTGATCGTCTTAATGAAAGTCCGACGCAATGTGGGTTTCGTACACGCGACATGTAAATGTCTTCAAGCCGGAGAGTTGGAGTGTGAGAGTGTTCTTGAACCTTGGAACACTGTTGCAGTCGTAACTAAACTGAAAAAAGGCGCATATATTTATAATCGCAAGAAGAGTCTCAATCATCTCTACTACGATCCTGTGTGGGTGAAAATTCACAAAATGATCGTACCATTGCGATTTTGCGATCACGTGGTCCCATATTGAAAAAAGTTGGCAGTCGACAGATATTTAACGCTGTCTTCCTTGTTCAACAAATCCAAATTGAATTTGTTGAAAAATGTTTCGGTTCAAAGTTGTATAGATGGAAGAAGTAAAGACGATATGTCTATTCTAGTTGCTATGCCCGGTGTATACTCGCTAATTTTTCGCGGAGCTCACCTTCGCTCGGCAAATGCAAGGTTATGGGTCTTAAAAAAAAAAATTTTTTTTTAATAATAATTCCCGGTTTTTAAGGCAAGCATATTCAGGTTTTTAAAAGCCGAGTTCTAAAGCAAATCGAAATCGATTTGACATCAAGAGTACCGCATACGTAACCGGTTTGCGGTAACAACCTCATTCCCTCAAAGAACGATTACGTCCTCATTAATTCATCTTCGTTAAATATTACCGCGAGAAACGAAAAATTGTAATTACTTGCGGTACATATACTATCTTTGTTACGCTTGAAAATTTATTGTGGTGCAAATTTCAACGTATAAGCGAAACCTGAATGTAAACAGTAAAACGTATTTCGGAAATTTGCATCTGGAATGAATGTAATACGTGGATGATACATAACTCGGAACCGCGAGACATGCTAAATTCATGAGGATAAGTATTATGGTAGTTCCGTCGTGCTGCGTATCGATCCCTCGGTAAATCTCACCTTGGCACCGATTAAAGGGACGAGGGAGGGAAGGAGAGACCTGTCTCAATCCATCCACCGGTGTGGGTCATTATCTTTGGTTACTCGAGGCGTTAATTAGATTTATACAGTAGACTTCGTGAACTTCTACTCTGATAATGTAATGGTGATGATTGGTCGAGTTCGCGATGCCAACAATGGTGATAATAAACTGTGTTCACAATGTGGCCATTGAAAAATAGCAAGTTTCGATCCTCATGGTCATATAACTCTTTGTTTCAAGGAGGTTCAGCATATTCGAAAGCCCTTATGTGATCTTCCTTGCTGCAAATCAAAATTTCTGCAAAACTAGTCAACGTTTTTCAACGATTTTTTTAAATTTTGTTCAGAAAGACTTTATTGATTATTGTATGTAAGGTTTTAGAGGATATTCAAAACAGAAAAATTTTGGGACCAATTGAAAGGCGAAAAACATTGGTTTGAAAAATGCCTATTTTCGATGTACCTTTTTTCTACATCTACTCATCGAATCGGCATATATTTTTTTTGACGCAACAAATACATCGCAACGAAGGATGTGTCGAGTCATTTAAAAAACAAAACGATTCAGACCCGAGAAATATATGTTTGAAGGTAAAAAAACGGGGTAAAATATTTTAACAAAATTTCAAGACGATGTCAGATAATTCTGAAACTAAATATCGAAAAAATGGCTTGACACATTGTTTATAACACTTTAATATACACATACAACAAAAATGATCAAAATCGAGCGTACGGTTCCTAAGAAAAGGTACATGGAAAATAGACATTTTCCGAACCAATATTTTTCGAGTTTCAATTGGTCCCAAAATTTGTCTAATTCGAATGTCCTGTAAGACCCTACATAAAATTATCAATAAAGTCTTTCTCAACAAAACTAAAAAAAATCGTCGAAAAATGTTGACTAGATTGGAAGAAATCTTAATTTGAAGCAAAAAAGATCAGATCGGGGCTTCCGAATATGTCGAATCTCCTTAATCCCATTGGATGGCGGGGGGGTCCATATTATATTATAATATGGACGTAATATTTCAACAGCTACTACAATATTACAAAACTATTCAACGTTTTTCGACAATTCTTCTTTTATTTTTTTAATTTTCGCCATGTGTTTACCTTCAAATGTAGTTTTCTCAAATCTGCAACGACTCAAAAATTAAAAAAAGTCCATCGGTACAATGAGTTGATTCCAACGAAAGATAGTAGCTTTTACATGAAAAAAATATAACTTTTCAGGAAACACGATTTGCTGAAGTCGTTTGAATTTCCAATGAATTTCCAGTTTGGAATCTGTTTACTTTCACTAACTGATATTTTAACCCATTTCACGTTTTGAAATTGTTCAGTATTAAAACACTTCTATATTATTGTTTTGCATTTCGTTACTTTTGTTTATAAGATGCTCCGAAGGACGCGACGGATCTTTAAGAAGAGAAAACTATTCATCTTATGCTTCCGGAGGATTATAGTTATTAACTTTCCTCTTTAATAATGTATTTTTTTAGTTATAATTAAGTAAGTAAGTTCGTAAAACTTCTGAATTTATTTCAAAGGGCTTGGAACGATTTCAAACGCCAGCTCCAAAAAATTATTTAACACAGCTCCACACTACTCCGAGTTTCGCGTCGATTGCACCAAATTTTGAAGAAAGACTTGTAATTTGAGAAACCAGAATTTTAAATGCCTTCTTTGACTCTGAAATAAGTCGAACCTCCTTAATGAAACAGCGACGTTTCAAAAAATGAAACTAAAACAACGAATGTATTAAACCGACGAAACTTATTTTTAAAAAAGCTTTCTCTTTACATAGCAATCGCAAAGTAATAAAAATAAGAAATAACGATAAGAAATAACGATTCTCTAGGTCTCCAATACGATCATCGTTTAACGTAGTTCAGTGCTCGCGGTCAAGACATTAGCGTGTGATGGTGTAATATGATATGCCTCAAAAATAGACACGTCCATCATTGTATCTCGGTACAAGAAGGGGCTCTCTGTTAGTCTTTGGCGTTTTTGCCGTTTTGCAAATTCATCGCCAACCGAGAACAGCTTTTATTCCCGAGTCTTCCTATTTATTTTTCGTATTTTACCTACATTACCGTGTAGCGCTCTAAAGACGAAGTGCCGAACAAGTCACCACTTTTCATTTAAATAAGTAATACGGAGTTTGTTTAATTAATTTCATTAATTCTGTATAGTACTCTATATCGTGGATGAACCCATTTATTTTTAGTCCATTTCTTTTATCACTATTTTCTCGAAAGTGCACATCACCGATTTCGTTATTCTCTTCACTTATATATTATTACAAAGCTATATACTACACATAATAACGGTAAACGCTCATGGGATCGTCAGCGAAAATATGTTGGAGGTATTTTCCTCCACCGAGACTTTCGGCGAGTTTGCAGTAAAAATACCAGAAGTTCGAAAACATTCGTGGGTAGCGCTCTGTTGCGATTTGCGCTTGTCCGAGTTCCCGACAGTGTTCGTTTTTCTTTCTTTTCTTTTTTATCAAACCACAACTTTCGTGTTTCTACACATATCTATACTGCATTATAAAAATATCAACGCACAGCCTCGGTCAGCCTACACCTAAAAACGTGAAACTTGTAGAATATATTTCTCTCATAACGTGGAAATTCTCTAAAAAGGAATATCAAAATTCTCTCCCTAAAAGTGTCAAGGAGGACGCAAAATGTATTTTTTACAGATTTAATCAATTTATCCATACTACTGGCGTTAGAAACAAAGTTTGATACATACAGTCGTTTATTAACATAGTTATTTATTAAGAAAGGGTTGTTCGAAACATGAGTTTCAAACGGTATAGGCCAAGTAAATAAACTTTTTTTTTGATAAAAATAGTACTCGATAACGGCGAGTACCATTAGATGCGGAACAGCCTCCCGATCATAACTGACCACTTTTCGATTCCTGATTCCCATTTTATTTTTTGTTATTAACAAATTAGTGAAAAAAAAAACACATTTTTTTCGTTTTTTGCTTATAAAACAAAAACTAATGAAAGAATCTGTTTGATCCCAATGAGCGAATTGTACGTAATTGAAATACGCATAAAATGAGCGCTGAAAGAAGCCGATCGGTCAATAATTAAGGGAAGTACCCTGAAAAAACCGAGAAGAAAAACGGTTTTTTCAAAAATGTATAACTCCGCCTTTTTTAAAGTTGTAGGCCAGGCTCTTCGCGAGATAGTAGGCATTGATACGTATTTTGTGTGTGAAACCTGGGCACTGTCGGATAATAAGTTTTTGCGTTATTGCAATGAACATTTAATTGTGCCATATTTTGCGGAGAGGTTCGATGCTCTGGAGGTCGCCCGAATTAAGTTTAACAAGCGGCTTTTGAAACTAGAACTGTTAACCTATGAATCGCCAATTTTAGATTTTTGTTTAATTGCGTTTAAGTAGGTGAAAATTGCGCCTAAACATGACCAAAAACGCCCGAGCGCGTGAAAGTGGCCGAGTAGTGGGAGTAGACCGTCCATTGGGACCAAACAGATTCCTTCATTATTTTTTGTTTTATAAGCAAAACACGAAAAAATGTGGTTTTTTCACTAATTTGTTAATAACAAAAAATAAAATGGGAATCAGGAGTCGAAACGTGGTCAGTTATGATCGGGAGGCTGTTCCGAGTCTGATGGCACTCCCCGTTATAGGGTGCAATTTTTGTAAAAAACTGGTGATTTTAGAGCTCTATTGCTTGGACTAGTAAATTAATCTGTTGGTAAAGGCTACTTGTATATATATGTAAACGTATACTATTTTTCAAATATAGCTGGGCATTAGTGCTAACCATATAAAAGTAACAATTAGCACGAAAGATGTAATAGAAAGTTTTCAATTTAATTATTGGAAGGGGAGAAGAATTTAAAAATAATTATGGGCCTTATTTGGGCATGATATAAATCTATTAGTCCGACACAATATCCCAAATTTAATATACGAGCTTAATGATATATAATAGAGAAGGAGCTCGATGGATCATCCATCAAACTCTCGCGCATTGTATGATCGTTTGAAAAATCAACTACATAATAACATATATAGACTACATATATATTCCTTTTGATATTTACAATTAGTCATTAGTACTGACCGTATTAAAGTAAGTATTAGCGTGAGATAAAGTTATGAGGTTAAGGTATAATATAAATTGAACCTTAACTTCATAATTTGTTATGCTCGTCGTCAATGTTTAATAGACATTAAGGTAGTTCTATCGTGACATTAAAAGGGAAAAAATATTTTTCAGTTTTTCTCACATACACAATGGTTTGCGGGCTCAAGTTAATAAAGAAAAATTGTTGCACATTGACTAAGGAAAAACATACTCCAAATTCAAGGTCATCCAAGGTAATACGTACTTGCTGTATAATTACAAAAATTGTGAAAATTCTTTTCATTAGATTTTTTTGAAAAACTAAGTGAAGTTTGTTTATTGTTGCATAAAAATGTATGCAAAGTTTTAGAAGGCTTCACCGAGTAGAAGCCAAGATATTTATGGATGAAAATGCAACTTTTAACACGCGCTCTTATGACAGACTACCGAAAATTCGGATTTTCACCAATAAATATCTCAACTTCCGCGTGGTAAAACCTTCCAAAAATTATTACACACGTACATATGACATCAAAGAAGATATATCCAAATTTTCAATAAAATCTTAATAAAACGATAAAACGTCAGAACTACTAGGTGAGGTGAAATGAAGCAAAGTATGTGTACACAGCAATCTGGTTAGATGGAGTAGACTAATAGAGTGAACGAGCAAGTGAATTTCTAGGTATAAAGAAAATAGAGGTGATGCTTCGTATTGACTTCTAGAATAAGTATATCTCCATGAGAGTAAGAACAATACGAGTTAACTGACTATTGTTAGAATTAACGAGAAGGGAGGTTCGATTGTTGCGAGTAGTAGAGTTCAGGTTTGAGAATAAGATCGATACGTGTTTCGTAGCAAAGCTGATTGGATATTAGAGTGTTTTTAAATATAAGCTTGATTAGCGTAGAAACGTTACGCGTCAAATATATGTTTACGAGAGAAACGTTTAGGTTTTTTTTTGTTTATTTAAAACAAATTGTATTTAGTTATCGATTAATTAGTGACGAAGGCTTCTATTTGGTTACCTAATAACTTCATGCATCTCATTATTGAATTTCAATTCTCAAAAATAAACACAAATAATTACGCGTTAACAACTTCGATGCATCCGGAAGCACCGGAGCCTTTTTTTTAATTTTTTGTCGGGGTTTGAACTATATGATATTTGGCGTATCCTACGTGTCATCAAAATTTCCGTACTGCTACAAAATACTCAGAGTTTTCATTCTATGGAGGCGAACGAAAGCAGCGAAGGAATGAATGGTTTGTACGTTCGGAGGGCCGCAACTATACCTACATGGCTATAGGTGCGAGTTGTGTATGGGACATTCCACGACAAACGGACAATTTTTAAAAACTTTTTTTTTATTTTCTCAATTTTTTGATATTTTTTAGTGCCCATTGAAAAACTCTTCTTAGTAAATTTTGAGATTTTTGTACTTACCCGTTCAAAAGATATTTAATTTTCAAAAAATCGTTCTTTTTCGGCTTTTTCACTCATAACTTCTTTAATACTAGGCCAAATTGGATCTTTTTTTTTTTACAAATTTTCGTTTTTGAATGTACTTAAAAAAAAAAATATAGAAAAATTATTTGCGGTATTTTTGAATATGATTTTTAAGTTTTAAACTTTAAATATTTTTTTCTTAAATGAGTGCATGCTTTGATTTATTGGAAATTTGTTATTTTAACAAGTGACAATAGCCAATAACTATTAAAACCGTTTTTCATAACTATACAATGTCTTTCAATTTTTATCAATAAATTTGTATACTTTTTTGTTGTTAACAGGCATCAAAAATTAATAATAAGTCATTATAAGTATGTTTATAAATAATAGTAACAAACTTTTTTATTTACTTGTGTATTATTTAAAAAATGTTACATATACAATCATTATTTGAACTAGAATACCCTTTAGCTCGTATATTTTAGCTGAGGGAAATTGTTGTGTCCCTATGATTGGCTTACGATAAGTCAATCACAGGGACACAAAATTTGTACTCGCACTGACAAAAAATTTACTCACAATCAATTTGTGTGTCCCCGTGATTGACTTATCGTAAGTCAATCAAAGGGACACTACAATTTCATTTGCAATCAGTTATTCCGATGGATACCAAAAACATACGAGCTAATGGGTATTCTAGGTCAAATAATGATCGTATATGTAACATTTTTAATAGAATACCCAACTAAATAAAAACGTTTCTTAGTATTATTTATAAACATACGTATAATGACTTATTATTAATTTTAGACGCCTGTTAACAATGAAAAAGTATAAAAATTTATTCATAATAATTGAAAAAAGATTATATAGTTATAAACAAAAGGTTTTAATAGTTATTAACGAAAAAAAATTTGTTTCAGATTTTCAAAAATCAGAAAAAAGTAGTAATTATGGGCAGCTTACGATCTACCCAGTCTGAAAGTTGTTAAATTGATAGAAGCTTAAAATAAGAAATTTTCAAAATATGCACTCGCCTTAAAAAAAATGTTAAATTTGAAGCTTAAAAATCACATTCAAAAACACCTCGAATCATTTTTATATACAGGGTGGCCCACATAACTCTTAACAGCTGAATATTTCGGAAACTATTTGTCCAATCAAAAAGTTGTTCATGAGAAAGTTTTATGCTTTCGAGGGGCCTTTCTAACTACAAAAATATGAAGTTACTCCCTGCCCCCCATAAAGGGGGGCAGGGGGTAACTTTACAATTTCAAACGGGACCCCCTATCTGACAAAAAATCACATCTGACAACAAAATGTTTCAAATAAAATTTATTTGTATTTTCCCGTAGAATCGAACCATCTAACATTTTATAGGGGGTCCCGTTTGAAATTGTAAAGTTACCCCCCGCCCCCCCCCCCTGAAAGGGGGGCAAGGAGTAACTTCATATTTGTATAGTTAGAAAGGCCCCTCGAAAGCATAAAACTTTGTCATAAACAACATTTTGATTGGACAAATAGTTTCCGAAATATTCAGCTGTTAAGAGTTATGTGGGCCACCCGGTATATTTTTTTTTAAAGTACATTCATAAACGAAAATTTGCAAAAAAACATTCAATTTGGTGGCCTACTATTAAAGACTTTATGAGCAAAAAACCGAAAAAGCGGGATTTTTTGAAAATTCGATATGTTTTGAACGGGTAAGCAAAAAAATCTCAAAATTTACCACGAAGAGTTTTTCGATGATTACTAAATTATTCAATTATTAGAAATCGATGATTACTAAATTATTAAATTATTAAAAAATTGAGAAAATAAAAAAAAAAGTTTTTGAACCTGGCCCATTTGGCATGGAATGCCCCACATATAAATTTGCCGATGTATACGAGCGTCAATGAAACGTCGCAGTAAGTCGAACGAATACAAAACTCGTCGCACTTTGGATCTCCCATTATTCGGATATTTCAAGCGCATGGGTAGAGGCATATTGTATTCGCTATACTCACAAATTCTGCTAGCCATGCATATTTACACAACAACAGCTGACAACTCATCACGTATTAATCATTAATCGAAACAACAAAATTCGCTCATGTCCGAAAGTCTGCGAAAATACTGCGATTAAATCAGATATAGATGGGATTAAGCAATAACGTCTTAACCAACAAAAAAATATAATTTCATTTGACATTTCGTATCGTCTACTACTCATCAGTAATAATAAAATGAATTATTATAAATCTTTTTAATCTACAATTAAAATGCATTTTAAAAAAAACGGAAATATAATAGTCAAATAATTATGAAAACAGTTCATTTGTTTTTACTTAATGCACTTAGAATGGAATTTTTAATTTCATTTATCTCATCTTCCATTCCATTTACTTTAAATTGAAAATCCAAATTTCTATTAGGTATATCCATCAACATCTTCTATTGTATCATCTCCAATCATTTTGCCATAAAATTTGTTGTACTATTGCTGTTTGCGTATAGTTCATTTTGTGTAATTACGATGCGATAAACTGATCGAGAAATGTATAATGGCGCATTAACCCTTTGAGCTCTAAGGACGCATATATGCGTCAGCCTATGCGTCTGCGTACCACATAAGCTTGAAAGTACTCAGGTCTCAAAGGGTTACATGACGGGAACGAGGGCCAGAAATAATTTTCCCGCAAGCTCAGTAAAACCAACAGTACATGTAGGTATGCAATAAAATGATCTATAAGTAGTTGCGATAATCACTCCCGAAATTGGAGACTCGTCTAGTTGACTCTCGTAGAAAGCGTTAAAATTTTCTGGCTGTACTCACTCAGCGCGACAATGCGTTGCTCGACAACAACGGCACTGGTCCGCATTTTGCTGCTTTGTGAAAAATAACCGGTAGTGAGCTTCCTACGTTAATTTATTACCTTCTCTGTATTTAGATAATTGCAAGCTTCCCCAGTCCATTATACAATTATCTCGATTAATTTAATGTTTTCCGAAAAAGCTGTTCTCTGTCAATTTAATGTTTTTCGAAATAACATTAAAGTTTTTGTATTGCTTATTAAAGTTACACAAAAATCATACAAAAAAATACTAAATTAGGTAACACCTACTTAATTTTTCGAATGTGATGGGTAACTTGGGTATACATGCACAAGTATTCATCTTTGTACTACATTGTCAATATTCTTTTTGATTGTGTACGTAATAACTTTTTAAACTTGGGAAGTACTTAAACGAGTTATGTCAAAGACTCGACTACTTAGCACACACAACATTGTTTAAAAATAGTTCGAAGTTAGCTGCCTGCATACGGACGTTTCTTGCGAATCTGTAAATAAGATCCTTAACTACACAGATAGCTCGCGCCCTCATTTGCAGGTCTATGTGCCCATCAGCCCCCTTGGGTATCCCCCCACTTTCAAATCCCCTGTTGTATATTATCGTCAATATATAATCGATAATTTTAACACTTATTTAGGGTATCCTAAAGTATTTGCAAAATTTTTCAGGGACATTATTGTTATTATTATTATTATTAGTATTATTATTTACTATAAATTAATTATTTTTGAAACGTATATAAAAAATCCATATTTTCTGCTGTGAATGCAAATGAATAGTCTGAATGCCTATATTCAAATATTTTCTGGGGCTTGTTGGCTCACCGAATCCAAATCTGAGATTAACGTTTTCACAGTGTACACTTGGATTGCGGAGTAAGCTTCGTGAGCCTGATAAGTGTAAACAATACGCAACTTTCCAATCGGTAATAGTTCAAGCAAAGAAAAAATTGTATGGCCGTATTTCCGGACTTAATTATTTATTAATTCTATAAATTGGTTATTAATCATTATCGCATTCAAGTTTGTCACGCTTCGATGCATGGACCTCTGTCTGTTATTAGATAAAGCGATTTAACGTATTTCACCTTTTGTATGCGTATGTGTGTGAGAATCATTGTTGAGGCTGCCGCTGGGTTTGAAAAGTCGAAAAATGAAATAAAAAGCCATGAAATAAAAAGCTCTTCAATACAACTCGCCAGTTGTTCATCGCTTTGAGTTTATTTTGATGATTTTTGTCGGTTTATAGCTTCGATAGTCGCACAGTCGCAACGTTGATGACTAGCGTTGTGCTGCGTCGTTGAAAGGCGAGCACTTGAAGAATTGTAAGATCAAACGAACTTGCCTGTAAGTAATGTTCGATCTTTATTGCATGATGCGTCTTTTCCTCGAGATCTGTGTAGTTATTTAAAGTTTATTACCGCAGATATTACATGTGTCAAAAAATGGATATACTTATTATTATATTTTTTTAGTGTAATTAAGTGCGTACGAGCGTGGAGGTATGAAGAAAAGCTGAAAAGAAGAGAAGGAAGTGAGATAGCAAAAGAATGCTTAGAGGAAATAGAAAAAAGGGAAAGGGAGGGAGAAGAGCGATTGTCGAAATGGGAGAAGGAGAGAAAAGAGATGAAAGAGAAAGGAAGATAAAGGAGAGAGGAAAATGGGACGGAGGTGGAAGGATATGAGAAAGTACAGAAGGAGGACAGAAGGGAACAGGAGGAGGAAAGAGAGGAGAGGATTAGGGAGTCAACGTACAATAGGTGGTACAGGGCGGTAAGGACGGGGGGGGGGATACCAAAATATCTAAGGGCAGGCTGGGCAGAGGAAAGGTATAGGAGAATAGCGAGGTATAGGTTAGGCAACGAAATGAGGGAAGGGAAATACTGGGAGGAGGAGGAGGAAAGGATGTGCAGAATGTGCAGGAGAGAAGAAGAGACATGGGAACACGTGTTGGATAGGTGCAAGGGGGAAAGAGAAGAGAGTAAGGGGAAAGGAGAGAGGATAAGAGAAATATTGAGTGAGGAGGGGGGAAGAGAGGAGTGGATGAAGGAAATGGACGGAGCAAGAGAACACAAGAAAAAGGAGGAACAGGGAAACGGGGAGGGGGAAGAGGAAAGAAGGGAGTGAAAGAAGGAATGGAATGAATGGAGAGGAAACGGAAGTCGGGAGGAGGAGGGAAGGAGAGGAGAGACGGGCGATAGATAAGTAGAGAAGAGGAAAAAGAGAGGTGAGAGGGAGAGAGAGAAAGAAAGGCGGCGAGGAAAATGTAAAGGCGAGCGAGCGAGAGAGAGCAGAGGGAAGTGAACGAGCGAATGGCGAGTAGAGTAGCGAGCGAGCGTGCGAAAGAAAGGCGAGGAGGAAAGGAAAAGCGGGGTTAGAAATAAGACGTAGTATAAGACATATGTAAATAGAATAAGGTAGAATAAGAAGTAGTGGATAAGGTAGAATAAGAGCATAGGATAAGCAATGTGAATAGAAAAGGGTGTAGAGACACGGGAGTCTTTGTAACCCGAAAGGGAACCAAATAAAGAATTACAATACAATACAAGTGCGTACGATTTATCTTCGAAGAAGATAAATGCGATGAGATCTTGCGGCGGGAATTAAATAATAAGCATTCTTGAGGTCGTTAATTGTCATCAAATATCCGTGAGTTATCACCTGCCTTGCCGTTTTCCCATCTTCTAATTTCGAGTGATCCGTGGCTACGAAATCATTTAACCGTTTTAAATTCAAAATAAAACGGTGAGAACCATCTGGTTTTGGCACAAGAAAAATTGTTAAGATTAATTGTCGAGGCTCAGATTGGCACCCTTGTATCGCGCCCTTTCGTAATAATTCTGCGATATGCTCTTGCATCAACTCCCTTTCCCTATTCGATCACTGAGGTTCAACACACGTTGAGTCTCGGTATTTTATAACCTGTCATCCAACGGTATTTTATAACCTGTGATCCAACTCAGAATGGTTTCCTCTGAAGTCACTTCCAGCCAGTTACGCTTAAAACGAGCTAGTCGACCGGCAAATTTACTTACGTTTAATTGTTTTTCTTCGGAAGCGGATGTTCTTGTTTCTGTTGATAGTTCCTTCTTCGCGACGCAGACTTGGTGCCTCGGCTGTAATTGTTGCTGCGTCTGTAACTGTTGTGCCCCCCCCCCCCCCCAGGTCCCCATAGGACTTATTTTGTAGAGGACATTATATAGCATAACTGTTGTAAGGAGTATTTTTCGAAAAAAATCCATGTCAAAAAACTTTGTTTTTAAAAAAACCATTTTTAAACTATATAAATAAGTTTTGGCGCCTAAAAACATATAGGGCATTCACGAAAACTTCAAGACATGTTCCTAAAGGCCCAAGAAATCTTCTAAAAAATTGGCACTTACGGAAATTGTTGTGTCCCTATGATTGGCTTACGATAAGTCAATCACAGGGACACAAAATTTGTACTCACACTGACAAAAAATTTACTCACAATCAATTTGTGTGTCCCCGTGATTGACTTATCGTAAGTCAATCAAAGGGACACTACAATTTCATTCGCAATCAGTTATTCCGATGGATACCAAAAACATACGAGCTAATGGGAAAACATACGAGCTAATGGGAAAACATACGAGCTAACTAACATTTTATACTATATAAATAATTTTTGGCGCCTAAAAACATATAGGGTATTCATGAAAACTTCAAGACATGTTCCTAGAGGCCCAAGTAATCTTCTAAAACATTGGCGCTGTTCTTACATCTTAGACCAGAAGACGTTCATATTTTTGTACATTCCGACTGGACTAGCTAGCATTCGGACTGTTTTCATGGAATATACACCATTACATGGACATTCCTGATGAAAGCTTGATGCAATTCCTTCGATGGGGCCAACGAAGGATGGTCCGCTTATCGCTCCGCACTAGTCTACTATTGGTTTGCAATCTTCCTTCATATCTCTTAGCATAGGGTAGAGCGGGGATAGTTGAGAAAGTGGGTAAGTTGAGCAATCGTAATATCTCGAAAACTAAGCATCGCACGCTGGTGCATCAAATGGACGAAAGAGAGGTATGTGAGAGGGGAATACAACAAATCATTGCCGGTAGCCACGCGGCGCACGAGACGATGACATGGGACGTTTTATTATTATTGCGCACAAAAGTAAAAAATACGTGATTAAGTATTTTTCTTCTAGCATTGTGTGAAAAACCAGGGCAGCAACTAGACGAGTACTAGTATGCAGTACATTTAAGTGGCTATCAATCTGCAATAATTATTTTAACGCACGTGGTACGGATTTCATTATAAATTAACATTTGTTAAAAAATCTGAGAAGGGGCTAGTTGAGCAGTTTTCGATGGGGCTAGTTAAACGATGCGCAACTGTCCTCATCGGCTGGCATGCATAACATGGCGGAGGCGAATACATCACGCTATCGCCGGTCCTCCTTGTTTATTTAAGAAAAAACATTTCATAGTTTGTTGCAGTTAATGTTCATGATTCAAAATGTAGCTAATTAATGTAGCTATCGGTTTGTTACTGCATTGCATCAAATGGTATTGCATGTGTCTGATTTGTTGATGGAATTATTACCTTGCTCAACTGACCTCATACCCTTGCTCAACTTACCCCACCTATGGGGCACGTTGAGCAGCTCTACACTCTCTCACATTTACGATAATATCTTCTTAATCAGACTTGAATTGGATAATGTTTCTGAAGGCGTTTTGAGCTAGAGAATTTGCGGATCTAACGGTGCAAGAATCATGAAAATCGGATGTATTTTTTAAGAGTTATGATCGATTAAGCCAGAAACTGCTCAACTATCCCCGCTCTACCCTACTAACAAACTTTATATCTTGTGAATTTATGTGCATTCAATTAAAATCAGACAAAAAGGCGACACTATTCAAAATAAATTGAAACGTATGGAGTTAGAATAAAAGGTTCTTGGGTCAAGGCGGGAGTCCAAACGTAAATAAAAATTGATTTTCCGACAGATTTTTAAATCTGTTTATCGACGAAGATTCTGCTTAATAACAAATTAACTACATAAGCTCAAATATAAACTTGAGTTCAAGCTTGAAAATAAAGTCAAGATTAAACTGTGTGTGATTTGTTGCCCTTAAGGCCAAATTCGTCGATGACAAATCGTCGAACCTTCAGTCGAGGCAAAAATTCAGACTTAACGATTAATTCGACGATAAGTTAAAGCATCGAGTCGAGTTCTCAATTTATTCGTTCGAGGGATTTTCGTTTCGATCTTAATGGCATTGGTTTCAAACAACAATAACTATCAGAATAACTTAATTAATAGTGCGGGATTATTTTTTATCGTGCGTCATATACAAGGTACGACCCGTCATTGTGATAAAAAAATAGAGGATAACCTTATTGGTAAAAACGTGAAAGAAAATGACGATACTTATCGTCCGTTTACTTACTCTGCCAGTTACTCGTACTTCGGAGCACGCGTTATTAAATTCGAACACCCTAGCCCTATCCTCAATCGCCCCTTTACTCCCCAAGTTGCCCAAAACTCTTGTAGGTATATGTATGTATGCGCGCATAGAGACGCTTATAAGTACGCGTGCACATTATGTATTCCCGCGAATCGTATACGGGAAGCTGTGGGGGTTCACCGTTCCCCCTCAGTACCGGCGTGATGAATGGGCCTTTGTCTTTCATTTCGCGTCTCTCAATACGTTGCCTACACGAAATTTCCATTCTAATGCTATGAATCGCATATCGCACATTGCACGAGATTTTACACTCGATATGGCGTTTCCTGACGGGCGAAAAAAGTGTACATTTTTCAAATTCATAAAATGTATGTTATAGATTTTAATAGATGGAATTTTTGAGACCGTTCGCTAAATATTATTCTTCAATGTGTAAAACCACGATCCGGCTTGTAGGCCGATGCAAATGTTGAATAATAAACAGTGTTGTTTATTACGATTTAGAGATAAAACAACGAATGTAATTGTAATATACGGGGAAGAAAAATGAAATGGCAACTTAATTGTATAAAATAATAATAGAAAATGAATTTAAAAATCGAAAAGTAATTTTGCTCGTCGAGCTGCGCCAATAACCGAGAAACTTCGTCGATCCAAATTTTCTATTGTTTTTTGTTAATTATTTTCTGCCGTTTTATATTTTTTTATCGTCAACAAAGCGATGGTATTTACATTTTTAAACAATCTCTTGATTATTTGTTATTACACCGTTTATATTTGAATAATATATCGAATACAAGAAATAAAATACCCGGGCGTAATTGATGGTTGTATATATATATCGATTTTTCAAAAATTGTAAGCTAAAATATTTGTACACGAAAACAACATATTCTGCACGTTCTTTATGCCCGTTTTAAAGAACACATTGCCTCGCGCTATATTTAAGTTATCCGCCGATATAAGAATGATTTCTCGTTTGTGAATTGCTGCTATCGAGCTTGTGATAAAGTTATTCAAAAGTTAGTTATTTAAAAAAAAACTCTTACTTTTATTATTATATCGCTAATGGTGGGGTAGCTACAGAGTTGTATCAAGGCAGGCGATGTCTATCGACTGTTTTAACGCATTCGTTCGATGGACAAAAGACTATCAGGAACCATTGCTTAAGTTGTAGGCAGGTGCTGCAGAGCATTAGTCAATCTATGCGCTACTACGGGCTGTTGATCGTTATCTTTCTGTTCATCTACCGCTGATAATGATGGTGGCGATAGTGGTCAACGCTATTCAAAAAAAGATAGAAAAAGCAAAAATAACGCCTTGGTAGTTTTTCATTGCATTTGTTTTGTCTTGAAACGCTACTTCGTCTCTTGATCGGACAAAAAATATTAATAAAAATACGGAATCTGTTGAGATATTTTATGGGCGTGGGAGCAAAAAAAGGATATTTCAGTGTTAAAAGTTTTACAGTAGGTACAATTGTTCACTTGGAGTTTCTTGCTTGGATGTCGAGGTTCTTGGCAGTTCAATATTTCCATCGTTGCGGGGTTCAGGCACTCAACAAGATTTTCATACGGCGAGAATAACAAAAGCGTCTAAAAGTAAGCAAGTACGAATAAAGAAAGATGATGTATGGACCATTATTGTATGGTACATTAAACGAACGTATATATAAATGTATACGTAGTCGGACCCAGTAGTAGGTTAAGTCCTGGTGTTATGACCCCGCCCTCAATGCCCAAGTCTTTTTGACAATACAACTCGAACTATACGGGATCCAGCGGTTATTTTAGTAATGCCACTGGTTAAACTTAGCAGTAATCAATAATTAGAAGTTTAAGGCAATGTAATTTCAAAGAACAACTAAAATAGAAGTTTTATTAAAATATAGGTAGTAATCGTTGAAATCTAAAGACGATTGGGTATTATGGCCTAGGGATTGGTCATAAATGCCGTTAGCCATATTGGCCATCGGAGCAAACGATACAGACAATAATCCACACGTTATGTTCCATGTTGAAGCATTGTTCGTGTGCTCATAGTCTACAGCATAGACATTGAACATGGACCTCTACCCGGTGGGTTATATTGGCCGCATGAACATTTTTTGCAAATAAGATCTAAACTAAAAACCAGTGAACAATTTCTGTAGAAAATTGCCACCACACTATAGATTGAGGCTTCGCCTACAAAATTACGAAGGAATAATATAAACAAATTCAGTGAGGGGATGAGGGGTGGACTTCCACAAACGTGGTAGCTCTGTTTTACGCTAATCTTGGTTAGTTTTAGAGAAATAGCAGTGGACCATATTGGACACCTAGGCCATAATACCCACATTTACCCTAGTATCATATATTTCAGATAATACGTAACAAGCATAAATTTCAGAATTCTACAGTGGAAATAAAATATCCATGGTATGAGTGAAATGTGGGAAAGGCGAAATTTGTTATCCAGCTCGCATGGACTGGCCCGTACTACTTATATATATATATATATATATATATATATATATATATATATATATATATATATATATATATATATATATATAAGTATGTGTGTTACATAACCGTGTCCAGAGAGCTGCTGGTCCGTGGAGACATTTAATGGTTCGTACTTGGGTTGGTGCCGTATCGCTCTCTCCACCGTATCCGGCAATATTATATATAGGGATTTGGATCTGCAACACGTTTCATATCGATATATAAAAAGTATAAATATGTATGTGGGCTACGCTGTAGTAGTTTGCGATATGGGTCAGGTTACAAACGTGGACTTTTATTTTAAGTAAAAATATGGGGAAACACGAAGCTAGTTGAAATTTCCTCTAAATTTACTAAACGTACGTACATACATATATGTTAATACACTTTTGTATTGCGGATAGAGACAATCGATTGAAAAAGCGCATGTTCTTCCATCATCTTTTGTGACTGCGTTCTCATTAATGGTTGCAATCCAAACGATGGACATATGTATATAAAGATGTATCCTAAGACACTAGCTCTAGTTCATAGAACGAATTATCGTTCTAAACAATAAAATGATTCCGCTAATGTCTGCGTTTGTCAGAATTTGTCAAGTTTCATGGACCCAGTTCTTTCCATCGGTCGAAAAGGTCTGCAATTATAGATTGTTTTTATACAGAAACAACAAGTTTATGTGTTTATCTGACATAATTCAGGCGAATTATCTGCACGATAGTTCGATCTGACGGAATATTTAACTTAAATAATTATGCATTAAACAAGTCCAGGTAGAGATCCAATAGTATTTAGAAGATGGCTGATCGTTCTTGCCAAGAATCTTTTTCCGAAAATCCGGTACTGAAAACATTAGTTTTCAAAATATAAAAAATTATACACAAGGCTAACGAAAGATGAGTGCTCGCTTTTGAATATATTTTGCGGTCATTGACGGCGGTGAAATTTTGCCGAGGACTATTTTGAAGAAAGGCTCTTCTGGAGAAAATACTTTCGGATTAAAAAAAGATAATGGGATATAAAGCGTGACTCGTTTCGTAAAGGAAATAGTTTTTTGACGTGATATAAAACCATTACTATTTTTGCCGTGAATAATAAGCGTACGCTTTTAGTTACGTTCAAGGAGAGTTATTTATTTGCTTAGTTTGCCCGTTCTATTCTGTTCTTCCCTACATCTGCCTTTTTTATGGACGGGTTGTATGTAACCTCACGAAACGAGTCGGATAAGGTCTTATTGAAACCTGCACGTTTTCCGAAATAGCCCAGACGAGAAGTTCTAGAAAGTGAACCGATAGAAGCAAGGATGGGCTTTCGAAATTGGCAAACTCTACCAACAATAGTAATAACACACAACGTACAGTGCACGGTAATACATGGCAATGAGAATCAAGGAAATGTTTGCACTGTAGTATGAGTAGTATAGTATAGCACAGTTTCATTACACCTTCGTGGTTATAGTTTCTCTTTTTGGAATCACTCTCGTATTGTAAGAGACGTCATCTACGCATTCGTGTTTTCAAAATCCGATTTAACTTCGCGTGATCTGCCGATATCTCGTCTATTCGCAACAACAGATATCGTGTTAGCCAGATCTTACGACTTCACCGTTATCACGGTTGCTCTTAGCGGATTTCGTACTTGATATACCATAGGTATCGGCATGAAATAGTAGATGTTCTTCGTGCCTCCGCGTTAGGTAGTACCATGAATAACATACTTATATATAACTGCCTGCGTTACAATCTTACATTAGGAACTTACCTTTCGACCAATACTGCACCCACTTAACTAGATCTCCCACTTCCGTAATATTCGTTTTAGCTCCTGTTAATTAACTCTTAGATTCAGTACTCAGTAATCAATCAAATTCTTTCGGAAATCTAACAATAAGAAGGATACGCAATCGCCCAATTAAAATATAGACCCCTCTCCTTTCCTCTAATCGCCTAGAAATATAATAGAAGCATAAAAGACGACCACCTTTTCTAACCAAAATCAGTTATGTTCAGTTCACAGTTTAGTTCAGTTATCTTCAACAAAAAACTGTTGCTAGTCATTGGTTAACCGATCATTGACGTTGCCCTATCGATAGCCCACTAAGAATCGACGGAGTATTCTCGACTGTTAGTATACAATAAATCTAAACACGAAAGATTGTCTTATCGAGATTAACACCCGTATTCATAGTCGTTCCTTACCTTGAGAATTAAGGACGCCTCCGTCGAGGACGCCTTAAATCTTGGAGGCCCCCTTGTTTTATAGAGAAGCCTCAAACCTTCCTCCGTGAAGGAAGCGGTTTTATAGGGATTTTAGTGACTTGCTGGTGGCGAAAGCATTTTATAATGTTTGCTACTCATTTCACGTAGTGCTTATGAAACTTTCTTTTATGTTTGATGCGAAGCCAAAGATGAATCGTGAAAATAATACGCATTTTACGGAAAAATAGAGGTTGCTATTAATACAATTATGTCCGTATTCATAGTCGAACCTTACCTTGAGAATCAAGGACGCCTCTGTCGAGGATTCCTTAAATCTTTGAGGCCCCCTTGTTTCATAGAGAAGCCTCACGCCTTCCTCCAAGAAGGGAGCGGTATTATAGGGATATTAGTGACCTCTTGGTGGCGAAACCATTTTCTGATGTTTGCTACTCACTTTACGTGGCGCTTCAGAAGTTTTATTTTACGTTTGGAATGGGATTGGAGTCAAATAAAAAAATGAATCGCGAAAATACTACACATTTTTCCGAAAAAGATATGTTTCGAAACTGTTTACGTGCTCCATTTTAAATTGTTTTTAAGGTTAACTTGTAGACTGGCTGTCATCTTTGCGCCATAAAGGTCACAACTGCATCGACGCCAAGCGCAAGCGCAAGCGTTGGCTGTATGAAACAAAATAGCTAATCACAATGCCGAATTCTTCCTCAAGGAAGCTCGAAACCTCCCTTGAAAGAAGGAAGCCAATAAGGCTCCTTGTTGTGCCGAGGGAGGTCTATGAAACGCGAAATGAGGAACAAGGGATTCTTGTTCCTCAAGGAAGGACTATGAATAAGATAAGGAAGGCAATAAGGTGCCTCGTTTTGGCAACGAACGTTTATGAAACGCCAAGTGAGGAATAAGGAAGCCTTATTCCTCAAGGAGCGACTATGAATACGGGTGTAACCCTCGTATTCATAGTCCAGCCTTACCTTGAGAATTAAGGAGGCCTCAGTCGAGGATTCCTTGGAGGCCCCTTTATTTCATACAGAAGCATCTAACCTTCCTCCGAGAAGGGAGCGGTATTATAGGAATTTTAGTGACCTGTGGGTGGCAAAACCATTTTACGATGTTTGCTACTCATTTTACGTGGCGCTTCTATAATTTGTTTGATGTTTGGCGGCGTGAAATAAAAAATTATGAATCATGAAAATAGCACGCGTTTTAACGAAAAAGAAAGATTACTGTTTCTTCAATTAGTTTCCGAAGAAAGATGCATTGAAAACCGATCATTACCTACCGCTGTTTCATACTGTTCTAGCATTTTTTCAACTGGTTGGATGATCGGGGTGCACAACTTTCGCTCACGTATTTTTTAGTAATACGTTCCCAAGCGCCCGCTTTTTCTTTCAAGTCGGCCGCATTGATTTTTACACACTACAAATAACAGTCAGTGCGGCATTGATTTCATTGAGTCATAAAATCGGGGAGGTAGAAACCGCTCGTAGTTAACCATAGTTTAGGGGATATATTTGATCACAACTACGCGTCGCTTGAGATGAAAAATTAGGAAACAGTGGCACACCAGAGCGCCTCTAGTGAGTATTCAGCTGAATCGCTTCTCCAAGGAAGCTTTATACCTCTCTTAAGATAAGGAAGCCAATAAGGTTTCTCGTTTGAGCAAGGAACGTTTATGAAAAGCGAAGAGGAACAAGGGATCCTTATTCCTCAAGGACCGCCTATGAATACTGGTGTAAAACTCATATATTGCAACAGTTTTATTAGAATCAGTAAATTCTGTTGCAAAAATACAAATCTGATAAACGGACTCGTGTAGAAAGTACTCCACCCAGTCTTCACCGAGTCCCCGAGAACTTAGATCGCACCACATCAAGTTTCATTGGACCACCATTATCATACGGCCAGAGGAAGAGTCAGTTGAACATTTCCTCGAATAATCTTTTGCTTTCGACCATTGAAAACTGTTAGTCGAAAAGGACGATTTCGTCCTAGTAGAAACCTCTCTACTGATCTTGTAGTAATATTTAGGCAAAGACTTCCATCCCCTGATGATGCGACAACAATTCTTGAATAAAAGTTCTACTCTACGAAGAAAGCCATCGCGTAAGACTATGATTTTTTGTTTGCGGTAGAGGTGACGAGACTGAGCTCGACATTTCAAATTCGAACAATACAATTTTTCTCACATTACGAATACCAATGTTGAGACGAACTCAATGGCCTATGATATAAGATCATTCGAGGTCACGCAAGGTTTGACATAATAAAAACTGAAAGTCGAATTGAATTGAAACAATGGCCATTTTTTATTGACAAACATTGTTTTCGTTTTTATTACTACTAGTAATAACTTTCGGTAGGTTCGTTAGTAGAACAAAAGGTAGGTTCGCGAACGGATCTGCCTTCCGGATGGGTCTGCAAATTAGTTATCTACACTATGCGGTATTCATCTAGCACATGGAGAAAGTGCATTAAGGTTTTTTAGGTGCATTCAACTCTTTGTTAATTTGATGTTTCTAGACATTATTACACTAACAAAGAATAAGCTCGTCTCTCAGCGATGTAAAGTGCTATACGGTCTATGATTAAACAGTCGCCGCCCCATCCGTGGCAGTACGAAATTCTACTTAATGTTGTTTTATTTTATTTAATTATCGTACACCGTTAACAATTAATTGCGTTACAAGCTTAGCGATGAAATCTGGTCTAAGCTCATCAAGAGTGAGTTCTTCCGATCAAATGGTAGGTCGGTCATGTTTATTTCACTGATATAACACAATGACAATGTCTTAAATTGTAAAGTACCCCGGAATCAAATTGCAACGAAAGTATCGCCAAAAATCTTGATCGCACAACAATTCTTGTTGCCCTGGTTTATCTGACTTTGACGACATGAAAATTATTCATTGTAGCGTATACCAACGAATTCAGACGACTGCAGAGGGAATATACCCATGCTGCGATTGAAGCAAAGTTTGTTCCGCCAGAAACTGCCACTTGGCGTCGCAGCGGTCGACGTTCGTGACGTCACTCAGGATTGTATACGCCCCGTAGGCGAAGTCACGAGAATACGAATGTTCTGCTGTCTCTAATCGTCAGAGAACGAGAGAGACGGCACAGGTACCCCACTGTATAGCCCGCATTAGAGAAAGCGAGAAGGAGCCATTGTTCGTCCGTGATTGGTAAGAGAGGAGACGAAGCTACGCCATGAAATTGTGTGAGGTATACAGAAACGTGTTCGTGTGACCTAACACATTCTTGTAGCGACGCTAGCGACGCCAGTGCTTGGGATACCAAACTATCTTCGGGGTACTCAAAACTCGCTTCAATTTAAGGACAAGCATATCCGTTCTGTAGTCGTCTTAATTCGGTGTGTATACAACGGCTCCATCTCAAGAGGCAGTGTTGGTCAGCAAAAAATTCCGACGGCTTCGCGTTTGCCGCGGTAGTGCAGACCTTGTAGCAAAAGCCACCGCTGACTACCGCTAGATGGCATGAAGCGGGTATGTTATGAAGCCCCAGTATGACGAGCCAAGCACCGAGGCCTCGTAGCGATATGCAGCCGTCCGCGTTTTCCTCGCACCTCTCCTTGGAGGGAATGAGACGAAGCGAAAACGGTCGAATCGCGCCAACTGATCTCACAGCTTCGGTCATGTGTGCTTATATATATAAGAATTGCAGTTTATAAAATTTCTTGACAAGTAATATAATTCTTGAAGGAAAGAAATTATTCTATTTGCAGACATCTGGGTGTATATATTATACATATATATTGAAACGGAACAGCAGACTCACTCTCTCCACTCCGGGGCGAAACGGTGATGCCGCGACGACTCTCTAGTTCACCCGACGCCACACAGATGGATGTCGGCGTTCTCACAAGTAATCAGTAGTACAGAGCAGCATAAGTAGACGGTGAGATTAAAGAAAATTATCTGGCTGTCTCGGATTGACCAAAATGAGATCAAAGTTACCTTTGAAAGGCGTATATTCTTGAAAGCCATTCTTTGTTTTATGCGTTGAATAAGTACACAGGACTGGTAGAAAGTCGACTGAATCATGAGTAAAGGTAGAAACCTGAAAAACAAAACGTAGTCTATCCTCAAGTCGAGAATGGTAGACGGATCACCACGCTACACAAGCGACTGTGTAATAGCCGCCATCTTGGATCTACTGAAGGAAGACCATCGATCAGAAGGAGAGGTCGCGGTGGAAAATTCGACAACGCCATCCAGCCAAGGAGGATCGACTACGCCGCGGCCAACTTTGGAGGGAGGCCATCGAGAAACCACTTAATAAGGAAGAGACCAGATCAAAATCATCATTCTCGCAAACGATGTACAAAGGCACCAAATAAAGATACAATTTGAATTTTACCCCCAGGAGGCCAGTCAAACCAACGATTCTAGTCGACCAACCTTGATCGGACTGGCAAGTCCTAGAGAAAAGTAGGGTGTGTGTAATTTTGAATTTTAAACAACTTTTTCGTCTTGGAAATTCGTTGCGCGTGGTTTTTCATCTCCCACGGCTGCAATTTTTCGCTTTTCCGGAAAATTCCACTGCACGATGTTAGATAATTTAATTGCGCACATAAAAGTCTACGATAGCATTAGGCTATTTATAAAAGGGGGTGAAAGTTGTTCAATGTTTTTGTTGCGGCGCGCGTTTTTTTCGACACGCCGCGCCACATTAAAAAATCTATAACAAATCAACTATCTTGAAAATCATGTTTCTAATACCGTAGTTATTTGTAGAATGGATTGTTTGAAAATTTTAGAGAAAAACAAAATTTTATGATTATTTATACCCATTTTATCGTATTTTCAATATTTGAAGCGGATTTTTTTGTGTGTTCCCATGAACGAAAAAAAATTTAGTCTAAATATTTACAATCCCTACTTTATAACAAAGAATAAACTTCCTTGAAAGTTTCTCGTCATTATTATAAGACGCGGCGCGAGACGCAAAATTTTTAAGCCCGCGCCACTGTGTAGACAGAGAAAGACTATCACCTCTCTGGCTTACTCACAGCGCATGTAGGGTCTTCGCTGGCTCAGTGTGCGACGGTCACAAACACACTCACACATGTCGATGCTCTATGCAGTGTCACACGGCGCAGCTTATACATGCGACAGAGAGAGAGAGAGAGAGAAGTATTGGGCATCAGTGATGGTGCAACAAAGAGGCCCACTACAGGCAACGTACTCGGCTCGAGAGTCTCCGGAGCCGATCGGATGTCTTCGGCAGATTAGCTTCCGGAGTGCGAAAATCTCGGTGTACCAGCTATTTTTCATGTCGCACGAAACATATCGGGACTAGGTTTTCATATGATAACGCTTCGATATAACCTGTACAAGAGAAGGTTCGTTGCGACGTGAATTGGAAAAAGCGGTGGTTGAGTGGTTGGCGTCCGAATCGCTGGATCGAGTCCCGCGTGTTATGTGTTTTTTTTTTTACTTTATATGGGGTCGAGCGGGGCTCGTTGAGCAAGGGGGTAAGTTGGGCAATCGTAATATCTCGAAAACTAAGCATCGCACGCTGGAGCATCAAATGGACGAAAGAGAGGTATGTGGGAGGGGAATACAACAAATCATTGCCGGTAGCCACGCGGCGCACGAGACGATGACACGGGACGTTTTATTATTATTGCGCATAAAAGTAAAAAATACGTGATTAAGTATTTTTCTTCTAGCATTGTGTGAAAAACCAGGGCAGCAACTAGACGAGTACTAGTATGTAGTACATTTAAGTGGCTATCAATCTGCAATAATTATTTTAACGCACGTGGTACGGATTTCATTATAAATTAACATTTGTTAAAAAATCTGAGAAGGGGCTAGTTGAGCAGTTTTCGATGGGGCTAGTTGAACGATGCGCAACTGTCCCCATCAGCTGGCACGCATAACATGGCGGAGGTGAATACATCACGCTATCGCCGGTAGCCGCGCGACTCCTGGTTTATTTAAGAAAAAACATTTCACAGTTTGTTGCAGTTAATGTTCATGATTCAAAATGTAGCTAATTAATGTAGTTATTGGTTTGTTACTGCATTGCATCAAATGGTCTTGCATGTGTCTCATTTGTTGATGGAATTATTACCTTGCTCAACTTACCCCACCTATGGGGCAGGTTGAGCAGCTCTACAGTCTCTCACATTTACGATAATATCTCCTAAATCAGACTTGAATTGGATAATGTTTCTGAAGGCGTTTTGAGCTGGAGAATTTGCGGATCTAACAGTGCAAGAATCAAGGAAATCGGATGTATTTTTTAAGAGTTATGATCGATTAAGCCAGAAACTGCTCAACTATCCCCGCTCTACCCTATATAATGACTGATTCCATATGATTTTGACCACTTTTGAACCCTACCATTTTTTATTGGGCTGAAAATTGTATATGTTGTATACCCCACTACCTCACTAAAAACATTCGTGTGAATATTTTCAAATTTGTTTACTCAACCGAAAGAAGATATGAATATTAAAAAAAGAACGTCTTTTTGTTTTTCAACCACTTTCAAACCCTTATGAGTTTTTCAAAAACTGGTTAATCGAGACGTTTTTTTCCAAATTTTTCAGTTTTAAACGTGCTTTTCAGAAAAACATAAAAAGGAAATGTTTATTTTCTTTTTATGTTGGCCATGCGAAAGACATAAAAAGGAAATGGTTATTTTATGTTTATGTTTTAAAAGAAAGAAAATGAAAAAATCAAAAGAAAATGTTTATTTTCTTTTTATGTTTTAAGTCATATTCCGTTTTTAAGTCATACTCTATGAAATTTTTCATTTTTTTTTAGAAAAGAATCTCAATTTCTCAAAAACTTTAGTTTTGATTTTTGATTTACAATTTCTTTTTCAATTTGTATTTATTTTGCATTTAATGCCTCTAGATTTATAGTGGACAGATATTTTTCTCTATGTTTTTTTTTCGGCCGAAGGAAAAATGGTCTTATGTACCGATGTATGTTACTATGAACGTTTACAAAATTTGTTTAATAAATAATGTACAATTTCGTAAGAAAATTCACTTTTTTATAAAAATGTCAAATACACCCTTCCTATCATTACACTCGCCACCATACTAGATTTGATACCACAGCCGCAGGCTATGCGGCTAAGCACTGTTGCTACCGTTTCCGCCATTTTCAACGCTTCGCGTTTTCGTGTGTTGGCGGAAAAATCTAATACCGGAACTGCACGCTTGGTACATGCCATAAACGCCGAATCTTTACTAACGTGCGAGTGCGCACAAACGTGCGAACGCGTTGCAAGCGCTTGCAGCAAATTCTCTTTGATTTGTGACAAAAAACCGACACTCGTGCAGAAATTTTAGCAGGTATACAGCTGAATTCTGAGTTGTACCCCGAGCTCCTAATCGGGATCTAGTCCGATATCGGATCAGATTCGAGGACTAAATGTAAGATCCGTAAACTGGATTGCATTAGGAATCCCGATCCGAATCCGTTAATGACTCTAACTGGATTCGAGCAGGGATCCCGATCAAATCTCGTAAGAATAATGAATTGCTGAAAGCATTTATTAAATACTAGCTTCTACCCCCTTTGTTTCAAGGAAACAAATTAAAAGTAGCAGGATAGGCTGATAAAATAATAAGTATGTATATAAAAAAGTGTATGTAATTGTACGATCCAAGAATTGTATTGCACACTTATTGGAGTGAGAACTAATACTTTGCAGCACGTTCCAGAGGAAACTTAATACTTTTTTGAACAGTATTACGCATTTATAATGCCAGCAGACGCATGGTTCGTTTGTGGGAAGCGGGATGGCCATGCACCACCTACCGGTCACCACCGATAGGTGGCGCATGGCCATGCGCCACCGATGGCGTGAGCGTAGATTTGGCCTGTTGTGAGCGTAGATTTTATGACCAATACGAATATATATATATATTCGTATTGGTCATAAAATCTACGCTCACAACAGGCTTCGTATTAGGATTGAGTCGGTATACCCCGAAAGTACAGTGGCGCCATGGTTTCGGAATCTCGTCACTGACGTGAATTTCTTCCGATGCGGAAACCATCTGAATTCCTGTAGGGACACCTGTTTTGGCGCATCCCTGTCATATCCTGATCAGAATATGATCAGTAGTTTGGTATTCCTGTCAACATTTCTGCACGGGCACTCGCAGATCGGCTACAAGCGCTTGCCAACCAAGCCAAACACTCTATCCACACGTTTGAAATTGTGACGGCTTGTTGACGTTTTCCAAGCATGCGGTCTCGGCTTAACGAACTCCTCGCGTGACAAACAAAAAGGAGCGGTGAGGGGGCATCATAGTACCTATATGCCATTGGCGCACCGCTTGGCTAACTTCAGACCGAAAAGGAAAGAAACGAAATTCTCACTTGCAACTCATCCTTATTATTGCGTAGGGCGACGATTCTCACATCTTCCATATTTCTTCCTCACTTACAATTACAAGTTGCTTTATGACTTTCAAAATTGCTTTTTTTACATTCCATCCTATTACTACGTGTTATACTCGATAATGCAGTAAATGGACATTATTATGACCTTTAGAGGATGTTGATGTAATAACGTTGCAACAGACAATATTTACTCGAGTATGAAATCATCCTTAATTCGTTATGCAGGTAGTCAATGGTGAGCACTTACTGCAGAACTCACGAGTGGTCGCCCTCACATTGCCGAATATTGTCGAACAGGAACGGAGGACGAACAATTTATAATATTTCGTCAAATACAATTCACGCTAAGAACGCTTTTCCGAATATAACATCGATCTAGCTTCAACATGCACTTACAATTAGTACTTGAGTTATTGCACTGACGGCAGACCTCTGGGTTACTTGAATGTGCAGTTATTTAGAACAATTATTTGTGGATTTTTTTGAATTATTAGGGATTTTGTGTCTCGTTCAATTTGTGTAGATATTTGCTGGAGGAAATAAATTTATTCAAGCCCGTTTCTCATTTCACCATCTCGCTAAAAAGCATTTCTTTCTTGCTACGATAGTTTCCTATAGGAATTACAATGCCACATGGCAGGTTCAAATTTCTATCGGTGAACTAATTTTTTTTTAACAAAAATCAAATCTGAAGAGATGACTTATATTTTTCCAGCTGATATGGTTTTCTCACCAATTATTCAGAAATCGGTTTCGTTCGTTTTCACCGTTTAATCCGCATCGGTATGCATACATTGTCACCATCGTGTATCTGTAGGTGTGCTTCGGTAACGGATGATCACGGGCATTCCCTATACGCCGGTTAGCCTTGTCGGCCTTAATTGAGTTAGAGGCTCCCCTATACCTATACGTATTATCGTATTTCGTACCGACGCTTGGAACGGAGGAGGCAGAAGGGGCAATCTAGACGACCCAACCAACTGGGGAAACTTTATACGGCTGCATGAGACACCTGCCCGCTATGCTATGTGGATATATATATGAAAGGCAACAATATAGACGGTAACCAACGAAGGTATGTACTCGGAAGGAACGCTCGTGGTCGAACACGGATGGTCCATAGCACCTGCGCGTATCCATTGTTTACTTCGAGGTCGTCGACTTGTAAAGCTAATTGGCCCCGTGCGACGATTGAATTGCATGTGATATCGAGTGCCATATAAAAGACACGCAGGTATTTATATATCGAGGTAATACTGAAACCTCATCCGGTCTTTTAACCATCCCCGCTTGCGATTTCATTCCACGAGGTTTCCCGATACGATATGTACCCTGCCACTATAGATATATAGACTGCTCCATTTGTATTTATTGAAAGGAATAAACCGAGAAAATGAGACCGTAAGAAAAATGTTGTCCACGAAAGTTTTATAGTTTCGAGCGGTCTGCAACGATAATCTGCAACCTTTGTTTGCGAGGTGAGAATACCAACTGCGTTCTGCATCGTTATCCCGCTGATCACTGACAGTTCTCTGATATGGTTCCAAGTTATGGGAAAACGCAGTTAATACGCACACATCCATACATACACACCAGGCTTCATTGTGGGGATTGTCTCGAATACTGCGTGTGGTCATTCGCGAGGGGATAGGTAAAGTATGTGTTACACGACATTCGCTAACCATATTGTTTATTTAATGGCCGAGTGACACATGAATATCTTTCATATCGCCGACCAATATTTAATTTCAACAGTTCCTAAAATTAGATGGGGTCGGGACGGAATGATGCGATTGACCAGCGGATCATCATTTTTTGTGGCTCGGTGCCTCCATACACGCATATCGAATAGTTCTCACGGTTACATTAATAATGGAATTTGTTTCGGTTACTGTTTCTTTGATACCTTCGGCGCTGCTTCTCAAACACTTCGTCGATCTACGTATATCGGATATATAGTGGTGAGTGTCATGAGCGTCCATTGTGTACATTTTTTATGTGGGACGTGTTATAACGCATCGTTGTTGCGTCACAGGGAGAGCAGTAGGAAATCTCGACGAAAATGAACATATAGTACTCGTATATCTGGATCAACGTTAGTGCCCACATACATTTCAAAGGTTCCGCGATATATTCTTCGCTGAGAAGAGCGAGGAGTTCAAACTGTATGTAACATACAATCGTCTCTAACAATTATGGCAGCCGTCGGAGTGACGTGGGGTAACTGTGCCTCCATGATTAAGAAATATTTCGAGTTAAAACCAATCATTAAATTCATGTATGTATAATCTAAATGGTTGGTCGTCTATGAACAACGCAAGCTGGGAACATTTTCTAAAACATTTCCAGGGAAAATAAGAAATAAAACGAAAGAGCTGATAGTGTTAATTATGCTGATAAATGAATTATAAGTGTGCATTCTTATAACGGTTCTGACTATATTTTGGTATACGGAGAATATCTTAAGCAACCTCTCGTACTTATTCAAAGTATTGATAATCATGAAACAACTGTGCAGTATTCGAAATCGTTCTTCCGATTCGTAAAAGTAGAGAAGTTTAGGAAATTAACAATGTTGTGGGACTATATAAACGAACACATGGTGGATACACGGATATACACGGATGTTTATAAAAAATGCAGTTCGCGTGTGCCTCCTGGGAAGTAACCGACTTCGACCACGATTTGCTCATCAGAGAACTGATGGTAAGACGTGCATATACACAATAAATGCAAAATTTATACTCTGTGTATAACCCTATTGAATGCATATCTCAAATGTTCAATAAAATTTAAAAAAGCATTATTATTTTTCGATTACCCCGGTTATTCACAAATGATAATAACAGCGGGCGCTGTGACGATCCTCTCCGACCATCACTCCTCCCACGCGATCAAATGCATTCAAAATAATCATTCTTGTAGTTCATTCAACGATAAGTGGATATTTTCTCCCATACATAAAAAGGATACTAATGCAAACACGTGTTTTATATAATTTTTCATCCAAAAAATCGGGACCGAGTTACATTTTTTTTCGTATAGTTATGGCAATTGAATAAATTTAATCTGATTATATGCAGTTCCATGAGGGCATAACCCCAGTCCGTTTTGATGACACGCTCGAAACATTTCCTGGACCAAATCTTCGTTCTCTAGAATCCGTGCAGTCATTTTGGATAGTAGAAAAACTACCTATGCATTTTTTTTCAAATCCATGATGACTCTGTTGCCGGTGTTATCGGCTTCATATTTACAACTTGTATACCGGTCACTGGATACATCTTCAGAGCTGTCAACATGGATAACTTTTTGATTGAGAAAAAACCCATCACAATAACCGGTTTGTCGAGTTCTCTTAAATTCACGTTAATCTAAAATATATTTTTCACAAATTTTTGTTCGTTAAACATTTGAATTTATGAGTAGAAATATCTTAAGAGATTAAACATTCACTACGAACTTGCGTTTTTCCATATTTATTTACGTGGATCAGCGACATATATACCCAGATAGACCATGATACGAGTATACCTGTATTAGACGTATACTGAATGTAGGTCTATTTAATTGATGATAGTGAAAGAATTGCATATACGTATAATTTACATACATTATACAATAAGCATTTGACATCAAATTATATACATTTATTATATGTATACGAAACATGTACTTCACGATAAAGATGAATCCAACTCCATTGCTGTCAAGATGATGTATTTATATACGTATATGGTATGTGCTTTTTTCAACATATCTCGGTAGAATTTTGTACATCTAATATACATGTAATATTTGTTAATTATCGTTGTAATTATTGTCAATAATTATTAATAATTTATTATTAATTAAATTGTTAATTAAATTAATTTAATTAACAATGATTACAAATTATCTTAGGATTGTGATTAAATTGATAATTACAAATTATCAATAATTATTAACAATAATTACAACGATATTTAGGAGCGCAGTGGCTCAGTGGATAGAGCTTCGGGTTCGCACGCAACGGACTCGGGTTCGATTCCCGCAGCTGACACCAATGGAAAACAAATTTTTCTACGTGTTTTTTCTGCAATCCTGGCGGTTCGGATTCCACCAAAACAAATGCCCAACAAAAACCTCACTGTGATGAGTTGGGGATCGGTGCTCGGCTGTGGTGCTCCCGCAAGGCGGTTCTCATCGCGCGGATGGTGACGCTTTGGTCGGGCACGGGCAACCCACAGCATCACAGATGAGGAGGTGCCGGCCCTAGGCGACTCTGGTGGACGTGCTTGAGTTTACTCGCATTAACGCTGGGGGAGACTAGGTACGTACCGACCTGTATCGGCGGAGGTTTTCTGCAGTTTCCCTCCGTCCATGGCGAATGCGATACAGGGAGAGTAAAGAGAATGCGAAGCGGCTGCAGCCGTCAGAGCAAGGGGATGACAGAGAGAGAGAGAAAGAGAGAAAGAGAGACGACAGATTTTAAAAACCCGAGAGGGTGTGCAAGTAAAACTCCCACAAATAAAAAAAAATACAACGATATTTAACAATAATTACAAATTGTCTTACGATTGTGATTAAATTGATAATTAACAAATATTATAATATTTGCTAAATATCAATTAGATTAGCAATAATCACAAATTGTCAAAAATTATTAACAATAATTACAATGTTATATTATATGTATGTTAGATGTACAAAATTCCACCGAGATATGTAGAAAAAAACATGTATAATATACGTATGTAAATAAGTCATATTGACAGCAATGCAGTTGGATTCATCTTTATCGTGAAGTATGTATATAATTCGATGCCAAATGGTTATTGTATAATGTATGTACATTATACGCACATGCAATTCTTTCACTATCATCAATTACATAGATCTACAATATTTACATTCTGTATAAAGAGAGGTAGTGGCATAAGCGATAACGTTCCCGTCTCACAACTCAGTGGTTCACGGCTCGATACCCCGTTGGCATTGGAATTTTTCTATGTGCTTTTCTGTGCTCTCGATGTTTCGGGACACCCACCTAATCAAGACCTGTAGGTTGACGGTGGAATTGAGATGATGTTGTTTTTGCGGTGTAAAAATGAGGAGAGATATGTAAAAAGGCGTACGCCGCGTTACATGAGAATCTATACATTCTGTATACGTCTAATACAGTTATATCATAGACGTATACATATCATACACACATATACGTGTAATATAAATGTATATTAGACCTTCTTGTTCAATCTGGGTGTCGACGCCTGTAAGATGTATTTAGTACGTATACTGAAGTGCTAAATGTTTGGCTAGTATCCGTACAATATATATTCTACGTTTGTTGAACAATATATCTGACGTATTTTCGACGTTGTGGATACATACAATATACCGTTGAATATACGTAGAATATATATACATTATACGAAGATTAGCCGGACATTGAGCTCTTCAGTATACGTACTAGAAACGTCTTACAAACGTATATGGCGACGTCGTTTATATGTATAATATACGTCACTGTTCTATCTGGGTAGTTACTCACTTTCCGAAATACCGGACGTCATTAGCCTAACTAATTGTAAGATAGCTGCTATCGTTGCGGTGTAGCGTTTTGTTTCAATACGCTTTTAGAAAATATTTTTATATCTCTTCCTCTTGGACCTATTTCAATCGGAACAGTAACCAGTAACTTTTAGCCCCGCTCCCTACTCTTCTTATTCTTCGTCGAATCTCCAAGGGCCATCATTATATGGTATCGACTTCCGTCAAATCACCGGCATGCATCACACGATCATCGAAAGTAAGTCGTACATTTCCTAATATAACATTTTACATCTTCGAAACGGATTATCGGTCTAGTTAAAAACAACTGTGCCGTCCTAGTAGAAAATCTCGTCGCACCGATATTGTAGTGATATTTGGGCAAAAACTCCGGCTCTGTGTAAAGGAGTTAATTGCCATGACTCGAAAAGAGAAGTCAGTGGTGTTTACGCATCCGTATACTTTAATGAATCTAGCAGGTCATAACACTAGAATTGTGGCATGTATGTAGAACAGTACACCTCGCTTGATTCCATTACGTTTCGCCCAAGCAATTTAAGAGTTTTTAACCATACAATTCCAATAATCCTAACTAACTTGTAATTTTTCGAAAAAAATCGCGGTTCGTAAGCTCTAGTTTTCGTATTTTCTAAGCCATCACGTTGAAACTTTCCACAGAAATAGGCTGAAGTAAGGGATAAACTTGTTCGGTATTGATTGTGGCGAGAATCAATAGTCTTGTTGCCTTGGACCTACATTAAAGGATAGATATTATAATAAAGCGAGAGTAAATTCCGTAGACCTAATGTTGATTATGGTAAAAAGTTTATCATAAATATTTTCGATGGCATTGGCGATTTGTAAATTGATTAATTAGTTCAATTAGTTGTAAAAAATATTGGGTGTTCTAATTCTGATTTGTTTTTTTTTTAAGGATTTATTGCAAGGGGGATCAGTTATTATCTGTTACGACGTTTGAGTTTTAAACCAAATGTGCAACCCGGCATAATGAAAGAAAATAGTGGTTAATATTCGAAACTAAAGTAATCACACGATGACGAATGTTCGTTAGCCGTAGTTAACCTTATCTCGTATGTTAAAGGGCGCGATGCCGAAAAACACTGCCCGTTCACATTCAAAGAGATTGGCCTTTCTTCTATTAATTTTGATGCAAAAAACACATATTTGATCATCGCTGAAAAAGCAGGTGCGCTAAATTGATGCAAACTTAACGAGTGTATTTTTATGGCATCTTCCCTCGAAGCAATTTTCAATTTAGCGCACCTGCTTTCGTTTGGCCTACGAAACGCTCCACTGGTTTCTTCCTTTGAGGAATGTAGGAATATTCATCGTCCCTCCTTTTATGTGCAAAAATATCTTGCACATTAAATCCACGATCAACCATGACACTATCTCCACTTTCGCACTTGTCCAACAAATGACTGCGTTCCACGATTTGTCTGCCGCATGTACTACCGCCATATGCATCGGAACACTGACTCAGTAAACCATTAAGGTAGTCCTATCGTTGGGTAGGGGATTAAAATGATATTCCCGTTTTTTCTCACATTGGAAGTAGACCAAGCGTTAAAGTTAATTAAGAAAAGTTATTGCAAATCGACTAAAGAACAACATACTCAAAATTCAAATTGATCCTACGGAAAGTTTATTTGTTATATAATGCTTCTTTGATGTCATATAAAAATGTGTGCAGATTTTCAACAGGATTCATCGACCAAATGATCAAGATACTCGTTGTATAATGTTGCGATATTTAACACGGGCTCTTATGTGAGATTGCGAAAAATGACGATTTTCAAGAATAAATATCGTGATTTTTGAGTGGATAAAAGCCCCTGAAATATTACACACATATACATATGACATCAAAGAACGCTTCTGCGAATTTTCAGTGAAGTCTAACGGAAACGCTGTAACGATAGGACTACCTTAAGAGTAGCTCCAAATTCAAATTTGACAGTGGATCGGTTTTTACAAGAACTCCACATAACTTACTGAACAATTGGATTTCTTGATTCCGCACAGGAACTTCGGTGCTATCCACAGTGACGCTTGTACTGAGGTAATCTTTTTTAACTCCTTCAAGCATATAATACGAGTATAGCACTAAATCTTTACGCAGCCAAATTTGATGTACTCCACATTTGGTGGATGAAATTGATACATGTAACAAAAATATTAGACCCTGATGCGTGGATAGTATCAAAAAGCACTGCCAATTCGAAGTTCTGGTTGTTCCTTCTTAATTTGATCAAAGTGAGAAAAAATTGATCCTCTATGTTTAAATGTAAAACTTTACTCCACCTATATTTCATAGAATAAACCTCCGGGCACAAGGTAGAGAATACAAACTGAAATTTCTCACATGACAAAAATCCCAGTGTAAAATTTGATAGTGTTGAAAAATGACAACATTTTTCATAAATGTTTGTATGCTGTAGAATTGATAATCTTTTTAAGTGCCTACTTCACGAGAAAATGTAGAAGTAGAAGTTGACGGCACATCATGTGAAGTTTAAGGCGAAGCGAATAACATCACGTATTTCTATTTCCAGAGTGTAGTTTATGTCATGTACTGTGGAACTTGTACAGATTTGTTTTACAGAAGTTGACGATGATGCAGTAATATCACTCATTTCCCCTTCCAGAGCGTAATTTATGTCATGTGCTGTAGGACTTGTGCAAATTTGTATTTCAGAAGTTGAAGGTAATACGGTAATATCACTCACTTCCACCTCTAGACTGTAGTTTATGACATGAGCTGTAGAACTTATATAGATTTATATTTCAGCAGCAGTATATTCTTTAGATATATCTTTTGTATTTAACTTGAATTGTAGCCTTTCTTCTTGTCTTTCTATTTTCCTCTTTTGTTCATCCTTTAAAATCTGTAAGGAAGGGAACGTCACCTTTTGTTTTGGTAATTGAAGTGTCAGTTTTTGTCCGTCGGTCCATGGTGGCTGACCGATTTTCTGAGGATTCCGTTGGTCTCATTTTGGTCTGTTTTCGCAATGAATGCCAGCTTGAGGCAGTCGACGGAAATTATTTTGTCGACGTCATTGATTCTTACGATTAACACCCGATCATCCAGTCGGTCAATAACTTGGTGAGAACCAAAGTAGGGAGGGTCTAGAGATCGTTTGACAACATCCACCCTGATGAAGACGTGCGGGCTGTTGTATAGGTCATTGAGGATGAAGCAGCGTGATTTTTTGTGATGCGCTGTTGGCGATGGACGGATTTGCCGGATGGGGTCCTGGAAGAGTTGGAGGTAGAAGCTCGGGTTTGCAGGTAGAGCGTCCATAAAAAAGAACTCGCTTGGAATGCGTAATTCGGTGCCATAAAGAAGCTAAGCTGGTGAGGCATTGATGCTTTCCTTAATGCACGTCCAAAGTCCCAGTAATACTGAAGGAAGCAGCTCCGCCCAGGGTGTCGGCGTGTAGCACATTAAGGCCGGCTTGACCGTCCTGTGCCATCTTTCAATCAATCCATTAGATTAAAGACGATACGGCATGGTGTGGATCTTGTTCGCGCCCGCCATGCGAGCGAGTGCTGAGAAGAGGCAAGATTCAAATTGACTTCCGTGATCAGTCGTGATAGTCAATGGTGTGCCGAATTGTGCGATCCAATGCTCAATGAAGGCGGTGTCACATATGTCGGCTTCCTTGTTCCGAAGCAGAGCTGCGACTAGCCACCGTGAAAATCGCTCACTCATGGTTTCAGTTCAGTTTCAGTCAGTATCGACGGCTTTTCACCGGTGGAAGCTCGTTGAGGTTGATGCGCACATGGTTGAAGGGTCTTTAGACTCAACAAGGTTATGCCGCTACACTTCGAATTGCTGGCAGGGAAAACATTCCCTCGCCCAGCGACTGGCGTCGTTTTTTATTCCCGGCCAGACAAATTTCTCGCAAAGGTGACGAGCGGTTACGCGGCCATTTGGGTAAGCCAACCTATGCACGATGTCGAACGCACGTTTGGGTCGGCTGGCAGGCAAGTAAGGTCGTATTCGACCCGTTGAGACGTCGCAGGAGAATTGCTGATCCTTCATGGTAAGTTCTTGTAAGTCAAGCGAAGAATGCAGTTGCAGCGCATCTAACTCATCGTCCTATGTCTCAGCCTGTCGAATCATTTCTGCGTCCAGAACTCTTGGCATGTCGACTGCGTTGATATGTGAAAGCGCATCAGCTACGATATTGTCCTCACCCTTGACGTAGAGAATGTTCGTATTGTATTGAGAAATTTAGTTAAGCTGTCGAAGTTATGAAGGCGAGGGCTTGTCCATACATTGGGAGAAGACAGTGACTAGCGACGATGATCTGTCTTATTGTAGGTCGTAAACTCACGTCGCTCGAGAATATGCCCGAAGAACTTGATGCCTGCAAAGATTGCGAGAAGCTCTCAATCATATGCGCTGCACTTCCTCTCAGCTGGAGACAGTTTCCATGAGAAAAATCCAAGTGGCTTCCAGGAACCATTTTCATGTTGCTCCAGTGAGGCGCCGATAGCAAAGTCGGATGCGTCTGTGCAAATCGCAAGTGGTGCAGGGGGTGAAAGAAATGCCGTTCTAATAGCAGAAACAATGCTCTGCTTACATCGCTCGAGAGCGCGGTCAGACTCTGCACACCACGGCACCTTGCGGTTTTTGCGTTCATCAAGAACTCATTTAGAGGAGCTTGTATCTCAGCCGCGTGAGATACGCAGCGACGATAATAATTCACCCGAGGAAATTCATTCCATCCCAAGGCATCTGCGTAGGTCGGACATCGTTTCCGGCTTAGGAATGAAAGAATTGCTTGAATTCTGTCCGGGGGTGGTATGAATCCATCAGCGCGGAGTGAGTAGCCCAGATAGGTTACCTCCTCCTTGGTGAATTGGCATTTGCTTGGATTTATTGTGAGATTATTGTCGTAGATTGTTGAAGATCTGTTCCAGATGCTGCATATGTGCATCCTGATTGCTCGAAAAAACATGAGATCATCGATGAAGCATGCCGCAAAGTCTAGGTTGCGTAGAATGTTGTGCATGTACCGTTGAAATGTTTGCGTTGCGTTGCGCACACCAGGTGGCAACCTAGACTTTGCGGCATGCTTCGGCGATGATCTCATGGTTTTTTCGAGCAATCAGGTTGCCACCTGGTGTGCACAACGCAACGCAAACATTCAAACGCACCTGGTGGTAACCTGGTGTGCTCAAATCTCAAACAAACGAAACGGCATCGTGACCGCGGTTTTGGGAATGTCTTCAGCAGCTACGGGTATCTTATAATACGGTCGAATTAATTCAATTGTCAAGAACATTCTGCGTGTGTGACAGAGCTGAAGAATGTCCTTGATGAACGGAACTGGGTAACGACCCGGAGTGGTTTGTTGGTTGAGCTTGCGGTAATTTTCTGTCGAACGCCAGCCGCTGAGCTTCTTCGGTACCATGTGAATAGGACTGGCTCACTACAGTTTGATGGTCGTATGACTCCATGATGCAGCAGCATATCGAAGTCTGCCTTTGCGGCCTGCAGTTTATCTCCGGTGAGACGGCGTGGACGTTCAAGAACCGGTCGATCTGTCGTGATGATATGATGCGCAACAGGGCGTATTGTTCTAGTTGATATTGGCGCTGGCTTGGTTGTGTCGACATAATTACAGAGCAATTGCCTGTAAGCTGGCTGCAGTGCTGAAGAATACTTGTCGGTCGAAGCAATTGTGGAAACCGTGTAGAAGGTCGATGAGAAAACCGTAGTGTGTGAGAAGGTCGGCCCCGATAATTACTGTTGACACGTTGGCGACAATGAATGACCAGCGGATCTCACGTCATAGACCAATGTTGAGTTTTAGGACTTGCTGTCCATAAGTGTCTATCACAGTATTGTTAGCTGCATATGGCTTATACTCAAACGCCTTTGCCTGGCGGAAAGAGCGAAGTCTGAGCATAATTGAGACTATGTATTCCGAGTTGATCAGGAACTGTTGATTCACGTGACGGTGAGAAATATGCACTAGGTTGTTGTTACCTACTAGATTGCCCTCTCCTGCCTGAACGGAAGACAGCACGGTTAGTTTCCCGTCTGCAAAGCTGCGGTGCTAGTGAAGAAGCATGGTGAAAGACAGTGTCGTGCGTTGGCCCTCTATCTTTGATGATAGACACAAACGCCCGTTGCTACCGTCACAGCCGCAGGAGTTGCCGAGTGTGACCTCGAACGTCTTCGACTCCTGTGGCCAGGCTTGTTGTCTGTTGCGGCGAGAGCGTTTTTGTTTAGGATGATGAGCTGCGGGCGCATTTCACATATCTTCCGCAACTCCATGACGACCGCATGCCGATGTAGCCATCGCAGTATGCCTAATGTCATTCTCGAGAAAGGTATCCACACCCTTTGCAAGCTCTTCGAGTGTTGATGGGGTTTGAAATACTCTCAATAAGCCTTATAGAGTAGGTGGAAGGAGTGCGAGCCATCGCATTCGAAGCATATTCTCCGGCGCTCGATTACCAGCCAAAGATCGCATCTGCCGCAGGAGCTCGGATGGCTTCTTTGCCCCAAGCGCAAGCTCGGCGGGGCATTTGTGCAGTTGCCTGTCTGTGGATTCAGAGAGGCGACTTATTAGTTGTGATTGGTCGATCGGTGATTGAGAGTCCTGTACTAATTGATTAGTGATCATGTAATACCAGTAATGAATTAGTAAACTGTTTTGACTAAATAATAGTCAATCGTATTACTAATTTGCTTTAGTATGCCTAATTTACTATTTTTTTTACTATTCTATCAGTGAAACTGTGCGTTTATCACTATTTCACCAGTAGAACATGCATTTACTAATTGAATTAGTCAATTTTTCACTAATTCAGATTTAGAGACCGCAATAGAGGTATAATCAGCGGAACCAGTCCATACGAATATTTTCATTTTGGTGGAACGTCACGCATCCAACATTTTTTTGACGCAGTAATATATTATACAATTACGATGCAATTACGATCTCAATCTGCACTTGAGAGACAATATTATTAATTTACCATCTCTTACACAAAACCAGTTTCCTTCGACACGGTTTACAAACTTTTTAAAATATGTGTAGTCCAAAAGCGGTTACATAGAAGAGAGTCTATCAAAGTTCGAAAATCCGGTAGAATTTTGCTTTTGAAAAAATCCACTGACATGCGACATGTGGCGCAACAGCTATTATAACTTGTGCGTGGTAAGAAATACATTTTTATCATGATTATCATCATTGTAATTCATATTAGCCATAAAAAATATGCTGTTAAAAAGGTTATCAAAGTTAATCCATCATATCGTAATCTTTAAAGGCGGTACGAGTACTTACGTGTCAAGGAAAATTTCTTTGTAAAAATACCATAGTAATCCAGTTGCTTCCGAAGCACAAAATTAGCCCGTAATAGCAAAAGCCTCAGCTAGTCCTATGCCAACATTAGCGGAAAATTAAAGAGTGTTTTACACCAGTTATTCATGAAATATTGCAAAGCGCAATACGCCATATGCTGTTGTATTCATCTTTATCATCATGAACGGCTAATATTCGATGAATACAACGTGTTCTCTTAAAGCTTTTCTTTATCTCGACTCGTTTACTAAAGAACAAAGTTTTAAAGTGTGTGTTGGCCCCTTAAGAGTGACGCGAAAATGGGAGAACTTGTATCGACTAGTTCCACTGATTATAGGTACTTCCATTGTAACCCATTTTTATATGTACAAGTTTTCGTGCATGTCGCACGGTAACATTTTTGAACACTCGAGAGGGGGATGATTGAGGGAAGGGGGGAGGGCGTTGCAATTTGCAAATACCCGGGTAGAAATTTTGTAGGGTTTGCCTTATTTGCTACAAGGCTCTGATCAGGTAGCGCTACGGCTTGCCATAACACGGCAAGCCTGAAAAGAACCTGATACGACCCTAAGAAGGCCTGCCGTAAGACGCCCGTACTCATGCTTGCCTTACAGCGCCCTCTGAGACAGCCATACTATCCCATTAATTTCGTAACGGAGCAGCGTACTCGCTCTCCCCACTCCGGCGCGACACAACAGTATCGCGTGGACCCTCTAGTTCACCCTTTGTCACACAGATGGACGCCGGCGTTCTCAGTTCTCACAAGTGGAAGGGCGCGAGAATAATGGTACGTAGGCAAAGAAATTTTATGTAATAAACAAAAAACGACTCATCACGAACAATAATATGAATGATAATCGTAATTTGACGATTTCCTTTTTTTAACAGTTTTCAATAGAAATATCTTATTATTTCGTAATAGATATTGAAAATTTGTTTACGGTTCGTTTTTTCGCAGCGTTTTAACTCGTACGTTCCACTCTCATACACTTTACTAAAATCAATTGAGAACATTATATGTTTTAATTTTCACGGAAAGTCATTACATCGTATCACCAGTACCACGCGTTGATGAAAATATATCTTTTGACAAGTGTTTATAGATTGTGTACAGATTTAGATTATGTTACCCCGGATATAAATTGTAGTAGGGCACTGTTATGGCAGTCGTAAGGCAACCATTAGCGCCGTGATCAGGCAGCCTGATCAGGACCGTAGTAGGCAAGGTGTTACAGATTCTAACGGGACGCTAAGGGTTGCCTTACGAGTGCTGTAACAGGGCAGTCAGGCAGCCTGAGAGCGCCCGGAGCGGGCCCCTACTATAATTTCTGCCCGGGTATTCACTTGCGTATTGAAACGAACTTATATTAGTGTAAACTTCAATCGGAATGACAAGAGGTTACCTAATCATACGATGCAATTCACTAAAAAAAATCGTAGGGTAGTTTCAACTTCTTTATTATAAGATATCGGAAAAACAAAAAATCGTCAACTCTATTTTTCTATCCTCTACCTATATGCAAATTTGCATCCTAATCGGTTAAAAACTCCCGGAGATATGTATGAAATAATTACATTTCTGCAACAAACAATATGGCATTCGTCGTTAGACATCAGCACATATAAAAAAGTACATGTCGCGTATTTTTATCCATTCTGCAAGCAGACCAAATTTAATGGAAATCAGAGGGGGTGACCTTGCAATCTTTCCTTGTCAGTAAAGCCTGTTGCTTGCTAAACTAATTAATTGAAACAGAGTTGAAAAAAGTCGTCGATCTCGGCCGTCGAATGTGCGTGCTTGTATCGATGAATGTTTGCGACGTACCATGATTTATGGCCATATTTGTGGTAACGGGTTAACGATAGGACAGGGAAGGATGCAGCTACCGGGTTTGGGAAAGAGCGTGTCAATCGATAATTGTAGACACGCGATACTCTTATGCATGTATGTCTAGTGTACGATAGTACATAGATTGCCTCTTCGCCTCGCTATGTTATTACATACTGTATATATGCGGCTCACCGAAACAATGCTTTTACTCGTATTAGCCCGCGCATTCTCGAGAGCTATGCAGTACATACGACCAACGCGAGAACGTGGCGTACTCTCGAATCGAGAACTACGAACCATGTTCCGTTATCAACGAGTTATAAATTTGTTCATGTAGCGGTCCGTGTAGTTCCGTTGTCAGGCTTTGGAGCTGCCTTCCCGTCTAAAAACCCGGGTAGCAGTTTCATGTGTGTTACACGATTACCACACTGCACTTTATAATTCGGGATATACTAGTTAAGGGTTGGAACTCAAATAATACTTTAAACAAAAAAGATAAAATAGCTTATTGATACTTGTAAGAAGAAAAAGAAAGGACAGATTTCTGAAGAGAATCTATCGAACCGGACGTACGCGCTTAAGCATTAAGTTTAGACTGGCTCAATGTTAGCTTGGTGGTTCTTTTTTAAAGTTATAAATGGAGCAGCTTAGTCTATAGTGTTTTGTTGGTTTATGTTATAAATGTGGTTTACATGATTTCTCAGATTTGGAGATTATTTTTTCAAGTAATTGTATTTCGCGCCTCCTCTGATAGATCCCAGTATGTCCCCCTCCCCTGCCCGAATTCTACACGTATTCATAGTCCATCTAGGGATTTTTTCATCCCCTGCGAGCGAGTAGCCGGCCCTGAGCTCTCCCTCTTCTTCCGTGTGCCGGAAGATCCACACGTTATAATTGAGTATCCAACTTTAACATTTAAAAATAAGTGAGGAAACTTTAAGGAGTAGGTCGGCTCCAGAGATTAATAGAGACGCAATTCCGGGAAAAACGTAAATGTAAGTATACGATTTTTAGATTAGCTATACACGTGGTGTTATTTTAGGTTAAATGTATTGGTGTCGTCATGGGATTTCGAAGAAATCGTCACGAGCCCCTGATGTGGGCTGTAACCCACGCGAGGCTGAGTTATTACGCGAGCTTTAGTTCATATGAAGCAGAATTATTACTCGTGCTGTAATACATACGATTTTTTCAAAAACGTTAAATTGGCTCTACCCGTTTTAACCTGTACACTTGACATACGACGATGCCAGCTTTTTGCGGCAGATACAAACGTGTGTCTCCTGTTCATCAAAACGTCGCCGTTCTCGAAGTTGCAGGACTTTGTAATGGCGTACTCCACACTTGTCTAGTCATGTGGTCTCCAAGAGATGGCGAGAGACTAAAAGTCCCTCCTCCTGAAGATCACACGACTAAACAAGTGTAGAGTGCGCCATTACAACATCTTACGACTTCGAGAACTCAGTGAGACACATAGCGAAATATCGAGAACAAAAACCGACAGAAATCAACGAACTATTAGATACTGAATAAAACGAATATAAATAAATCTGGTTGAGACAAATCTCGAACACATAGGATAAATATACTAGTGAACAGCTAAGAGAGGCAGTGGCACAGGGGTTAGCGTTCTCGGTTCTCAACTCGGGGGTCCCGGGTTCGATTCCCCGCCGGCACCAATGGAACTTTTCTATGTGTTTATTCTGTGCTCTCGGTGGTTCGGAACCCACCTAACCAAAAACTGTAGGTCCACCAAAGTGGTTGATGGTGGAAATGAGGATCGCGGTGAGTCTAAGAGAGGAGGAATGTAGAAAGACCCGCAAGGGTATACATTGGAAAAAGAAAGACACTACTACTACTACTAGTGAACAGCTATCAGAAAATAAAATTATTTCTGAAGAGGATCCGAACCAAGGATCGAAACGTAAACACATCTCATGTACATCACTGATCCTGAAATATTTGCTGGGCCGATCGAAGCCGACTCTCCAAAAACAACGAAATTGTATCCTCCCATCGGTGGAAAAGATACAGGTCGTGATTTTGGTCTGAAACAGGAAATTCAAGTCAAATTTTAATTTTCACACACTTTTCTTCTACCATAATTGAACTAAGAGAAGCTTGAAAAAACCGTGACGTTAAAAATAATGTTAACTTTAAAAAAACGCCTTTTTGACAAGAAAAATCACTCCAGCTGGCTATAACAGTCGTTAATTTTTGTTTGTGAATCTCTTTAGTCTAAACAGAAGGGGGTATAAAACTGAAGCTAATAAGATTTGGTTTGTTTCGATTGGTCATTTGCGTTCCTTACCATAACCCGCACCGGTTTATAATAATCGTAAAAATGAAAACTCGAAAAAACGTATTTCAAAGTTTTTAATCAGAAAAAATATTAATTTCTATTATTCACAATAATAATACGCTAATTCACAATAATAATACGCTAATTGACTATTCCTGCGTCATAAAATACACCTTCAGCTTTCTCAAAAAACTCTTTTTGGGTTTGGGTTTGCTCGACTCTACGGAGTGTGCGAGCTTCCTTACTGGAACAAGACTGACGCCTGTTTTCCCTCTTGATCCGTTCTGCATTGACGTTATCCGCAAACATGTTACATTGTTAGCTGACTTTCAAGTCAAGAAACTGCATTGTACTCAGAATTGCAGAATACCCTTCACTGAACGTTCCTCCAGCCATGTACACAGCTATTTCAACGACTTTTCAGCCAGGATTTAGATGTTTCGGGCTCACGCGCCAAACCATGAAGTTAAAAAATTCGTTTGAATTTTACATGTAGTCACCTAAGCATCGTGTTGAAAGCTCGTTATTTAAAAACTCTTCGTAGATTGGGCAAATGCATTTTTCAATATTTTCAGCAATTAATCTAAGAAGATAGGTACCTGAAGATGCAAGTTGATTCGTGGCTTCAGAGTTATGATATTCACATCAGCTACCGGCGTCTGTCGGACATTTTTCGTGGAGAGCAGATTTATCACTTCAACAATAATGATCCAGCGTTAGCTTATCGCTTTTGTTACCTCTTGGATAGCATTAATATTTCTTCTAATTGCCAAACCATAATAGATTGTTATCTTTTTAACCCCTTCCCGTGCCATTTAGCTCGACGAAACTTGGGCCCAAGTGTTAGGCGTTAACGCTTCTTAAGCAGGTCAAACTGATGCTCGAGAAAGGTCACAATACGGTTTGTAAGGGTTTATACAATTTCAATATATAAACTACTCTGTAATAGCAATTATGAGACTCGTGACTAACTTTTGTGGCGTACTAATAAGAACTGACATTCGATTACGACCGCTACATTACAATATTTATATTCATGACCCCGGCTCGTCATATTTATGTTTGGGCCAAAATTTTCATCACGAGCCAGACTCGTTAAAGCACGGGAAGGGGTTAAGGATGCTCCCTGTCAGACGCTTTTTACATTTGAGCTTCTCTTACTCCATTTTATTTCGGGGTCATGTTCCCATACGCTTTTGTACGTGTTCCACGCACTCATTTTTTGTAATAGGACAATCATCCTATGGATTCATCTTCAGGATACCAGAAGGTAAAAGATTTCGAATCGCTGCCGACGACGTAACATAATTAGTATACTCTACTCCAAATATTTCAACCGATCTTAAAAACATTTCCACGATTGAATCCACGTCCATCGTCCCTGCCGAATTGTCATGATTTGAGAAGCATAATTCTTTATGATCTTCATACCATCATTTAAATTTGTCGTCGTCTGATGTGTTTTTAGGACACGTGAGCGACGATACGCACTTTTTATGATAAGGTCGACTATTTTACCAGAGTAGTAGGCATTGAGCGTTGTTACACCGAACAATGAAGTAAATCAACATTTTTCCATGATCCATCCCGGAAACTTTGAAATTGTTTGCAATTCTCTCACTTTCCGCATTTTTTTTCTTGCTTTTCTTTGACAACCATTTGATAGACAGTTTCGAACATTGATTTTACCGCTGAGTGAAAATGCTGCACTATTTTATCGCACGGTGATTTCGCCAAACCTTGACATATATTCATAAGTCTGAAAAAACAAATCGATGCGCTCAGAAACGCTCGAGCGCTCGCATACTTGTTCTACGCCCCGCCGCTTTCAGTGCCATATCTTCGGAAACACTGCGAATTATACCCGTATTCATAGTCCTTCCTTGAGGTACAAGAATCCCTTGTTCCTCATTTCGCGTTTCAAAGGAGGCCTTATTGGCCTCCTTTCTTGAGCTTCTTTGAGGAAGCCTTCGCCACTGTGATTGGCTGTTTCGTTCCATATAGCCAACGCTTGCGCTTGCGCTTGGCATCTATGCAGTTGTGACACATATGATTTGTTTTCGGAAACTGATTGTACTAACAAAACAACAGTCTTTGCTACTCGGAAAAATGTATAGTATTTTCGCGATTCATTTTATATTTAACTCCAATCCCGCGCCAAACATAAAATAAATCTTCTGAAGCGCCACGTGAAGTGAGTAGCAAACATCATAAAATGGTTTCGCCACCAAGAGGTCACTAATATCCCTATAATACCGCTCCCTTCTTGGAGGAAGGCTTGAGGCTTCTCTATGAAACATCGAGCCTCGAAGATTTAAGGAATCCTCGACAGAGGCGTCCTTAACCCTTTGAGCTCTAAGGACGCATACATGCGTCAGCCTATGCGTCTGCGGACCACATAAGCTTGAAAGTACTCAGGTCTCTAAGGGTTAATTCTCAAGGTAAGGTTCGACCATGAATACGGGTATTAGCCTCTATAACTTTGGGTACATATTCTTAGATACATTAGGTATAGATTGAAGCAATAAAAATTGGTTTCTGAGCCTTCTAAAGCAGATCACCCTCTTAAGAATTAAGTTGACTGACTCAATTTTAGATTGCTGATCCTTTTATAAAATTATATGTGGGGCAGCTTAGATAACATTGGTTTAATTGTATCGTGCTCAAAATCTAGTTTACATTATTTCCCAGATTTGAAGATTATTTTTCCAAGTAATTTTTGTTCGGAATTTGTCTGAGTCGGCGTTTGTGCGGTCTCTTATTGAAATCGCTTTAATTGCACAATGCCGATTCTGCAGAATGCTTGGACTATTCGGTGTACGTGATACTTATAACATATTCCTGATTATCTGAGCACAGAATGTGTTTCCATGTACATAGGTAGCGCTTGCATGTACGAGACATGGTTGAGTTTATATTTTTAATCAGTATATGACTACGTTGCCTTTTTTTTGTACAAAGCCTAAATATCCGAATTTTCGTTTCAGCAAATATACAACTAAAGGTTCGGATCGTCACGTAATATAACTGCGAAACATTTGCGAGAGCGTCCGGTCGTACTCGTTCCGCTATCCTACTACGTTGCCGGAACGTGCAGGTCGCTGCCGTGTCGGTCCGGCAAAACTTGGTAGCATGGATTTAAGTGAGAGTGTACATACTAAGCAGCAGCGCTCTGCATGTTCGGCAACATAGCAAGGTAACGGAACGAGTGCGGCCGACCGCTTTCACAAATGTTCTAGCATTACGTGGACGGTCCGTCAGACAATGAAGCAACTTTAGGCCGGTGACGTATCGAGCCGCCGGATACGTGACAAATCACGTTCAGTTTTATGCCTGGTGCGAAAAGTTGGTCACTCGATAAAATCTGTGAACCATTTCATCTGAAATCAGGCTAGGAATCACTAAAAATCACGTGAAATCTCGGTTATCTTATTGATTCGGAAACCACGGGAATCGTACTGGAAATCGCAAGAAATCGATTCCTTTTGGAAATCGTTGTGCCACCGAATCTGGAAGTGACCAACCCCTCGGCTCGGTATTATACTACACGATTGTGCCACGTGCATTTCTTGCGATTACATAAACAGAATAAACACTGTGTTTGACATTCATAATTTTATTGAATTTCTGCATGAAAAGACTTATCCTCAAAATTTCAGATGTTTGTATACAATTTTTCAAATCGTTTACTTACTCGATTTTCGCTTCAAAAAATATGGATGTACCCAATTATTACGCATCTTTGGCGTAATGGAAGGAATCCTTCTACTTTCAGTACACAAATCACTGTCAACAAATTGTTCCCACTCATGTTGATACGCTGATCGTTCGAACGAAACCTGCCAGGGGAACATGCAGCAATGTGTCATGTAGTGTGGCACCGGCCTTAAGTCTAACAATAAGTTAGTAGTGGTTTTACGTTTATGCCGACGACGAACCTCGCTTTAGACGCTCCAGCACATCAACAACAGAAGATATCGTCGAAGCTGTGAAGAAAGTTATTTTTGAAAATCGTCGAATTACCATAAGAGAAGTTGCTGAGGATGTTGGCAGGCATATCAGCCGGCTCGTGTCATGCAATTTTTTCGGATGTTTTGGGCATGAGATGTCTGTCAGCGAAGTCCAAAAATAACACGAAAATCATACCTCAGCCATCATATTCACTGGATTTGGCCCCCTGGGACTTTTTTCTGTTCCCAAAACTGAAAAGACCTATGAAAGAACGGAGATTTGTAACGATTGATGAAATAAAAACTGCATCGCTGGCGGAGCTCAAGGCTATACCAAAAAGTGCTTATGAGAAGTGCTTTGAGGATTGGAAAAAGCGTTGGCACAAGGGAATTATATCTGAGGGGGATTACTTTGAAGAGGACAATATAAATATTCACGAATAAATAAATATTTTTTCATAGAAATATAAAGTCACCTTACTTTTTTAACACACCTCGTATATACATATAGTGCTGATATGCACGAAACGCGGTTATATTTGATATTTTCAAGAAATATCTGAACATATTTAATTTTATTCTTATTTTGCAGGTCTATTTTATGTATAATGTGTAATATAATACTTTATTATATGAATATATTGTTGACAACAATACGAGACGTTGTCAACTTTGCAATTTTTAAGAAATAATTGAATATAAATATTTATTTTTTATTTAACAGGCACTAAATATTGAAACTTTTGCTTTAATAAAAGTAGGGCTATCGAATTTACATTCTTTAAAAATATGTGAAATGGCCATTTGGATTGAGTTTCTCGAGAAATCACTGAAGGAATCGCGGGAGGTGGACATAGAGCTACAAATTGGCAAAACAATGTCGTCAGTGGTAACGAAATCTCTATAACTTGCCTCGATGTATTTGAACGAAAAGCAAAGTAAACTGAATTTCAAATGATTAGATTTTTCAAAACATCTCGCTACTGAGTATGCAAAACAAATTTGAATCAAATATATGAAAACATCATGACGCGCCTAATATTTTGAAACGTAGCTAATAATAGAATTTCCTCTGCGTCATAACATTTGAAACTTGGCGATATTGAAAACTCCGGAACAGAAATGGTTCAATGAATCCTCCTGTTAATTGTTTCAATACAAATTGCAGATTAAGATATTTGAAATTTTGAAAACTTTAATTTAAACATATAAAACACGACGAACTACTGAATAATATTTATCTACCGACTGGATATAATTATTCTTGGACCAAAGGCGACGTTAAATGGGCAATGCATTAGCAATGCTTAGTAAACTTTTCTCCTACAGTTCCAAGAGCCTCTGCTTGAAATCTTTTTGAAGTTTTGGTGTGAAAGTCTCTCATTGAGATTTAATAAATTGATTTATTGTTCTATTCCATCAGTCATTAACGCTCCTATAAATAAACAAAACAAAGCAATAATTAGCATGCTTGGTTACAGATAATTCTACTTAAATTAAACTTTTCCAGTATATAGGAAATCGATAAACGGGAGTAGACTGTATTTCGAATAGAAATAATTGTCTTTTGTTCTCTTGACAGGATTCGAAATGCGAGTCACGTCCAACAGCCTCCTACCATACTATAGATCACGTTGCATATGTATGCAAATGCACATAAGGGAGATTTTATTCCTCAGTGCAGCGGGTTCGATTAGTTCTTCAGAAATCTCGCAAAATAGATAAGTAGTATATTTTCCTCTCGGAAATATTTCAATAAAACAAGTAAAGTACAACTTCGTGTAGATTGGAAATATTCGTTCGTTACGTAGATAAATTATGCGCTTCTTTTCAATTGTTGCATTCGAGTTTCTCTTCGGCAATCGTCATCACCAAATCTATCGCTCAAAATTCTATTCCTCCTTACTGTGTGTATCATTCAATCATTCTATACAGGGTGAACCACATAAAGTGTCGCACAGCGAATTCTGAGGTAGATGAGGCCATTACAAACAAAAGTTGCAAATAAACATTAGGGATGTTGTTAATAATTTACGAGGTATACATTTTTTAAATCGGTCCAATCAGAGCGCGCCAAGAAGCGTTGAAGCGGCCCACCCCCCACCCTCGCCGTAGATATAGCATAGATTAGTGCGTTACATTTGGGTTTGAAAAATTCAAAGCAGTCAATTAGATTGCTTGTATTTTTCCGCAGTCATTTTTTTTCTCGGGCATTGGCTGCTCTGAATTTTGCCCAACGTGCCGACCAGTGTTGAAGTCGCCCACTCCCCGCCTAAATTCAGAGCAGCCAATGCCCGAGAAAAAAAAATGACTGTGGAAAGATACAAGCAATCTAATTGACTGCTCTGAATTTTGCACACTCAAATGTAACGCCCTAATCTATGCTATATCTACGGCTAGGGAGGGGGTGGAGATGGGCAGCTTCAACGGTTATTAGCACGCTAGGCAAAATTCAGAGCAACCAATGACCGCGAACAAAAAATGACTGCGTAATAATACAATCAATAAAATTGACTGCTCTGAATTTTGCAAATCCAAATATAACGCCCTAATCTATGCTATATATCTACGGCTAGGGTGGGGGTGGACGGCTTCAACGCTTCTCGGCGCGCTCTGATTGGACCAACTTTAAATATTTATATCTCGTAAACTATTGACAATATCCCTAATATATATTTGCAACAATTGTTTGTAATGGCCTCATCTACCTCAGAATTCGCTGTGGGACACTTTATGTGATTCACCCTGTATATGGCATTTTAGTAAACTTTAGAAAAAATCAATAACAGCGACGGCGAAACTGGGTCAAGAGTTCTTCTCAGAATCAATGTGCATCTCAGAATCTGTGAATCTCAGAATTAATTGTAACACCATTCTATCCAATAACCCTTCTCTGGTTCGGGTCAGCACACTCGATTCCTAGAATAATCTTACCATCCCTACCAAAAATCCCAGTTAGACTAATACAAAGAAATCGATATAAAACGGCCAGTATCTGCTAACAAAAGCTAGTTACAGTTACAATTATAGCCAGTTACAGTCAGTCACAAGTTGACAAGTAACAGTTCTTCTTTAACAGTCTAAAACCGCTGTTAGTCACCGAGTTCAAATTTAATCGTTACCATTACTCTACCGATAGCGCGACGGAAATCTGCGGACGATTCTCGACTGTAGCAAATCAAAGCTAAGTAGGTACCAAGATTGTAACTCATCGAGAAATAAAACTCGTCTATTATAAAAATATTCTTAGAGTCAGTGGTTTGTGTTGCAAAAATAAAGATATGTGAGCGAACTTGTACCAAGTTAACCCTTCTTATTCTTTACCGAATCTTCAAGAACCATCATCTTGCAGCATATCGAGATTCAAGATCACCAGCAGACAACCAGCGAGAGATTGAGCGAATATATCTTCATATAATCTTTCGCATAAGTGGAAACCGAGCATCGGACAAAGTCGAAAACGATAGTGACATCCTAACTTAAACCCCTTCGAGTTAATCTCACTATAATAATAAAGGTGCGACTTTCATCCCTGAGTAAAGGACTTAATTGCCCTGATTCGAGAAGAGAAGTCGATCGTGTTTACGAACGATTACTTAAATATATTGATAACTTCGTTAAAAATGGTCGTAAAAAGATGTTTTTTTTTATTCTACGTATCTTTGTTCACCAATTGTAAGGTTCCGTTGCAAATCCATGTTTCTCATTATTTAACACAATAATTATTGTTTAACATGAATTGTCATGGAAAGAGCTAGAAATGAGCTTATATTATAATATAAGATTATAAGGATGACCGTCTAATACTTTAACATTATTCAGTTGACAATATTTTTTATTGCAATTCACATTTCCTAGCACGTACCTAATATATCATATGATATTCGATAAACATTACATACGTGTTTTTTTTATCAGTGAATCGCGAAAGATCTTCGTCGATTTCGTCAGTGCTTAAAAATTATTTCTCCTTCGACAATATTCGAGCAGTTTAGTCCATTGCATTTTTTGCATAGCACAGTGCATTTTAGGCCAACCGTTCGGGAAGTGTAATTTCTATTGCAATTGCTGGTATCAGCGCCGACGACGATAACTATGTATTCGAGGAAAAATAACAAGAATGTAATTTCATCAAATATCACACGAAGAGTAGGAACTTAGGAAAACTAGGATTACTAGGAAATGCGTATTGTAGTAAAGACTATTGTACAATAAATAAAGTTCAAGTATCAGACAGTCATTCTTATGATCGTACATTATCATGTAAGATTATTTCTAGCTTTTACTATGAAACGTCATGTTAAGGACGTTCCTAACAAAATTAGTTTTCTTACAATCCTTCTGTCACTTTGAATACACATAGTTTCAAGTACCTTGTATGCGTAGAAGTTTTTTTTAATAGTCCTTGGGGCACTAAATTTGCAGATATTGATGATTAAAAGGCCATAGGCCGATAAGTATAGTGAATCGGCCCCAGAAAGATATCTGGCTTATAATTTCAGGGTATGTTGGTACTTATAAGATACTTCGATACTGCAAGTTTCAGCTCTTCATCTCATACCGTTTTCGAGAAAATCGAAAAAAGCTGAAATTCAGAAAAAAATTATTTTCTCAGAAACCCGTGAACCGATTGATCTGAATTTTTAATATGTTCTGGGGGATGATGGTAGCTTCTAGAAGAAAAATTATGAGCTATATTGGTTCATAAGAACCTCGAAAAAAATGACGTTTTTCTTTTAATTTTAATTTTTAACTATGATAGAGTTTTGGCACAATTATGAAACTATTTTCTTTGAATTCCTCATCCAATTTCCTGTGGAATTATGACTTTTACGAATATTAATAAATGGTACGCCATATTGAAAAAAAATAGAAAACCATTTTTTTATTCAAAAATCAAGTTATTTCAATGTTTTTATTCAATGAACAGCAGGAATGGTGCTCACTCGAATATTATTCTCGATTATGTATTCGATAACTACGTTTTAATAAATATTATTGTTCCCGCATAATAATTAGTTCATTCAGTAACTGTAAGATGGCACTGTTATTACAAGTCGGTAACCTTATTTTCTACTTTTAATTAAAAATGACATATTTACAAACTAACCTTCAAATTCACTGTTTACATTGAAAAAGAGCTTGGTTTGTTTTTCGATTATCGTTTGTTCCAAAATATAAAAAGGACTATTACTCTGATTTTATATAAATACAAATATGTCTACGTCGAAAAATAACAACCCAAAATGTTGTGTTTGTTCAAAATTCATAAAAAAAGTACCTGGTGCTCCAAAACATATAGAAAGTGATGGAGATGCTGCAGAGCTTTCAACTATTTTCGACTATCCAATTATAGTTGGTGATATTGTGTGCTCATGTTGCCGTGTAAAAAAATATAAAAAAATGAAACTTGATGATGAAGAAACGGAAACATTTGGAGAAAATGAATTGACTTCAGATATAAGTGATTTGAGTGGCATGTTAGAAAGAACTGAATCAAACTTATCATCGATGACTTTGTCGCAATCAAGCTCTGATGATCCATCATATCATTTGAATTTTGTATCTCATGATACAGAGGAGTGTATTGAAATTCAAATTGAAAGAACTGTTGCTACTCACAGATACTGTTGTGTGTGTAATGTTTCAAATACCTATCTTGTACTTGTTCCTCAAGATGCACGTACTCAATGCTTCATCAAGCGACGAATTTTTATTCCGAATGGAAATCGATGCTGCAGAGACCATCTGATAAAAAAACGTTTTTATGAAGAGAATTTAGATAGGTTAAAGGTTTTTTCCAATTGGAGTATTTTAAGATCGTCAGAACTAACCCAACTTATGGAAAACTTGGTTGTTGACTGTGACTCTACTTTGCTCGATAAAATGAATGATTTTCGAATTTCTGATGAACAACTTTATATATTTACTGGATTAAGAAGAGAAAATATAATAGAAGTACGTGATTTATTAATAACAATGAGAAATACAGATTCTCACACGGTTACTCAAGCACTTATTGTATTTCTATTCAAACTTCGTACTGGCAACTCAAACAAATTGATATCAGCGACTTTACAATTACCAAATGAGCAGTTGGTTTCAAAGTATTGCGAACAAGTAATACAATCATTCGAAAAAGATGTATTACCTCGTTACTTTGGTTGTCAAGCCATGTCCAGAACTGATTTTGTTCAAAATACTTCATCTCCGCTATTAAAGTGTTTGTACGCTGATTTGAGTGATAAGCTTTTTCTGATTTGTGACGGAACATATGCTCGTCATCAAAAGAGCTCTAATAATGCATATCAAAGAAAGTCTTTCTCTGGGCAAAAGAAAGTGCCGCTATGTAAACCATTTACTATTTGTACAACAAATGGTTATATAGTTGATATGCTAGGGCCATATTACGCCAACCTAAATGACGCTGCTATAATGAAAGAGATTATCGATTCTCCTGATGGTATTTGCAACTTATTGGAGCCGGGTGATGTTTTTGTTGTTGATCGAGGATTTCGTGACGTGCAGGCGCACTTAGAAGATAAAGGTTATCAAGTATTGATGCCCGCATTGAAAGGTAAAAGAAATCATTTAACGACGACTGAATCTAATGCTTCAAGGTACATTACAAAAATTCGATGGGTAGTAGAAGCAGTACATGGTATGCTAAAACAAAAATATCATTTACTTGACCAGAAATTCGACAATAAAATGCTTCCTAGAGTAGGTAGTTTTTATAGAATTGCATCATTTCTTCACAATCAATACAATAAACGCCTGTCTTCAGATGCAGAGTATTTTGATGAAATTGTTGAAATGATGGAATCTCGAAATAATACGGACAATACATTAGCTGAAGAAGTAGATAAAAATGGTTGGCGGCGGAAGAAACTTCCATTTGAAACAATTTCATCTTGTGAATTAATGGACTTTCCGGAAATGACTGAAAAGGACTTGAAGCTTCTATTTACGGGATCATATCAATATAAACAAGCAATATCATATTTAGCAGAAATGATGGATGAATCAGATAATATAACTATTCAGTTTGTCAAAGATCAAACCAATGTGTTGAAGGCTCAAGTGCAATCTCGTCATATCGGAAGAAAAGTTTACAGATGTTTTATTGAATATAAACCAGACACAATTGAATGGAGTGGAATATCAAGGTATTGTTGTGAATGTGCTAATGGACTCAGAACAATTGGTTGTTGTTCACATGTCGCTGCAATAATTTTCTACTTAGCACACGCTCGATATTTGGCTAAAATCCCCAGACCAGCTGAAATACTTAATTCCTTATTCAATAAAGATAATATTACCACGGTCATTGATGAAGATAGCGAGGAGGATTAGTCATGAGGATCACAGAAAATCTTTCTTACTATGTAAAAAATAATGTATTCAAATATAGCGATAACTAGTGTTTAATGAATAAAAACATTGAAATAACTTGATTTTTGAATAAAAAAATGGTTTTCTATTTTTTTTCAATATGGCGTACCATTTATTAATATTCGTAAAAGTCATAATTCCACAGGAAATTGAATGAGGAATTCAAAGAAAATAGTTTCATAATTGTGCCAAAACTCTATCATAGTTAAAAATTAAAATTAAAAGAAAAACGTCATTTTTTTCGAGGTTCTTATGAACCAATATAGCTCATAATTTTTCTTCTAGAAGCTACCATCATCCCCCAGAACATATTAAAAATTCAGATCAATCGGTTCACGGGTTTCTGAGAAAATAATTTTTTTCTGAATTTCAGCTTTTTTCGATTTTCTCGAAAACGGTATGAGATGAAGAGCTGAAACTTGCAGTATCGAAGTATCTCATAAGTACCAACATACCCTGAAATTATAAGCCAGATATCTTTCTGGGGCCGATTCACTATACTTATCGGCCTATGGCCTTTATGTATTTATTTAACACGTGAACCGTATCCCGCTGGGTGTTAAAGCGAACGTTGTATTTAATAACAATAGTAATTTTCTAACGAATATTTAAAAAAAACTGAGATTTGGTAGTTTAAGATATAACAAATATTTTACTGTAATAATAACAAAAGCAAGCGGTATTTGTTTTGTTATAACAAAGGTTTAAAGTGAGCTACTTTTTATAATTTTACTGTTTTCTCTCATAACTTGACGAGTGACAAAAGACGACACGGTAACGTTGTACCGCGTGGGAAGTTTGAAATACCATAACTCACAGGCATTGATTAATTGTAGGTTATTGTTAAGGAAAAATTAATCTTTACAACGAACGAAATATTGATTGTCAATCAATATTAATAAGCAACATGTTTACACAAAAAATAATTTTTTATTTTCGACATCTATACTTTTTTATTATTTTTTTGTTTTTGGACTTGTTTTCTTTGGCCAATTTCGATTTTTCAAAAAGTTTACAATTTTTGCTATAATTTTTTTATTTTTATTTATTCGCACTTTCGTAGTATCTAATTTCTCTGTAAACAATTTCACAATTGCATTTTCATCGCCTTCATTGTAGATTTTTGTAAATGATCTTATGAAATGTTATTTAAAGCTAGTTTTTTACACCTATTGAGAGAAATAATACTTTTTAATTTAGACAACATTTGTAAATTTACTTTAACTTTGTTAGAATTGAAGACTTCTTGCAAATAATCTTCGCATTTTTTATGAGTCATAAATAAATTACTTCGTAGTTTTAATGTTGTAATCAAATTTTGCAGTATCATAACGTCATAAGCAGCATCGTGAAACGAGTGCTGATTATCATCGCAAGGCTGTAAGAAATCTTTACTCAAAGTTTCTAATTTGAATTGACCAGGACCTTTGCAGTCAACCAAGACTGCTCGGAATAATGTTAAAGTATCGGCAAAACCAAAAATTAAATCTAAAATTCCAAATACTTTAGCATTTGTTATAGCTCGTAGAAGTCATGGAACATCAAATCGAGCATTATGAGCAACTAATAAGCATTTTTTCCCATCAGATAAATCGAATAAAAATTGTTTAAAAGATTCTAAGGCATCAAAAATTTTCAGAGTTTCAACGTTTTTATCTTTGTAGAATAAATCCCCGTATTTATGACTAACAATAAGTTGAGTGACCGCGCTCGTTGCAGTTGAAATCTTGGTCTTGGTGCGTACGTAGTTATTGAAAACTTTCGAATCACAGATAGCTGCTATTTGTAAAATATGAGCATCTGCTGCGAATCTGGTAGATTTTTGTGAAGTTCTTCTTGAATTTTTTGTTTTTTTTTGCCTTAAACATACTTTCTAAGGTTTTTTTTTATTTTATCACTATTTTTTTTCTTCACGAATCTCTCATTGTTTAATCGTGAAGTCATTATAAAAATTCTCGCCTGAGAGTAACCTTCAAAAAATCTATACTGTCAACACGCGTAGAGAGGTTGGAGAACGCGTTGGGAGGTTAGAGCATGCGTCTCAACTGCGACAATATTCAGAGTAAAAATACCATGTTGCCGGATCAGAAAAACGACGCAATGCGAACATTTTTATACTTCCGTGCATGCAAGGGGAAGAGGGTAAGTGCACTGTTCCTCAACTATTTTTTACTCTGAGTTGAAGTAGTTTACATAAACAGAAACTTCTTAAAATTGAGTACGACTGCTCTTTCGGAACGTCCTTAAACGATAATTGTTGGGACAACCGTATACACCAGAAAAAAATGTTTTATATAAAGCATTATTACGTTTCGACATAGAATAAGAATACAAAATTAAAACTATGGGTTCCTTTTTGAAAAAATGAAGTTGCTGTTCACCTCAGCCTTAAGAGTCCGTGTAACTGGCGACGAGCTACTTGCACTTCGAAAACGGGATCCGTAAATTGTCCGGCACTGAGCAACCGATCGCCTTAAAATTTGGAGGGTACATAGAGAATTATGGCACAAAGTGCATGACAGTCTTATTTCTCCAAAATTTTGAAAAAAAATTTCCGGTGGTAACTGAATCTGCAAAAATTTTTCCAAAATTTTGGAAAAATAAGACTGTCATGCACTTTATGCCATAATTCTCTAGGAACCCTACAAATTTTAAGGCGATCGATTGCTCAGTGCCGGACAATTTACGGATCCCGTTTTCGAAGTGCAAGTAGCTCGTCGCCAGTTACACTGACTCTTAAGATGCAGTGTTACTGACGACGAGCCACTTGCGCTTCGAAAACGAGATCCGTAAATTGTCCGGCACTGACCAACCGATCGCCTTAAAATTTGGAGGGTACATAGAAAATTATGGCACAAAGTGCATAACAGTCTTATTTTTCCAAAAATTTGGAAACATTTTTGTAGATTCAGTTACCACCAGAAAAAATTTTCGGTGGTAAATTACGGATCTCTTTTTCGAAGCGCAAGTGGCTCGTCGTCAGTAACATTGCCTCTTAAAGGGCCATTATGGAAAAATGTGCATAACACCATTGAGTGTGAAGAATATTTCATATGAAGAATATTTTATATATATTATTTTTTCATATTCCTGCTGGTTTCTGTAATAATTGAGTGTTTTAAGATAAATGGACCACCCTGTATTACGTGGCTCGATAAAACTTGCAGATATATTTTGGGGATGGACTGTTCTAGATGCTGTATGAATTTCAATTCACTACTTTCGTTAATAAACGAGGTACATGCATAAACATAAAAACAATTCTTGTTTGTTCATTAGTAGTGATTTCCTGTTAAACGAACAATCTTATGTAATTTTTATGTAGAACTTATTTTGTAGCCAATTCCATAGGAAACAATTTCTGTATGAAATATTTTTCGATAAAATCAATTTCAAAAAATATATGGTCAAAAAACCGACTTCTTTTTTTTCATTATCTCTGGCGGCCGCAAATCACTATTTAATTAAACTATAATTAACTATATTTAATCTTTTTTTAATTAACTATATTTAATCTAAAAAAATTTAGATTCTTTTAGGGTGTAATTATTCCTGACAACCCAAAGAACCTATAAAAAATTGACGGCGTCCTGGCTTCCGAGAATAGAAATCACAATCAGTCGATATTTTGTATATTCGGACTGGACTACTCGTGGTGGTTGATTGCGCACATCGCTGCAAGCAATACATATGTTTACCTTTAAAATTATGGCATTTTTTAATGTTTCAGCTCAAATTGAGTTCAAATAAATATGCAAATTAGTATGCTGCACATTGTTTCGCCATTATTTCATGTTGCTCCCAAAGTTTCCATTTTAAGGAAGCAATACATTTGTAGAGAGGACTTTATTATCCGAATAACATAAATTAATATTACAGCAATATGGCAGTTCTTAATTTATCTGTCTTTCTTAGTATGGATTTTAATTTTCTCTTTTGTTAATAGCTTTAATTATTTTCACAAGCAATGAAGTTTCAGAAAGCAGTCAAAATAATATTTCTCTACATTATACAAATATCAAATAAACCAAAATGATACTAAATAAAATGTGATACGTTGGGTTTAACCTCGATCCTATTCCAATTGGGCCAAAAGTCAGATTTACTTTAGCCTCTAATACATACATATAGAGCGTTCCACACTAAATCGGACACCATTTAGTTTTTGCAACTCCGATTTTCTTGAATTTCTTTTTCTTTCAGTGCTGATTGAGAGCAGTCTTCAGTATGTTTTTCAACTTTTTAATAAGTCATTCAAGAAAGAAATTTTGTTTAAATTATAGTTGTTTGACAAACAATTTTTTTGAAATGCACATAACTCTGCTAACAATCGGCTAATAATAATACTAGTATAAGTACCTTATTATGTATATATCTTTGGTCTTAAATAATTCTGCAAAATAATTAATAATCCGTAAGTGTCACTAGGATAATGATTTACAGTAGCTCAATATAAAAATTAGTTTTCAAATATTTTTCAACACGTATAACTAAAAACATGATAATTGAAATTTCGATAACAATTTATCCCATTATTTGCCCATTCTAAAACTGGGATAAAATTTCTTAAATTAATAACAGTTTTCTACAAATAAATTTAAAGAAAAACGATGACTACAAACATTGCTAAAATGATGTTCTTGATGAAATTTAAAAATCTCCAAGTAATATCGGTTAAAAAAGAATTTCAGTATTTCAAATGTAATATCAAAGTAATTGTCAAAAACATAATTTTTCAAGAATTTACATTTCTTGAATGCTTTGTCAAAAAAAAATTGGAAACGATCATGGATTTTTGTCTCAATCAGTAGTAAAAGAAAAAAAAAATGCGAAGAAATTGAACATGTAAAAACTAAATGGTGTCCGATTTGGCGTCGAATACTCCATATATATATATTTTTTTTTTATTCAATTACCCTGTTATTGCTCCAAATGCATCTTTAAAACCGATGAGTTATTGACGTTTAACGCAACGGGCTCCTATTGAGCGCACAATGAAAGCACTCGAAATAAAGCCCGATAGACACATCAAATGAAATGGAAACCGAATCAATTGACTATTCCCGCCCGTGAAGGGCTCTCTACCTCGCGACTCTAGCCGCTTATCTTTTCCCTCGATGTGCGATGTTCTTTTTATTTTCGTTTAAACGGCCGATACCAAAATGTACCGGGAAGGGAAAAAATGAAACAACCTTATACGTATTATACTGTCGGTGACGAAATTGAGTGGACACCCTCTAGTATAAAGTGCCGGAACGGTTTTTTTATGTCATTTCGCCGGTAATTGGCCCAGGCCAATTTAACCAACGTCATTTTAAAGAAGGGCAATTTACCTTCATTTTGGCTATTTTAAAAAAATTTTACGATTTTTTTTACTATTGACACCCAGTTTTGAAAACGACAATTTGTTGTCGTTTTTGGCCGTTTTTTTTGTTCTTCTTTGAGTGGACACCTTACGTAGTCATTTTTTTAGCACATTCCTTTAACCGTGATCGTAAAGGGAGCAGTCCAACCTTCAACTTCTTTTTTTAGAAAACATTCTACGATTTTTTTTACAAAGATATTTGGTTTTTTGAAAAAAAAATAGACGATTTGAAAATTGTTCCGCAGGACGAAAACGATGAGGTTTACAACAAAACCTCAAGATGGTAAAAAGTTGTATTACTTCTTGATGAGTTCACGAGAATTTTTTCAGATTTTTTTTTCGAAATTTGTTTTCCATCTATTTTCTGTCGAAGCTTGATTGATCTGAATACCATGAAAATAATAGAATTAAATTTTTTACATAACAAATAAACTTTGGTGAAGTTGAAGAAACATCCGAAGAGACCAAAGTGTAATATGTAAGTAAAAAATTTAATTCTATTATTTTCATGGTATTCAGATCAATCGAACTGACCGGAAATAGGTGGAAAACAAATTTCGAAAAAAAAAATCTGAAGAAATTCTCGTGAACTCATCAAGAAGTGATACAACTTTTTACATCTTGAGATTTTGTTATAAACCTCATCGTTTTCGTCCTGCGGAGCAATTTTCAGGTCGTCTATTTTTTCTCAAAAAGTGAAATATCTTTGGAAAAAAAAATCGTGGCATGTTTTCTAAAAAAAGAAATTGAAGCTTAGACTGCTCTCTTTAGGATCACGGTTAAAGGAATGTGCTAAAAAAAATTTATTACGAAAGGTGTCCACTCAAAGAAGAACAAAAAAACGGCAAAAATTTTTGTTTTCAAAACTGCGTGCCAATTGTAAAAAAAATAGTAAAATTTTTTTAAAATAGCCAAAATGAAGGTAAATTGCTCCTCTTTGAAATGACGTTGGTTAAATTGGCCTAGGCTAACTATCGGCGAAATGACATTAAAAACCATTCCGACACTATACTAGACAGTGTCCACTCAATTTCGTCACCGACTGTATGTAGGTTCTAGAGAAATCGTAGAGTACAGAAATCATCGAGGGCAGATGGCGTCATAATTAGAATAAAAATAAAACTTTATTTAATACAAATTAAAGACTACATGGCTAAAATGAAATCACACAAGGTTTTTTATCATCGTCGTGACTTTGCCCAACTTGTACTGCGTCGTTCCATTTCTTCACTTGTCCGAGCAGGTCTATATACTCGTATATGAGGCATTTCGCATGAAGTCATCCAGCCTAAAACATAAAAGTTGTTTAATCGTCTTGAAATTTTTATGGTCTATAGTCCTATTGATAGTGAAGCTTCAGAAAAAATTTTAAGGCTCTAGCTGAAATAGTTGCCTAGCAATAGGGGCTCAAATTTGTACCATATTGGCCGTCGTGGCAACATTCCCAGGTTTGTATCTTCCCGAAAAATCTAGCGATTTTAAAAAGTCAGGAGTGATTTTTAAAGCATTTTCTGCGTACTTTAAGAATATATTTTTTATTTTTAATAAAATTAATAAGTTCATAACAATTTTTTAAGGTTAATGTTAAAAATGACTTTTTCTCAAAGATCGACATCTACGATTTTTATAAAAAAAATTTATAAAATAGTAGGGTTCTTTCTGAACAAAAAAGTATATAATGTCCAAGATGGGCCGGACCTTAGTTTCGGAGATACAGTAGGATTTACCAGCGAGCGGGCGCTTCGGGTAGTGTCGCGCGGGGACCCTCCAGGCTACGTTCGGGCTTGAGTTCGAATGTAGCCGAGAAATATTCCAATTAAAAAAATTCAGGACGGATTTTTAAAGCATTTTCTGCGTACTTTAAGAATATATTTTTTATTTTTAATAAAATTAATAAGTTCATAACAATTTTTTAAGGTTAATGTTAAAAATGACTTTTTCTCAAAGATCGACATCTTCGATTTTTATAAAAAAAATTTATAAAATAGTAGGGTTCTTTCTGAACAAAAAAGTATATAATGTTCAAAATGGGCCGGACCTTAGTTTCGGAGATACAGTAGGATTTACCAGCGAGCGGACGCTTCGCATAGTGTCGCGCGGCGACCCTCCAGGCTACGTTCGGGCTTGAGCTCTACGTGAGCACTACGTGAGCACTACGTGAAACGCCCGCTCGTTGGTAAATCCTACTGTATCTCCAAAACTAAGATCCGGCCCATCTTGGACATTATATACTTTTTTGTTCAGAAAGAACCCTACTATTTTATAAATTTTTTTTATAAAAATCGAAGGTGTCGATCTTTGAGAAAAAGTCATTTTTAACATTAACCTTAAAGAATTGATATGAACTTATTAATTTTATTAAAAATTAAAAATATATTCTTAAAGTACGCAGAAAATGCTTTAAAAATCAGTCCTGAATTTTTTAAGTTGGAATATTTCTGGGTTACATTCGAACTTAAGCCCGAACGTAGCCTGGAGGGTCGCCGCGCGACACTACGCGAAGCGCCCGCTCGCTGGTAAATCCTACTGTATCTCCGAAACTAAGGTCCGGCCCATTTTGAACATTATATACTTTTTTGTTCAGAAAGAACCCTACTATTTTATAAATTTTTTTTATAAAAATCGAAGATGTCGATCTTTGAGAAAAAGTCATTTTTAACATTAACCTTAAAAAATTGTTATGAACTTATTAACTTTATTAAAAATAAAAAATATATTCTTAAAGTACGCAGAAAATGCTTTAAAAATCAGTCCTGAATTTTTTAAGTTGGAATATTTCTGGGTTACATTCGAACTTAAGCCCGAACGTAGCCTGGAGGGTCGCCGCGCGACACTACGCGAAGCGCCCGCTCGCTGGTAAATCCTACTGTATCTCCGAAACTAAGGTCCGGCCCATTTTGAACATTATATACTTTTTTGTTCAGAAAGAACCCTACTATTTTATAAATTTTTTTTATAAAAATCGAAGATGTCGATCTTTGAGAAAAAGTCATTTTTAACATTAACCTTAAAAAATTGTTATGAACTTATTAACTTTATTAAAAATAAAAAATATATTCTTAAAGTACGCAGAAAATGCTTTAAAAATCAGTCCTGAATTTTTTAAGTTGGAATATTTCTGGGTTACATTCGAACTTAAGCCCGAACGTAGCCTGGAGGGTCGCCGCGCGACACTACGCGAAGCGCCCGCTCGCTGGTAAATCCTACTGTATCTCCGAAACTAAGGTCCGGCCCATTTTGAACATTATATACTTTTTTGTTCAGAAAGAACCCTACTATTTTATAAATTTTTTTTATAAAAATCGAAGATGTCGATCTTTGAGAAAAAGTCATTTTTAACATTAACCTTAAAAAATTGTTATGAACTTATTAACTTTATTAAAAATAAAAAATATATTCTTAAAGTACGCAGAAAATGCTTTAAAAATCACTCCTGACTTTTTAAAATCGCTAGATTTTTCGGGAAGATACAAACCTGGGAATGTTGCCACGACGGCCAATATGGTACAAATTTGAGCCCCTATTGCTAGGCAACTATTTGAGCTAGAGCCTTAAAATTTTTGCTGAAGCTTCACTATCAATAGGACTATCGACCATAAAAATTTCAAGACGATTAAAAAACTTTTATGTTTTAGGCTGGATGACTTCATGCGAAATGCCTCATATGTATGTTATGTACACACATATATTTTACACGGTAATTCGCCCCATTGCGAAGTGTGACAACTTAAAGTCCTGTATGCAACAGCCGGTTTTTTGCCACGCGTCGGAGAAGACGGATACACTCTATTTAGACAGGAAATATGAGTAACACGTTCCCGCCGGAGTTTACCACACAACTTTGTATTAAATTAATACAAATGTACGAAACGAAACGTATAATAACTATGGGACAGAAAGAACCCTCACCTAATATATCATATAATTTAGAGAAATGTCATTTGTCGCACCATCTGGCACACATAACGGACATTAAAGTGACCACATGAGTATCGATCCTTTTTCTGACCGTGTACCCCTACCAAATCCGATCTTTCAACAGATTATTTAGTGATATCTTGACACCTCGTCGAGGTGCTATTTCTGCTCACCACATGCGAGGGTGAGACAAAGATAACAAATATCTATACCTATCACTCCTTCTTGCTAGAGAATGATAACTCCCGAAATGTCAAGCGCTTTTTCCAAGTGTCATCCAGGTTAAGGAAAAATATTATTAACTACCAGTCATAGGAGAAATCAATAACAGTTCAACTAATCAGAAGATTCAACTAATCCTAAGCATCCACGAAATACTAGTACAAGAAGGCGAGGTTTTGGTGAGGAAGCTAGTTACAACTTCAACGGGAGCGAGCAACGCAAATACCTTGCACACTAGAATCTGCGGAGCATTCTGGCTGGTCTTTCCGTATGAATACAAAGTTGTAAGCTCATCAAGACTTTAGTTGTATGTTGTAAAGTAATGTTAGAGTCGGTATGCCGATGTAATTGAAAACCCCTCCGAATCAATCTTGTAATGAATACACAGTAAACTTCCGTTTATCCGAAATCATCGGGCGGCGGTCGGTTCGGATAACGAAAATTTCGGATAAGCCGAAGTCCCTTGTTTTCCCGCGTGAAACATCCTGAATCGTATCACTACCGCGAAATATGATCGTTAAACGCGCGTACGTAGAATGCTATTGATATGGTTGTGAATAAGCCGGCATGTTGTTGACTGAAAAATTTGTGTTGACGTGTTAAAAAGGCGCTAAAGTATGATTGAAAACTTAAAGTTTTTAAATGCCGAATAACAAAGCTCGTTTATTTTATGATCTTACAGAAAAAATCCGCCTTATTTGACAGCGGAAAAAACGGGAGTTTAAATTTTATTACGTACTCTTTTGAATGAAAAAATTAACTACAAAATTGTGAAACAAAACTAGAGATTACTCAAAGGAAACTTTAGGGTAAAAAACCAAAAAACTTTTAACTTATGGACGTTGAAGTTCTAGATGGCTTGATTAAAATTTATTTTTTGATAAAAAAGTCTCTAATGTTTTTTTGTTTTTTGGCTTGAAAAACTTTTGTTGCGGCAATGTTTTTAAAGTTGTGAACAATGAAAAAAAAATCGTACAAATTTGTTCGGAAAAATTTGTTCGATTAACGCGGAATTCGGATAAACGGGAGTTTACTGTACCAGATTTCTGTCTTTTCCTCGGGGACAGAAATCTCGTCTATTCATTACTTTATTGCCCTGTTTCGAAGAGAGAAATCAACGTGCGACGTATCGTCATACTCGGACGAGTCTCGCAGGTCATAACAAAAGTTTCAACACTCATTACTTTGAATTCTTTCTTTATATATTTGCTTGACATAAATTTGATAAATATACAGGCTATCCCTGTTTTCTATATGGTACCGTTATTTTGCACGACTGGATTAAGCTAGGACCTCATATCGTAATGTTATTGTTGAAAAAGACTTGTGAAATCTCTTCGATGGTTGAAATTTGTTTAACATGAAAGAGCAAACACGACTTTCATGTTTTTAAAGAAATATTTGTTTTTTAAATTAAAGTGACATTTATTTAGAGTCCATAATCTTCTTTGGGCAGAAACTGTCAACAGTATTATTTATTAATATTGAAGCGTATAAAAATACATATTAACTTTCACCATAATACGCTATTGAAATTATCATCGTTCGACACATCGTTCCTCGCACCGAGATTTTTCTATCCTACTAAAACGATTCTATTTCATCCGGGAATGAAAAGTGGGCGAAATGCTTATTTGCTATACGGATTTAGAGATTGAATGACGAAATAGAAAAATTTATGAACCGGATTTAAAATGATATGTGCAAAATATTGACTGTGCTGGCATTGAATGTCTCATATAAACACAGTACTGGCACACCGAGGGTGAGAATCTATCTTATGCTAGATGTCTTTTGCCTACATCTACTCGTTGTGTTTGCTGTTCCCGTCGTCCGAATGGGGTGCCGGGAACGTCGAGTAGAAGTCGTTCGTGTACGCCAATTTTCTTTTCCCTCACATGTTTCTCCGCCTATAGTTGTAGCCAGCAGCCCAACAAAAAATGAACAGGCTCGCTCAACCCTCTACCACTACGCTGGTGGTTTTTTTTTCGTGTGCGAGAGCTTCTTAAATAATTAAAGGCTTAATTCGTAAGAGCGGTTCTACTACCCTCATTTTTCTATATATGTATATATACCCTACGGAATACACATATACAGGGTGTTCGAAAAGTCTGGAAACGGTCGAATATCTCAAAAATAAAGCATTTTAGCGAAAAATGTTTCAGACAACAGGTGTATGGTTCCAAGAGAACTATAAGATAGTGCCATTGAATTGACCTTGAAGAGTTATTTGAAGGTCACGTGAAGGTTACCTCAATTTTTTTAAATGGCACCCCCTATTTTTTATTGGATATTCTTGTAGCTGATCTCGAGAGCTTTCCAAAACACTATAATTAAATGTTTTTTCATCAATTATTTTTCGAGTTATAAGGCTTCAAAAGTACAATACAAGAGAGGCAGTGGCACAGGGGTTAGCGTTCTCGGCTCTCAACTCGGGGGTCCCGGGTTCGATTCCCCGCCGGCACCAATGGAATTTTTCTATGTGCTTATTCTGTGCTCTCGGTGGTTCGGAACCCACCTAACCAAAAACTGTAGGTCCACCGGAGTGGTAGATGGTGGAAATGAGGATGCGCGGTGATTGTAAGAAAGGAGGAATGTAAAAACACGCAAGGGTATACTCGTACATTGGAATAGAGACTTACAAGTACAATACCGCCGCGCGCACGCACGCACACACACACACGCACGCACACACGCACACACACGCACACGCGCGCGCACACACACACGCACATACGCACACAAGAGATGTAAATCCGAGCTAACGCTAATGCCGGCGGTATTGTACTTTTGAAGCCTTATAACTCAAAAAGTAATTGATGAAAAAAACATTTAATTATAGTGTTTTTGAAAGCTCTCGAGATCAGCTACAAGAATATGTAATACAAAATAGGGGGTGCCATTTAACAAAATTGAGGCGACCTTCACGTGACCTTCAAATGACTCTTCAAGGTCAATTCAATGACACTATCTTATAGTTCTTTCGGAACCATACAACTGTTGTCTGAAAGATTTTTCTCTAAAATCCTTTATTTTTGAGATATTCTACCGTTTCCAGACTTTCCTAACACCCTGTATATCCACATACACGTGTTTTGTATATCTCACACCGTTATTCGATCCCCTTCGCCAGCCTTAAATCTTCTGCGATTCTTTTCATATACCTAGATGAAAGTATCGTACATTGATCCAACAAAATTTATTCATTGTGACTTTTTGCCCATTATGAAAAAAAAGTATTGGTTTTTCATGTTTAAATGGATAGGGGTTGAATCTTTTTAGTCAAGTAGGAAACTGTTTAATGGCCATATCTATACATTCTTTAAAACGAATATCAGCGATAATCGAACTGACATGAGTGGCAGATAGATCGCTCCTTTTTTTGTTTCAATTTCCTTCGCATCGTTGACTTTTCATTGGAAAACATGATAGTAGGGCAGAGTGGGGCCAGTTGAATTGATAGAAGTTCAAAATAACAAATTTTCAAAAAAATCAAAATATACATTCACTTTAAAAAAAAAATTACGTTTGAAGCTTAAAAGTCACATTCAAAAATACCGTAAATAATTATTGTATATATTTTTTGAAACGTACATTCAAAAATGAAAATTTGCAAAAAAAAAGATTCAATTTGGCCTAATATTAACGAAGTTATGAACAAAAGTGCCGAAACAATTGTGATTTTTTGAAAATGCGACATCTTTTGAAGGGAAAATCAAAAAAATCTCAAAATTTACAACGAGGCGTTTTTCGATGGGCACTAAAAAAATATATAAAAAATGAGAACATAAAAGAAAATGTTTTGAAACTTGTCCGTTTGTCGTGAAATGCCCCATATATATACCGCAGTTGTGCATATACATATACTGGATGCTCGAATAAATGGACCACTCGGGTGAGCGTCGATTAAGTTGACTTTCCTTTCATTCCCACTCTTTTGCCCAAAGCTGCTGATTGGCTGTATATAAGTAAGCACGTGTAGCGCACATTTGGTCAGAAATCTTTATCCGTGCCATTCCTACAAATTGTCAAATATAGGGGAAGGTAGGATGAATCAAAACCTTTCTTTGTTACAATTATCTACATATAAATAATTCTCTGACATAGTTATATTATAAATAATCACATTGGCGCGAAATAGACTCCTTCAAAAGCGGGTTTTATGATCATTGAAATCGATTTTGATTCATTTTTGGGTCCGTAGGTTTGATGAAAATTCCGAACAAGACTTTTAAGTAAATCTGAGCATATTTAATCCATTGTGAAATATAATGAATATGGGAATAGCTTGTGACATAATACTAAACTGCTAATTTCTCTCAAGGAACCGATTTACCCCATCACCTGCTATATGCACGGATATCAACCCTTCTTCTTGTCCCTTCGTCGTTGCCTTTTCTAATTTTGGCTCTTTTATTTTTGCTTCTAGTCTTTGTATTTCATAAGCATACCATCCCTTTAGGTACGCGTGTGTCTGTCGTACCCATATTACACATGAAAGATAAACTGTGCAGTCACCTATTCACCTAATGATTGAACTTTACCCTATCTGTTTGTAATTACGAAACGATCCAATGTGAATGATCCTGAATGTCAAGAGAGAAAGGGATGATAACAGTTTGACATCTTTGTCTATTTACGTATCGTTGCCATTGTGCATGGTAAATACTGTCATTTATTATTGTGCAATATTCCATTTTATTTGACATTTTCCTCTTCTTTGCCAAGAAAGCTTTTTATGTTTGCAAACATAAATGTTTCGCATTTCACCCTTGGCTGTTCGTCCCGTTCTCCATTACTTCATGAATGGACATGTTTGTGCGTTAACGATAGGTTGAAAAATTTGAAGTGATGTAACTCCTTTATTTTTGAGGATTAAAGAAATGTTCCATTTTCATTGTGTTGATTGCGCTGAATTCGTCGACCTTTTTCTACTGATAAATAAAAATCAGATACCCTGTATATGTGACCTCTTATTATTAAACATAGAGTTATGCTGTGTACTCTTGATTTTGTTTTAGTAATGAGAGTGATATTGTGCTACCGAGTAGTATCTTCCGTATATCGCACCGGGCACTAAATGTTTGATATTGGAGTGGTGAAATACTACAGTTTTTGTAACAACAATAGTTATTCCCCTTAAGGAACCAACAGCGATGAGTGCGCGGTCAAGGTGTGGTTCTGGTGATCATCGAAAGTAGCATCGCAAGCTGCCAATAGTTGGCCCTGGCCATGGCTTGACTGTTGCATCGAATCGCTGAGCGGACGGTTATTCTTTCTGACAATACCCTATAGGAACATTAGCCTTCGTAAGGATCGACCGTACTTGACACCGGCTGTATGCAGTTTCCTCCTACCCTTGGCAAATGATTTACGTATTAAAAAAGTTAAATTAAGTGAGCGATGTTTTGGTTGGTAAGTGCAGAAAAAAGGGAAAATCTCATCGCAAATGAATGTTCAGTGTGAATATTAACATATAACTTGAATCTGAGTTAGAATCATTACAAAAATAGTAGATTTATGGGAGAGAAAGGACAAGAAAGAGATAGAGGAAAGGATAAAAGAAGGGTTAGAAAAGCTGAAAGCGGAAATAATAGGAAGGGAATGGGAGAGGATAAGTAGGTCGACGTATAACAGAAATTATAGACATATATGCAAAAAAGAAGGGGAACCGTGGAGATATTGGTCAGAGGAGGAAGTGAGTGGAAGGAATAAGGAAATGTGGGCAAGGATGAGGTGCGGGAATATAGGAAGGGCGGGGAAGAAGGGGGAAAGGGATTGGATGTGTAGAATATGTGAAGAAAGTAATGAGACAATGGAGCACCTAATGGAGTGCAGAAAAGGATGGGAGAAGGTTTCAGAGAAAGCATGAAAAACACTGGAGGAATGGGTGAGGGGGATAGACGCGATGGCGATAAGGGGGGAGATAATAAATATGTTGGGGGGAAAAATACAAGTGGATATATGTGGGTATTATAGAGAAATAGAGGAGATATGTAGAAAAGAAAGTAGAGAGGAGGCGATCTAGATGTAAGAAATTGTAAAAAACTTTGTAAGAGTTGTGCAATAAAAACTACCTAATAATAGTAGATTTACATAATGCCCGTCCACCCACTTAAGGGACGTCAAAATATTAACCCCTTAACCTACAATGACGGACATAGTCCGCGTACGATGGTTGGGCCAAACGTAAATATTACAGGCATAGCCCGCGAACGATGATCGGGCCAGAAGTAAATATTACGGGCATAACCCGCATACGATGATCGGGCCAAACTAATTACGATTGCTCGGATTAGCGTGTTACACAAGTCTTGCGAACGTCCCGAACGCTGCGCGAGCTTGTATACCATTTCGGCCCAACATCTTCGAATCTAAATCGTAGATTAAGGGGTTAAATGTTCACCTGTATACTGATTCAAGTACCTGTCTGGTTGATAATGGACTTGAAATTGTCGAATAACTCTCCAGTGCATCAAACAACCAGAATACAATATTCATTGAGCTCATTGTCGCACCTTATGCAATATCTGGGTCTCGCAGTTCGACGACCAAAAATTCAAGCCCCGGCATATTCTTATATTTTAGAGAGAACTTTATAATTTTCTCTCGACGTGTAACTATTACGTTTATTGTAAACCGCACTCTGTAATGTATACTTATATATGGTAGGTAAATTACAATGATAGCTCTGATACTGGTAACGTTGATATTTCGTTGCTCCCCTATCACAGTGAAGTTTATACATTAATGCTGCACTATAAATATAACCTTGGATAACAGTGTAACCTTTATCGATCACTTTCCAAATTAACATTCAAAAATATGCAAATTCTGAAATATGAAAATATGAAAGAGGGTAATCTTTAAACAGTGCAATTTTTATTTCCCAAACAGCTTTCGCAGTTATATATCATGGGTGTTACATGATGACCTTTAGCTCAATACGACGTGGCTTCATTTTGATAGAAGAATTAAGGAATAATGACAATGTAAGGAGGGTCAAAGTTAAGTGTATACAGAAACGTACTTGACACCGGCAAGTACGAAGAGAATTTTATCATAGGCCATATTGATCCATGACGTATAGCAAAACGGGAGGTTTTGCGTTATAGCTACCAATAACTACCATCATGTATGCGTAAACGAGATCGGAATAAGGATTGATGGTTATAACAAACGTTATAAGATCCAAACGTTGAAGTCTCGACTAGTCCCACATTTCTATGAACATAGAATCCCGGTCATAAACGTCCGCAAAATAGGGGGTTAAAAGTATGCATGTTTCTCTAGGTTTATGTGCATGTGCATACGGCAGAGCAGAGAGATGAGATTCGAAAACACGTTATAATTTCGACCAGTACAAAGGTTTTTATTATTTACAATTAGTACGAGGGGTTGGTCAGTCGAGAAATCTAGTGGATTATTTCATCTGAAATCAGGCTAGGAATCACTAAAAATCACTGGATATCACTGGAAATCGCTGCAATCGAAGGAAACCGCTGAAGTCGAATCATTATTCCTGATTTAGTCGTGGTTTATCGAAATGCATAGGAAATCACTAGAAATCAAAGAAATCGTGTGATTTTGGGAATTACAGGGCATCAGTCATCCCCTATCCAAGCGTGCAAGCATTTATCAAAGTTTCTCTATTGACAATCCAGAAATCACTGATTTCTGAAAGTCGGGAATCACTAGAAATCGTTGAAATCAGCTGAAATCACGCAGGTTATCTTAGTGATTCGAAAATCACAGAAATCGTAGTGGCAATCGCAAAGAATCGATTCCTTTTGGAAAACGTTGTGCCACCGAATCTGCAAGTGACCAAACCCTCGATTTAGTGCGGCAATCGTTAATGTATAAGTATAAATAACTTTGAGTGAATATCTAGAAGTAGATGTATGCAGATATGTAGCATTATCTTCGTTAAGGCAGGAGATCCATATAGAGGCGTGAATTTTAGTCGATCTTGATGAATTTTTGTTTAAAAAAACTCATTTGATGTTTTTGGTATCTGGTACATTGTTCATTTATATTTTTTAACTATTACGAGAACATTTTTTTTTAATTAAAAATCGCCGGTTTATTGTCCTGTCTTTCGGGACGAAGACACTTTATATAAATAATAAAATCTGAAATTTAAAAAAAAATCTTAATGTTATAATCTGTCGGTGAACCTAAACAATTTTTTTGTTAATTGTGAATTGAAACACTTTATAAATAAATTGTTTAAGTTTAGCCCAATGACCATCAAATACGACCAATTTTGTTTTCTAGTTCGGTGGAGGCGTTGACGCACAGTGAGTCACCTGCACTTAAAAAAAAAATTGGTCGAATTTGACGGTCCCCTCCACACGGTAGAACTTTTGTTTGGCACATTTTGTGTGATGTTTTTGTAACAATACCAAATATTTGGTAATGATCCGACATATTTAGATTTATATCATCGATACTGGCTTTGAATGACCTTGAACGACGTTGACCCCCTAATGTTTTTTATGCGGCTTGAAGTGGTTAATAAATGGACCATTACATTTAAGAAGCGTTGAGCTGACCTTGACGCAGTTTCGGTGCCTCAACCGATGAAAGAATTGGGTGCCCTAGTATGACGGCTTTCTTGAACCCTGAAACTTTTGTCTGAAACATTTCTGGATTTGATCAACAATCGTTTGAGTGCTATTGCTCTATAACACTTAATATACCTCACCCCGTATAACTGTCATCTTCTGGAAATTATTCTCGGAAGAAAATTCCAAACATCTGCTTACCTGAACTTTGAATACAAAGGTTTTAAGACAAAGGAATACAAAGAGCACGTAGCCAAATCCAAACAACCACTCAAGTACACTTTTGACGGCAGGCAAACGTCATGTCAGTTTAGGAGGAACGCGTTTGCACGTTTTAACATGAGAAATATTTTGAATTGTGTTTTATAATTTTGCTGACGTATTCTTAGCACGTTACACTAACATCCTATGAAGAAAAAAAAGATTGATTTTTTGAAAATTGTATACGGATCTCTCGCTTTAATGTATTCTACTAGGTTAACCCTTTAGTTACGAGCGTCGGATGTACGAGACGGCATGCACTTGATGACCACCGTTCACGAACGCCGGCTACAGCTGGCGTTAGCGCAATACCGTCGGTCTGCTTCAAGCTTTCAGTGGCTAATATTTAACCGGCGTGCCATGTGCATGTATATTGACCCATATTGAATTAATCCTACTAAAAGCATACTTTGAACACACATCGTATATTCTGTACGTCGAAACAATTTTCTTCTCTATTTTCTGTTTGAGAGTGCAGTATTTGTCTGGTACAAAAGTATAATATTGTAACAAGAAATCTCGAACCTTGAACCATTACAAGAAATGGGAAAACAGCAATTGATTTTACAAGGTGATGCGAGTCTAAGTATAAATGTAAAAACTGTAACGTGGGTTTGTGTGCCGATCCTTCTTTTAAAATTTACCATTCTGAATTATGTTACTGATGTAAGAATTTTAATCTCTATATTTAAACGGCCGAACGATTCGAATTTCTTTTATGCTGGGTGGCGCGAAGTTTGCCTCGTCAACTGGATTTTTGGTGAGGTAAAAAATATTTCTTGAGACTTTATTTTGATTTAGGTATTAATGTTGTCTTATTGTTAGTCTTTAGTCACCTTGTCCTTTCTGCACTGCAGAAAAGTGTGCTCAGCGGAAGAAAGAATCCATGTACCGTGTTATTGATAAAATGGAGTCTTTGTGCAAATAATCAAGAACTTACAATTATTCTAAAAAATCTGTCTGCACGGTGGACCGAGTTGAGGACACGCCCTGTCATAGTGGTGTATTGCAGGGGAGAACGAGGTATTGCGAATGCATAAACAACCTTCAATAAAAGTCAAAATATTAGAAGGAATCAGTCTCTTTTTATCAATTATTAAACTTTGGTCATTATCTTATGAGATCCGCATCATTAATTATTTACAATTAATCAACGAACAATAATATTTAAAAAAGAAACAAATCTTACTGTCCGTAATTACCCTATGCAATTCGGGTAAATGCGGATGCACTATGGGGTATTTGCGAACACTGGGGTAACTACGAACTATCACCATTTCCTTTACAAAATTCACAAACCTAGCCGCTTGCTGAGGATCTGCCTGAACAATTTTCATGTGCTTACTTTAGGCACATTTTACACATTACCCAATCTTCTGTAGGAGATGAAGAATACTTTTCATTACAAAAACGTAAAAATACAATTCGTCGTCTGCATCAGTCTCAAAATTGTTTAGATTTTTGACACTCTTTCAGGAATTTGTAGTGTTGTTGTTCGGTTTCCTGTTATTTGTTTTCCTGGTCTCTATTTTTCTTCTTTTATTACCCATACATATTTGGTTTTTTCAGTAAGTTTCTTTTCATTCTCTAATTTTTTGAGTTCTTTCTTTCCCAGCCCAGATTTTTCACGAGTAGTGGTAACAATTATGGAATGTTTCTAATGTTGCTTTCCTTTGTTATCTTTTTTTTGCTGACTGGAGTATGGGCACCATTATTATGTCAAATGATGGTCCTGAAACAAATAGAAAGTTGGTGATACCGTGATGACCGAAAGTTGTTCGGTTTGTCGAAAACTTAATTCTTTGATTTTTATTTTTCTTACACAAATTTTTTAAGTTTCGAAAGTATATTTCAATACATTAAAAAGATGCATTGAAAATAGGCATTTTTTCAAACCATTGTTTTTCGACTTTCAATTGGTCCCAAAATATTTCTATTTCGAGTATCCCCTAAAACCGTACACAGAATTTTCAATAAAGTCTTTCTGAACAAAACTACAAAAGAAATCGTTGAAAAATGTTGAATAGTTTTGAAGAAATCTCAATGTGAAGCAAAGAAGAACAGATAGGGGCTTCCGAATATATCGAACCTCCTTAAGGTAGTCCTATCGTTGGGTGGGGGATTAAAATTTTATTCCCGTTTTTTCTCACATTGGAAGTGAACCAAGCGTTAAAGTTCATTAAGAAAAGTTGTTGCAAATCGACTAAAGAACAACATACTCAAAATTCAAATTGATCCTACGGAAAGTTTATTTGTTATATAATAAACAAAATCATGAATTTTGTTTTCCATAAGATTTGTTATAAAAACTAATCGAAGCTTCTTTGATATCATATAAAAATGTGTGCAAAATTTCAACAGGCTTCATCGACCAAATGATCGAGATACTCGTTGTATAATGTTGCGATATTTAACACGGGCTCTTATGGGAGATTGCGAAAAGTGACGATTTTCAAGAATAATTATCGTGATTTTTGAGTCGATAAACGCTCCTGAAATTTTACACACATATACCTATGACATCAAAGAACGTTTCTGCAAATTTTCAGTGAAATCTAACGAAAACGCTGTAACGATAGGACTACCTTAATAAAACTCACCTTGAAACACATGCGCGGCCTGTCGTCCTGTCAACTTTCCGTGCACTATAGATGGCTGACGCAATCTCGTCAGTGCATTGGCGGACTCAAAGGGGCAGGGAGGGGGGGGGGGGGGGTTTACCAAATACCGAGGTGTCTGAAATTGCCCGGCGTACATATTTACCTCACTCTCCCCTACATGCTAAATCTCTAATTGAGGCATCGCTCATTGTTAATCAAAGGAAGATTGGAACGTTTTGCGATTGTGAGCGTTTGGGTATATAACTCGACTCACTGAACATGCGAATTAAACTCGCTCGGATTTCTCTGAAGCATAGATCTTCTTTGTACTGATGTCAAATATCTATATTATTAATGGGGCCGAATCTCCAAGAAGATACTCACAAAAGCAAGAAGTCAGGGGAAGGCAAGAATATATTTGACGACGCTGCGGATTCTTCTTACTCTCATCGCTCAATCGTCAAGGCCCTTTTCCTTCCTCCTACACTACTCTACTATCAATAACTGTGGTGGCGTACTCACTACAAAAATGAGAGTTTTCAATATAACAAGCGCCGGTATTCATCTACCCGTTGTCTTGGATATTCCTTAAGGTCGGCATAAGGAATTTCGAAAGTGACGTAGAACACGTCTGTAAGAGATGTTTTTAAACCTTGATAGAAAATTCACAAAGGTCGTTTCAGAGCTTTGCACAGTGTCGTCTTCAACCACTATCGTATGCACTCAACTTTGATTGCTGAGCGCTCATTTTTCGGTCTCTCCTCTTAGCCAGATTCACTTTCTTTACTACTCGGACACTTGCAGCTTGTTCCATACATTTACCAAACATAGGCTCATCGCGTCAGTTGTATAGGAAGTCAGCCAATACGAACTTTCCACTTTTTCCCTTCCGACGTAAAACTTACTGTGGAATGTGCATTTATGGTAAAGGAAAATCCGAGTTTTCCACTACAATAAGTGTTTCTTCGAGACTAGCATAAGCTGCTCTTCTAGAGGGGTCGTAATGAATAATCAATAGACGGATAAGCCGAGAAAGAAGTGAGTACACAACGAGGAATTTTCCAAACAAGCGATGATCTTGGTGGTTCCTTCTAAACTCTCTTCTTTCGTCTCTTGCATTTATGTTCACCGTCTCTTTCGTCAGACTCTTCTATCGTTTTCTAACGATATAAAAAACATTTTGCGAACTGCGTGCACTGCAAACTCAGTGAAGCGACAAATATTACACCAGAATATAAATTCTCTGCAAACCATACTTACTCGAGAGTCGATTAACTTACTGGCATCAATATATTGATGCACGGTGTATTATTTGTCGGGTTCAATAATCTCTGATAATATATCATTCCCGCCCTATACATAAATTTACAAAATTTACGTATTTGTATGAATAAAGGAAAGCTTGCGCATACAGTATTGAGCGTCTGGGTCCGCCTAGTATAAAAGAGCCTACTTCATTATACGTTCATCATATGTGTGTGTATATAGATATACGGGACATTCCACGCCAAACTGGATACAATTTCGTTTTTGCATCACCGATTTTTTTGAAAATTTGTTACGTTCTAGTATTGGTTGAGAGAGGCCTTTATAATTTTTTTCAATTTTTTTTTGAAATTTTTCAAACCGTATATCAATAAGATTTTCAAATTTTAAATATGAATTATTGATTTATAAAAAACACGTACTGATCGATTTTTTTGTAAAAAAGAAACTGTCATTTATTCCACAACTTCGAAGCTATATGTAGATAATGGGATAACGATGGGATCTATTTTTTCGATTTTTCAATTTCCATATTTTAGTTATCCGTGTTGAAAAAAAGATTAATATTTATTGCCTCATTATTATGAGGCAACGCTCATTATTATTTATAAAATAAAATATATATATTTTAATCATTTAATGAACGATGACCGATAATTTTTATGTGAGTATACTACAATATATGATTAGTGTATCAATTATTATTTGTTATTTTTTTTAATTATCGCCATGTATCGTACTGATTAATGTTTTTTTTTGATGATTGTTTCTTTAAGAGTTGTTAAAATAGGTTTCAGAAGAGACGCTCATATCACGCGATTGCCAATAATATGCCTTTCGCTCTCTCGCGCGCATGCGCGTTGCCTATGCTCGCTTGGTATTTATTTGATAGCCGATATTAGCTGATTCGTTCGATCCTTCGTTGACAGATTGACAGAGCTCGCGGTGTTTAATACCTCAGCAGCTACGTCTCTCGGCCTGCTTTTCTCGTGTCGGTGGATACCGATCAGCTGTTCCTCGCGGACGATCGATAGAGATTCCCAAAATTGCAACCATTATCTCCGATTTCGTTGTCTGGGCTACTGGCAGACTCAGTGGCCTTGATCCTGCATGTGCATTGTCTCAGCTTCCGTCAATTTCCCCGATGACCGGTACGGCGATGTTCTTTTATTTCCTCGGGATCCTCAGTGTCGGACTAGCCGACTGGTTCACTGGATCTCGATCTCCAAAAAGACACTTTGCCCGAATTTTTATCGCCTTACATACCCGATTTGCTCGCTTTGTATGCTTTTTACGTTCTACATTCTAGGTTCTTCACTGAATTACCCAATCGATACAAAATTAACATGTGGTTTGAAAGAAGGGTGGGGAAGCTTTAAGAGAATTTAAGAAAACCTTCATATGATCCTATTCCGCGGCTCTCCAGGCAAACTTGTATCAAAAACGCCGTTTCTCGGGGTCGATATTATTTAACTTTGAGATCGAATAGAGGTTTAAAAGGAATAATGAGGGGAACGCTGGGCCGTATGAATAGTTTTTAATCCGCATCGACTTCTATAAATGAAATAGTGTAGCATCAAGAAAGTATGACGAATAGTTTTTGATGCGCATCGACTTCTATAAATGAAATAGTAAGCATCAAGAGCGATATGCCCGATTTGCTCGTTTTGTGTCCTTTTTACATTCGACATTCTAGGTTCTTCAATGAATTACCAAATCGATACAAAATTAACATGTGGTTTGAAAGAAGGGTGGGGAAGCTTTAAGAGAATTTAAGGAAACCTTCATATGAGCCTATTCCACGACTCACCAGACAAACGTGTGGTAAAAACACCGATTCTGGGGGTCGATGTTATTTTTAAATTTGTGATCGAATAGAGGTTTAAAAGGAGTAATGAGGGGAACGCTGGGCTGTATGAATAGTTTTTAATCCGCATCGACTTCTATAAATGAAATAGTGTAGCATCAAGAAAGTATGACGCCCTGAGCGCTACAAAGGAAATGTATTCTAAGGCGTCTGAAGGGGAGTACTAATTTTTACATGATACCTATATGTAGCCTTAATTTTTCGAGTTGGATCTATAATAATTTATCTTATTTTATGTCTCAAATGTACTCATCAATCATATTTGTTATTTATTTTTCAAGTTCCGACCTGAAAAGGAATACTTTGAGTTAAGTTTGACTGTGCTTTCATAACTTGCTTATGAATTGTTACTCAAATCATATTACAAAAATACAGTATACATAACTTTGTATCGCTTAATATTGATTTCATTATCTGAAACTCCCATCCTTGTTTTGTAGTATTTGTACAATTTCAAAGATGACAAAGTTATTATTCAACTGGTGCCATGCGGTGCTGTTCGGCCAACATCATGTCATAGACAGCCAATATGGTGGGGTTTTGTAAAAATACTCTGAAGTGGAAGCGCCAATTTCAACAATTTCCTGATCGTATAATTTTTAATCTGAGAAGTATCAATTAAGGAAAAATAGCGCGGAAATTGTATAGGGTACAATTGTCAAATTGCACGCGAATTCACGATAATTATTAGAGGTGTGGCAACCATAGGTCTTGAGTGACGGTCCTGAAGACAAAGGGATCAATAACATTGCGGAATGAGATAATTGCATTGCACGTCTCGGAATCAAAATCGATTTAACGGTTATCGCTAAAATTTATACGTTTATCAGAGGAACCGCAAAATAAACTCCTTCGAAGCAGAAAGAAGGCTTGATGAAAATAAATAATCTGCCATCGGTTAAAGGGATCCCAACGCTACATGATGGCTCTACCTTTCAAACACGTTGTTACTCAAAAGAGACGTATTCGGATTTCCAAATTCTCTTTGATCTATTACCCGGAGTAAAGGACGGACATAGTATATGTGAAAAATGGTTGCAAGCAACTAGTCTTGGAAAACTTATTCCTCATTTATGAGTGCAATAACAAAATATGTACTGCATCTATTGTATATACTTCACTTTCCATCTGCGAAAGATGTAAAACTTAAAGAAATTGAGACTCAATGACACTTTGACTTGCATCGATTTACAATTCTCTTTTCGTAAGGAAGTACCTACGATTTGAAAATGGGCCAACACTGCAGTGAATCTTTGAATATGCTGATAGTAATTACCCGTATATATCAATTTCGGAACATTTCCATTAAAATCTTTGTTCGAGCGAGACGCACAAGAACACCTCCGTACGCTTTTCTATATCTCGCCGTGATCGCGCGCAATTTGCTGGAGTCCAGTTCACACAAATGAAAGAAGGACCGCGGCCAGGTTAATAAGAGTGTCATCGGTCATCATATCTCAAGTAATAAGACGAGTAGACCGGTCATTACGTCTAAGAATTGGAAAAACGGAAATCTTACGCAGCAATACTATATGCGAAATATTCGCCTTTCTTTGTTGTTTCTCTTTGTATTATGCGTATGGAAATCTCATTGTACCATACTTTCACTCATTGTTTTATTTGTTATGCTTGCATATGAATTCAGCAAGCAGTTTCCGGTACAATCGTCGTCAAAATATACTCCTAGATACGCCCGCCCAATTAAATTGTGAAAATGATTGCTAATAGAAGGAAATCTTATTGGTAAAAGTGGAATGGTATAAAGTGGTGCATATGAAACTACGTGTACGAATTTTTGTACATCGGTGCATCAAAAAAGTGCAACTGCACTTTTTTTTAAAAACGCAAACGCGCATACCAAAAATGAAAAACTCGATACGCCATTCACACCATTATTATTATAGGCAAACATTTTTTGACTAAACAGTTTTCAGTAAACTATGTTAACGTGAATAATAAATCTTTGAAACTACATTTGAACGCTGTAAAAAAATATGCATTTGAAAAAGTCTTTGCGAAGTTGTTTTGAGGGTGACTTGATAATCCAGTGAGAGGAGGATGATTGGAGAAATTACGAGAAAGGAGAAAAAAGATCGTTAGCCGTTACAATGTTGAGCTCGTTAGACGATCGCACCGTCATTGCTATCGATAGTAAGCGAATACACGTGTCTGTGAATTGTTGTGTTTTGATGGCTCGCTCGAAGCAAAGTTTCGGTGCCTGGACGACGGTGCGAGGCACCAGCTGTTTGTGTAAACATGGTAACGGCAGACTCGATTATCAGAATTCTTATATCGTTTCTACGAAGGAATGTCCGAGGAGGGATCCGGTCGCATGTATTAAGCCGAGCTCGATTTCTTCTTTTAATATTTCCTGTAATAGAACTAAAAAACAAAATTGACAATGGCGAAAGATACCATCCCACTCTGTGTACGTAACGTACACAACGAAATTTATTTTTGTACATGACTCCACTTCTAAAAAAAAAAGATTCGACCAAAGATGCATTCGTCGCTCTACCAATACACGATTGTACAATTTTAGCAATATCTTCACAAATCCATTTGCTTCGTGTGATTGATTTTGATACAATTTTTGAATAATAATCGGCTTCGATTACTCGCGACAAGATTATTTTGATGGATGTTTTCCCAAATCGAGACCGAAAGCGGTCACCCATCGTTGAATCTGGTTTATTCTTACTCCTTTACATCACCACTTTAATTTTGGTTTTTCGTTTTTATTCAATATAGACCAATTTCCGTAATATATAGACTTCAATCAATCGAAAACCGACTTCGTCATTTTTCATGAAAGCAAAGTAATAAATCCTAAAGCATCGTTGATTTCATTATTATTGTTTATTTTAGAATTATATTTATCTTCCTTTCTTGTTTATTTTATTTTTACATTCTTGTATTATTTTTGTACTTTGTTGTTACTCTTTCGTGCTTTGGCACAAACTCGCATTGACCTGTCTCCCCCCCCCCCCCTCCCCCTCACCCCTTTTCACCCTCCCTCCTCTCTTTCTTCGTTGCGCATAATATTTCTCATACGGTGCACAGTTTACAGATATTAATATAAATTTTCCTTTAATCGATCGTTATCTGAAAATAGAATGAGGTTGTTTAAGGATACTGTGACGTCCGAGCGCTACCGCTCTTTCGTTTCAGACCTCATAATGTATGATGACCTCGACGTTAACCGAGGAAACTTTGAGTCTTTGCCGAGTTATTAATCAAACCATGTTGATTATTCAATAATGTCACACCTATGTGTTAAGAAGATCCCTATCAGTCGATATCGCATCGTATCACTTTCATCATATATTCAATGTTATTAATTTATAGAGGCAAATAATAGAAAAAGATAAATCATTTTCTATTATTGATTGCAAGCTCACAGATTTTCGTCCATATTTGTGAAACAATATTTGTATCTGCCATAATCTTTCTCATGATTAATCAAAAGTCTTTCAAATACACCTTTCAAGACTTTTTAACGCCAATTACTTCACGAACGACGAGTAGAAAAACAAATTCACAGATAAAAAGTAGAAAAGCACACTGCATCGCCGTTATTATATATCTTATTTAGCGATGAAGTTTTTCATCAACAAATGGCAAACGTTTAATTTTTTGTGATAAATTAGGATTCTTACATGTAGCGGAGTTGCGTTTGTACATGTTTTTGTTAAAAGTGTTGTATAGTTTTACTTAAGAAACCATAAAATAAAAACTCTGTTTTTTACGTCAGTGTTACTGACGATGAGCCACTTGTGCTTCGAAAACGAGATCCGTAAATTGTCCGGAACTGAGCAACCGATCGCCTTAAAATTTTGAGGATACATAGAGAATTATGGCATAAAGTACATGACAGTCTTATTTTTCCAGAATATTGGAAAAATTTTTGCAGATTCAGTTACCACCGGAAAAATTTTCCAAAATTTTTGAAAAATAAGACAGTCATGTACTTTGTGCCATAATTCTCTATCTACCCTCCAAATTTTAAGGCGATCGGTTGCTCAGTGCCGGACAATTTACGGATCTCGTTTTCGAAGTGCAAGTGGCTCAGTAACACTGCTTCGTGGTCAGTAACACTGCCTCTATTAAGAGGCCTCTCTTTCGATGATTGACTTTCGACGATTTCGATTCGATTTTAGTTAGTGATATTTTGACATTTTTGTACCATATCTTAATAGATATAGTACAAAAATGTCAAAAAATGAATATGGTTCAAATCTTATCTTAATAGATATGGTACAAAAATGTCATCTTAATAGATATGGTACAAAAATGTCAAAATGTCACTAACTAAAATCGAATATGGCTAAGTCATCTATAATACCTAATAATGGTATATAAGATTAATGGGGAATGTGAAAATATTTATGGTGCAAGAAGAATTATGAATCATCTATAGAATCGGGTGAATATTGTGTGATTCATTCCTAACTTGCATTATCTGCTGCACGGGGTGTAAGTTTCAAACCAGCCATCTACTCGTCTCGTCTATATTACCACTTTGCTTATCGATTTTCGATAATAAACGGAAGCTTTCTCGTCTCATTTCAGGGTGACGGTTCTTGGAGTGTTACTTGGAATCCATGAGTGGGATCGTACTGTAACGTGTATTCTACTCTTATGGGAATACGTCCTCGGCTATCTCGCATTATTCATCGCTTCCATGGCCGTCGAATTCTCGATATGCATTCTAGCTACGAGAGGTAGCATACTCGATACCGCCGCGAGGGCACCGATGCAACATTTACTCTACATCAGACTTTGTGAGTTTACTTATCGCACGTAGTTATGTAGTGTTCTTGTATATTACATAAGCAAGAAATTCCAGCATCTAATAAAATATTAAATTCTCTATAAAATCGATTGCTTTCTCAGATCTCGGAACGATCTTTACCACGGTGAACCTTTTTTTTTAATAAAAATTGATAATTATGCTTGGAAGAAGAGAATTGAGAATTTGTGTACGTCGAAACGGAGTGAGAATACCTACCTACTAAATTTGCCGATTATGAGGATACCGGTATCGTTCAGTTTAAACAACAAAACAATGCTAAAAAGTTGCCGATCAAGTTATTTTGTTTAATATGGTCATTGAATGTTTAGAACACTTTCTGTTTTTTTTTTAAATAATCATTGATTTATTTAATGCTCAGCAGCTTTTTGTATTCATTAATCAGTCAGAATTTGGATCATTGATATTGTTCAAAAAGTTGGAAATCCGTACATTTTGTATCACCCAGGGATATAGTTATATCTTAAAATGTATTTTAACGTTCCTTGCAGCTCTTCAAAAATTAAACTTTAATTATCGTCGAATCAAATTTTTCCAAGTAACCATGTGGAAATGAATCGGAATTATTAAAAATAATGAACAGTGATATTGATTATGTCGATGCATCGCTGCATTCACAGAGGTTAATAAATTTAATTTCAATTTTGTATAAATGAATGAAATTCTAAGATGTTCAATTCTTTAATATAAAGTGAATGAAGAATTTTATCACAAAAATAGGTTACACCGAAAATCAACAACATTTGCAATATTTAAATATCATCTATAGGTACTTGTCGTGAGTAGATAGATTATGTAATGGTACGACGTTCCCGAATTTAATGACCCAAGTTAAAGATACGTTTGACCGCAAAAAAATGTTCCTTAACAATTTAATTTTCCATCAACTTTTTATCCCTGGGCTGCCCAACTGCGGTGATGCCTGCGAACGGAAATTTCATGAAAAAATTTGCCCGGAACCGAGGGGAGAACGAGCGAATTTTCTCGAATATCATAACTCGATTTTTTTCTTGCCTCCAGCTAACGGTTCATCCTCACGGAAAATGACTGCGACCTTTCCTACGCTCAATAACAGCAACAGAAGGGGGGGGGGGGGGGGATAGGCGAATTGAAAGCCTGGCTCACTCTGTCCATCAGGCTGCAGCAGACATTTGTAAACTTTCTTGAAAGAAAATGTTTGTGTTTTTTTAGATCACGGGGAAGCGGTTTTTTGAATACATATTTTTCTTTCAATACTTAATATCCGTATAAAAAATAACAAGAAAAAAAAGAATTGAAAACTCTTTTAGAGTCCAAGTTCTATAATTTCGCGACATTTAATTGGACGATCACTACTCAAAAAGAGTTTTGAAATTGTAGGGTAACGGATGGAGCAGGGCGGGGTGATGGGGATTTATACAGTGTCCCATTTTAAACCCTCCAGTTGCATATGTTTCAACAATAACATTTTTCTTATTTTCTATAAAAGGTTCAGGGTTTCACGAGCGCGTAAAATGGGTTTATCTGTTTGATCTCACAATAGACGGACGTTTTCAAGCCTATTTCAATACCAACTTTTTTTTGTTAGATGGGAATCAAAATATTTTTTCAGATTCGTATTCTACATTAGTAAATAAAAGGTTTTTGTTCGAAACATTTTTGCAGACAATCTAAATATTTAATGAACGTAGATGATTAGAGAAATTTACAGATATTTTTAAACGTTCATAATTTGTTTACTCAAAAACAAAAGCTTTTTATGAGAAGTCTCTCGAAATAAAGAATGTTTAAATTTAGGTAAAAATTCTTAGTGAATATTTCAAAAAGGTTTTAATTAATCTTTAAAAGGTAATTTATCTTATCTAAATATGAAATTCTCCGTTCCTGACATTTTCGAAGTAAAAAATTCAATTTGCTAGAATTTTATTCTAACAAATATACAAATATAAAATAACTTATAAAAAAATAAAATTACTTAATTAATTAATTAATAATAATTAATAAAAAAAATTGATTACACTTTTTGAAAATATTCTCTACATTTCTAATATAGAATACGAATCTACAACAAAAGATGCAGTTACCCATTCAAAGGTACATATTGACTTTGAAATGACCTTGAAAACCACCATGTAAGATCAAATCAGTAATGCCATTCTACCCTCTGCCCCCCCCCCCCCAATCGTTGAAACTTTCATTTGAAACATTTTTTTGAATATCTATTATTCAAAAATATTCCGGTGAGACATTTAAAATGGAACACCCTGTATAGAGCTATACAGGGTGAGGCACTTAAAGTGTTACAGAGCAATACCACTCAAACTATTGATCATATCCAAAAATGTTTCAGACAAAAGTTTCAGTGTTTGACAAGTCCGCCATACCGGCCCACTCTACTTTTTTTATCGGTGCCATTCCATTTAACTTCGTTAGTAGTCATCCGGGTTGAAATCCACCCCAGCCGTTTTCGACCTGCGATACCTTCTAAAAATTTTGAAAAAATGGGGCATGTTTCGTCATCTATGGGTAGTTTGAATCTTCTAATAGGGAGCCTCGTCGGTTTTATTTGAAAAGACCTGACGGGTCTTTTCATTTCGGCAGCTGCTCGAAGGGGACAGTGCAAAAATCTGGGGTGTATGTAACCCCATATGACCGTGGTGAAAAAAAAGTTTCGGAGCACGTTTTTTTTTTCCTTTTTTGTGATAATCTTTAATGGTAAGTAATAAAAAAAAATAATTGCGGAGTTGTAATTTTTTTTTAATTACACGCTAAATTAACAAATTCCAAAGATGGCCTATAATCTGCGTATGCGAACTGTGCGACAAGAATTGCTCGTGGAAGTGGAGGAGCAAATTCCACTTGGAGGTGGTGATTCGGGTGAGGAGGACCACCTCTCGAAGCAGTCGAAATCTTCTGCAGCAGAAGAAGGCGACGAGTTGGACTCCAAATTTGATGATTGCGCGCTGAGCAGGAGATTTGCATGACGTCTATTTTTGGGTATGATTGATCAAGCCGCGGTACATACAAGAATTTTGCTAAAATCTAGGAATAATATGCACGACATCACCGGAAAGGTGAGTATGGAAAATTGCCTTAAGGTAGTCCTATCGTTACGGCGTTTCCGTTAGATTTCACTGAAAATTTGCAGAAACGTTCTTTGATGTCATATGTATATGTGTGTAAAATTTTAAGGGCCTTTATCGACTCAATAATCACGATATTTATTCTTGAAAATCGTTACTTTTCGCAATCTCCCATAAGAACCCGTGTTAAATATCGCAACATTATACAACGAATATCTCGATCATTTGGTCGATGAAGCCTTTTGAAATTTTGCACACATTTTTATATGACATCAAAGAAGCTTCGATTAGTTTTTATAACAAATCTTATGGAAAAAAATTCATGATTTTGTTTATTATATAACAAATAAACTTTCCGTAGGATCCATTTGAATTTTGAGTATGTTGTTCTTCAGTCAATTGGCAATAACTTTTCTTAATGAACTTTATCGCTTGGTCCACTTCCAATGTGAGAAAAAACGGGAATAAAATTTTAATCCCCCACCCAACGATAGGACTACCTTAAATCATTATACATGTCCCTACTAAAACCACATTTGCAGGAACGTTTTACCGAGCGCTTTACAGTAACGTCCCTTCGCAACGATCTGCGAGTCGGCATAGCTACCATTTTAGGTTTGCAAGATGTGCAGAAAGTTCTACAGAGCGTCCAAAGCTGGAAAAACAAGCCCAGTGTATGTTATGTATCTGAAATACAGATAAAAAAATACTATTGGAGTGTCCGAGATGCAACCGTCCGATGTGCGATAAGCATCGCGCTTATATTTGCGTGCAATGCACCTTCGGCGTGGAATGAGAAAGTTTGTGAGTGTATGATTGCGATTTATCTGTGAATGAATGTTTTATAGCTAGAATATAGGGGACATTCCACGACAAATGGGCCAGTTTCAAATTTTTTTTTTATTTGTTCAATTTTTTGATATTTTTAGTACCCATCAAAAAAATTTTGAGATTTTGTTGATTACCTGTTCAGAATTGTACGCGAGCAGCGCACTCGCTGTCCCCACTCCGGCGCGAAACGACGGTGCTGCCAGGACCCATCTAGTTTATCCGGCGCCACACAGATTGATATTTAAAAAAAAAATTAATTTTAAACTTCTATCAATTTAATAATTTTTCAGCCTGGGTAGATCGTGGACTTCTCATAATTACTATTTTTTTCGGATATTGGAAATTTGAAACTTTTTTTTTCGTTAATTACTATAAAAACCGTTCTTTATAACTATATAATCTTTTTTCAATTATTATAAATAAATTTTTATATTTTTTTTTCGTTAACAGGCGTCTAAAATTAATAATAATTATTATAATCATGTTTATAAATAATAGTAACAAAAGTTTTTATTCAGTTGTTTATTCTTTAAAAAATGTTACGTATACGATCATTATCTGAACTAAGATACCCTTTAGCTCGTATGTTTTAACTGTGTGAAATTTTTGTATCCCTATGATCGACTTACGATAAGTCAATCATAGGAACACAAAAATTTCACTCACAATCAGTTATTCCGATGGATAACGAAAACATACAAGCTAAAGAGTATTCTAGTTCAAACAATAATCACATATGTATGTAAACTTTTCAAAGAATACTTAAATAAATAAAAACTTTTTGTTGGAGGTTATGTGGAAGTGGGCAGGAATAAAAGTTTAGTAACTACACAGCTAATACTTGATCAGGTTTATTTTGAAGGGTTTTAATGGTTAAGACTTCATATTGAAAAAGTTTACAATGTTAATCCTCTCTCTACGAAGGCTCGGCTACGACTGACTCGTAGGCCCTTGGTGGGGATAGAAAAACCGTGTTCGTCCTCTCTAAAATATTCTCGAATATTCGGCCTTCGTCAGAACGCTTGCTTTGGGTTTTTTGGTTTTAAAAAAGTCGTTTATTTTTCGTTATTTACAGTATTCAATTTTAAGCAATAAACATTCTTGTCGAACTTAAACAGTAAAATATATTTATGTATGGTATGGCATTACGTGATGCATCTCACCATATAACGTTTAATATAATAGTAATGTTTTATCGCAAGTTTAGCGTACTTTTTAATACTTTTTTTTTTTAATTTTTGGTTATAGCATTTAGAGTCCTCGTTTTTATTCTTCTAGCTATGGTAAAAAAAGAGTCAGAACGCTTGCTAGAGAAGCCACGCGGTCTAACACTTTTTTTTGCTATAATTTATAAACACGTTTATAACGATTTATTATTAATTATAAACGCGTATCAACAACAAGAAACTGTGAAAATTAATGCATAACAATTGAAAAAAGATTATATATTTGTAAAAATGGTTTTAATAGTTATTAACAACAACAAAATTTCCGAATTTTCAAAAATCGAAAAAAAAAATAGTAATTATGGGAAGGTCACGATCTACCCAGGCTTAAAAATTGTTAAATTCATAGAAATTTAAAACAGTAATTTTTCAAAATAATCAAAATATGCACTCCCTTTAAAAAAATTTAAGTTACAACTTAAAAATTACGTTCAAAAGCACTTCAAATAGTTTTTTTTCGGAAAGTACATTCAAAAACGGAAAATAAAAAAAATTCAATTTAGCCTACGATTAAAGAAGTTTCAAGCAAAAAAAAACGAAAAAAGAGCGACTTTTTAAAAATTCGATGTTTTTTGAACGGGTAATCAAAAAAATCTCAAAATATACCACAAAGAGTTTTTCGATGGGCACTAAAAAATATCAAAAAATTGAGAAAATATAATAAAAAAAAGTTTTTGAAACAGTTCTATCCGTCCTGGAATGCCCCATATATTTTTTTCTGTATTTTTTACAAGCTTTTTCACAATAAAATGGAAATTGGAAAATGAAATTGCGTCTCGATGAATCGAGAGATGGAAGTGAGCAAATTTTTTTTACTAGCCACAGCTGTCGAAAGTAATTTACTTCCCCGATTGCTTGCGGATAACAAGTGTCACCGCAAAATCCCCTTCTCCGTTGCATGGGAAGTGAGAATATCCGGTATTCAGCAATCTCCTCACTTCGAGGTAACCTCACGTACTTTTTTAATGGAATCTTTTTCAATACAGATACAAAAGTATTTCCGCGTTCGATATCATTTGCCAACAGACTATGCAATCAATCTAATTAATTATTCAGTCGTATCTTTTTTCGTTTTAAGTGAACATATTTAGTGTACTGAATTTCATGTGAAAATAATATTGTTTAGCCTCTTGAAAGCCAAATCTATCAGATTCCCCATTACACTGTCATATTTTTCAATAGAATATAATAACCAATTTTTTTATAAAAGTAACTAAACCATTTGTACATTGTGGAATCAATAACGACCATCATCTCTATAACTACCAAGAGTGTTCCTAAAAATTCCCATTTTAAATCATCCTGTATCTACGAGATGGGTAATCGAACGATCCGCTTCGTCTGGGGAGAAAACAATTTTCGGCTATATTTCTCATTTCTCCAACACAAACATCGATCTAGAGTGCGTTGCTGTAGCTTTTTCCTATTCTATATAAATATACTATATGGACTGTTCCTGCTCAGTTTGGGCGGAACGTGGAACTCGCCATTTTTTAATCGATTAAAATTAGATATAACTTTTCGCATATTTGCAAAAATACTCCAAATTTTTCAAGAAGTTTCTTATTACTCACCTAAAAAATGTACGCAATTGAACGCCGGCAACTTTGTAAATTTTAGGGAAATTGAAATATGACGGAAATAAAATATGTAAGTGGTTGAATACCTACATTGAAAAATGTTAAGGATTACTCCTGGAGATGAAATAAAAGTACACATTCGTGAATAGATTTATATTTGTTAATTGATGGATTATTATTACAGTTAAGAAACATGTTTGATGGGAAAAAATAATACGCGTTCAATCATTGATGGACAAGGGTTATTGCGACGTAGCTCGATGCGTATGTGTGAACGCGAGAGATACGAGGTAGCGTATCTGAAGGTGATGAAACAGATTTTCGTTACTGTCACTACGGCCCATCCATTTTTTGGACAAATGCCATTCCGAAACTAATAAACGGAATGAACTGAAATTTGGGTGTGTTATAAAGTTGATAGCCCTACAGAACGTAAGTATCACAGAATTTTACACATCGATAAAAAATTAGAAAATAAATTTGTTACTATCTCGTAATCTTGGCTGCAAATTTACATTTATTGACGTATTAATGGCTCGACTCACAAAACTGTCGAATTTATGTACCACACGAGAAAAAATTCGACAGAAGGCATACATTGCTGCACGTGCAATATTACATAGATGTAAATTGTCCGAAAAAAATAGGGGAAAGCCGTTAATAGTAATTGTTATAATAGCAACGAATTCAGGTGAACATAAAAGGGAATTATTTATGGTTCGATTGAAGCAAAGATTTTTTCCGCTAGAAATTAATACTAGGTCGTTGCACGACCTAGTGTTAATTCGTTTTCGTCCTGCGGAGCAATTTTCAAATCGTCTATTTATGCGCAAAAATGAAAATTATGCTCAAAAAATGAAATATCTTTGGAAAAAAAAAATCGCGAATGTTTTCTAAAAAAAGAAATAGTAGCTTGGACTTCTGCCTTTACGATCGCAGCTAAAGAAATGTGTTAAATTTTTTTTACTATGAACGGTGTCTACTCAAAGAAGAACAAAAAAATGACCAAAAATTTTTATGTTCAAAACTGGTTGCCAATTGTAAAAAGAAATCGTTAAATTTTTTTTAAATAATCCTCTTTAAAATGCTCCTCTTTAAAATGACGTTGGCTAAATTGGCCTAGGCCAACTCCCGGCGAAATGGTATAAAAAACCGTTCCGGCACTCTATACTAGAGGGTGTCCACTCAATTTCGTCACCGACTGTATAGATATACATAAATGTTAATTTTGTTCCGCCCCGTGCGCGTTTATTTTGCCAAATAAAATGATTCTACGAACGCAGAAACCTTCTCGGGAGTGTGGACTACAATTCGCTAAACTTTCATCGCAATCGGATGAATGGTATATGCACCTATGCAGGACAAACAGACAGACAAACAAACAAACATTCTTCCCTTTGTAATTATTGCCTGTTTTTCGAAAAAGTTCCGGTTGACCTCCGTTTTGTAGAAACGGTAATTGCAATGCAAAAAATCTCAAATTAATGGAAAAGTTGAATATAAGAAAAAAAAAATGGGTATGCAAAATGTTTGAAACGGTGATTACAATCACACGAGCAAGAATTTTTAACGTAATACACAATAATTGGATATAAATTAAATAAAACTAACGTTTACAAGAATATCGATTAAAAAAAATAGCGGTAACAGAACTCGAACCCAAAACCTTCAGCTTACTAACCGAACATATTAACCGCTAGGCTATCGCGCCACTTCGAAAACCTGTGTTATTTTCGATGTTCAGACTCGTCACACCAATTTTGTTTGCTCGATATCTCAAAAACGAGGGCCCACCAGGGTGAACGGAGGCAGAGAGTAATTTTTGGGACCGAACCCTTCACTGCCCTGAAAGGACGTCCCGAAGTCGATCCCAACGTTGAGACCCTCCCCTTGTGAGAATCAACAATGATTCTACCCTTGAGACAAACGGATACCATCGTGGATGGGAGGAGTGAGAAGTTCTTTTTGATTGACCAATTGCATTTATCATTTGTCTCGTAAAAACATTTTTCTGTTAACAATGAAAATCTTTATAATTCTGCGCTCAAAATTAGGGTTCCTTAAATTTTTGGTTATGTCCAAATTTATATTTTTATCCTAACGTTGATTTCATTCCCATTTTTATGACGAAGTCGTGTACTTGGCGCAGTTACATCGGTTTCCTTACTCCCCTCGAAAAGTATTTCAAAGTTGACGTGTCAGGAAAAAATGTATTACTATCCATCATTGATTACTTGGAGAAATTATAACCGCGAAACATATATTCATTCATATTATATATTTTGTTCTCATCAACATCGTATAAAAATACATAAAGGCATAAGTTACAATAATGCTATAATTTGTCGTCGAAAATTTCTTGTTTCAGCTTTGTTACTGGTGGAGACAGGATGGCTTAGTGCCGGTGTCGCCTGGCTCGTTCGTTACTATCAAACGTGTCCTGTGAACCAAGCTAAGGACGTTATATTAGGTATGTTTAACCGAAAATTTCATATTTGGTACAACGGGATAAAATTCTAGAAAAACATTCTCTTATTGGATTCGGAATGTTACAAAGAGAAATGAAAAATATCTGCTGTAAAAACCCTCCGGCAGAAAATCGCGGACGCGAAATATTTATTCGACTATAATCTACAATATAACATATCCCCTCAAACGAAACACGTATAATGTAATTCATTGTTATGTTGTACCTTTTTATACGTTCATAGCTTTCGTTAACGCTTATCACAAGACTTTCAGTCAAAAATATTAAAAAAAATACAGATTTCACTTTTGTAAATTTGTAAAATTGTAGTTTTTCGATATGATAAATTCTAAACAGTTCTGTATGGATATATTATACGGAAACTATTGTCATAGTTCTTGATAATAGTCTATAACCAAAGAAGAAAAGGCAGAGGGGAGGGGGGGGGCGTAAATTGAATTATAATCTTCAGCTCTGTGTAGGTTTCAACAAATTTGGGTTTCACACTAAAAATGCATTTTCCTCAAGTTGATTACAAACTAACCCAGAGTTTGTTGTTAGCACGTACTTAATCCTTTGAGCCCTAAGGACGCATATATGCGTCAGCCTATGCGTCTGCGGACCACATAAACTTGTAAGTACTCAGGTCTCAAAGGGTTAATGACCTTACTATTACACTTCAATCGATTATATCCCGACATTTTTATTAAATGGCGATGAAAGATAATCAGATACAATGTGTATATACTGGAGAAAATAAGAACTAATCGCAGTATCCTTTGTTATAGAAATGACCCTATAGTTGAACCTGTCGTCAAGAATTGTATCGACCGTCGACACTCATTTAAATAATTGTTTTTCACTTTTTAACAGGCCTCGTAATCTCCAACTGGTGTATTATAGCATCAGTTATGGTAACCGTATGGTGCACCTACGACGCAGCCGGCAGATCGTGGGTGAAAATGAAAAAATACCAGCGCAGCATGAGAGAAGCCGAATCACGTGGTGGTGGTAGAATGCACTACAAGAGAAGCGGAAGCCGAAATAGAAATTGGAGACAACGGTAAAGAGACAACAATCTTACGACAGAAGAAAGTGGGAAAAAATAATAATTTTCCCCGACGCGTTTATTGCTTGGCACATTTCAATTAATTCGGCCAATGCGAATTTTCCATTCTGACTTCGTTTTTCCAAACAGGCAAGAAATAGTAACGATGCATTTATTCTCTTCCAGAAAGGTCATACGTGCCTACCAGGATAGCTGGGACAATAGATGCAGATTGCTCTTCTGTTGCATGGGAAATTCGGACAGAAATAGAGTAAGACATCGACGAATATTCAACTGGTTTGTCAGGTAGCGCGAATTATTTTCGGCTACGGGTTAACTTGCCTCACGAAGTATTTGCCCGTTGCTATACACCTTTGCCTGATCGATTTCTCGGTGTCTATTTTCACGTCTCAAATATATATCGGACATTTTATATTAGCTCGATCACCGTTCAACCCTGCGATAACCTTAGATTCAATCCCTTATCCAATGTTTTTAAAAATATAAAAAATTGTTTCACAATTCCACTGCAGGAAACGCATTTATGGCATAAGTTTGTAGAAAATTTTATGGATTTATTCAAACATTATGATCACAAAAATAGATAAAAAAATCTTCAAAACACTGCTTAAAACGGGCGATTTTATTAGAATACGATTTATTTGTACTTTTTTAAATTGTCATTGTTTCATATTTGCTATTCATTTTTAATAAAGCATACGGAAATGCTACTTTTCTTAACAAAATCTCTATTAAACTATTATTCGTAAATATAGGAATAATGTAATTTATTCTAACGTCAGAAATTATTTGGTATCAATATGAATGACTACAGAAGTTATGCAGTTTTAGAAACAATTAGAAGTGGACGTTTTAATGATAGAATTAAAAATCCATTTAAACATACACAATCTATCTACATCTATTATATTAAAAATTCTGGATCGGATAAACAGTTATGCAGGTTTTGGGCTGGTGCAGCTGGTATAAAATATTCAATACAAATACGTTATGGCGAGATTAGGAAATTTTTACCTCTATAGCGTGGAACTACAGGGTGAGGCACTAATAATTGCCAATTTAAATAACTCCGAAAGTATACTAGTAGCACATAAGTTTTTGAAACAGAAATTGCATGGATCAGCGAGGGCTGTTATATGATGTTAGCGTTTCATTGCTAGGTGGAGTCGCTTCGGACATACGAAGGTCACCTTTGTTTTTTTTATTGGAATGCTATATTTTGTTACTTGTTTGTTTATAACGGTTTCCGATACGAATCCAATGAAGTGCAGCATTAATATCTTTGAAGGTCAAAAAGGTCATTTCTGATAAGAAAAAAGAGGAAATAAACGCCCTTTTACAGAAGGTGTCCAAAGTGATTGTCATTGCCATCATTGCAATATTGTAATATTTGTATCATGGATTGAGTAGTATTTCTGATCACTTCAACACTTATTCAATCATATGGCGCAATAATTCTCTCTTGTATATCTTCAAGTGTAGTTGGGTTTGTTTATAAATAATGTCTTTCAAGAATCCCCACCAAGTCAAAATTCACAGGCGTCACGACCTCGCATTAACAAATAAACAATGGTCAGACGATATTACAGGACAGTGAAATAGTAAGATTAATATCTCGAATCAGCGATTATAAACAATGGATTCTTTTGAAGAATACACCGATATGCTTCTCATTTAAGGATAATGCAAGCGACGTTCAGTGAGAACAGTACACAACAGTACAGTGAGTGCTGTACATTTAAATATTTGTACGATAAACTTAGAACAACTGAATTCTTGGCCCATCAAAAAACGGACAGGCGAAAGCAAGCAACTAACAAAAAAATGGAAATTTATATTCTTGTCGCTGTGGTTCAAAATCCTTGTGTCAAATCGCAGCAAATCGGAAGAGCATCTGATGTAAGCCAGAGAAGTGTTCTTTGTGTTCAACATCACCATAAATATCATCCTTACGATATCAATCTTCAATAAGAATTAAGCGGTGCGGATTTCATAAATGGCGTTGAATTCTGTTGATGGACTCAAGTCCAGATTCAGAGATATAACTCATTTATTAATTGGATTTTATTTACTAATGAGGCAATATTCACGAATCATGATAATATTAAGTTGCATAACATTGATTTTTGGTCAACTGAAAATCCATGATGGCTGCGACAAGTAGGACAGCAAATACCGTGATCAATGAATGTGTGGTGTTGGATTATTGAAGATAGCATTAATGGGCTCCTATTTCATCAAAGGATGGAATGTTAAAGGTAGAAAGTACACCATATTCCTTCACGAAACATTAGGTCCATTATTGGAAGAACTGCTTGTAGAAATAAGGAACAGAGTGTGGTATCAACACGATGGGTGTCCAGCACATTTTTCGTTGATGGCTAGAAACGAGGTACAAAGAAGATTTCCAGATCGTTGAATTGGACGCGGAGGGGCTGTATCATGGCCCGCTCGTTCAACCGACTTGACGACTCTGAATTTTTCTTGTGGGCGTTCTTGAAACGCATTGTTTATAAAGAAGTCCAAACTATGCCTAAAGGTATGCGAGAGATAATTATTGCAGCATGTGATTCGTTAAGTGTCGAAGTGACAAGAAATACTACTCAATCTATGATAAGAAGATAAATGATCCGTTTTGACCTTTAAAGAGCTTAACGCTGTACCTCATTGGATTCGTCTCAATAACTGCTATCAGAAAACATGTACCAACCATTTGTAGCCTTCCATTTAAAAAAAAAAACAAGGGTGACCTTCATATCTGTGAAGCAACTTCACCTAGCAATAAAAAGCTAACATCATAAACAGCCTCCGTTGTCCAATTCAACGTTTGTTTCAAAAACTTTGTTGCTACTATTATACTTTCGACGTTACTTAAGGCAGCAATTATTAGTTCCTCACTCTGTATACTTAACTATAGTAAGTATCTATATTTCGTCACTACAGATTCATACTAATTCAGTTCGTTGGTGAAAATAACGAATTGGGTCTTCACCGGTAAACTAATAGATGAGTAAGTTTTGGGCATATACGAGAACTTATAGCGCTAATTTACAATTAAACGGGATGGTTAGTAGTGTTTATTTCCCGAAAACGATGAACTTATTCAACACTTTGATGGTTATAAATCTGGTGCAAGTGTTTAAGATACGGTAATTAAAAAGCTATTGGAAAACAATTCGTAGCCTGACAAACTCTCGACGTCATATAAGATCGAAAAAATCTTATTTTATTATTATGGTTTTTCGATTTTTAATTTTCTTTCCGTTTTTCTGATTGTTTCTATTTGTTTATATCACGGCATTCATCGCACCGTCCGCACGATTCAACGCAACAACGAAAGAACTCATTCACGGATATAGCGAGACTACTCAGTGACTTCTTCAGAGATCTCGACGTCGTTCCATCCGATGTCGTCGCCGGTCTCGTGTTACTACGAAAATTTCAGAAGATCGAACGCGAGCTCATCGTTAAGCAGAAGAAAAACGACACTTATGAATTTTTATCGGGTGTACCAGTTACACCAAGAACCAAGTTTCTATCCCTCACGGAGGACGGTGACTTGGGACACTTTCAGTCGGCTATTCATTACATGCATTTTGCACTGGCGGCTTACGGATGGCCTTTATTTCTCTTTAATCATACGACTGGTCTTTGTCAGTTATGCATGAGGTAATTACATGTTTCCTCGTGGTGGGTTATCTATCATGATGAATCGAGTCCGTTGAATTTTGGCTTACGTATTTCTTATTGAACGTTCTTGATCTTTTTTCACTAGTGATATATTTGGTGTTGGAATTAAATCGTAATGTTTTAGAAGAGACAACGTAGGTACCGCAGTATTTCGTTGTTACTTATAATAATGTATTCATCGTGCAACAGCTATCATCGGACGTCATTTGCTATACATAACCTCATTTTGAATCATAAATAATAATACTTTATAATTGAATATGTCAAATCAGAAAACATAGATTTACATGGAACCACATATCCCGTGTTAATTTTTGGCATGGACAACGTAGTTCCACTTATGGGCTGTAGAGCGCGCGGGGATGTATCGATGTGGCACATACACACGACGCATCAGCTGTCCCCCACTCTCGTGCTATCTAGCTTGAACAGGATTGGACATAGATATTAGACAGCGCCACGGTGGCTGGGGTCTGCACTAAGCAGATGTGCCCATAAGACATGTGGTTCCATGTAAATCTAAGTTCTCTCCACGCTGAACTGCTGCTTCGACGGGAGAAAAAAATAGGTTTTTAATCGAATAATCACTGGTAATGAATAATGGATCCATTAAGACAATTCAAAGTGCAAAAAGTAATATGTTAAACCTGGCCAATCATCAACATCAGTGACAAAACCGAATATCCATGGGTCTAACTTCCTGCTCTATATTTGGTGGGATCAGATGAGTGTGATTTATTATCAACTACTGAAACCAAAAAGTGCCATAACTGGAGATCACTACTGATCACAATTGATGCGCTTGAGCCGTGCATTGAAAGAAAAACGGCTGAAATACTCAAAGACACAACAAAGTCATTTTGCTGCTCGAGAATGCTCGCCCGCATGTCATAAAATCAGGACGGACATACCTGGAAACACTTAAATGGAAAGTCCTACCCCGCCCTCTGTATTCTCCAAATATTGTTCCTTCTGATTATCATTGATTTCGTTCCGTGGCTCATAGACTGTCTAAACAAAAGTTGACTTCTTACGAAGATTTTCAAAAATGGGTCGATTCGTGGATTACATGTAAAGGCAATGCGTTCTTCCGCCACGGTATTCGTATCCTGCCCAAAAGATGCTCAAAAGTAGTATAAAATGGCGGAGCATACTTTAATTAGTGTATTTTTTATATTTTCATTTAAAATAAATGATAGTTTTTCTTTAGAAAAAAGCTACGAATTAATTCCAACACTTGATATATTGTTTAAAAACTTGGTTCAAAAAGGGCTAATGTATTTCACTTTTGCTATTTTTTAAATTACGATCTATATTATTATTTTGAAACGTATTATTTGCTTTACTTATTAATTCCTATTAATGAATAATATTACCATTTCATTTCAACATCTTATTCTCAGGCTAAGATGCGGATGTTTTCCATGCATAAGGCATGATGACGATGCGACAGTCATTGCTGACAATTGTTGTCAGTGCAATTATGCTGCTTTACGGCGAATGATAGAGATTGGCGAGGTCGAGGTTATCTACGCGACTTTTCACGTCGATGTTGGCGAAACACCTTTTTTCGTCGCACTAGATTACACGAAAAAGAAGGTTCGTCTGATTACCAATTCAATGGCGAAAAAGATAATAGTAGATAACAATATCTAATTGTAAGTGATTGACAATAATTTCAATATGCTTATTGTTAGTTCTATTGGAAAAGAAATTTTTATTTAATTATTCCAGTCGGATTTAGTTATGACATACGTAGAAATGACAAGGGCCAGCTTTGCTTGCTGCATTATGTTCCTTAGTTGCTTTACCAGAATGGAAGTCACATGGAATGACGAAAGGTGTTTTGCTCCATATCAAATTTCGGCATCCAGATTAAGTTTCTGTTTGGTCTAGCATATTCAAATTAGGTATAGAACGAAACTCCCATTAGAAAAATGTCGATTTGATAATTTTACGTGTATATATAATATATGTATATATATGAGGCATTTCGCATGAAGATGAAGTACTACTGATAGTAAAGCCTCAGTAAAAATGTGAAGTCTCTAGTTCAAATGATTATCTAGCAGTATGGATTCAAATTTCTACCGTGTTGGACGTCGTAACACCATTCCTAGGTCTTTATCGTCCCGAGAAATACACCAATTTAAAAAAGTTAGAACTGATTTGGAAGCATTTTCTATGTAATTTAAGAATATGTTATTTATTTTTAACAAAATTAAAAAATCAGTAAGAAATTTTTGAAACTAATGTTAAAATTGATTTTTTCTCAAAGATCGATCCTTGCATTTATATAAAAAGAAATTTATAAGATAGTAGGATTCTTTGTGAACAAAAAAGTATAGAACGATGAAGATGGTCCGAGCCATAGTTTTCGAGATACAACACGATTTATCAGCGAGCGGTCGCTACGTACGAGCTCGACCGTAGCCGGGAGGTTAACCGCGCAACGCTGCACGCAGCGGCCGCGCGTTGCTCTAGCGGATTTGTTGACCGGAATGTTTCGGTCGTAAATTTTTCGGCCGTACTTGGAGTCGTTACTACGGAATTTTTTCGGTCAACGGACCAATTTTCTGGTCGTAACGACCAGTATTTGCAATAACTGGGGCTTATTTTGGGCCCGTAGTTTGGTCTTTACGATCGAAATATTTCACTCGCAATATATTTCGGGCCCCCATCCGCCTGGCCGTTACGACCGAAAAACTTCGGTAGAAACGACTCCACTTACTACCGAAATTTCGGTCGTAGAATCCGCTAGGGTGATAAGTCGTGTTGTATCTCGAAAACTATGGGACAGTCCTTCTTGGTCATCCTATGCTCTTTTGTTCAGAAAGAATCGTACTATTTTAGAAATTTTTTATATTAAAATCTAAGGGGTCGATCTTTGGAAAAAAGTCGCTTTCAACATTAAACTTTGAAAACGTTTATGTACCTTAGAAGTAAGATATTCTTAAAAAACGCAGAAAATGCTTTCAAAATCATTCCCGGCTTTTTAAAATTGGTATATTTCTCGGGAAGATAAAGACCTGGGAATGTAGTCACGACGTCCAACACGGTAGAAGTTTGAACCCCTAGTGCTAGGCAACCCCTAGAGTCTTCAAATTTGTACTGACAAGGGGACGCTCTTGGAGGTTCATCGAGTTACGGGCCCCTACTTCGCGAACTTATAATGTGGGTAGGTAGTAACCAAACCCCAAAATTGCAGGTGCCAACTCGGTTTCGCTTTCGAGAAATCGCCGATAAAATTTTGGAGTTTGCTTCATAACCGGCTATGTATGCTAGAATTTGTACATAAACACAACGAAGCGAGTAGCCTAGCGGCAAAGGGTAAGACCTGACCGAGACGGGTTCAAGTCCCCAGCTATGCTATTTTTTTCATTTTTTTTTTTAATTATTGCTGAAATTTATAACTTATGATTAAAATTTTTTTTTTCATTCTCTTGCAATTTTCAAAAATTTGTAAAGATACATTAGCCGTTATTTAATCTTTGACAGGGAATATTTTGAAAAAATATCTAAAAATATAGGTATTAAAAATCTGTTTTATTCATTACAAACTTCGTCAATCAATGTTTTCTTCATATTCACGAGTGCACTCTAACGGATGATAATCATTATAAAAATAATCAAAACATTTATATTGTCGACACCACGAACATTGTACGAATGCCAACTCATTTTAGTCGCAATCGCAGTTTTGTTTCCTCAATTCCGCCGGAAAAGTCACTGTGTTGACGTTGTTGAAAAATCCATGGGTCCAGATTCGTAGCACGCCACGCATACACTCATTGTCAGTGACGAAATTGACTGGACACTCTCTAGTATAGAATGCCGGAACAGTTTTTTATATCATTTCGCCGATAGTTAGCCTAGGCCAATTTAACCAACGTCATTTTAAAGAGGAGCAATTTACCTTCATTTTGGCCATTTTAAAAAGATTTTACGATTTTTTTTTACAAATGGCACCCAGTTTTGAAAAAAAAATTGTTGGCAGTTCTTTTGCTTTTCTTTGAGTGGACACCTTTCGTAGTAAATTTTTTTTAGCACATTTCTTTAACTGTGACCGAAAGATAGGTCATAAAGCAAACCCCAAAATTTGATCGGCAATTTCTCAAAAGCGAAGCCTAGTTGACACTTGCAATTTGGGGTTTGGTTACTACGTACTCACACTATAAGTACGCGAAGTGGGAGCTCGTAACTCGACGAACCTCCGAGAGTGTCCCCTTGTGAGGCTTTACTATAGCACTATCGATCATGAAGTTTGAAAACGATTGAAAATGTTTCCCTTTTCTGGGTGAATGACTTCATGTGAAATGCCTCATATACCTTGTTTCTGTATGAAATTTGGTAATGTTTTTTGACACCCAATTTTATAGTATGTCAATACCTTTATGTCAATATTATAAACGTAAATGTAGGGAGAAGATAGTATCGCGCACGAAGGGTTGCAAAAAAAAACTATAAATTTATTTCTAGGTCGTCGTCAGTATTCGAGGCACACTTAGCATGAAAGATGTCGTTACGGATCTTAATGCAGAGGCTGAAGTCCTACCATTGACACCGCCTAGAGAAGATTGGCTGGGGCACAAAGGCATGGTTCAAGCAGCTGAATACATTCGCAAAAAGATCTGCGAGGAAAGCATCATAGCAAAAGCACTAGCAAAGGTATTCTTATTGAAATAAAAACCCACCGTTTTCGGATTAACTTTTAATGAAAGTTTATTTCAATCATTTCCAACAATTTTGTAAAGTATCTTTGAACATGAAGTATCTCCACCGCGCCGCTTAAGGTAGGTGTCTCGTCTAGACAGCGAAAAACAAGCTTATTTTCGAAATCGTTTTTCTTACCTTCTATGCTAAATATTATAATAAAACTTTATCCAGGACATCATGCAGAGCGTATAGAGTAGGAACAAATGTTTATTTCGTCCAGCATTTTTTGAAAAATTTATAGTGCGCCTCAAAAAAAATGTTCCCATAGCAGACAGATAATCTCCGGATTGGCAAGTCTGAAACAAAAACAAAAAACGTCATTTTAAAGAGGAAAGTTTGCCACGTGGTAATTCACCACCGTTTGCTAAAAATCGATAATAGAAAAAAATGGCAGCTTTGGAAAAACGCTGTACAAAAATCGACCTATTTTGCACCGTTTGCGTCCTGTAAATTTTGATATTGTAAATTTTTTTTTAATGTGACGAATTATCATACAAAACACGTTAATAAAGAATCGTACAAAGTTTTATCAAAATCCATCGAGCAGTTGCGGAGATTATTTCTCTGCCAGTTGAAAAAAATGATTTCCACACAAACGCGTTTAGAGTTTTTGTTTCCGATTTATATATTAATATTATTGTAATAACCGAGTTTTAATACTTGTAATGGCTCAATCAGCCATCCATGGGCCATATAAAAGCACTCCAGAGTCCTGTTCATCTTTTTCTTCCATTTCTTTGTCCTTTGATTTGCCATACGGCCTTCGTTCGTTGCCGCCTTAGTCGCTTTTTCAGCCTTCGAAATCCGTTCTTCGTCCTTTTGAATGGCGTAATCGTATGAAGCGTGTCCAATGGTGCAACCCATGGTCTCCATCATTTTTAGAAGTGTGATGCAACCTTTATTAAAGATGGCAGAAGAACTATGGACTCCTAGTTCGACGACTTCCTTGGCGACAAACGTGTGTTTGGGCACGATCGCTGGAAGCGTTTTATTGTAACACTCGTTGTTATTTAGGGTGTTATTCCCTGAACAACGAGTAAGTCCTGTCACCATAGTCACAATCAATAGTTATTTTGAAACCAAGACCACGCACATCGGTTTTTGTAAACTCGACATCTTTGTCACAGGTTTTGCACTTCGCCATAGCCGACAAAGCGGAGAAGACGAGAGAAAATGCAAGGATGCAGTAATTAAATCCGTCGTCGCGTTTCACATAAAAATCACTGGTATTAGATAACTTTTCGCTGATATACTCGTAAAAGACGTACAGCATTCAACTATACGCTGGTTGCCTTGAAAATCGTGATACCTCCGTCTATTTTTTTTCACCGGCTTCGTCATTCTCGTGCCTTTCCTGTACGGACCCATTTCCAAACACTAAAGCTTCGGTACACTGTCGAAATCACACTGAAAACTCGTAGACGATCAAAATAGAACCGACTGGATATAATAAGACCGCTGCAGGTATATGTAAACAAAGAAAATCGGGATTTTTTGGAATAGAGATTCACAGCAGACGCTCGACGCTCCGACTTGCCCATACACACACCGCTATGACTTTTTTCTATAGCGAATTTCGTCACCAAATTTTGAGAAATGATTCTCGATGCAATAAGACGTTAAAAATGATCTAAATTTTTTTTTAATTTTCCGAAAATTCTTGACTAGACACCTATCTTAACTGTATTCACGAACAAACGATCTTCGTCATAGCTCTCCGCAGTACCCTTTTGGAGTAATGGAGCAGAACGAGAAACACACCGATAAATTCCAGTTGTATGGTGGGACGAATTTAAGATTTTTCATGGACTTAACAGTCTCACAAAATCGAAACTCCTTTGTTGACTTTTTTTTAAGTTGATGTTAAAACCCACATTGTATTATTTAATTGAACTTTAGGAGTTACGACAGCGACACATATATTTTTGAGAATAGCGGGTAAATTTATCGAAACCTTTCGGATGGTCTTGGAATTGCCTTCATTCCTGAAGATAAACTTGGAAAAAGTGTTTTCAATATGTGTTATAATAATGATGGTGATTACAATAATGTAATTAACGTTCAAAATTCATTAACAATAAACCTTTTCTCGTCGGGGGTTGTTATAAAGACAATTCATTTGGATAGTCGTGGTCGTTATGTTGGTTGCGTGATCGAAAATCTTATCTTTCACGAAGCTCTTATATCGGAATGAAATTTTCGCAATCTCGACAATTTCGTACATACCTCTTAAATCTACTAGAATAATCTGTGCAAAAAGCAACCAACTCAGAATACATATCGCCGAGTTTCATCAAAAGAATATATTGGTGAACGGCTCCGATTACTGAACTCGAAACTTTGCCAGGGTAATGTAGAATTTGTGTTTTGAAATATGAAAAAATCGCAAGATTGTATATCTGCAATTACGCAATATCTTTTGATTCAACATTAAGAAAAAAGTGTCCGCCAAAATATTCGTTGGAATTGTATTGCTGTCGCTCTGTGTCGACTCACGTTTTCAGTAAAAGAAAACCAACAATTATTTATCAAACAATGATATTTCTCATACTCTCGGCCTTGATTAAATATTTTTTTCGATATTTAGGATCCTGACCGAGGGACACATCAATTCGGTCTGACGCTGGTCGGTCACTCTTTGGGTGCCGGAACTGCTGCGATTCTCGCCATTCTGCTGAGGCAAGAATATCCCGACATCGTTTGTTTCTCATTCGCACCACCAGGTGGCCTTCTGAGCATGCCAGCTCAACAATACACCCAAGAATTCATCACTTCGGTCGTCGTTGGAAAAGATGTCGTTCCGAGGATAGGTCTTCGGCAGATGGAGAGCTTGCGCGCTGATCTTATAAATGCCATAAAACGAAGTGTTGATCCAAAGGTAAATCTCTATATATAAAAACTAGCGGTACCCGGCATGCGTTGCAATGCCGTTTTGGTGTCATTGGTGACGTCTTTACAAGACTATGAAATATTTGATAATGATCCGAAATATTTAGATTTGTACCATCGATACTGACCTTGAATGACCTTGAATAACGTTGACACCAAATGTGTTTTTATGAGGATTGAGGTGTTCTACAAGATGTTTGAACAAAAATATACCATTCCATTTAAAAAAGTAAAGGTGAGCTTCACTGTGCGTAAACGCCCCCACAGAAATAAAAAAAATGATCACATTCGATGGCCCCCTCCACACCGTATAACTTTAGTTTGAAACATTGTTTTATAATATTGATATTTACCGAGTTATTTTGGGTAGCAGAGATAAAGGGGGAACGTTGTATATACAGGGTGAATTGCGTAAGGGGTGTCAGGCGGTATTTCAAGGTAGATGGGCTCATTACAAACAAAAGTTGCAAATAAACATTAGGGATATTGTTAATAATTTACGAGATATAAATTTTTTAATCGGTTCAATCAGAGCGCGGCGAGAAGCGTTGAAGCCGCCCACCCTCACCCTAGCCGTAGATATAGCATAGGTTAGGGCGTTACATTTAGATTTGCAAAATTCAGAGCAGTCAATTAGATTGCTCGTATTTTCCCGCAGTTATTTTTTTTCTCGGGTATTGGCTGCTCTGAATTTAGGCGAGGAGTGGGTGACTTCAACGCTTGTCGGCACGTTGGGCAAAATTCAGAACAACCAATGCCCGAGAAAAAAAAATTACTGCGAAAAAATATAAGCAATTAATTGACTGCTCTGAATTTTGCAAACCCAAATATAACGCCCTAATCTATGATATATCTACGGCTAGGATGGGGTGGAGGTGGGTGGCTTCAACGCTTATTGGCACACTGGGCAAAATTCAGAGCAACCAATAACCGCTAACAAAAAATGACTGCGTACTAATACAATAAATAAAATTGACTGCTCTGAATTTTGCAAATCCAAATGTAACGCCCTAATCTATGCTATATCTACGGCTAGGGTGGCGATGGGCGGCTTCAACGCTTTTCGGCGCGCTCTGATTGGACCGATGTAAACAAATTATATCTCGTAAATTATTAACAATATCCCTAATGTTTATTTGCAACTTTTGTTTGTAACGAGCCCATCTACCTTGAAATACCGCCTGGCACCCCTTACGCAATTCACCCTGTATATAATATTGAGTCCATCGAGTCGTTAAACAAATGAGTATCTTTTATTTCGCTTTTCATTTTGGTGGCATACTTTGACAGCTGTCACATTAGTTATATATATAGTGAGACAGTGTGGCTTTCTTGTGTTGAAATTCAACATACACTTCACCCGGCACGGCCGGAGTCCTACAGTGGCTAGAGCTTTAAGAGGCAGTGTTACTGACAACGAGCCACTTGCACTTCGAAAACGAGATCCGTAAATTTTCCGGCACTGAGCAACCGATCGCCTTAAAATTTGGAGGGTACATAGAGAATTATGGCACAAAGTACATGACAGTTTTATTCTTCAAAAACGTTGGAAAACAATTTCCGGTGGTAACTGAATCTGCAAAAAATTTTCCAAAATTTTGAAAAAATAAGACTGTAATGTACTTTGTGCCATAATTCTCTATGTACCCTCGAAATTTTAAGTCGATCGGTTGCTCAGTGCCGGATAATTTACGGATCTCGTTTTCGAAGCGCAAGTGGCTCATCGCCAGTAACACCGCCTTTTAAGTATTATTATTTAAAGACAAATTGTTGGGCGCCCGCTAGTTCAGAAAGAGAACTAGCAATCTATGGTAATTAAATATGCCAAATGCACATGATACTATTTTCAAGGTAGGAACACATTTGAACCCAAGAAGAGAAAAGATTGTGTGGAAAGACTTCAAGAAAGAAAAGAGCTTCAGGTTCTTACGTTATAATCCGGTTTATAACTATTTCTCCTCTTATGACTATAACTCGTGATTCTAGTCCCACTAATCACGGTCTGACTTCTTATGATTTTGGGCTGCTCGGTTCAGATATCGTGGTTTTACACAAGTCGAATTTGTCAAAGTAACTTGCGACAATATAATATAATTTACGGAGACAATGTACTAGGAACGAACCAAGACGGTCAAAATTGTAATTATACGGCACGACCTGCAGATGGAACGGTTCAGTTCGAACTCTCTTTTGCGTGTCGACGATTCTTGACTCCTCTTTCCCACAGTGTTCGTCGCTACCCGAACGCGGCATATTCCATAAATCACGGACCAATGCGCATCTTTGACAAATGCGGCCCTTAGGCTAATAGGACAAAACAAGTTTTGACAAAATTTCTCTTGTCCCATACACGCTTATTTTTATATATAAAACTATTCTACTAATGCAGAAACCTTTGCGCACGTATGCATCAGAACTCACCAAATTTTCATCGCAATCGGATGAATGGTATACGAACTCACAATCAGACGTCACAAACAAACATTCCTCCATTTTTATATATAGAGACGAAAGAATGTTTGTTTTTGCACCGCCCGATTATCGCACTGCACTTTATAATTCAAGATATACTAGTTAAGAATTGGAACCCAAATGAAACTTCAATGTAAAAAGTTATATAGTTTATCTACACATTAACAAGGGAATGGAAGGTCTTACGACGATATATTGAACCGCACGTACAGATTTAAGAATTCAGTAAGAAGTAAGCCTGACTCAATGTTAACTTGCTGGTCATTTTATAAAGCTATAAGTGCATCAGCATACAATTAGCCAACATTGTTGTGTTGTGGTGTGCTCCAAATCTAGTTGACAGCATTTCCCAGATTTCGAGATTATTTTTCGAAGTAATTTTAATTCGGAATTTAGCTGAAATGAGTTCGCGTTCGTGTGGCCTGCGATCGAAATCGCTTCAATTGCACAATGCCGATTTAGTAAAATTTTTGGCCTACTCGGTGTATGTGGTATTTATAATATGTTGTCGATGATCGGAGCACAACAGTTTGTTCGTTTGTTCCATACTTACGTGTTCTTGTACCATCCATCCGATTGCGATGAAAATTTGGTGAGGTATAGTGCGGATGCTCGCAAAAGTTTCTGAATTACTAGAATAATTTTATATAAAAAAACAAATGTATAGGAGACAAAAAAATTAGCATTTATGTAGTAGATCCGCAACTAAGTTTTTATAGTTTGGGCATCTGTTAGAAGTAACCAGCCCTAACTCAAACACATATTGCAACGTAAACATATTTTTTCTAACCGTCAATATGTTGAATTTTGTGCTAAATAAACAGTATTTGCGGGAAGCTTTGCTTTTCTGCTTTAATCTGAAAAAATGTACCTGAATCACGTCGTTTGCTTACGGTCGTTTGCGACGAACAATCACCATCAAAAACTACCTCTGAAGATTCGTTTAAGCGGTTCAAAAGTGGCGATTTCGAGACTGAGGACAAAGAAAAATCAAAACCATTTGAGGAGGCCGATGTGCAAGCGTTATGGGATCAAGATTATACGCAAACGCAAGATCATTTTGCGGAGACACTAAACAAACACAACTCGACAAGGTATTTCTAAACGTTTACATGCTATGGGAAAGATTCAAAAGAAAGAAAAATGAATACTGTAGAGTAAACAGAGAGATAAATGGAAAATTGAACAGCCTCTTGCAAAATTTGTCTCTCGCGGCATAACATAAAGAGTTTACTGCATCGAATTGTTACTGGCGATGAGAATGGATATATTCCCAGAATCCGAAATACAGAAAACCGCGGCTTTCACTGGACGGAGCATCAACATCGACGCTACGGCTAAACCGGCTCGGAAAGAAAACGCTCTGCGTATATAGAGCGGGACTCGATCAAGCGATCCAGCAATTGTGTATCTTGAATGATAACCTCTCGATCACCGGCATCTTATACTTAAATTTGCAATGCACCTTCTCTTATGTAGTTCATGTCGGACTACTGTCACATGAAAAACTAGTCCCAATGTTTCTCGTGCGAAGGAAAAAGACCCGGTACCGGAGTCTTCGCAACCCGACCGACCGAGATATCCGATCGACTTCGGAGATCCTCGAGCCCAATACATCACCTGCAATCGACCGGCGAGAGAGGGCCGGTGGTAGTAGTGCTCTTTTGGATTTTGTCATTTTTCAGTGTCACGCGCAAGTATTTTTGTTTTTCATTTTGCAGCTCAACTATTGAAGATAGAGAAAAGACACAAAGGATATCCATGGGGCGAAATTTTCCGTTCTACAACTTTAGTCTAAAGCTTTTTTTAATTGCTTTTTAGCTCTCCAAATAATACATATTTTACCTTATTAACCCGCCTTTAAATGGTCCATAAACTGACCGATCAAATGGCTGGAGTTTATGTGAGCAATGGGGTGGGAAAGAAAGCAGAAAAATGCTGTTTTCGTTACAGAAATCCAATGAATTTATGTGAATGTGTGATGAATGATTGTCTAATACAAGCAACGCTTTATGGATGAGAGAAGCGTTTGTATGTTTTTTAAAATGTTTTAGAAATAGAATAAACGTTTCACTCTGCATCCATCCTGAAGGACTACATGCTCCAATTGAACCTACTGGTCCATCTCTTATAAAAAAAAAAATCCTGATAACGTTTGCGAGGAAACACAAACATCGGGGGAATTGCATTGCCCGAAGCATTTGCTGCAAAGGCTAGTGCAGCCAAAGTTCCACGTTCAGCTGAGGTAATAGCTCCGACTTGCCTCGATCCACGCCTTGCTACAACCCCATCGGGTTTTTGTACCGTAGTTACGCCTCTTTCATCAACGTTGCAAATGTCTTGGGGTTCAAACTTCCCACGGTAGATTGTTATAAAAAGCTGCGACATTGGTTTTGTTGAAGCTCGTTGCTCTGCTCAGACTTGTAGCTTGAGCTGTTCGCACTGATAGTTCGGGGTTCCTCTTCATAAACGACCGAAAGCATTCTTCGCCAGTGGTTTTGTTCATTATCCAAGTAAGAGATTGTTTCAAATTGTATTTTTCGCTTAATTCAAATGAAAATTTTCTTATCTCGTTCGTAGAGAGTCCAAAATATATATCTGCACAACGAATGAGATATTTCGACAAAACTTGTTGCTGCTCGGCTGAAAAGACACTGTTGTGAGCCACGCATCCCATTCCAATCTCCTCCGCGGTGTCATTTGTATCTCTCTTTTTTTACGTATCTCATCAATGATACATAATTCACGTTGTTGTTCTCTGCTGCTCTTCTTAAAGAAGTTTCCTTCTTCGCCTCGTCGTAAGCAACTTTGTAATTGGAAATATCTTTCACACCACGGGAAGTTTTTCTTACGCGGTTTCTTAGCGTCTAAAATGTAAAAAATAATGACATTAATAATTCATTAACTAATTACTAATGTTACAGCCGTATTTGCGAAAATAATAACAATCTACAAGAATACGATTTGCAAATTACAAACGTAACCTACAAATTGACAGTTGCTTGTTAACTAAGCTCTAGAGTTCAATAAGTATTTGGAAACTCCCCCAATACGGAAACTATTATATTAACAGTATATCAATAAGTAATATCAAAAACAAACTGATCAAAAATACTTACCTTTAATCGAATAAATGAAATAGATCACTCTGCGTGCGTCAGTTCTGCGGAAAATCTAGTCTTATATGCGTGCCGAGGCTTGAAAGACGTGATGTGTCTTTTGTCTTTCGTGAATATTTGTAGTGTTTCAAACGTACCCATAAAAATTGTTACAACCGTACCCGCGTCGCTTTTTGCAATAAAACGACCCACACCGATGAGACAAAATAACTTACAAAAATAGGAGCTATTGTTTTATAATCTCTATAGTACAAGATTTATATATGCAAATATTGAATGTGATAAATTATATCAACCAGAAGATATACCGAAATGAAATGTTTGAAAATGGGTCATTTTTTGTCGAATATACACAATAGACCTATATGGAAGCGTATTCTGGGCTCGAAGCATGACGCAACACTGGGAATCACGTCCGGAACTGGAATCCGGGTATTTTTACTCTTTGTATCTTTAATCTCCCATGCATAGTTTCAAAGATGTTTAGTTGTTACAACCGTACCCTGCTACAAGCGTACCCAGTTTCCCCTACCAAAATTTATCGAAAAATACATGAACAAACGCGTCAAAACTCTGCGTCGCTGCCATTCCACTGAAAGTCTAAATGGGATAATGGCTCGTAAAGATCCGAAAAGTCAGTGCTACAGTCTCAACAAAACGTGTGATTATCGTATAGCATGTGCTGTTTTAATTAAAAATGAGGATGACAGCCACATCTTGAAGGTGAAAAACAACTTGGGCTCATCTGCAGAAATTGACGAGAACAGTTATTTTATGATACTAGATAAAATAAGGCAGATAAAAGCGCAAGTATGAAAACTCCCTTCTACTAAGGAGTGGAGAAATACTTTTTGTAAACTGAGGGAAAACGCCCGAAAACGAGCAGTAACAACGGCAGACGCTACAAATATGAATAATTTGGTCGCATGGCCAAATGAACGTTTGCACAATGTACACACATCATCTGAAAATTGCATTACAATTTTTTGTTCATTTAGAAACAACAGATTTTGGGAAAACAGCAGATATCGTTGAAACCACAGCAAAGAGTGAAAATTTAAGTTTCCAAGTCTATGTAAAACCAACTCAGGAAATCGACGAAAGGACGTCAGATATAACGGAGATGAAAAACATCTCGGGAAAATTATACCGGTATGGGGAAAAAGTAATTTCTCTTCTACTCGAAGATGCCTTACCGGCATTCGAAACACTTTTGCGACTATTATAAAAAAAATGTTTGTTATTTGATTGCACTGATTTCTTTTTCGCTATTCAAAAGATGAGTATGGTTAAAGTTTTCCAAGAAGGCATTGCTGGTTTTTCGAATATATTAACTATTTTAGGGAAGCTATTTCCAGACCGGCAGGGTCCAGGACTGTTTAAATTGCAAAAATTGTCCGATGATAATTTGCATCTTTATGCGGGGGAAGTGATGTAGAAAATTTAGCAAAGCTTGCTTCGGTGATTATCCCGATAGACAAAAACGTATTTTAATACAAAATGTTTTTCTAAACATTATTCTCGTTATGAAAAGTCTGAAAAAACGCGCATTATCGCGCGTTCGTTAAGTGCTTTGAAGATCATACTTTCAGAGGGTATGTTAACAAAAATTGCCGTAGCTGGAATAACTTTCCAAAAATTGAAAGAGAAGTATACAGCGAACGGTAACAAAGGTGTTGAGAATCTGTTATTCGAAAAAGCGAATAAGAAAACGCGAGTCACAAAAAATAAGAGAATGTTGCAGCAGATAACCAATTTTCTAAAAAGTGACAAGTAGTACTAAATACATGAACCTGAAAGACAAAAGGTTTCATCGCACTGAATTTCTACAGAAAAGCTTTTTATGTTATATTTATGAACCTCAAAGTTATTAGATTTTACCGCACCATATTTCTCCTGAAGAGAATTTATTTTATATGTTATCGAAGCGTTATGTTTAAATAATTTTATAAACTTATATTTTATGAGTAATTGTGTTCATCCATAATATTAAAACATGAGATCTTTTTTACTTTGGATTGTTGACTAATTTATTATTCAATGAAAAAATATTTCTCGCTAAGAATTCTCCACACATATACTCTGCCGGCGAAAAGTTTCTGGACAAAAGTAGAAAAGTGTGCCCGAACGGTTTTTTATGCCATTTTGTCGGCAGTTGGCCTAGACCAATTTAACCCATGCCATTTTAAAAAGGAGCGATTTATCTTCATTTTGGCTTTTTTAAAATAAAATTACGATTCTTTTTTACAATTAGCACCCAGTTTTGAAAACGAACATTTGTTGTCGTTTTTTTTTGTTCGTTTTAGAGTGGACCTCGCTTGTGGTAAAAATGTGTTTAACGGATTTCTTTAACCAAAATCATAAAGGAGGAAGTCTAAGCTACAATGTCATTTTTTAGAAAACTCTCTACGTCTTTCTTTCCCAAAGATATTTGGTTTTTGAAAAAAAAATTTATAATTTGAAAATTACTCCGGAGGACGAAAGCGACAAGGTTTACAACAAAACCTCAAGATGGTAAAAAGTTGTATTACTTCTTGCTTAGTTCACGAGAATTTTTTCAGATTTTTTTCGAAATTTTTGTTTCTCCTATTTCCTGTCAAAGCTCGATTGATCTGAATACCATACAAATAATATAATCAAATTTTGTACTTATATATTAAACTTTGGTCTCGTCGAAGAAACTTCCTCTCGCTGACAGCACGTTTTTCACCACACGCAGTATCCTCTCCACAAATTTTTGGAACACCCCTAGAGATATTCAAGAAAACTTGTGAAATGCGTGCTGTCGGCGAGAGGAGGTTTCTTCGACGAGAACAAAGTTTAATATGTAAGTAAAAAATTTAATTATATTATTTGCATGGTATTCAGATCCATCGAGCTTTGACCCGAAATAAGTGGAAAAAAAAATTTCGATAAAAATCTGCAAAAATTCTCGTGAACTCAGCAAGAAGTAACACAACTTTTTAATATGTTGAGGTTTTGTTGTAAACCTCACCGTTTTCGTCCTCCTGAGCAACTCTCAAATTATTTATTTTTGCTCATACAATGAAATACCTTTGGGAAAAAAACGTAAACAATTTTCTAAAAAAAACGTAATTGAAGCTTCGAGTTTCCCCTTTATAATTTTAGTCAAACAAATGCGTTAAACATGTTTTGCCACAAACGGGGTCCACTCAAAGAAAGACAAAAAAATGACAAAAAATGTTCGTTTTTAAAACTGGTTGCTAATTGTAAACAAAAATCGTAAAAATAAAAAAAAATAAAGATGAACCTACATTGCTCGTCTTTAAAATGGGGTTGATTAAATTGGCCTAGTCCGACTACCGGCGAAATCGGATAAAAATCTGTTCGGGCACACATTTCAACTTTTGTCGGGAAACTTTTCGTCGGCAGTGTACTCGTATATACAGGGTCTTCAAAAAGTCCCGGAGCGGTTGAATAACTTGAAACGATTTAAAAGTTGCTGAAAAAAATGGTCGAGACAAAAGTTGTAGGAAATTTCCCTGGCTATCCAACTCCTATCTCAGCCGTGACCTTGACCTTGACCTTGAAGGTCAATTCCACTTTTTTAATTAGCAACCCCGAATTTTACGTCCAGATACGATTTTCACCATTGGAAAAATTTGACCTCGGAATGTCAAATCAAGGTCAAGCAGTGACCAGTTGGATATCTTGAAAAGTAGACGTCACTTAAAAAAGTGGTTGAGACATAAGTTGTAAGAAATTTCCTCTGGCTATCCGACGGCGACCTCAGTTGTAAACCTGACCCTCATCCCTTTTGTCTGCCATATTGTCTCCGCCATCTTGAAATTTTTTATTTTACAAATCTCACTTCAAATTAGTAATCAACGACCTCGAACACCCATGTGGAAAGTTTACAGTACACGTCTGAACAAATTGTCCGTCCGCGATGTTGGATTCGCCATCTTAAATTTATTAATTCTTAAAATCTCCCTTCAGGGTATTAAGCAATGAAAACTAATAATTGTATGAGCGTAAGAATACAATTAAGAATATCTCTAAATTGATTTCATTTATTAGTACTGAATGTTAATACTCCATCAATTATAATATTCATCATTAAATTCGCTTCTTACTTTTGATTTTTTTATTACTTTCAAGAACTGCGTGTCATTTTCTTTCATGAAGATCGTATGTGAACGTAAAATTGTCCGCCCTTTTCAGTTCCGGTGTCAAAATTGGGGGGTACCGTTTAAAAAAATGGACTTGACCTTGAAATGACATTGAAGGTCAAGGTCGTGGTCACAGCCGAGGTCGCGATTGAATAGCCAAGGAAATATCCTATAATTTTTGCCCCAGCCGTTTTTTTGAGCAACGTCTACGTTTCAAGTTATTCAACTGGTCCGGGACTTTTCGAAGACCCTGTATATACAGGGTGAATTTCATAAGGTGTAACAGGCTTTATTCTAAGATAGATGGGATAATTACAAACAAAAGTTGCAAATATAGATTGGGGATATTTTTCATAGTTTACTAGATATAAATTTTTTAAGTTGATCCAATCAGAGCGCACCGAGACGCGTTGGAGCCGGCCATTCCAGCCCTAGCCGTAGAGATAGCACAGTGTAGCGCGTTATATTTGGGGTTGTAAACTTCAGAGCAGTCAATTTTATTTATTATATTATCATGCAATCTTTTTTGTTGCTAGGTCGGGAAGTGGGCGGCTCCAACGCTTCTCGACGCGCTTTGATTGGACGAACTTTCAAAATTTATATCTCATAAACTATTAAAAATATCCCTAATGTATATTTGCAACTTTTATTTGCAATGATCCCATCTGCCTTAGAGTAAAGCCTGTTACACCTTACAAAATTCATCCTGTATATTGCAACGGAGAAGCGCACTCGCTCTCCCCACTCCGGCGATACTACGGTATCGCGAGCACTCTGTAGTTTGCCCGACGCAAGACTGATGGACGCCGGCGTTCTCGCAAGCAGTTAGCAGGGAAGAGATGCATAAGTAGGCGACGAAATTATCACAAATCAGCGAATTTTCGAGCGAATTTCGTGCAAAATTCAAATCTCGAATACTGCAAAGAAAAGGAATCCGGAAGGGCTGGGACATTGGTCTCCGCCAGGAGACCGAAGGTGGCTATTGGCGGAGACCAACTCAATGGAGAGGGAAAGAGAAGAAAAGTACCCACTGGAATTCGAACCAGAGAGAACGACTTCCAAAAAGGCTGGTACGTTGTAATCCGCAAGGAAACCGAGGGGGGCTATAGCGGAGCAAGAACTCTTCTTGGAGGATTACAGAAGTTCGGTATCACTGGTCGACGGGAGGAGAACGAGGCTTGCACTCAGCGGGACCCGAAACGGGTACTGAGGTAATCAAACACAAAAATCCTCATCTGTACGAGAGCGACGGAACTCGGATCGCCGTAGAGGACGCAGCAAGGCAAGCAGTCACGAGGAACGCCGTACCAAGGAGGAGAGGATCTTCGCCGGCGATCATTGACGTCACGGGAACTAGAGGGAAGACCCGATAGAGAATCGTGCATCATTTCACGCCAGATAAAGATCGCACACTACACTATCGATTGTAATACACTCAAAAACCTATAAGAATAAAATCGATGGTCGATTTCCACCCTCAGATTCACGAATTTTAATGTCTCTTCGAGTCCCGAACCTCAAAATTAATGAAACGAACCCTGACGTTTCAATGTATGTATGACTCGTTCCATATGGTTACGCCCACTTTCAGACCCGACCATTTTTTATTTGCTGAAAATTTTATATGTTCTACTACCCCACTAAAAACATTTTTGTGAATTTTTGTAAATTTTTTTAGCCAACACCCAGAAGTTATGAGTTTTGAAAAAAAACGTCTTTCTGTTTTTCAACCATTTTCAAATGCTCATACCTTTTTCAAAAATTGCTTGGTCGAGATGTTTCTTTTAAAAATTTTCATCTCTTAACGTGCTTTTCAGAAAAAAAATACAAAAAAAAATGTTCACGTCATACTCTATGAAATCTTTGTTTTTTTTTTAGAGAAAAACTCTTTCTCAACAACACCATTTTTGATTTTTGACTTTCGATTTTTTTTTTTAATTTGATTTATTCTGAGTTTAATGCCGCAAGATTTATAGTGGACAGATTTTTTTCTATTTTTTTTCGATTGAAAAACAAAATTGCTTCGGTTTTTCTGAGAAAAATATTAATTTCCCGAAAAACCCTATATTTTATTAATGATTTTCTATCTTTCTTTTAAACGTTGATTTATTCCGAGTTTAATGCCACAAGGTTCGTAGGGGGCAGATATCTTTTTCGATTGATGAAAAATTGTTTCAGTTTTTCTGTGCAAAAATATTAATTTTCTGGAAAATCCTACATTGGATTGATGATTTTCTATTTTTCTCTTAAACTTTGATTTATTCTGAGTTCAATGCAGCAAGATGCATAGTGGTCAGACATTTTTTACTATTTTTTTTATTGTAGAAAATCTGAAGCATTTTGTCTTCAATAAAAAAAAAAGTGAAGAAGATATCTGCGCACTATGAATCTTTCGGCAATGAACTCGGAATAAATCAAAGTAAAAGAAAAATAGAAAATCATCAATAAAATATAGGTTTTTTCAAAAAATTAATTTTTTTCTCAGTACAATTGAAGCAATTTTTTCTTGAATCGAAGAAAAAAAATAGAAAAAGATATCTCCCCCCATGAATCTTGCATCATTAAACTCGGAATAAATCAAAGTTTAAAGAGAAAATAGAAAATCTTCAACATAATATAGGGTTTTTCGGAAAATTAATATTTATGTGAGAAAAACTGAAACAATGTTTGTTTTCAATCGCCAAAAAAAATTGGAAAAAAAATCTGCCCACTATGAATCTTGTGGAACTAAATGCATAATAAAACAAAGTTTAAAAAAAAATTGAAAATCAAAAATGGAATTTTTGAGAAATAGAGTTTCTGCTCTAAAAAAATGAAAACAAATTTTATAGAGTATGACTTGAATATTTTTGTTTGTATTTTCATCTGAGAAGCACGCTGAAAAATGAAAAAATTGAAGACAAAAAAACATATCAATTAATCAATTGTTGAAAAAGTTATGAGCGTTTGATAATGGTTGAAAAACCGAAAGACGTTTTATTTCAAAATTCATAACTTTTTTTGGGTTGGCTAAAAAAATTTTGAAAAATCCATAGAAATGTTTTTAGTGGGTTAGTACAATATATAAAATTTTCAGCCAAATTAAAAAGTCTGAAAGTGGTCGAAACAATATAGAACCGGTCATATATATTCTTCGTTTCGCCAAACACGCACCATTCGCAATATTGCCTAGGCAACCGCGGCGACTTTTTCGGCCAGTCTTGTTTCGCCGTTTATTCAATACTTCGAAAATTTAGAACTTGGTAAGTTTGTAGTAAAAAGTGATAATTTTTTTCTAAAGTCATCATCAAATGCTCATTTCTAATTTCTCAGTTTTTTATCGTTTTCTATGTAGTGTTTTGTAACTATTAAATATATTCTAAATTACATCCCGTGCCCTATACAGAGTGTGTTAAAAATGCCATTTTCAACTGCGAATATCTTCCAACGGGATGGTCAATGGAGTTGAAATTTTACCAAATTGGACTGATTATCCTAAACATATTATTTCAAAAACTTAAAACTTTCTGTCACAGACCGTTTTTGGAACGTGTTACCTTAAGCAACTGCTTTCATAAGCATATAGTAATAATAATCAAGAAAGTGAAAGAAAAAAGTTGAGGGTCGCAGGCAAACAACCAGGACAATCAACTTTTACTCTTTTCGTTTTAGTGGAAAACTATCGCTTGCTCGGTGATGTGCTGTGGTTGCGGTTCGATGCCAACGTCCGCCGCAAATTTAGAGGCCGGAGGATGCATCAGTGAATACCAGAGGGACAAGGATCAAGCACGAGAGCAAACTATCGTGCCCAGCGATTCCAGTATTGCTCTTACTCTTCACACGCCTCTCTATCCACCCGGCAGAATAATTCACGTCGTTCGACATCACCCCAACAAAGGAGAGTGAGTAAAATTGCATTGTTCTGTTGGTCCCCTTATATTGTCATATGCACAACTGTAAATTCGAAACACGATATATTACAAGATTATAAATATTTAAATGGCACGTATAATATATAAATATAGGGGGAAGCCATCCTCGTTGGAGTACTTAATGAACAATATTTAAAAAAAACAAGAAACAAAACTAATACGTTATCATTCATTTCGGAGAAGGTATATTCATTGAATCGCAAATGTATCGGTTTAATCAATGAACCACTTAATTTATACACAAATCTGCATTGGATAAACTTGTAACTTGGATATTTTCGAAACCTACTTTTTTTTTTATAAGTTGTGAGCACGCGCATATAAAGTCAATACGGGGGAGTATATTATGTCTACACATGCTTCTTCGGAGATTGATCTTAAAAGTCCGTGTTATAGACGACGAGCGCTTCGAAAACGCGATCCGCATTTTCTCTTGCACTGAGCAACCGATCGCGTTCCAATTTTGAGGATATCTAGTGAATCAGGGCAAAAAGTGGCTAAGAGCTTTTTTTCCAAAATTGTTGCCATAATTCCCTCAAAATTTCAACCCGCTCGGTTGCTCATTCCCGGAGAAAATACGGATCGCGTTTTCGAAGCACTCGTCGCCTCTAACACTGTTGTCAAAATTTTGGGAAAAAAAACTCTTAGTCACTTTTTGGTAATTATGCCAAAAAGTGGCTAAGGTAGCTAATTATGCCAAAAAGTATCTAGAGAATTTTCTCTAAATACCCTCAAAATTGCAACGCGATCGGTTGCTCAGTGCCAGAGAAAATGCCATCACGTTTTCGAAGCGCTCGTCGTCTGTAATACTGACTTTTAAGAGGCATTGTAACTGGCGACGAGCTACTTGCGCTTCGAAAACGGGATCCGTAAATTGTCGGGCACTGAGCAACCGATCGCCTTAAAATTTGGAGGGTACATAGCGAATTATGGCATAAAGTGCATGACAGTGTTATTTTTCCAAAATTTTGGAAATAATTTTCCGGTGGTAACTGAATCTGCAAAAAATTTTCCAAAACTTTGGAAAAATAAGACTGTTATGGCCTTTATGCCATAATTCTCTATGTACCCTCCGAATTTTAAGGCGATTGGTTGCTCAGTACCGGATAATTTACGGATCCCGTTTTCGAAGCGCAAGTAGCTCGTCGCCAGTTACACTGCCTCTTAATAGGCAGCATTAGACAGCGGAAATTTCAGGCGGCTTCGCATTTGCCGCGATTGTGCAGAGCTCGTTGCATTTGACTAACAATAAGAGCTACCGCTGACTACCGCTAGAGGGCATGGCGCACGTATGCTATGAAGCCTCAGTATGACAAGACGGGCCAAGCGCCGAAGCCTCCTAGCGATATGCGGCGCCCGCACTTTCCCCGCACCTGCCTTCGGAGGGAATGAGACGAAGTGAAAACAATCGAGCCGCACAAATTGGTCTCACAGCTTCGGTCATGCGTATATACAAGAATTGCAGTTTATACAAATTCTTCACAAAATAATATGATCCTTGAAAAAAAAAATTGTCTATAATGAAGACTCTGGCTGTACATATATATACATACATATATATTAGACTGTGTTATTTTTAGGCAACTTTTTTTTCATCCTGCAAACAGGCTTTAAAAGGTAAGCTTATAAAAAGGTAAGAAAAAAAGAGGCCTGTATAAATTTTAGCTCGGAGTATTAACGTTTAAAGGTCGCTTAAACACATTTATATTTCCCATTTAAATAACACAGGGAAATTATTCTTTTCTGTCGGAATTTTGTAGCACGTTCATGGCATATTCTACAAACAAGCTGCCAGCATATTCTTATACAGAATTGAATGCTCTACAGAAAAGACCTCTTATACTTTTTTGACAAACTTTCCCATTCAAAGGGTATTCGAGTTCAAAGTTCAAAGTGTATGAAAATTCATCACTTTTTTAATATTACAGCAAATCTATCGACTCTATTGAAAAACATCAAATGACTTTTATGTAGATGATTAAATTTACTATCGAAATTATTTTATTTATAGCTAATAAATATTGATAGATGGTCTTTTTAAGGCTTTAGAACCTTATTTTTCGTCACAAAACTGGTTCTGATGAGCTAGTACTTGTCGCAATATCGATAAACATGGACAAAATACTCACGACTAAAATATCATTCTTTGTTCCCAAGAACATAGAAAAACAAAGTTTCCTCAATTTTTTTAAAACTAATTTATTCAATAAAAATTATAAATATTTGATAATTTATTACAGAGGACAACTTATTTGTTTTTTGTTTTGATTATTATACACTTTGTCATAGGAAATTTAAAAAATACGCCATTGAACTAATAATAATTAGAATGCGATTTTATTACAAGTCGGACATTTTTAGCGATGTTGTTTTATTACTTATAATAGATATTGATATTGCTCTTCAATTTTAGTTAAGCAGCATGCATTATATTCTTCTAACAATGTCACTTCACGCTGTGCAACGTCATTAATAACTTTCAATGTCTTGATGAACGCTAAATTTTCCAAAAAATTATCATTATATAGCCAGAGTAGGACATCTTCTTTAAGAAAATCGTACGCCAAGTCAAACTTTCCAAATAGTATAACAGAATTTTTTGAGCAAATCCACTAATGTCTTTATTTAATATTATTTCCAACTTATTTTTACCAGCTATTTGACGTTTGCCAATAACTATTGTAACCGTATGATCTTTCATCGCTTCAATAGTTTTTCTTTTTATTTCTGTTGAAATGTCATCGAATAATGAAAGAGCTTAGGCGCCAATTCTTCATTTAAATGCCATAAATGGTCAGTTTATTCGTAGTAGCTCGTGAGATAGAAGGATTCCATTTATCATAATGAATCAATTTTTGCATTAACTCCAAATCTTTGTTTGTCGCTAAAATAGCAGAAGTTGCAGTAAACCACGCTTTGATATAAAATAAAATAATAAAAATGCAAATGTCTCTGAGGTTTATTTTTTCGCGTTCAGATAGTTTCAATTCAAATTTAAATATGAATATTTGTAAACGGCAAATGGCTTGTGCCATACACCTTACGTAGTGCATAACTCCCGGACGTTTAAAACGAACCATATGATTTGGAGAATTATCGACAAATATCAATGGTAATTCCAAAACTTCCTTGTAATCATTCCTTGCATGAGAAATCTGATAAAAAGAAAATAATAACTTGTAATTCTAATTTCTATTAAAATTATGAAGTGCAATTACGAAATTACACCTGTAAATGATTAGTGACAAATGTGACTAAGTCGGGTCTTTCTTCTGCAAGAACATTTGACACGATATCACCGTGCCACTTTGATAGTTCGATTGGTCAATACTATCCCAATTCTTCATGAATCTCGAAAAAAATTGGCATGTTCGGACCAGATTTAACAGGCCAATATACTTCAAAAACACTTTTTAGAATAATTTGAACAATATCATGACGGCATGGTAAATAAACCAATTGTCGATGTAGCATTCTATCTATCCGAACACATGTTCCATTATTTATACTTGAATGATAAATAAAAAGATTAACAACGAACGTTACCGGGGAAGAGGTGTAAACAAAATTTAACCGACGTTGTAAGGCCTTGTCCTACGTGAGCGAACTAACTGTGGCAATATTAGACAATCGCCAGCCACTAGAAGTGGCTTTGCTTCAAACCACACCGCACTATACTATAGTTCACGTGCGTACGCTCACGTATGCTACTCCCAGTGGCTGGCAAACGCTTGATATTTTCACTCCGCGCCGCGCTACATCGCATCGCGTTCGCATTCAGTTCGTTCACGTAGGACAACATCTAACAATAAGTAAATACGTAAAAGAAAGTAAATTACATAGAATTAAATATGAAATGTTTTAGTATGATCGTAGATAAAAAGTAAAAGGGAAATTAACGAATACATGTTGTTTGTGTTTCCGATATCTCGCAATTAAGGGGTTGTAACTATCCTTCGATTTTTCAGGCAAGAGCATCGTATACTCAGCTAGCATTATGGAATTCCGGGGTAAATTCACGTCATTATTGACGTTTGTGTACATGTTTGTAAATACCCCCGCCCTCGCCACTCCCCAACAAAAAATTAAGGGGCGAACCGCCCTTGTGTTTATCTTTCCCCCACCCTCTATGAGAACGAGGTGGATGGAATTGAAGGAAACCTGTTCTATTTTTATGGTAACACAAAAATCTAGTTGGGGTGTTTTTGCATTTTTCCAAATAGCAACCTTAAGGGGGTAAACTACCCTCTACCTTATGATATCAATTGCGAAAACGCATTCAATGAACTATAAAACTAGGTCGGCACATAGATATCAAGTCATATCATGTTATGGCTGAGCGAGCGGACTCGCGCACATTCCACAAAAATGACGCAAACGTCTAATATAAACACCGGGAATGCATCTCTATGTGTGCATTTTTTTCTTTAAATGAAAAAAATTATCTCATTAAAGAAAGTAAGTGGGAAAAAGTATTTATCCGTGCACGTATAGAAAACATGTTTCTGATAAACATTAGAAAAGTGAGGAGTAAGAAGCAAATCTCGACGTCCCCCTTCCCCGGCCCCTGTTGAGATTAATGCAAAATACCCATTAGAGATTAATAAAGATTAATCCATTAGAGACTAATGCGAAATATCCACAGGTATCCAAAACCATATTCATCAAAATAGCGCGGCAACTTTTTAAATCGCCAATGAAAAGGAAAATAGAGAGGGGTTCGATTACCCTCTCACGATCAGGGTCTCATATTAAGTTCGCAACATGAGGAAACGTCGATTCGGAGTTGTTAGAAATATTTGGAATCGGCCAAGACATGTTAAATGGGAAAAGACGACCTCGGTAAGAAAGTTCGGGTAGAGGGTAGTTTGCCCCCTTAAGGTTGCTATTTGGAAAAAATGCAAAAATACCCCAACTAGATTTTTGTGTTACCATCAAAACAGAACAGGTTTCCTTCAATTACATCCACCTCGTTTTCATAGAGGGTGGGGGAAAGATAAACACAAGGATGATTCGCCCCTTAACTTTTTGTTGGGTGGTGGCGAAGGCGGGGGTATTTACAAACATGCACACAAACGTCAATAATGACGTGAATTTACCCCGGAATTCCATAATGCTAGCTGAGTATACGATGCTCTTACCTCAAAAATCGAAGGGCAGTTACCACCCCTTAATTGCGGGATATCGGAAAAACAAAAAACATGTATTCGTTAATTTCCCAACCTCCACGGGTATGCAAATTTACATCTTAATCGATTAAAAATTCTCGGAGGAATAACTCTCATACGGATGAAAAAATTCGAATTTTGCAATAAACAATATGAAATTTATTGTTATTTGTATGGCTCTCGTCTACAATGTATAGTACGTAAAAAAATAAGGGTTGTTGCAATTTGAATTTTTTTAATATCTCGTACCGTTAAAAAGTTATCGCCAAAAAATAAAAAAAAACATTTTTGAGGGTGTGTTTCACCTCCTAAAACCGTTTTTCCGCCGATAAAGAAAATACGTGTTGCTTAGTTTTCGATACTCTACCACATACCAAAGTTTCAACAAAATCGGAGGGGGACACCTATGTGATGTTCCTTGTGAGTCGATGATAGTTCATCACAATTATCGACCTGAAAATCGATTCGATAACAAAACGATGAATTTTCATACACTTTGAACTTTGAATTCGAATATCCCTTGAATGGCTAAGTTTATCAAAAAAGTATAAGAGGGCTTTTTTGCAGAGCATTCAATTCTCCATAAGAATCTGCTAGCAGCTTGTTTGTGGAATATCCCATGACCGTGTTATAAAATTCCAACAGAATTTTTGCTTTCCCTATGTTATTTAAATGGGAAATAGAGATGTGTTTAAGCGACCTCTAAATATTAATATTTTGAGCTAAAATTTATACAGGCTTCTTTTTTTACCTTTTTATAAGTTTAAAGCCTGTTTGCACGATGAAAAAAAAAGTTGCCCAAAAATGACACAGTCTAATATGTATGTATACATATATATGGTCTATACTCGAGACTCAGAAAGGAGGCATGGCCTGTCAGTACCTTTATTCACGACTTGACTTTAACGTTATGTCTTTTCCATTTATAGGCAAAAGTATGAGAGTCACTGGAGGTATGTGCAAATCTTTCGAAGCCATACAAGCTTCGAAATACTGTAACACAACTATTATTGGTCTTTCCTTTTATATGATTTGTTGTTTTTTTAACTTTGTTTTCGTAGGGTTTAGAGCCAACTAACAGAGCTGGGAACTTTTTTGAATCTGCACATGTGAATAATAAATCAAACGCCGCGTCATCTTTTTTCAAACTGTGTACTTTCGAAAACGTTTTTCATTACGTATTTAATTCGTATATAATTCGTATATAATGAGAATAAGTGAATATTTATTCGAAGAAACATTTGAATAATGCTCAGCTCTGTTGTAAAAATCGGTACTGTATCCTCCTGGAGTTTGGAAAAGCATGAAACAAGATTTCAGAGTTCACGGAAAAAAGCGTACATAGTATTGTAGATGCAGTATGTTTTGTAGTTCAAATGTTGGATTAATTGAAGTTTATAATTATCCTTATTACTTTACATTTCATATACGCTCACATAGTTATCACCGATGCATGCACAGAGTCTACTGAAAGACCATTCCACAAAGAAATATGTCTGTTCGAATAAAGCATTGCAGGTTTGACCACAATCAGGCATGGATGGTTGGATTGGAAGGTTAATTGCCAATTAATAATGGGGTTCTAAATAATCTACTATGAACGTAAAAACCAATTCTAATTTATGTCATCGCATTGATCATTCTCGAATGGAGCCGTTTCCTGATTTTAATATTGCAAATGTATCATATTCGTTGGTCTAAGGTACTGAAGGGATGGTAGTGCTAAGATCAATACGCCAACTGCACATAAAACGGAATAAATTATGTACAGATTTATTTTCGTGTGTTACGATTTTGTATAGATTGCCCAAAGTAAGAAAACTTATTAAATAATAAAATATATAGTTTAAGGATGTGCTGATTGAACCGGTATATTGGCATAGGACTCTACATAAAAGAAACTGTTTCTCCGATACGCTGACAAAGTACATTAATTATTTCTTGGTCAGTTTAAGCGAGATTAAGTTAACATAAGGAAAGTTTAACATAAGAAATAACTATCAATCCATACTGAGATTGTTCACTTTATTCCAAGTATCCAAAAAGTAATTTTTCATTTGGGTTCGACAGTGAAGAATGTATTAAAATAAGTGAACCAATTTTACAATTTTATGTTCATTACGAATATGGTGCAACTTTATTTCACCGAAGTCTACATTCTACACAAAGAGAATGATATGCGCGATCTCTGGATGAATTGATGTTTGTTCAGATTTAAGCTTATCAACTACATATAAAGGAGGCAGGAGAGAGGATAATCAATGAATCTTCTGTTTCGAAGGGTCATTAAAGATTGAGTACTATTTTGTCATTAGTTTACGGTCGTATACGATCATAAAGTAGTTCATGAGAAACAGATACAGATCTAGTACGGGTAAAGTAAACCAGAATGACAGCTACAGAATTTATACCTTAAAACTACGGACCCCTTCCAGCGGTACCAAAATCTAAATCTATCAATGAATTGTTCCAAGCCTTGCGGAAACGCGATATGTTCAAAAATATGTCCCATAGTTTTCTTAAAATACATTGTGATTTTTTCATATCAAACATGTATATCTTTTAGCTATCTAGATGTGTGATTTACAATGCCAAAATATCTCTTGGATATAGCATTTATTATTTACATATCTTATACATACTTGTTGTCCGCAGGAAAAGATATTGGAGGCAAACGAAGAAAACGGTGAATTTCGCTCCACAATAACGTAGTTGTTATTTTTCTTAGGAAACATCGGTTATTAACCCTCCTCTGATTACATTTCTAAAGGGTTTGACGATGTTGATTATAGGTGAACATTATACACTAATGGAAACAATTAAAGGAACAAAAAATTTCCTAACTTTTTAGTGATTTCTGAAATGCTGTATTTCAGTGAAAAATGGTCGTATCGAAGTCTAAAAAAAGGATTTTAAAGCTTCAAGTTTATAGTTTCAAGATATTTTGGCCAAATTTTCTTCGGAGCTTCACGCTTCGCGCATCCTAAGAATTGGTGTAAGAAAAAAATGTTGCCCTTTTTTTCGTTGTGTTTTACACATCACGGACTTGGCAATTTTTGTTAAGCTAAAGTAATATATGGACCCGATAGCTTATTTATTCATGTTGAATTTTATTTTTTATTTATCTCATTACCTCAATTTTTCGCTGAGATATCCGTCTTTAAATGAGAAAGGATCATTTTATAACATATTTGATCATCGATATCTTAGTACCCAATGATCGCACAGGAAATTAATGGGTAGTTTCAGACACTCGAATAAATTCTCTACAAGAATCTACCATCGTTTCTTGAGAAAAACAATTCTTCCACCGTTGACATGAATTTGAAAAAACATGAAAAAAAGGAGTATTTACCTTTTTTTTTTAGAAAATTAACGCGTAAATTACAAATACTGATCGAACGACTAATGTTAAGTGTGACTTTTAGACCTCAATGTACCCACAATCACTCTGTAAAGTTCCAATTTGATCGATCGAAACGTTTTTCTGTTCCAGACGATCCAATTTTTCTTAAACACTTTGTGATCATTATTAAAATCGGAACAAGATTCTTTTTAATACTTTTTCCACATTTTTACGGTAAACAGCGTTTAAATTCATGAAAAACAAAAAAATCTCATTTTTTTTGGAGATTTTTGTAAAAATTTTATTTTTTACTAAAGTTGCTGGCATTCGAGAGAATAATATCAAACCGTTTCTGGCATGATTTTCTCAGAAGTATGCCTTCATACTTTCACCGCCGGAATTCGCGATACCCAAAGCGTAGGGGAGACTGGGTACGGTTGTAACAATTTTGCGTTGATCGTCCATAACCTGGCAATTATGGTATAAATGTGCAAATAAATTTTTTTATATTAAAGGCTAAATATCTGCCTTCAAATAGAGACCACGATTAGGTGCCCATCCCTTTAAGAATATGAAATAAAAATTGTTTTATAAAACATGTGCCACTGTTACAACCGTACCCATACCAGGGGCGGTTGTAACACCGACGGGGGTCAGTTGTAACACATTAAAATCACACACAATGCATCCCTTTTTATCACTTTTTTTAAATGAAAAACCCGTATTAATGTATTTTCCAATTTGTTTACTCTTGTATGGGATCTTTTATTATTATTTAAGTTATATTCTTATGGTCACATAATCAGTCAACAACTTTAATGAAATAAACATTGAAATAAACGTCTTTAAACAATTAAAAGTAAAAACAAATTAAGGTAACTTAACATAAAGACATCACGCTTGATAAAAAAATAATAAAAAATTTAAATTAGAATTTTCAAGACAATTTAATCATATTCGTCGCAATGATTGAATATGTAATAGCGACTACCATCGGTGCGGCCTACGTGAGACCACAGTCGACAATCTCCTTGACATTGCACTCATTTTTCTCCAGGTCGACTCCGGTTGTACGCTTCTAAACAAAAGTTCTGATCAAAAATACTTACTTTTAATCGAATAAATGAAATAGATCTCTCTGCGTGCGTTAGTTCTGCGGAAAGTCTAGTCTTATATGCGTGTCGAGGCTTGAAAGACGTGTGTCTTTTGTCTTTCGTGAATATTTGTAGTGTTTCAACCGTACCCATGAAAATCGTTACAACCGTACCCACCTCACTTTTTCCAATAAAACGACAGACAGTGATGAGACAAAATAACTTACAAAAATGGGAGCTAGTGCTTTATAATCTCTATAGTACAAGAATTGTGTATACAAATATTAAATGTGATAAATGATATCAATCAGAAGATATATCGAAATGAACTGTTTGAAAATTGGTCACTTTTGGTCGAAGATACACAATGGACCCATATGGAAGCGTATTCCGGGCTCGAAGCATGCCGTAACACTGGGAATCATGTCCGGAATTAGAATCCGCGTATTTTTGCTCTTTGCATCTTTAATCTACCGTGCATACTTTCGAAGATATTTGAGTTGTTACAACCGTACCCTGTTACAACCGTACCCAGTCTCCCCTACTGCGAGGATTTTGCGCGGTCGGATTTACGTTTCGCACATGCGCGCGCGTGTGTGTGCGTGTATGCACGTGCGTGTGTGCATATTTGTGTATTTATATTTTTGCTTGTTTGTCTGTCTGTCTATGCAGCTGCCTGCCTGTCGTTCTGCACGATCCAGTACCTAACCTGTTCAATACCGTGTATTGCCACCTCGACCCTCAATGACGGCCCTCAATCATTTGGCCATATTGATGACTCGAGAAATTTCTCGCTGCGGGTTCGAGTTCCGAATTTGCTGGAATGCGCGCTTTAATGCACCTAAATTCGTCCTAACACAATGATGTGCCGTTCAAAAAAACGTCAGGTCACGTTAGCCGCGTGAAGGCGTGGATTATCTTGCATGAGAATAAATGCCCTTACATGTTGTCGTCTAGGCAGTACGACCGGTCTTAAAATCCGGTGAACGTAGCGTCTAGCGGTCAAATTGTCGCGAATAATTACCAGCGGCCTCCCCATATTCGCGAGACGCCGCCCCATATCATTACCGGTCTACCGTTGTAAGCTGCAACTGGGCCGGTGAAATTTTGTTAGAAACGTTCCCCTGGACGACGCCCAAACTAGGGGCCGTCGGTCGTTACCATGCAGGCTAAATCGAGACTCGTAAGGAAATAAAACATCTCCCCATTGCTTAAAAGTCCACTGCCGTTGTTGGTTGGTGTACGCTAAACGAGCTTGGCGATGTCTGGCTGTTAACATGGGTACTTAAACAGGATGTCTTGCTCGCAACCCGGTTTCACAGAGACAGTTCATTACTGTTCGGGAGGAAATGTTTCGCGCACGTTGTCCTCGTCGTCGCTCTTGCTGTTGTTGTTGTTGCCTGCGGTTAGGGAAGTTTTGCGCAACAATGTTCGCATGAATAAAAGTTTCACGTCGAACATGTCGAACAATCGGCCGATCATCCCGACGAGTAGTGACACGACGTCGCACTTGCTCCGCATCGCGCATAAGCGCACCATACAACAGATTGGATAAACCCATCAGATCACCAACCACACTATAGGCTAATAAATGCCGTCTTGACCATGATTTGAAAAAGACTTTTCTCAGAATTTCTTTTCACCTAAAAAAGAGGAGTTTAGAAAAAAAAACTATTTTTTAAAGGATAAACAAACCTCACAAAAAGTATCGATAATCAATGTTATCTGTGCGTGTAAATTGAAGTCGAAATTCAGTTCGGGGTATCAATTTTTCATTTAATACAATCATGAGCTAATTAGCAAAACTATGCAACGAGAAAGCCGGATCGTGTCAAAAACGATTAGAAATTATGCTCTGAAATGTCCAGCAACTTCTTCATATTTTAATAATTATTACAAAATGTTTAGGATAAATAAACGTGTCCTTTTAATTTTTCCAAACATTTGATCGTATGGAACAGACAAAAGGTTCAATGGATCAAATTGGAACTTTACAGGGTGATTGTGGGTACATTGAGGTCTAAAATTCACACCTAACATTACTCGTTTAATCAGTATTTGTAATTTAGCCGTTAATTTTCTAAAAAACTGTAAATATTCCTTTTTTTCGTGTTGTTTCAAATTCATGTCAAGGATGGAAAAATTCTTTTTTCTCAAGAAATCATGGTAGATTCTTGTAGAGAATTTATTCAAGTATCTAAAACTACCCTTTGATTTCCTGTGCGATCATTGGGCGCTGAGATATCGATGATCAAATACAAAATGATCCTTTTCCATTTACAGTCGGATATCTCAGCGAAAAATTGAGGTAATGAGATAAATAAAAAATAAAATTCAACATGAATAAATAAGTTATCAGGTCCATCTATTGCTTTAGCTTAAAAAAAAGTGTCAAGTCCGTGGAGCCAAAAATAAAACGAAAAAAAGGTGCAACATTTTTTTCTTACACCAGTTCTTAGGATTGCGCAAAGCGTGTAGCTCCGACAAAAATTTGGCTAAAATATTTTAGAAACTTAAAGTTTAAGATCCATTTTTTTAGACTTCGATACGACCATTTTGCACTGTTGTGAAATACAGCATTTCAAAAATCACTAAAAAATATATGACATTTCTTTGTTCCTTTAACTGTTTCCATTAGTGTAGAACAACAAATACTTGTTCAATTGAGCCCAAAAAATAATGAAATATACTTTAAACATTGTACAGTATCGTACAACCGTGTTTACGTAAGAAACGGACTTATCCCATAATAAAAAAAAGTTCCTAAAAATTTAGTTTTTCTATTTAATAATTTATAAATTATTACGTTTTTAATTCAAGTCAAGAGCTAATTGGCATATGTGGTCAAACAAAATACACAATCCAAGTTGCCTCTGGGAAATCACACAGCGTTAAAAACATTTGGCACCGGTAAATGCAGCAATTTTGTTCCTACTCACACTATTACACTAGGGTGGCTATTATTTGCCCCAATTTGATTCCATTTTATGAAAAAATAATCTGTTTCTTCTAGCAAACGAAGAGACGCGAAGAATGCCGTCTAATCGTTATGAGGTCGACGGAATGTTAACTGTTGTTTCCGCGACGCCGAAATATATTTAAATTTGCCGCGCGACATTCCTGCAACTATCGATAGAGAAATCAGCGTCGATCGACTAGTGAGGCTCCCCCCTCTACGACGCTCGCTCGCCCCGTGGCTCGCCGGAACCGGTCTCGCGGCCATTAGTTCGAGAACTTTCCTAGCCTTCGCGCGCCGCTACAGTTATCGCGTTGTTTTTCTGCTATTAAACTATCGCTTACGCTATTAGACCATCGCTTATGTGAATCGACCATCGCATTCTACGACGTTTTGTAACCATCGCTGTACTCTGCATTGCTCGTCGAAGTCTATTGTGTGTTCTAGTAATTGCTCTACTTGACGGTAATAAAGTACGACCAACCGTTGTTGTGACGAGATCGGCTCGGTATTGTGTGTTTTTTTTCGGTCTCGCTACCTTTACCCGCATGTCAGATCCTCGCTCGAACATTTTGGCCCGTCGAGCCGGATCGCGGATAAAGGAAGGCGATAATGTGGCGCGCGTCGGCGGTTAACCGCCTAACGGTCGTTTGTGAGTGACGTCACGCGAGTGTCCACGCTCTTTGTGTTAACGTACCTGCTCTCTATACCGCTTAAGCGACGTGCGACCCGCGTAGCAGTGCGCGCCATTTTGGACGGGTCGTGGAGCGAACGACAGTGAAGTGTTGGGAGAACAAGCTCGGCGACTCCTCCGAACTACCTACGTTTGTTCAGCTCCAGGAGTGTATACAAGGACGTGCTCGAGCTTTGAAAAGTCTTGCCTTCAACGCCTCTGTGGCTCCGGCTCCCGGACCGGCTTCGCGCCTTCGCTCACCGCCCCGCTCTACGGCGAGAGTTGATTTCACCGCTGCAGCCGCGTACGAAGACGAGTGAAACAGGCGAATGCTGCGCACTGAGAGTCGCCCAGAGCAGCTGGAGACGAGGAGAATAGAAGCCGTTCAATGTATCGCCCAGAGCTGTCTCTGCGATGGGTTTCCTTAAAGTGTTGTTCACAGGCGAGCTCGTCGGGGGTGACGAGCACAGCCGGCGAGCTAGGCACCTCCTCCTGAATCCAGAACTGGCTGAGGATAGAGCGAAGCTGATCGTCAGAAACTCTGACATGCAAGGCGAGTGCGTTGGCCGGAGGAGAAGGATCAGTCGGTCCGAAGACGAGCCATCCGAGATGCGTGCGTTGGGTGACTGGTAGAGATGGTCCGGCTTGGATCACCTCCAGGAGCAGAACTTGACAGAAGGCGTTTGCTCCGATCAGGATATCCACGGGAGAGCCGCCATGAGCCGATCAATAATGTGAGCCGTCACAACAAACTGAAAGGACGAGTACGCCGACTGGACGGTGAGCTGCGCAGAACCCGTAGTGGTCCCAAAGGCGGAATCTCCGACTCCGGAGAGCTGGACGAACGACTTACGTTTTGATAAGTGAAGCTGTTACCAACGCCGAAGACACAAGTGAGATCTCCGAGCCAGGGTCCATAATGAGCTGCACAGGATGAGTCTGATCGTGGTCCAGAACGAGTAGGACAGCGCAGGTCGCAAGCAGGACACCGTGGTGAGTGCGAGGAAGAGCGGTGGTTACCTCATGGCTTCACAGTGGAGCAGCGGTGCCCGAGCACGAGCGAGCTGGGCTGGCGTCACGCGTTGGCGGCGTCTCTGCTTCCTTCGGGATCTCCGGCGAGGCGGCGCGAGGCGGCGAATCCCGAACGGCAACAACAGTAGCCGGTGACCGAGCATCCTTCATAGCGGCGCGAAGTAAAGTGTGATGCTGCTTATGGCACGATTGACAGGTGCGAGTAGTCTGGCACACCCTGATGCTATGCTTCCCGAGGCAGTTGAAGCATAGGGAGAGCTGGTCCACAGAGGCTTTTCGAGCAGCAGCAGATAGTTTTCCGAAGGCAAGGCAGGAGGCAATATAATGATCCCCCGCACAGAAGGAGCAGGGATAGCGGTTGGCGACTGGCCAAGCTCTCTCCCGAGCCGGTGGCGGCACAGCTGCGGCGGTGAAATTGACTCTCGCCGTAGAGGGGGGCTGGGAGCGAAGGCGCGACGCCGGTCCGGGAGCCGGGGCCACAGAGGCGTTGAAGGCAAGACTGTCCAAAGCTCGAGCACGTCCTTGTATAAACTCCTGGAGCTGAACAAACGTAGGTAGCTCGGAGGAGTTGCCGAGCTTGTTCTCCTAAGCCTGTCGAAACTTGGGACTCAGGCGTCGAACGAGGAGGTGCAACAGTACGGGGTCCCAGGCACGAGGATTTAACCCGGAGGCGTCCAACGCACCCAAGAGACTCCACAGTCGTCGATACGAGGCGATGCAACTCGCTTGCGGTCGGAGCAGTCATCGGCGCGGAGCACAGGAGTCGGTCCAGGTGAGCCGTCGCGAGCAGCCGGGGATTCTCGTACCGAGCAACGAGCATTTCCCAAGCCGTGGTGAATGAGTCCTCTGCAACGTTCACGTTCGTGATGAGGCGTGAAGCCTTGCCGCTGAGGTTTGTGCGTAAATAATGCATTCTCTCCGCATTGGACACATCCGCGTTGCCAATGACGAGCGAAGAGAAGAGATCTCTAGAGAAGTGTGCTCGACAAGGCCGCGTTACCTCCGGCAGCATCAACCACCGTCATCAACTTATCCCAAGCCGACGCATAATCTTCGAGCGCTCCATCCAACCGTTTCTCAGTGAAGTACGCATACGAGGTGAGGTTTTCGTGCTTCCGCCAGCCGCGATGAACTTTTCGTGCGAAGCCTCGAATTTCTCCCAATATCCCTCGAGCATCTGGAGCCGAGCGTCTAAAGCAGAGCAACTATGTGTAGAGGGTACCTTGACATCCTTCACATAGTTCAAGGTTGACCGAATAAAATCGGCACGAGGCACTTGTAGAGAGATGGTTGCATCGAGTTGGGTCATGGTGTACGATTAGATCAGCAGACACTAGTACCTGAGCTGTCAAGATAAAGTCTCCCCACTCCGCCGGTCAAGATGGTGCGCACTGCGAGGCACGCTTAACGTCGATGCTATCACACAGAGCAGTCTAGCGAAAGCTCTCTCCCCACCGTGACCGGTCGAGCGAGAGCCGGAGAGGGAGCGGTTTCAATATGGTGCGTACTACCGAGCACAGTCTACGTCGGATGTGAGAGTCACGCGCGAGACAACCACTGGTCCTTCGAGCCGGATCGAACCAGCGACCTATGGATCGGCAGAACCCGCCTCTGCGACAGCTCTATTCGGACTTCTTGGAGGAATACGAAGTACTCGGACACATGAAGAGGGTAACTCCGTGCCCGGCCCATACCTGTCTAGCTCCGGAGATGACCTTGGCATATGGAGATTTGTCCCCAGGCGGGCCGAGGGTCTCTGGGGTCTGGCAGCAGGGTCGTGATCATGGATTATTCCATCCCTACTTCCTCCCGCATTATGGGGTGCTCAAGACGTCCAGTGAGACAACCAAGCTGCGGGTCGTGTTCAACGGCTCGGCGGTGAGCAGCTCAGACTCTTCGATCAACAACCTGCTCCGGACCGGCGCCAAGCTTCAGGCCGACATATCTGACGTTCTGCTCTGGGTTCGGAAACACCGCTTCGTGTTCATGGCGGATATTACCAAGATATTTCGGCAGATTCGGCTTCACGAGGATGATTGGCCGTTTCAACAAAATCTCTGGAGTGCTCACGACGACTCTCCCTCTACGTACCAACAGACCACCGTTATCTACGGTATGAGACCTGCTCCTTTTCTCGTTGGGCGCACGCTGCTGCACCTCATCGAGGATGAGAGTCCGCGCTTCCCGTTGGCTGTGGCGCCGATGCTTCACGGCCGTTACGTCAATGATATTTGTGGCGGCTCGGATACCATCGACCAGCTCCTTGAGGTCGGACGTCAGGTCCGCGGGTTATGCTCTGCAGGAGGATTTCCCCTCTCTAAGTGGCCTACGAACCATCCTCCATTTCTTGATTCGCTCCAGGATTCTTCCTCTACCGACATTTCTCGGGCCTTAGAAGTCTCGGAGACCAAGATACTCGGCCTTTCGTGGAACCCCGAGCCCGACTCCTTCTCCTTCTCCTTACAGTCCACTTTCCGTTCTCCGATTACTAAGCGGGTTATCATGTCAGAGTTGGCTCAAATTTATGACCCGCTGGGCTTCCTCTCCCCAGTGGTAATCCGCGGCAAGGTGTTGCTGCAAGACCTGTGGATCGATAAGCTCGAATGGGATGACGAAATTTCATCGACCGTCTCGCACCGGTGGGCTTAGTTCCGCTCGGATCTCCACGATCTTGACTCTATCACCATCCCTTGGTGGCTCGGCCTGCTCTCAAATATAGCGATTGAGATCCATGGGCTTGCTGACGCTTCCCAAGTTGCCACGGCAGCAGTGGTGTTCTTCAAGATTACGACGCCTGGCTCAACACCGCTCGTCTCGTTCGTGTGTTCTAAGACTCGAGTGGCTCCACTGAAAAGGCTGACGATTCCTCGGTTAGAGCTCTCAGCTGCCGTGCTCCTGGTCCGGCTCGTTCAGTGCGTTCAACGCCAGTTTCAGCTCTTCCCCCCCCCCCCCCCCCACCTTCTTGTGGACCGACTCGGCAGTGACGTTCGCCGGAGTTAAATCACCGCCGCCACGTTGGAAGGAGTACGTGCGCAACCGAGTTCAGCTTATCGAAGACCTCGCGGCTACCTGGCGGCTCGTGCCGGGGCAGGAGAATCCTGCAGACTGCGCATCCCGGGGTATCTCTGTTGCACAGCTCGCGCGCCATCCCTTGTGGTGGCACGGACCGGCATGGTTTCGACATTGCTCGACTGATTGGCCAGTATTAGAGGTTCCACCGGCTCCGCCTGCACGTTTCGAGAAAAAGCCCGGCTCAATCTTATCCATCCGCGCCAAGCTGCCAGAAGTGTGGGATCTGGTCGATCGCTTCTCTTCGCTCACCCGCTTACTTCGCGTCACTGCTGTGTGCCAACGTGCAGTGGCTCCATTCAGCCGCATGCCCGGCTCTTCGCTCACCTCCTCGCTATTTCCGGGGGACGTCGCAGGGGCTCGGAATTTTTGGGTGAAGGCTATCTAGGCCGCTCACTTCGCACCTGAGTTAGCTCTTCTCTCTAGCGTACGTCAGCTCTCACCCGGTTGGTGATGCGTGACGCTCATTTTCTGACCCTGCACGGAGGAAATCAACTCACACTTGCTCGACTTCGTCAGGAATACTGGATGCTAGGTGGAAGGGCTCCAGTTTGGAGGGAAATGGGAGGCCGCAGTACGTTGAGTAAAACACCACCTGGCTCGGACCATCGGCGACGACCTGCTCACCTACGAGGAGCTCTCCACGCTGCTTACTCAGGTCGAAGCCGTACTCAACTCTCGACCGCTGGAGCCCCTCTCCGACGGTCCGGACGACCTTGAAGTCCTTACTCCAGGTCACTTCCTCGTAGGAGTACCCCTGACGGCCATTCCAGAACCGTCGCTGGGCCACCGGTCTATTTCTCGCTCGGCTTGTTGGCAACTGCTTCAGCAAAAGCTCGAAGCCTTCTGGACACGGTGGTCCACCAGGTATTTGCAGCAGCTCGAAGCCATCTCGAAGTGGCAACGACCTTCTCACGGTGTGCAGGTGGGATCGATTGTTCTGCTCGGCGACGAACGGACTCCTCCGACGAAGTGGCCGCTGGCCCGAGTTATTGCTCTCCATCCAGGACAGGACGGTCTCGCTAGAGCCGCCACCATCAAGACCGCCACCACGACGCTGACCAGGCCACTCGTTAAGCTCATCCTTCTTTCAGTATGCTCGGACCGTGATGACGCTCTTTCAGGGGACCTACAAACTCCTTGTGCCAGTCATTCTGCCTGACGGTGGGGAGAATGTTTCGGCGACGCCAAAATATATTTACATTTGCCGCACGACATTCCTGCAGCTATCGATAGAGGAATTAGCGCCGATCGACTAGTGACGCTCCCTACCTCTACGACGTTCGCTCGCTCGCCTTGTGGCTCGCCGAAACCGGTCTCGCGGCCATTAGTTCGAGAACTTTCCTAGCCTTCGCACGCCTTTACAGTTCTCGAGTTGTTTTTCTGCTATTAGACCATCGCCTCTGTTATTAGACCATCGTTTATGTGAATCGACCATTGCATTCTACGACGTTGTGTGACCACCGCTGTACTCTGTATTGCTCGTCGAAGTCTATTGTGTGTTCTAGTAATTGCTCTACTTGACCTTAATAAAGTACGACCAACCGTTGTTGGGACGAGATCGGCACGGCATTGTGTGTTTTTTTCGGTCTCGCTACCTTTACCCGCATACCAGATCGTCGCTCGAACAACTGTTTTTTAAGGGTAAATCCGTGGAACCCCGAGTAGTTCAATTTTATTTGCATATAAATTCGATATTGGTGAATTAACTGGTCTTCAACTCGATCTGATTTGATATCCGTGTATGTGATAGAAAGTACGAAGATCATTTCCCAACGATCTTGCTAGGAAACAGCTTCTAAAGATAATAACATGATAGTCTCTGTTAATGCAGTATCTAGATGAGATTTTATTTGTGTTCCTATTGTCGATCGTATGCGGGAAACTTTGATAACAATTGATGACAACTTTTTCGAAACTTGTCATCATTTTTTCACTGTCAGTGAAAGAACTATCCAAACATCCTGTAACTTTGTGCCTGTGGTATTTCGTGACAACCTTTTCATATGATCAATATTTCTTGCGTATTTTGTGTTTGTATTAATACAATTTTTTTATATTTTCAATTTTTCAGGCAAGTATTAAGGAAACGGGAACCTGTGTATCAGGCTTTATGGGCGGGCCCATGCGACTTCGACGAAGTCCTCATCAGTCCGGTCATGATACAGGATCACATGCCAGACAACATGCTTAAAGCTCTCAATAAGGTAAGCTCGCGTATCAACGACGACGAAAAACCAAGAACGTTGAAAGATTCTAGGTACGAGCAGGTCCCGGTGAGTCGGAGTCCTTCGGTACGACCGGGGAATTACGAGCCTCTTAAAGAGACAAATGATGTTACGGAATTCGTTGTCTCGAGGAACGACGATATTGAATCGAACGTTATGAATAGTGATGAAATTGAATCAATCATCCAGCCTTACGCGAGAGAAAGAGTCATGCCTAGCAATGTGTCAATAATCATTGACGTCGATATACATGGAAACCATGATTCATGATCGTTATTTTAACAATGAGCTTGCAAAAAATTATCTTCCAGGGTTTGTTTAAATAACTAAACCGTGAGACCCTAAGCAGACTATGTTAGATTAGATACTTTTCCACCAATCTTAAGGTTTCATATTTTTTACGAGCCTTTAAATTGAGCTCCATTACGAAGAAGAATGTCGGCAACAATCTTTCATTTCATTTCCGATTATTTTCATTGGTCAGTAATGTTCTCACCAAAAAGATATTATTATATGCTGCGCCAGTGTTGAATGGGGTAGTCACATTTATTTTTGCTGGGCGCAATGTTATATACCTATTCTAATTGTAAGAAACATTTTTATACAAAATGGTTGTTGCTTGAGATTAACGAGCAAAATGAGTTATTCGGGTATTATTTAGGCATGGGTAACAGCATTCGTACCAAGATTATTATCCTCGGAAGATATCCTATTCACTTTTGCAATGAAAAACAGTGATCAGATAGTTTTAATAAGAGTGACACGAAATGAAGATAGGAGGGTACCTTTCGTACGCGTATCTCCCATCAAAAACTGAGATACGCGTCCATTATTATTTACATGTTTAAATATTATTGATTAAGAAAAGGAGTCATGGGCAATAAGAACTGTTTACAACGTCACAGTATTCATCCATTTATATTCGTCGTTCTTGCCTTATAACTTTCTTTCTGATGTATAATATTGAATGGCGATTTATTGCCATTTGAAATATGTCAATAAAATAATTTAGCAAACTTAAGTATCGTTGAACTTGGTGGTTACGAAGGTAAAACTATTTACGACATGTTGATATGGTAGCCCGTTAATATAGTTTTAAAACTGGCAATGACACATTACTACTGCGCCAATCTTGTCAGCACTCCTACGTTCAGAAATTGAAACTATGAGAAATCGAATGACGTTTCGAATCGAGGTTGTAACGATGAACCAGGATATGTCAATGAGTGACAAGGCTATGTTACGTATTACCTAAAGGCTAATCGATTAAACCATCGGAATATGAGTTAATTTAAATAATTCTCAGCGGAATTGATATTGGGTCTGTCGCGCTTGATATCTGTGTCTGGTGACGAAACGAGAAGAATTGCCTTAATCCCACCCTTATGAAAGAGCAATATACGAGTACACGAGTTTAGTCAGTAAAAAATAACATCTACAATAAGAGACAATATATTATAATAATACGTTGCTGTTGAGGTTTTTACATTACAACTAGCGTTACGTTGATGTCAATCCCCCTAGTCGATTGGCACTTGCATTAGTTTGAATTTAACAGTCATTTCAAAGTCCACTCTAAATCGGAGAAATTATTATCCATTAGATTGATTTAAACTTCCAAGGCCAGTTCCTCAGAGGGCATAACATAAATACAGGAGATACGATAGAAAATCGAGAGATGCTTGTTGGTTTAACAAGGAATTTCTACGTCGGTATAGGTCCTCGCGAGTTTCAAAGAGCCATCCACGGAGGGACCGCCGAAGTGGCCGATCACGGTTGATGGAGTTACGTATATCCGTTTTTAAGGTGGCTACTTAGCAACTGCATAGGTATTTTCTACCGAATGATACAGTCATCAATCCTGTAGATCGTGTTGCGCGCTCGAGTATCATTCGTGTTGTCATGCGAAGGTGAAATATCCATATGAATAATTCCGTATATTAGAACAGCCCCCTTTGGTTTCAGGTTCCCTTGACATTTTTTCATGATTTTTGCTCAGCAGTCTGACGCCTAATTTTTCTTCGCGTTATACCTACTAGGGTGTTACGATCCGTTAAACTCGTAGGAACTTGAGGATTCGTAGACACGGTCAACTTCTCTTTTCGAATCCGGGCAATTAAGTCTTTTACTCAGGGCCGGAACCCTCGCCTTCATATTACTACATGGTTAGTTCGGAGGGGTCATATGCTAGGACAGCACCATCGATGGTGTCAGGTTCGGCTAATACGAGATATTATAAGAGAATATATTCGACACACTCTCTCGCTGGTTGTGTGCTGGTGATCTTAGATCTCGATGCTATGAGATTATAGTTCTTGAAGATTCAGTGAAGCATAAGAAGCGTATCCTTGATACGAGTTCGTTTCACAAGGCTTTATTTTTGCAACACAATTAACTGACTCTAAGAATAATTTTACAATATAGGAGTTTTATTTCTCGATGGGTCGCAATCTTTGTATTCAGTTTTATTCTGTACTAACAGTCGAGAATCGTCTGAAGATTTCCGTCGCGCTATCGGTAGAGTAATGTTAACGATTAAGTTTCAACGCGGCGACTAGCAGCGGTTTGAGACTGTCGGAGAAGAACTGTTACTTCTTAACTTGTGATTAGTTCGGAATGATTCTTATCACTTTGTGATTGTAACTGTAACTGACTTCGATTAGCAGAGGTGGCCTTTTTATTGCGATCTATGTTATATAGTTGACAATAATGTCCGATCTGCGAACATGCGGAGTTTTCAAATTCCAGCCGATGCGGACAGCTCATGCGATAAAAAAAATTCAAAAGGTATTTTTCAACATGTACATTCAGGACGTAATTTAAAAAAACAGTTTTATGAAAAACGAAACACATTTTCCGAGGATAAAAATGTTTAGCTTATAAAAAAATAAAAATATAGCCGTAAATTACGAAGCTACTTGAAATATTCTTTGAGATTATGATGCACTTGTGCAAGACATATTATATGAAAAGATGTTTGTTAAAAGTTTTCGCAACCAAATTAATTCTCCCGTCGCGATTGACGCTGCCGCGTATTCTGCCTCGGTCGTCCTCAGCGTCACCATTTTTTATCTTTTTGAAGACACCCGGTCGTCGACTTTCTTCTTTCAAGGTCACCTGCAAAATCCTGTGAGTTTCAGCTGGCTGCCGCCGCTTCTACACTCAATTCCCTAGCCAATGGTACCACTGAGATACGCGAAAATTCTCTTTACTGCGTTCCAATGCTTAGCTGTGTGTTCGTTCGTGTCTGCTGATCATGTTTACCACGAAAGCTATATCTGATATAGTTATAAAAACTAGAAACACTAGTGAGATGTTGACGATGTTTGTTACTCGTTCGTCTTCCATTGTGCACGGCGACAGTTTTACATTTGGGTCAGCAGGCGCACACAACGGCTTTGCATTTCTCATTCTAAATTTTTCAATTATTTTTTCGGTGTACGTTGACTGATGAATTAGCATCGTTTTCTCTTGACGATCGCGTTTCATCTGTATTCCTACAAATACACCTGAGTGACCGACCGTTATCTCAAACTTTTCGCTTAGTCATTCCAGTATATAACTTATTGTCTCTATTTTCTTTGATGCAATGAGTCCATCGTCGACGAATAGGCCTAAATACAGGGTTTCACTTCCAAACTTTCCGACGAAGATGCACTAGTCTGCCTCACACTCTATGAACTTAAAGTCTCTGAGAAAACTCGAACACTTTTGTTTCCAGCAGCGTGGTGTTTGTTTGAGCCGGTACAGAGACTTCACGTGTGTGCACACGCTGTTTTCCATTCCTCTTCTCGTGTCGAGCCCTTCCGGTATTTCCATAACAACTTCTTCCTGGAGCTGCCCGTAAAGAAATGCGAATTTTACATCTAATAGCCTGAGCCCGAGGCCCTTTTCTGTTCTGATTGTTCGGAATGCTCTAAATGAGTCATAGCGTGTCACCGGTGCGAATGTTTCCGTGTAGTCGACTCCTTCTCGCTGTATAAATTCCCTGGCACATAATCTTTCCGTGAATTGATGAGTTTTCCGCTCTCGTTTGTTTTGACGCGAAATACCCATTTTCAATCAATTGTTTTCATGCTTGCGTTTTCGCCACGAGGGACCAGGTTTGATTTTTCTTGTGCATGGCGAGCTCGTCGTTGACAGCTTCTGCCCACGGCGCGGCTTCTTTGCTGTTTAATGCTTCCTCGAGATTGTTTGAAGTTATGTCCTCCGCATAATCTCGCAAGTTAGGTATCTTGACGTGCCGCTGTCGAATAAGCCAGACATCTCGTATGTTTGCTTTGATTATTTTGTCACGGGGTAAATTTGAACAACTAGTAGTTTAATAAATTTTTATTTAAAAATACACATCACTCTTTTCGTTTCAAATTTCGTGCGAAAAAAGACGCTCCGTTAGGCAGCGCGCGAGTTTTTATAGAAGTCTTATAGCTAGAAGTTTAGAGTACGGGAACCCAGTAAGGGGAACACGCAGAGTGCTGTCGCGTGGCAGGAATCGTAAGTTCTTAATACTAGGGGATTCGGTTGGGCGAATCCACATGAGAAGCGACAGAAATCCCTGGGCATTTCTTATAGGGTGGAACGTAAAGTGCTGCCATCTAGCGACATCCGTCAATCAGAATTCTCTGCATGGTTTTGAATAAGGGTTGCCGATATATGTATTACAATTTCGCGGATTTACTTCCCCGTCGACTCTGCTCTTGTACCTCTGGCGTTGTTCATGTCTTCTTCTGCTATGAAGGCAAACGCCTGTTCTTTGTGGCTCGAACCGAGACCGCCATTTTTGTCCTTGACCTTCGTTTTGCACTCGTGCGCGAAGTGGCCCATCTTGGTGCATTTTAAGCACTTAATGTCTTTTTTATTAGTCTTTTTCTTTTCCGTGTTTTTTTTAACGATCACTGATAAGGCACTTGTCACTTTATCTTCACTGTTCAACCGAGCATCTTCTTTGATTAGTCTCTCCTGGAGATTTTCCAGCGTTTGCCTGTGCGAATAGTCACACTATCCCACGCGATTTTTAACATCCAAGGATGTCAAACTACCAAGAATTTTCGCAACTATCATTTCGCTCGATTGCTGCTGATCGACATCACTCAGCCGATTCGCTAAACGAGCCTCTTTGCTCTTAAATGAGCTCCGCCAGCCCTGCCGAACTATGCGGTAACGATGCCTGTCTTCCGTAAATATCCGAGACCCGATTCCAATTTGGATGTCCAGCACATTCATCACTTTTAATATTGAATTGTATCCCCTCATTGAATAAGTCCAGTCGTAAGGAATGCAGATATTTCAACAATTTCCAGCCCAGAATGCAAATGTTTTGGGGCCATAAGCCAAACGGTTGGATTCAAACTTTCATTTGCATTCTGGGTATGGGAACATCTTTGAAGTAAATTTTCTCTGGCAAATCTTTATAAATGGGACCCTCCCTGAGAACTAGTTTCTGCTTCCTGCGAGAGCGAGCTGCGGGCGCGTGTAAGACGCGCTCCGACACAAGTTAAGCTCACAGGCTGCAACTTTTATATGGCTTCGAATTTCGCTTTCAAACTTTGACACAATATTCGTACAATTAGAGATATAAATTAATGTTGTATGCAACAACAAAAACAGTCCATTTTTGAAAGTTTTACTTGGATTTCCCTGCTTAAGAGACTGATTTTTTCGGCAAAGCCCCCATGTTTATAATGACACACGAGATAGCCATGCGCTACTTATCGGCCGCAAGTAATACAAAAAGCATGTGCCGTGTTTCGAGAAAAGAACGTGTTGCGGAACGTGTTTAAAACGCACTATGGGAGGAGATATCATTGTAAAACATATTCGGTGACGATTCATATTCGTTTTTATGCACTATTTTATGATAATCCTCTTACGAATAGGCGGTGAATTTACGAATGCAAACTTAACCTCTGATATAGTATGATACAACCATATGATGTTCGATAGATGTTAAATAACATTGCATTACCACATATTTCTTATAAAAAGTAAGCATGGCAAATAAAACGTTAATGGCTCTTAATAAAGTAACTGCCTATAATATATTTGATATTAATGTTAATGATCTTGGTATTCAGAAAAGACAGATTATGTAATCTAGCATAGAACTCTCAGGGATATGAAAAAGCCGGAGTATGTCTAAAATTAAGTTAATTTAAAATTAATATTCAAATGTATAACAAAATTTTTTTCAACTTGCGCTAATCTGTTGCTAGAGTTTGCACTTTTTCTACTACTACTACTATGAATCTCGAAAACGTTAATCTGAATCACTTTCAGGATGGTACGGTAAAACCTTTTTTTGTGTTCGCGTGATAGGTATAGAAAAGTTTACTCCCGTAATATAATATATTATAAACAAAATATGCTCCACCGCGAGGTATTTCATTAATCTAATATTTCAAATCGTGAAAATTGTTTCTTGGTTGATAGTGACAAAGATAGTGCTCCACTGATATTTCGTGTTGTTTCTCGAATTGCAAGAAATTTGATGAAAAATTTTGAAACCCATTCGCAACAAATCATCGGTCTTATTATTTTTCATATGTTCTGTTTATTCATTCTCATAGAATGCATTTTTGAAAGACAAACGGTCACTGATAGAAATTTTAACACACCAAAAGAATGCATTTTGAAAAACCTCAATTAAAGTAGTATAATAGTGGCAATTATTTTATATCGAACTCATACGCCACGTACATTTATGAAATCCTATTATATAGAAAAAAAGGCCTATAATAATGAAAACGATAAAGCTGCATGATCTTTAGATGCTGCAATATCGCATGATGTATGGAGTGTGATGCATTAAAAGTATAGAACAATTATTTATATAAGGACGTTGTGTAATTCCACCTGTAATTTTGCAAATACGATCCTTTGCAGAACTTTTTTGAAATATGGAACATGATATTTGATATCAGGCAGATAAAACAACTTTTAATGTAAGATTATGTATTACCTTATTTTATGAAGGGATACTTACCATTTAGAAAAATATCTTGAAGCTTTTTTGAACTCATATACTTCACACTTTACAGCAATATCAGCCACTTAACGACTCAATAATATAGTGGAAGGGGGGGAGTGGCAACACAGAGCACAGTTTACCCGATATCATTTAAACACAACTGTTAAGATATGTCCGCACTATTTATCAAGTGTGGTTTTACATCTAATAGAATTGGTATTCTTTGGTCAATTGATCTGAAACGATAGACCAAGGTTAAGATCTTATAGTAGTTGAGAATGATGGCAAAAATATAACGTGCTGTTCTTGCAATTTCCTATTGCTAAGAATTAAAATGGTCGACGTACATTTGGAGTATTATTTTACGAGTCTGTTTTCTCTTTCGGAAATATTTGTATTTTTTTCACTATATTACCTTTGAACTGTAATATATTATATATGAAAGCATAGGACCGGTGTTGAGAAAAAACAAATAAATTTGAAAAATGCCGATAAGCGAAACTCCATTCAGCGATCCAGCGATTGGGAAATCCGCAATTTACTTTTTGCCAGTTTGACCTAAAGTTGGCTGATAACTTTTTATCAGTATTCACTCACTTATAATATAATATACTATTTAAACTATATACACTCTATATGCTATTTGTAAACTAATAATTACACTTTAACTTCAGTAGCCTGACATCGGGATATACATTTTATTGTATTATTGTGCCGGCAGGTCGAATATCAGCGTGTTTGTGTTTTCTTTCTATCTCTCTCAATACGACCACGCGGTGTATATCATGTATATCTTATAGTTTCGGCCGGCGCGAGTAAGGGCTATAAGCACTCGAACTACAACACAACCCCCACTACTATACCAATTACTATTATCAGCCTTCCCCATATTATTTTCAGACAAATGCTATATATATAATATTGCCGTCCGGACGGGAGTCTTATTGTTAGTCATTTGCGGCTGGGCTACTAGCCTCGCTATGTTCATGTACAAACTCTACGGTAGGTAAGTGACCTCCTAACTTTGTCCGGTGATTTCTCGACGACGATGCCGAGTTGGCAAGTACAATTTTAGGGTTTGGTTGATACCTACCCACGCTATGAGTACGCGAAGTGGGATCCCGTAACTCGATGTACCTCCCGGACCGTCCCCACATTAGCGTATGTGGAACTATCAACCATACACCATACTCAAATTTCAGCTCATTCTGTTCATTAGTTTAGAAACGGCATTCGTCCGAAAAATACATGCGCTGCAGAGACGGTAAACAAAATCTGCCGCATCACTTTAAAACGCTATGAAGTTTCCCATGCGAGAGAAAACACTTGGTCCTTTATTTCAAGTGAATATAAGATTTATCAGTTATTGTCAGGTGATAATCGAAACAATAGACTAAAAGGTGGTAGATATTCTTCGGGTCTATTATAAAGGTCCAAGTACAATACGTCGTATGTACATAGCTGTGACATTGCACAGAGTTAAGAGTAATAATAATACGCCGCCTCTTATTATTATTATTATTGTTATTATTTATTATTATTTTTATTATTGTTATTATTATTATTATTATTATTGTTGTTGTTGTTGTTGTTGTTATTATGATTCAAAGAGGGGGGAACTGCATAGCACACCGTAAAGAACTTGTGCCATCTGATATATTGGACTTACCATCTTGGCAAACCAACTAAAACCCCACCTCCTTTCCCACATAGAACACCGAATCCTCTTGCATAACTCTAGTTTGAGCCGCGCTGTGCTTCGCCCTTGCGGGCTCTCTTCTGCACCAGGGTTCTTCAGGCTCCTCTAGGCACCCATCGTCTTTCTTTTATCGCAATACGGTATGTGCATTATTATATTATTATTATTATTATTATTATTATTATTATTATTATTATTATTATTGCTGTTATTATTGTTATTGTTTTTATTGTTATTTATTTATTTATTTATTTATTTATTATAAGGGGGCAAAATGCATTCTGCACCGTAAGGGGCTTACCCCACGCCGTGTGTCGGACTTGGCATCTTAGCATACCGACTAAAAACCCTCCTCGATCCCCAACTAGTACCTCAAACCGGGAACTGCTCTCACACTACTTCGGTTTAGGCCATGCTATGCTCCGCCCTTGCGGGCTCTCGTCCGTCTCATCGTTCGTCAGGATGCTCTACGCATCCATCATCTTTCTTTTGCCGTAGTACCGTATGTGCGTATCTTACAACCACGTTCCAATTCTCCTCATCTAAGAGTATCGTGCTAATCACGTTGTCAGGGATTATTTGGCCCATCGTCATCTCCACTACCCTCTTCTCTGTCACGAAGTAGTCACATTCAAAGAATGTATGGAGCACGTCGTCTCGTTTTGTGCTACAATATCGGCACTGCGAGGACCTAACCTTACCCATCTTACTTAGATAGGCTCGGAAGTACCCATGCTCTATGAGGAATTGGGTAATGTAGAAGTCTACTTCCCCGCAATCCCTCTCCATGTAGACTCTCGGCTATTTGATGAGCCAGGGCGCCCATCGACCGTCAGGGCTGCTGTCCCTGCGTTGGTGCCAGAGTTGCATGGTGCAGAAGCGTTCCTGTCCCGCCACATCTACTCTACTTGTCTCCGCTCTTCGCTCGTAGACCCGTCTTTTTTCCATGGCTAGCAGGTCTATCGGAGTCACCGCCGCAATCTCCAGGACAGCTACTTCTGACACAGTTCTGTAAGAGCATGTGAGTTGCAGTGCTCCGCGCTATTGGACCGTCTCCCCCTGCATGTTTTCACTTTAATTGCATTTGCCCATATTTCGGCACCGTATAGCATCAGTGCTTGAGCCGTTGTCATCACTAGCCTCCGGTTTCCGGGCTTAGGGCCACCTGAGTTGACCATTAGTGAGCTCAATGATACAGTCACCTTGGCCCCCTTATCAGCAGCATTGCGAATATGTTCCCAGAACGTGAGCTTCCTCTCCATCATCACCCCCAGGTACTTTGTCCACTCGTTGACCTTCCGCATAATCTGGTTAAGTTTCAGCTGGGCAATTTCAGCATTGCGGGCAGTGATAATCGCAGCGACGTCGTCGGCGGTTCCTAGCCCACTAAGAAGGTGTCGTCAGGCATTTTCGTGCATATTAGGTCATCGTACGAGACGTTCCAAAGGTCAGGTCCGAGAACCGATCCCTGTGCTGCACCGGCGGTGACCATTCCTTGTCTTCGTCCTTCCTCCATCTCATACTGGAGCCATCGGTCTTTCAGGTAGTTTTCTACCATTGCTAGGAGGTACCTCGGTAATTTAAAGATCTGCTCGAGTGCGTGTAGTATGTCGCTCCACCTTGCCGAGTTAAAGGCGTTCTTCACGTCTAGGGTGACATGTAGGACTATTGGTCTGGCTTGATGGCACGCTAAGTTTGTTCTCTTAACGGCAGCCATAACCTCAGTGATTGCGCTGATGGTTGAATGATCCCGTCAAAATCAGTGTTGACGATTACACAAATCTCCGGCAGCCCGAACCGCTGCTTCAATCCGAGATTTCAGCATCTGCTGCTTCAATCCGCGGCTTCAGCATCTTTTCCATCACTTTCGGATAATATTTGGTAACTATTTTAAGCACCGCTATAGGTATGTTATCCGGTCCTGGTGCTTTCCCGTTTTTCAGCGATCCTACCGCTGTTCTTAGTTGCTCTTCGCTGATCATTGGAATCTCCTCGGTTCGTACTGGGGCCCGCATATCCTCCCTTACGGGGTGGGTTGGGAAAAGCGCATCCAAAAATTCTCCATTGTTTTTGTGTCTGGTTGCCCTGTTGTGCTTGATCAGCCCATTTTTCCAGTTACCAGCTTGTATCCCTTTCCCCAGGGGTTCTGGTCGACTTCCTCGCACAGCGTACGCCAGCTGCGGTCTTTGCTCTGCCGTATCGCCTTTCTCAATTCTTTTTTTTTGCGGCTAGATGTTCTGCTGATCTTTCAGCCGCTTCGGGCCGGTTCCGTGTTCGTGGTGCCCTGCGCCTGCATTTGAAGCATTTCCTTCGGAGTTCCGTAATTTCTCCGGTCCACCAGTATGCCTGGGGTCTCCCAATCCATCTCTTTTTCTTGGGCATCGATGCGTCACAGCCCTTTTCAATCAGTGTCATTGTAGCATTGACAATGTCTTCCGCTGCCTCCTTATCCTCGTTCATATTTGGGACTTCTGGAATGTCCTCAAGGCCGTTGTTTACAGTTGTAATGACCTCATCTTCGTCCGGTTTTTCTGTGCTCCAACCCAGTGGTTGGCACGCCCGGTTGCGTTGCATCCTACTTCCCGTTTGTATGTGGAAGGTGATGTAGTTATGGTCGCTCGCTGTATAACTCTCCAGCACCCTCCACTCGACGGCTTGAGCAGCCAGGTTCTCTGATACTAGCGCGATGTTTGGTATCGAGTTACCGTAGCCAGGTCTTCGGTAGGTTGGTGTCGTCCCGGTGTTGAGCACCACGAGGCTGAGTCTTGCTGTAATTTCCATTATCAGCTTCCCTCGAGTGTTGGGTGCTGGCATCTCCCATTCGACTACTCCAGCATTAAAGCCGCCTGCTACTTCACGTAGAGTGTCCTCCAGCCTATCGAGCTTCTCTCGGAAGGTCGATATGGTGTCATTTGGCGAGAAATAGTAGATGCCGAAGGTATTGCTCCTGTTCTTTATCCATACATACCTGCCACCGCCGCCGTTGGAGTCAACTCGGATTTTGTGTGCGTCCGGGATCCATATCGTTGCAGTGCCTGATGCATCAGCGTACCACGTTGCACTTTCCCTGTTGCGGTATTGCCCGCTTATGATAACAAAATGTGCTCCATCCTCATGCGCCAGTTGTCTCAGTAAATCGTCAGCGAGTTTACATGTCTTCACATTGCCTTGCAGAACCTTCGTCATCTCTGTATCTTTTTTCTCCTGCCCTCCAGAGCGGCCCTAAAGGTCTTACATGTACTCGTTCCCGATAGATGTTCTAATGGCCTCGAGTCATTTGCTTCGACGCAGAGGACGTATTGCGGGCTGGACTCGCAGGTAGCTGCTTTGTGTCCGTCGTTGCCACATTTCCAACATAAGCCGTTCCTGCCGGGACCTTTGCATTCTCTGCGCGTGTGACCATATCCCAGATACCTGTTGCAGCATTGCACTTCTGCTCTTTGGCGTACCCGGCAGTTCACCCAGCCGATTTTTACCCGCTGTCTCTTCAACAGCTAGTTTGCGCCTCTAGCACTCATCGTGACGATTACTATCTTCAACGCTCTGATATTCGCCTTGGAGACCTAGATTTTTCTTTCTCCGGCGCGCTCCTTTAGGTCTCATTTGATGGCGTCGGCCACTTCCTCCACAGTCGCGAGAACGTCAAGGTCCCGGATTTCCACAGTGATCTCATGGTCTAATCTACGCACCGTGGCATCTTGTCTTAGTATTCCTCGGATAGCGTTTTCTAGGGCTGCTTTATCTTTCGTGTTAGGTCCGAGCTCTACGAGCAGATCTCCTAGTCCCGTCCGACGTACGGACTTGACCTCAGTTCCTGTCTCCGTGGGATTGACCTTTTTGCAGATTTGGCTGAGCACCTCGGCATAGGATGTCCCTTGTGCTGGCTTAATCAGTAACAGTTCCAGCGGTGGCCTTAGTGGCCGTTTCTTTGTGGGAGCGCGTTTGGGGCATCTGCCTTTTCGCTCGTTTTCCCCCACTGGCGTTGCTGCTCCTTTCTTATGGAGGGTGCCCTTTTCCACTGTCTTGTCCTGGGGGGGGGGGGGGGGGGGGGGGCACCGTGAAATACTCTTCATCGGTTGGATGCACGTCCCTCTTTTTCTTGTCCCGCTCATCTTCGGCCGGGCTGGATGCCGCACGTTTCTGTCCTGAGGTGGGACAGGGTGCCGCCGCATTTAGGAGAGCCGGGGGTCCTGCTTCCTTGGCCAGTTCCCTCGCCGGTCCATGCCGGCCTTGGCCTATCTCGCTGCAGATTCGCCTGTAATAGGCGATAGCATCGATGGCTTCCTCTAGCTTTGTTAGGCCGTTTTTAATGTCCATCGAGATGTTCTTTTAGCGGGTCGTCGCAACCTTCATTTTAGTGATGATCTGCCGACATTTCTCCCATTTTATTTCTTCTTTCTTCCTCAGTTGGGCGATATCCTCACTGTGCTTCACGTTCCCGCTATCCACATATTGTGAAGTACCACCAGCACTTTTGGTCCCAGGTTTCTCTCGTAGAGGTAGTGGGGTCTGCTGGTTCTTCGCGACGTTTGGCGATTGTCTTGCCGCGGATGCTCCAGCCCTGTCTGTTCCGTTTCTGCAGTTATGTGATGACGACGACCCGGGGCCTACTTTCTCACCCCTGACAGTCGCCGCTACTGGAGATCCGACCTCCTGTAGTGTAAACCGTTTGAATCCGCACGGGATTATTATGGTTATTAATTATTATTATTATTTTTATCCGAGGATGTGCGGAATCTATTTATGGATACCGCCAGCCATGCGGACTGGTGGTGATGCGGCCTCCTGGCTGGACAGACCACCGCTGTGGACCCCCCGCCAGACTACCAGCTAAAGCGCCACCTCCTATGCCCCCCACCCCGCAGGTACTGTATTTTGGCTAAGATTTTGCGTCTAGCCGGGGGTCCGCGTTCGTCCCGTCGTTCTGTGTTATGTTTGTTTTCATGTTTGATGTCATTTGTTGCGTCGCATTCGGCATGTAACGCAGCCGTCTGCGTTTTTTCGTCATAGTATTATCTTTGCCAAAGTGGCCACCTCTTGCCACTGCCCCTTTCCCCGGAGCATCTCCCCCACAATGTAATCGGGGTTGATGTCGATTCCCGAGGTAGTCTCCAGTCTCTGTTGTTATTCTGTCCAGTGGCCGCATTCAAAGAATGTATGCTCCACGTCGTCTCGTTCGCTCGTCCTCGTTCATCTGACCCAAATGGCCACGGTGCCCGTACTGTTGGGGAACCACGTCGGAGTCAACATGTCCCAGTATTGCTTGCTTAGTATGAGCACGTCGGCGTTATATTCCATCGCGACTTGAAAAAGCAGGCGGTATGCTTTCTTACATTTGTGCATGTTTTCCTGTAGTACATAAAATCACGTATCTCTCTTTTTTCCGAGACTCCTCTAGCGGAGCCCTAAAAACCACACACTCCCCGGTGCTCCGTGCATGCGCGATGATATCGTGTCCCGCTTCGGAGCACAGAAAATATGTCTGTTCCTGTTTACAGTCTTTGCCGACGTGGTTCATCTTGCCGTATGTTCAGCAGCACTGTTCCCTGTCCTCTCCGTTGCAGTTTATTCTAGTATGTCCATAAGCTAAGGCATTTGTAACAACTAGTCACGATCGTCCTTAGACTGACACGGCAATCAACCCATCCGACTTTTCGCCGTCCTTTCCTCAGCGGGGCGGTCGCGGTGCCCTCCTTCAGTTCGCGCATCTTCTTACACTACCGCTGTTTGTTCGGACCAAAGATACGTATTTTTAGATACCTTGTGTCCTTTATCTCCCGTCGCAGTGCGTTCGCTACTTTCTCTTTGTCTGTCACGCAGTCCAGGTCTAGGATGTCTAGCTGAGTATTGGCTGTCAGGTCACCTATCCGTGCACCTGTCCCCAGGGCTTGCCGTAGATTGTACTGTAAGTTCTGTCTGTCTCCTGTCCCTCTTTTTATACGGAGCAAGACGCCCCCATCCTTCGTTTTTCGGTATCCGTTGACCTGTACCTATTGGGTACCAAGGTTAACGGCTTTTATCTATCGCATCACGTCCACGTATGTATTTTCGTCTGTTGGTTTAATGTGGACCACCCCAACTCCGGATCTCCAGGTTGTTTGGTCCTCGTTTCCCTTCGTCACCAGCATCGTTGATGCTGTCGACGGCGTCTGTGCGGCGCCTACGTCTTCACCTTCTTGTTTCTCGTTACCGTTTTCCACAGGTTTAGCACCGACCCCTGTATCGGCCTTTTGGCCTGTTTGAGGTCTGGACTCCAGCCCGTATTTTCGCGTTTTCGTTTCGTCGGTAGCGTCACTTGTATGTCCCCGCCACCTGTCACTTTGGCAATCTCGAGCTTCCATAGTCTGTCGCATTCATTATATACCACGTCCGTAGACTCCGCAATCATCACCATATTTGATATGATAACGGTGCTGATGTTAGGATGTACCCGTGTACGCACTACCATAACCGCGATGCATTGTTGGATCTGTTGAAACTGTGCCTGATTTCGGCCTTCAGCCGTTCCTATTACAGTCGTGTCCGCTGCAATGCCCTGCCATGTTTCTTCGCGCGTGTCTATGTGTGTGAGTGTAGTTTGGGTTAGGGCCATCAGATCCACTTCGCCGCCCGTGTCCGCTCCATGAGTCGCCCCCCCCTCCCCGCTGCATGGTTCAATCCTGTCACCGTCCGATACGACAACAGCTTGGGAATTTTTTGCTGGCTGATAGGGCAGACCGATCCTTCTAGCTAGAAAGATCCGGGCGCCTGTACTAGCCAGCAGCCCAGGATCATTGGGCCTGGTTTTCTCGGTGTATCCTCTGGAGACCCGTGCCGAGGCCGCCCGTGGCTGGGGGCGCCGATGCATCTACGGAGTCGTCCCCTGGTGTAGAATATACATGTTAATGACTGTCCGAGTTGCTGGCACGTGCCTGTTCATTTGTTCACATGCACTTTTTTGAGGTCCTCCCGTTTAAACAAGACCCCGTGCATTGGATTTACTTTCCAGGGGTGCCCCTTTCAAAGGGTCCCTGGCCGTCCGCATCACCGGTGTATCACTCAGACGTGTTTGCGTAGGTGTTTGTGGATGTTATTGGCATATCGGGTAGTTAGCCCTGCACATGGGTGGCTATAGCGGAAGAGTGCAAACGTGCAAGGTACTTCTCCCGGGCGGTGGACACGCCAAGATCACTATGCCTATATTAATAGCAATAAACAATAATAAAATAGACTATGAATACTATAAATGTTTAAATGAAAATCATTTTAGTGCGTTTCATCATGTACGTGCTTTTATTTACCAAGATTTCTGTTTTCCAGAATTACTTGTTAATAAAAATGTTCAGATTGGTGTGTATAACCCTATATCACTGTGTTGAATTGACTAAATTTGAACGTCATTTACTTAATAAATAAACGATCAAGAAAATTGGAAAAGTTCATAGTTGTTGTGTATTATGGTACGCGAGAATGAGTGTGTGGGTGTATGTGTGGAGCTCACACCGGACCGGCCTCAGTAGCGCGTGTGCTATCATCCGACTATGATGTTATATCTAAACGGCACGTAGGCATACCGTCGTTATACAGACCTCAATAGATCCGAAGAACTATTATTTTTAATGATTTTGGCCTGTATTTTTTGACCCAATATATAACAATAGTGATACTATATATATTTATCGATATAAAATAAAAGTGACAATGTGTTCTTTTTTTTCAACAATCATGTGAACCTCCTTATTCAGCTACTACAGTAGGTCGATCTTAAATTTTAAAGGTCTTTCGTCTATAAAACGGATCCTCGAATTGCCACTCACTAAATTTTTGCTTTAATTTCACCTGAGACCTTCACTTGATTAGCCTTAAGGGGCAACTATACACATTATAATTTGCGCTCGAGTTTGAGAGACATAGTAACAAAACTCGGTTCGGAAATTCTCTAGCAACTTGAAGCCCATTGAGATGAGGTGCAGCTCTAGTTTTATAACCGTGATGCCACGTTAACTGAGGTAATTTTTTTCTCAATCTGTTCGTCATACCGAAAAGAACCTTTAGAAGTCGTATTTTCACAGCGATTGCAGCACGTAACCCTGCGTCTTAAGACATCTTCTCACTTTAGACGCTAAAAAGGCTATTTTCATAAAATTTGTTGATGGGCTTATATTACAGATATTGATATGAAAGTTATTACACTTAATAAATGCACTTTCGAAATACTTAAAAAACAAAATTTTATATATGTTAGATACTATTTATACAAAAAAAAATGGTTTAAAAAAAATGTCCTAAAACAATTGTAGGCCTACGCTGTTGTTAAAATCTCGGAGATGGATCATCTGAAACAAAAAAATCAAATGGTTTTAGACTCAGTATCTTAAGGCTATAGCGCATATCATATGATTTTTTATATTATGTAAAAAAAATCAAATGGGGGGAAAATAAATTGTTCGAAAATAAAGAAAAAACCTGTTTTTTACAGTATTTGGCAAAAAAAAGTAAATATCAAAATGAAAAAAATCGTTGATGTGCGCTATATCTATAGTTGTGAAGAATACGTGATTGAAATTTCATAAAGATCAATAGTTTCGAAGATTTCATCAACAAGCCGTCGAAAAACGTTATTTTGAGAAAAACCGTTAAAAGTTTTTGTAATGAAAAGTCATTAAAAATCTTACTTATGTTTAATCAACGATACCTGCGCCATATAATATGCCTTCTACTTCTCCATAGACTTCATTTCTATCGAAAATAGCGTTTCTCTGTTTTGTTCTGGCTTCTTTTGACGCGTTGGAGCTGCGGCAGTTTACTACGCGTATTTGCTCACTATCACGTTTAGGGATGTACTGTGCGGCGATCGAATGCAGTTTAACGTCCATTACCTCCAAAATCTTCAAAACCAGTCGTAAATCTTCGCTGAAAATACAAGCAGCTGTGTGGCAAGCAATCTCAACTAATTTTTTCCAGTGGAAATGTGTTTAGCTGCCATTACCCAAACGCAGTACTAAAACTCTCGTTGTTGTTTTAAGTATTTCCTCCGAGGCGTCGTTCAAGTAACTCTTCCTTACTCAAATATTTGTAGATCAGTTTCAAATATATTCACGGACAATAAAAGTTGTCCATGTAGTAGCCGATCTTTTAATTTATCTGCAGACGCATTAGGATACCTCGTATTTGCCCGACGGTCATGTGGAAGCACCCCTTGAAATTTTTGCTTTTTGGGTCTCGAACCTAAACGTCTCCATGACGAATTATGTTGCGAGAACTTTGTATCCAATGTAATAATCACGAGGGCAGAAACGTGGCCGGTTCGAGATTTCAAATTCGACTGATGTTCAAAGAACAGTATGGCATCGTGATTCAGTTCTTTTCCCTCCAAAAGTTTACGTGTAAAAGTTGAAACCGATACTTCTTTTTCCAATTTTAAAGAAATACCCACCCGACGCGGCCGCGGTCCGTCGGCTGTCGGGGCTCTGAGTTGCAACTTTTATGTCTTATCATTTTACTCGATTTTGGGTGCCAGTAAATTTTCCGACATTGACAAACGTTAAATTCTTTATCTTGACAAATAAATGGGAGCAAAAGGTTTTCAAGGTGAGTTCCCCTGGAGGACCGTAAGGAAAGCCTCACGAATCATTAAAGACTAGTAATTGCCCAAAATAGATAAGTGTATTGGTATTTACAAAACGTTGACAAATTCTTTGATAATGATCGATTGTTCCTTTCTCCACCAATTTCCCAATGACCAGCACACTGGTTTAGTTATCGACAAGAAGGTGTTCGAAGACCGAGATCACCTATTTTCTTCGACAAAATACAATTTCCGTACGAGATACACAAAGACAGTGTACATTGTAAGAGCAACTACTCGGTTTAACAGTTAGTATATTAATGCCTCGATCAGCATCGATCGACCAAAAGGGGTGAAAGGGAGCCGCTGGCGGTTGATCGTCGTGATAGTGTCGGGTCTGTCTATTACGTTTCGTCGAAAATTGTCGAAAATCGACGGAGCGCGACGAAGTCGGTCGGCGTACGACGTCGAATATGCTCCTATAGGGTGCTCCGACGACACCCGACATCGCAGGCGCTAAGGATGTCGAGCGAAAATCCGGTAACAAAGTTCAATTCGAAGAATAAAGCACCACAAATGAATACACTTAAGCAGAGGTACTAGATTCATCCCAGATAGTAACTCCTCAAGTGTACAAAGCCAGGTACACTGCATCCCTCTGAGCGCAGCAGACGAACGTGCTTAGGTAGTATAGTTAAGGTCACACAAAAGGACAGTTACACTCCTCCGACCGTCATAAAATGTTACTATGACACTTTTGGATATGTATACTTTCGAAAAGTGTAATAAAAAATAGTTTTTTTTTGAAAATTGCAAAGCCATGTGAGACGTGCAAGACGACGCACAGTGGGACAGAATCCCGAAAAGCTGGCCAAAACCTCAAAACGTTGTCTAACGGCTTTCAAATTCTGTACTCGGAGGTTTTCGGGGTCGCTGATAACGAATGCAATATTAGTTTTGGCAAAAAAAAAATGGCGAATCCAATATGGCAACGGAGTCTATTATATAATTCTTATTTATCGGTGAAATTTTGTACTCGGGGGTTTTCGGGGTCGCTGATAACGAATCCAATATTAGTTTTGGCAAAAAAAAATGGCGGATCCAATATAGCGACAGTGTATATTATATAATTCTTATTTTTCGTGAAATTTTGTATCAAGGGGTTTTGCATTGTGCTAATTACGAATAAGATGTTTGTTTTTAAATAAACAAAATATTTTAATCCTAATTCCATCGGTAATGTATAAGAATCAGAAAAATCCCGGCGGGGAACTAGGTACAAATGAATTGAACATGAAAATTAGAAAAGAAATTATGTTTTTTTATTTTTACACTACGTCTACATTAGCTTAATCTAGTCACATTCACTATCAGTCGATTCACTATCGGTATGTATAGTGGACACATCAGTGTCGTCTTCAGTGTCCGTGTCATCGGGTACAGTTAACTGTAGAGCTTCAAGCGACATTTGTTTTTTTTTCTTTTTCGGTAATTGTCGTACACTTGAAATATATGGATCGGAGCTAATTAACAGAGGGCAAAATACATCCTGCATTGACAAATAACGGCTGCTTTTGCGCGAGAAATCCTGGCGGAATTTGTTTATATATTTGTGGCACGTTTCCTGTGTTTCCTCAGACATCTGACCGATTGGCAGTAAACCCGAAGCAATGATTTGCGGACCATGAATGAGCAATTTATGGATCGATGGTGGCATGTAGAATCATGAACACAATACAATAAATAATTTCGCAGTTTCCCAAGCATAATCTCTAAATCTTGGGATATCAATTGCACGACCTGACGAAATCGCTTGTAAAATAGAGTGAAATCTTCTGATTAAACGGATGTCTACTCCAGTAATTTCAGCTGAAATTGTAGCATTTTCGAAAAAGTGACAAGCAGTATTGCCATCATTCGTGCTTCCAAACCCTAGCTTCGGCTGGTCAACAATAAGGCCTAAATTTTTCTTGAAAGATTCCTGAGTGACTTTTTTTCGATTCTTAACAATTGTTTTGTCTTCCGCAGTTCGCACTTGCCATTTTTTAATATCTAGTTTATAAGACAAGTGCAAACAACATTCAAAACAATGTATCCATGAATGCAACGAAGAAATACCTAAATTCAAATAATCATCGATAATTTCGAGTTTCAACATTTATCGAGGTCATTAAAATCTTTTGATGTAGCTTTGCAAAGATAGTAGCGTTGCGTCGCTGCATTATCTGCCACTGCATTACATACTTTCCCGTTTATCATGGTCAAGATTATAATTTACTTTTATACATTTTCCCTTAACTAGCCGGTGAATAGAATCAACAGGGAGCGAAAATAAAATATTTCACTATAACAATATAGTGAGATATTTTGACACTACTACATTGTGACATATTTTACTATGTTTTATTCAATGTACACAATAATTTATTGAAGAGATATGTTTATTCATACTTAGCAAATAACTAATAGTGAAAGAAGTTAAGAAATAATATGTAAATCAGTGACCCAGAAAACCCCCTTATACCAAAATACCACGTCGAAATTTGCACCTTCGGAAAAAAAATCATATCTCCGTTCGCCCAAAAATGCGCAAGTTTGTCGACCACGCTTTTTTTCGTTAGGATATAAGCAATTCAATAAACAATATTCCAAAGGACGAGCGAGGACGAGCGATAAAGTTATGTCTGCTTGAAAGTTTACTTTTCGTTTGCGTTTTCGCAAAAAGACACCCTTAATTCAAAACGAATAACGTTTTTCATAATAATAATTTTGCAATTATGTAAATTGTGTTTCATTCTACAAACCTTCACGAAGAGAATCCATTTTACACTTCTCTAATTGTACTATTTTTCATGAACATATTGTGGTTTTTCTGTACCGTATGGTGCGCGCCAAATTCGGTAGTGCGATGAGACTCGTGTAACGGTCACATTCGAACTGATCCTGCAGGGCAAGAAATATACCTGAGCCTAGGGACCGGTTGTTTAGGGTCCCGCGATACCCCTACTCCACATCCCGCAACAAAAAAAAACCGAAATAAAATCTTTGTTTTTGAGGTTTTGGCCAGCTTTTCGGGATTCTGTCCCACTGTGCGACGCCTTAAGAGTCAGTGCTCCAGGCGACCAGCGATTTGAAAACGCAATCCGTTCTTTTTTGGCATTGAGCAACGGATCACCTTGAAATTTTGAGTGCACTCCAAAAATTATGGCAAAAACTTGCTAATCGTTTTTTTCCAAAACGTTTGCTATAATTCTCTAGATAGGTACCCTCGAAACTTTAACGCTCACTGCCGGAGAAAGCAGGAATGGCATTTTCGAATCATTCGCTGCCTGCAACACTATTTTCAAATCTTTGGTTAAAAAAACATTTAGTCACTTTTTGCCATAATTCTCTAGATACTCTAAAAATTTTAAGGTGATTGGTTGCTCACAATCAGTGCCGGAGAAAGTACGGATCCCGTTTTCGAATCGCTCGTCGGCGTCACCTCTAACACTGACTCTTAAGTTCCAGTTTCAAGTTCAATCTATGAATGTACTATAGAAACAGCATTGTATGGTAATGTCCATCCCGCAACCACCAGGCTCGAGAATAATAATACATGAAAAACTTGAACGTGATATGTTATGCGGGATAAACATTCATAGAATTTTGCGTGACGCAACGAGTACGTTTGTCAGAATTGATAGTGGTTGAGGGCGTGTGGTGTGGATTAGGTGTCAGCGTGCAGAGATCATAGTGCTGCCGAGATTGCAGTGACGAGAGCGTCCGTCGATGTCGAAGTCACGGCTCTTAGGAGGCAAAACGACAGCGTACACGACAACACACTACAGCTTCAAGTACAATACGCAACGCCGCGAGCCCGTGACGCCGACGCCTATGCCACCACACCCTCTTCCTGCCACGACACAAGGTACATTTTCCTTCGAAAATTCCCCTCGAATCTTGAGTGGATATCCACGTTTAGCAGAAAAGGTCGTTAGCATTGCGTGAATCCATATAATACTGACAAAGAACATCATTTTGGTGTCTCCCTCCGAGAGTATCCAAAAGTAAGAGATACGTATTTTTTTATCATCGGAAGAACGGTTTTAGAGGGCGAAATACACCGTCAAAAATGTGTTTTTTTTTTCATTTTTCGGCGATAATGTTTTAACGGCACGAGATATAAAAAAATTCAAATTGTAACAAACTTTATTTTTTCACATTGGAGACGAGAACGATGGAAATAACAACAAATTTCACATTGTTTATTGCAAAAATCGAATTTTTTCATACGTTTCTCCGAGAATTTGTAATCGAGTTAGATGTAAATTTACATATTCTTGGAAGATGAAAAACTAGTGGATACCGGTTTTTTTGTTTTTCCGATATCTCGCTATTAAGGGGTTGTAACTACCCTTCGATTTTTTAGGCAAGAGCATCGTATAGTCAGCTGATAGCATTGGGGAATTCCGAGCTAAATTCACGTCAATATTCGCGTTCGTGTGCATGTTTATAAATACCTCCCTACAAACAAATAATTAAGGGGCGAGCCACCCCTTCTATTTATCTTTTCCCGACCCTCTACGAGAACGAAGTGGATCTAATTGAAGGAAACCTGTTCTATTTTGATAGAAACACAAAAATCTAGTTGACGTGTTTTTGCATTTTTTTCAAATAGCAACTACCCTCTGCCTGAACGTCCTTACCGCAGTCGTCTTATTCCATTTGACACGTCTTGTTGATTTAAAATATTTCTAACAACTCCGAACCGACGTTCCCTCATGTTGCAAACTAAATATGAGACGCTGATTGTGAGAGGGTACTCCAACCCCTCTCCATTTTCCTTATCAATGGCGATTTAAAAATTTGCTACTCTATTTTGATGTATACAGTTTTGGATACCTGTGTATATATCGCATTAGTCCCTAATGCATTAATCTTTATTAATCTCTAATGTATTAATCTTTGTTAATCCCTAATGGCTATTTTGCATTAAGGGGAAAAATACAAATAAAAGGGCAAAAATAAAGCGTTTTTGGGAATTTTTTTGGGGGTGATAAAAATATCTATTATTTATGAAACTTTGACAACATTTTATTATTATATTTTACTCCGTCAAATAATTTTTTACTTAAATATACAAAAATATCGGACTTATCCAGCATCTGAAACAGAAAGACGAAAAAGGTTAACATAATTCCATATGTTCTATATGAACTTAAAACAAAATTTAATTATAACATTGTGAATTTGGCAACTTAAAAAAAATCAGTATTCTACACCTTTCTTGTTACATTAATTTAAAAAAAGTAACTTCTTTAACTATAACTGTAAATTTATAAGTTCATATCGAAAACAATATTATAAAGTATAATATATTCATGCAAAATTTCAGATCGGTCAAATACTTTTTAAGTGAGACTCCCCGCCAATTTGAAAAAAGCAGTTTTGAGAAAAACTCGTTTAACGTTTGTACATGTTAAAACTATTGATTTTAGTGACTTACCGAATAAACTGCGATCCCAGGCGCATACAACACTTTTTCTGCTTCTTCAAAAAGATAATTTTGCGAGACCCAATTCCTCTTTTCTGGCTAAACAAGCTCCCTTGCTCTAAAATGAGCTGCGCCGGTTCTCCCGATCTATGCGGTGACGGTCCCTGTAGTCCGTACATATCCGACACCTGGTTACAATTTATATATCCAACACATTCATCACTTTTAATATTGAATTGTATCCCCTCATTGAATAGTCCAGTCGTAAGGAATGCAGCTATTTCAACAATTTCCAGCCCAGAATGCAAATATTTCGGGACCATAAACCAAACCGTTGAATTCAAACTTTCATTTGCATTTTCGGTATGGCCACCCACACATCTTTGAGGTAAATCTTCTCTGGACAAATCCTCGTAAATAGGACCCTCCCTGGAAATTAGTTTCTGCTTCCTATGAGAGCGAGCTGCGGGCGCGCGTAAGCCGCGCTCCAACACAGATTACGCTCACAAGCTGCAACTTTTATACGGCTTCGAATTTCGCTTTCAAAGTTTGACACAATATTCTTAGAGATAGAAATTCAGTTTTTATGCAAAAAAAAGCCAATTTTTGAAAATTTTACTTGGATTTTCCCCTTAATCTCAACAGGGGCGAGGGGAGGGGGTCGCACACATCTGCCCCTTAATCCTCGTTATTTTAATGTTCATAAGAAATTAGTTTTCTATACGCGTACGCATAGATACTTTTTCCCTTTACTTTTTTTAAAGCGATAATTTTTTTCATTTAAAGAAAAAATGCACCCATAGAGATGCGCTCATGGTGTTTATTTTAGACGTTGCATCATTCATGTGGGATTTGCACGACTTCGAACGCTCAGCCGTCCCGTGAAATGAAGTGATATCTACGCGCCAACCTTATATTTCATTGAATGCGCTTTTGCAATTGATATCGTAAGACGGGGGATTATTTTTTCTATTTTGATGCTTCTTATAAAAGGCGGTAAACAGTCGCAATGTACTAGTTCACACGTACGAGTCGGCAAACGAGTTTCAATTAATAATTCGAATTTCCGAATACACAGTGCAGAATATAAAAACTGCTATAGAAGCCGGTGTTATTGTTCATGATATTGAGGTTAGAAAGTCGGTTTTACTGGCACAGAAAGTGGTAGGCCACAAGGATGTGCGATTTAAAGATTCTTACACCCGACTATGGAGATTTAAAAAAACAGCATCGCATTGTTTCAAGAAAAATAGACACATTTGTAACGGGAAAAACTGTTGAAGAAGCGACTTTGCAAAAAAAATGGAGAAAAATTCGTGGATGATATTAAATCAGTCATCGAAAAGCATGGGTCGGAAAATGTATACAAATTAGACTAAAGCGGGTTTAAATTGGAAATCCATTCAGCTAGAATTTAGCGAGTGAAGGACCGAAAAAAGTTGAATGTGTTCTACAAATCTCTTCAACAATACATAGTTTCACCATCGAGCCTACAATAAACGGCAACGGAAAATTACTTTCTCCGCTTTTTCTAGTTTTGAATGAGGCAAAGGGTGAATTTAGACCAAGTGTAGAGAAAGAGTTATTTAAGCCAGAAAACGTCGTGGTAACCGCTTAAAAATCTGGAAAACGTACTTACGGTACGTGTTATCGTAACCGGTTCATTGATTTTTTTGTAAACATATACTCGTACTTATGAATACTAATTTATTTTATGTTAATAGATCATTTTAGAATCTGGTTGGAGAAAGTTTTTTTCCCAATGTCGGGAGTGACAACATATTATTGATCGATTCTTGGAGTGGACACTGCCCTAGGGTTGTTCATGAAACTAGCCCGCATGATAAAAAAAAATAATCCCAATACCCAAAAAATAATCCCAATACCCAAAAAGGTACTGGAAAAATTCAACTGGAAAAATTCAGCCGCTTGATGTATTTGGATTCCGAATGTGGAAGCATTTTATGCGACATTTTTCAGATAATATGATTCAAATGTGTGCTGATGTAAATTTACATTTAAGAAATAATATAATTAAATTACCATCTCTTACACATAATGGACTGACGTCTCCACGTTATACAAATCCTTTTAAATATTCATGGCTCAAAAGTAATTATATAACAAAAAAAGCCAGAACATTTTAAAAATTCAGTCTATTTCGGTTTCGGCCAATCAAAAACACACTGTGAAATACCTGTATGTGATCATATAGCAAGTGTAAAATGCACGTAATGTAAAAAGTCTCTGTTTGAAGCATTTTTTAAAGAGCATCATAAAGAGTATCAGACGTATGAGCCATAAGTAGTGTAAATTATCATAAAAGTATCACATCTATATCAGTTTTCATGTTCTGTACTGTGTATTGGGAAATTCGAGTTAATTGAAACGTGCTTACGGACTCGTGAATTGCGACTGCTTACCGCCTTTTATAAGAAACATCGAAATAGAAAAAATAATCCCCCGCCTTACGATATCAATACCTAAAGCGCATTCAATGAACCATAAGGTTGGCGCGTAGGTATTATGTCATTTCACGGGATGGATGAGCCGTTGAGATTCGCACAAATCCCACATGAATGACGCAAACATCTAATATAAACATCGTGAATGCATCTCTATGGGCGTATTTTTTTCTTTAAATGAAAAAAATTATCGGATGAAAGAAAGTAAATTGAAAACGTATCTATCTGTGCGCGTATAAAAAACAAGTTTCTCATAAACATTAGAGTCGCGAGGAGTAAAGGGGCAGATTTCTGCATCCCTTTTCCTTCGCCCCTGTTGGGATTAATGCAAAATACCTATTAGAGATTAATAAAGATTAATACATTAGAGACTAATGCGGAATATCCACAGGTATCCAAAACCGTATTCATTAAAATGGAGTAGCCAATTTTTAAATGGCCATTGAAAAGGAAAATAGAGAGGGGTTGTAGTTCCCTCTCACAATAAGGGTCTCATATTGAGTTCGCAACATGAGGAAACGTCGATTCGGAGTTGTTAGAAATATTTTAAATCAGCAAAGACGTGTCAAATGGAAAAGGACGACTGTGGTAAGGACGTTCAGACAGAGGGTAGTTTACCCCCTTAAGGTTGCTATTTGGAAAAAATGCAAAAACACGGCAACTAGATTTTTGTGTTTCCATCAAAATATAACAGGTTTCCTTCAATTAGATCCACCCCGTTCTCACAGAGGGTGGGAAAAAGATAACTCTCTTCATTTTTTGTTCGTCCGGGGGAGTGTTAACAAACATGCACACGAACGGAATTCCATAATGCTAGCTGGCTATACAATGCTCTTGCCTAAAAAAATCAATGGGCACTTACAACCCCTTAATTGCAAGATATCGGAAAAACAAATAACAGGTATTCGATAGTTTTCCATCCTCCATGTGTATGCAAATTTACATCTCATCGATTAAAAATTCTTGGAGGTACGTATGAAAAAACTCGATTTTTGGAATAAAACATACGAAATTTGTTGTTATCTCCATCGTCTCCTCTTCAATGTGTAGTAAATGAAAAAATAAAGTTTGTTGCAATTTTAATTTTTTTATCTCGTACCGTTACATCGTTATCGCCGAAAAATGAAAAAAAAAATTTTTTGGGGGGTTGTTTCGCCCCCTAAAACCGGTTTTCCACCGATAAAAAAATACATGTCTCTTAGTTCTCGATACTTTACTACATACCAAAAAGTTTCAATAACCTCGGAGGGGCACAGCAAAGTGATGTTCCTTGTGAGTGAGTGACAGTCTGAAGATAAGAAAAAAAATTCTGTTGTCGATCGTCAATAAAAATGAATAGTGTTACCGATCATTTTTAACGATCTTCTCTGTCCCCATATTCTGAGTGCTTAACAGTCGTTAAAACAGAGTTGGGCAATTTCTCATTTGAATTCGTTGAATCTCGACAGTTCTCGAAAATCCTATCGGTATACATGGACTCGTGCAGTGAAGCCAGACTTGTAATAAAAGTGGTAAGGCTGCAATTGGAATGCTCGCGATCTTTATACGCAGGAAAAAATAATCTGAACCTTTAAATTACTGCCCAACTCTAATTAGAAAATATACCACGGATGTTACATATCAATTCATTGCAATTATATGTATATATATTTACCGATACCAATTCGTATTGCACACATTCACAAGCAAAATAACAGCCAAGTAATTATTTTGCATACAATACCACACAGTTGCTCATCATCTACTATAATTATTACTACACATTTCTGCCTCTCGGTTGCAAATAATTATATATTTACGTAAATGTAGTATTTAACTTGAAAAGTGAGTGATGGAGATGTACCAAGGTGGTTTACTCGTATATTTTGACAGTGATAATTATGCATTCACTAGTCTCCCAATTCGTTAGTTGTATATATTTACAAGTTGATAAATTGTCTTTGTCTGACACACTTTTCTGTAAGTTATCGAAATCTTTCACTTTAAAGCAAGCCACTGATGTATGCATCTAGTAAGAGGTTGTGTGCTCTCATCATAGACAACATTCATGATTTACTCCACAAATTACATACTTGTTGCAATGCAAAGGGAGGGTGGTTTTATAAGTAAATCACTGAACTGTATTTGTGTATTTTCTTGTAGAGGATATTTCTATTTCTACATCTTATAGAGGATGCTAATATTTGCTGAATGACAGAAGGATTGTTTGCAAATATGTTTTTACCAAGGTAGCAAGATTTGACTGAAAAACGAGTGTATTAGCCTTTCAGAATTATCGTTTTTCCTCAATGAAATAACAAGTCTCCAACGAAAAAAAATGCTTTGCTTATTCAAACGTACTTCATATGTACAATAAGCCCTCACAATTTGAAATCCAGCGTTGAAATAGATTTTGAGGTATGTATCGCACATCACATGGGCGTTTTTGGAAAAATGTGTCTTCAAGAACAACGCGTTTAAAGTTTCAAACTCGAATCTACCCTATTTCCTGCTCACTATCAGTATACTCTTGTAACCTCGTGAAAATTGCTCGGATCGTTCTCAAATTTTGTGACGATATTCTCCAAAAATTACACTTTGAAAATATTCAAGAACCAGGGAATCGAATTTTGTCGACTCAGATGATTGCACACTGCCTTATATCACATAGTGAATTAATATTTATACTTTTCTTATAATCACATATCACTGTAGCATGCGTATCTTATAGTTAGTAGATCGATGTGATACAATATATTCCATATAATTATATTGTACTGGGCACAAGTATATATTGTAGAATGCCTGTGTCTCAGGATCGAATGAAAAATTTACAAAAGTCAATCATTTCGCAAATTGCATCTCATCCATATCATATGTCCACTAAGAAATCGAGGAAGAACGGCCTTCTCGATCGTATGTGGTATGCTCGAAGCTGCATGTCGTAGAATGCATAGGATATATATTATATAAATATCATATATAAACTTAAATTTTTTAATTGTTATATTATCGTTTCGTGGATCTTTATGACATATATGTGAAATATTATACATACATACGCAAACTGTTGCGAGCTGCAGGTTTGCACACTATTCGTAAACTCAAAGAATGATTCAATTCGAAATATGATAGCCAGCGGATTTTCATATGATGTGAATTCTTCTCACAACCCCCTATGAAGCGCAAGCTATATGTATATAACTATATTTATCGATGGCTTAAGGTCGCAGAAGGCACGCAGGTTATGCCAATCTTTCAAAAATAACGTGATGAGTTTTACGGTCTATATCTACAAGATCGTATGTGATAATGCAAAGAAAAAATAACGATAAAAAGTGTATCGGGTAATTTTTTTCGCCATTGAACACCCACATGGTCCAACCTTCTTTGATTTCGAACTACCATATAAAAATATATGACAGTATGACCAAAAGCCGGACCCATCACCCGTTGTTTATTACTTTTGTAAATTGACCCATTTTCCTACAATCAATACTTTAATTATATGAAATGAAAAATGTGGATTTCTGCATATATTATACCAACTGTCGGAGTCTAAACTCCTTAAAAACAGAAATTGCGCAAATAACAAAACTATATCAATTTCAGAGTGTCGGATCGATTGCAAGTAGAACTCCCCGGATACTTTGAATTAGCCGAAACACAGAGTACCATTTGACACTAGTAATTAAGAGAAAAGCCTCCCGAGCAATTTAAAAATTGCAGACCCCCTTTAATGCAGCTACTTTACTAAAACATCGCACTATATAGTATGATAGCCGATATGATATAGATTTATTCGAAACACTAATTTGCGTTACTAACAATTCGAGATCGCTCGTAAAATTTCAAAGTGCCTCAATCTGTCTAGTTATCATCGATCAATACACAATAAATTGATAACATTTGTTTCTACCGAAATATTGTTGCATCACTAGGTGATAGATTCGGTATATCCAAAAGTCGCGCACTTAACCCGTGATCGCTACGATATCCAGACGATTCAACGTGATTCCAACAGGATCTTCGAGTATGTACTCGACCCAATTTAAATTTAGCACGCTGGCGCGAATATCTCTCCGTGTGTCGCGTGAATGTATACATAAATTCCATGCTTGGAACGAGACGAAAGATCATATTTGAAATGGCGGGATGCGGATTAGGTTGTAACGACGCTGGGACCTGCGAAGCCTCAACGTCTAGTCTCCGGCTCATCGGCCGAAGCATCGGAAGTCCGTGAGGCAAACGAGATTCATGAGATCGAGATCGAGCAAGAGATGCGCGCCCTTCTATCACCACCGAGTCCAGTAAAATGCGGAGCTCTCAACGCCGGAACGCCGCCCCATAAGCTGTGTTTGGAAACGAGCTTCACGTCATTGCAAAGCCCAACGGAATTTCCACAGGCAGGACGCGAGCTTAGTGTCGATTCGCACGGCCTACCCTGGGAGTATGTCAGCCTCGCGAGCGAATTGTTCAACACACCGAGGCCCGAGGACAACAAATTGTAAGAGCATGTTTCAACCAGCGATGCCCCCCCCCTTCCTGCCCCATATACAAACAATAATGATTCTTTAATGACAAAACGTTTTCACGATTTGACTCCAACTCAAGTAACCCTATCACAGGGTAATCAGAATTTCTTATGTTTCATGTTAATAGGGTTACTCGAGGCCTTTTGCTAATTGTATGTACGAAACAAACCTACGAGGATCGTAACGGTAAACGGTAGTCAACTTTAAGAGAAAATCATTTCATATACGATAAGAATTACCATCTCGCGACGAATTTGAATTTTTTTGTATAACTCCTATAATGTTATTCAACAATTCAGATATGCCCGTCACTTGCCGACGGAAAATCAGTATATTAATGAAGCATATATGGATTACTAAATCAATAGTAGACATTCATTTACATATTCGCAATTAATATTACTATGCTCCATATGCCAAGGGTTGGTAAATAAAATACAATGTTGTTTTACTTTGCTTAATGTGCTTGCTTTCTAAAATCGCTCTCTATCACACGGCCTCGCACTACTTCGTTATATCGCCGTACTGTAAATCATTATCGATGAGATTTACAATTTCATTGCTTGCAACATAATCATTACACGTGCACGTAATACATGAGAGTGATTTGTGTCACAGAACAAAACATAGAATACCATAACTTTCACAAAAGCTGTGTGTGTTCTAAGTTTAAAGTAACAGTTAACCATCTAACGGCTTAAACAAAAGTTTCGTATTAAGAACTAACTTAATTCTCGCTTTGATTTCTGCTGATGAAGTTAATTCTCTCTCACCAGGTCGAATCATCCGTTGGATTGGGACTGCAAAGCAATGATAGCCCCTTTAGCGACTCCCGAAACAATGTCTGAGACATCAAGTAATCCACCGTCACCTGTTCCACCACCAAGACCTATGAGACGAACACCGAAGATTCCGGGAAACTTGTCGACGGCGGCGGACGACCTTAAGAGCAACCTTCACTTCGCGATGCTCTCGGCTAAGAATTATTGTCTCCGTGAGGAGACCGCCTGTAACAACAGTAGCAGCGGTAATAGCGAGGCGAGTTATGAGAGCGCGAGAAGTCTTCAGGTTGCTGGTTTTCCGCCGCCGATTCCGAGAAGACGCGATTCTGCGATATCATTAAAGTAAGTGAGAATACGAAACGGCTTTTAGAAATGTACATTGGGATTGAACAAACGGAATGAAGTTGAGGCGATGAGTTTTTAGCGCCTTATAGGGTTCCTGTCAGTTGTGAAGTATTTTCATAAATCTCGCAAGATTTAGGCTAAGCAGGAGGTGAATCTTTCTAGAATTATAATACGTGATTAAAAAATACCTTGCCGTTAAAAAAATCTTTGTATGAAATCGTGAAAATTTATGGTTTTATGATTTTACAACGGTTTTAATAATATAATAAAGAGGATATACTTTGCTAAAGCAAGTAAACGAATCCTGGAGAAAGATGATGGAGAGAGATCAACAATGAACTTAAGGAGAGAGTCTGGTCCAACCGAGATTCTTTTTCAAAGATACAGTTTATTTTCGTTCACAAAACTTTCGTTACATGTAAAAGTACATTTGACGAAAGAAAACTCTATTGCAGATTTGATTTGAATATCTATACATATAGATGTAGCCACCGCCAGCGGAGGATCCAACCAAATCGGCTGGAATCCTGGAGTTCTCAGAAATTATCCAAAAAATCAATATTCAATAAAAAATTCAATTAAAAAAACATCATTATACTATGAATGTAAAATACGCACAAAGCACAGTTTACAAACAAAATTGTTGATTGCAAAAATGGTGGACGTAAAATGAAAACTGACGAAAAAGATCAGCATTAATTTTTCAATAACTTTATCCTATAATTATAACTTTTCATAAATCGAAGTTCATCCGCATATAGGTTTAATTTTTTTTTTTTATTTAGACTTTGAATAAAGTGAATGGGATGAAAATTCGATGAGCTACGATTCTAGCCAACGTGAAAAACGTGATTTTGAGAAAAATGCGGCTAAAGTTTTTGCTTGTAACATTCCGACGCTGGCGTGGCCACTCATCTCCGCTATGCCTGCTTGGCGCGCACCGCGCCTAACTATACTTTACATGTATAGGATGATTTTAGGCAAAAAAAAGTCGATTCTTTTGATAGACTAGACCAAACTTTCCTTTTAAATGAACTCCCACCAGCCTTCAGTTTTTTTGTTTTCATGTACGAACATGAGTAGATAGTTAAAAGCGATAGACAAGGACATATGTTTAGTTACCCACTTCCTGTAAATAAGCAAATACTCCAAATTTGACTGTATGAGAAACATACTTACAGTTCCTACTGGACTGTTATTAATATCGAAATAGTGGATATTTAGCCATTTATTGCCGGCACATTGAACTATTTTTCGTGTTTGTTTGTTCTATTTGATTGTTACGAATGACTAATTTCTTTTAAATATTAAAAAAAAACTCGACAAAGTTTACGGTAATTACAAATAAGACCTTTGAAAATATTCTATAATGATATCGTGGAAAGTCGCGGCACGGATCCAAATCCCAGGCCAGCAGTCTCCAATCTGCAACACATAAAACCCGTATAGGAAATAAAAAATGACAAAAACAATTGCATTATATTGGGACTCTGTTTTCTGGACGTTTTCTGACTATATATAGTAATCTTTAATGTTCCCTGAAGACGTAGAATTATACGTTCGTTGCATTACTGGCTGACCGTTTTACTTAATCATGTCATTCGACGATAACAACGATTACCGACTAATCAAAATGTGAATTTGTCCTGCAGAGAGCAAACCATATGCACGGCAGCTTGTTGTCAATACGATGGCTCGGAAAACTCTACGCCATCTTCTGGTCATTCAGCACGAATTGTGGAGCAGTCGCATCGTGTGCAAATAGACTTTCGTTCTGGGGATAACAATACTAATGGATCTAGTATTGACTTTTATGAAGCAAAGGTACTTATATACTTATCTTGTTTTTATTACCATTAACGCAAAAGGCTGAAAACACTTGAACTTCATTACTTATTTTCTACATAATTATAATATTCTTAGTTCACCTTCCTTAGTGGATATAAGGCACAATTGTGACGGGGCCGGTTAGCGGTGAAATGAATAAACAATTAGAGTTATATCCATCAAGAGTTGATGTGGATATGTGGGAAGGTAATAAGAAAGGGTTTGAAAGACAAAGTTTAGAAGTGGAGAGGATATCACGTGTGAGGGTGATAAGGGCTGTAGGACTGTAGAATAAGCAAAATTGGGGACCAGCAGGAAAGGAGATTAGAAGTAGATGAAAGCGGTGAGAAAGGAATGCGGGACCGTTACCCTCCTCTTCTTATGAACGGAGTGGATTCTCCTGCATCCGTTTTACAAAAATTTGATTTGTATTTTGTGATTCTATATAATATTAAGTAATTATTGTTACAAAAAGAAATATTGAATTATGTGTGATGCTATATAATTTTCTAATGGCTTATGGTGTTTGTGTTTTGTAATTATGTTCCTTCTTTTTGTTTCCTATTGGTCGTTCTGATTGAAATTCCTGTAAACATTTTGTAAACGTTGGCGTTTGCCCTGTAACTAGAAAAATGGATTATTCTTGGTGTTAGTGGGTGGTGGTGTGTTATGATGAGAAAGGTAGGGCTGTTTGGTTGTGTATATAGTATATATGAAGTATTGATTTGCCGTTTGATTGATTGATCCTTTCTTTCGGTTTGTTCCTTTTATGTATGAAATATTCTTATTTTCCTTGTTATTTGTCCGTCTTGTTTTCTTGTTATGTAGTCCCAATTATATATATATATTGTAAGTCTCTATTTTCCAATGTGTACCCTTGCGGGTTTTTACATTCCTCCTTTCTTACAATCACCGCGCATCCTCATTTCCACCATCAACCACTCCGGTGGACCTACAGTTTTTGGTTAGGTGGGTTCCGAACCACCGAGAGCACAGAATAAGCACATAGAAAAATTCCATTGGTGCCGGCGGGGAATCGAACCCGGGACCCCCGAGTTGAGAGCCGAGAACGCTAACCCCTGTGCCACTGCCTCTTATTAGTCTCAATTATATATTTATATTGTGTCCTGGTTATATGTTTCTGTTTGGTGCAAGTGATATATTTTATTTCTGGTCCTCGTTATTTTCCTTGATTGTATTGTTTATAATTCCTGGTGATGTGGCTAGATCATTCTAAGTCTTTCATTACCTTGTTTGTTAGTAGAAGAGGTTTGTTATCCGGCATGTGTTGGTTGGTTTTATGGGTGCTTGGGTCGTAGGTTGAGTGAACAAAGTTTTACAGTATAATTGAAGGTTGTATTGTAAAAATAAAAATAAATTATAACTAGATGTGGTTGATTATATTTGGTTACATGATTACGTATACAAAAATAAAAGATAGGTGTATGTGGATATAATTGAACAAATGTATGTGGTATATGGTTATACATGTATGTAAAAAAATTATGGTGAAAACAAAATTAAATATGTATGGTTACATATAAGTGATTAAATATGCATAGTTAATAGTTATATATATAAATGTATTGTTAACCTTCAAGCGGGCGCGCGGTAATTTAAAACGGCAGAAGTCGCGCGTAACCTTAAAGACCTCTGGGAGATTTCAGGGATTCAGAACACCAATTAATTAATAATCATTTATTTTTTATAATCGGACACATCATCTTCGTCCTGAGAAACAATTTGTTGAAAAAAATTAAGCGAAAAAAAACAGGCTATAAGAAATGGAAAATACATAGGACAAGAAATTGCAACGTAATGTACGCAAATGTATCGGGTGCGGTCGATTCGATGCCGCCCGCCCGCTTGAAAGTTAAGTATATATGGTTATATATGGCTGATTAAGGTTATTGTGGGGTCAGGTCGAAACGATGTCACTGAGATGAAATTTTGTATGAACGTTCATGATCCATTTACTAATCATCCTGTCAAATTTCAAAACAATCCACAGAACAGTTATTTAGAAAAAAAAATCGCAAACTTGGGGTATTTGGTGTGCTCATCACATTATGTCTATGGGAATTTTTCGAACATTTTTCAGTATATTATATATATATGCCGAGAAAACGATGGCACGGAGTTAAAAAAACAAGTACGGTTAAATGAAATATTGGACTAACTTTTGGTGCTCCGAAAATAATAATTTACAGTACCGATTCAACGTTATTAATGATTATAATCGCGAATTTCCCCAAAAATTGAGCACACAAGATATAAGGCTTCGGAAACATGACAACAGCGTAAATGTCACAAGCACTCCCTACCTTAGCGACCCTTTCCAACGAAAGAATTTTTTCCCGGGACCTATGTTCATGATTGATAAACAGACACTTCGATTTTACGGTTAAGAACGGAGCGGGTATATGACAGCTGTGCGACACTACTGTCAACCCAAGCAATTATCGTGGGTCACAATTTACGTTGTTGCCAGTTCGTCTTCCAATAATTGATCTCTAACGAATTATTGAAAATAATGCCATAAACTAATAGAAATAACTCCTACAACCATCACTTTGTCAAAAATGCATATTCTTTTAAACTGATGTGGATTTTTTCTTTGAAAAATGATATTAAATACGACGATAGTTTGACGACAAGCAGTTGGTAACAACTCATCCGTTCCATGCATAAGCATAGGGCACCCCCTTCATGCTTCACCCCCGATGGCTAGACCCCACAACAACCTTAAGTATAACGGTGTGTATATGTGTATGATTAAGGTGCATTGTGCTCTTATCAGTCCTTGTCGTTTGGACGTATATTTTATTATAGTTGGAGTCTTTTGAATAGTTCCTTTCGTATAGTTTGGTACATATCCTGTAGCATCTCGGTAAATATGCTTGATGTGTCAGTTAAGTGTATCGTTGATGTTTCCAATGTCGTTGATTCATGATCAGTGTCATCGTCATCGTCTGTCTTCCGTAGGTCTCATACCATTAGCTCGTGTGTGGGAATTTTTGCAGGTGGGGATTTAATCATCCCGTCAAGTTTTGGTAACGTCGTGTCATCAGTGCTTTTTGGGTTACGTAGTGTTGTCTGATGGTTTTTGTTATTAGTAGTTTGCCTGGTGATACGTTCAACATTTCCGGGTGGTGATCGAAATGGTGGCTCCGTTGGTGCTAGCATGTTGTGCAACTGTAGTACTTCTACTAGAAGATTAGTGTTAATTCCGATGTTTCCTTGAGAAGATAGATTTGCCTCGTTGTTATTTTCGAGTGACTTGAACATGGTACGCTTTGACTTATTTGCTAGCGTTCGTTGCGGTGATGGTGACCTAAAGTTCAGCTGCATTTCTAATTGTGCATTTAATTGAACATTTTCTGTTTCTGTTGAATTTGTTGGTGATCGAAAATTTGGGTCCGTGACTGATGTGTCCGTTGCCTTGTCCGCGGTCGCTTCACCGGTATGCGTCGCTGTTCCTAAATCCTATTGTTCCTTACCGTAGTCCTTAGGCGTTGCTTGTTCTTTCGATTAATTTTCCGGTTTACATTCTATTTCCTATTTTTCTGGATATTATTTATTTGCATCTGTTACGGATCAGCTATTGCTGAGTCCCACAAAGAGTAAGGATTTAATTTTTGGTGCCACCAATAGAACGCGGAAGGCGCTCTATAATAAAATTAAATAAGAGAAAGGAAAATGAAAGAATGAGAGACAGCGTGCGGGGCCGTCGGAAGGGCGTGAGTGCCCACTCGTGCCCAAAAAGTGCCTTAAAAAAAATACGTGTCGCCTATTTTCGTCCATTCTATCATCATGTCAAATTTCATCAAAACTGGTGAGTTTGATGTCACACGGTTCGACCTCACAAGTTTCCTCGTAAGAAAAAATTTAGAGAAATGTATATACTAGTTAATACATTCATTCGCACATAAATTGCAATCACACACTCACACACTCATTCATTCCACGCCGAAGCTGCATTGCACGCAAATATAAGCGCGGAGCTTAGCGCACATCGGGTGGTTGCAGCTCGGGCACTGCAATAGTGTTTTGTTATCCCTATTTCGCGTATATAACATACACCGGGCTTGTTTATCGAACTTAGGACGCTCTCTCGGAGTTTCGGGCACATCTTGCAAACCTAAAATTCTACTTATACCGACTCGCAGATCGTTGCGAAGGGACGTTATTGTAAACCGCATCCTGCAAATGCGGTTTTAGTAGGAACATGTATAATATTTTAAAGCAATTTCCCATACTCACTTTTTCGGTGATGTCGTCCATGTTATTCCTACAACTTAGCAAAATCCTTGAATTATCGCGGCTTGATCAAGCATACCGAAAGATATACGCTCTGCAAGTCTTCTCCTCAGCGAACAATCTTCGAGTTTGGAGTCGAATTCGTCGCTTTCTTCTTTTACAGAAAATTTTGACTGTTCCGAGAAGCGGTCCTTCTCATCCGAATCGTTACCTCCGAATGCAAATTGCTCCCTTACTTCCTCGAGGAATTGTTCTCAGACAGTTCGCGTACGCAAATTATAGGTCATCTTTTAAATTTGTTAATTTAGTGTGTAATTTAAAAAAAGGTTCCAACTTCACAATTATTATTTTTTATTACTTACCATTAATGATTATCCCAAAAAATAAACGAAAAAACCGTACTCCAATATTTTTTTCTCACTGCATTCACACGGGGTTGCAGGCGTCCCAGATTTTTGCACTATCTCCTTCAAGCGGTTGCCAAAATTAAACTGACGGATACTTTCAAATAAAACCGATGAAGCTCCCTACTAGAAGATTCAAACTACCTACAGATGGCGAAACATGTCCCATTTTCTCAAAATTTCTAGAAGGTGTTGCATGTCGAAAAACGGCTGGAGCGAATTTTACCCTAGATGACTATTGAGGGTTGAGTTGTATAGACTCCTACCTGAAATATGAATTGATTTTAAGCAGTGATTTACTGAATATTTCTAAAAGTCTGTAGGTGTTAATAACCAGTGGACTTCGTACAATTTTCAGTTCTTACGATATAAACGCTTTCAGCAGTTATAAAATGATTCGAAAACATAGATTACCTGGCTCATATTGTTACTTATAACTACTGTTACAAAGTTTCTGATATTTTCTGTGACTGAACTGTCAGTAGCAATTACTGGCACTTAGTAACTGTTTGGTCACGAACTATGTCTCACCCAATAGTCGCGATTAGATTTCCACTAAAACTTTTCTATGGCAACCAAAACTCTACATTGATAAAAAATCTCCAAACAAATAGATTTTCGACGCGAACAAATGTCAAAACTTTTTGAACATATTGAGCCCTAAAAAATGTAGAAGAATCGGCAACCATTCGACACGAGCAATGTATGTATGAAGCAGCAATGATAAGAGTTCCCCGAGGGTTGAAAACTGTCGATTTCACTACAAACTGGGTAAAATTTTACCTGTTTCATCGGTTTCGTTATACATTACGTGTATAGTAGGTGACCACATTATTATACTTAAATGTTATTTAAAAATACTTTGGGGGTTTGCCTGTATTTAATGTTGCGGTAATTATACTATCTATTATTTGTACAATTGTTTGTTTGGCAATCCTCTTATTAAACTATAATTACAGTCCTGTTTAATGGCACTTTTTACTCATGTCACTTAACGGAAAAGAGACTTCATTCATATTTTTTAAAAAAGATCCATCATTTAGTGATTTTTATGAAAAGCAAGCTGATCTAATCATTTCTACGAATAAAGGTATTTGTGGTGAATAGTGAAATGAATGTTGATCGCAGCTTCATACGAAGTTTATTTCGTTTCTCCTTATTATGAATCACACGATGTTAGAAGATAAGCAATGAATTGCCAAGTACTGGAATGTACCAGGTTCAGCCCGCTAGTTTTTTATGTTGTTCTACATTTCATTTAGTGCAGCCTCGGTTGCTAGGATTTCACAGATATTGATTCATAATTGAAATTACAGAGCTCTTCTGGCCAGCGGGATAGTAGCAACGACGTATTCCTAAGCGTCAGAAGTTCCCCGGAGTGCAAAGGACTGATGGCACCAGCGACGGATCTCGGCGCTGAGTGGAAAAAGCGGCTCGATCCCTCCGTCGGTACAGTAAATGCCTCGCTTCCTCTTCTTCGTGGACTCTCACCGACACCGACTCATGGGCAGCATTCAAATTCACCATTCTTTAATGTAAAACGTAAAAAATACGTTTATCCAATAACGCTCGTTGGCCGGGGTGAGAGTAGCGTTTAACAAGTTTTATGTTCGTGATAAGCGAATTAATGTTTAACACAAATGCTGGCTACTAACACTACTGGCAAGGAAGCGACACAGACGTGGCTTGTAATGGGACCACGTAATCACAACTACTTAAATTTCTCACTCGTACAGTTGTAACACAAAATGACCGTGTTATAACAGGCCTGTGCCGCCATCTAGTTTGACTCATTCGTTGTAATTGGATTCACGAACTAAACTGGCCTAAGTCCAACGTGGCAGATCATTTCATTGTAATTGAATTTAAATTTCTCAAATGCAAGGGTACATTGATCTTTCGTCTACGGCGCCGAATCGATAACGATTGTAATATTTATAACACACGTATGAAGTGTCGGTGGGATTTCTTTTCTACGCTCTCGAAATGTTTGCACAGGCCTATTATCCAACATCGAGTTATTCAACCATCTTTGATATATAGCTCTATAATCGTATTCGTGTCACGTACGCGATAAATTAGAGATTGAACATAAAAATACTAGTCTAACGAATTTTGGAATAAGCGTCGGGTGATACTATATCGACTGGTAATAAATGCGGCAGTCTTAAGAGCGTTGAAGCAAACAGTTCCCCGCCCTCCTCCCCGCCTCACTCGCTTCATGAACCACGAAAAGAGAACATAATTATGTAACATTTTTCCGTTTCTATAGCGATTGAACGTTAAAAAGTTATATTCGCATGCGCGTGTGGGCGCGTGTGCTTGTGTGTGTGTGTGTGTCTGTGTGCGTGTTTGGGTGTGTGCGCGCGCATGCATTAATGTAAAGATATAAAAGGATGAAGTGACATAAATGCATACCACAAGAAACAATTATGACATAGAACCAGCGAAAATATATAAATATATAAATAATGGTAGAGCCTCTATTAGTCAAGGATCTCTGTTAGTTGACGACAAATTGCCAATAGATTTTCTATCGATTTTTGCCACAGACAAATGATTGTAGGTAGGTACTGTAGAAAGAGATAAGTATAGATGATTTTGAGCACATGTTAAAACGAGAAGTCGCATACTGGGATTCGTTACAAAAGAGCCTGCGAACCGTATGAATAAATACGAAATGAAATGTATGTTCATTAGTATACATGTAATATTGTGTGATTGCTGAAAATAATGCGCATTAATGCTGAGCAATCAATAATTTAAGAGATGAAGTATTGTATGTTGTGTATAAAGTAGGAAATCAAGAAAAGAAAACGAACAAGATATTACTTTCTAGTCAGTATTCCCTGCGAAGCTAAAAACAATGAAATAGATGAAGCTTATCGCAGAGTGATATTTTATGGTAGAATGTACGTGCGTGCGTGTGTGTGGGGGAGGGGGGAGGGCGTGCGTGCGTGCGTGGGTGTGTCTGTGCGTGCGTGCGTACGTACCTACATGCGTACGTACGTGCGCATGTTTGTATGTGTGTGCGTGTGTCAGAAAGAGGGACAATATATAGAGGTGCAACAAAATGTTAATATAAATATGCGAGGAAAACAATAATTTATAAGAAATAAAAGTATGATAATAGAAATGTTTTTCCATGGCGTTTTATCATTAGTTCAACCCTGCTAATCCACTATATTACGAATTAAAATAATCTGAAAATCCCAGATGTACCCAACTTGGAATTATTTGACCGATGCTATCATCTACATCCAAACTGGAGACCCATTTTCGGGTGCAATGGAAAGATATGTCGCAAACATGACTCAAACATAATTATTGTAACTACTTACAATTTACGATGTATTTCAATCTAACCATTATCCTTTGGCTTGAAGTTATTTTTAAAGACCATTACCGAGGATGATTACAAATAATACAGTTTCATATGTAGTAAGAGAACCCACGGCCAAAAGTTTTACGTCACAACATTAATTACGGCCAAAACCGTATAACATCGATAGCTGCGATTAGTCTGAACCCAAAAAAACCCTAATTTCAGAAATTTTCTGAAATTTCCGAGGAAGAGCGTCCGACCTGACTGCATTTTCCAAAATGTCAACAAAATTTGCCGACCTATATTATAGTAATACATCTGATTTTCGAATCTGTCATATGAGTCTGTCACGTAGGTCTGTCTCGGTTCCACTCGAATTAATTTGTGCAAAAAGGCACATTGTTATCAGCTCGCAAATTTCACTTATTTCGTTAATCTTTTCTTTTATTTCATGGACAGGATTCGTACGTAGGCTTGGGTCTAGCGAGGAATAGGGGTTCACTTTGCGAACTTTTTTGACTCTGTGAACAATGGGGGAGGTGGTGGTGGTGACCGTAAGGGTCACTGCAGTCGTGGATAGCGTCAGGACAATTCGGTCCATGGTATCTGTCGGGGTACACGCGTTAAATATTCCAAACATTCATGCAATCGAAAAAAAATACAATTGTAAATGACAATATTTGGCGAAAAAGGAGCAACGTATGCCCTACGTTGCGTGTGGAATGGTGTAAATCCTGACAATACGCAAATAACAGTCAAAAGAAAATTTTCGCTATATAAGCCGGGAGTATCCACATCATAAATAGATACCGTATTTTTCCGAGGTAGCCAGTGGTGGGTACTGGAAACAGAGCAAGGGGGTAGCAGCAGGGCGGAAGCGCTGCGCAAAAACAAAACAAAATTCTCCGGGAATTTGCAAAAAAAGAAAAAAAACAACGATTTTCCAGCCGTTCTCGCTTCTCAAAATACAAAAATAATTCTTGGAGAAAGGTGGGTCCGTGCTTACGGAACTCCTCCTCATTGCATCTCGACTCCCTTCCTTAGATCTAGCAATTCCGTGCGTGCGTACAGTCTTAGCTCTCTCCTGGGCTCGTGGCTAGAGTACGCGGCTCCTTACTCGCGTACTCCGTTATTGTTCGTCTATATTCCGGCGTACTCCTGGTTCGGAGCAGGCATTTTGGTTTGCCGACAGGGAACTTAAGCGGTCAGTTGGGGATGGGACGGTCGGAAAAAGGTTTCGGATTTAGGGCTGGCGGGGTGGCAATAATATGGTGATCAATTCGGGGGCGGTTGGCGCAAGCGTTGCCGTTGTCGCCCGTCTTCTACTTCTCTCTAACTTGCGTTGGCTGTAATATCTGAATAACACCATGACTGAAAAGGGAGATCCCCCCTCTCCAAAAGAAAGAAAATGGTCGTTGCCAGGAGAAGGGAGAAAGAAAAACAGAAACAACTAACAAGAGGATGAAGACAGAAAATACTAATAGTGGCCGGTGCCAAAAAAATTAAAGTCTTGGGTGCGAGAAGGAAAAAAAAGTTATTGGTCGGTGTCAATTTTGGTCCGGGGACGGTGCCAGATCGGGGAGTATAGGGTGGAAGGAAGGGGGGTGGGGATCTTAGCGAGGATAGGGCCGATTTTCGATACGGCCGGGGCAACGGTCGGAGAGGTGCCCCGTACTTCCGGACGTCCAAAATCCTTTGGGGGCGGGGGCGCTTGGCAGGTTGGGGTGGCGGATCTTTAGGGACATCAGGGCGGAAATGGGGGTTGTGGGGTTTGGGGGGAGCGACTTGGATATCCATAAGGCTGGGGATGGTGGAAGTGCGGTGTGGGAATCGGGAAAGTAGGCGAACGAACACGGCATTGAGGGCCCGACGACAGTCTCAGGAACGAGGTGGCGCGGCGGCGGCGACGCCGAGTTGCGGTTTAAGGAGGGTTATGGAGTTTGGGTTAGAGAAGCGGGATGATGGTGGGAAACCGCTTGGGCCGGGGCCGTGGTGGCTGTGGCGCTCCGGGGCTGGGATGTGGAGCGTCGGGAGAGTGGTTTTGGTAAAGCAGGGGTGAGGGTGGCCAGGTAGGGGGACTGACTGGGGGTGTGGAGATGATCCATCGTATGGGTACTAGGGAGAAAGGCCAGGGAGCTTTGGGACGGGCCAGGATTTTAGTGAGTTGGGGAGATTTGGGTTTGGGGTTGGGGTAGGAGGGGCTAGGCGGTTGGCCCCGTCAAGCGTGGCCGGTCAAGGGCAAGCGGGTGAAGGGCAGTAGGTGTTAGGGACAAGGTAGGTCGCCAGGCTGAGGGGCAGGCGCTCTATCGCGGCGGCTGTAGTGAGGTTGGTTGAGGACGGACGGCGTGTCGCCGCACGCTGGAAGGAAGGGGTGTATCCTCTCCGGTCGCTCGGCCGCTCTGCTCCTCGTCTCTTCATGATCTGAAATCGAATTATATGGGTTATTAGTGTCAGCCACTTGCATTGGGGGCGGGCGGGTGGGGGGGGGGGCGTATCCGTACCCAGCGGGGGTTGATGCGGTTTAAGGACAGACACGTGTACTCGCAGGTTCCTACGTGAGTTGGGCTCATGCAATTCATAGACAACTGGGGATGGACCGCTCAGTTCTAAAGGAACCTGTAAACCAGAGGGGCGAGTTTAACGGCGAAATTCTGGCGGCCTGAGGACAGCAGACGATTGCGCCTTAGGACCAGATCGCCTACCTTAAACCGTGTATCCTTTCGGCCCTTGTTGTGATATCGGGCCTGCCTTTTGTGAGGTTGTTCTAATTATTTGCGCACCCAGTCGTGAAGTAAGGGAAGTCGCTTAAATCATTAGGTCGATGTTCTTGGCCTGTCTGGGGTTTCGGCCAAAATTAAACAATGCAGGGGTCATTTGGGTTGAGGATTGTATGGCGGTGTTCAGCAAGAAACACAGCTCTGCGAGATGCTGATCCCAGAGCCTGTGATTCTGGTCGACGTACGCTGCGATCATTGTTTTTAACGTCCTATCCACTCTTCCGCGGGATTGGCTTAGGCATGGTAGGTCGTTTGGTCTATGCCATATAGAGGTGTTGAGTGACGCGGGTGCTGATAAACTCGGTGCCGTTGTCGGTTAAGAGGAATTGGGGGCAGCCCCAACGGTTAAGGATGAGGGTATCGAGAGCTGTCATTATGTTGGGATCGTTGGCTGTTCGGAGGGCTTTTGCCTCCACGAACTTAGTGCCAAGGTCCTGAAAGACAACAACTTACGGGCTTCGATTCTTACTCGCAGGGAAGGGGCCCATGCCGTCGGCCGCGACTATGGACCACGGGCCTTCGGTAGTGCGTTCTCGCATAAGGCCGTCAGGCGCTTCCTGGGAGACCTTACGGAGTGGGCACTCCTAGCACCGGGTGATGTAGTACTCCTCTTGAAATACACCGGGCTAAAAGAAATCTTGTATGACCCGCTGGTACGTCTAATCAATGCCGAGATGAGCAGACTGAGGATTTTGATGGGCTTCTTTTATGGTATCGGGTCGGGACTTTTGGGGTAGGACTAGCTTCGCATACTTAGCACGCATTAAGGTCGGTCAGAGTGGGATCTATGATGATATGAAGCTTGAAGTAATAGAGTTTCCCATCCTCGATTTTCCAATTTGGGTTCTTTCTAGGGAACTCTTATATTTTTCAATTCCTCCTCATACCATCCGTTCACCGTATTTCCAATGTCTGACAGGGCGGCTATCTGGGACTCGTACATTCGGGACACGGCTTCGGGTACTAAATTTAGGGCTCCCTTTCGGTGCACGATGGTCATGTTGTACGCTTGCGCGGCCAACCCCTCCCCCGCGAGTCGGTGTGCAGGCTCACATCAATTTTTGACCAGTCTCTTCACAGCCCACAACACCGCCAAAACTCCTTCTCCGTTACCGTGTACTTCTGTTGGGCACGGGTAAGGACTCAACTCCAAGGAGGTCCTCAGACTCGATAGAGCGCCTGCCCCTCAGCTTCCCCGCTTAACTTGTTCCGAACCCCCACTGCCCTCTCATCCGCCTGCCCTTGATCGGCCCCGCCCGACGCGCCCAGCTGCCTTGCCCTCCTTTTTTTTTAACGTGGTGGAAATCCTCATGGAGAATCCCCCGCCTTGAGGGCGGCGCGGGACGTGCCGGACTCTTACCGGCTAAAACCACCACGGTGTTCCGTCTCCCGCATATAACCGGGGGTGCGGGATTCGCTCGCGCATTCAACGCGCCCCCGGTAGGCCTCGGCCCGCTGCCGCGAGTACGGCGAGTCCCGATTCCCAGGGCCACCCTCAGGCCGCCCCCTTCCTCGAGTGGCGAGCGTGGAACACCTACGCTGCACCAACTCCTGGCCCATAGGGCAGACGACGGGTTCCTCCAGCCCGCCGCCCGCCGGCCATCGTATGGAGGCCGCAGATCGATCGTCGCCCTGCGACGACGGCCGGTGCGCCGACGGCAGGAGGGGAGAAAGCTGAGTGCTTCTTTCTCCCGCTCGGCTGCCTCCTTCGCGGACATAACGTGCTCGCCGAAGGAGGCGACCCCGAACGAAGCGTCCTCGCTGCCGACCATGGCCTCTACGATCGCCGACAGCGAGAGGTCACTCCCGCCAATCGCTGCGATGAGCGCACGGCACAGCTCGTCCCACGCCGGACACTCTTCCAGCGTATGCCGTGTCCTCCGAACAGCCATCGCAGTGATCGCACATCGGTGTCAGCTCCCGGCCTATGCCACACAGGTACTTTCCAAAGCGCCCGTGTCCGGCAAGCACCTGCGTCGCCCGGAAGCTGAGGGCTCCGTGCCGTCGACCGATCCACGCCGCCAAATGGGGCCTTACCGCCGCGATTGCGGCGCGTCCCGCACTGGGTTGCGCAAGTCGCAGACCCCACTCCGCCACTAAGACCTGGCGGAGCTCGGACCGCTTCGCCTCCACAATCCGAGGAAGCGGCGACCACTCGAGCCGCGCTGCGCGACTGATACAGCGACCCGAGCGTTTTGACGTCGAGATCCCAGGGCGGGGATCCGGCTAAGAGGCTTGCCGCCTCGTACGAGATCGCGCGGTACCCTCTTATCACCCTGGCGGCCTTCGCCCGCTGCGACTCGCACATTACGGCGAAGTTGCGGGCCGTCAGGTGATCCGCCCAGACGGGCGCTCCATATAGGGCCATGGACCGCACGATGCCCACGTACAACTTCCGGCAGGAAGAGTCGGGCCCCCCAAGTTGGGTAGCAGCCGCGAAAGCGCCGCGGCCGCGCCACTCAGTTTGGGGGCCAGCTGCCGGAAGTGCGGGCCGAAGTCCCACCGGCTGTCGAGGACAAATCCGAGATATTTCATCGTCGAACCGACGCCGATGCGAACCCCGCTCACCACGATGTGTGAGCCCGCAGGTGGTCTACTGCCGGGGCCCGTGGAAACACAGGGCCTCGGACTTCTTGAGGGCCACTTCTAGGGCCAGCCGCTGGATCCTCTCTACGACTTGCGCAACACCAGCCGTCGCCAGGATTGCTGCATCGCGATACGTCCTCCCTCGCGCTGTAACGAGCGTATCGTCCGCGTAACAATAGACGACGATGCCATGGAGGAATGCACCACGCAGCACCCAGTCGTAGCCGATGTTCTACAGGAGCGGCCCGAGAACCGAACCCTGCGGAACACTGCACGACATCTCTCGCCTAGTCCATTCCTTGCGACCTGGGTAGACCACTGCCCTGTCGGACAAGTAGGCCCCGACCGTACGACGGAGGTAATTCGGCACCCCGTGATATCGGAGCACCTCACTGATGCTACTCCAGGGCAAGGTGTTGAAGGCATTGGCGATGTCAAGGGACACCGCCAGCAAGACCTCGCCCCGGGGGACTGTGTCCTCCGCCATGGCCTTCACGCGCGCGATCGTGTCCACCGTTGAGCGCCCGCGGCGGAAGCCGTACTGGCTGTCTGCCAAATCTGGCCCCACCGAATTGAGATGCCGGACTAGGCGGTCAGCGATTACTCTCTCGAAGAGCTTGCCCACCTCATCCAGCAACACGATGGGACGGTAGGCAGACGGAGAGTCCGCCGGGCGCCCGTCCTTACGCAGCAGGACCAGCTTGCCGGATTTCCACCGACTGGGAAACTGGCCCCGCTCCAAGCACGCGCTGAGAAGGCCCCGCAATCGGGGCCCGAGAGCCTTCAGAACCAGGACCCACGCTTGGCCTGGAATGCCGTTGGGCCCTGGGGCGGACGGCATTCCAGGGACGGCATTCCAAACCTCCCCAACCCACTGAAACCCCGGCTAGTCCCAAATCTCCCGAGCCTTTCTCCCCAAAACCCATACGGCGGGTAATCCCCCCCCCCCCTACTACAGCTCTCCGCACCCCCACTCAGTCACCGTACCTGGCCGCCTCACCCTACCTGGCCATTACCTTTCCTTTTGACAAGCGGGACCTCCCGCTTCAGTCATGGCGATATCCACATATTACAGCCAACACCAATTAGAGAGGAGTAGAAGACGCACGACGGCGGCAACGTTTGCGCTAACCACCTCCGAATTGATCATCATAACTGCCACCCCGCCAGAAGTAAAAACCAGAAACCCTTTCCCGACCGTCCTATCCCTAACTAACCGCCCAAGTTCCCTGTCGGCAAACCAAAATGACCGCCCCGAACCTGGAGAATACCAGCACACAGCCGAGCAATAACGAAGTACGCGAGTAAGAAGTCGCGTACCCTAGTCGCCAGCACAGGAGAGAGCTAAAGACTGCACGCACATACGGAATTGCTAGATACAAGGAAGGGAGTCGAGATGCGGAGAGGGGGAGTTGCGCACTCACTGCCGCCACTCATCGTTAGGGAACCTACAAAAAAAAGTATGAATGGCCGAAATGGATGGATGAGCACCGACTTGAACTTTTTTCGTTTTCTTGACAATGCTGAATGTAAGATAGGTGATTTTTTTATTCGATCTTGAAACCGCACAGGTCTCTCCTTCATGTTAGAAATGAAATTATGGCGCGTAGTTTGCCCTCGAGATTCAACAAATTGTCAATGTCTAACGACCTGCCAAAGGATTCATATCATACTCCAAAGTTCTAATGGCCATCTCTACTTGATGGTGACTTTTTGAATATGAGAACTCTTCAGTTCCGAGGTGATATCATGATCCTTGGAGATTCCTGCGGTCTTCAGCACATGTGACATTACTCGCGCTCGAGCTCTATGTTTTCTTACCCAATGTTGCCTTACAGACAGGGAATTCGTTATATGAATAATTCCGATTAAGTTGCGAGCTGCTTCGCCGTTAATGTCTGCTCTATTGTCAAATCTGGGATTTTAGAAGCAGGTTTCTTCGTTCTTCGTACGCCGAATGATCCTCGTTCTAATGATGCACACAGTCCTGGATGGATTTCGTCTATGCTCTAAAGTTTGCTGACGAAAATAATTTTGGTGATGGAAAGCGAAAAATAAATTAACCATTTTTGCAAGAATGTAAATATATATCTGGAGATTCCCGTTTCTGACCCACTTATTTAGCATGCCATAATAGGATATTAATTGTATGTAAATGACACAAAAGTCAGCGGTTAACCCATACTTTCCCTGCAAAGTTTGTTCCGTAAAAATATCATATTTTTCGAATAATTGGAGAGTAGCTTCGTGTTCTAAATCAAACATATTTTATATTATTTCTTCATTCTCGATACATGTCAGAATAATGAAGAAGTAGTATATATGTAAAATACAACGAAGCTTGAATAACAAAAATCACATACATTCTTTGGGTACAGTTTGTTATCCTAATCACTAATAGAAACACGATAGGATTTTCTAAAACGAACTTAATTGTTTTTCCAAATGTTAGTCTGAATAAATGAATAGGAAAATACTGAATAGGATCTTTTAGAATAATATGAAATATTAATGAAATAAAATAATAAAAACCTCAGATGAGATCTTGCACGGTTGTATCGTCCGATATTTTTTTCTCGTCCATGTCTAAAATCTCTTTTCTGATAATCAATCAAAATTGCTTGTCTTGTTTCAAAATTTTTGAAGAATGGCTGATTACTTATGATGTGTCTTGCGTATGGAGCAATATATTTTTTGTTGGCCGAAAAAATAAATTTTATTTCTTCGCGAAACGTCACCAATAATTTTTTTTCAAATTACGTGATTACAAAAAATCTGACTTTTCGGCACTGGAGACGTCATCATACTCTTCCCGTAACAAGTGATTATATTTTTCTGATATACAATTATAAAAGAAGCTGTTGCGGATCGATCAGCCTGGCAACGACCTGCTTGAGCAATCCGTAACCAGTGCAAGTAAATCAGAACATTCCACACCGGCGTTTAGACATTGCATGTGGAAACTGTTAAAGCGCCGCGTCAACGATATACTTCAGCTTCACAGGAAACACCTTTCGACCGGCTTCTGAATTTTTCCCAAAATGCAACTGCCGATCGGGAAGTTGACCTGATTATGACAGATCAGCTCCCTAATCGATGACCAAAATATTCTTCTCGGTAACCCCCACGAAACTTTCGACACGCTTGCCCACGGCAACGAGGATCCCAATCGACCGATCACTCCTCAGTCTTAGTTGATTTCTACGTACTAACAGACATATTCATCGGTCCACTGGTACTCGTCCTTAGCGGGAAGTGCCCCTCGTACTTAAAGTTTCGTGTGTGTTACTGTGTGTTCGGGAAAACCCTCGATTTCGGTTAAGAACTCTTCGTGTTGAGATCATCCATAGTAATGCTTAACGCAACTTAATATATCAAAATACCGTGATAATTACCTGAGCGACAGTATACCTCGCGATATATTAAGCATAACCATTTATCCATAATAAACATGTAAATATCAAATTGACTTTATAAGCTAGCGTCCGGCGACGTTTAGAATCTTGCGATTACTCGTTTTATGCCGACTCAGCAATCGCGAGTAAGAACGTCGAAATACCCATTGTACACTTAACTATGTATAGAAATTGTAAAAGTGTGTGATATAAATGCAAATAAAGCTGAACCGCCCAACACTCGGCAAGTCTTGTCCAGGGAACATCGAAGAAGTTCTTAATTCACCTACCCACTCACACAGCTATCCGGCGGTGTCAGCATACGCCCATACACTCGCAAACGCGCTACAAAGGTGAGATGCTTCCCAAGCTTGAACCAGGACAGGGATCCATATGCCGAGATTCTGACAATTTTGAGCGGGTAGCAAAAACGAATAATAACTATAAAACGAAATTCTAATAACAAACGCATTAAACCCGAAAACGCAGTTCTAACAACTGTAGTCAGAAGTGGGATCTTCTGTCCACCAATTCACCTGATTAGTCCTAACAAAAAGAATTTGATAGCAAAATACAATGGCGGAATTATTAACGTTGCTTCTCGAGCAAGCCACGCTCCAGAAACGATGCAAGGAAATACGCTAATCAGTGCGCGCCCTCCCAACATACAACGGCAGGACGAAGTCCCGGTCATCGTTCCTCGAAAGGATAGTAGACGAACACCAACTGATTAACCCTGCCGACGAGGCAGATTACCTGACTGGCGTGAAGACGAAGCTTCAGGGAGCTGCCAGAGATTCAGTCGATGACACAACTATAGACTCCTCGAACGCTTTGGTCAGACAGATTAAAGCGCAATCTGCGCCGGGCAAGGACGCCGAGCTATATGTCACCGAGATCCACCCTCTGAAGGTAAGAAGGAACGAGTGCGTGAATGATTATGACACGAGAACTGCAAAACTGGTTAAAAAAGCGGGCGGCGCCACTCGAGGGGATCGGACTGCCGTAGAGCCCAGACGAGACCTTGACAACCTCGACAAAATCGCGCTCAGCAATTTCCTGAGGGGATTGCCATCCAAGATCCGCTACTCAGTGAGCCACAAGGATCCGGCTAATGTCGACGCGGCATTGGATCTTGTCATCGAAGAGGAGCAAGCGCAGCGCAAATCGTCGCCGCTTCTTGGGCAACTCGGAGAAGAAAAAACCGAGCAAATCGCACAAGAAAAGCTCCCGCCGGAAGGAGAGGTCGAAAAGGCGCCGATCCTCGTCCGAAAGCTCTTCGTCCTCTTGTGGCAGTGAAGAGTCCAACTCAACGGAGTCATCCTCATTTGACGACGAGCGAAGAAGAATCTACGCCACAGACACAAGTCACGTTGGGGACGACGACAAGCGAAGATATCGCCCGTATGGAGGTCGCCATCTCCTCGTGATTCATCGAAACCATTGCCGGCAGATTCTAACGGGCATTAAAACTTCACGGGCGATCGTCGAGCAAATCGTCGGACGAACACACAAGAAGAAATCGACAAGCGAACAGCGGAACCAGCAGAAACAAGGTGAAGGGTGCGATTTCACCCCCGCGCAGACTACAGTGCCTCCTCAAAAAAGTCCCACCCGTGAGAATCCAGGTAGAATCGCCGCAGTTCCGAAAAGGGTACGCTGAGTTCGTCGTAGACGGCTGCTCGTCGTTGAATCTCATCCACGTTATCGCCCTGGACGATGACCTTGAGGTCGAAACCAGCGACATCCGCACAATCAGAGGTATCGTGCCTCACACTGAACACACACTCGCAACTATCGCCCTTGAAACAAAAAAAGACATGCGCGGTTCTCCACGTATTCAACGGGGAACGCTTACCGCGATCCAATGGCCTCTTAGGGGCTCCGTTTCTCCACGACCAAAAAGCCGAAATTTCGTACAATCACGGTACGTTGGTCACCGCGAGCGAGCCAATCAAGCCGATACCCTTCTGTAATCGTATCGAGTTCGAACCCGCTCTCGAAGAAGTAGAAGCTGTCAAAGTCGACCTCGAAGGGCGAAGAAGGCAACAAGTCGCGTTGAATTGCGAAATTCCAACGTCTACGCTCTAGCGGATACTCGAGGAAAACCCTTCTTAAGGTCGATGGTTAGGTCTATATGCACTATATGCACGGAAACAATTGAAAAACCTCCAGCGTCAATACGCCCTTCCCTTATTAAAATATGACACAGTGACCATCGGAGGTCACAAAGGTGCGCGAAAAACCTACGAGCGCTTAAGGCAAAGGTACCACTAGAAAGGAATGAAGAAGGGCGTGCCGGAAATCGTATAATGCTGCCACAGCTGATAACAGTAAAAGCTAGTCCGCATCGAAACAAGAGAACCAATGGTGATCACGGGCACGCTTATGGCAGCCTGGGAAAAGATCGCCGTCGACATCATCGGGCCATTACCTCTCACGAAACGCGGAAATAGATTCGCTCTGACAACAAACGACCTATTGACGGAATTCTCAAGGGCAGTCGCACTTCCCGACATGAGATCCTCAACCATTATAAGAACACCCGACCGAGAATATTTCACCGTTCACAGCACTCCACTGCATGTGTTCTAAGCGACAACGGCAAATGCATGGATAATTTCTTCAATGAAAAAAATATCCATCACGCGAAAGCAACAACATATCACCCACAGAGCAACGGGTCTTTAGAACGCAATCACCAAGGAATCGGCGACTACGGAAAACACTACATCAGCAAAGACGCCGAATGGGGCGACCTCCTCCCGTATGTCATACAATCGCACAATGCCGCAGTACGCGATTCAATAAAGTTCACGCCGTACAAGATGGCATACAGTAAGCTCATGAAAACATCCTCCATCCCGCCACTGAAGGAAGATCTACCGACGGGTGCAAGGTATATGGAGAGCGTGGTAAAAAGACTCAACAAGCTACCCGAGATAGGTGGGAATAATCTAAATAAAAACAATCTCGCAACCAAAGAACGGCACGACAAAACTCTAAACGCCATGATGTACCAACCCCCTAGTATACGCTCTGCACGAACCTAAGCAGAACAAGTTCGATCCTTATTACAATAGACCCAACCACGTCGCGAAGATCCTGGACGGAAACACCGCGCTGATCAATAAAGGCAGTGGCCACCTAAAACTGACACACATGGGCAAATTAAAACCTCCCCATGCACCGAAAAAAAACGGAGACGGTCGCCCAAACCAAAACCAGCTTGGAAATAATGGCCACCTTGAAGAGATTGCGGGATGTCCTCGAAAAAAAACGAGTCTGACCCGCGATTGATTTGGAGGCGACGACCAAAATCTGCCAAATATCTGTAGCCGCGAATGAGCGAGAAGTTTTCAGTCGATATATCGTACCGGAATCCGGAATATTGAAAAGTGTAAGCCTCGTCACCGGTTTATCCGTTCATGACCGATGTTTGTATCTACAAGATGAAGAAGTTGAAGCTGTATCACTAAAAGAAGCTCTTCGAGATTTCATTGCATTTTTAGAAGGCACCGGAGAAAGCAAGGAAATTCTATTCGTCGCTTATAACGGCTTTAGGTTTCTCTTGAATTTCGCTTTCAGATTATGTCAAAATTAATTTTCCAATGGAATGAATAGGGTAAACTTTTGAACAGATTCCAGTAACACAGCAGGTTCCACGAATGACACTCTCGAGTTTGACATTGAGCAAATGTACTGATTAAGAAAAACTAGCATCAAAATGATTATTTTGAATATTTCAGATTCGCCTCTCACATCCTGTTGAAGTACTTGCAGCGTCATGAACTTTTTGAGGAATTTATAGTGAAGATTCAGATGTTGTCTGATTCACTCCTGACTTTGAAACAGAATTTAACAAGTGAACGAAATGAAAGACGATCTTTTTCTTTAACATCGTTAAGGTAGTTCTAACACGACTGCATAAGTCAAAAGAAAACTGAAGCGTAAGTTCTCAGAAAAAAAAGTTATATGGCCAAGTAAAAATAATGTTATCAACTTACATGAATATTCCAGACCATATGAAAATCTTGAACGTAAAAAGAAATTAAATAAATTAATTTAATGAAAATTTGCTTCACGTAGTCCCAGTAAAAAATTGAAACGCGACAACGTTGCTCTACTCGTATATTCGCGTGATTCATTTATCTGCGTATTGCATGCCGAACGTCAGGTTATGGGCATCAGTGATCTCTCTAGATCTTTGTATCATAACCTTCCCCTTTCACATGTCGCGTCAGTCGTGAGAAACCGACGTTGCCGTGCTCACTAACGCATTCTTTTAGCCTCAAAACAATATTTTTTAAATAGTCTATACTTTTTTACTATATGGTTAAAAATTTGCACTAAAATATATGTTATTCTTCATATACTAAACTACTTTTGTGCCAAATTTCAAGAATTTCGCATGACTCCTTCGTACATTTTGGTGACTGAATATCCGTAAAGTGCTCATTTCCTAGGGTATAAGCCATTGCTGGTATGCAAAATTTGCAATTTTTCAAAAACGATATCTTGAAAACGGCATGGTGAAACAACCTCAAATTTCGCAGAAGTATTCTCCAATAATTTTTTTAGTTTTTCACAAAAATTCATTAAATTGGCATGACTTTTGATTTGTGTTAGAACTACCTTAATCGAAGAATTTATTGGCGTTAAAGCCTTATCAGGGGTCTCATAATGCATCGACTGATGTCGTCAAGTTATTAAAAATTATTGACAAATGTAACATCTCATCGTCGATCATAAAGCTTGCGAAGTCGGTTCGAACATTATTAATAAAATTGAAACAGAAGCCATAAAAAAGATTTTGGAGCCACGGAATATTTCGGGGCTAATGAAAAAGAGGCTGGCCAGTTCGAAAATTTCACCCGAAAGACTTTTAAACATATACGTCACCAACGGCGATAAGACAATAACATTTTTAGTGAGCGAAAACGTTGATAGAAGACTGCGAATTACCAAAAATAATAGGGTAATTCAAAAAACATTATTCAAGAGCTCAAACGATTCGCCGAAAATGAAGATCTCAATAATAACAATGGAATCTTATGCGAACTGAATAGTGACAGCGAAAAAACAAATAACTGCGAAGAAATCGAAGAATGTAACTCATGTTGAATGTAACAAATAACAGCTGTAAAGAAGTCGAAGAATGTAACGCAGCTCTGAATTTAGGCGGGGAATGGATGACTTCAACGCTTGTCGGCACGTTGGGCAAAATTCAGAGCAGTCAATGACCGAGAAAAAAAGATAACTGCGGAAAAATACAAGCAATCTAATTGACTGTCCTGAATTTTGCAAACCCAAATGTAACGCCCTAATCTATGCTATATCTACGACTAGGATGGGTGTGGAGGTGGGTGGCTTCAACGCTTATTGGCACGCTGGGCAAAATTCAGAGCAACCAATGACCGCGAACGAAAAATGACTGCGTACTAATACAATCAATGAAATTGACTGCTCTGAATTTTGCAAACCCAAATGTGATGCCCGAATCTATGCTATATCTACGGCTAGAGTCGGGGTGGGCGGCTCCAACGCTTCTCGGCGCTCTTTGATTGGACCGATTTAAAAAATGTATATCTTGTAAATTATTAACAATATCCCTAATGTTTATTTGCAACTTTCGTTTGTAATGACTTCATCTACCTCAGAATTCGCTGTGCGACACTTTATGTGATTCACCCTGTATATCTCATACCCCCACCGGGCACGCGCTCCGCGCTCACTACCTCTGTCTCTCTCTCTCACTCTGTTATAGAGGTTCCGCGCACGACCTTCTCAAGCTCGGAGTTCGAGCCGGAGAGGGGTAAGCGCTCGAGTAAGAAACTGGTGAAAGTTTCTTATTGTCGGGTTTCTTATTTGGAGGTCGAAATGTATTAGAATTTCTCGACAAATAGTGTGGGAATGGGAAAGATTTTATTGTTCCTTTGAATAGTAGAAAATATAAACTTTTCATTAATTTTTTTTTTTAATTCGTTTAAAACATGCTTTATTTTTCCATTTTCTCCCAGATTGGAGTACTTCCGGTACAAATAACACACGTTTCAATGAGATAAATAAAATTGATTTACTTAATAAATATACGATGAGAAGCGTACTTTTTTTTTAATCCACGTGGAACTGTTAACTTTGACAGACATTTAAAATTCGACTCTTTACTCGACAGCCTCCATGTTGGGCACACATGCTTAAAATGAATAGATATAAATATTTATATATTTAAAACAAATGAGTGTTTTTTATTGAGCTTAATGTTTTAATCGCATAATTCATTTGAGAACGAATGTCAAATTAATCATGACACTGATACGAAAAGAGATTGGTAGATTTACAGCTCAATCAAAAATGTAAAAGATATTACCAGCTGCAGAAACGGAAGAGCATCGAGGAGCCAGACTGGAAACCCTTAGAGTACGTGTGACGACGTATAAACTTTTAGAAAATAACAGCAACAACAAACGTATTGATTAATAACATTTTTGAAAATATTGCACATAATTGCAAAAATCATAAATGATTAAGTGCTATATTGGCAACAAAAAACAACGATGTCAGTCATATCAATTTCACAATTCAAAACAAAATACCAGAAGCTAAAACGTAGAAGTCGATTGATATTTTAATAAATCACGAACGAGTTTTCTTCTACGAAACATCAATCCATCACAACTTTCCAACGGAACCCCAATTTCAGTGAAAAATATGATGAACAATTATCAGAGTTACAATTTTTAATGGAAAATTGAAAGATCAACTATTGCCACATATCGCAACAGACATGCCAGTCGAATTCAAACGTTTGCATTTTTTACAAATGTGTAAATTAAAATCGCAAATATCCACACTTTATATGTGGACAGTTATATGTGACCTGCTCATGTGTAGGAAAATCTAATTTATTCGTATACACACAAGATCATAAAACAAAAAATATTGCATATCCAAAAGCTCTGGACTAATCATAATTTAAAAAAAGTTTTCATTGATATCCGCTGTAAAATAAATTATAACACAAAAACAATATTGCAACAAATACTGGAAACCGCTAATTATCCATATTTTCGTTGGTTTATTATAATAAAAAATTGAACTTAAGAGTTCCATAGTGATAGGCAAAAGAAACTTGGAATAGTCGAAATACATGCAATGGTACAATGCATCAAACAACAGGGGTCATATAAAATTTTAAGTGGAAGGGATATTCATGTATAAGTATCTAAGTCTTTAATTATAAGGAACTAAGGTATCACGTAATTAACATTTTAGCAATAATTTTATTGAAAAAGTCACTGCAGTGCCGTAGCCCAAGGTGGTGTCATAGGTTGTGGACTCTGTAAATAGCACATTACAACGGCTGAAATGGACAACATAAAACTGCTTAATATCTGTTTCCTGTCGTCGGTGACTCGCGAGTTGGCAAAACTTATACAGGAACAATAGAGCGCTGCCCAGGAAGACCATTTTAATCTCATCATAAGACCACACATGCTGAATACCATTCCAAGAATATTCATATAGTCAGGTGTAAGATCATCACCAGATTGAGCTTGTGTGGATGTCACTGAGGGCTTATAACGAATTTCCTTTTCGGGACGTCGAGGATCCAGTGAATTGATCATTCTAAAAAAATATACACCATAATCATATTTGCATTGATGACTTGTCAAGTCTAGTCACTATTAATAAAAATTGTTTCCGAAATGGAATTGTTCACAAAATTTGATCGTAAATGAATTGTGGTCAGTATTCAAAGAGAATCGAGGTATAACTTACGTGGACTGATTGCGTCGATTACAGTGATACTAAGAAATATAAGGTTTCTCTTTGAGGTTAATGCAAAGGAGTCGCATCTGCACGTCGACGCTCAACCTTTTGAATAAGTCATTTATAATATTTTTGGTTGCTTTAGAACATTATTATACTATGGGTGTGTATAAGCGTAGATTCGATTTCTGAACACTAATTAATACGGTTAGAAATAAATTTCGTTCCAAGGTACTCTGAACGTCAATCGACAGTAATAATTGATATTAATGGGTGATCAGCAACATTCTGGGAAAAGCTGAAACGTCGAGACCCTGCGTTAAAAGTTGGTTCGCCGGGATGACATCTATGTGGATACAAGGTGAACTAGATCAATGTTTTGATCTCGACACGAAGTTAGCTCCGTTAGTGTAGTCATATATGTCGAAAAGAACATGCCAATATATACGGGGTGCCTTATTTCGAAACTTCCACAAGAAAACCTTTAAACTATACCGTTTTTAGAAAGAATGTCTTGTTTAAATATTCAAGGTTTAAAGAGGGTTTTAAAATGGCATGACTTATTTCATCTTAAATGGGGGTTTCAATCGTCACATTAAGATCAATTATTTTTTTTTAATTGAAAACAATATTTTTTTTAGATTGGTATTGTGCATATAACAATAAGGAACTTTTTTTCAGAATAGAATTTTCGAAACTTTTTTTCAGAATAATTCAATTTTTCAAGATGATCAGCAAATTTTGCACAAATTATTTGATTTTCATAAATATTGTACTTTCATAAATATTGTACTCGAAAACAAGCCAGAATCTAGTGTGAAAGCTACGACGAACCAATATTTTATTTATTGATTTTTTGGAAAAACAACGATCAAACAAACGTTTGAATTATATTATTTGTCTCCAATAAACGATTCCGAATCAATTGGCGTTTGAAAAAATCAAATTAGACAAAATTTCAAAAATTTGCGGCTAACTTAACGCTCATTTTTGTTTTGTTTGTTTGATAAAAAATATGATCAACCAAACGTTTTAATTAATCAAACAATCAAAAACAATCGTTATTAATTAAAAAAAGATGCAAAAGTCAAAATCGAGGGGCTAACTTTACATAGCTGGCGAAATCGTCCCATTCGAACTAACATCGTTCCTCGCTTTTTCGTGTCACATGACACGAAAAAGCGAGGAACGATGTTAGTTCGAATTGAACCACGGTGAGCGCTCTCGTCGCTCTGAGCTAACTGTGAAGTGTGGCGTTGGTGATGAAATGAAGTGTGCAGGATATAGACCACGGCGAAATATGTTATCTGTCATTCCATCTGACGCGTAAACAATTTTTTGTACAGAGTTTTATAAAATGTAACGTTGAAAGGCGACGGCAAAACAAAAAAGTGCAGTGAAACCGATATTATAACAAGCAGATAAGAAAGAGTGAGCAGAATATTCAAAACCATTTTGAACATAAATTTAATTGCCTTCTGCACAGGATGCGGAGCATAAGCGAGTCGTTCTATACACGTCTCAATTCGTGACAGAACCTGTGGCATATACATATACAACAATATTGGGTCGGTCGGTATCTGTTTTATGCTGTGTGTTCTGTCACATTGAAGGAGCGAATTTAAGGCGTTAATTTCTTTTTCTGTACAGTACTTTTCAAATATTCAATAAATTGTGGAACCTCCGATGGATTTACCGCGTGTGCTAATTGTCAGCACAACGGACATCGACAGAGCAAAAAACATCGTCAATGGTAAATAGAAATTTCAGGTTATATTTATTAAGCAAGCGGCATTGTCTTTTTCTACTATATTTTTACATTCTTGTTCAGAGATGGGATCGGAGCATCTTGCGGACGATGGAAATATTCATTATCACGTTTGGACAATAGATAATAAATATTACTCGGCAAAAGTGTTGCTTTGTTTCGTAAATTCGACATTGATGGACGTTTCCCCTAGCAACGTAGAGGCAATGATCATTCATCATGATCCAAAGGCAATGAGATAGAATTCTTTGAACTCCACCATCGTGCTAAAATCATTTGATAGTTTCCCATAAATCTTAATATTCACTTGATTCGATTAGGAAAAGGATATCAAGTGCTTGGACAACTACTTACCTCTGATACACTCACTTTCCGAAGCTGAAATTTTCTTACTCAGTTGCCAAGCCTTCACTGACTCGGAAACAAGAGAAAAAGGTAAACAGTTTTTAATTACTGGCAAAAGTTCATAATCACGCCAATTAGAGAAAGAAGCAGATGAACACTTATCCGACCACGTGCACTTAGTAAACTGTACGATTTCCACCACGCTCGCTTGACGCCTTACATTGGAATTGGTAGATCTACCCAATTGGTCGGCTACCGATATACATTGAAATAGGTAGATCTACCCGAGTGGTCAGCTAAGTGTTAATAGAAATCTGTAAATATATAGTATACTTGTTATTTCCTATGATTTTGATGTAACATGAAAATTATTTGTAAAAATAATTAAACTTAAATTAATTAATACTTTATTTCACAAAATAAAAGGGATATCAAGGCTTTCAATAAATTGCAACGAAACTAATGAATGAGTGAAAATGTAAATAAAAAAGTATTTTGCTGTTAGGTTTCTTAAATTTTATTACGAAAATCTGAAAATATACACTACCGGCGGAAAGTTTTCGGACAAAAGTTGAAAACAGTGCCGGAACGTTTTTTTATTCCATTTCGCCGGTAGTTGGCCTAGGCCAATTTAACCAATGCCATTTTAAAGAGCAGAGATCTCCCTTCATTTTGGCTTTAAAAAAAAATCGTAGATAATTTTCTAAAAAATGAACTTGAAGCTCAGACTTCCCCCTTTATAAGTATGGTGAAAGAAATTCGTTAAAAAAAATTTACTGCAAAGGGGATCCACTTGCAAAAGAACAAAAGAACGATCAAAAATTGTCGTTTTCAAAACTGGGTGCCAGTTGTAAAAAAAATCATAAATTTTTTTTTTTAAAGCTAAAATGACGGGCAATCCCTGCTCTTTAAATTGCGTTGGTTAAATTGGCCTATGCCAACTACCGGCGAAATGGCATAAAAACCGTTCCGACACTGTTTTCAACTTTTGTCCGGAAACTTTCCGCTGGTAGTGTACACTCAACAAATGTTCCTTTATGAAAAAGTACAATGCTGATAAAAATTTCTGATATAGATTTCATATCACCTTGACACTTGATAAACAGATCATCAATAACATAGTATGAAAATTCATCGCTCTTTTCAATTCTACAGTAACAGAATGGTCCCAAAATAACAAATTTGAGCTCGTTGAAATGGAACGTCCAATTCCACCCGCAATAATGGATGAAGAGGCAGATATTAACATTGGTGGAACGGAAAGAATCATCGAAGCTCTGCACACACATTTATGGCCAAACAGGATTCTCAAAGGTCATTTTCGCTGCTTCCATTTTTCATCTATGCCAAGGCAATATGGATAATTTTTTTTTTTCAGCAGAATTGTCGAACCCTCGAATAGAAAATAAGGACGTTGATGTAGTAGAGGATCAATTGGAGAGTATGCAATTGAATATTGAAACTCGAGAAAATTCGGATCAACTATTGATGGAAAGTGTTCTGGGTTTGTTGAACTTTATTCAATAATGATAGATTACAGTGTTTTGAAGAAAAACTTGATATATGCAGACATAATCTACGAAATCATAATTTTCAGACGGTATAATGGGTGAAGAGAATACTGATTTTGGCGAATTATACGGTCGTTTGATGGACATGAAGGAGCATGCTTCATCACTGTCTTCGACCAACCGTCGGGCAGCGGCAGAGCAACTCGTGACAGCTTTCTGGAAAGCAATGGGTGGTGATCCCTCGGAAGTCGAAGATTTCGATTAATAAGGCATTGGGCTAGCAGAAAAAGCCAAATTTGTAATATAAAGTTTAAAATATTGTAACTGTACTTGTAATATAAAGTGTTAAATATTTTTAATAGAATAATATTCGGAGCAAAATAAGCAAGCTACATAATTGTGAATGTATTACACAATTACCACGTTCACGGCAGCCACACATTCGTACACTTGCGGAGTGGCCCACCGGTGGATTATGCCGTCATGAACGTGTTAAAGCACTGGTGGACACAGAAAAAGCTACATATAAAAACAAAAACATTAACTCAAAAGTATTCAATACTCACAGTCTGTATAAAAATAATCCAAAATAAGATTGGGACATATCCCTCACTCTTTTTGGCTTTCGTCGGAAGTCGGATCGTCACCGACTCTGTGTCCTAAGTGAGCATATTCAACGCGAACGCCATTTTTGCCGGACGGAAGGCATTTTTAATGGACAATTCGTATCTGAAATATGAAATATTAAAGAAGTATCTACCAGAAGGGAGCACAACTAATATTGTGTATTTGGAAAGGCGCATTCGTGGAGAATTTCATTACTTGTTTGAAAAATTGTAAACTGAACTCTTACTTTTCAAGGAATATGCTTGTATGTTACCAACGACGTCCAATATCTAAGGACGAACTTTAATATTGCAAATAAGTTTGGGTTATATGTGATGTATTACATTGTGATAACTCTGTTAAAAGCATCTCCTGCATTTGCATTCTAAAGTGCAGCTTGTTTAATGGTGGTAACTGTTTTATATAGAGTAATATTGATTGAAACCAGAGAAGGTCGTCGTCATTGTTGTCGCTTTGATCTTGATGTGTAACTTTAATTTTTTTTCTCTGAATTTCCATTCTATCTTCATGTTTTCGTTTTGATTTCGTAACACGTATTGGGTTTGTTGAGAGTGAATACATGTGTTCCTTCTGTCCTGTTTCTGTTACTGTTGAACTGAGTGATATCACCGATTCAGGCCGTTCAACCTCTCGAGACTGAAGGTGCACGATTTTATCATTAATAACGGCAGCGCCTTCGGGGCTATTTTGTGTAAAATTCACGTCGAAGTCGTCTTTCGAAGTACCGCATGGAGACTCTAACGAATCCTGGGCATTGTTCTCTGCAGAGTGTTGAGTGTTCTCATCTGTTTTTCGGCGTTTTAAAACTACTTTCAAAAACGTCATCGACTCAAAATATCACCAAGTGCTTTTATATTCTGGTCTATCATGACCGTCAGCTCCTGAACAAGGCTTCGAGTTTTTTTTTAATTCTTTGGCGAAGTTCTTTCTTAAATACTTCCATTTTTTTTTCGCCACGTCACCTGAAATAAAAAAATACAAAAACAATATATCTTTTCATTATTCCAGATACTTAGCTATACGCATACAGTTCCAACAACTCAGTTTCCCCTTCAGAATTTCGAAAACGGCTATTTCCATAATCGTTTCAGAAGTTTGCCAAGCAATATGTATAACATTATTAACAAAGTACCTGCCCGAGCCTACAGAAGATAATTTTCACAAAATAGCACAAGATTTTTGGAAGGGATGGCAACTCCCTAATTGCTTAGGAAATAGTTATGGAAAACACATTCGCATAAAAAAACCCTGTAAACCTGGGTCCATGTATTATTGTTACAAATCCTTCTTTTCGATTGGATTATTAGCTATCACAGATACAAATTATAAGTTTGGATGGTGAATATGGGCTTTTATAGTAAAGAAAAGATTCAGGTGTTTTTGATGGATGCCCCTATCATCAGACAATACAAATGAGAAGATTAAAAATACCAAAAGAACAATTGTTGATAGGACGAATATCATGGCTCCGTATGTTCTTGTTGGGGGTGCAGCGTTTCCTCTAAAGGAATATTTAATGAGACTTTTCCCGAAAAGAACAATGACTAACGGGGATGCTAGACATAACTATAACTATCGGTGATCTCGGCCAAGAATTGTTGTTTTGGTTCTATAACGTCTAAATTAAGAACTTTGCATAAACCTATCGAAACCAATGTGGAAAATGCAGTACATATCGTGAAAGCCATAACTTTACTACACAATATCACACGTGATTTTGAATTAACTATTGTGGCTGAAGGACCTTCATACTGAAACATGACAACGCCACGAAATAATATTCAAAGGAAATTTAATGCTTCGTCACGAGCAGCCGTGCAAAAGTGAGAGAAAATTTTAAATTGTATTTTGAAAAATAGCAGATATAAAGAATGTAAATTAATTTGCTTAAATAATGATGTTACTTACTCGTCGTACCAATTATTGCGGCAACTTCCTCCCATTGACAGTTCGATAATAGCCGATTATGATAATATCTGTTTCTTTTGTCCCATAATGTACTTCGTTCTTGCACAGCACTAATTAAAGTGTCAGGCATTGTTATTTCTCTCCGTCTCTTAAATCGCGTACAAATCGCGTGAAATTTTCAAATCAACTGATCACGTTCGTTTCGGTTCGCACCGCGTCGCCCGCACCTTGCGTGCGAACAGTCACGTAGGCCACTGCAAGTGTATGGCGCATGTTTGATCTTTTCTCATGGAATCGCGTCGCGCCGCGTTCGCAACGAATTCGCGTTGATATCATGCAGGTGTGGAGTCTGTAACTGTATAAGGAGAACGAACATAATACGTTTGCCGCCAAAAAAGATGGTCACGCTTTTCGGTTCTCAACTGGTTTCACTTCTGACCACTGGAAGCGCTGTCAGCAGAGATACGCTTTTTTTTAACGTGTATTGGTCGTCTTTAGGCCATAGACATATAAGATAGACTGAGCGCTCTTATCAGGGAGACTAGAGTAAAGGAGTGCGAACGCAATGTTAGAAAAATGGTCGGAAAAGCGAGGAACATTCGCCAATTGCCACCGCCTGGCGGTGCCACTTCTGCTGAGAACCGTCAAGCGCGGTGATTTTGAATCGTTGATCTGCCATTTGCCGTACATTTTGTCCGATTAACGCAGTTTATAGTATTGATATTGCGATACTTTTGTTCAAATTTTTATTTGATAAATTGTAGACAAATTTTTATAAAAGTAAAAAAATATGTTCGTTACTGAAAGTTTTGTATGCTGAAAGTTTTGTTACTGAAAGTCTGAATATTTTATTTTTTATATACATTACTATAGAATAGCATTTCGAACAATCTCTGGTGAAATTTAACTCGTTGCACAGCTCACGTAAACAACAATTGAAGAACGGACAAACGCTTTCGCAAAAAAAAAGAACTTACGGTAAATAAAGAATATACGCTAATTTCGGGATCACCGATATTATTTCATCACAACTCCAATTCAATTAACATTTAATCCACGAATTATAGCAACAAACTTTCTTTCTACCTGCTTGTTATACTATCACTTTCACTGCACTTTTCTGTTTGTTTTTTCGTCGCCTTTCAACCTTAAATTTCATAAAACACTCGACAAAAAATTGTTTATGCGCCCGATGAAATGACAGATGTCATATTTCGCCGGGGTTTATATCCCGCTCACTTCATTTCATCACCAACGCCACACTTCACAGTTAGCTCTCAGCGATGAGAGCGCTCATCGTGGCTCAATTCGAACTAACATCTTTCCTCGCTTTTTCGGTCATGTTTGGGACGATTTCGCCATAAGCGTTCGCACTCCTTTACTCTAATCTCCCTGGCTCTTATGGGCCGTTTGCAGTCAACATATAAAGGATGACAATATATCGGGAGTACTCTTCTCTCTGTCTTAGGATACTTGTGGTGGGGATGAGGCAGCAGAGGAGAGTGAGGAGAAATCACGCGTTTGCGTTATGAATGTGTTCCACTTTCGCAGCTCCGTTCGCTCCGTTCACTCCCACCACTACACCGATTGAAATGAGAGAAGAATACTCCCGATACATCTCTGTCCTTTATATACTGATTCAGTGCCTCTCATGGGAGCGCTCAGTCTATCTTATAAGTCTATGGTTTAGGCTAAGGCCGCACTACGGTTTTCTGCCGCTGGCGGTGGCTCCATAAAGTTGGCGGACCGACTTTAACTTTTTTAACTTTTTTTTTTGCAATCGTTTGATCGTCGTTTGATACCATTTGATCGTTAAAAATTATCGTTTGATCGTTAATAGTTTTTTCACAAAATCGAAATTACTGTCTCCGAGGCTCATCTAGTAACTTTTTACTGGTGAAGGATGGACACTTCCAGTTGTTATAACTTTTTTAATTGTTTCCTTTTGCTATCGTTTCATCGTCGTTCGATACTAATGTATGTCAAGTTTCGTCGTGTGATCGTTGATAGGTTTTGCAAAAAATTGAAATGACTTTCATCTAATCTCGTCTAGTAACTTTTTACTGGTGAACGTTAGACACTTCCAGTTGTTATATTTTTTGACTTTTTAAACATTTTCCTTTTGCCATTGTTGAATGGTCGTTTGATACTAATGTGTGTCCAATTTCATCGTTTGATCGTTAATAATTTCTTGGAAAAGCGCAATTTACTCTCTGCCAGCGTGCCCTGAAGTTGGCTTCTAACCGTTTATAATGAAATTTTGGACAATTGTAATTTTTGTAATTTTGAACTTTTTCAATATTTTCCTTTTGCTAGCGTTTGATCGTCGTTTGATACTAATGCGTGGCAAATTTCATCGTTTGATCGTCGATAGATCCCGAGAAAACTATCAACGATCAAACGACGAAATTTGGTATTCGTTAGTATCAATTGACGATCAAACGATTGCGAAAAGAAAAAGTTGAAAAAGTTGAATAACAAAAAAGCCGTCGGCTAACTTTACGCTCAATGTTGGATCTCGATTTTCTCGGGATCTATCGACGATCAAACGATGAAATTTACCATGCATTAGTATCAAATGACGATCAAACGGTAGCAAAAGGAAAATATTGAAAAAGTTCAAAATTACAAAAATTGCAATTGTCCGAAATTTCGTTGTAAACGGTTAGAAGCCAACTTCAGGGCACAATGGCAGAAAGTAAATTGCGCTTTTCCAAGAAATTGTTAACGATCAAACGGTGAAATTGGACACACATAAGTATCAAACGACCATTGAACAATGGCAAAAGGAAAATGTTTAAAAAGTCAAAAAATATAACAACTGAAAATGTCTAACGTTCACCAGTAAAAAGCTACTAGACGAGATTAGATGAAAGTCATTTCAATTTTTTACAAAACCTATCAACGATCACACGACGAAACTTGACATACATTAGTATCGAACGACGATGAAACGATAGCAAAAGGAAACAATTTAAAAAGTTATAAATTATAACAACTGGAAGTGTCCAACCTTCACCAGTAAAAAGTTACTAGATGAGCCTCGGAGACAGTAATTTCGATTTTGTGAAAAAACTATTAACGATCAAACGATAATTTTTAACGATCAAACGATCTCAAGTGACGATCAAACGATTGCAAAAAAAAAAAGATAAAAAAGTTAAAGTCGGTCGGCCAACTTTACGGTCGATTTTTTTTCGATTTTGTGAAAAAACTATTAACGATTAAACGATAAATTTTAACGATCAAACGGTATCAAACGACGATCAAACGATTGCAAAAAAAAAAGTTAAAAAAGTTAAAGTCGGTCGGCCAACTTTATGGAGCCGCTGGCGGTTGTAGCAAATAACCACGCAACCGCTTAGGGTGCACGCACTGCGGTTCTGCGTTTAAAACTGTGCCTAGTTTTATGTCAGTTCCAAGATGGACTTTTAAGAACGTAGTGTGTGTTGTTGCCTTAGAAATAAGACGAAGGAGAAAAGAATGCCAACGGAAAAATCGCCAGTACCTACTGGATACATCCATTATGTAAACTCCGATACTCAAAAGGGTTCTTTCATGAAAAATACCATCATTACCCTAACCCAAACCCAAAGCCTTCTCTATTCTGTCACTGTACTGACGTAGAGTTGATCGTACAGCACAGGCCTCTTTTTTACCTTGAAAATAATTTTTTGGGAAATATTATCGAATGTCTCATTATCAATGGATTCAGCTTCACTTGATGACATCGTTGAAATGACAGCGTCGAAGGTGAATGAACGGGACGATGAATATTAGAACCCAGTGCTCTGTATGTCAATCACTGAGAATGAGCAAAACCGCGCGCGGATAACCGCGACGTGCGTGCGGCGCTACGTAGTTTCATAAGTTACAAAGCGTTGCGCGGTTTTTCGCCGCCCACCGATTTGTAACAAGTTGCGGTTTAAAAATTAGTCGCGGCAAAAAACCGCCAGTGCGGCCGCTTGTATTGATGCCTATAAGTCACAAAATCGCGCGGTTGAAAACCGCCCGCGGTTAACCGTAGTGCGGCCTTAGCCTTATGACAGTCAAATTGTAAAGTCGCCATACAAGGGCTGCAATATTCATTACCATATGAACAATATAATATGGAGATATCCTTACTTTCTTGCATTTAACCTGAAAAATCAAACTCTGATATTGTGGCATAGGTCCAGTGGCCTTGACGCACTTCCTACTCATGCATATCTGGAAAATAAATGCAATGAATCGAAAATACGTATTTTGAGTGTACGTGGAATCATCGAGATCATGATATTTATCAGGCAATATCAGGTAATGTAAGCCCGATTGGTTTAATTTTTATCCACTGAAAGAATGCGAAAGTCAATACACGATATAAGATACTCACTTTTGACTGACCGCACTCTGTGTAGTCTGGACCACCGTTTCGAAGTATTAATGGATATTTAATATCACTGTACCTATTAGTACGATTGTTATAGCGGCGACGACTGCATGTTAATATCTGGCAAACGCGATGGTCTTCTCTCACCTACCAAATATTAAAAACCAAGTTTTTACAAAGAGCACCTACCTAACGTCAGCGATGCATTTAACAGTATTCAGCAAGATAAGAGTTGACGTGATTGAATCTTACCATACAAGCAGCAGCGTAGCCAAGCTCCCTGCATTGTTCATTCCGATTTTTTGGCATTCTTGATGGTTATATATGCAAAGATAAAGCAAGAATGAGATTTAAGAAAGAAAGAAAATATGTAATGTATGAAAGGATTAAATACGAATATGAATGGAAAGCTTGTGGTTAACTAACAATATAAACAGCTAACCGAAATTTCTTTACCACTGATCATTTTCGTGATCACTGAATATTTTCGTGTAAAATCTTGTCCATGTACATTCGGTGACGAAATTCAGTGGACACCCTCTAGTATAGAGCGCCGGAACGGTTTTTTATGCCATTTCGCCGGTAGTTGGCGTAGGCCATGGACGTATAAATATATGGACGGAGCCTTTCTCCGCGGGGGTGAAGCTACAAGGGTGAGGGGAATGAAAACCTGCTGCAACGGATATGAAGAACCAAGATGGCGGCGGCGATATCTATTTTCACGGTGAGATGCCAAAGTAGTAAGGTGGGGGCGATAGATTACGGGGGTGCGACGAGGGAGGCATATCGAGAGTAGTCCCGCGAAGCACTGGCTATATTTCGTAGCCGAGAAATAATTTGGAGGTAAAAACAGTGGAATGCCCTTTTGCAAATATATATGCAATTTATTTTTATGTACTTAATTAATACATTATTAGCTATTTCATTACGAAAGGTTGTGACGGTTATGGAAAGTCGAGCGCGAAGTATCTTCGACCACGGCACAGTTTTGTTACACCAACGCCGCGTGCCGTGAAAATAGACGCGTCTTAACATATATCTATAATATATATAGGTCAAAAACTGATGAACCAAGATGGCTGACACATGTTTTCTCTTCAACCCTGTGGCTTCAACCCCCGCATCAATAAAGGCACTTTAGGTTCCGTCCATATATTTATACGTGCATGGCCTAGGCCAATTTAACCAACGCCATTTTAAAGAGGAGGAATTTACCCTCATTGCGGTTAATTTAAAAAAATTTTACGATATTGTTTACAATTGGCACCTAGTTTTGAAAACAGAAATTTTTGTTCTTTGAGTGGACATCTTTCGCAGTAAAATTTTGTTAACACATTTCTCTAACCGCGATCGTAAAGGCAGAAGTCCAAGCTTCAATTAATTTTTTTAGAAAACATTCTACGATTTTTTTTCCAAAGTTATTTCGTTTTTTAAGAAAAAATAGGCGATTCGAAAATCGCTCCGCAGAACGAAAACGATGATGTTTACAACAAAACCTCAAGACGGTAAAAAATTGTATTACTTCTTGATAAGTTCACAAGAATTTTTTCAGATTTTTTTTTCGAAATGTGTTTTTCATCTATTTTCGGTCGAAACTCGATTGATCTTGTATACCATGATATTTTCATATATCACCGAGTAGATAGAAAACAAATTTCGAAAAAAAATCTGAAAAAATTCTCGTGAAGTCATCAAGAAGTAATACAACTTTTTACCATCTTGTTGGTTACCATCATGTTTACCATCTTGTTGGTTTTCGTCCTGTGAAGCAATTTTGAAATCGTCTATTTTTTCTCAAAAAACGAAATGTCTTTGGAAAAAAAAATCGTAGAATGTTTTTTAAGAAAAGAAATTGAAGCTTGGACTTCTGCCTTTACGATCGCGGTTAACGAAAGTTTTAAAAAATTTCTTACTACGAATGGTGTCCATTCAAAGAAGAACAAAAAAACGATCAACAATTTTTGTTTTCAAAACTGGGTGCCAATTGTAAAAAAAATTGTAACATTTTTTTAAAATAGCTAAAATGCACTCAAATTGGATCTCTTTAAAAGGACGTTGGTTAAATTGGCCTAGGCCAACTATCGGCGAAATGACATAAAAAACCGTTCCGGCACTCTATACAAGAGGGTGTTCACTCAATTTCGTCACCGACTGTATATGTATGTTCTACTATAAGACAATTTTAAGAGGGACATTCTCTTGCTTGAACGTTTATATTAATTTTAAAATGTACATTTTACAATTGGACAGTATCTTGAGTAGAAACTCGTATATTAAATTGTTCTGATGCACAGTGATAAATATTGTTTCCGCTTAAACAATTAACAATCAGAAAATTAGAGCTTCTCTAGGACGATGGTCGTAAGAGATAAGTATAGTTTAAACTCATTTACAGAAATTTGTCTTTTAGATGAACTAAGGGAACAGATATCTTGTCTGAGCAACTTATCGTTCTCAACATTGTTCTAAAATTCGGAAGTGGGAGCGTAAATATGTAATTATATATATCTTTCTCACATAAACAGAAATTTTACATTACGCTCTTACTGTAAAATTAGAGAGCCATGTCACGATGAATATGGCGATGTATATCAGAAAAGATGTTCTTCGGTTCATGGTGAAGAAAAGCTGATTTAGTAAACAGAAAAAATATGCACATGAAATCCCCGCAAATGATAAAAGTGTTTGATCACAAATCTTTGATAATGATGAAACATTAATACTTCTAACGCTTCAATTATACGTGTCGAGCATCGATGTTTTAACCCTTTGAGACCTGAGTACTTTCAAGCTTATGTGGTCCGCAGACGCATAGGCTAACGCATATATGCGTCCTTAGAGCTCAAAGGGTTAATAAAACGTTCTTAATGGATTACATACAAGGGACATTGACAATTAAATGCATACCGTGTATTTGTCGGCGACTCTTGAATTGAAAGAGACTCCGAATTTAAATGGTAGAAATCGAAATAACTAGTAGGCGATGGATGCCCCCGGCTTATATATACATAACATATATGACTGTAAAAAATCCTACGTTCGAATTCGATTGCTGCAGTTAACAAACTCAGAAATAAAGCATTTATCTACGAACGTCTCTACCTTATCGTCGTGGCTTAAACATCCTTGAGTATGCTTCGGCGTAAAAAAATGCATTTTCTATAGGTAGATAGTATAACTTCGTGCATAGTTTGTAGACCGTGGTGGTTGTGTGCACAAATTGTAATGTACAGCATATTTTGCTCTTCTACATCCCTTCGCCTCATACCACATCTTCAGCATCAACTCCACCATCAACCACTCCGGTGGACCTATAGTTTTTTCTTAGGAGGGTTCCGAACCGCCGAGTATCGAAAAAGCACATTAAAAAAGTTCGACGCCGGCGGGAATCGAACCCGGGACCCACTGGGTGTGAGAGCCAGGAACGCTACTCCCTATACCACTGCCTCCCTCGCATTATATTATCAGTTCATCATCAGACTTTCAATAATAAAAAAATCGAAACAATTTCTTTTAGTCCATTTATGTTTGAACGATTAAAAAGTGCATCCAAAATTTCGACGTGTTTTTTCATCGCCGTGATGCGATCTTTTTTCGCCTCGATATCGATTTTTTTTTATTAACATTTTATTTTTCAGAAGATGTTCACTCGTGATAACCTTCAAAGTTTTTCGAATAACGTTTCTGTATTGGTGGCACGTGGAGTGTAAACGCACGTAGCAGTTTTATTACGTTGCTTATCATCCGACCTCTGCGACTGGCACAACATTTCAATGTTGTGCCAGTCGCAGAGGTCGGACAACAACAAACGATTGCGAATCGATTGGCGTTTGAAACAATCAAATTAGACAAAATTTTAAAAATTTGCGTCTAACTTGACGCTCATTTTTGTTTTGTTTGTTTGATAAAAAAATATTATCAAACAAACGTTTTAATTAATCGAACAATCACAAGCAAAGGACAAACAATCGTTATAAATTAAAAAAAGATGCAAAAGTCAAAATCGAGGCGCTAACTTTACATAGCTCCTCTAGGCTCCATGTCTCAAGAGTTGGTCCTGCGACATCTGAGGGGCCGAAGGGTGAACTATTTTGCATCCACGTTAAATTAGCTGCAATCTACCAAATACTGAATACAGCAATATCTATCTCGAGAATACCACTCTCCCTAAATTTAATTAATGACGCTTCTATTCCCGAATAATTTTAACGTGATTTAAAAATATTTTTGTATTTAAAAATATTTTTAAATCACGTATCTTAAGCTAGTATTTAAATGTTGTGCTAGTCGCCGGGGTCGGATGATAAGCAACGTAATAAAACTGCTACGTGCTCCACGTGCCACCAATAAAAAACGTTATTCGAAAAACTTTGAAGGTTATCAGGAGTAAACATTTCCTGAAAAATAAAATGTTAGTAAAAAAAATCGATATCGTGGCAAAAATAGATCGCATCACAGCGATGAAAAAACACGTCGAAACTTTGGATGCACTTTTTAGTCGTTCAAACATAAATGGGCTAAAAGAAATTGTTTTGATTTTTTTTATTATTGAAGGTCTGATGATGAACTTATAAAATAATGCCAGGGCGGCAGTGGTATAGGGGGTAGCGTTCCTGGCTCACACCCAGTGGGTCCCGGGTTTGATTCCCGTCGGCGTCGAACTTTTTTAATGTGCTTCTTCGATACTCGGCGGTTCGGAACCCACCTAAGAAAAAACTATAGGTCCACCGGAGTGGTTGATGGTGGAATTGATGCTGGAGATGTGGATGAGGCAAAGGGATATAAAAGAGCAAAATACGCTCTGTACATTACAATTTGTGCACACAACCACCACGGTCTACAAACTATGCACGAAGTTATACTATCTACCTATAGAAAATGCATTTTTTTACGCCGAAGCATACTCAAGGATGTTTAAGCCACGACGATAAGGTAGACACGTTCGTAGATAAATGCTTTATTTCTGAGTTTGTTAACTGCAGCAATCAAATTCGAACGTAGGATTTTTTACAGCCATATATGTATATATAAGCCGGGGGCATTCATCGCCTACTAGTTATTTCGATTTCTACCATTTAAATTCGGAGTCTCTTTCAATTCAAGAGTCGCCGACAAATACACGGTATGCATTTAATTGTCAATGTCACTTGTATGTAATCCATTAAGAACGTTTTATTAAAACATCGTGTTCGACACGTATAATTGAAGCGTTATAGAAGTATTAATGTTTCATCATTATCAAAAATTTGTGATCGAACACTTTTATCATTTGCGGGGATTTCATGTGCATATTTTTTCTGTTTACTGAATCAGATTTTCTTCACCATGAACCGAAGGACGTCTTTTCTGATATACATCGCCATATTCATCGTGACATGGCCCTCAAATTTTGCAGTAAGAGGGTAATGTAAAATTTCTGTTTATATGAGAAAGATATATATAATTACATATTTACGCTCCCACTTCCGAATTTTAGAACAATGTTGAGAACAATAAGTTGGTCAGCCAAGAAACCTGTTCCCTTAGTTCATCTAAAAGATCAATTTCTGTAAATGAGTTTAAACTACACTTATCTCTTACGACCATCGTCCTAGAGAAGCTCTAATTTTCTGATTGTTAATTGTTTAAGCGGAAACAATATTTATCACTGTGCATCAGAACAATTTAATATACGAGTTTCTACTCAAGATACTGTCCAATTGTGGAATGTACATTTTAAAATTAATATAAACGTTCAAGCAAGAGAATGTTCCTCTTAAAATTGTCTTATAGTAGAACATACATATACAGTCGGTGACGAAATTGAGTGGACACCCTCTTGTATAGAGTGCCGGAACGGTTTTTTATGTCATTTCGCCGATAGTTGGCCTAGGCCAATTTAACCAACGTCCTTTTAAAGAGATCCAATTTGAGTGCATTTTAGCTATTTTAAAAAAATGTTACAATTTTTTTTACAATTGGCACCTAGTTTTGAAAACAAAAATTGTTGGTCGTTTTTTTGTTCGTCTTTGAATGGACACCATTCGTAGTAAGAAAATTTTTAAAACTTTCGTTAACCGCGATCGTAAAGGCAGAAGTCCAAGCTTCAATTTCTTTTCTTAGAAAACATTCTACGATTTTTTTTTCCAAAGACATTTCGTTTTTTGAGAAAAAATAGACGATTTCAAAATTGCTTCGCAGGACGAAAACCAACAAGATGGTAAACATGATGGTAACCAACAAGATGGTAAAAAGTTGTATTACTTCTTGATGACTTCACGAGAATTTTTTCAGATTTTTTTTGGAAATTTGTTTTCTATCTACTCGGTGATATATGAAAATATCATGGTATACAAGATCAATCGAGTTTCGACCGAAAATAGATGGAAAACACATTTCAAAAAAAAAATCTGAAAAAATTCTCGTGAACTCATCAAGAAGTAATACAACTTTTTACCATCTTGTTGGTTACCATCATGTTTACCATCTTGTTGGTTTTCGTCCTGCGAAGCAATTTTGAAATCGTCTATTTTTTCTCAAAAAACGAAATATCTTTGGAAAAAAAATCGTAGAATGTTTTCTAAAAAAAAAGAAATTGAAGCTTGGACTTCTATCTTTACGATCGCGGTTAAAGAAATGGGTTAAAAACAATTTACTACAAAAGATGTCCACTCAAAGAACAAAAAAGCGGACAAAAATTTCTGTTTTCAAAACTGGGTGCCAATTGTAAACAATATCGTGAAATTTTTTTAAATTTGCCAAAATGAGGGTAAATTGCTCCTCTTTAAAATGACGTTAGTTAAATTGGCCTAGGTCATGGACGTATAAATATATGGACGGAACCTAAAATGCCTTTATGGATGCGGGGGTTGAAGCCACAGGGATGAAGAAAAAACACGTGTTAGCCATCTTGGTTCAACAGTTTTGGACCTATACAGCGTGAATCGCATAAAGTTACGCATAGCGAAATCTGAGGTAGATGAGGCCATTACGAACAAAAGTTGCAAATAAACATTAGGGATATTGTTAATAATTTAGGAGATATAAATATTTAAAGTTGGTCCAATCAGAGCGTGCCGAGAAGCGTTGAAGCCGCCCACCCCCATCTAGCCGTAGATATAGCATAGATTAGGGCATTACATTTGGATTTGTCACATTCAGAGCAGTCAATTTTATTGATTGTATTAGTACGCAGTCAATTTTTGTTCGCGGTCATTGGTTGCTCTGAATTTTGCCCAGCGTGCTAATAAGCGTTGAAGCTGCCCACCTCGACCCCCACACTAGCCGTAGATATAGCATCGATTAGGACGTTACATTTGGATTTGCAAAATTCAGAGCAGTCAATTAGATTGCTTGTATTTTTCCGCAGTCATTTTTTTTCTCGGGCATTGGCTGCTATGAACTTAGGCGGGGGGTGGGTGACTTCAACGCTTGTCGGCACGTTGGGCAAAATTCAGAGCAGCCAATGCCCGAGGAAAAAAAATGACTGCGGCAAAATACAAGCAATCTAATTGACTGCTCTGAATTTTGCAAACCCAAATGTAACGATCAATCCATGCTATATCTACGGCTAGATGGGGGTGGGCGGCTTCAACGCTTCTCGGCGCGCTCTGATTGGACCAACTTTAAATATTTATATCTCCTAAATTATTAACAATATCCCTAATGTTTATTTGCAACTTTTGTTCATAATGGCCTCATCTACCTCAGATTTCGCTATGCGTAACTTTATGCGATTCACGCTGTATATATTATATGTAGATATATGTTAAGACGCGTCTATTTTCACGGCACGCGGCGTTGGTGTAACAAAACTGTGCCGTGGTCGAAGATACTTCGCGGTCGACTTTTCATAACCGTCACAACCTTTCGTAATGAAATAGCTAATAATGTATTAAGTATACGGCCGACATATAACAAATTGGCGTTATTTAAAGGACAATAATAAACAATCATGAACGGCCACAATGGTAACTTTTTATATACATAAAAATAAATTGCATATGTATTTCCAAAAAGGCATTCCACTGTTTTTACGTCCAAATTATTTCTTGGCTACGAAACGTAGCCAGTGCTTCGCGGGACTACTCTCGATATGCCTCCCTTGCCGCACCCCCGTGGTCTATCACCGCCACCTTACTACTTTGGCATCTCACCGTGAAAATAGATATCGCCACCGCCATCTTGGTTCTGCATATCCGTTGCAGCAGGTTTTTATTCCCCTCACCCTTGTAGCTTCACCCCCGCGGAGAAAGGCTCCGTCCATATATTTATACGTCCATGGCCTAGGCCAACTACCGGCGAAATGGCATAAAAAACCGTTCCGGCACTCTATACTAGAGGGTGTTCACTGAATTTCGTCACCGAATGTACATGGACAAGATTTTACACGAAAATATTCAGTGATCACGAAAATGATCAGTGGCAAAGAAATTTCGTTTAGCTGTTTATATTGTTAGTTAACGACAAGCTTTTCATTCATATTCGTATTTAATCCTTTTATACATTACATATTTTATTTCTTTCTTAAATCTCATTCTTGCTTTATCTTTGCATATATAACCATCAAGAATGCCAAAAAATCGGAATGAACAATGCAGGGAGCTTGGCTACGCTGCTGCTTGTATGGTAAGATTCAATCACGTCAACTCTTATCTTGCTGAATACTGTTAAATGCATCGCTGACGTTAGGTAGGTGCTCCTTGTAAAAACCTGGTTTTTAATATTTGGCAGGTGAAAGAAGACCATCGCGTTTGCCAGATATTAACATGCAGTCGTCGCCGCTATAAAGAGGTACAGTGATATTAAATATCCATTATTACTTCAAAACGGTGTTCCAGACTACACAGAGTGCGGTCAGTCAAAAGTGAGTATCTTATATCGTGTATTGACTTTCGCATTCTTTTAGTGGTTAACAATGAAACCAATCGGGCTTACATTACCTGATATTGCCTCATAAATATCATGATCTCGATGATTCCACGTACACTCAAAATACGTATTTTCGATTCATTGCATTTATTTTCCAGATATGCATGAATAGGAAGTGCGTCGAGGCCACTGGACCAATGCCACAATATCAGAGTTCGATTTTTCAGGTTAAATGCAATAAAGTAAGGATATGTCCATATTATATTGTTCATGTGGTAATGAATATTGTAGCCCTTGTATGGCGACTTTACAATTCGACTGCCATTAGGTCGAAGTACATCTCGATCTGAAATAAGATCGTTGAAAGAAAACGAAGAGAATCGTATTAGAAAATCCAACGTGAATATAGATATTTGTGAAGTGATCTGTGTACTTATATCGCGGTTAATAAACCGGGATATAAGTACACAGTTGGAATATTTCAACAATATTTACTTTTCATAAATTCTGACACTTGGAATTCTCTAACGTTAACTTGTATTTTTTTTCTATAGAAGCAGGTACTGATTGACGAACCTGTGATGACTCGGCATGAACAATGTCAAGAATATGGATTCGACGTTGCGTGTTACGTAAGCCTTTTTATCGATCTGTTAACTTACTACCTTATTCATTTCTTAATTCATAAAAAGCACAACTTTTCTAAATATTGAAAATGCGACACGTTTCAGCCGTCGGTAGGATTTGTAAGTACTTCATGCACTTACTTAACATGTGGATATGAACAAGCGGATGGGATCTACTTTAGGCGTCTCAACAACAATATTCCAATGCAATTGACACCAATGGCCGGATCACGGTGCGGCCATAACAGAGTAAGACTCGCATGACGTATTACGAATCCGTACCTAAAAACTAGGAGAAAACGCCTAGAACTTAGTTCAAACGTAGTTCGAAAAAGATTAACAGCATTCATCTATGTTTCAGGCCTGCCTAAACAAGATCTGTGTCCCACTGGAGGAATGGCCATCGACAAAAAAACGTCCCACTTATACCGGTCCCGAACACTCGGAAATATGTTGTCCTGAACCTAAAAATTGATTTGTGAAATGAACGTACTATCTCAGTTGATTCCTTCGTTTGATAATGCGTTTATAAACACGACTGGAATAACCACTACACCAATGCATAACGCGGGAAAGAGATGAGGAAAATGAGAATAGTTGGTTTGCCACTGTTCTCACGTTTGTAACTCTTGCCTTCTTTTGATTTGTGCTGAAATAAAATTACTTAGAAGCTTTACAATGTATACCTTACGTTTAAGATTATTTATAATATGATGCGTCAATCAGAATGTGAATGTATTGTTCTATTAGTCCGTCAAGTTCTGTGAGATATGTAAACCTGCGAATTTTCACACGTCCGTCCTCTAAAGTCGCCGTATTGTGTGACCATGGAGCTTAGACGTAAGGAGATCAAACGACATAGGAGAATCACGATAGATTTGGACCCTGAAATTGACGAAAAAGATATATGTTGGCTGTAGTGTTACGTACTGGCCGACATTAAAGGCCCAGTCAATTTTCAAAACTCAGTAATGACCAAACGTCGGTGGCATATGTCGTCTAGTCGGTAAAAGGGCGCTCTGCGTAGTTACCCCTAGTATCGACATAGCATATAGTTCCGTCTAGTAAGTAAATAGTACGACTTAACCTAGTACGAAGAGATGGTAGGGAAAACGCAGCCTATCACAAGAACTTTCCGACCCTCTCCTAAGGGAAAACCAAAACTCCCCCCTAAACAAAATCCCTTCCACCCAAAATAGAACACATATAAAAAAGACACTCTTACCCAAATGGGACAGATATAATTACGCAACTCGAGTTCTCGTTAAGTATCAGATACGTCACTCTCTGTAAAACGTCTCGTCCGACATTCAGTTCGTTTAAACCAACAGAAACCAAGTGTTATTCTATATCATTTATTCAGTGCAAATAAACTAAATCATTAACTCCGCCGATATAGTTTTGTCGGCGCGAACTACGAAGAGTACGCTCAGTTTGATCAGAGTGAATGAGATATTTTGATCAAGCGGAAATTCGGAAATTCGGAGATTCGAAGGTTCTGAGGTTCTTTATGAAATTCGACCCCTGCTATGCGCAGTTGAAGAAAACAACACGATGAATAACAGTTCACGATTGAGTTTATTCAAATTGATTTAATGATATAGAGTAACTCTTAGTTTCTATAGGTTTACTGAACTGAACGTCGAACGAGACGTTTTACAAAGAGTGTTTCAACTGGGGACTGAATGAGAGAACTCGAATTGTGTAATAATAATGTATAAGTCTATTTTTTGGTAGAAGCGTCTCTTTTTATAGGTGCTCTAATTTTTGGTGGAAGGGGTTTTAGGGTGGAGTTTTGGTTTTCCCTTAGGAAATGGTTGGGAAGTTCTTGTGATAGGCTGGGTTTTCCCTACCATCTCTCGTGTTAAGATAAGTCATACTATTTACTTATCAGACAGAACTATCCGCTATGTCGGTACTAGAGGTAACTACGCAGAGCGCCCTTTTACCGACTAGAGGACATATGCAACCGACGTTTGGTCATTACGGTCATTACTGAATTTTGAAAATTGACTGGGCGTTTAATGTCGGCCAGTACGTAACAGCGTTACCAACCAGTTCCAAATCACCATCGAGGACGTAACAGTAGTTCGAAATTCAGCCACGAGCGCGCTCGTGTTGTCAGTATAGGATATGAAGTATGGCATTGGTGATGCCATGAAGTGAGGAGTATTCGTTATCGAGGCCCGCTTATTGCTGAAATAAGAATAATACTTATGTCTTTTAGTGTTTACACGCCATGACATATTAGTTAATTACTACGAAATCGTAATAACAATATAACCGCACTATCTGCAATACGCTCCTCTCTCTCTTTTCTCAGTCCTTCTCTGTCATCCTATACTAACGACAGGAGCGCCACCATAACCTATAATATTTTTCGTCGGTTTTAGCGTCCTCATCCAAAGTACAGCGTGTAAGCTCCTTTACTCTATGCTCCATGATTATAGAGTTCGGTCGGTTCGGTCTCCTCCTACAGGCTCCATAGGCAGTACTGTTAGCCCATTTCCGAAGCTATGTAAAGTTAGCCCCTCGATTTTGACTTTTGCATCTTTTTTTAATTTATAACGATTGTTTGTCGTTTGTTTGTGATTGTTTGATTAATTAAAACGTTTGTTTGATCATATTTTTTATCAAACAAACAAAATAAAAATGAGCGTTAAGTTAGCCGCAAATTTTTTAAATTTTGTCCTATTTGATTTTTTCAAACGCCAATCGATTCGGAATCGTTTGTTGGAAAGAAATAATATAATTCGAACGTTTGTTTGATCGTTGTTTTTCCAAAAGATCAATAAACAAAATATTGGTTCGTCGTAGCTTTCACACTAGATTCTGGCTTTTTTCTTACCATACAACTGCGAAGATGCTCAACATGAGATGCACTCAACTACCGAAGGCCAGGATTAATAAAGTTAACAAAATCTTGTAAACTTGATCGAGTAATCCCGTGTCGCAACATGAATTGTAGATTATATTGTTACATGCACGCGACACATATTAAGTCTGGTCAAGCCAGAATCTAGAGTGAAAGCTACGACGAACCAATATTTTATTTATTGATTTTTTGGAAAAACAACGATCAAACAAACGTTCGAATTATATTATCTGTTTCCAACAAACGATTGCGAATCGATTGGCGTTTGAAAACATCAAATTAGACAAAATTTCAAAAATTTCCGGCTAACTTAACGCTCATTTTTGTTTTGTTTGTTTGATATAAAGTATGATCGAACAAACGTTTTAATTAATCAAACAATCACAAACAAACGACAAACAATCGTTATAAATTCAAAAAAGATGCAAAAGTCAAAATCGGGGGGCTAACTTTACATAGCTCATTTCCGAACACACTCTGTAAAGCCCGGCGCGCACGGTGCTTGTTTTCCTGCTTGATAGTTTACTATCATTTGCTGCCGGGTCCAGTAATGGCTGCGGCGCTGCGTCCGGTGATGGCTCCCTTGTTGGGTTTGCTTCACACGATGCTTGTTTTACTGCTGGGTTCGCCGATGGCTGCGACGCTGTGACTCGACATTTCGACAATTTTAATCATCTGAAAATATTCACTGAATATCCTTTGTATTAAAAACATAAATATACGCAACAGCGTGAAAAAATCTGCAAATAAAATCAAGTCACTATTATTATTGTTACACGAGAAAAATGAAATAAACCGTATACTATGAACATTATTTTATTTATAAGCAGTACAAAAATACAAAGTTTTAATGTCATTTAATTCTTATTCTAGTTATGCATTAGTTTTTTGACTATTGATAGTCGAGCATTTTGCGTTGATAACCAATTTGGTTACTTGACCCATTACTTCAAGTTGTAATGCTTCGTCCTGAAAATTTTTCAGCAAGCTTCCAAGAAATGTTAAAAATCCGTCGACTGTATTTGGGGTTGAGCTTGCTAAAGGCATCTCCACAGCGATAGATTCTTTTATTGAATTTGTAAAGTCTTGTGTAACTGCACAAAATTCACCACTGTCGTCCAACCGAGGATTTTTTCTTTTAGCCTTTCCTGATTTGTGTACTACTGACACTGCCGATGACGAGCAACTTCTTTGTGGAGATGCTGGTGGTGCTGAGTGCTTTGATGTCCGTAGAGACGTGTTACACCTGCCTGCTTGTTCTGCTGAAGATTCGTAAAGATTTTCATCTGTTGGAGTCATCTCACAAACATCTGGCTTATCAACATCTTCCAGGTATTCCACGTTTACAAAACGATTTGGCTCTTCGATATTTTCGTCAATTATACGTGTTGCCGTACTCTGCAAACGAAAAAGCATGAGTTTGCATTCGCAAAGATTTTTTAAAGAGTTTCATCATTTTTAGCATTACCTGATTCAGAGACACATCGGACAACGAAACCTCACTACTCAAGGAAGTCTTATTCCTACGCGGGATCACGAATGATTGAAGGAACAAAAGTTTCTGGTAATACCATAGGCTTGGTGTATAAACCTGAAAGTATTTACATACATGTTTATTATTTATAACGATTTTTAGTTAGTAAAAAATGCTTACGTCATCGGTGCCAGTTCTACTTTTTAAAGATGATTTCACTTTTGAATGTTCTAAGTTAAATTGATTCCTCAAATTGTGAAATTTGCTGGCACAGTCTTTAGCTGTTGCCGTTGGCCTTAACCTCACAACCGCGTTAGTGACTCGATTAAGAGCCGCAGTTCGGAGATGTTTGTTATAGTAGTGAGTAGAGTTTATTGCATACAAACACGGCTCCGCTTTATACGCATCTATTAAAACGTTAATCTGCTCCGGAGACCATTTGTCAGCCATTTTTTGAATTGAATTCACCACCAAAGAAAACGAGCACGCAAGCAATCTATCACGAAAAATAGCACATGCTCTATCAACGTATTCCAGCACACGACCATGCAGCGGAGCCATCAGTGACGTCACTTTCTCGCAGCGCTGCCATCGGAGCAGCCAGTAAGTAATTCAGCAGCAAAACAAGCACCGTGTACGCCGTGCTTCAGGTGGAATTTCGAAACCGGAAACCATACTGGTTTTCCAGGATGATATTAAGCCCGGGGCACGCGGTGCTTGTTTTTCTACTGGATTGCTTAGCTCCATAAAGTTGGCCAACCGACTTTAACTTTTTTAACTTTCTTTCGCAATCGCCTGCCCGTCGCTTGAGATCGTTTGATCCATGGAGACTAGAGTAAAGGCGCTCGAACGCATATGGCGAAATCGTTTCAAACATGACACGAAAAAGCTAAGAACGATGTTAGTTCGAATTTAGCCACGGTGAGCGCTCTCGTCGCTCTGAGCTAACTGTGAAGTGTGGCGTGGTCGATCACTCAAATCACACGACAATATGGTAAATGGAGAAAAAAAATTTGCTTTTGCTCTGTGCTCACAGATTCAATATTTCCTAACATTTCCTATTATTAATTATCCTTCGAGCATACTGATGAAATTATTACATGGCTGCGCTGAGTCGAATGGAACTTCAAAATACGAGGAGCTGGTTATGAAATATCTCTGGAAAATTGTTAAGACTATTTCTATTTTTCTGGACTGGCGATCTCGATTACAATGGAGTCCTCTACGAGGTTCATCATTTGTTCAAGCTGACAACGATTAAACTGATGGAAAAACAGCACTTAAGTCGATTTGAGAATATCCTTTTATATTACTTACATTGTTCTTCAGGAGATTTCAAGGAACAAAACAAAATAAATTAACGGTATCGCTTTTGAAATTACATAGTTTTTTTAATCGTATTCTCTTTTTATATTGCATTATTTAAAACAAAAAATGAAATATGTAGCTACTAAAAGAAGCATGAAAAAACAAGCAAACAAACAAGTTCGTAGAGCGATATATCGAATACGTAAGCCATTCATAATAATTATTACATTATGAAATTGATTGTATCTCAAATTTCGCCTTCCGAGCTCACATACAAAAGCATGTGTGCTGGCCTTGTAATAAACGAACAAACAAAATATCGATGGTCCCAAAATTAGCGTATATTATTTATTTATCATAAGTACTTTTGTTTTGCGAGAGTGTTTGTCCGTTTTTTAATTGTCGTTTACTTGAGCTGTGCAACGAGTCAAATTTCACGAGAGATTGTTCGAAATGCTATTCTATAGTAATGTATACAAAAAAGAAAATATTTAGACCCGGTCCATATAAAATTTTCAATTACTAATTGCAAATTTTTATAAAAGTAAAATTACTTTTACTTTTATAAAAATTTGTCTACAATTTATCAAATAAAAATTTCAATAAAAGCATAGCAATATGACTTATCAATATTATAAGCTGCGTTAATCAGACAAAATGTACGACGTATCGCAGATCAACGATTCAAAATCACCGCGCTTAACGGTCTCCCGCAGAAGTGGCGCCGCCAGGCGGTGCAATTATCGGATCGTTCCTCGCTTTTTCCGACCATTTTTCTAACATTACGTTCGGGCTCCTTTACTCTAGTCTCCATGCTCCATGCCTCCGACAATAATCCGGTGAACAGCTGATGGCGTTCGTCAGTGCCTCACATCGAAGAACATCACGTTATTGTGTAGTTCGTGTAGTTGCGGAATTGTCACGAAAAAAAGGAAAACCGTATGCAATAAGAAATTTGCGATAGAGTGCATTAAAATCGGTGAGAATTCACATAATTGTATGGAAATCCTAAAAATGACGTTCCGTCACATCATATAAACAAAACCATCAAATCGTTATATTATATAACGGAATTGTTACAAATTGTATCTTATTCTTTTTTGTTTCTTGTATCAGATCGCGATGAACGTAACCCCACTACGACCTACTCCATTCACCGATGTATTCGGAGGTCTCATCAACTTTCAGTGTCACGAAGAGTGCGCCTTTCGCGAACTAGCAGTTGTCGATTGTCTCGAAGCTTATGGCTTGCAAAAAGGACGTGAAAAATGCCGTCTATTGATGGACGACTTTCGCGAATGCCTCCTTCAGCATAAGCAACGTGCGCGTTCAGCTATTATGCTTGTTGAACGAAATAGGCAATATAAGAGTGGTGAGAGGAAACAACTATATGCCGAAGACTTCCCTGTTGACTCTTACTGAACAACATGGAGTGTTTGTAGATAAAACCTTAGTCTGTTAATTCTGTTATCTTATTACCATTTGAAATACAATGAAAAAACACTTAGAATTGCGATTACTGATTGATTTCCCCTATTCACTCATAGTCTGAAAGAATACAATAAACGATATATTACCTATTTTACTTAACTTTTTGAGCAAATGTCAGAAGGGCATAGTCTACGAAATGCAAGTGGTTAAGTATAAGATCGAATGTAAATAAACAAACGAAGAAGAGGTTTGCTGTCTGATAATTATTGCTTAAAACCAAGATTGTGTTCAGAACCGTTATGTGCGGGTGAGGGTAAGGTTATGTCAGGAGATTAACTCTATTCCACTCAATCTTTTGGGTAAACGTTTTTGAACGGATCACAACGGCTATTACACACTGTTCTTTTCGTAATTGTTATAGGCCTAAACAATCCGTTTGTTAGGAGTTTTTCCATTTTAATAGGCAGAAAAATAAGCTTTTTTTCTAGAACTTTGTAAATATACTCATTGGTTTTTTTGGGTTTGATTGAAATTATATTATTTCGCATCTATTAAATTCGATTGAAGTCAATTTGTTTTTCAAAACAAAAACTATCGTCGAGATGCAATAAATTTTTCTTGAATCCACATTTTTTTAACTAATGCGGACAATAACTCGGTCAATAATAGATAGATATGTAACATTTCTGCACAGTATTTTTATAATTGTAATAGCTATCGTTGAGCATAGCAAAGATGCTCTAAAAATAAGTCAAAGTTATTTTTAAAAAAACGGCTCAACGATTGCTATTACAATTTCAAAAAAAGGACGAGCAGAAATTTCACCTAGTTGACACCATCGCACCAGTTCCAAAAACGTCCTTTCGAGAAATCTTATTGTATATCAACTATTGTCTTTTTCCAATAAAAATTTACATTAATGTATGTGGAATAACACATATGTTTAATTGAACCAAGAAGCTATTAAGTGAATTAAAAAAATTCATGAAAAAAGCTTATTTTGGTAACTGCCATAGTAGTGTCCTACCTTAAAAAACTTCTGGAATTTTTCGATTTCCGTTTGGTTCCATTTCCCAAGGAAACAATTACATCATAGTCCCTAACTCTCCCGAGATTGTGGGACCCAAAAAATAATTATTCAGATTGATTATAGATATTAATACGTGTATTTCACACAAACAATCGATTTGCGGCGAGAAATAGTGATTCCTGGAATGTTACTGATGTATTCTCGAGAGTAATTCCATCGCAAACAATTTTTTCTATCACTATTTTTGTTTTGAATGTTTTATTTAACGAGATAGCTAAGAAAAACTTTTTAAATGTCGTGATGTTTTCAGTTTTTGATTTTTAGCTTGCTTGCCTAAGACTTTCGTGCATACGCACCATTCACACTTTTTTTTCCATGTCGTTACGCAGCGACTGCTCTAAAAATCTAACATAAGTTGTCGCAGACAAAGGATGGGTCCAGACCCACTGTTACTGGACTATAATGTTGAATAACGAAGACGACGAGAATATTACATATACATGAAGATGCGGAAAGATTATGTTAAAACATTTACCGTAGTACAAAATTACAGCTTTATGTACAACTTGTATTTATTTAATGTTTACTTTAAACTTGTTAAAAAATCATTCTTCACTTATACGTTATTAATAGTATTATTATGGCAGTGAAATGTACATATAACTATCGTTCCAAGTCTCGACTAAGAACCAACAACTGCTTGTACAAAGGATTTCAAAATCGCAATAGCCCTTTCGAGGCTTATCATGCGTTTATGAATCAAATAACTCGTATAAATAAACTATTAACATTTCTAATAACAGAAATACAACGTTTCGTAGATGACGCGTAATGATCTATCATAGCTATCACGATTTTCATGGTAGTTGCATTGGATGCAATATAATGTACTTAAAAAAAAAAGTGTATGAACATCTCACTGTCAGTCTCTGGTAATTTGATGGTCACTGTAACGCAGGTGCTTTTCCATATGACAAATGTAGCAGCAGATTTGAAATATTTTCCGTTCAAACTTCAAAATCTATATTATAACTATATCGCATTAAAAGTTACATTGCTGGATTTATCGTCTGCTTTCTTCTCGTATCTTGGGATTCTTGTATATCTGCATAAGAGTCAGAAATTTCATGGACATCATTATCCCACGCTGAATCCACATCATTGTTATTCGAGTCTTTTCTAAAAATATAAGCGAATTGTTAATAAAACTAAATTATTCACTTATCTATAGTGGGTGGCCAAATTATTAGAGACAGTCACATTTATTTTTCAATTTTTTACTTTGCGCGAATCTGATTTCAGTTTTAAGTACCTATACGCGTTGTAAAAACTTATTACATACGTTCTTCATGTGTCTATAATTCAAATATTAAGTGGATGTTGAAAGGTAAATCGTCTATTTGTTTTCTTCAAATTTGTAAGTAACGTGCGACAGTCGCAGAGTAGCGAAGACACGAAACAACGCAAGACGAATAGGATAATTTCAAACAAAGTTATTTTTAAATTTGTGGTATAAAATAAAACTAAGATGTAAGTATTATTATTCTGTTATTATAGGAATTAATTATTGTCCGAAGTATTTCAATATTAATATTTATTTAAATATGTTTTGACTTCTAGCATGGGTCGAGGGTGGGATTTGCCTCTGAAAGAATATTCAGCATACAGGTAATAAAATTCTCAAAAGAAGATATTGCTGGAATTGCTAAGACGGCAGTTAACACAATCAAAATTAATTTGGATCAAAGCCAGTCAATGTCGCCTAAAAGAAAAGACAATAGTCGAAGAAAAAACATGATTGTCCCTAAAAAATCTGACCACTCATTGTATCATCGGTCTTATACAAGATTTGCATTGTAACAGAGAGATTTCTATACTCACGAATATTTATTCGTCGATGGTAAGAAGAGTGATTTCGGACAGTTTTTGAAGTATGGCCAGCATTCGCCATGCACCTTTCCCCGATTTTCAGCGTCGACGTATTCCTCCAGAAGATTCGCAAAAGGTGATTTGCTTGCCCTGGTTATAACGAATAATTGTGGTACCACAAAACACTAACGAAAAATTATAATATCTGATAATTGTTCTATTTGTATTATAGGATGACCGAAGACTTACGTGAAGAACAACTTGAGCATTTCACCGATAAGCCCGAAATTATTAAGCGGATGACCTTGAACTTCACAAATGGCTCTCAACAAGCATGCCTTGCCATCGAGACCGAGAGTACTGAGCATATCTTCGGCTGTACCATATAACAGTGCTCTCTCACCGCCGTGAAAAGCATTTTTCGGTGCCTCATGAGCTTCCCTCTTGTGAATTCTCCGTTTGATGAACGAGGCTATAAAATCGGCCATTACCATACCGGCCTGTCGACTCTTCATTCCACGATCAAAGACGGTTGGCAATGCACCGTACGGATTTTCGTTGTCGGTCAGGCCCAATTTGTCAAAGTCGACTACGGAGTAGAATGAAAGGAAATATAAATACAACATTGGTAAAGCGAGACCGAGGTATTGGAGATAAATAAAATTGGTTCTTAATGTACGGCGACGTACTTGTGAAAGGAAGACTGATCGTCATATTACTGAGAAACCCGGATGGTGGATATCTGACAAAGGGCAATGCCAATGTCGGTGTTATCGTCATGACTGTTCCAGGTGGAAGTGCTATTCTGCCATCGTTCGTTATCCAAAAGACTCTCTTCTGTCGATGATGAGGCCCTCTCGTATCGTCCGCGTGCTCTCCTCGAGTCAGACCCAAAGCCGCCAGAGTCACCACCAGGGTCAAAACTTTTCGCGTCATGTTTCCAGCTTCTTCCTCGCCCTACAGAAACCAAAGAAATTCATAACGATCCCATAACGAATCCATCTCGTTTTTTTCAAATAAATATTTCTCTCGAACTTTTCAATATTTGCCAATAGCGCATCAATAATAATGCCCCAAGGTGCAGCATACTAGTAAGTGGTAAAGAGTCATAATGGACCGGGTTGTCCTTGGGGCCACATCTCACGACAGACAACCCGACCAGTGCGAGCGTTCGCACGTGTCTTCTCGCCCGTAGGATAACAGTATCGCAAACGAGAAACTTGGCGAAACTGCCGTGCGGCTTGATCGCGCGCGAGACGAACCGATGTACATATATAAAAATACAGCAACGGGCGAGCACCGGTGACTGTTCCTATAGAAAAACGCAATTCTTACACGAACCTGTACGCAACTTGTACGCCAACCCCGCTCGCACTTTGTTTTTTTGCAGATGATAGGTCCATTCGCCTTGACCTCGAATGCCGTTAAGAAATCTAATGGAGATGGTTTATGACTACAATCCATAAAATTCGTGATAAATTTTTTGTCAAGATCGCGACAATCAAATTGATCGATCGATCGATGGATCGCACGTGTATGAGATTTTGGGGATGATCGTTATTCGGTCAATGCAAAGATTGCATGTACACATTGACTCTATTCTGTCAGTCTATAAAACGAGTCGATCAACGGCATGCCGCCTGAGATTTTTCAGATCCGGTATACATTGCAAGTCCGGTGTTTTCAAAACATTAAATATATATGACGTAACACGACCGTTAGATGCTTCATCTCTACGAGTGGTTATTAGTGGCGCCGTAAGTGATACGGTATATACCCGGGACTGTATATAATACGTAATAAGTACATATCGCGTATGTAGCAGGCCTCGTTATCTATTTCTTTTTATGCATATTCGATACGCTGAGATTGCACGGTACATTGAAAAACACCGATTTTCGATGCGATACGACAAGCCCGAGCGTTGAATATCTTCTCTTTTTTTACCGGACAAGATCGATTACGGATCAAATTGTCCAAGATCGAAGCGCACTCGGTCAAGGCTGATATCGGTCGGAAGGTCGAGTTCTTTTCTACGGAGGTCGAGAAAAGCGTTCTCTTCTTACTCGATGACCGAGCGACCATTCTTTCTTCCACCGTCAAAAATCCGTTACGTTAAATAACAATCCTTCCTTGATTACGTAACACATTCGTCGAGTATGGAGAAGACTGCATTTAGGGCAATGCGGGCTGATCGTTTACCCAGAAATGTTGTTTTATGTTTTTCTTCTTTTTCTTCTTCTTCTACTTCTTCCACCGGTATCGCGGGAGAACGGCGTGTGCGTCATAACGAAAGAAATTCATGCAACGGGAGGTGCTTCAGTGGGGCCGGTTTCTTCTTTAATAACGATTCGCGAACGGCATAATTTGGAGAAGCTTGGTCCTCCGCGAATCCGAATCGGGGTGGAAACTAGTTTAAGCGAGAACAAGGACGACGATTTTATTACGAATGAAAATACGAAGCACGCACGCGTACTTAAGAAGAGATCGTTCGCGGATATTCGCACGACCGCGAAACTCAAGTATCGCTAGAAATTAAGAATTCTGAAACAGGGACTAAACTTACTCGCATATAAATTCTATCTATGTTCTTATATTTTGCGTGCTTCCATAAAGAAATGACAAAAAAATAAAATAAAACAATTCTTCAAACTAACGGTGTTACAAGACACGTAAACTGATATCAAAAATTGTTGACGCGTACGGTATGGAGCGCATCGTAACGAAGATTGAAACGAGACGCAAAGTCTCGACACACTTGACACGCCCGGAAACGCGTTTTGGTGACGCGTGAATGCGAGAAAAGGGTTGTTTGATTCGTACAATGAGGGCGAAAGGAAAGTATGTAAGAAACGTGTTTATTTATAACGATCGTTACTCGAGACGTGTGTGACACAATAAGAACTCGCGACAATCGTGTCACGCGTACGAAGAATATTTAATGAAGTATGTACGTACACTGTCACGTCTTATCGCAGGATCTATCACGAATGCCACCGTCGATACGTGCAAACCGTTTGAACATCGTTTAATTACTGTCGCGAACGAGTCTTGCATTTCTACGTTCGAAACTATTTAGCTTATTTCCGTCTCGACAAGAAGAATACAATCGAGAAAACGTTGAAGAATTGCGAATAAATAGAATTTGCGTACGGTCGATGAGACTGCAAAGAAGAAGAACGATCGGTGAAAAAGTTTCATTCATTTGAATATTGGAAATGGCTTTGCATTTCTCTCAGGTCGCATTGGTCTCTTTCGTTGATAATGCAATCGGCGATTGACCTCGAAATGACTCGAATAATCATCGAACAAGGAAGCGAAAGAAAAGCGACCGGGATAAAATTTGAATAGACGAAAGAAAGAAAATTCATTCGCATTATTATTAATAATTAGTTTGCCAGTTGATCGATTCATCAATTTATCATTTCGCCTAGTTTATGAGATCGTCTCTGTCCTATCTTCATAAAGATAAAAAGTGGCACGCGTGAAATTCAATTAACCGTTCGCCTTTTGGGCGTCGGAGGGTTTGAGTGCAAAACGAGGGAGAAGATAGTCGAGGACGGCACGAGACTGCAGCATTGACCGATCAATCAGGTATTCAACTCGCGAACATCCCATACGAGCTCGTGAAGCTCTGTAATCTCTCTTTACTCGCTATGCTAATGTTCCATGAACTCGAAAGAGAGGGAACGAGAGAAAGAGAGGGATAGCACTTCCTCGGTACAACATTCGCTCTGTTACCTTTTTTCATCGCTCTTATAAACACCGGCACATAAACTCACCACGCGCCAATCATCTAATTACAATTACAATGAGCGCCGGTGAATTTAATCGCTATACACGTGGCGATATAATTCCTTTAATCTACGTGCCTATGTAAACCATTATTCTAAGAGCTTCTCTCATTGGCTACGTTGCAGTCAATTCATTAAACATCCTATTTTCAATTTTTCTAAACAAATCCACGCTGTTTATCCTTCTTTTACAAGAACCTAAAATATACATACGCATTTTTACCACGGATTTTTAATTTACGCTAGCTCGACGATCGGAACGAATCGGAAACTTTCAACTAAGGAACGTAACGAGTCCATTGTCTCGAAACTAAATGAAAATTTTGACCGGCGCATTGTGTCAACGATGCGCGAAATTGATGACCCAGTGACTTCGTTACAATCGATTAAATCGTAGTCTTCTCACCGAGAGAAAACGGGTGTGTCGTACGCTCCTCGCGGCGCGATCGAGCGAATCGTTTGGAATTTTCGATCTCTTTCTCCCTTGAAAAGAAGAGGGTTCGTGCCGAGACGTGAGTGGTGTTTGGTACTCGAATAAATTCCTTTATTTTTTATTCTTCTTTTTCTTTCCCAAGACGGATACGTCCGAACGTGCGTAAACGTCAATTGGCTGGTGAAAAGCTGCATTGGGCATCGCGTCGGTAAGCGCGACGCGGGTCGACTAACGGATCGAAAGACACACGATGTGCGTCGCGGGGTGGAGGAACAAGCGTTACTGAAACTGAATCGAGATCGCGAAATTCTTTCGGTACTGTCGGTTGGGTTTGGGTTTGATTGGTTGGTGATCTCTTGAAAATTCTTTTCGATCTCGTATGATAAGAAAATAATAAAATAAAAAGATTGAGCTACAAATTTCGTTACCGATCGCCAACAGGAAGTCGAGGTGTGCCGCACCCTGGGCACTCTCGTTAATGTTAAAACGCGTCTTAATGACGAGGCATAGATTGCCGGCAATAAACCTTGACATGAAAAATATATAATTCAGCTTGAAAACGCAAAGAAACGGGGCTCGAAGTGCTCGCAGCAAAGCGCACTCGACGAGGCAACGCGATTATCCTTTCGCGAGGGGCTTTTCGACTTCCGGTAATTTCACGTGTCGAAATGTCCCGAGAAATATTTCACCCGTTTTAATTTCGCAAGCCAAGCACCGTTTCGGTAATCAACGTCGTTACTCGAACGCGCGTAATCCGCGAGAAAACGACGATTAAATATCAACTTCCGGTTTGGCGTAAGACAATGTATTTCGCGAAATCGTTTGTCTTTGACATTCTACCGTGATTTTCATTTCTATTTTTTGTTGCCTTCTTTCTTTTTCATAAGCTTATTTGGCGCACGTCCGAAACTACCGGCTCCACAATGCTCGTTCTCTTTAGGTCATTCGTATAATGCTCTCCCGATCCCGTTTCGAGTTTCGGCAGGTTGTCGTAAAACGGGTCTCGTTCGTTCGTTCCTTCATCGAAACGTGCTCCGCGAGCACAAACGAGACAGACGTTTATTTCGCGGTGCGAATCGTAAGGTATAAAAAACAAAATTATTATCATCCAAAGTTGCCACCCCGTGTTCTATTACATCGCTGCGAATCGTCAAACGTGAAAATAAAATGGAAGGATATAGTTAAAATACGAGTGTAAGTAAGTACACGTCGAAAGGCGATGGAAAATGTCGTCGATGATCGAGAGAGCTTTATCCTCGACGCTTCGCTACCGGTCAACGCGTACCTTTTCTCAAGACGAACAAAAATTGAAAATATGTGAGAAGTCTATGATTATAAGGGGGTACAAGCTGGCTCGAGGCATCAATTATAATTTTTTATTCTTTGCCTGCCGGGAGAGGGTGGCGGAGAGATGGGGAACAGGGGGAGGGGGAGTAAAGACGATCGACCGGTCTCGATCACTCCCTCCTCCCCCTCAACGATAGGAAAACCGTCTCCCTGCAGGTTGTGCAATCATTATTCGCCATTATTTAACGAGCCTCTCGCTGTGAGCGTCGATCCTTTGCCATGGTAAAATATACGTATAAAAGTTGTATATTACAAAGATAGATATATAAATATGAGAAGGGGGAATCCCGCGTGTCGCATGCCGGAGTCAGGCGGGGAAAACGGGATGGCACCCGAAGCACTTTGACCCCTAGCATAGACTTTTTTTTTTCTTTCTTGTGTAATTCAATATTTTATTTTCATCTTTTTCTTACAATTGCACATGGAAGTGGATACAACTTTGACGAGATATGCACTTGTGAAATCACGCGTGTAAACACCGTTTCTGCATTGAACCGAAATACGGCTGTGTCTGAGTTCGTTGGATAACGGTTGGACGCGTGAAACGTTACGATGATCAAGAAAACGAGAAAAAGATTATAATGGAGAAGGCGATGATAAAGAAGGCAGAGAACAAAGTTGAGGTAACGCCAGTGAACGAAATCGCGTGGGATTTTAACAGTAGATTTACCAGATCAGTCATTTTGACTGGTTGTGCAATTTTTAATTAAAAATTCCTACTGCATGTAACATTTGTTTTCTGAAATGACGTTATGACTTCTGTAGCTGTAAGTAGAAAATATATTTAATGAACTCAATACAACTTTATATATATTTGTAACAAATATATTTAGATAGGAACAGGTATATGCAAATAGCTGGTAAATCTAGTGTTAAGAAATATTATAATTTCGTGTTTTAACGTTTTCTGACGAAAGATCAATTTTTTTCCAGCTATTATCAAAGAGAAATTATTTGAGATCGTTCGGCACGCGAAATTCCAACTATATTTCTCGTACACCGTCGTATAATGAAATAAGAATGAAAATAAATAAAAAAAAAAACATTCGCATACGAACTCACCTTCAACGGTCTATTTTTTATAGTTGTTAAGTATGTACTCAAAAAGAACCGGGGTGGATTGAGTCGCTCTCGCGTCGTGTGCACGGTCCAAGACGCATATACGCGATGCAATTTTGATGCACACGCTGGTTAACAGGGATATGGCATAATTGGTGCCAGCCGGCTCGCACTTGTTTCTTTCATACCGATATCGCACTCTCCGCAAACTTCTGTTCCCGATTATCCGCGCGGTCCTATTGTTTCGTTCTTGCTCTTCTTTTTCTCTTCGTTGTATATAATTCTGCAGCAGGCCTCTTTCTTCGTTTCGTGTCTCTTATGACACGCGATGCTCGAACGATTCGTTCTACTACCGTAACAGTGAGAACGATTCGATGAAAAAGAGACCGTTGGGATTTTTCACAAGGTCGGGTCGAGTGTCATGAGAAATTAATTTTTCATTTTTTTTTGTAAATAAATTTAAAAAAACGAGATATCGCTTCTAAACCGACGTACAATTTTCTAGTTTGACCGATTTGGTCCAATTAACGTTTACGATTAAAACCATAATTTACTCGGTTATTTGAAATCTTAACGATCCGAAAATTATTAACGATCGGTGCATTATTTTTTACATATAATTTCATTTATGAAACCCGAGCGAAAGAAGGAAAAACACGATGGTAAATTCGTCGTGATACGCGTACGGCAGCGGCCTCGAGACTGGCCTCAGCTTATCCACACGCGCTCGGTTACACCGCGAGTACGTTTTCCCCCCTTCCTGTATTTTACTCGAGGACTTTACTATACTCGTGTACTCGTTTGTTTGTTCCAATGTATATAAGCGTACATTTATCAGGGGAAAATGCACTCGCGGTTTTATACCGAGCGAGTAGGTAGGTATATAAAAAAAAAAGAGAGATTGTAAAAAATTAAATGTTATGATCGTTCGGGCCAAGTTCCGATACAACGACGTTTCTTGACGGTGGGTAATGGTAAGAGAGTCCATTTTTTTCGGAGCTTCGTTTTTTTGTAGTTCACAACATGCTTTATTGTAGGTCTGCGAATTGAATAATATTTCAATACAATACCATTAATCCTAAATTACGTTAATGACCATACATACCCGTGACGCAACGACGACGTCATTACAAATTAATTCACTCTGTCTCTTTTATATATGGTTCGACAAAACGAGAGGCAGGTTTTCTTTTCTTTCTCAAATCTTCCACTTTGTATTTCTAATCAATTTGTCCTCTCACATCCTTCTCCTGCCTCATTCTCTTCGCCCTTTTAACGAAACATTTTTCTCTTTTCTTCTCCTTTAATTCTCTTAATAATCGTAACTGTCAAATTCGAGCGCCACTCGAAGAACTCGGTAACAAAACTGTGACGATTCGCCGATTCGAACGCACAATACATATCATCTTTCTTTCTTTCCCTCATTTCTCTTTCTCACTCTTTTTTATTTATTTATTATATCTTTCTAAAAACGCGATTATAAACACTTTGAGCACTGCGAGATTTCTCTCTCTTTCTATCGAAGCCCCTAATTTATCTTGGCACATTCGCAACTCGTGGGCACAGGGAGAGATTGGGGGCAGGGGGTCGTTAAGATCGTCGTCGGCCAGTCACGGGGGTGCACAGAGCGTCGTTACAAGTCGTGTACAAATTAAGAGAAAATAATGAAAAAGAAGGAATTTGAAAAGAACGAAAACTAAAAGAAACGAGGAACGACTCGAAGACGATCGTTGGTGCGCGCATTACGTTAAATATGAATTAGTCGATTGGTTAATAATGAATATTTGACCGTTTGCGACAGTATGTCCTCTTATGGCACCCTGTATACATTTTTAAATATACGCAAAAAAAAATAAACTAAACGTTAAAAACTTACTTAAACGATAAGTAAAGATATTTACTTGATTTTTACTTCAGCTATAACTTTATTGTCTAGACAATATTTTATGGAGAAACGAAAATATTAGAAGGAAACGAAATCTCAAACCTCCCCCCCCTCCCCTTCCTACGCGATCGCCTTGTAGCTAATTTTTATTATCGGTAGTTGAGCGTGCGTGCAAGCGCAGTTGCGTCAATTAGTCCACTGGGCCTGTTTTTTTTTTAAATTATCTAGACGTGTAAACTAGCTATAATATTCATCATGAGTATGTCTCTCTTCCTCAAACCCTTTTTTTCTCTCTCTCTCTCTCTTTCGTTTCTTCACATTTCTGAAGATATTTCATTCCTCACAAATTTTTCATTCTCGTGCAATATATTTTTTTTTTTCGGGAGAGAATTTGGTAGCAAAATTTTCGTTTTCATTATTTATTGTTCGTTTATCTCGGATAAGCCCGTTTTTTTTTGTTTTGTATAAAAGTAAAATGCTGAGATTACCTGAACGACAATGATTCGCGAAAATTGTGTATGCGGTTGTATTTGTTTCTGTTTTCGCGTTTGCCTCTTTTGTCTCTAAATCTATGAGTTATTTCTTTTAGTTTTCTTTCGTTGTAAGCTCTCTTCGTGACAAGTGGAAGCATCGATATACAGTCTAGACGCACTTACGCTACGGCACCGCCATACCATGCCCTTCCCTCTGGTTCGAACGGCAGAGTACCATTTTTTTGATACTCTATCTAACGTGAATCTCTTCATCTTTTATTTCATTACATAAAAGAATCGTTAATCCAATATAAAATATGGTTGTCAGTTATTGGTGGATTTTCGGCTATGTCTCGGTCGATGATGTCAGGCGATAGTGAAAAAAACAATGTTCTAGCGGAATTCTTGGGCGTGAACTAGTCTTTGGACGACTAGCCGCGGCTCTTATCTGCCCCTTTGGTTTTGAGGTAGAGGGTTGATCATTAATGGGCTCATCCTCCGACTGCTGTGGTCGAGACTTGCGCCAGTAAGTCTTACTGGCGCAAGTCTCGACCACAGCAGTCGGAGGATGAGCCCATTAATGATCAACCATCTACCTCAAAACCAAAGGGGCAGATAAGAGCGGCGGCTAGTCGTTCAAAGACTAGTTCACGCCCGAGAATTCCGCTAGAACATTGTTTTTTTCACTATCGACCACAGCAGTCGGAGGATGAGCCCATTAATGATCAACCCTCTACCTCAAAACCAAAGGGGCAGATAAGAGCCGCGGCTAGTCGCCCAAAGACTAGTTCACGCCCGCGAATTCCGCTAGAACATTGTTTTTTTCACTATCGCCTGACATCATCGACCGAGACATAGCCGAAAATCCACCAATAACTGACATCCACACGGTCACTCATAACATTCATCTGCTTAAAATATGGTTGCATTGATAGATCGTGGTTTCATTTTTAAATGGCTATTTTATATCGGGAAGAGCATTTGTTGAATCAGTGTACGATCGTTTCCTACCAATCGCCTTATCAAAAACACTTAAAACGTAGACTTCTTCGACATTAATCACGAATGATTCATCGACTCTGCAAATTTCTTATGGCCACGACGAGATCTCGAGCATTTTTTTTCTACTTCTATTGTCACTCTGGTTTATCAACGATCCAATATTCCGAAAGAAAAATGTAACAATTTTATGGTTCGAGATCGTCGAGCGTTTCGTCATTTTGTTTGTTTGTTTGATTTTGTCCCGGGCGATGAATCATACGCGCGTGTCATAGCGCAATTTACAAAATTTACGGCATTACAGACAGTCGCTCCGTGACGAAGGATCCACGAAACAAGGCACCCTTGTGGTTTTTCTTTTCTCGCGGAAAACGTATTTCTATCCTAGAGTACTAAAGTTCCTCGCATAAAGTCACTCGATAATTATTTTACAAACGAGAACGACGTATCGCATATTTTCTTTTTATAGTATACATTTAAACACGTGTACATATACTATAAAAAAAAATGTCCTTAGGGATTTAGTAATTAAATCCAGTTTTCCATCGTTTATGAACAAATTAAGAATAATGTTAGCAACGATCAATCGTTATTTTTGTTTTCTTCTTTACTTTTCGTGTTCGGAGGATCTCTGAGGCATAGGAACTCTAACGCGGGTTGCCCTTTTACTATTCTCAATATCTATTTTTTTTTCTCGCTCTCGTCACTTAATCTTTAAATATACTGTGCTGTTTTGCTTTTATTACAAGTGGAAATAATGAAAGGGACTTTTCGAGTCGGTCTCTTAAAACTTTGTGACGCGAGACCGATTCTTTTCGTATTATTTCTCTCTCGGTCTTTACCAAAGTGTAATATCGTACAAAATGAGAGACAAAATGAATAGCAAAACCACATTTGCGATAAATCCATCGAGGGATTTCCCTTTCTTTCCATTGAGTCGATTTGTATGATTATTTTGCACGTTTGTCAAGCCCGATAGCACTGATAACCAAATACCTTGAAGAGAGACTGGCTCGATAGTATTTCTTACTTGTTTGTTTGTTTGTTTTTTGCGTTGTTTTAAGACACTTTGGACGCTATTCGGCAGTGAGCACTGGTTCGTTTCGAGAGGTGTGTGTGAGATCGTCACGCTCTTCTCCCTTACTCTTTCGATTCCTTATCTTAATAGCGCTCTTACGATTTTACAATACGTTCATGTTTCCAATTTTCATATACATAGACATATACGTATACTGCCGTGCCTTCATGATCCTCTCAAGATTAAATTTCTGTTCATTTCTTTTTGTTTTTGTTTTGTTTTCCTCTCAACGACTACCAATAGTTAACAGTTTTTACTTCAATTTAAATTCTTCACCAATAAACAACAGCCTAATATTTAACCAGTAACGATTCGTATACGAAAGAGAAAAACTTAGTGACGTGTATGTGTACATACATACATACATATGCACGTCACTTATGTTAAAATAAAAAAGAAACGAAATAACGAGGAAGTGAATTCTACATTTTATTAATATACGAAACTCGCAACTGACGACTTTCCAGCCAGACTTGGCCGCGAATTTTCGTCGTTTTTTTCATCACTCTCATATGTGCTGATTACTTAGGGAATTTTACGTATGTCTCTTCGAGTTCTCGTGGGCTTTTAAGTAAATCTTGGACGGCAGTACGAGTCACGCTTTTATTTTTGCTGCGACGATCTCAAAATCAAATAAAGAAAAAGAACAAAAAATCACGCACTGCCCTCGAGCTTTCTTCTCTCGCTGTGCTCCATGTAAAAGCTAATGTCTTACACGCTATTAGTCGAGATAATGTCTAACACCGCGATTCGTCATCGTTTATAGTAAAATAAATTTGAATAGTCGATTTTTGTACATTCAAGAACTTTGTTTTTTTTCTCGCCCATCTTTTTTTTCTTCTCTACCCTCGTATTAATTCTTAATCAACTATGCTGCTCTCTCTCTTTCGCGCGCGCTTTTATGATGTACAAAAAGATGTACTCGTATGGATTCAATGCCTACATGTAAAAAAAAAAAAACGTCTGTACTAATTTACACATCGTCGTCTCTTACAAATTTTCATCTCGGTCGCTCTCTACTTTGTTTTTCTCGTCTCGTCACTGAATATTCGCACAGTAATAACGCACACTTGCACACAATTTATGCTCTCCGTTCATTCGCACTTCAATGTTCGATCTGACAAATCTGCATGATTTAATTATTAATTAATAATAGTTAAGTAAGTCTTTGGCGTTTGTACCAATCTTTCCGCGATATATATTCTTTTTTTTCGCATAACGGACAATAGTTTCTTGGCGTTTTCTGTTCTCTTTTGCTTTTTCTTCGTTTTATTCGTATTTAAAAAGAAAAGAAAAAAGTAAATATTCATTCGCAACGACGAACAAAACTGTTGGCGAACGCGACGCCGGAATTCTACGCCCACCACATTTTTTTAAAATAAAACTCCGAATCGATCCGCAACGATATGTGTTAGTGACAAAGTTCAGTTCTTTGGGCCGATGTTTTGTTTTTAACACGACCGTTAAATAGTTTAATGATAAAATGTGCCATTGTGCCATAGGTCACGGATAAATGCCTTACAGTCGAGTAGATTACGAAATAAGTATTTGTTTCAGAAATTGACGGAGAAAAGAAAACGAAAAAAAAATAATAATAATATAAAATATAAAGTGTCGAGACCGATTAGGATTTTCATAATTGAAAAACATTGGGCGCAGAGATCGTCGCTTGTATAACCCTAGCTAAATTCACAACAATTCGTTGAAAAGAAGAAATGAGATAATTAATGAAAACCTAAAAGAACAAAGGTGAAAAAGGAAAGTTACGAGAAAGCATCGATTCGCGTCGACAGAGACTAAATAAACAGAGTTCTTCGGAAAGAATTGCCAGGCTCAGGGGCGGGATAAACGAACGGAAGAGCAAAACGAAACAGAAAATGGGAAATAACGAAGGAAATATTCGTTACACCTTCGCGAAACGATTGCATTATTGAACAAGATAACAGAAAGGGAATGAAAACAAAAATCCAACTCAAACGTATGGGAGATTTTGTTTTTCTTCTTCTTTTAATAATAACATTTAGTCAAATCTCCGAATTCATTAATCGTGTTCAGGAAGCGCGAAATAAACGCCAAAAAAGAAAAATACATAATTGGGGGAAAAAAAATCCATAAGTGGCAACGTTTGCCATTTTTTCGACTCGCCCATCAATAATCTCTCTAATTGGCTCTTCTCGTTGTGATAATGTTCCAATTTGTTTCCTCTTTTTTTTTATATGCTACATACTAAATAACGCCCCTGATTGCATTCATCAAGAATTACACGGAAAGCTCTGCTTGCTTATCATAGCTTAAGTGTAAACTCCGTTGTCCGATACGAGCGAGTATCGTACGTTTGAAAATATGGCAGCAGAACACTCTCAGAATAATAGTTTCTTTTGTTTCGTTAGTTTTGAAAAACGCAATGGAATCTTACCGATAAATAGCGCGAATGAGTTGTGTGAAGATTGAGGGAAAAATAACGACAACGCTGTTTCCGAAGATAGAAAAAAGTGCGGAAATTGAATGAGAGGATTTGTTCAAAGGCACATTTTCATTATTGACAAACTTGTTTGTTCGAGCACTACCTCGAGTTCTCTGACCTCATTTTGCATAAGGGAACTGAACGAAATTTGTTGTTTTCTACATACAGCGCTCTCGCGTTTTTCCGACAAACTCCCCTCGGGTCGAAAATCTTGCGCGATTTCTTTACGAGTACTTGGATACGATCCAATACGCGTTTATATTATGTTTTCATTTCATTTTCTCTTTGAATTGTCGGTGGACCACACGATTGTTTTATCCACCGAGCGCGACTGCGAATTGAATCTCTGGCTTGTCAAATACGTATTTTAAGCTTGATCTGTAAGCGCATCACGTTCAATTCGCGGTTTGAGTCACTTTCACCGTTGACCTGAGATAGACTCTCGTCCGTCGTTGCGAAAATAATCGTAATTTTTCACGAGTCCTGATTGCGCAGCACTGAGAAATTTTGCGCTCAGCGTGATACGTTTCATACATAAATGTAATCTCACGATATGAAATTGTCAAGTTCCACACGGCACTGAAGATTTCCGGTGAGCAGCAGCCATAATTCATTTTAAAAAGTCATTATGATACGCGGAACGAGTAAACGGAACGAAAAGAGAGAAAATAAAACGAAGAAGAGATGGAGAAAGGCAAAAACAATGTAACGAATAGCGCATGATTATCGCAAATGGTAGAAAACCACCCGCGAGTGGAGAGGGGCTGAGTGAGATTTGTTTTTCTTTTTCTCCACGGTCACTGGTCAAGGCTCTTCGTTTTCGCATCTTCGTCGTCGAATTTCCGCGAGAGTTCATACTTTTTTCATCTTCTTCGAACAAAAAAATGTGCTCTATTCTGTCGCTGTCGTATTCGTCGCGCACAATCTCGTAAGGGTGAAACGTTAGACGGGCACTGTAGCCTCGCGTTCTTTCTCCTGCTGTCTGACAGCAACGGCCGCCTCGACAAGCAGATAAAGGCACTTGAACTTGTCCTTGTCCTCTTCGGGCGGTGTTGGTGGTGGCGTTTCATCACCGCGAGGGCTGTGATTATTGTGCGTACTGTACACTTCGGTCTCGTGCTGTACATCCGGTGTCGTCGTCAAATGTTGTCTCGGTGCGCTCCAGTACGCCGCCTCGCTAACCGTCGACTCATCCTCGTCCCTAAAATCAAGGGTGAAAGGGATATAAGATTTTTAATAAAGAAACAATGATCATAATTAAATATGGAACGAGAGTGTTCTCGGGTTTAAAAGTGATCTCGCGACATAGTACATTGAAATGTTACATTGACCCTGCATTTATCAAAGTCAGCAATTTTTTTTTCTGGTGCATAGGGGGAGGTATGAAAAGCTCAAGTCCAAATTTGTGGGATTGTAACCCTTGAGGAACATCCGCCATCTTGAAAAAAGGGGTGAAATAGTTTTTGCAAAATAACTATGAAACTATCCACCGCGCAAGAAAATTATGGAGTTGTTTTTGTAGGAAATTAAATTCTCTACAAAATTACTCTATTAACTTTTTATCGTAAAATCAAAAATATCAAAGTTATTAACAAACAACGACAAAAAATGAAGGAGTAATTTCCTTTTAGTCGTTCTAACTTTTTTTCTTTTCATTTTACAGAAAAATATGTTCAATGCATTTCGATAGAACGCCTTCTGACGAATAAGTTTCAATATACAGTGGGTAAAACAAGTATTCGTACACCTAGTTTATTTGCGATAACTTTATAGATATAAGCGATACGCAAACAAAACTAATTTTATTTAATAATCCATCAGGTACAAAGATAAACTGCAAATGAAGAATTTTTTCCCAGGGATAATAAAAGAACTATGCAAAAAGAACGAAAATTTTCAAGCAAAAAAAGTATTCGTACATTTACAATTGAGCTGCCAAACCTCGATATTCACTCACGCATGGTCTGAACTCTGCGTAAAATGTAAACATATCTTTGTTTATCCCATGGCTTTGACCTATTCTATGCGGTAGTAGATCTTGAAGCTCTGAACAGACATGACGACAAAGAAAAGCGAAATATCGATATCCATGCGGGATAGAGTAATTTTTCTACGGAAACGCGGTGAAAGTTACCGAAAAATAGGTAAAGAACTAAATCTCAGTTTTACAACAGTGCAATATATCATAAAAAAATACGAAACAACAAATAGCACTGAAAATAAGCCACGAACCGGTCGGCCGAGAATACTAACAGTACGAGAGCGTCGGAATATTGTTAAAGAGGCTACAAAAAAACCGTTCACAAGTGCTCGCAGTTTAGCAAATGATCTCGCGTCAACATCAGGGAAGAGCGTGTGTCCACAGACTATTCGAAACGTTTTGCACTCTGCCCAAATATACGGCAGAACTGCCCGGAAAAAACCATTAATTATTAATACAAATCGAGAAAAACGTTTAGGTTTCGCAAAAACCTACATAAATAAGTCTATAAACTTTTGGAAACGGGTCGTATTCTCGGATGAATCGAAATTCAACATCTTTGGGTCCGATGGAAAAAGATTTGTCTGGCGCAAACGAAATGCCGAGCTCCATCATCAAAATATTATACCGACTGTGAAACACGGCGGAGGACGCGTCATGGTTTGGGGCTGTATGGGCTATCATGGCGTTGGTAATCTGGCTTTCATAGATGGGACAATGAATGCCCTAAAGTATATCGAAGTGTTGCGAATTAATTTGAAAGAAAATGTTGGTAAAATGGGCTTGGATGAAAATTTCTACTTCCAACAAGATAACGACCCGAAACATACTGCCAAAAAAACGAGGGAATGGTTACTATATAACGTCCCCAAACAATTGATTACACCACCACAATCTCCGGACATCAATCCTATTGAAAATTTATGGCACTTGGTGGATGTAGAAATTAGAAAAAGAAAAATAACAAATAAATCGGATCTCCAAAGGGTGCTTTTAGAAGAATGGACGAAAATAGCAACCGAAACAACGCAAAAGTTAGTAGAATCCATGCCTAAGAGACTCGAGGCGATAATTGCAGCAAATGGGATGCATACCAAATATTAGTTATAATTAACAACTATGATGATGTGGATTTTCACTATAATCGTAAGTGTACGAATACTTTTTTGCCCTCGAATTCTCGTATTCTTACATGTAACTTTTCTGTAACGCCTGATAAAAAATTCCGAATTTTCAGATTATCTCTATACCTGATGGTGTATTAAAAGGTATAGGTTTGAATTTGATACCATGTATACCTATGAAGTTATTGCCAAAGAACGCGGTGTACGAATACTATTTTGACCCACTGTAAATGTGTCAACTTTTGTTTATTTATAAACATTTTACAGTGCTGCAAAGGTAAGTATCGGAGTACTCGAAAATAGACATAAAAATGAACGATTATGCGTCGCTTCTTTGCAAATTTCATTAATTGCGGCGGACAAATTTTATTTGTTGTTATTGCAATATTCAGACTCAAAAAACGATGTTTTTCCATTTGTTGTCATTTATTGTTAATAACTTTGCTATTTTCAATTTTACGGCAAAAAGTCGAGAGAGTGAATTTGTAGAGGATTTAATTTCCTACAAAAAACGACGGTATAATTTTCTTGCGCGGTGGATAGTTTCATTGTTATAACGCAAAAATTGTTTTAACCCTTTTTCAAGATGGCGGGTTTTCCTCAAGGGTTACAACCCCACAAACTTGGACTTAAGCTTCCTATACCATCCTCTATGCATCAAAAAAAAATTGCTGACTTTGATAAATGCAGGGTTAGGCCTTATTTTTGTAACATTTCAATGGACTAACAATAATTGCAGGAATTTAAGTGTCACATAAAACCCCGAGAAAATATGCAAGAGACCCCGCGACAAAAAAATGCTGAGAAATCTATGTAGTTAGCCGAGGGGTAAGCCAAGTTTTTTTATCGTCTCGGTATTTCGAAACTCTTAACTGCTTTATCAGGGTTTGACGTAGCAAATGAAACATCCGCTTCCCAAGTGCTCGGCTTACTCTACGATATTAAGCTGAGTCATTTGTACTCGTTGCCGATGTTCTCGACGAAAGAAAACGAAGATGGCAAAAAGCTTATAAAGAAGCGTGATGAAATTTGACGACTTACCCTCGACGTGCAGGATGTGCGAGGGCATTCCCGTAGCTAAGTTGATTGGTCTGCTCGACTTTGGTCTCCGAATACGGATAAACTATGACACTTGGCCATTGGGTTGATGGACGTTCCTCCTCGCTGTGCGAACTGCTCTCGTAATCGTTCGGACTGTCTTCCTCGCTCCTATACATTCGAAAAACAAACAAACATTTTGAGCACGAACATTCCCAGTACCACATAAAAAAAATTACGTTATTACATCGTTTCACTTGCAATACAGATTATCGATTTCTAATTATGTCGACACGAATATTATTTAGAAGATGTGAACTAACCGATACATGAGACCAGCTGCGTCTTCGTAATCGTGATCTCGACTGCGTTTCGGTGCGCTCATACCGGCCAATGGATCCCAGTCTTGATTCGTTCGAGGACTTAGTCCGGATGTCTGTTGATGACTACCGCCTGGCATCTTCTTGCCTCGACGCGAAATCGTGTACTGAAGCGGGTCATGGCCCTCCCTTCGTATCATTTCAGGTAAAATTCGACGCCTTGCATTTATGAACCAATTGCAAACCTGCAAATAGAACAATAATCCCCCACCACAAGGAATTAACTACCATCGCCTTATTTTTGGGAAACAAAGAAAGAGCGGAAAAGAGGGGAAGAAGAGGGGAACCAAGAGGGGAAGAAAGAGTGGAAAGAGGGGAACGAATAGAATTCCCTGATTCCAGAATGAATTTTGGAATCAGGGAATGGAAACAATTGTAAATAACTTTAGCATGACGATTTCGAAAATATGTATGATCGGATTGAAAAAATCGCATCTCTATAACTTTGTAATAACTTGACCGATCGAACTGTAACTTTGTTTTATAGCAGCCACACCCTGGATCGCTTTTACTGCTGCTTCTATCATTATTGAGAATTATTCTTCGACGCTTCTATAAACCACGCACCAATGTTACTTTTTTACGAGAAAGATATGTCGTCCCTTGCGAATTTACGAGCAAAAAATCTCGGATCTTCTCTTCGATATGCTCGCAGGCACGTCTGGTTTTTGCATGAAGGAGAATCGATGCCCGAGAAATATTTCGTCTCTGCTACGTGACTCGATTCGAAGTCGTTGCAAATAGTCGGAAAAGTATGAGTCATTTCGCAAAGACACGCTGGTGCGAGGGTGGAATTTGCTACCTGTGATTCCTCGGAACAATTCAGGCTAGGGGTCTTTCTTGGTACTCGTATTAAAGTGTCAGTACACCAAGATCAAAAGTTGGAAAATCCCTCGAGAATATCCGTTATATAGAACCATATTTCTTTGTCTCGTACCTTTTACATTTATAATTAGAAAGTAAAATTCAAAATGATTCTTGGAAGGATTGAAAAATTGGAAGAATTTGAACAGAAATTTTTGTGTCTCAAGCAATATGCTTTGAAGCGAGACAATACATTTGACAACGGCAATTATCGTGAACGTATTTACACCGAAATAGTAAAAGAATGAAAAAAAAGAAAAGTGTTTGGAGGAGCCGCGAAATCGGGCCAAGACGGGATCAATCTAGCGAGAGTAGAGTAGGTCGAGTTTAAAAAGGGTCGATTGTTGCGATCGTCGTCTTCTTGGCTTCCAAAGGTTTTCCAAATTGTTCTCATCGGTTGTATCTTTGACGAGGTGGAGCCATGGATGTACAAGTCACCACCAAGCAAGACTACTTTTCTCGATCGGCCGGTTCGATAAGTCTACATTATCGTCCCTTGCCGCCATTTCACGCTATATCGGCCACTTTTGCACGCGATCTGTACTATATCGTGACACATTTACGATCTTCCCCGTACCAGGATTGTATACATTGATTTCGTTCATTTATGCTTCCTCGTAATAAAAACTTTATTTGCATCATAAAAAAACAAATGTCGCGTCTCGAACCAAAACTACTTACAGAGATCGGAAAAAACAAATGAAAAAAAAGATTTAAGGCCCGCGTATCCGTATCGGTCCAATAATAATCCTAGCTATTGTTTATTCTAATTCCAGAATAAACAAAATATTATATAAATTGATAATGATATTGAAAGTATTCTCACTGTTATTATTAATATTTAATTACTCATTTATACGATGTATTGATTTTCCAATAATAATTGTCATGTCTAGACCATATTTAATTTAACAACAATGGAATTATCGTCGTTTAATAATAATGAGAACATTGTTTACGAAGCATAATTATTTTAAGGGCTAACATCACTATAGCGGACTAAAAAGCGCTTTTTGGACAATTTTTTTTTAACGGAAGGAAAGGGTATAGAGAAATAATACTTGGGGTAGTTATTGTTCATATATTTAAGTATGTTTTAAAAAAATTTTGTAAGAAAATATTTCAAAATGGCGGCAATGCAGCAATTCCTCTCCGGCATGTTAAATTTGCGGCATGCACTAGAACTGCTGCAAATTTGAACGTGAAACAAAATCTCTGTTATCTACACGAGTATAGCTAGTGAAGTACGCAGGGGATTTTAGAAATATTGATTTTTGTATAATTGACGAGCGTTTGAATCAAGTTATTCAATTTTCTCCACAAAAAACGACAATCATTTGCTAATAAATATTGTTTAAATTAACTAATCGAAAATCCCTTGCGTACTTCACTGTGCAATGTTATTTCCAAGATGTGTTTAAATTTCCAAATAAAAAGATTAAAAATCGTTGCAATTATGCCACGTGCCGTTTTGAAAAATTATGTTTCGAGAAAAACGCGTTTGAAGTTTTCAAATGTGTTATAAACATGAGCCGCTAGCGCACGCAGCGCTACAGTAAGACCTCGGAATTCCATAGAACAAATAGTTTTTGGGAATTAGAATTTGTGCCTCATACTTTAAAAGGTTCGAAGCATCTTTTAGGCCAATAAAAAAATCGATTTTTTGAAAATTGTACAGTGGTATTAGCCCTTAAGAATTGAAATTATACTTCGTATTACGTATTAAAAAATGTGGGTGATTATTTGATCATCCCATTTATTTTTTATTTGTTTTCTTGTATAATGATTATTCGACTCACCTGCAAGACCGTCAAATTGGCTTCCTGGCTAAGTGTGAGTTTCTCGCTGTCGCTTGGATAAGCATTGTATCTGTGCTCGTAGAGCCATCTCTTCAGTATCTTGACCGAATGTTTTGGCAAATTACCACGTCGTTTTCGCACCGAGTGCGTACCACCGTGGTGCAATATGCCGGAATGAGCCTTGCCGCGAATCGTCGATGAGTCGTGCTCAACGTCCGAACCGCTCTGATCGTCGTCCGTACTGCTCGACGAAGGGAAACGTTCCCTCGCTAAAATCATAAAAGTAAATACAACAAAAATTAGAACGTTAGAATACGAACGAATAAATAAAGAATTCGGCGACTGGAAAACACTTGTGTCATTATAATTTCTGGCACAACGTTTGAATTTATATACTTTCTTATCATCGTTATCGTTTTTTTTTATCAGACAACGGTTCAATCCTCGATCCAAAAAAAGAATAATGAAAAAGAAGCTTATTTTATTCTGTAATCTTGTTACTAGTCCTAGAGCCTCGGGAGATGTTCGAAAAGTTTTGAGATCCGATCTAGTCGTTATCCTTTCTTGTGCGACATCCAATAGAATATCCAAATTAGATCTCGTTTAACCAGCTAAACAAATACAGTTTTTCTCTCTTCTTCTTTCCCCTCACCAAGTCGAATAAAACTGTATTCGTTTATTCTCGTAGCGTCCGGATGAAAAAACGAATAAGAGGAATTTCACAGTTGTCGGTTTTTATCGGTGAGGAAAAGTTGAAAGAGGCGGATCTCCTTACATCCGCGTGTCAATTGACTCGATATACATAAAACTTTTTTTTTTTCTTTTAGTACATTCACGGTTTGAAAGTTCATACAGACTATAAACGCAGGCTGGACTCTTCCATCCATATTTGTCACGTGCGAAGACGCGAAAGGTTCCTTTCATCGATAACATCGAGTACATAAAAAAAGAGAACTTGTAATTAATTTCAGAATGCGAGAGACGAAACAATAAGTGCGAATGTCGTGCCAGCAGATACGTCTTTGTCCTGGCAGCTGATAAACTTTCAGTCAACTATATATGATCGTTCAAAAGTCTTACCGTCAAATATATAACGATGCACGATACCGTAAATATAGTTTGTGGTTTGAATTTAAAACGTCGATATCGAAGGGAAAGTCGACGTGAAAATTTTCCCATCAATCCGACCCGAGCAACCTCTTATTATCCGCTGCTACCTGCTTGCAACGCAGGTATACAAAACGCACACAGTGACGAGGTAATTGGGAAAATAGTTTATGGGGTCGTGGGTGACGAAGTCGCAGCAAATTGTTGTGCCGTCCGTCAATAACGCGAAGGAAAACACGTATAACAATGTGAAACGTTGCCAGGGGTGTTTGGCTAATTGTATTGCCAAGAGCAATTCTCTCTTGGAACCATTTGCCGGAGTAAAACAAAAAGAGGGAAAAACCAAAAACGGGCAGATACAAAAATGCAGGTAACAAGTTTGTCCCTTTTCTCCAAGTACCCCAAGAATTCTGGGTATAAATTTGTATGAAAAGAGCGTGGCTAATCCTGTCCGATACGTTAAAATCGAACGACCTTTGGGTTTACCCAGAAACTTTGCATTTTTACAACAGATATCTGCATAATAATAAAAACGACACGTAGAAAATGTTGCAAAGAATGAAAAATGCTCGTAGAGTGTTTGAGAACACCCGGGGTGTTCAAAAGTCACTTGGAAACGTTTGTAAAAATGGTGCGAAGTATAAAAAGCATATTTAACTATAAAAAAAACATGTCGATCGACCTCCCGAGTCGAAATTTTTGCCCTCCAGTAAGCCTTCGCTCATTCCAAATGTAAACTTTCTGCCACATCTCCAGAGGCAGAAAGTCGTTCAAACTCCTCCGGAGGTTGAACGGAGGTTGAACGGAAGGCAGACTCTTCCATTCAACCTCCAGGGTGGCAGAAAGTTTACATTTGGAGTGAGCGGAGACTATTGGAGGGCAAAAATTTTGACTCGGGCTATGCGAAATTTTGGAATTTGACGATCGTGTCGTGCTTGCCAATGGAACAAATAGTTAGATGCGTCTGTTTTTATCGAAGTCGCTGCTAGAAGAAGGAGAATTACCAAAACGCGAGTCGATATACGACCCGAATAATCGAAAATAGTTTCTTGACGACAAATTCATTTCGAATATTCTTTTATTTTCTTCGCGACTCGATTTTTTTAAGTTTTCTTTTCTCATCGCTCCTCTCAAACCCTCGTATCTCAAATACATCATTTTTTTCCTTTTCAATATTTCCCGGAGCTTTTTCATTCCTGTTAACTTTCGTTTCGTTAGTGACTCGAGTCATAAATCATTTTGTCGACTAGCGTGGAGATTTTTTCTTACAGTTTTTTTTCTGTTCTTTATTGCTCTTCTCTCTCTTTCCTTCTTTCGTTACGGTATCAATGCAAACGTATTACTCGGGATCATTGCTGACACTCGGTAGTCACGCCAAAGTGTACACACACACAGAAAGAGAGGCAGAGAGAGAGAGAGAGAGAGATTAAGCGAGCGAGAATTATATAACTGGTAACAGATGTAGAGACTCAAAGTTTCACGTGTGAGTGCGTGACAACTTTGCTAATTATACGCAGAGAGAGAGAGAGAGAGAGAGAGAGAGAGAGAGAGAGAGAGAGAGAGAGAGAGAGAGAGGAGAGAGAGAGAGAAAAAAAAGCGACAATGTGTTATACACTCGAGAGTTTATACGTGCAAACTTATAGCGCTCGATGTTAACGAGAGACACACATTTCTTCTACTCGCAAAGGCGGCGAATAAAAAAAAATGTTTGCGAGATTAGCACGAGACCATCAAGAGCGAAGGTATACGCACGCTTCGATAGATATAACATCGTTAACTCGAATGCGCCGATATAACATGGACAGGCGCATGCGCGCGAAATAATACTGTCATCGACAAACCTCTAACGGTATAACGATTTATAACGTACCGGAACGAAAGATATTGCTCAAGATTTGCTTTATCTTCGTCGAACGAACTGAAACGTGCCGAAAGAATCGAGACAAATGATCGGGGTAACGTGGGTCAACGATACAGCGAATAATAAATCGGCAAGAAATCGCGTTATTGAGGTGATTAATTACAATGCTAATCGACCGATCGATTAATGCAATACTAACGTCGATTCAACGGCCCATTGATTAATTGAAATTATAACAATAATTATATACTCGCGGTATTAGCCGACGAATTAATTGAGAAACGAGAACTAATTAATTGCAGCAATAAGTCGTTAAATGAATTTCATCATTCTTTCGTTATCAATTTCAACATGAAATATGTGCTAGTTTTTATGTCTTGTTTCTTTCGTTTTTTTTTTTTTTTTTTTTTTTTTTTTTTTTTTTTATACGTGACCCAAATTGACACGAACCTTCTCTAAAAGCACTACGAAGAATTAAAATGCGTTACGGCGAATCGTCAGGAGTGTTTCTCACGAAATTTATTTATCGCGTTTGCTCGACGAGCCTCGCCGAATCGAATATATTCGATTTTTATACGAGTAACACGCCCCCTCCTTCCCCCAATTCCTTTTTGGCTCGTTTATTCCGTCCGGATTTCGAAGGAGGATGAAAATACGAGAAATCGCACGAAACGAAGGAAGCGAGAGAGAGCGAGAGAGAGCGAGAGAGAGAGAGAGAGAGAGAGAGAGAGAGAGAGACGAAACAATGGAGGGAATACGGTTAATGGGGAAAACGGAGCCAAGAAGTCGCAGCGAGGACATCGTGCGAGTCTCTTGTTCGAGCTGTTTATATCACGATGCTACCGGAACCGGGGGTTCACGACCTTTGGCCCCGCGCGCGCACGATCGAACGTCGCCGACCTTCGTTATCGATCTCGTCTCGCTTTTATTCCATTTTCGAATTACATTTGCCGATCGGGGTCAAAAATTTCGCTCAAACGGAAAATCCATTGAGAATAAATCGATAACGATAAATATAAATCGTAATTTTGAAGAAATAACAACAAATTTATCGATCGTTTAATTAATTTTTTTTAGCTAACGTTAATTTTACAATTATTATTTATTTTTCTTGCATAAACGACGATCTACTGGATGGAACACTGGCTTTTGTATAAATTCGGTCTTCCGATAAATGAGAATGTTTGATGATGAGAAACTTCGATTACGACATCGATCGTTTAGGGAGATTCTTGTCGAGCCTTCGCGTTTCATACGGCTGGGTGAAACGCGTTACGTAAAAAATAAGCTCTCGCGAGCGACAATTCACGACGTCGACGGCGTGACGATAAAAGAGGCCGGTTTCAGAAATACGCGCGCACTCACACACACACACACGTATTTACACTTATGTATGTATGTATGTATGTACAATTGGGGGCCTTGGCTCTCGCACGTGGATCTCATCTGACGTTTCTTTCTCGCATGTGTCAATCGAGGCCATTGGCGAATCTTGCCGGATCGATCTCGCCTCAATATCTCCTTCCATCAACGAGACGAAACCTCGATAACGATTTGATTTTTTTAATACAAATTCTTTTTTCTTTCAATCGAAAGAAAAATTGAATTTCCTCGATCCAATTTGATCGCTCTATGCTCGATATTTGTCAAATAACGAATTGTCGTATTTTCGTAAGGAAAAACATATTTGCATCGGAAATAGAAATTAAGATTAACTTCGTTGTTTCTAAATTTTCATCGTCTTGGTGAAATAAACGTCAACGTTTATAGGAAGAAGGAGTTAATGGTTAGGCGAGTGGAATACAAAAATTAAATCTGTTAGGGAAATTATTGCGGAAATCATGCGAGTAATTAGTTTTCCCGTGCTAATGACGATGGTCGAAGTGTGACTGAGGTATTCGTGGTAGAGCTTTAATCGTCGCTCGTCCCAAATCGGGACGCATTTCTCGCGGTTCTGTTGGCTTTTCTCGCACGAGATAGAAAGTGGAAGAGAGACAGAGGTAGATAAAGAGGGGAAAGGGGTCTCTCTCTCTCTCTCTCTCTTGCTCGGGGAAAGAGAGAGAGACAGAGACAGAGAGAGAATGAAAATCCGACGAATCGTCGACGAAGACAACTTCTGGCAGCACTCCCAAGTGTCATTACACCCTGGGTAGTGCTCGCGCGATGACTTTTGGTCGTGCTCATCCCTGTACGCCCGAGACGCTTTTCACGACTAGACGAGACCTCGCGCTCGCGTCGCTCGGTTTATTTTTCGCGCTCATTTCCATTTCGCGTATGAAGCTCCCGTAGCTAATGCAGTTACACGGATCTATTCTCTAATGACAAAGCCAACGAACGAATATCTTACGACTTATGTTTAAACATTCCAATTTTATATTCTATTTTCGTCAATCCTTCGCGCGATTGTCAGGAAGAAAAACATAGAACCAATGACAATTAGTGCAATCGATTAAGCGAGATAATAATTTTTATGAAACAGAGAATTATTTTTTCGAGCTAGAGAGTGTAAAAAAAACAGTCGAGAGACGAGAGAAGAGTGCGCGCGCGTGTCAAGTAGGACTTCCGGCATGTCGTCTTTTCTCCCGGTGGTCGCGTTTTAACATATCTGTCCGTTCGCGCTTGTGCGAGAGACAAGATGTATAAATACGAATGTACCACAAAATCGTGGTACGCGAGCTAGAGGGAGAGAGGAAAATGTCGTGTACAGGGTGGCTAGTTAGCGTCCACGTAGGCATGGTAATGGGCGCGAGAGCCGGGAGAAACGAAGAAACAGAGTGAGAGAGACAGAGAGAGGGGGAGAGAAACGAGATAGACGTAGAAAGATAGAGATATTCAACGCCGTTCTTAAAATAAAGCGTTAGTGCTCGCACGGTTGTTCCGTATTTAGACAGGGCAGTATATGGGGAGACCCGAGACGACTCTCGTGCTCGGTGGAGAGTCCGAGAGCTGCACGAAAGAGGGCTAGAAGAGACGTCACCAGGGAGCGTAGCTCGTCTCCGTGTGACATTTAATACCCCACGTGGCTTCGCTCTCTCTCTCTCTCTCTCTCTCTCTCTCTCTCTCTTTCTATCTCTATCTATTCGCTTCGTTGCCACAACTATCGATAAGGTAAGGAGCCACATACGGTTAAATCGAAACGATTCGATGCAAGGGAAGTGATTTTGGATGGATTGAAACAAATTCGAATTGCCAAATGACGTTTCAATTTTTCATCGATCAATCTCATTTTTCGTTAATATTGATTTTTGTTTTAATTGTATATTTACTAATTGATAAATTTGCGAATGTTAAATTTGTCTTATGAATTGTTTAATTTTCTATTCGTCCAAAGTTATCGCGTCTCTCTGTCGGTGCCAAAAATTGACAACGTGAATTTTAGACGATTGTTTGTATTTTAGACAAACGAATTTTTAAAAAAGGGAAAGATACAAAGGGCCGCCGGCATAATCGTTAAAGCAGCTCGGGTTGGAGCGATGCACCGAGGCGACGAGAGTAACGTTGCAAAAGTGTCAACGGCCTATTTCGCGACCTCCCTCGACCTCACCCACACAAGCGAGGTGGAGGCTTCAATATACCCACGCGTCGCGTTTGTACGAGAGAAAAATCCGCAAGTATGAACTCTCGTCGACATTAATATAACGTCACTAATACTCTTCCTAGGGCATTAAGAGACTCTCCGAATGTTGAAGCAACGCATTACACAATGCTCGTCTCGGAAGATCGACAAAAGGTGTTTAAGATATTTTTAGGGTAACATTAGTCCCGTGGATCGTGGACATATTTAAACGTGAACTTAGAGAATGATCCCGGAAGTTGAAAAGAGAAAAATAAATGAGAAGAGACATCACTTCACACCATTCTGTAACCACCAAAGCTTTTTTCGACACTCTGCTCTCTCTCTCTCTTTATCTTTAGCCGTCGCCTCGCCCTTAACATTCAAAGCCTCAATTAACATCATTCTTTACCGTCCCTTGGGCAAAGACGCTTGAACTAAAAAGAAGAAAAAAAACGTCCTCGGTTAAAAGTAGAATTATACTGTCGGTTACGGGCTGCAATATCCTACGCTAAGCCAGAAGACGTTATCGATAGAACACAAAATCGATCGATATGACTATTTGTAATAAAGTCGATGCAATTTTCCCGAGAGGCAAAAGAAGAAATTGCATAATTTCGTCAGGCTAAATCGACAGAGGATCGATTTAATCTCGACGCGTCAAAAAATAGTTTGATATATAAATTGTGTTTAAAAAGAACTGTAATTTATATCGAGTCTTGGCTGCAGTTACTACGTTCTTACTAGTTAGATAAATTACGTAAGGTCCAGTGAAATTTCATGCGGGGTTTTAAATTTAGGTTCTAACCTCGCCAATGGACTAGACACATAGAGCGTCATCGTCTCGCATATATAGTCCCGATATAGTAATAGAAAGAGCTAGAGGGAGAGAGAGAGAGGAAACGAGAGGGAGGGGGAGAGAGAGATGGACAGAGTACACAGACCAGACACTTTGAAAAGCTCGCATCACCGCGGGGCCTATCCGTCATTAGTTATTCGCGGGTGTCGCGACGAGAGTGAGTTCGACCGTTCGACCTAAATTCGTTCGAAGAACTCGCAACGATAGTACACGTGTTTCATACGAGTAGAAACTATATCCGCTCGGATATTTCAACGGGTATAAGGGAATTTTTTCTATGAGAAACTTAGTATTGAAAAAAAAGAGAATAAGTCGTTCGTTGCGATAAGAATTTAAAAAATTAGACCCTGGCTCATAAACATTGAAGAATTCGTCGCGGAATTGCAAAATAATAATTACTATCTTACTATCTATCTATCTGTGAATTTTACTTGTATACCTTTTTCTGGGGTATTTTACGTTTTTGTTAGTAACCCGCTATTTTATTTTTTATTTCTGCGTGTCCCGGTTGCAGCCGTTTTCGCTTAACCTCCGTCGCTACAAGTATAAATAAAAATAACTATTACTATCATTGATATAGATTCATACATTTACGAAAAAAAAATACAAAATTTGAGGCAAATCGATACAATGCGATCAAACAAATCTGCGCATTATTTTACTTTTTTGTTACTACCCTTCTACTTTCTTTTTTGTTTCTGCGTGTCCCAGTTGCAGCCGTTTTGGCTCAATCCTCCTTTATCCTGTATCGCATTTACCGCGGACGAAGCGAGACTGCAGAAAACCTGGGTCGATACAAGTATAAATAAAAATAACTATTACTATGATTGATATAAATTTATATATTTACGAAAAAAAATACAAAATTTGATGTAAATCGATAAAACGCGTCTTAATAATTTTAACGTAGACGAGATTATTTGTTTCGCGATTAAAAATATATTTATAGGGCTCGAGAATGTTGCCCTGTATGACACAGGTAAATAAATCCAAGTCGACCGATCGTCGGAAAGGAAATTATTTCCATTTTACGAGTTCGGAGGTTAAGACAGGAAGAGATATACAATCGTTTCGTATCGCAATGGCGAGCGCGCGACTTTAAGTGACACGTTGCCTCGTGTAACTCACTCTCTCGCTCTTTCTCGCACTCCGAGTCGATTGAATCGTAAGAGTTGCTAACTTTCAATGGAAAACCTTGAAGTCCTATTGTGATCGAGCGCCGTGTGATATATACATATGATATATACGGATATACGTAAACGAGACAGAGAACCGCGTGTGTTACGCACCGGCCCGTCTCCTATAGAATGCAATCGTATCGCGGCATTTGAAAACGAGCGCGCTCGCGTAGATCGTCTCGCCATATTGAGCAATGCGCGGGCAATCGAATGCGACGGATCAGCGATAACAGACTTCCGTCACGGGTCTTTTTCGAGTTATAGTTCTTTAAGCGCGTTAGGTATTTCTGATGGGAGTGTATTTTCTCGATGTCGCGAATTGCGCGCGCAGCACGCATCGTGACATCGAGAGTTAGTTGCGAGTGAAAATTGCGCTCGAAATACCGTCACGCACCATGAAGTTAGTTGCGAGTGAGAATTTCTCTTCTTTTCGGTCTGAAGTTGGCCGAGTAGTGGGCACATGGCACGTACTATGTCAACTCTACTGTACAGTAATTTTATATCACAAAATACTGCAATACTTTTTAAACTGTGTAAAATAAATATTATTTAATTCAATTTAAGTGTTATTTATTGAAATTTGTATTAATTGCATTCAATGTCATTTATCGATCGTCTGACTAAGTTAAAATTTGTTTGAATGGGTAAACATTCTTTTTTACTCGCGCCAAAGAAGTATAATTTTTTACGTGCGTACACCAATTTTCTGTTTCAAGTACAAAGTTTCAATAACATCGCTCTTCGAAATGAATATGGAGTCGCCATTTTGCTTTATTGCCTAAAACTACCTAGGATAGCCACTAAATTGTCAAACAAGATTGAAACCAATTATTATCAGAAATCCGACACGGGGTCATTATTAAAAAAAAAAGAATCGTTACAAAAGAAAAAATGGAATATAAACAGGTATAATATTTTAACTAACAAGTAACACTACCCAAGTGTCACTCACCGATTGGAATGAAATTTTGCACATCAATAAAACATAAAACATAAAAAGTAAGAAGCAAAATGATGAAAACAGTAAAATATTAACGAAATTGGATACGTCCTGAAACAAAACAATGTGAACGAAACAGATGCGTGCACACATTGCATCGCAAACGGAATAGCAATTTGAAGCGATGCCAGCCGTGTCATCGAGCCAGGACTCGGCGCAAAGGTTGCGGTTATGACGGAGCTTTTTTACTTCCTGCCCGGACAGTGTATACAGCAAAATCGCCGTTACTAACCGCTATGCGATGTTTTTCTTTACTTTGAGCGTTGTAAAAATTTTGCATTTGTGCGAAAATACGAGATTTTTTAATTGCAAATAGAATTTCACTTGACTCGAACACGATAAATGACTGTAAAAAAACGATGATAAGTAATACGTTTTGAGATTGCGCGTGTTAGTTCGATGATTCGGACGTTTTTCTAACTCCCGATTGTCACTACTGCTTAGAAAATACGTCAGCGAAATGGGACACCATGCGTGGAAGATCGTACTTCACAACTCGTCGTGACTCGAGTGGACGAAACGAGTCGAACCGAAGCTAGAACTGAAAAAGATTCCTCCCATTATTAATGTATTTATTTTATTTTTACAATTTGGATGCAACGTGGGAGAAATACATTTACACCCTCGTTCATATTTTCACCTACGATTTATCTAACGGAGAATTAAAATTGAAATAAAATATTTTGTTTGGAGAATTTGAATTGTTTTGAGATTCTTGGTGTTTTTGGGACGTCCCTTGAATACGCACTCGGCACGATCAGTCACGACGACAATAACGCCCGTACGATTTTCCGAGATGTACGAAGGAGATACAATATCGTATAGAGAACTAGAAATAAGACAGAGGAAAGACCAGAAGCTCTATTTCAATCTGCTTGGAGTCCAAATGTGGACCGAGCTACGAGACGACTTGTATGCGACGAGAGAAACAGAGGGAGGGAGAGGAGATACGCGGCGCGGCTCGTTAATGTTGAGTGTGCGAACACCACTAGTCGGTTTATACTCTCGTTGCATTTCTCATTCCGCGCTAACTGCCAACCGACCAACCGCGGTCATATATATTTAATAATCTCGCGAGAGATTCTTCGGCTCGTCCGTCGTCCGAGACACAACCGACTAGAGAACGGAGATTAAATATTTATGTATAACTTTATTTTCGTTGTCTGACTAAATGTCTTCAGTAAGATTTTAGTGAGTACGCTAGATTTTAAATCCGACAACAATTTATCACGATCGTCGAAATAACATTTTAATTATCGTATGGAGTTTTTGATACACGAAAAGACGCGATTACTTCTAGAAACAGCGTCATTAATTAATCATTTGTAAGAATATCTTTAATTTTTGAACAATTCCTCTTATCGAAGAATTGAATTTTACATTAGGAATTTTTAAGATTTTAACGCTACTCGTGTAATTACCGAGACTGCATAGGGAATTTTAACGTCCTAAATCGAATGGTCGATGTTTCCAACTTTCATGAATATTCGAGAATTATGTCGCCTCGTTTAAAAACGTAAAATATATTTAAAAAAAAATCCTTTTATTCGCGAGAATGGATATTGCGCGAGTTTACCGTACAACGGCTGTTTGTCGGTGAGCCTTGAATATTTTCCAAGCGCGGATAAATTATACGGTTCGTCTTCGCAGCCGCAGCAGCAGCAGCAACGGTTGAATGGAGTGGAGTGTCGATCGGAGTTGTGTGTCGTTCTCGCGACTACTTTGCGAGCCGATAGTCGCGGACTTCGCAAGGGGGCCAAGCCAGTAAGTTACTAATAAATTCGCAGACTCGCACGGAGACGCAACCGCGCTCGAAGCGACCTCCGAAAACGAGGCTCCTCGTCATTCTTACCATACAAATGTGGCCAACGCCAAGAGGATTGAATATAACGAAAACTTCTTTGAGCACATTTTTTTCTTTCAACGCTTAATCGTCGCTTCGCGTTTTCGCAAAAGAGAGAAACGATTATCCGAGATGCGACTGCAAATACGACGTGAGATAATCAATTTTTCTTAACGACTTGGCGCCGCGACTTGTTGTTTTTTTAATAATCGTTTTTTTTTTCAATTATCGACGATTCCTTCCTCGCCTCGGGAGAAGAATAAAAGATGAATCAGGCTTGTAAAAGATAGTTCTTTTTTACTAGATATTTGTTAAATGGCGGGGCAAAAAATTTATTTTTTTTACTCGATGCAAGTGACTTTCCCACGATGTGTGTATGACCACACTCGCTTGCATAATAATCATAATCGACCGTATCAGTTTTATGCTGCGCGAGCGTCATTCCCCCTCGTAACCTAACGCGAAAGTAAGTTATTCCAGTTGGAAGAGAGAAATTTGAATCGTCTTAATCCGAGACCGATTAATGAAAATAATAATAATAATTGGATTGATCAAAAAGTGCATGAATTTTTAAGAAATCGTCACGTATGGCCATCTATCAGAAAAATGCTCAATCATTTTGTACCTAAATGATTGTTGCAAAAGTATCTTGTCGTTGAGCAAAATATTCGTCAAAATGCAAAAAAATGTACGAAAATTGTTAATAACGTTTATACGTAATTATTGTTAATACGTAGTGTTGGATCTGTTATCATACTTTATCGAATTCTTGTTGGTTCATTATTGTAGCTTTGCAATTGCAGCAGTTGTGGGTTCGGGCAGGCAGCAATGAAGAAAAAAAAACGCAGCTGAGAAAATGCTAGGAAGCCGCCATTTTGTTTAGTACAGCTCTGATAAAATTTATAAACAGTGCTCGATATTTGTATAATAACGACAATTTTACTAAATTTCGATATGTTGTTTAGTTTCGTGGAAAAAAAATCCTATCTCTTCAGTGGGAAACCGCATCGCTCCAAAAAAAAAAGCAGAAATAGTTCTGGCCCACAATATCGTTGTTATAAAAAACCATCAGCCGCTCATTTAATTTTAAACGAGTAGTAACAACCCTTCTAATTAATGATGAGTCGTGCATTATGAGAGAACGACAATTGTATGACCACCGCGTAGGAAATGAACGAGAAAAAATGTGAACCTCGCAAATTTACTCGTTCGTATTTCATTTTAGGCATTTACGTAAAAACCGACTTGTGAATTAGTTACGTTATTTTTATTACGTGTGCGAAGGTGCGAGTGTGCGTACACAGACAATTAAGATTCAGGACGAAACGAATGTCTGTCCCTTTTTGCGTCATCGAATTGTTGATATTCATCATTATTGTTTATGTTAGTAACAATTACCATGCGTGATCAAATACAAACTCCGTTCATTATCAACGATAGAGTTAAAAAATATATATATAATATATCGTGCAATTTTTCTCCTTAACCTTATTTGTACTAATGTACATTGTCCGACCCAACAAATAACTTAATAATTGTACGTATTTCCCAATACTCCTAACTCACAGAATTTCAACAATCGTATAAAGTCTCTAACATAGAACGAAACAAAAAAAAAACCTATATTACAATTAAATATCGTGCATTAAATATTTAATATTGATATTAATTTTGAATTGCGAGGGGTTTTCATCGCGATGCATTTTGTAAGTCGAGGAATGCACTTTTGCTCGAATCATAAATAGTGACGCGTGAGGTGAATTTTCGCGAGGCGATAAAATTGCATTTTGAGTGCAATTTTGGGCATCGAGCCAGAGAGAGGAAACGAGAGAGAGAGAATTCGATCGGGATTTTTTTGTATTCGTCGCAAAGGGTGTAGGAGCTCTCCTCTAGACCGAAACCTCTCGCGCAATGTTCGTTGGTCGTATATACATATAAACCTCCCGTCATTCCTCCCTCGTCCAAGAAAGTAATTGAACTCAGTTGACTTAATAATCGCGCTTGACTCGTACGTATCCACTCCTTGTGTACGACGCGAGGCTGCTTCGAACTTTTGCTCGTTCGTTTACGAGCGCTCTCATCCGTTTCGCCGTATTCGCGCGAGGGACAAAACAGTTTCTCTCGCGCGTACAAACGTAATGAAAAAGCGAGGATTAACAACGCGCAGGATCGGACCATCGACAAATTTTTACGGACGCAAACAAATTGTTATTAATTGAGACGCACTAAAAAAAGGGAAAAGGTGGAGGGAGAAAGTTATAGTCGAAAATAATCGAACCGTCTTACACGAAATGATCGCAGAATGATTCGTTATCGCGTATGTCGTATTTGTGCAAGACGTCGGGTGCGAAAGAGCTTCAAATTTTTATTTTCGAGTAGGTACTTGAAGAATTTAGAATTTTAGTTTTACATTTTTTCTTTCCATACTTTTCGAGTACGTATTTTTAGCGAGGTAACGAACAATTGCGTCGAAATATAGAAATGGAAGGTGAAAGAAAAACAAGATGGCGGTGCTTTAGCGAGGACGTTTAAAATGGACGAGATGTAAGAACGCGACTGACAACCCATACCCTCCTTGACATCACAACTTGTGCGCACGACGCTTCGAAATGCTTTGCATTGAATACATCGATGATACGATCGAATCGAATACGTAGGTATATGCGAATGATAGTAGACGCTACGCGGGTGGAGGGGTGGAAACACTGGCGCCGCGGGGATTCAAACATGCGTCTATGTCTCACAGGTATGAAGCAAACTCGACACGCGTATGGACTTTGATAAACAAAAAAGGAAAAAAAAGAGACGGAGACAATAAAAAATAGGAGAGGTAAGAATAGAAAAATTACCGGTTCGATTAGATCCTATTGCGATTATGAGAAATACGCAACATCGTTGTGGGACTCGAGTTGTAGTAACGGCCTGAGATCATATCGAAAGAAAATCGATCAAAGCTCGACAAGTTGTACGACAGATAAGTAAACGCGATAATTGATTCGACCGATTTTTGTCTCGAAATGTTATAATCGATAGCGATTGATGTATCGAAAAGCAAACACGAACGATTACAAGGGTTATCGTTAAGAAAATTGGAATTAAACTATTTTCATCGTGACTCTGCCTATGCTACGATATGTTTATTATTTTGGATTGTTAGGGGAAGGTGGTACAATATGATTCCTCGAGGTAAAACGATCCCCGGATAGTTTACAGACTTAATATCGCTATCTAGAATATTTTAAGTGAATTTCGTGTTCTTACGACTGAGGTATATAATCTCTGTAAGTATTGTGTTATTTGCAGGGGGAAAGTTTGTAACGTGAAATATTAAAAATTACTGTGCTCGATCTGAGGTAAGCCATTATTTAACATTATGTTGCTTCAGTCTGCATACATGTTATGTGTTAGATATGTTTGTCTCAGTTTCTGATACTAATTAACACTAGATTTACCAGACCAGTCATTTTGACTGGTTGGGCAATTTTTAATTGAAAATTCCTACTGCATGTAACATTTGTTTTCTGAAATGACGTTATGACTTCTATAGCTGTAAGTAGAAAATATATTTAATGAACTCAATACAACTTTATATATATTTGTAACAAATATATTTAGATAGAGACAGGTATATGCAAATAGCTGGTAAATCTAGTGTTAACAAGATTATAACAGAAAATTAATATTGAAAGAAGCATTTGACGTTTTTTCTTTTTTTTTTAAGAATTGTCATGAACGACCAACACGAATGGTTGGATTGTAAGCATCGACGATGACATTGGTGTCGTCGATAGGACGAACGTTGCAAATATCCGCGATGCGTCGATGCATCGCGGGAAAGCGAACGCGCGGAATGCGATCGAGCGAGCAACTGGCAACGAGAGAAGGAGGAATCGAGTTAACGGAATATTGTGCGATCAGCTCCGACATAACGTCTCGTTTCGAGACCTCCGGGGCCATATTCGCTCGTTGGTCCGCGTGTCGTGACGACATAATGCGAGGCATCGTCGATAATTCAGGGAAACTAAAAGCTTAACGAGTCAACGCGGTCACTGTCACACGCTCGATTACGACCCACCCACGCACACGCGCCGTCCGAAAATTTACGATTTAGTCCTTGTTCGCTCATCTCGTCGTTGCGACATACGCTTGTTCGACGGAAAATCATCGCTTTCGACCTTGACTACTCGCGAGACGATTTTCGAATAGTTAACAGCTCCAAGTGAACCTTCAATATTCTTTTTAAACAATTGGGCTAATATTAATACAACAATTTTATGCGTTGCAAAAGGTCAAATTCAAACAAAGAATTTGTGACGAAAGATAAGTTTACAAATGGAAGGCTTATCGATGAATTTAATACAGATGAGGATACACAATTATATTTGATAATGTAGAAAATTTAATGATCGAAAATAGATTTTTGTTTTCTTATGAGAAAGTTCGACATTGAAGGAGGGGGGGGGGGGGGGGGGGGGGCTTGAGTGTGCGTGAGAGAAACGTGCGTATACTCGTGTGGCATGTCGCGTGCGGGTGAACGGGCCCTCTGGCCTTGCCCAGGCACATACGAACAGAGTTTTCTCGCTCCCGTTTATATCGTCGATCGGGCACCAACTCTCGTAATTAAGAGAAATTAAATTCAAGTCCCCGGGCTCTTTTGCTACGGGGCATATCAGTTTATAACAGCGAGGCCCTCTATCTAGTATTATACATCGTATATACGTATATAACTCGCGTCAAACGATCAGGCCACGCATTTAAATTCAACGAGACAATAACGAACTGTTGAAATAACGGACAATAATATTTATTATTGTTTCAAAAATTATTTCCATCGAAATTCAAATAAAATTATTTTATTCGTTTAAACGAACATTTTTTTTATTACTTACTGTAATAATTTATTACTTAATCATGAAAGTAATAAATATGTTGGGGGGAAAATACAAGAGGATATATGTGAATATTATAGAAAGATAGAAGAAATATGTAAAAAAGAAAGTAGAGAGGAGGCAGAATTAGACGTAAGGCTTTGTAAAAAATTTATGTAAAGTTGTGCAAATACCTAACCTACCTAATACCTAAAAATTTATGTAAAGTTGTGCAAAACTACCTAATAATAATAAAATACTTAATCATGAAATATTATTTCAATATAATACGAGGATATTTCAAAAAGAAAATTATTTGTAAACATATTCTGAAACGATTATTATTATTAATTATTAATCTTTTTTTTCTCACATTGGAAGTGGACCAAGCGTTAAAGTTCATTAAGAAAAGTTGTTGCAAATCGACTAAAGAACAACATACTCAAAATTCAAATTGATCCTACGGAAAGTTTATTTGTTATTTAATAAACAAAATCATGAATTTTGTTTCCATAAGATTTGTTATAAAAACTAATCGAAGCTTCTTTGATGTCATATAAAAATGTGCGCAAAATTTCAACAGGCTTCATCGACCAAATGATCGAGATTCTCGTTGTATAATGTTGCGATATTTAACACGGACTCTTATGGGAGATTGCGAAAAGTGACGATTTTCCAGAATAAACATCGTGATTTTTGAGTCGATAAAGGCTCCTGAAATTTTACACACTTATACATATGACATCAAAGAACGTTTCTGCAAATTTTCAGTGAAATCTAACGGAAACGCTGTAAAGATAAGACTACCTTAAGCAAAAGATATTTTACAGTTTTGTATTGAATTCACAGCAAAAAAAGAGTGTTGCTCGATAATCGATGGATTATCGACGATTATAAAGCTCTCGCGTGAGAATTATCTTCCATAATATGGCGATACACGCGTAGAGAATGTAGACATGGAATAATTATCAGTGCTCGTGAAGTTTGAAAAGTCTGTTACGAAGCGCGTAATATAAGAGCTAGAGAGCATGTACGTTATATAGGTACATGTTTATTCATATATTTGTGTCAGTGTGTCAACAATCACTCATACACGCTTCGAGGATCTCGCTCGAGCGTTCGCGAAGACTCTCCTCGCGCTATTGTAAGCACCGAGATATAATACGAACCGAGACGACGACACGCTCTTATGTACAATATCGTATTTATTGTACGGAGCGCAAAATCGACAAAAGCAAGCAAAATCATGTGCTGTAAAAAGAGAGAAAAAAAACTCCTGTAAATTTTGTATTTTTCGAAAATATAATATTGACATAAAACTTCCAATTGAAGTTTACACAATTTATAAATTGACTTTGATCGAATAATTCGTTGGAGAAAATTCAGAAATTGTCACAGCCTCTTCTCTCCCAGGTTTTTATTCTCCTTAATTTGTTTTTTTTTTTAATTTTCAATCAATTGTTCGCCTTAAGACGTCAATAAATTGATCATAGTTAAACAAAATTCCGAATTAACTCAATCTTGTAACAATATTGTGTACGTTGTGATTGAAAAAGTTGGGAAAAACTTTATTTTTTCTCTCTCGTCTAAGAAAACTGGTGAAGTTTCGCTCTCGAATTTCTCGTGTGGCGAGCGAACCGTCGGACCACGTGGCGCGTTGAAGCCGACTGGATTCCTCGGCACGATACGGGGTCCACACGAGTCGCTCCACGTTCAATCTTTCGTACGCACGATTCATTCCCAGAGAACCGACCGACCGACCGTTATCTCTCAACGAACGAATTTTAGTATACCTCGTGGTCTTCGCGTACACGTGCATGAAACCGTCGTTTCTATTTTGAGACTTTCGAAATTCATGAATCTAGGATTTTTCAACGAAAATGAAAATATACTAATGAAAGCACAGAATTATCAACTTGGCTGTTCGAAATGTACGTTTGATCGAGAAATTCATAACTTTGCGGATCGTTAATGCTGAGACAAATAAACCCACAAAGGGAGAGAGAGAGAGATCGAAGAAGGAACTTTTGACAGAAGAGTGATATCACATTTGGTTTAAGTGCTCGAATTTAATTTCGATAATCATCAATTCAATCAAAAATCTTCAAAATATAATTTTAATACTTTTATTCCAATAATCACATTTGTCAAAATCGTACGAATGACACAATTCTTTGATGGAATATAAATTTGTATTTATTTTATTTTAACTAATAATAATATTTCCCGATGGCCGAGAGGTCTAAGGAAATATTGGACATAAAAATGAGTGAAAAGCACCGTTGGCTTTCTCACGGGAATTAGGTGCCAGAGTCCAAGGGACACAATTTCTCTCTCCTCGTGGTTATACTGTAAATGCCTTCATATAAGAAAGAGAGACGCAGATAATTCTAGCGATAGGTTGGCCCGAGAGTTTCGGGTCTGCTCGGGAATCTAATTCAACCTCGTGCGCGATTAATTATTCATCGCCGAGGACAGCGTACGTCCGGAGGAGCGTACCCAACGAACGAGGCGCACGCGATTAAATATATATATATATATATATATATATATATATATATATATATATATATATATGTGTGTGTGTGTGTGTGTGTGTGTGTGTGTGTGCGTGTATATATATGTATATATATACATAGAGCGAAAGAGAGAGAGAGAGAGAGAGAGAGAGAGAGACATTACCGAAGCTTTCATCGTTCCGCGAAAACCTCGAAAATGGTCGCGATTACCAAACGAGCTTAAAATTCACACCCATCGTTATTAAGCGAGAATGAAATAAGCGTTAATTTCATCGGTGAGCCATTGTTCGAGGGTAGACACTGAATGACGATGAATAGAGAGCCTACCCAAGAACAAAAGACACATCGACGAAGGAAAACTGATGAAGCTTTCTCTCTCTGTCTCTCGCATATACACACACTTTGTCCAAGCTTATAACCACCAACCATTCAAAGTTAATGGCAAGGAAAATTTATTCGCAGCTTATTCGAGGAACATTCGACGATAATTGAAACTCGAATTTCACCAATCGGACCAAAGTTAAATTAATTCTGAAATTATTTATCGGTAATTATCCTTTTCTTTTTCTCTCTGGAGAATCTTTGAATTTATTTTATGTCGCATCTTAGAGGATTTTCGCGTCTCAGGAGTATTCATAATTGACACAAGGCTTATAACGTACGTCATTGGGGCAATGCTTAGACCGGTTTGAGAATTTCGACGGTTGTTTCACGCCGGGAATATCGATCAACTCAAACTTCCACGTTTTATCTCGCTTTATCGAACACAAGAATCTTTTGAAATCCCTCCAAGGACCTGTATTCCCAATAAAACTGAACGAAACTAAAAATTCGACCCGCGAAATATTCAATTATTTGAGTTTTGTTCAATCGTTTATTTACGTTGTATTTTAATTTCTCAATTTTTTCTTTCAGACTGTTTTTAATCATCGTGAAAATTCTTTTCCATTAACTCCGCGGTTACCAAAGTTTCAGTGTTTCAGGGTTGCAGAAAAATATTGATCCAATCCATGAAGAACGATACTACTTTATGTATGACGTTTGAATGATATTTAAATGCATATTTATTTAGCGAAGTAAATGGCGAGAGTTTCCCCAGAAACCTTCGACTTTGCGCCCACTGAGAGAGCAGCAGCAGCAGCAGCAGGAAAGCAAGTACGTCTGACAGCTGACCAGAGAGGACGCTGGTTTCTATATAATACCAGTGAGACAACCGGTTATACCGCTGTCGCTGGCTCTCCCGCATGTGCGTTGCACATGCAACTGCTTCGACTTTTCCAATATATCGAACTCCAACTTAATGAAAGAAAAGCTCCAGGCTGATCCAAGTTCACAATTTTAACATTGATGAATGTTCGATAACGCGCATCGCGAGTTGATTTCTTTAATCCTTTGAGACGTGAGTACTTTCAAGCTTATGTGGTTCGCAGACGCATATATGCGTCCTTAGAGCTCAAAGGGTTAACATCTTGGTTCGACGTTACATCTTAACATTATGCGAATCTAAACAATAATAATAACGATGCTCGTAAAATAAATTTCTTTCTAATAAAATGGAACGAACAGAAAATAGGAAAGTTTTGACAGGGAGGGTATTATTCGTTGGCGAGTACGAATTTCCCTCTCGCCAATGGAAAGTTTGATGCGTGAAGTATGTTGACGCGAAAATTGTGGGGACAGTGCGCGCATAAATCGCTGCGAGGAGACGGTAGTGGCGTGCACGAGGCTGGCCGTTAGATAGGGTACGAAGTTCGTATTGCCGAAGAGTTTTTACCATACAACGACGACGACATAAAACGAGCGTTACATTATCCTACACGCGCGGAATTTACAACGATATTCACGGAACAACTATGACAATTCATGCGGACTCGACGTTCGCCTCGATAGATCCATTTTTAAAACGTTTAGATTGTAGTAAAGCATTTTGGAACGTTGAGCAACGTAAAGACAACGTTAAATGTCATACAGCGCAATTTGTAGAAATTTATTCGTCCAAAAATTCCGCTGTGTGTTTGCCAATGATTGTTCACATATTCTTTGTCAAATAACAAAGATATCAAATATATAAATTTAGAAGATAAGCCTATGAAATAGTTTTAGAAAAAAAGGTTGTGGAATTAATTAGAAATTTGGATACCACGTGGTGCATTATAAATCTGGAAATGTTATAGAAAAAAAAATATAAGCACTGGACAAAATATATCCGTGTATGCATATTTTGTGTACCATGTGGTTTATTTTACAAACCTTGAAGACTGTTCAAATATTCTTTGCCAAATAACAAAGATATCAAATATATGAATTTAGATAAGCTTGAGAAATAGTTTAAAAAAAAAAGGTTGTGGAATTAATTAGAAATTTGGATACCACGTGATGCATTATAAATCTGGGAATGTTATAGGAAAAAAAATATAAGCACTGGACAAAATATATCCGTGTATGAATATTTTGTATACCATGTGGTTTATTTTACAAACCTTGAAGACAGTTCAAATAACAAAGCTATCAAATATATGAATTTAGATAAGCTTGTGAAATAGTTTTAGAAAAAAGATTGTGGAATTAATTAGAAATTTGGATACCACGTCGTGCATTATAAATCTGGGAATGTTATAGAAACCAAAAAAATATAAGCACTGAACAAACTATATCCGTGTATGAATATTTTGTGTACCATGTGGTTTATTTTACAAACCTTGAAGATAGTTCAAATAACTAAGATATAAAATATATGAATTTATACAAGCTTGAGAAATAGTTTTAGAAAAAAAGGTTGTAGAATTAATTAGAAATTTGGATACCACGTGGTTCATTATAAATCTGGGAATGTTATAGAAACCAAAAAAATATAAGCACTGAACAAACTATATCCGTGTATGAATATTTTGTATACCATGTGGTTTATTTTACAAACCTTGAAACGTCAGCTGAAAAAAAAAGTACACATCCAGCCAAGATGTATATTCATAAATTGCAGTGTACGAGGGAAAAGATGGAGAGAGAATAAAAATAGAGGACAATAAAGGAGAAACGACGGTATGACAGCTGGTGGGTTGAGTTTGAAGCCCTTGCGGATGCTTCGGCTCTCTCCTCCCATTCAGTCCTCTCCGCAGAACCGCGCACCTCTTCCGCTTCGTTGTAACGCCGGTGGTTGATCGTAGTTGCTCGTACATACGCCACTTGTATATTTTTATTTGATATTTACTCGTACGAGCTTTGACCTACCTGGCGACAGGACGGCCGTTCTGTGAGGAAAATGATTGTCTCTGCTGCCATTGACATTGGGCGAGCCACGATGTTCCAAATGATGCGAATGATGATGATGGTGATGATGATGATGCTGCTCCATGCTCGTCCTACTGTCGCTGCTCATTCTTTGCTCGAGATGCATCGCCGCCGGTGGCAACATTCTTCTTCCTTTCACTCCCTTCCTTTTACACAGTTCCGTTCCGCGTTTCTCTTTCTATATACTCTTCCTTTTCCTATATTATCTTCCAACTCTTGAAAACACGATTTAGTTTCTCGTACCACGCGCGATCTACTACTCGATTCCCTCGAATGCGCAAAATCGAAAATGGCGCGAACGTATATTTTCTCTTCGTAAACTCAAAGACCTCGTGGCACACGAGGTGAGCACAGTGTACGGCTGCGCTCTTGGTCACTTCCGGTCGGCTGTCACACCGCTCGTGGCGCTGCTGCTTTCCGATCGCTTCGAGATCCTTTTTTTCTTTCTCTCAATTTTATTTCTGGATATTTCGTATATCCTTCGACGTGTTCGTTTCACTGGAAAACTTGCACGTTATGCACCATCGGCACTTTCAATTACTTTTATTTCCTCGTTTGTTTTCCTCGTTATCTCTTCAAGCACCGAACAAGTGGCTGTTCCTTGCGCAGCAACGATTCAACGAGTCACGCTGCGCGGTCCGCAATGTCGTTGTCGTAGCACGCTGCTCGAACGATAAACTTTTCTCCCTTGGTGCTTTGTTGATTGCGATTATCGGGGACGTCGCAGTCGGCGTCTTACCCGCCAAGTTCCAATTCCACTGCATTTGACGCTTGTTCCTCCACACAGTCTTTTTTTGTCTCACAATCAGCGTTCTTTTTTTTCTCACTATATCGTAACTCTCTTTAAAAAAGATTATCGATTATTTTTATCACGAGATACCGATATTTCGATATACGCGATTTGACGTAACAAATGTCAATCGCGTTTCGTGCATAATCGAAGCGGTGTGGCGTGTGTATATATATATATATAATATATATATGTGTGTGTCTGTGTGTGTAAACGCTAGAACGATTTTCTCACCATCCGTTAAATCATCCGTCCCGCTTGGACGCCAGATCACGACTGAGAGCGTTGAGCGACATGCCACCGCCGGCTTGACAGTAGTAACGACGCACGGACGAGATAGACGCTTGCGCGCAGACGCTTGACGCGGCTCTCTCTCTCTCACTCTTCCCCCCACCACCGGTCGCACGCACGCGCTCTCTCTCTCTCGTTCTCTTTCTTTCTCACACTGAAACCTGCCGTTTCGCGATTCTTGGGTTATAATACTACACCGCTCCTCGTTCGACTACGCGGGCTAACTGAGCAATCCCCTCTTTTCGATGATGCTGGTACAAACGCCATTAACAGTTGGCGGGAAAACGTATCCTACGACAGCTGTGTGCCGGTTCTCTCAGCCATCTCTCTCGCACACCGAGCTGCCGGCCTGGGCTTGCTCTACTCTTGGGCGACGTAACGTAACATAGGACGCTAGTGGCGGGCTCGTCGCGCCTCAACGTGCTGCTCCAATGAACGAGCCCTCCGGTCGCCATTTTTTTTTTCACTCGAGCGCCAATTTGAACTTTACGTACACATATTTGAAATTGAATACATATACAGTCGTTCACAAAAATACTCGGATGTCAGAATAGACATGCTCTTTCTGCTCTTCGTTTCAACTAAATGTTTAAAGGACCAGAAAATTATGATATCGTGTATTAAAAGATACTTAAAATAATAATTTCGTCCATTATATAGTTTAAACAAAAATGGTTAAATAATGATTTTTATCTCAAAATTAATATGCTGGAAATAATTTTGTTCAAATAATCCTTGCTAAGACGACTCCGATTCTTTCAAAATCCATTTTCCCAACTTCTCGTTCATTGTTAGGGGATTTTTTTTAATTTGCCAGTCCCGTTATTCCCGAAAATTTTCAATAGGATTCAAATCCGACGATAAATTGTGAAGATAGATCCGCATTATTAGCACATGTAGATATATACAGTCGAACCTGGATGAGCGAGAGTTCAAGGGGCTGGAATCTTTTTCTCACTTATGGAGGTTTTTCACTTAACCGAGTTTCTCACTTATAGAGATGCAAGAGTGGGTTTTCTCGCTTACAAAGGTGTAGACAAATACAAAGAACAGTGATAGTATGTAGTATATACATTTTTTATATGAATTTGGCAGAGATACTTCTTCATAACAACAAAACAATTATATATATATTGTTATACTGATTATTAATAAGTATACTACTGATACTTAAAGAAATCCGTTATTTTTTTTTTGCATTTCTGTTTTCGTATTTTGTACGTGTTTTTCAATTTCATAAATTTTATCGAAAATTGTTTTATCAACAACCGCGCGAAAATTCAAAAAACCGATGGAGTGTCTCCAATGCATTTACAGCCTCTTGCCTCAGCCTATCCATGCCGAGCTTATAGTTGTCTTTCCGATTTGTTTTGTATTCTACGAAATTAGTATGAATTTCGTGGAAAACAAAAGACATTCTAACAGATAGTAAATATGCTCGATTCTCGCTTATAGCGGTATAAGGCATGTGTCAGTCTCAGTTATAGAGGTTCAGGCATAAAAAACGACTCTCTCATATAGACGTTTTTATTTCTCACTTATAGAGGTTTTCGAGGGATAAAATGACGAGACCTGGCAATTACTCTCGCTTGTAGAGTTTTTTCGCTTATCCAGTTCTCGCTCACCCAGGTTTGACTGTATTGAATATTCGTGAAAAATCCGGATTTTGTACTTCGGATCGTTGTCATGATTAAATAACAAAAGCCTTATCCAATCCCCATTTCACAGCAGCACGTTTTAAAATTATTGTTTCAAATGTTTGATTATATTTACACTTATGCAGAATAGTCTCGACAAATACTGTAACAGGGTGCAGTTTACGATAAAGCCTTCTACACCCTCTTCAAGACACCCAACAATACATAAATACTGAGCTTAAGTCTGTCTTCTTCGCACAAAACAAGAAAATGAAATGCACACACGAACAACACGTTACATTAAACGGAACAACGAGCGGTTCTAACCAAGCCATTTGTTTATAAGTACCAATTATCATCAGCCTGTTTACCGAACCTGGCTACTCATCACATATCTATTCTCGATTGTGCGACGAAATGAATACACCACAAATGATTATCGAACCGCCACTGTCTTTCACAATGGATTTTCAATGTCTTGGATTACGCTCTTCCTTTCATTTTCTCTACACTCTTACTCTCCTATCGCCACTATAAATATTAAATTTGTTATCGTCAGCAAAAATTACATTATTCCACGATTCATTTTCTTTGGAAATATAATCTTTTGCATAGTTTAGCCTTTTCTTTCTATTTACTGTGTTAATAACGTTATTGCACGGCTTGTTCGCGCAATATTCTTCGTACAGTGATAATCTGTTCTTCCCAAGCACCGTGGTCAATTTTGAAGCACTTATCTTCGATTCTTTTTTACTCTGTCTTATAATATCAAGTCGATTAGGAATATCTGAAACTCTTGGACGTCCACTTTTGCGGACCGAATGAATTCTATCTTCATTCTTATACATTTTTAATTTTCAATAGATTTGTAATTCTAGGCTAAGATTTTCCCTTCTTACAATGGAAAATAACTAACTGCCGGATTTCAAGTTAAGTATTTTTGCTTCTCTGGCCCATTTCTCAAGAAGTTTCAAACAAATCTGGTGAATATTTGGTCATCGATATTCTTCATAAGTCATTTAAGAATAATATTTACGAAAACTGTGCCTGTACTCCTACTCAACGATTATTGTACCATGTTTATTAACGCTATACAATCGATGTGTGAATATTTTTGTGACACACAAATTCACAGTTTCTTTTATTCTCTCGTATTATTTAAACGAGTGTGCTCACGAAATAATTGAATTGACGAACATTAAATTGAAATGAAAAACATTCGTATCCACGTAAGAAGAAATTTAATAAACTTTACGCTTTTCTCATGCTTCGTTAGACGAAGTAACGCAATATTAAACGTTCTTGCGATGAACAGAGAGACCGCGTGTCCCAGAAATGAGTTTTAGCGTTACGATGACGCGAGCGGCAAACCACAGGCGCGTTTTCCGTCCTATCTCCCCGGCCTCGGAAAACGAAACTCTTCGGACCTCTTTCCGGTCATATTTGGCCAACCTCACTATCTATCTCGCTCTGTATTCTCGTGATGATCTCGCGAGCTTCCGCATAACGTCCTCGGTCTTAACTAGCGACCTCGGACACACACTCGCCCTCTCAGTTCCTGTGTTCATCGTTGCGTACAGTTATGACTACCAATACATATATGTATATTTAATATGCCTTGTCTGATTAGTATACAAGTTACGACGACTCTTTCCAATGTACGAATGGACAAAAAATCCTAAAGAAAATAAATCAAAAACAAAAATTCAAATATCTATCCAATTTATTTTCTCGTGTTAAGCATTTATCCTCTTCCTTACGGTTATTAATTCAAAATGAACGAAATTTCATGAACAGAATTTCAAAATTTATAGATCCGCATCTCATCGAGCGGAAGTATTGGCACAAAATCATGCAAAACTTCTTAGTAATATCGTCGCGTGAAATCGACCAAGATAATTCGGAGCAAAAGATATTGTATCGTTGATGGAAAATGTTGGAATTATCGCTGTCGCGTATTATCGATGAATTTTGTATTAATTCGAGAATCTGGCCAGTCGCCAATTTTTATGTATCGCGTTTATTGGCAATGCCGGTGAATCGAAGTTGTCGCAGAGACGCGATAACAATTTCAATGTTGTCGACAAATGAGAGTCACACAAATTCGCCTTCTGTATTCCTGGTTCAATCTCTCCCCTTTACATTGTCAGGCTCACTGCCAAATTCTCTATCCTGCCTTGTTTGCTGCGAGTATTCCTCGCCGTACTCACATTCGTTATTTCTTTATTTTCTCATTTCGGGGACTTTTCCTCGTTTTCTTTTCATTCGCTCGTGATTCTCCCAGTTCGGGTTTCCCTCTCGTTCTCATCCCGTCACTATTTTCACCACCAGGGCAGTAGTGTTAGATTGCTGGAGCTTACAATGTGCCTAAATTTGAAACCGTGCGAAATTCCCGCTTTCTTTATTCACTAAAGTCAACGGAGCAAGGCAACATTTTCTGTCTCTTTACTCGTCTCTTTATTTTTTTCTTCGTTCCAGTTGTTTTCTCTTTTTGCACCAAGACAGAAGACTTCTTTCTCATTGTTTTTACAATTTTATTCTTATTTCTTTGTACTATAGGGGAGAGCGGGGTAATAGGAGCCTTCCTTAAAATTCGTTCATGTCATACAACTGCCGATGGCGGCTTCAGTGCCACAAATATAACGGCGACGACCAAAAACTTATTTTGCGTCCTTTCGTTATAAGAAAAATATTTTTCACATAATGAAAATAAATATCTAAAGTTTTCTTATTTAATTGTTTTTCGAGGTCATTTGGTAGCTTGGTTCATGTACTTTGGTTAGGACGTAGAAAAAATAGGCTACAACTTAATTTGTTTATATTATTATGTTTAATTCAAAAGGCTACTCATTCCGCCAATTCGAATGTCAACGCTTATTTTTATTTTCAAATTTTACCATACCGTGCGAGGCGTGCTTACATAGGGGATAGCTAGGAGGGTTGACACAGAGATAAGTTGAAACAATGTCAACTTCTCGGAAAATATCGAAAAAAAACCTTATTAAGTTTCGACTTGTTAATTTATATTCCAATTACGCCTTAACAATGCAATATGTGTTCAATGTTCATGTTTATTATCGATAAAATTTACTTAAAGAATTATTGAATTTGTAATGTAAAATTGCACCGGGCCACGTGGACAATGCGTGATTATCAGGATAAACAGTTGGAAGAGGCAGAGAGGCGCCAGTCGATACGCCGAAGAACATCGTCAATTAAAGTCTGCGACGGTTTGAGTGATCGACGGATTCTCCATCTCTCCCTCTCCCTGCTCTGCGCTTGTTTGCGCGATTGCGAACCGTCGCACTCCGATAAATATGCACGTAGTCATGCACGAGAGAGATGCAGAGAATGTGGAAATCCATCAAGGATTATCAGCAGCCAATACAAACAAAACGTATCGATACCTACATACATAAATAAATATAAATCTATACTTGCATAATAACAGTAATAACAATAATGCAAAAATTGCATAATAATAATAATAATGACAACCACGATAATACACGAGGGAAAAACAAGGAAACGTGTGTGTATTCTCGGACATCTTGTATGGGGCAATGCGGGTCAACGGTGTTAACATTTTCTTTTTTTTTTCTGCTGACGTGACTGCGTTACTTCGCGCTGAAGTAAGACAACACATTTTTCGACCTCGCGGCTGACCTCCGTGAGTTTTCTCGCACCTTCATTATACGACTGGCAATACATCGAAATTATTGCTGCATTGTGAGTAAGAAGAACCCGAGGATTTTTACATTACACCACGAAGACGTTCCTACCTCGTCGATCAACTCCAAGCATTGACCCAAGTTTATTTTGCAGACTTAATATCCTACAATAAGTTCAATCTGAAAAAGTAAACATCTGGATGAATTTTCCAGATGCAAAATGAATTTTCAAAATGAAAAAATTTGCCAATTGTTAGGAAGAAATTTCCAAAAAATATTTTTGTGGTTACTTGTCTTTGTTTTCAAGGAAATGTCCGGATGAAAACGAGATATCGAATCGAGGAAGAAAGGAATGAAATTTTGAATATCGCGGTACGATTAAACGATTGAGAAAAGTATGGGTGAGGAAGGAGAGAAGGGAAAGACAATAGGTGCGAGTGGACGAGAGTGCATCGACCGATTTAGCCCGACGAGCGCGTGGAGAGCGTCGAGAGCCGCGTGGTATGCAATCCATCTCTCCGTCTCGTTCTCTCTCGGTACGTAGCTTCACTATGCTACTATGCTGGTGCAGAGCGAATGGGGCGGTAGCAGAGGGGAGGAAAGCGCGCATCGCGATTCCAAGGGATCGATAGAACGTCCGCGTCGCGCATATAGACCACGTGCTTGTGCGGCAAACGAGAGACTACGACAACACGATTTTTCAAACCTAACCAACTCAACGATCTAAGTTAAGACGGAATTTCTTCAAAGAAAAACAAAGATACAAAAACAAACAAATCTTATCATTGCACTTTTTGCAGAAAAGAAAAACTGGCACGCAAGTTTGTTGAATGTGTGTTTTTTTTAGTACAAAATGTTGGAAATATCAGGAGATCCTTCGTCAGCAACGCTTGCTCGTAGATATGTAGCGTGAGGTCGAGTTTTGCGGACCCACATGGCAATCGGTATTGCGTATCTATTATTTGTGGGCTATTCGTTCGCTCGCTCGGGTTTCGATAACGAGAGAGCGAGCGAGAGTACTGTTGGGACTAGAGTAACTAAGAAGGGATATCATAGTCGAACGAGCGGAAGAGGGATGGAAATTGTTACGAGTGGGAGACAGAGAGAGAGAGAAAGAGAGGGGAGAGAGAGAGAGAGAGAGAGAGAGAGAGAGAGAGAGAGAGAGAGAGAGAGAGAGAGAGAGAGAGGGGGAGCGAGAGGGCAAGGCTCGAAGAAGGTTGTGCAACTTGCGCTTACGTAACACACATCAGCCCCGGCGATTAGTTTCTCTATCTCTCTCTCTCTCTCTCTCTCTGGCGTCTCACACAACTTTTTTCCCACTATTTCACTCTCTCGCCCGTCTAAAATATGTGAAAATTTATGCTTCGGGCAAACGCGCGTTGCAACAAAATCTTTCCCATTTGGAGTTTGTAATTCTCCGATTGTACGTAGCACGATAATAGTATCATTGCGTCATATCGCGTACGTGGCCTGTCATCGTCATGTCGCGGTCGTCTTCGTTCGTCGTTATAGATTTAATTACAAACGTCAACCTCACGTAGCAAAAGTATCATCCTTCGTTCTCGAGCTCGTGTAATGGCCACCTTCGAACTTCAAGGCTCGTAACAACTCGATTTCACCATGAGAAACCTTTCTGTATATAAATATGTAATATAGGAGGATAAATATGTCGTGTGCCTTAAAATAATTATAAAGAGAATCGCAAGAGAGAATTCTTTATCCACGTAATTGATGAATAAAGAACGAGCTAGACTTCCTCTTCTTTTTGCCGCATATATATATGCGTTAATGCATCTTTAAATTATCGAGCGGATTGCGATATTAATATTTCAATACTCATCGAGATTACCGAGAAGAACATCGAACGGGCCTCAAAGGTATGTAATAGTAACTCGAGAATCTCTCGAAGCAAAGCTCTCAGGGCGGCTATAAAATATGAATATGAAAATTGCGCGCGATATTACGTACGGTATAGAGGAGGGGGCAGGGGAACAATGTAGACTTCCGTAATGGTCAATTATCGGTACGTTGCATCCTCAATTACGAATTAAATTGAAGCTGTTCTACGAGCAATTTTATTCTACGGTCGCGCGTGCATCCATCGCGATTCTATGGAGACGAGAACGTCATAATGATGAAGTTCGAAAAGATATACGACGATTATCGTACGCTCTATCGTTATTTTGTTTCTATCGGCAATTTTTTAAGTCTATTAAATAATAACGTCGATATTGATTTGGTTAATTTGAATTTAGTCGATTGTCGAATATTTTTGTCGATTTCTCGATTGTAATCTCCGATGTATTTTTATCTCTCGAATATGATCGACGCTATTAACCCTTAATAAGTCACACTGGATCCACGTGATCCGAGCCCTTTTTTGACGTGGAATACTGCTCACTAAAATCCATCAATTGCATGTTGTGGCGCCATGTAACGATAGTTTGGATCTTCAACTTCAGTACCGAGAAGGTAGATTTTGATCGGTTTTTCATTGTTTTCTTCTAAATCGCATCTGTGTTGGATGAAATTAATATAATTTTTGAAACGTCCACAGAAACCTCTATGTCCATTACGAAATACATTGTTTCCAGATTATAAAAGAATTTTCTTTTTGTCAATAATGACAAGAGTTACAACAATTTTTGTAAAAAAGTCATTTTTCACGATTTATTTACGCATGTTTAAAATTTAATTTTCGTTTTCTAACCAATATTCTTGTATTAATGTAGTCGTGTCGTTGGGTGGGGGATTAAAATTTTGTTCCCATTTTTTCTCACATTCCAAGTAAACTGAGCATTTAAGTTCATTAAGAAAAGTTGTTGCACATCGACTAAAGAGCAACATACTCAGAATTCAAATTGATCCTACGAAAAGTTTATTTGTTATATAATAAACAAAATCATGAATTTTGTTTCCATAAGATTTGTTATAAAAACTAATCGAAGCTTCTTTGATGTCATATAAAAATGTGTGCCCAATTTCAACAGGCTTCATCGACCAAATGATCGAGATACTCGTTGTATAATGTTGCGATATTTAACACGGGCTCTTATGGAAGATGGCGAAAACTGACGATTTTCAAGAATAAATATCGTGATTTTCGAGTCGATAAAGGCCCCTGAAATTTTACACACATATACGTATGATATCAAAAAACTTTTCTGCAAATTTTCAGTGAAATCTAACGGAAACGCTGTAATGATAGGACTACCTTAAACAAGGTTCAAATTATACCCCACTATTTTTTTCATATCCCTCAATGCATTATTTCATTATTTATAACAATTTAAAAAAGCCTAATTCCCATAGATCCAGTATGATTATAAGATGATTCTAGCTAAGTGCAACTACTAAAAGTTAAACAATACTCTCAATATTAATTTGATTAATTTGAATTCAGTCGATTATCGAATATCTCTCCAGGATATCGAGTCAATTCCTCGATTCCTCGATTCTAATCCCCGTTGCATAGTTACCTCTATAGAATCTGATCGACATCCTCTTCTCGGTAATGTCCTTTTCACTATTTTTTTCATATCCCTCAATGCATTATTTCATTATTTATAACAATTTAAAAAAGCCTAATTCCCATGGATCCAGTATGATTATAAGATGATTCTAGCTAAGCGCAACTACTAAAAGTTAAACAATACCGTCAATATTAATTTGATTAATTTGAATTCAGTCGATTATCGAATATCTCTCCAGGATATCGAGTCAATTCCTCGATTCCTCGATTCTAATCCCCGTTGCATAGTTACCTCTATAGAATCTGATCGACATCCTCTTCTCGGTAATGTCCTTTTCACTATTTTTTTCATATCCCTCAATGCATTATTTCATTATTTATAACAATTTAAAAAAGCCTAATTCCCATAGATCCAGTATGATTATAAGATGATTCTAGCTAAGCGCAACTACTAAAAGTTAAACAATACCGTCAATATTAATTTGATTAATTTGAATTCAGTCGATTATCGAATATCTCTCCAGGATATCGAGTCAATTCCTCGATTCCTCGATTCTAATCCCCGTTGCATAGTTACCTCTAGAATCTGATCGACATCCTCTTCTCGGTAGTGTCCTTGTGCACGATCCACAACGTGTCAGTTACACACGCTACACGCAACGTGCGCCAACGCGGCTTAATATACACATAAACGCATACATACGTTTATGGCATTATAGTAGAACGCAGACGTCGGTTATATAGCGTATAAGCTATATAGTACGAGCTACGATGTACAAAGACGGGAGGAGAGTGCCCCGCGGGGGCCGCCGGTTCGATCCCGCGTGCGCCGGAGAGTGCGTTTTATGAATGAAGTGTACGCCCACGAGAGAACCGCACGAGAGCGGAAGCCACTTGTTTTCTACGTTAGGCCATGGCGCTTCTCCAGGGAATATAAACTACCTGCGGCATGTACGCCTGCCTAGTCCGATTCAGCATTATATAAATACATATATATATATATATATATGCGACGTGTTAATCCCTGTGTCAGATACAACGTACGGTATGTGTGTGAACAATATATGCGAGTAGAGAATATCGGACCTTGGATCTGATCGAAACACGTGATGTGTCCGAAGCGTAATCCGAGTTGGAGAATGGAAAATAAAAATCTAACGTGATAATTCCAATGTACACATGCGATCGAAAGTTCTCAATGAAAATAATTGTTTTTTTTCTTCTTATTTTTATTTTATACAAGTACAATTATTGGAAAATATTGCGGCAATGATTTCGTATCGTATGATTTTTTTTTTAAGGATATTAAGGTTTTATAGGGATTTATAAGGTAAATGAGAAAGAAACTTGAATGAGAATTTATCGGAATAATGGATGTCATTTTTGTTCTCTGTTGGATAGGAGATATAATCGATATTATGAAATCGTGCATTGGGTCATCGAGAAAATCTTGCGGACGTAAGATCTGTCGGCCACCTCGTGCTCTTGGTATTTAATTATCGTCGATCCTCCCTCGCTTCGTCGTACTCTCTCTCTCTCTCTCTCTCTCCCTCTCTCTTTAGCTTTACCTAGGAATCATAGAGATACACTATCGTAACACATAAGTATACTCGAATCTTACTCGAGACCGAGATCTTCCGTTAATCCTCTGCCGGCGCATGCGTATCCGAGGCACGTGTATGTGTGTATAACCGTAGTTTTATAAGTTAGGATAACACACGTACGTACATATATATTACGCGATCGCGAGGCTGACAGACGCCAAACGGAACCGCCGAGTTAAAGTAATCGGCCAGTGGAACGATTGTCGCGGATAACGTCTGTCACGAGAGTGCCGGATGAGAAATGAGATATAGAGGGCACTGCTGGCGATTTTTTTTTTACTATCGATGGATCGATGAATGTATTCAATTAAAATCCTATGATTAAAGATTTATGTTAATAATCGATGAATTTTTTTGATGTAGGTATAATAAAATGAGCATTTTTTTAAGATAAAAAGGGTGAAGAATTTATGAAAAAGAGATGTGTAATAAATTGTAGTATATTGTCAAAACTAGAGAATTTATGCAATATTTTTAATAATAATAATATTAATAATCGATGAATTTTTGCTGTATAATTATCAACATCTTTTTAACACAAAAAGAGTGAAGACTTTATGAAAAAGAGATGTGTACGAAATTGTAGTATATTGTCAAAACTAGAGAATTTATGCAATACTTGTAATAACAATAATATTAATAATCGATGAATTGTTGCTGTATAATTATGAGCATATTATTTTTTAAGACAAAGAGGGTGAAGATCTTATGAAAAAGGTATGTGTAATAAATAGTAGTATATTGTCAAAACTAGAAAATTTATGCAATACTTGTAACAACAATAATATTAACAATCGATGAATTGTTGCTGTATAATTATGAGCATATTCTTTTTTAAGACAAAAACGGTGAAGATCTTATGAAAAAGGGATGTGTAATAAATAGTCGTATATTGTCAAAACTAGAGAATTTATGCAGTACTTTATTTAAACGCGAGGATATACGTTGGCGTGTATTTGTGCGATAAAAAGAGGTATATATAGATAAAGAAAGAGAGAAGGAGGAGGGGCGAACGTTATACGGCTGTACGATCGTGTTCCGGCAATTACACTCCTCCGTTCTCGCGCTACTTCGTAACTTCCTATACGAGACTCTCTTTCTCTCTCTGCCTCTCTCCCTCTCCTTCGTCGTGAGAGTTCGCAACATCACGTGTGTGTATGCGCCTAGTGACCTCCCGCACTTGAGAGTAACAACGCGAAGACATAGAAAGAGGCGTTCTCACCCCTGCAAAGCTGATTTTTTTTTTCATCGACGATTATAGGTCAAGTATTAATTAGCCCTATTTTCTACGATCTTAATCATTTTTCTTGCAATTGATAAAACTATCGAGATATCTGAGAGAAATTAATTTTAAATCGTTGTATTTAGATTTATTGCAGGAAAAACAAACGTTGTTAATAATTTAAAAATAATAAAATATTCCCAAGTATCAAATAATCTCAAATATCGTCAAATAATCTCGAATATCGCTAACATTTGAGAATGTGAAAAATTTCACTGGAAAATTTTTCATCGTGCGAATCGCTTCAAGAACTGCGAAACTCTCAGAGCACCAAGAAAATCTGTCCGACAGTCGGTTAACAGATGTTCCGAATATAAGACACAAACCTCCCCAACGACACGTGTCGGACAATGATTCGTGACCCTCCCTGAATTTTCGTTAAATTTATTCCCCTTTCGGAAAATTCATAAGAAGCGAATAAAAGTAGAAAAAAAAAGAACAAGAACAATAAATATCAACCAACGCAAAATTTCCTAATCAGTTTTGCATGAACCAAGATCTTCAAAATCTGTTCGTAATTAATTGACCTTGCAATTAATCAATCAACGCAATCTAATCGCGTTTCAGCGCCAAGTGGGAAAAATTCTTCGTGTACGAAGGAACGAGGGATTTAAAAAAAAAGATTTATTTTTCTTTTCGTAACGCTTGGCGAACCGAGATCCGGCGATATAAAATTTCAGTAGCCAATGGGATTCGAGACTCGACTTCGCATTTTATATAAATATATATGGAGTATACCGAAAAGATAAATGACACGGTCTCGGTTTATCATGGGTCGCTTTTTGAGGTCTCTTCAAGAAACCCTCGGAATAATATTATTAGGATAATGAGGAAGAAAGATCGCGCCTTTGCCACGAACGATTCGTTACATCCGCGTGGTGGCAATCGACTACGAGCTTATCCTCGATTCCTATCTTATTTATGCGTCGAGGTTAAATAAGAGCGTGTAACACAACGCTCCGTCGGTTCAAACGTTTTTTCAAGTGGCAAAGGTCCTCTTTCGTACCTACATCGAGATACGTATAGAATCGTGTTGCACGGACTAATATTTATAATATCGAACTCTTTGACCCGATTCTGAATAACAGGATTATCATTATTATTCAGGATCGGTTCGAAATGTCACGATTTCAAAAATAATAATCGAAGTTGATCGAACGATTTTACAAGAGGGATTTTTCTTTTTTTTTTGTTTAAACTTTACACCTCGATAGCAAGAAGAATAAGCAAGGTGATAAAGATAGCGAAATATGCGAGTCGAGCCAAAAAAAAAGTCGGTAGCGGAAAGGCTCTTGAGCGGGAGCCTTATTTTATCGTTGATTAGAACTTAAACACTAAAATACGTGATTGCGTAAGTAAACTTGCAATCGAGCTCTCGTACTCTCTCCGTATATCTCAATTTCATTCTCGGTATCATTCGTCCGTGATTTTCGCAAGTCACCGATGAGACACGCTACGAAAAATTGATTATCCATTTGATCAAATGCGTAACACAGATCGTCGATTTTTCGTATTGATTTCGATCGAACGAATCGATTCGAACGATAACAATATTTGATTAATTTTTCAATAAATAATTATAAAAATAATTGTATACACTTTTATTCTCACGTAGAACATTCTCAAATCTCGAGTAAAAAATTGCGAAAGCGTTTGTAAAAAATACATACATGAGACGAGTTTGATTATTCTCGCTAGCCTAAACGGTGTGTGGAATATGCGAAATTCGTTTGGAGACACATATGGAGCAAACATTACGATAATGAGAGAGAGCGAGAGGGAGAGAGAAAAAACGAGGAAGAGAAGAGTATCATAGGTGTGTGTGTGTATGTGTGTGTGTGTGTGTGTGTGTGTGTGTGTGTGTGTGGGTGTTTGTGTGTGTTTGTGTGTAGTGTGTAGTGAGAGGTCATTAACCGAGTATCGATCGGGCAGAAGAGGCCTTATCGGGTTTCGTCAGCGCTTACCAACGTCTGATTGCAAGTGTGAAACAATTTTTTTTCGTCGCGTTTACGCACTGGCGTCCGAGACATTGCGATTCTTCAAATTTCAACAAGATTATACAAAAGAGAAGAAAAAATAAATAAAATGTATCCGTGTCCATTGCAATTTGTATCATTATTTTCAAAAATTGTAGCGCGAATTAAATCAAATGTTTCACCTCACAAACTTTAGATATCTAAATGTAGGTACATATATAAGTGTGTGTGTGTGTGTGTGTGTGTGTGTGTGTGTGTGTGTGTGTGTGTGTGTGTGCAACGGCCGCAGAATTTTTAACTCCATCTTATTACGCAGCACTTTTTTGACGTACCAATGTCTGTTTCAACTCGCGACGTGCCCCGGAGACTCGGCAATGTCTTCAACGTGGAATATCCCTTTATCTTATCGGAGAACACCGGTTGTCGCCGGATCGTATATTCATTTGAATTTAGTAGCCGACGCAGACGACGCGTTATTACGAATCCACGACACTCGAGAATACTAACACTCGGGACTTGTTCACCAGCCCCCCCCCCCCCCCCCCCTCTTTCTAAACTAAAAGCTTCCTCTCGAGTTGATAAATGTGTCAAACAAATGAGAAAAAAAACCGCATAGAAACAAAAATTGTGTTACAAAATGAATTGATAATTTTTAGGAAGGAGAGACAAACTGTGTATCTCTTTAAATTGTTAAAATTATTGTTCGTGCACGCATTTGGGTTTAAACAACAATGTGTACAATGTATAATGAACATGTGTCGGAGCCGAGTTCGAAGGTCTTTGATAGAACAGTCGTTTGCACGCATAGTTTAACGACACGATCGTTATGGAAGACCGCAAGACTCGTATCTGTAAAGACACCGGTGTTCGTAACACTTATTTATTTTTAGGTCACTCGAGCTTACATAGGTATAGCTGATTTTCTTTTTTTTTTTTTCAAGGAAAATGAAATATATAAATATATTGAGTTTTTTTGTTTCGCAGAGATGAGAAAGAAAAACGTGAGAATTGGGATAGGGAAAAGAGGGAAGAGTGACGTACGAAGCAAGAAATCAATTTTTGAATTATGGGTTGTGCTATAAGTTTTTGAACTGATCTTTCATGTGGTACAAGCAGAAATTTTGTATCTACATAATTTTACAAGATATGAATTATTGAAAATTGTATCACTCGTGCGCGAGCATTGATTTTCATTTGTTTAATCGCTCGTCGTGAAAAATTCCTATTTTGCCTCGTAGGTCCCTTTTGTTGGATCGCGTCACTTATGAGTATTTCGATTCGATATATGTATCTACTCGGGCTCGATCAGTAGGTGAGATATAGTGGATGAATGTGTCGAGTTTGCTCAGTCTGACAGTCACGTTTTTAACTAACAAGTTGAATGGCGGTGTTATGCATGTGTGGCAAGCGGGTCTCGAAGGCTCCTGATATAATAGCGGTCTTCTTCTCCACCTAACTATATGTATATATACAGGGTGAATTTCATAAGGTTTAATAGGCTTTATTTTAAGGTAGATGGGATCATTAGAAACAAAAGTTGCAAATATACATTAGGGATATTTTTAATAGTTTACGAGATATACATTTTTTAAGTTGGTCCAATCAGAGCGCGTCGAGAAGGGTTGGCGCCGCCCACTCTTGGCCTAGCCGTTGAGATAATACAGTGTAGGGCGATACATTTGAGGTTGCAAAATTCAGAGCAGTCAATTTTATTTATTATATTATTACGCAGTCATTTTTATTTCGGAGTAGGCGGGTCCAACGCTTCTCGGTGCTCTCGGCAACATTCAGAACAGTCAATGCCCGCGAAATAAAAATGACTGGAATTACCCAGTCATATTATTAAATATAATAAATAAAATTGACTGCTCTGAATTTTGCAACCCCAAATGTAACGTCCTACACAGTGTTATGTCTATGGCTGGGGCGAGTGTGGGCGGTTCTAACACCTCTTGGCGCGCTCTGATTGGGCCAACTTAAAAAATTTATATCTCGTAAACTATTAAAAATATCCCTAATGTATATTTGCAACTTTTGTTTGTAATGATCCCATCTATCTTAGAATAAAGCCTGTTACACCTTAAGAAATTCACCCTGTATATACATATAAGTATAGATACAGCTATATATCACGCTCGGCAACGCTACGAGACACGTTTATGCTCTCCTAATACCTCGAGGCTTCATTCTGAAAATGCTAAAACGGAAGTGCTTGATTCGCTTAATGAATTTTGAGAGGATAATTATCCAAAGAGAAAACTAATCAACGTGTAAATTCCAATGTGCAATCTTTTTATTAAATAAATGTTTCTTATGGTTATCTTTATTATAGAATGATAATCGATAGCAAGTTGGTAACTTTGCTTTTACAAAATTTGTTACAGCTTCCACTTCCCGAGTTACATGTAAGAAATCGGTAGACAGCCTGGAAGTTTGAGAGAGTTTGTGGTATTAGAAAATCTGAGCGGCCACGATCAAACGTTGAACATTCCGTGGGAGCGTCGAGGTCGCCAACTAAAGAATATTGGCCTTGAGGAATTCAGTCGCCTTGCGAGACGCCAGAGTGGTCCGGGATTAACGTCCCAAAAAAAGAAAACAAAAATTATTAGACAGAGAAACTTTGGAACCCTTGAAACTAATAGACCTATGAGAAAATTTGCCCGAAGATCACACACGTTCGAATAACGAGAGAAGAAAGTTACCAGAGGAAAAAAACAGCGTTTGACGGAACGATATTGGAACGATAAAAAATTAAATCATATTTTTAAAACAAATTACAAAGTCAATAATTAATTGTCTAAATAACAAGTGTCATAAAATTTTCATTGATTTTTTCTTTACGCGAATAATAACGCTGGATTCTACACGTGTCGAAGAGGAAAGCGAGAAACGTGCTTGGAAAAAATGATCTTCGGTCGTCGAGATCATTAAATCACGGGCAATAAAAAGTTGATCGTTTATTGATTATTCCATTGAATTCAAATGCGATAGATCGCCATGTTGAACATGGTGTTAAATATGCGATGTATCACAATCATCGAGAGCATTAACGATTGCACGACGCAATCGTTCGTCTTTCAATTATCCAATGTGGGAAGAACACGATCGTTTTGTTCGAATAAATTTAATAAACGTCGTTCGATGCAAATTAATTTAATTCGATTGAAATTAATTTTGATGTATTTACATGAATTTAATACAAATTAAATCAATGTTGTTCCATTTAAATAAACTTTGTTTTATTCAAATAAACTTTGTTCTATTCAAATCAATTTTGTTCTATTGAAATAAACTTTGTTTTATTGAAACAAATTTTGTTCTATTGAAATAAATGTTTATTTTTTTCAAATAAAGTTTTATGCGTTTGTATAATTGAGATGTTATTTATATAATTTTGTCATTATTCGGGGAGAGAAGAGTCTCGCTTATATCAAAAGTTTCCGCGCAGTTGGAAGTAAACGAAGAGGACGATGCGCGGGAGAAACGCACACGTGTAGCCATAAAGGCGAAATACCTCCTCGTTCAGCATTGAAACCTGTTCCTGGCCCGTTCGAAATCTCACATATGAGCGACAGGTTACGCGAGAGATGCTTTCGGATATAACAGCGTGAACCCAGAGAGAAAGAGAGAAACGAAGAGAGACGAGTGAAGAAACTTGTGTCGTCTGACCAGCCCTGGAATAAATTCGAACGAGTTAAAACGTCAAGATAAAGTAATACCGCAAATTTGTTCCTTTCGCCCATTTGCTTTCATTTAATTTTCCAGTAACAATCTCATTAACAAAACGAACAAAAATCTACAATAATCAAAATAATTAAAAGAAAACTGATAACGCTGACAGATATTTCCTTCCTCACTGATAAGAGGAACCCCCATCCATTTTTTGAGGAAATAAAAGAAAAAAGGAAACATCGTAAAGAACGAAAAATGCGAGAGTCGCTGAACTATGCACTCCACACTATTCGTATCTGATATAAAGAATTTATTTACCACGATAAGATGCATTTCCACGTGTATAAAAAAAATGAAAGACACGAGTCTCAGCGACAATGTTTTCGACGTCGAGATCTCGAAATATGTATGTATATATATCGAACCAACGTCACTCGTGTTATCCGAACGCATCGTCGGTGCATCGACGTCTCTTACGTATGAGATAATGCAATTTTCCGTTGGCGCGATACATACGATAACACTGATAAAAATAATAATGTTTCAATCATCGTCGGGAGGAATAAAACGAGATGGTGGATTTTTGTTTAAATACAATGTTTTATATTCTGCAATAAATGACGATCGATAGAACTGGAAGGTTGAAGATGCGCTCTCGATATTTCAGAAAGGAGAAGCTACTCGATGTTAGCTGAACGCGAACTCTCTCTCCTGCTTGTTTTAGTACCAATTGACACGTCTTCTCTCGTCGACCATGTAATAATTGCTCCTAACGAGAGTAGCGAACGAGTCTAAGACGAACGTCCGCTGGTCGTTGCAATAAGCAAAAAAAAAAACCCACGAACATGCACATAAAGCTAAATACGTGATTTTTTTGAAATTTTTCGATCGTATCGTTAACGGGAGAGGTCTAGTTGAAATTTTCAAAAAATCGATTTTTTTCATTTTCTAAAAGTACAATATCTTACGAGTATTTTCTGATTAATTGCATTTAAATCGGATCATAATCCGCCGAAAAACATAACTTTGAAGGAAGCCATGTTAGAGCCATACAAAGTAAGTAGGTAAAACTTTAAACTCGTTTTTCTCGAAACTATGTTTTCGAAGTCGGTGATCACTGTAACTCGAGAACGGCTTTACCGATGGGTTGAAATTTATATCACTTCTTCTATATATAGTTGTCCTCAGGATGAACGAAGGATTTTTTTTGGACAATTATTTTTGTTTATAGTCAAAAATCTAAGTGAAATTTTGGTCAAAACAACATTTTTGACTTTCAACGTCCGCCATTTTGTGAAAAATGGAAATTTTTCAAAACCCTTCGTTCAACCGGAGCATTATATCATTAACTAAAGATCCCTCCCCTGTTTTGTTGGTTTCAGATAATCCGTTGCAGCGCGGGAGCGATCACCGCAAAATCTGTTTTTTTTTGCAGCGTCTTCGGCCGTTGATATATAACGGCTTATTTTTAAATATATTTCTTTCAAAAAATTATAATGTTTACACTAAATATATATCTTTTATACGGAAGAACTTTTGTTATCAATTATTTTATCGTTTGGCCAAAAAAAAATCGGAAAAGGCCTTTTTTTACCTTTCCAACTAGACTTCACTCCTTAAAATCCAGAATCGACAGAACGAGTCGAGATCGAAGAAATTTTTGGAATCGCAAGAAATTACGCCGGAAATGAAAATCACCGCGCGTTTCATACACCAGGTGAATGTTTGTCATGTTGATATCACTCGATGTATTACATATATACGTATGTATACATAACTTGTGCGTTGCAGTATCAACAGAAGATAGGGAGAGCTGCACGACGTTATTTACACGAGAGTGCAGCGGAGGGCGAGAAATGGAATTTCGTAAAACTTGACGATAAAATCAAGATGTACTTGGTACGCGCATGCGCGTGCGTGTGTGTGACTGTTCGTGACGTCTTTCCAAAGAAAGGCAAATATAGGCAACGTTGTCGCCAGAAGGTGGTAATAATTATTACTTTTATATCGTAGTTAAGAAATGGAGAAGACGAGTAAAACGAAAACCAAACTCAGCTTGTGCGTTGGGAAATTCGGCCGAATTTCCCAACGAATTTCAAAATCCATTCGCACACACCTTTTTACAAAATATGATTCTTGACCCAAAATTTGTTTCTATAAATTATCAAAAACGAGTAAAAAAGAAATATTAATAACGATTAATCGATAAATCGATACGGCGATTATTTCACAGAGAAATCGTTCAAACGCGATCGGATTCGAACAAATGTGTAGAAAAATAAGAAACAAAACGTGGACGGTACAATCGGAAACTGGAACGTTGTCTTAAGATTTTATCTCCGTGATGGAAAGTGTGTTTCTTAAGCAGCGGTTGTAAATCGTAAGCTCTGATATTACACTTGTAAATTCCATGACCCAAGTGAGAATAAATCATACGTTTTTCCACCTCGCTCTCTACTAGAGAAGCCAACGTTGGCTTTGGCATAAATGCAACTGCTTTTCTTTCGGGTGCAGCGTGACGACACTCGCTGTAACTTTGGAATTCAACTCTTCGTCTCCCTCTCTCTATCTCCCGCTCTTTCTCAAACGTGTCGACATAAAAAGATACAGGAGAGAAACGTAGGCGAGGAGATAAACTTGCGATAAGCCCGCTCGGATAGCGCCGACCGATAAAGAAGTCCTGTCTATCTCTCTCTCTCTCTCGCGAGTCCCTTTTAAGACGACATGAGATTGTTGAGCTGAGAAGATCGAGTTACGACTATTATGAGAGAAGTCTACGAGAGTTGCGCGATATTGAATGCGAACGATGGATCAAACGAGGAGAGTGGTGTGACGAAGAGGAAAGGAGGAGAGAACGAGGGAAGGATAGATTAGGAAGTGAGAAAGTTAATTATCTGCGTTCCTCTGAAAATTCTTAAAGCAAGATATAAATATAGGTACTCTAAGAAGCAGAATGTAAGAAGTATGTCTCTCAATGTCGAGCTCTCGGAGGTATAAGAAATTCAAAAATCTTTCAATGCACACAAGGCCATGAGGTAAGGCGTGTGTGCGTGTAAGGGACGAGAAAAATTCCTACATATTATTAGTATCGAGGAACGAATCTTGCGTAAAAGCCAGTTGTAAAATGAAAAGGTTCCTGATGGAATCGGATAAAATTAAAAAAAAAATCGTTGATCGACGTTAAAGAACGTTTCGTTGATCTTTCGGTGTTATTTTCACTGTGATTGTTGAGAAGATTTGTAAAACTTATCGAGTAAAATTGAGTTTCGATTAGGGAATTATGAGACAACGGACGGTGAAAAGCTAAACCAAGGCACATGGGAGAGTTGTTGGAGGCCTGGCGTATGGTGAGCTCGCTGCTGGAGCGCGGACAACCTGTTGCACTCTGGAATGCGGCCCAGCGGCGTTCGATAATGGACTACGGCTGTTGATATCAGAGACAAAAATTAATTTATACCATTTTTTTAATCAATAAACAAATCAAATATTTCGAGAAAACGTTATTTTGAGAAAAGTAACTTCCGATTCGAAACAAATCAAACTATCTCGGTGAAGACAATTTGATTCAATCGAGATGAACGTTGCACATGATGTGCATAATTTTTTAGTTTAGAAATTCAAACAAAATCGAATTGAACGTTGAGATAAAAAAACAAGATTGTGTCCTACTCTCGTAACTTTATCAAAGCATTCTTCGAAGTTCGCGACGAGCCGAAGTCACGCATGAATGTAACAAAACGCGACTTTGCGTTCGAGAGATTGATACAAAAATATACGCGAAGTATATTTACATCGAGTAACTTTGGCACATCTAATTTTGAAATGTCAACAAAAAATCTTAACACTGCAAACCTTTGAGTATATTTATAATTCTTTATCAATTTTTATTTTAATCAAAGAATGAAAAAAATTACATCTGCTTGTTTTTTACCTTTTTAGCAAATGTAGAAGTTGACGAAGAATTCTTTAATATAAATCAGCGATAGCAATTCGAGAGTAAAAGCAGCCAACTTTTCGTTCTCGTACGTTGATCCAAGTTCGACGCGTCGAGTCGTTTGGGACCGAGAGAGCTAGAGCTCGTCGTCTAAGTTTAGCGTATGTAGCCGCGCCAAGTGAGCACGAAGAAAGACGAGAAAAGATTATATATATAGGAAAGAGAGAGAGAGAGAGAGAGAGAGAGAGAGAGAGAGAGAGAGAAAGAGAGAGAGCAACTGTAAGGCGGGTGCATCGCTGGTGCACATCCGACCGTCGCGACCGTTTCGTTCCTTTTGCATCGTCGCGCGGATAACCGCGACCTGCATTACGTACTCGTCGCGCGAGCGAGCGTTTCTAACCCTTTTACTTCTTCTTATTCTCTCGCCTCCCATACTTCTCTATCTCTCTCTCTCTCTCTCTCTATCTTTCCCTTTCTCCACCTCAACGTCGCCACCAACTCGCGCTTATAAAGTACAACAACACCGCGAACTAGAATAGTAACTGCGACCCTTGCCAGATAATGTATATATGCGCAAGACGCTTTTGCGTGCGGTGCACATACGCGCACCTCTCTATCTATTTGTCTACATGACCCGAGCCAAGTATAAGAAGACAGTGTCGAGAATTTAAAAGTTATTCATTTATATCGAGATTTAGAATGATTGAAACATCTTGGGGTTGAATAATTAATATCTATCGATTAATTGCATACTAATGATTAATTGGTCGATTAGTTATCAATTATTCGTAATTAATTACCGTCAACGAGAATGATAACGATAAGAAATAATTACCCTCGATTATCGCTATTGTTTCTCGGTTTGAAGAATTCGATCGAACAATTTCGCGCCAAAAATTGAACGCAGGAAATACCGGGAGGTTTAGTGACCGCGAGAGTTTAAAAATAAGACAAGGTGGTGGAAGTGCCGCAATGCGAGAAAGAGACTGAGAGAAAAGGAGAAAGAAAAGATAAATGAATATAAAAAAGAAAAAAAAAAGAGAGAGAGAAGAGCACCGGCAAAGCCGGATCCCGTTTCATACTGGTTGGTGCTTCGTGGTCCGTGAATTTGCGCGCGCATCATAACATCTCCTTCGCGAAGGAGGAAGGACCGGCGTGTAAGAGTGAAGAAAAATAAATAATAAGAAAAAAGAAGAAAGGGAAAGAAAAGGCGCTCAGGGGGGAGCCCGAGGCTGCGCAGATGGTCGGGCGATGTTGCACCGAACGGGAAGAGCAGAAACGCATCTTATGCCGGTGCTGCTGCTTCATTTCTCAATGGACTTTTTGTCCCCGACTCTCTTTTCCCTCCGCGATCCCTCTTGCTCGGGAGACTTCCTGCGAGCGAGACAGAGATGGAGAGAGACGGAGAAACCGAGGAGCCTTTGCCTCGTTGTTGTCTTCGTCGTCGTCGTCATTCCCGCCTTCCCTTCGGTCGCATCTCTCACTCTCCACGAGACTAACAAAAAAGAGCGCGACAAACCGACGGTTACGCATTCCTACGAGTAACTTGCAGGAGAGGGCATTTACTAAAGAGTCTGCGCTAATACGTATACATATAGCGCCAATTTTCTTCCTCTTTACCGTAATAACCAATCTTATTTTATCAACCCGATGATGATGATAATAATAATAATAACAATAACAACTCTGCACCTGTTTCTGCTATTATAACACGGAGATAATTTCTTATTAATTTTTACGATGAAATCTCGGTAAAAATTACATTAAAAACTCGAACCCGGTGATAAATGTGCATACGGTTAAAAATTGACACTAGTTTCAAATATTTTACTTTCAGGCATGTACAAATTTTAGCACGTAGCGTAATTTTTACGCGCGCTACACAGAGTTCACGGATTACGGGCAGGCGATCTAGCCCTAACTGATATTACTGTGTAGAACGTAAAAATTCTGGTGAACGCACGAAAAATTTCGGCTTTCTTTTTTCAATTTTCAAGACGAATGCGCAAATTTCTCAATGTGCACTGTACACTTTCATTTGTATCAGCGCTTTTTTCAACTTATTGTAGTAATGTTTACGTTTCACGAAAATTTACTTTTAATATCAGTAGAAATTCTTGAAAATATTTTAAATTTTTGTCACGCAACAGTAAATTTTTCCTCATTTCCATTAAAATGTATAATTTATTTTCTAAAAACCTGAAGAATTGCACATTTGTCACTCACTTACTGTGATTTCACAGTAAAAATTACTTAAAAATTCTTTCCGTATATTACTATTCCTATTATTATTATTATTGTTAACGGAGTTCACTAAATAAAAATTCACTTGTAACCGAAAAAATAGAGACTACGACCCGCGTCAGATAATTATGCGACAAGCTAATTATTATTGAGAGAAATTAAATTTGGACATAATGTAGATAGATACAGTAAACTCCCGTTTCTCCGAAATCCGCTTTATCCGAACAAATATTTACAATTTTTTTTTCATTATTCACAATTTTAAACATATTGCCGCAACAAAACTTTATCAAACCAAAAAACAAAAACGAAACAGACTTTTTTACCAAAAAATAAATTCTAATGAAACGTCCTAGAACTTCATCGTCCATAAGTTAAATGTTTTTTGTTTTTTTACTTTAAAGTTTCCTTTGAGTAATCTCTAGTTTTGTTTCATAATTTTGTAGTTAATTTTTTAATTCAAAAGAGTAAGTAATAAAATTAAAACTCCTGTTTTTTCCCGCTGCCAAATAAGGCGGATTTTTTCTGTAAGAACACAAAATAAACGAGCTTTATTATTCAGCATTTAAAAACATTGAGTTTTCAATCATACTTTAACGTCTTTTTAACACGTCAACACAAATTTTTCATTAAAAAACATGCAGGCTTCTTCACAACCATATCAATAGCATTCTACGTACGCACGTTTTACGATCATATTTCGCGGTATTGGCGCAATTCGGGTGTTTCACGCGGGAAAACAAGGGACATCGGCTTATCCGAAATTTTCGTTATCCAAACCAACCGCCGCTCGATGATTTCGGATAAACGGGAGTTTACTGTAATTTGAAAAGTCTAATTGTATGAGGCGGAAGAATTAAGAAGAAGGATGCCCAAGGACTGGCGGACACGCGAGTAGATAAGAACGATAATCGAATAATTATACGACGAGCTGATTATTATTCCGTGAAATTAAATTTGGACATAAAGTACATAATTTGAAAAGGCACAATAATCAAGAAGAAGCATACACAAGGATTGGCACATACGCGAATAGATAAGAACGATATATAGAGATCAGTTTCGTACGTATAGATCGAGCGTGATTAGTGTCTCGGTTCTAAATAACTTGCATAAACTGCTCGGAGGATCTGTATCTTTAACCGACTGAGCAAATCGCTCTCTCGTTCTCTCGAGAACACGGACGGGAGCAGCAAAAGTTGTACGTGCACGATATTTCTCGATACGAGCGACGGAGTTTGCACAGCTCGTTAGCCCGTTGACGCCAAGTGGTTTCCTTCTCGTGTACGAGTTCCTTCGCGGCAAGACTATTGCGCGAACGTATCTATACTATTGCCCTCTGGCTATACGTCCTCGCGGCCTAATTGTAACAAGGACGAAAAATTATCTGCCCCGGGTAGTAGGTAACTACATATCGAGAAGCGGTGTACACTTTTTTTGTACTTTACACGAGAAATTCTCGGGGTGCAAAGATATTTCTCGACAAATAATTGTGTTACGTAGATAAAACGTTAGCGAAACATTGTTTCGAATTGATAGATAAATAATTCGTGTCGGATTATAATGTTGCAGCCGTTTAACAAATATCGAAGATAAATTTAACGCTCGTCGCTTCAATGACGGAGCACGAGAGAATCGGCTCTCGCCAAAAGTTGCATTGACTCCTCGATTCTTGGCAATTGCTCCCCTCCTTTTGGCTCTCGGTACTAAATATATATGAAACACAGAACGGTCGCGTCTATCGAGAAGATTCTCGATTCTAAACTCGAGGAGTTTATTATACGAGCGCTGTGAGAGAAAGGAGGACGAAACGTCTTGGGAATGGCACTAGATTGATTCTAATTGGAATTCGAAGCCAGGAAAATTTCGCGAATAAACGAGCCTGGCAAGCATCGCGTTCTACATGAACGAACAATTAACTATGAAACAAACTCTAGTCTCACTCGTAAAATTCTGTCGGATCTCTCGGTCTCGGTCCAACTGATTCACGGACCCAAATATACTTTCATTCAATATTCGTCCCTTCTTTTTTTTACTGTTCACCTTCAACAGTTTCTTCTTCCGATAAACACGGGACAAAATTTTATAATCGAATAACTAAATAAATCTTAGGAACACATCGACCACTAAAATGAGGTTTAAAAAGGAAAATATCGAGAAAAAATGATATCTCGCAGGGTCGCGGTAGAATTTTCGTTGGATGATAGCAACGCGGAATCTCGACGGAGGTGTCTTTTCTGGTTTAGCGAAGGATATCGCGGTCTAGACACGAACGTCCATCACACGAGACCTCCGGATCCGGGTTTATCTTTCTCTCTCTCTCTCTTTCTCCCCGTGTCTCTCACCCTCGAGCCCGTAAACTCGCGGAATAATCGGCTAGACCAAGCAGGAACCGAAAGCAGCGGCGATCAGTACTACCGAATGTTCGCCGCGGGCGAACCAGGCATCGAGCCAAAAGTTTCTCTATCTCCGTTTCTTAGTTCGACTCCCTACTTCTTACTCGACCATTATTGTCCGGCATGTCTCTCGCGAGAGACATCCAAAGACAACGGCGTTCCGGCGTAACGGGCGTAACGAAGCTCGCAAGTGCCGAGACGGATGAGAACTCGGAATAGCGACGGCTAAACTCGAATAGGCACGCGGATCGATCGGCTACCGAACGATAGACATTCGTTCCATTCTGTTCCATCGATCATCGATGATTGGCATTCGATCGATTCTACGTGCAATCCCAACGTTCACTATTCTTCTTATTTCTCCGTAACGTTATTCCACAACTAAACACGCTATTATTTCGGAAAATTATTTTGTTCCTTTAATTAATATAATTTTCATCAAATCTGAAAATACGATTAATCGTTCTCGCTCCCATTATTCCAGGTGTCAGATTTGTTTGTCTAGTAAAAATAAATTTTTATCGAAACAAAAACATTTAACTTTACGATATAATCGAATTGACGGTTGGAAAATTAATCTAATCGATAGTCAATCATGAATGAAACATCGGAGATTGCATTTTTTGCTCTTCCTATATATATATATTTTTTCTCAGTCGGTGAACCTTTCTCTCTCGAGTGAAGCTGATCGGCGAAGCGAGAAGAACGGGGGAAGGAAGGCGCCCGTCTCGACACCACTCGGAGGAGTTTTATGAATGACGAGAACGCAATCCGAGTGAGCTTGAATAAATGATCCCGCGCTTCTCTTCGCGACTTCGCGCATCCCCCCTCTCTCCCTATCTTCCGCCACTTTTTCCGTTCTCGTCCGACTCGAATGGCGCAACGACTGCACTAACGAGAAAGTGTCTCGTGCCTCTCTGACGAAGCAGGCGCGAACGTTTGCAGAAAAAATAAAACGAGACGTCGTCGTCTAAAAAAACACGGATGGAGGATGCTGAGGAAGGTGAAGTGCGAAGTCGTAAATTGAGAGTGAAAATTACGAGAGGGATCCAATTATCCGGACTAGGAACGTAATAATGCTTCTACGTGTCCAGAAGTAAGTTTCTCCTTAAAATGCAAGAGATGAAGAGGTGGACAAAAAATGATGCGAAGAAATGAAAAATAATAATAATAAATAAATAAATAAGTAAATAAACAAATAAAAATATTAAGAAATAATATAAAGGGGCAGTGGCAGAGGGGTAGCGTTCCCGGCCCACACGCAGTCGGCCAAGGGTTTGATTTGTGCCGATACCAATGGAATTTTTTCTATGTGCTTTTTCTGTGTTCTCGGTGGTTCGATGACCCACCTAAGAAACACTGTAGGTTCACTGGAATGGTTGATGGAGGTGGAATTGAGGCTGCAGATGTGTATGAGGAGAAGGAATATGTAAAAAGGTGAAGTACGCCGTAGATTGGAATCTGTGCATACAACCACCCTCTGGTTTGAAATCAATGCACTAACCTATCTATCTATTAAGGAGTAGTGAACTTAGAGTCTTTTTTTTGCCGCAATACCAAGACTTTTTATGTATGTGTATATTTCCGATTTTTCGAGAAATATTTTTTAAGTATTGAATTTCGAATTTCCTATTATTTTTATAATAGGAAAACATAATAATCTACTACTCGAGTACTTCAGTAGGTGAGAACGGGAAAATTGGGGCCATCTAAGGAAAAGTTGAAAAAAAAGTAATTTATGAAAGGTATTATTGACATTTTTCACTGTTGATCACGCCTTTGGTCAGTAACCTTTTATTGTTATGAAATAGAAACTTACTAATAATTATTTAAGGTAGTGAAAAATCGAATTTATAAAAACGTGTCTTTGGCCTTCATTAACCAACATGGCGGGCAATGGGAGCTATGCACTAACAATATGTGAAATTGGCGATATCGCCCTAAACTTGACAAATTCAATAATTCTTTAAGTAAATTTTATCGATAATAAACATGAACATTGAACACATATTGCATTGTTAAAGCGTAATTGGAAGATAAATTAACATGTCGAAACTTAATAAGGTTTTTTTCGATATTTTCCGATTGGCATTGTTTCAACTTATCTCTGTTTCAACCCTCCTAGCTATCCCCTATGTAAGCATGCCTCGCACGGTATGATAAAATTTGAAAATAAAAATAAGCGTTCACATTCGAATCGGGGTAATGAGTAGCCTTTTGAATTAAACATAATAATATAAACAAATTAAGTTGTAACCTATTTTTTCTACGTCCAAACCAAAGTACATGAATTAAGCTACCAAATGACCTCGAAAAACAATTAAATAAGAAAACTTTAGATATTTATTTTCATTATGAGAAAAATATTTTTCTTATAACGAAAGGACGCAAAATAGGTTTTTGGTCGTCGCCGCTATATTTGTGGCACTGAAGTCACCATCGGCAGTTGTATGACATGAATGAAGTTTAAGGAAGGCATTCGGGTTGTTTCGAGACATGTCGAGCGTTTCTAAGTACCTTTCTTACAAGAGCTCCCATTACCCCGCTCTCTGTTAATCCGCCATATTGTCAAAGTTTGACATCATCGCAATGTCACCATCGCAGTGCCTCGATTCTTCTAAACTTTGTTCCTGAATTAATTACTTATTATTGCATTGAGCTTTCCAATCCACGGTTCCTATTGATCATAACAATTCAACGAATGCAATCATAATTTTTTTTACATGTGTCTTGGCTCCAAGTGCTATAAAAAAAATCGATATGAGAGGGCAGGCACATTTTATGGTCTGCGTGTGTTAAATACACTTTCTTTAATAATTAATATCTCGGAAACTGCGCGGCAATGTCGTGATGACTCCTCTTATGCATTGACGAAGCGCTCGACAACGCTATACAAAAAAAAATTGGACTTTTATCTTGGAGTTGCTCCAATCACCGAACCACCTTAAGAAATAATATAATTTGAAAAAGCAGACGATAATTTACAATTGCAATTAAAATCATTACGAAAAATAAAAATACATTGCTTCAATAGATAAAGCGTTTCTTTTTTAATTAAAACATATTTCCTAGTGGACAATTCGGGTCATTTTGAACATCGATGTTAAAGACCTTTCAAGGTCATGACTAGCCACTTCAGGGCCTGTAGCAAGATCTGATGTAACGGTAGAAATTCTCTACAATGAGGATGAAGATGGGAAGAGCGAAGGAGAAGAAGAGGAAGGAAGAAAAAGAATAAGAGGCGATTAGGGTTCGTTTGCGATGAAGCGGACTTCTAAATATAAAGTTTTCTGCTGTGCCACACAGAAGTCACAGAATATCGGGGACGGGAATGCTACCGGGTGTTCTACGCACCGTTCATTTTCTTTCCCTCTCCTTCTTGCACATCATCGACCAAGACGACTATGTCATAGAACTCTTTGGTCCCCCTCTGTTAAGTTTTGCTGTCTCGCTCCCTCCTCTCCATTTCTACGACCGCGACGATTATTCGCGTCGTTGCCACGGAAAAAGCTTCGTCTTTTTCCACTTAAAGTTTCGAAAACGCGCCGATGTCCGATCCTCTCACCCTCGCACCAAATCTCAAATACTCAGCTGAGGAGAACCCACACGACACAAGCGGACGTGCCCTCGAGGATATTTTTAATATCGATCTAATTTTAAAGATTCCACTATACGAGTCACGATTTTCTATTCGTCGTACGATTCGTATTTCTGCCAATTCTTCGAGAGAAAACCTCACGTGGCTTTTCACGATTTTTGTCATTACGAGGACATTGCCGAGAAATGAATGACGAAATTTTCAGAAATTTTACAGCAAGATCCAACTATCGCATTAGCTTTTCGTAAACAAAAAAAAATTATTATTCATCGTGATTAACAAAATTGTTAACAATCAACAAAAACGATAATCGTATTTATACTTACTATTATTATTATATTTAAGAATGATAATCATTCGAAAGGAAACAATTTTTTGAATAATTTCAAGATAAAAATGATGGCGCGAATTATGATAATTAACACGGTAAAATTAGAAACTTTTATTTTCCTTTCGATTTCCCGTCCGCTCGTGAACGATGTCGCGAGTATATTTTTTTATCGGTTATATACTTGGTTGTATCAATATTTATGAATGGATTAGCCGGAGATTATGGTGTTTGAGGATAAACGGGAGAAGACGGTAACGCAACGTCGCGATATCCGTACGTGTGAATCGCGCAGGGGCGCCCGAGAGTAAACGAACCCGAGGCGAGATACATCGAGAGATAACGGAAGGATACATATTCGAAAGTCTTTCGCCCTTTCCAACTCATCCTCGTTCCTTCTTTTTTTTTGTCTCTCTCCCTCAATGTCTACCTGCGACTACCTGAAAAATGTTCGATGGACGCTGAAATCGAAGGTTATCCCCAATATCAGGACCCAGGTAAATATTATTATCTGTCTTCTCGCATCGAGGCGACGTTTCAGAAGAAAAATAATCAAAGATTACGATATACAAAAATATTATTATCTCCTTTTATTTTTACCATCAGGATTATTTTTTGTTACTTAAAATTGTTACACTTAAGGCTTAATCGAAGTTTTATCCCACTCTCGTGTATCGTTTTATATATAAAAAAAAAAAAAAACAAGAAATAAAATATACACAATTTTACGACCAATTTTCTTCGTCGCTAATGACGAGATAAGTTTTCAGCTTCGACCGACATTGACGAGAAATTCTCACACGTGTGTTCTCTCGGACGTCTTTTTTTTTTTTTTTTTTTTTTTTTTTTTTTTTGAAAACACGTAAAGTGATGTGTTTATTTTTTTCCAAGGGAGGAGGAGGAGGAGGAGGAGGAGGGATTAGATACAAAATTTCCGGCGGAGTTTTGGAAATCCGAGATTCGAGTGTGAAACGCAAGATTTTTTCGAGAAACGGAGGGAAAGCGTCCCAGCGTGACGACTCACAGATGTTTTAATCACTTTCGAAGTGATGGAATTCTCAAGAGACGTTATAGAAACAAAATACTGCCCCCAAAAAAAAGAGAGAGAAAAAGGGAAAAAAAAGAAGGACGTGTCGAAAAAACATAAATTCTCTCGTTACGCGATAAATCAGAGCTCGATTACCTCGTTAATTATTTTTCAGCTATTTCATCATCGCGGAAATGAATTAATTTTCTAATCGGTGTATTGCGTTACACGAGAGCGATCGAGTGTCACGAAATCGACGCGATGCACGCGAGCAACGCGTCATCGTTTAAACCATCGCTGGGAACACGAATTTTGCGACTTCTCATCGGAGAAATTGTCACCCATCTCGTCATAATTTAAATAGCAGATTGTATTTTTATCATTTTGACCGAATAATTTATTTATAATTGTTAATTAAAAATCTAATAACAAATAATTAAAAAGCTATTGAACAGAGTTAATATTCTAACATTTGTCCCGAGGGACGTGGGAGAGGGAAAAGAATGAGAAAAAAAAAAAAAAAAAAAAAAAAAACAAAAAAAGGCTAATAAAAAAATTATAAGCCAAGTTTTGCGACGGCGTTAATGAGAAACAAATCTGGGCTATCTGGGATGCTCGGAGTTGCTATAGAGAGAACAGCGACGCGGAAGTCAAAAAGAGAGCCGTCGTCACGGCGGATGAGTCAGGAGAGTAGGAAAAGGAGCGCGGACGCAGGTCTCGCGATATATGTGTTACGTGTGTGTGTGTAGTTTTATATACACGTGCATAAGCGTGTATGTGCCTATGTATGTATAGAGGTAAGACGTAACACACAGCATAGAAAGAAGCTAAATTTAGCGAAGCTTTCGTGACGTCCGAAGACTCGTGCTTCTGATACTTTGACTGCATGGCGCACGAGATATAGGTATGTGTATCAAAGATGAGTCAAATTTCGAACGATTATTGCCGGAATAGCGTTGATAATAATTGGAAATAATTAACGTGGAATAACGTCGTCTCGATAGAAATTGTGAAAACGAAAATAATAATAATTAGTTCAAAACGATCGATCGTTATTTATTGATTATTGAATTTTGATTGAATTATGTTTGATAATTATCAAGCTTAATAAAAAATGAATAATTTACTTTGTTTTCTTCAATCGTGCCTTCGGGAATTGTTATTGTAAATTTGCTTCGCCTTTGTCGCTAATGATAAATAAAGGAAAAAAAGAAGTAGTTCGTAGTTTTTGCGATGATACGAGCTCGTCGAACTGCGTGCCTCTTATCGACGCGTAAGCCAAATCGCGAGCCATGCTCGGCGAGACGTCGTAAAAAATTATAGCGAATATATTTATGTATTATGTGGCAGGGAGGCAATTTGCGAGGAAAAAGATTTATCGTTTCAACAGTCGAGGGCTTTGTGGCACTGTTGTTCGTGTTTTGACAACTCTCTCTCTCTCTCTCTCTCTCTCTCTCTCTCTCTCTCTCTCTCGTAAACTTCGTAAAGTCAAATTTGTGGGCGGACAATAAAAATGTCGCGGCTTATTTTTGGGTCACATGTCGGTATTTTAAAGAGACTCTGCAACAACGGCATAGCTCGGGAGATAAAAAAGAGCGAGAGAGAAAAATGATAAAAAATAAAGTTTAGAGTCGCTCGGAAAATTTATCGAAGAAATCGATGGAACGAAATTCGGCCTTTGGTCTCGACCGGGACACCAAAGGCAGATAACCGACCGTACCAAGAGCTCGCGAACCTCTCGGGACTTTGAGCACAGGGCATTCCTGATCGGTCAGGAACGATTTTAGCCACCCGGGCCATTCGAGCCATTCAGACGGGGGGAGACTTTTGCTTGAAGCTCCTAGAGTATTCGGAGCGTTCGAATCTCGTCTATCGACGATACCCATGCCGTCCACTTAATGCTCCTCCTCCTCTTTGTCTCCATTGCGAAATAAAAAACAATTAATAATAAATAATTTGATAAAATTTCAATTATTTAACAACGATGATAGAAATCGTTAATCAATTTCAATCGCTAATTGAGTCGCAAAATTTTTGATTTGGTTCATTTTTACGAAATTAACCAAATAATACTTATGAAATAGAAACAATAATAATAATAAATATTTTGATAAAAATTAAATTCTTTATCAACGACGATAAAAATCGTTAATCAATTTCAATCGCTAACTGATTCGCAAAATTTTCAATTTGGTTCATTTTTATGAAATTAACCAAATAATACTTACGAAATAAGAACAATAATAATAATAAATAATTTGATAAAAATGCAATTTTGTATCAACGACGATAAAAATTGTTAATCAATTGCAATCGCTAATTGATTCGCAAAATTTTCGACTTGGTTCATTCTTACGAAATTAACCAAATAATACTTACGAAATAAAAACAATAGTAATAATAATAAATAATTTGATAAAAATTAATTAATAAACGTTAATTTTTTTTAATGCATTTTTCTTCAGAATCGAGGCGTTAAATAGTTCAGTTTTATTCGGTCGGAGGGGAAAAAAGGGGTGAGTGCGTTGGAAAACCTTTGGGCGCCTCTCTCTGCTATAACGACAAATCTCAGACGGAGCACACGGTGTTGCAGTTTTGCAAAAGTTGATTAAGCGCGAAAATGATTAACGCGATTTAATTACGTGTTGTACACGACACGCTACGATAGTGTGATGTAATACACTTGCGATCTCGTGACTTCGCCCTGAAAAACCTCCAACGTCGATTTTCAACGTGTGTGGGCACGAGCTTACTCGTATTTTCACGCTTCTAAACTCACCGTCTTCTCGACTCCCTCTATACGAACCCCGGTGAACGATCGAGCAAACATTTTCACAGTAAATATCTCCCGAGTGAATTACGAAGCTGCTAAATTGGCTAATCGTCGAAAATATAATTTTTCATTCTCCTATTTCTAGAACTATGTCACCGATGTTTTTTAGACTAAGGCTACGAATTTGTTTTCTGTTTCTTTGTCCATAATAAACCTTGAAATGTTTTGAACAATTAAAGCCGCAGTTAATATTGAAAATTACAAAATTGTCGAAGTTGCAGGTATTTTTCGGTAGGAAGGTCGAGCCACTGCGAGTGGTTGACAGCGCGTTCAATCAGTGTATACCAGCACAGAAAATTCGAAAGAAGAGCGCCACGTACGTATGTAGATCGTCTCAAAAAGAAGCCCAGGGTACTTAAGGAGTGAGGTCTAGTTGGAAAGGTAAAAAAAGGCCTTTTTCCGATTTTTGTTTGGGCAAACGATAAAATAATTGATAACAAAAGTTCTTCCGTATGAAAGATATATATTTATTGTAAACATTATAATTTTTTGAAAGAAATATATTTAAAAATAAGCCGTTATATATCAACGGCCGAAGACGCTGCAAAAAAAAAACAGATTTTGCGATGATCACTCCCGCGCTGCAACGGATTATCTTAAACCAACAAAACAGGGGAGGGATCTTTAGGTAATGATATAATGCTCCGGTAGAACGAAGGGTTTTGAAAAATTTCCATTTTTCACAAAATGGCGGACGTTGAAAGTCAAAAATGTTGTTTTGACCAAAATTTCACTTACATTTTTGACTATAAAAAAAAATAATTGTCCAAAAAAGAATCCTTCGTTCATCAGGAGGACAACTATATATAGAAGAAGTGATATAAATTTCAACCCGATCGGTAATGCCATTCTCGAGTTACAGTGATCACCGACTTCGAAAACATAGTTTCGAGAAAAACGAGTTTAAAGTTTTACCTACTTACTTTGTATGGCTCTAACACGGCTTCCTTCAAAGTTATGTATTTCGGCGAATAATGGTCCGATTTAAATGCATTATTAGTCGGGAAATACTCGTAAGAATATTGTACTTTTAGAAAATGAGAAAAAACTCGATTTTTTGAAAATTTCAACTAGACCTCCCCCGTTAATCAGCTGCCGAAAGGGACATGTATAGACCAGGCATTGCTGATCGAAGATAGATCTCCTAAAACCGCACATTTACTTCCTTTTACAATTATCTCGAATCTATATTTCTCGAACTGATGTGAAGTAAATCTTGTAAACCGTCGATCCGATCGCTGCAAAATTTATACACAATACTTCTAGATGCGTTAGAAGATACATATTTTTTCTTCTTTTGCTCACCATCATTTTTCTAATTGTCTTACTTTTCCAGATATCATTTTTAATATTATAAAGTAAAATTTATTTGAAAAGTTCTCGAAGCCGTTTCTTACCTTGCGTCCAGAAATGAAAATATTTCATTTTATACTTTCGAACTTATGAATTTTTTAAAGGTAGGGTAGAGCGGGGATAATTGAGCAGTTCCTGGCTTAATCGCTCATAACTCTTAAAAAATACATCCGATTTCCTTGATTCTTGCACTGTTAGATCCGCAAATTCTCCAGCTCAAAACGCCTTCAGAAACATTATCCAATTCAGGTCTGATTTAGGAGATATTATCGTAAATGTGAGAGAGTGTAGAGCTGCTCAACGTGCCCCATAGGTGGGGTAAGTTGAGCAAGGGTATGAGGTCAGTTGAGCAAGGTAATAATTCCATCAACAAATCAGGCACATGCAAGACCATTTGATGCAATGCGGTAATAAACCAATAGCTACATTAATTAGCTACATTTTGAACCATGAACATTAACTGCAACAAACTGTGAAATGTTTTTTCTTAAATAAACAAGGAGGACCGGCGATAGCGTGATGTATTCACCTCCGCCATGTTATGCGTGCCAGCCGATGAGGACAGTTGCGCATCGTTTAACTAGCCCCATCGAAAACTGCTCAACTAGCCCCTTCTCAGATTTTTTAACAAATGTTAATTTATAATGAAATCCGTACCACGTGCGTTAAAATAATTATTGCAGATTGATAGCCACTTAAATGTACTACATAGTAGTACTCGTCTAACTGCTGCCCTGGTTTTTAACACAATGCTAGAAGAAAAATACTTAATCACGTATTTTTTACTTTTGTGCGCAATAATAATAAAACGTCCCGTGTCATCGTCTCGTGCGCCGCGTGGCAACCGGCAATGATTTGTTGTATTCCCCTCCCACATACCTCTCTTTCGTCCATTTGATGCACCAGCGTGCGATGCTTAGTTTTCGAGATATTACGATTGCTCAACTTACCCACTTGCTCAACTATCCCCGCTCTACCCTATACTCATTTTCCGAGCGTCCAACGCGCTACCCAGTTTAACCCTTTGAGACCTGAGTACTTTGAAGCTTATGTGATCCGCAGACGCATAGGCTGACGCATATATCCGTCCTTAGAGCTCAAAGGGTTAAACTAAATTGAAAAAATAATTGATATCGATTGAATATATGTTATCCAGTGGTGCTTTCATAAAAACAATATCTGTTTTTTTTTATTTATAACGAGTAGTTTCTTTACCTTTGGACAACTTTATCCAAGGAACATCCTGCAGGAAGGACGATAGGACATCTTGCGGATAAAGTTATCCAGTACTTTTCGGCAGCTGAAAAAACTGGCTTTAAATGTAAATATAAGAAACGATCTATCGATTGTAATCGATACATCAATCCTCGTTAAATGTTATTCCTCTATACGTTTTATAGTCAATTAAAAGTTTTTCACGTCGTTCAATATCTCTCTTGAGCTTTTGTTCCGCGTTTAGATTTGGTCGTTGCTAAGAAATTGACAGTGGTGTAAGTATACTTTTTGATACGACGCGAGCGAAAGGCTAGGCTGTGTCGAAAAATCACGCGAGACATGCCCCCGCCTAGTCGTTCGATTAAAGAACCCAATAAAAAAGATTCGAGGTAGCATCTACATACATATATGTATGTGCATGTGTGTGTGTGTGTCTGAAATGACTATATATACATAACACGTGGTTATAAAGAAGGTTATCGAATAGCCTACATAGCCTCGAAATTTTTCACTGTAACCGTCGATGATGCCTCTAGAGAAGACTTTTGCTTACTTGCTCTGCGTCTGCCTGCCTGGCACACCACACTATCTACTGACATAATTACCATCTGCCTCGAGATTAGGGCCACTTGTGTTCTCGTCACTATAAAGACCGCAGTGACTGTATAACGAGAAAAAGAGAGAGAGAGAGAGAGACGAAGAGGGTACGAAACGCACGCCTATGTATTTTGACACTCGAGAAATTGATTAGACCGTCTTATAATGGCAAGGAAAAAATATTATCAGTTTCGATAACTCGCCATATTTCTTACAAGAGGCACAAATTGTATCATTCTTTTGGGATTGAAAAAAAAAAAACAAAAAAAAAGTCCGTGATTAAAAATTGCGTCGAGGCGATTCAGTTTCTTGACGAACAAAAGACATCTGACAAAAATTGCATCAAATATGAGATTATAGAAAAAAATAATTTTTTTCATACAAAAATAAAATCATCGATTATGATTAAAAGAAAAATTCAAATAGTTTGGATTTTGGAAAAGAAAAGAAAACATCAAATTTCAACTAATCAGTAAATCCCTCCAATCAACGGATCATTGATTCCTTCCAATCGACGTGCCATTGATCGATCGAACATCCTAAAAAAAAACAGATTTTTTCCCGCGATATCGAGCGAAGAGAGATTAGACTTGGACGGGAGTAGCAGCGCGTTATGCGATTGTGAAAGTGGGACAATCGTTCGTTTGTGAACGACTCTTATTGACAAGATCGTTTAGAACCATTTGTATCGGTTCGTGGAGTAAATGGACCGTTGCGTTTGCGCGAGCGCATCGCTGCATCCGCGGACAAACTTCTCAATGAATCGCAACAGTAATAAGCGTCACTCAACGAGAGGCGAGAGCGTTTCGTATGAATACGCGAGGAAGCAATCGCGCCTGAATGAGAGTGAATTATTTAGTGCGTACAGATTTTTTCTCTCTTTTCTTTTTTTTTTACGTAACTCGTGGCGCTATCGAGTAGAACGTTCAACTCTCGGCTCTCTTATCGTATCATTCTCGACTCGTGCGTATAACCGCTAAGCTCTATTATCGGAAATTAACTATACATGTATGTAGATATAGATATATGCGCGAAGACGATACTAACCCGAGGAGACACCACGAACTCCAAAGTAAAATTGCTATTTACATCGAAATTAGAAATTGACAGAATATTTTCGAATTCTCGATTCCGACGTTATTTTCCTCATTTTAGTTCGCCGCTTACGCAACGAGATTGAGCATTAAATTGATGATACAAATTTTAAGACTCTTCTCACGAAAGAAACATAAATTAATACCATGGAAATTGCCATTTTCTTTTTGCCTGCGAAATTTTGATATTTTCATGATAAAATACATCTCGGTAAAACTACTGATCGACTGTCGAATTTTTGAAGGTTACAGAGGAGGATAATGAGAGACGAGATTGGAGAGAATTTGACGATATGGGCTGCGAGGCAAAATTGATTAATCGTGCGAAATGACTTACAACGATAGGATCGCGATAAGAACCCGAATATTATCTATTGCGAAATGTAAGTTTGCTCTTATCTATATATAGTTTACCAAATTTGTACTTAGGAACGAAATTTTCGAACAAGAATCTCGATAATGGGACAAATAAAATGTTATCTATAAGGGATGTGGCAAAATAACGAAAATAGAAAGGAGTTTGTGGGCGTTGGTGCTACTAACACGATCAAGAAAACATCTATCATTCGTATATCTCGGGGTAAAGTCACGAGAAAGGTTTATATACGCGTGTTCGCAACGTACGTTGAGAGATCGGGACAGCTGGACCCTCTAGACGTCCCTGCATGGGGTGATCGTTTCTTGTACCCTGACTCTCCGACGCTCATCTCACAACGATTTTACTCCCGAGCGGATATATAACCCCGAGAATATCAGTACGGCAAAAAGAGCGACGAAGAATTTTTGTCCTCCTCGAAGACTGCCCCGTCTATCGCCCCGGGGGTTGTACAAAGAAAGTTCGAGCTCGATTTTTCTATAAATTAACAAAAAAAACACACACACACAGACGAAGGATAAAAAAACACGAGCGGGCACGCTCGAGAAAAAACTTTGAAGACCGACTGCTGGAGACAGTCGTTATGTAAAAAAAATTGTCGATGCAGGCTTAGATCGCGTGTCAAAATTGATATTTTAAGATCAGAAGTGAAGTAAAAAATAAATGAACGCTTAATAAACAAATAACAATAAATTAATAATAATAATAATGATAACATAATTAATAATAAGTAAATAAATAAATAATAAAGAAATAAAACAATTTCTCGATTAATTTATTAAATGAATTATAAAATTGCTTCGCCATTACGTTTCAAAATATCCAATTTTCAACTTGGAGGTTGAAATACCAAATTCAATTTCAGGCTTTCTACGATTTTAATTACAATTGATTTTTTTTATGCGAGTGATCGATTAAAAAAATTGATCGTGAATTTAATTGATATTGTTTTTTTTTTTTGGTAATTATACGGAAAACGCAATGCAATTAAAATTCTTCCACGATGAATTTCCATCTCTCGAGTGGAGGAAGGAGTCTTGGCCAACTTCGCCGAGAGTCCTTCGGATAGGAACGGGTGGTCATCGTCTATATATCGGCACGGTCGTCCTGCTTGAAGTGGAGAAACGCTTGGAGGGTTGAGGATCACTCGTTCCCTCCCCAACTCGCAAAGTGGCAGCGCAAACATACGAAGTTTGCGTTTCGCACGCGAATGGAGAGATAGGGGAAGGGAGAAGATGAAGAGCATATAACGATTCGACTCATCTCCATGCCCGTTCACGGTTTCCGGATGATGTTCTTGGGCGGCGGAGGAGGAAAAGAAAAAAGAAATAGCGGCCGAGAGTGAGGAGTTATTTCTTGGCGGTAGTCGCGATGCCGGTGAAAACGTCACGTGGTCGCGTCCTCTTCGTACAACGAATAATATCGCACAGTTCAGAAATTCTATTCCTGGATTTCGTACGCTTCGCTGACGCAATCGTCCGGGCAGGAGTGTCGGAAAGCAAAAAAAAAAAATGCACAAGGAAACGTCTTGTACTCGATTACCCGAGCAACAAGCTTCTACGATATTTGTAGAGTTATTTCCCCTTTTTTTTTTTATATAAACGTACGATACGATTCGACAATCGGATTAAAATAGATTCGAGATAAAGAGATAAAAATATATTTCGGTTAATTGATCGAACGTGATATTCTCTTCAATTATTCGATTTAACGAAACTTTGAATACGAATTTGTAAATATATTGAAATTTACTCGATCAATGAATCGATTAATATCGATTAAACTGAACCGATCAAAGTCAAAATGACTAAGAAACGTAGATAGAAATTGAACTCGATATTTTCAATATCTAAATAAAGTTATCAACGCGATTACAATTTTCAATAATTCGATCGTTTTATTTCATTCGAGAGATTTGAATTTTCTTATCGACATTTCGAGGAATGCGATTTATATTTAATTTCAATTTTAATGTACCGTGAAATTATTATTTCGTACATTGAAACCGTGCGGAGCATAAATACTCGAAAATTTAGAACACGTGCTCTCTCTCGCTCTCCGCTTCTTCTTTTTTTTCCTCGACGGTGACAACGACGACGACAACGAATGCCCCTAGACTAGGCTCCGTCTCGCGTTGGAGAGAAGAGCGCTTTACCTCGCGAGAAAACCGCGGGTCTACAATCGCGAGCAGGCTGGCACGAAATTAGACGCTCGGCGCCGTCGCCATCGCGCCTCGATGTCACGAGAGCAGCGCCTCTCCGCAACAACCTTCTCGCGGTCTCGCGTTACCGGAATTATCGCGACAGCACCTGTCACTCGCACGACGCTTCCCCTATCAGTCATTCTCTCATTGTATGTTACAACATGTCGATATTTTTTTTTTATCTTTTCTCTTCTTCTTTTGCGGTAGATATGCCATTTGGCAAATTATTCGCAAGGCTTTGAAACGCGGACATTCGCCCGAATTACTGAAAGAACGTCGAGACTATTGGATCCCATTAGTTTTATTCTATAAACAATGAATAATTATTTACGAAAATAATTTTTTAATTAAGAAGAATGTAAGAAAAGAATTTTAAAAAATTACTTTCGAATTTTTATATTTATGAAACAAAATTTTCGTTTTTCTACGTTATAGTTTTTATCAATTTTTTTTGAAAATATTAGAATGTCGAAAAACACGTCGACTAAAACTGGGAATAAATCGAAATATCGATTACATCGATATAAATCCGGAAATGAATCGGAAAATCCTTATAAATAATGATTTGCGAAATTTTTTTTTTAATTTGGAAGAATGTAATAAAAAAATACGAAAAATCACAACCTTCTAAAATTACTTTCGGATTTTCATATTTATAAAACAAAATTTTAGTTTTTCTACGTTATAGTTTTTATCAATTTATCGAAGATATCAAAATGTCAAAAAACCCGTCGACTAAATCCGGGAATAAAAGAAAGTTCATAAAAACATGACATTTGAAAAGGCGCAATTTTTTAATGATATAAAAATGATTAATCGTAACTCGTATTCGAAAGAAGTAATCCATCATTTGGCATCGCAGTTGGAGAACGCGTTAAGGATGTTCGAGATATTCGGAAGCCCCGATCCGATCTTCTTTGCTTCAAATTGAGATTTCTTCAAAACTATTCAACATTTTTCGACGATTTTTTTTTAGTTTTGTCCCGAAAGACTTTATTGATAATTCCGTGTGGGGTTTTTGAGGATATGCGAAATAGAAAAATATTGGGACCAGTTGAAAGTCGAAAAACATTGGTTCGAAAAAATTATTTTCAATGTACCTTTTCTCAGGAACCGTAGATCCGATTTTGACAATTTTTGTTGTGCGTGTATATCAAAGTGTTATAAACAATATCCCAAGCCATTTTTTCAATATTTTGTTTCAGAATTTTTTGACATCGTTTTGAAATTTTGTTAAATTTTTTACCACGTTTTTTTTTTACCTTCAAATATATTTTTCTCGGGTCTGAATCGTTTTTTCAAAACAATGGCTCGATACATCCTTCCTTTGGATGTACCTGTTACGTCAAAAAATAAATATGCCGATACGATGAGTAGATTTCCAGAAATGGTACATTGCAGATGAAAAAACATAACTTTTCAGGAGATACAATTTTCTGAAAAAGTTTGACTTTCTAATGAATGCAGATAAAAAACATAACTTTTCAAGAGATACAATTTTCTGAAAAAGTTTAACTTTCTAATGAATTGAAACGTTAAATAAAAAAAAATTATTTAACACACTTCCACTCCTCAGAATGTCGTAAAATTTAAACCACATATCAAGAAAGACGTGTACTTTGAGTAGAAAAAACAATTTTAAATGCATTTTTTGATGCTGCAATATGTCGAACCTCCAACAAAACACATCACCCAGCCGTGATCGAAATGATGAACGATTTTTCGAAAAATAAGCTGTAAACAATTATCATTATTACATCGTAAATTATTTCGTTCTATTTACACATCGAACTCACGCGTTTTTTTCATTTTCTGATTTCACGCTTTCGAGTCAAGACGTTTTCAATTATACGAAGTGTCTCTTCTCTCCCTCGACGCGCATCCGAGAAAACGAAAAAAGTCTTCGGGAGTCCTCTTGAAAGTTGACGAGTCGAGAATTTCGACATTTCGAAATATATGTTTTTCCTTTTTTTTTCTTTTTTAGGAATTATTCACGAAGTCGATACAAAATTATTCATTCAACGTTAAGCAAACCCAAAGATACCATCGTTCAACGTTCCACGTTCAAAGATGGTATATCTTTGGGTGTTTTCTTTTTCCTTGGTCCAATGCTCCACGCACTATTTTCTATGCTCTTCGATACGACAAACTTTTCCAAGACGAGCGATATTTCGGGCTCGACTTTTCCCTCCTCTCTACTAACATTTTCGTTTTTCCTTCGGTTCTTTTTTCACCTCTTGTCTCCCGTCGAAATGACTATGGAACGAAAACGTCGAAGAGCGGACTGCATAAAAGTAAACAGACATCACGAAACGAACGGATGCATAATTCCGTTCGTCGACCCAATTGCATTCTGATGGTAATGACGCCTGAGAAGGACGGAGAGACCGACCGAGGGAGAAAAATAGAGAAACGAGCGAGACAGACCTTTATTGACTATTTCCTACATCGACAATGGCTGAAAAAAACATTCGCGACGACAAAAAAGAAACAGCAATTCATCGGTAATGAAAAGATCCCGCAATGAACTTTCGATGTCCGTAAAAGCCAAGGAAATTAACAGGCAAAAAAAACGAAAAATTACATAAACCTAACTATTTGGATAATGTTGTTTTTGTTTTTACAAATATGAAAAAAAGAAAAAAAACGTTACACCAAGCGCAAGAACCGAATGAACGAAAAAACATAAAACAAAGAGTCTGATAAAAGAGATAACAAAGTATTTAAAAAAAAGGATGAAGGAGGAAATAAAAAGGAAAATAGAATAGACCGAAAAATGATGCACCGCAATTAGACGTGCCAAATGTGCGACACAATTGCAAGGAATTTTTACCAAGCGTGTTTCGACATCGATGAGTCTTTGACGTGACTGATACAGCCATTGGCATCGAAAAATAAAAAGAAAAACAAACAAAAAAAAAATAGAAAAGAAGACCTGTTAGTTGCAAGCCTATCGACATCTCCGTCTCTCTTTCTCTACCTCGAGGGAGGGAGATGAGCAAACGAGTGAAAAAAAACAACTGGTGTGTGGCCAACAGTTGTATCGCTCGTTTAAATAGGCACTCGAGCGCGGCTCTATTGGCCCCAATCGCGTGAACCTCCTTCAACATCCCTCCTCTCTACATGCTGTTTTGTTGGCGCCGATAAACGCATCGATGCATACGAGTCTCTCGATATTCTCCGCTTGGCGTGTTCACCTTCATGACACCATCTAGCCTACCTTGCTTTACACGTATATCTGTATCACGTACAGCCGAGCACGTTTTATAGTACGAATTTAAAAATAAAATTTTCTGTCACTCCGCGAGAAAGATAAATACCAAATTTATTATTGGATCGAACTCGATGTTGGACAGTAATTGGCTAGAGCCTTCAACGATTTTTTAATATCAAACTTTTCAATCAAGAATTCTTTAAATATTTGTTATACTATATTTATTAGTAAGAATTATAATCATGTTTATTGTTAAAGAATAATTCTTAAATGGAATAATAATAATAATAATAGCGTATTCTGATTGTTCAATAATTCATGATCGATAAACTATTAAAAATATCGATAACACGACTGTTGTGATATTTTACTCGTTTTTAAAACAGAGATGTTGGACAGTAATCGGCTAGAGTCTTGAACGATTTTCCAATATCAAACTTTTCAATCAAGAATTCTTTAAATATTTGTTATACTATATTTATTAGTAAGAATTATAATCATGTTTATTGTTAAAGGCTAATTCTTAAATGAAATAATAATAATAATAATAATACCGTATTCCAATTGTTCAATAATTCATGATCGATGAACTATTAACACTAGATTTACCAGACCAGTCATTTTGACTGGTCGTGCAATTTTTAATTAAAAATTCGTACTGCATGTAACATTTGTTTTCTGAAATGACGTTATGACTTCTGTAGCTGTAAGTAGAAAATATATTTAATGAACTCAATACAACTTTATATATATTTGTAACAAATATATTTAGATAGAAACAGGTATATGCAAATTGCTGGTAAATCTAGTGTTCAAAATATCGATAACACGACTGTTGTGATATTTGACTCGTTTTTAAAACAGAGATGTTGGACAGTAATCGGCTAGAGTCTTGAAGGATTTTCCAATATCAAACTTTTCAATCAAGAATTCTTTAAATATTTGTTATACTATATTTATTAGTAATAATTATTATCATGTTTATTGTTGAAGACTAATCTTAAATGGAATAATAATAATAATAATAATAATAACAATAGCGTATTCCAATTGTTCAATAATTCATGATCGATGAACTATTAAAAATATCGATAACACGACTATTGTGATATTTGACTCGTTTTTAAAACAGAGATGTTGGACAGTAATCGGCTAGAATCTTGAACGATTTTCCAATATCAAATTTTTCAATCAAGAATTCTTTAAATATTTGTTATACTATGTTTATTAGTAAGAATTATTATCATGTTTATTGTTAAAGACTAATTCTTAAATGGAATAATAATAATAATAATAATAGCGTATTCCAATTGTTCAATAATTCATGATCGATGAACTATTAAAAATATTGATAAAACGACTATTGTGATATTTTACTCGTTTTTAAAACAAAGATAATAATCTTTGCGCTCGAAGCGATCGTGTTTCAGTAAAGACCTGTAGATAAGAGGAACAAAAAATATGGACCTGCAATAAGAAGTGCGAGAGAGATTGAGCGTGAAGTAAACGGAAATAGAACGCCCGACAACGTTCGCACTTATTGTTAGTAGCGAATTAGTAGCGACGGCACCTGCTCGCAATAAGTCACGTCGTTTGTATAACGCCTTCGCTTTCCGCATGATCCCATCAAGAAATTTCTGAGAGGCGAATTTTTTTTTTTCGTACAACTAGAGTTCAAAGTGTTCATATATTTTGAAAGAACATTGTTCCATAACCTCAAATCCAACAACGCAAAAGTTTGTATATCTTGTCTGTAATGAAAATGTCTTAGTTTTTTAATTTTTTTACTATTTCATCACATGCCCAGGCGCGATGAAGATCGTCGGTTTATTTTTGACGACTCAAATGTTACTGTAATATTGATAAGAACGGAGGAGCAAAGAGCCATCGCTCCGGGCAAGCGATAAGAAAACGATCTCTTACTGTAATGTATATTATAATCATAGTCGAGCTTCGTAACATCCTAAATTCGTAAGATTTCTTTCCGCACCGGCTCTAACCGATCAAGAGCAAATAAATAAAAAAACAAAAAAACAACAAAATATTTTACATTGTAAATTAGGAAGATTGTCATGATTTTTCGCGCAAAGAACTCGCCAAAAGATTAAGAATTTGTCTAAAGATGAATCAAGTATGAAAGAAGCACGATGCGATTTTTTGTTGTCAGTACAAGAAAAATATAAGAAGAAGGAAAATCACTCACCGCTTCGTGAACTCAGCAACGCCATGAGGGCACAAAACTGTCGACGCAGGTATGAAACAAGTCGGGACAAAGGCCACTTCGCGCACCACCACGTGTCGGAAACAACGCGAAAGACCGAGGGAAAAAGATTCGACGTATGCTATAGCACGATTTACTCGATTAACTCGGATGAATATGAATTTTACGTGCGTGTATCGAGACACACTGTGAAAAAAAGAATCAAACGGAAGCAGCCAACTCGGAAATTTGCGGTATTCGACACATAAAAGCGCGCACAATCATGGCGAAACGTCAGATTCGAAACACACGCCTTGGGGAATGACAGTTGGTCGGTGCGCGAGGGAGAGAGAGATGGAAACGCGAGCCTTGCTGCGAGACGTGTGAGCCCCGTACGTTCGAGACGATGAAACGGCGTGTGCAGAGCCCGCGCCGCGCCACCACGTGCCCGTGGCGTCTCGCGGCATAACTATCCGTGTGTTCGCGTGTGTGTCCGAGCGAGTGTATATATTTATTGCATGTATTTGTAACAGATCGTGATAGGAGTAGAGGTATAAGACGGGAAGATATTTGGCGAAATATATCATAAGAAATCTTCGTCTCGATGAAGAACGAATAAAAATTTAAGAAATATATGTGTGTTTTGTAACTTACCGACTCGGTGATCCATAGCCGGCAACGCCGTGTAAACGCAGTGGGTTCGCGCCAGGCCGACCTGCGTCCCTTCGTTGTTTACCAACCGTCTTGAAAAGCACGGAGCTGTCAAACGACCAACGTGAAAGAAAGACACACACACACGCACACGGAAAACGTGTAGAGTAGATGATTTGTATCGTATATGTATACGTCATTTTAATGTATACGCATGGACGCATAGATCTCTCGCATAAAATTGTCGGGAGAAACTATTAGAGCGGGAAATAAATCTATGGTGATGTTAATCGGGCAATAGCCACGAGTATCATTGAAGCACGGGAACATGTGATCGGGGGAAGATGGACAAAGCAAAATATTTTCGTATTGCGCCGAGGGGATGATATACAGAGATTGCGCGCGTCCCCATGCAGGCCACGCTTTCACGCGTCCATGCCCGGCGAACGACGCTCTCTCGCACGGAGAAACTCGAGACATATACTTACACACACAGAGTACGCGAGCGCGGGCAACAAAAATTTTGCGATGTAAAGTATATACGTATCTCCAAGACTCACCGTTCAGCTCGTATCGGTTTAATACTCGCAATCCCGTCCGGGTTTCTGTTACGACAGTTTTCCGTTGCCAATTCCGTCAGACTTATCCTCTTCACTGACAGATAAACACCGCTCTATGGTAATAACCGCGGCGTGTTGCGCTTCAGCTTCAGTCAGATTGACAGTCGGCGGTGAATGATAGACAGGTGCGCCTCGCGGCTTTTCTGCGAAGTGGAAATAAAGCGGTCCGACTGGAGCCCCGAAATCGATCTAGTGGTGCCATCTAGTGGTGCTTTATGGTATCTAATAATCTATCTCAACAGCTTTTATAGGGATCTGCCTTAACAGCTATACTTACATTAGCCCATTAGTGACCTATTTATGGATGGTTATTCTTTTTTATTATTACAAACATTAATACAGCATTTGTTTGAACTTTACTGCAACGAATCTGTAGAAACATATAAATTTTTGTCAATAACTATTAAATAGGTAAATAGGGAAAATAAAACATTTGAAAAGCTAGCACGTACCGCTATCTTTACGGAGGTTCAATGGTTACTCGGTCTTTCAATACTAACATCACTCACCTTTGAGTTTTGAGCACTCTGGGAACATTGCGAAGCTCTGTAGTAACTAGCACTCCTGGTTTTCTAGTCTGCTGTATTTTTCTCTGTGTTGTAAAAATGAATCAAGCAAACGTAACAACGTTGGTCTCAAAATTACGTTTTAACTATAAACCAAACCCGCGTAGGTTGCGAAATATAGATGGGCCTGAAGGAAGATTTTATAAGATCAAAAAGAGTCTTACTGCGCTGTTAAAGTATGAGAGAATAGAGATGAATTACAATCGCGCGGACGAAACCAGAGGTTATGTCGAGCGGGTAGGTTTTTTACTTTTGTCCTTTGAGAAATGAAATAATTATACCACAAGTACGTTCCTTTTGTTTTTATTAGGCTTCAGCCCATTTTGTTCTTTTAGAGAAAATACTAAATCTGAAAATGTTCCTATTAACAACTATAGCCTAATAGCTTCTATGTAAAAAGAAGGAACATACTTTTTACATCAACAAAATAAATACTAATAATAACGTATTACCTGCAGCTAATTTCCGAAGCTATTCGACATGGACCGGCTCATCAGGAAACAATGGACTTGGCAAACTTCTGGATTCGAGAGAAACAATTAGTTCACAAGCTCTTTAAAGTCTTGGTTCCAAGATATCAAGACTATACAACGTCTTACACAAAACTTCATAAAGGTCCTAACGCCTATCCTGTCAGTACAATGGAACGTGCTATTTTAGAACTAAGAGGGAATATATTTCCAAGTATCGATAGCAGTAATCCTTATGAAGGAAAATTAATTCACAACATGTTGTTGGATGAAGCGAGAAAAGAATACAGGATTACAAAGTATCAAGCACTCGCACAAAATATAACACAGAATACTGAGGTAGATAATCAATAAACGAAATAACGAACATAACAAAATAACCAAAAATATCGTTTTTCATTTCATAGCATTGTTCTATGACAGACATCCAACTATGAGTGTTACATGAAATATGGATAAAAATGTATTTGTTAACCAAGTAAATCACAATGCCTTGTAATCTCCAATCGGATAATGTTCTTGATATTCGTTGAGATGATTTTCCAAAGACTCCATTTGTTTTCTGTAAACAACATTTTTCAAATCACGTTGTTCATATCCGAAACGTATAGTATACTGTTATTAAATACTCACTTGATATGGGACGGCATTTGTTCATAGACATCGACAAACAGTTCTCGCCAGTGTGGTTTGAGCCTTTTCTCAGCAGCGGAAAATGCCGACAAAACCTCGGTCTTGATGGATTTTTGAAGCGACGATTCTTCATCGCTGCTCCAATAGTCAAGATTTCGAAGATACGAATGAAACTTTGCAATCGGAGTTCTTTTATTCCACGAAGCTATTTCATCTACGGTTCTATAAGCTGTACTATCGTCCGAGGTACTGTGGTGCCCAACTCTGAAATAATTCGGTTATTGGATTTCTCCTTTGTTATTTGGAAGAAAAGAAGGAAGGAAGAGATACTTGGAATCAAATCTCACCGATAAGTCATAGCTTCTATCAGCACAGGCTTTTTTTCTGTGATACAAAAATGACGAGCCTTTTCGACAACCTGGAGTATCGCGAGAACATCATTGCCATCGACGCGCATAGTATTTATACCAAAAGCAGGGCCTCTAGCTGCAATTCCATCTCCTCTGTACTGTTCGAGGGTGGACGTAGAAATTGCGTAGCCGTTGTTGCGACTGTAATTTTTCCAATAACATTAAACCCTCACTAATCTCGCAATCGTCTCTCATTCCAATTTAGCAGTCTTGTGAGTTACCATATAAAAATAATCGGACAATCGAGTGTTGCAGCGAAATTAAAAGCCGCATGTGCATCTCCCTCGCTCGCTGCACCATCGCCAAAATAACAGGCCACACAAGTATTTTTACCAGCGCGTTTCATTGCATATGCAGCGCCAACAGCTATGACGATAAATAATCGACTCAACTACACATATTTATATAAAAAAAAAGAAAGTAACGAACTGTTGAAACGGCACGTGTTGAAAAATGTTACCTTGTGGAAGTTGGGTCGTTAAAGGTGAAGAGATAGTGACAAAATTTAATTCCTTTGATCCGTAATGAACAGGCATTTGTTTACCTTTTCCTTGGTCCTCACAATTGCCGTAGCATTGATTCATAAATTCCGGAAACGTGAATCCCCGATGAAGCAAAACGCCTTAACAACAACAAAAAAAAGGATCGATTGAAGATTCATTCATTCGGTTCTAGTGTGGCCTGTTGACTTTTCGTTTACTTACCCGCTTCTCTGTACTGTGCATAGATGAGATCCTCGGAATTCAAAGCCTCGGCCGACCCAACCTGTATTGCTTCCTCGCCCGCGTTCGTCATGTAAAACGATATGCGCCCTTGCCGTTGAGATTCGTACAGAATCTTGTCCATAATGCTTATACTCACCATACTTCGATACATCTTTAGTAACCTCTCTTTATCGATCTGTTGTAAAAAAATTATAGCACAGCAACACAATAATAAAATTATTGAGAGCCATTACGTATATAAGGTACTCTATGTATTTCCAGTCTGTAGATCATACGAACATTTACTTCAACAGATGGTTTGGCGTCATTCGAAGGCGATAGAACACGATAAATTGGTATGGGATCATAGGAATCTTTATTGAAAAATTGCAACACATTGGTGAAGTTAGATTGCACACCAATAAATTGCGGCTCTCCAGCCGCAGCACTAAAACTTTTCACATGCTGTAATAAAAAAATATTGTAACATATTTATTCGTTTGAATCAATTGATTTAAAAAAATTATATTAACCTGCGATATTGCGGAACTGTTAAATATTCTGAGAAAAGGTCTGAGAGCCATATTGAAACAGCTTTTTCATCCGTATTGCTCGTAATCGCAAAGCCAACTAAAACGTACACAACACTCCGCGGATGTACGTAATGCCTTATCATTGATACGGTATGTTTGACTTGTGGTTTTTATATCCAATGATATGAAACACGCTTTCGTTCGTCGCCGCAATAATCATCATTCATCGAAGATACGATCGATTCGATGATCGAAGAGCGCTCGAATCTGTAATATAACATGAGAATAAAGTAGGGTACTGCAAATGTCGTTACAATCTTTGATATTTATCATATATATCAAAAACATATACAACCGCTATATCATGATGCTTAAAGGATTTTTGCGAACTATCTTCGGCCAATATGGATGTACGACATTGATGTATGTAGACAGCGTCAACAAACATGTGACGTCGACTAGATAACGTGCGAAAGTGATAAAGTATGGTACAACCCGATACAGACTCAAACCGTACCTATCTACATTCTACCTACATCGGTCGTGTCGCTGATACGTGTGTGCTTTAGTCAGTAGCCACGACACAGCTGATCGTGGTATGGTGCAAGAATGCGGTTTGAGGTTAAGTTCTTCACTCTCGGACTGTCAACAAATTCATTGTTAACAACGAGAATATGTCACCAAAGAGTGCAAACCAGTGTTATGTATTGTTTGCAAAAGCCGCGTATATGAAGGGTTCGATGGGAGAAACGACGGCAACCGGAACGGGTCGAATTGCAGTATTTTTCATATTCGTCTCGGGCATTGTGGTAGCTGTCATTGCCACTGCCCTGTCCCAATATTTACGGATCGGAACACAGATAGAAGTTACCAGTAAGTTATGCAATAAAGCCACCTGTGATTAATGTTTTCTTTGTGCTCGAAAGAAATAAAACTTTTATACATCTTTTGCACATAGATAGAGAAATCAGACGAGTATTTGTCCCATTGCCGGCGGAAAATCATCTGAATATTTATGATGAGACAATTCTCAATAGTCTTGGTCCAGGCTCTTCGGAGTTACAAAAATTGGAGCGCAGCGATGATGCGGCCTCCGAGGCTGAAGCATTATCCTCCTTACATCTTGCTCTGGAGATGAAACTCTCTGGAAAGCAAAAAAAGGCAATCAAATTGTTTCAGCATGCGGTTGCTCTGGCCCCTGAACATCCCGATGTTTTGAACCACTATGGAGAATTTCTTGAACATACGCAGAACGATGTTATAAAGGCCAACGAATTTTATGTCAGAGCATTGACCTACGAACCAAATCATGAAAGTGCCCTAATGAACAGACAGAGAACGGCGAGAGTGGTAGAAGAATTGGACCGAAGAATGCTTAGAAGAATAGACGAAAAGAGAAATGCATTATCTGGAATCCCGGACAACAATGTTGCTCTGATAAGAGCCAAGAAAGAGGCTTACTTTCAGCACATTTATCACACTGTTGGTATCGAAGGAAATACAATGAATCTTGCACAAACGAGAGCAATCGTTGAGACACGTACCGCAGTAGCTGGAAAAAGCATCGATGAGCATAATGAGATTCTCGGTTTAGATGCCGCTATGAAATATATTAATGCTACACTGGTTAACCGGTAAGACACAATATTTTCCATTATTTCCACGATTCAATTTTAAAAATAGTAATTATTGGGAAAATAAAAATGTGATTTAATGATTGCATTTGATGGTAAATTGTACAAGTTTTTTGTATTGGAAACATTTGTTACGTCCGCTTTAGGACGTAAAAACTTCCGAAAAAATCACGCCATATTCAGAACCGAAATAATTGAGAATATGAACATATATACGTATATATAAATGTTCTATGTTGATGCTTTTGCATAGATTGAATACTCCAGAGTGGAACGATTGTAATACAGCTTGTCGCGGCACTGACAATGAACAGACGTTTAAAACGTGAGCATTTTATAACGAATAAATCTCTCTATGCAATAATTTCACGATTGTTAAAAGTATCGAATCAAAAGATTTCCAAACTGTCTCGCTGGTTGCGTATACCGATACGCAATGAAGCGTGCAAATTGGGACGTAGAATTTAATGTCTCAATATTTTATATCCGGACTTTACTTAATATGAAGATCCTTTCGTTGTTATTACTGCACATTCACGATTGGTGAGTTGATTTAAATCGATTTGTGAATCGCTCGATTTATCTTACAATTTTTAGTTATTTGAATATTTTACGTGTACAATAATAACTTTACATAATACGCTTGTAATCGTTCAACAACACTCTGCTTCACTAAAATCAAACTAATTGAAACCGTACGTACCTTTCGTCGTAATGGTAACGGTGTTGATCACCAAGGATTGCACGGATGAAAAATACATTTTTCATAAACTCAAGCGCTATTGTTTTGGTTTTTTTGTTGTCGCTGCAGCATTGGTTCGATTTCCATTAAGGATGTATTGGAAATACATCGACGGGTTCTGGGACATGTGGATCCTGTCGAGGGTGGACATTTTCGTCGTACGCAAGTTTACGTCGGTGGTCACATACCACCTGGACCCGGCGACATACACTTTCTCATGGAAGAATTTGCTGCTTGGTTAAACAGCGAAGGAGCTGTAAGAATGCATCCGGTTAGGTAAAGAAAAAAACGAATTAGTTATTAAATCATTTGGTCGTGAGACTTGTTATTGGTTGACTCTCAAATTGTTTCCTTCGTCCTTCAGGTATGCTGCCCTGGCACATTACAAATTAGTCCATATACATCCGTTTTCTGACGGGAATGGAAGAACTTCACGGTTGCTCATGAACACCATATTGATGCAAGCCGGTTATCCACCGGTTATCATACACAAGCAGCATCGGCACAAATATTACGAGTACTTGCAAATAGCAAATACCGGCGATGTGAGGCCATTTGTGAGATTCATCGCCGAATGTACGGAACAAACGTTAGATCTCTTTCTTTGGGCTACCAGTGAATATTCGCGTCAAGTCCCTGCACTTAGTCAGGATACACTGTTCAAGGCAAAACGAAGCACGATAATTATCGACCCCGAGGGAAGCGGCGATTTTGAGAAGAATTGATTAAATTTAATTCGCCGGTACATAGATTTCAAATTTAGCGGTAACAGTCCTTCCTGCCGGATAAATTAATTACTGGTCCGCTCGTATTTTACGTATGGCGCGTACTCAATCGAACCTAGAGGCTCACTAAAGGTAACGAAGACACTGTTTGACTCGTTGATTGATGCGAAAATGTACATAGCTAAATGAATGACTAATGAATACAATACAAAACTAAAGATTACTATTTTAAGAATCCAATTTGATGATCGAAATGGTTAATTGATAACTATCGTCGACGCGATATCTTGAGTGTGATATTTAATGGTGCATGTACAAATCTTTTGGTAAAACGCGGATGAAGCATACGGGGAATTGTGACTTCCGTTTTTTTCACCCTTTACAAAACGTTTTGAGGTATCGCCGTCCCCCCTTCCCCGATCGGTTCGAAGACTTTCTGATTTATTCGTTAAAGCAATCAATGCACAATTATCGAACCTTGACAGTTCAATATTTTCTCAGAGCGTAGACACGTCTGCACACGAATCTCGCGATGATCACTTGCTGGTCGAGTTATTTATTGTACAATGGAATAAAGCTTGTTATAATATTTGCATCGGCAAGATTAATAAAAAAAACATGAAAATGAAAATTGTTCGGTTGTTTTTGCATGTTGAAAACAATTGGATTATATTCAAAAGGCGTATGGATAGCACGTATCGTTGAGTGTCTTTTCTTATTTACGTGTCGCCAGTAACGCCAATTCTCGTTAATCTCTTTGAAAACTTTGTTTTATTTAACGAAGCAACGAAACGTTACCACCGGTCCAATCAAAAATTCGTTTTCGTGCAAGTGAATGCAAACGAAAACAATAATAAGTGGCATTGATGGAGTGGATCAATCATCTAAATATGGGAGATTTATGCACCAGTAGGAATCTCCGTTGTCTCGGTTATTTCAAAATACTAATTCTCTCTGATCCCTTCCATCGTTTTTGTCCTATTAATATGTAAAGAAGAGTCACAATAATAACTATATTAACATTTTTTAGCCGCCAGAGTACAATTTCATATTTGTTTTTGTTTTTCAAATGTATGCACTGTTAACGATGCCCATCGGCGCACCGTAAAAAAAGAATACTGTCTTTTTCTTTCATCTCCGCCTATTCGAGAATCGCATTCTATGAAAATATATATATATATTTATATATATATATATTATTTTTTGCTTGTTTTCTTATTAGCAGGGATATGTGGATTTTAATATACGATGACGATGATCAAGCACTGTTAGTATATTCTTTATGAGAAATAATTGATTTTGCTCCTTTGTTTGTTTTCATTTAGTTTCATCACTCGGGGAATACCTATGTGCGTATGTATTCGTATGCTCATTTGCATTTTCACAAGCTTCGCTTAAACTACGATAAAAAAACGATCACACAATTTCTCCGAGGCGTATATAAGTATTATGTATATTATACACTGGGTCCCACAGCCGAAAACACTGAATGTGCATAAACTACGATAAATTCTGAATATTAATTTTCATACAACAATTTAGTTTGGTAACGGACGTTCCATGGGACATGGTTGGTGTATGTAATCATAACATTATCTCAATCCGTATTAGTTTTCAGACGATGAAACGAGACCTTACGTTATATTCGCTATCATCACGATATGCTCAATGCACTTTGCGTGTTGCACCGGGTATTAAAAAAAAAATAGATCTTCGTACTCATATACTTCTTAAAGGCCACCGCAAGGGATCGTTATTTCAACGAGAAATAAAAATTACAGGTTCGAAGAATGCACATAAAACTTCGTAGTAGGTTGGTGATATTTCAGTTACATGCTTTCTATTGGGTAAAAAAAAAAGAAAAGGAGCAAATAACAATTAAAAAGGAATTTTTTAAACGATAAACACTACATTTATATTATTAAACTAAAATACTCGGAACCCTCGAACGGGTCCTCCTGTTGTAAAGTGTATTGGTTTTTGAATTTTCTTTTTTTTTTTGTTTTGTTTAATCGGTTTTTTTTTATTTTCATTTATCGATTAAATGTTATCATTTTGAAATCAGTCGTTATTTGGTTTAATTACCAGTATCGCTCATTGAGAATTACCGATCACACATTATATATTCATGTAGAATAGAATCGTCGACTTTCACGATTTTGCTAGTCTTCACCCTGCTCGTTTAAACACAACACAAAATTTCAACGAGCTATTGACATTCTTTGTAACGAATCTGTATAAACGCGAGACAAAGTCATTCAACGAATGAAAGTATTTTACTCAATATTCTCACGAATATAAACGATTAAGCGAAAATTAAAAGAGCTCACGCGTATCACAAAGTCGACGATCTAAATTACGTTCCGTTTTGTTTTTTTATTATCTCACTTGTATTTACGATGGCTAACTATGAAGCGGCTTCTCGAACGACTTCCAGCATCAAGTCAAATACTCTCGCGGGCGGTTTTTAACGTTACGTGGCATCTACATTGCGTCTATCGCCCCTCTCGTAACACTGGAACGCCTGTGTATACTGGAAGCATCGATGTGACATTGACATCGATGAAGCACGAATTGGAACAAATATAAAACGCTCGCAAGAATAGACGACGAATAAATTATAATTACGCAAGAAATTCATTATGAAATTTGAGAGGTTGGTACGCGAGACTGTTCGCGCTAATTTTTTCTTTTTAAAGGGCACATCGCAAAGGGCGGGGTAGATAAAACGCGCGAACAACAACGAAACGAAACGTTAACGAACAATCTAGTGCGTACCTGTAACACATTTGTTTACTCTTAAAAGCTTGTAATTATTATAACATCGTTTTTTTTTAGTTACCGTATAGGTGGATCCATTCTTAAATCAGCAAACGTCCTGCGTCTTATCTTATTTCTTTATTACTCTTGATTTTTGTTTGTTTCTGTTTTCTTTGAAAAAGAAATAGCTTCCTGCTCTTTATTGAATCACCATATCAGTTTAATACACGAACAATGTTATTATTTGTTCTTTACTTTTCTTTTGATTTGTCTCTCTATCCAACGCTCAATTCGACAACTATGTTTCCAGATTGGATGTTTATTCTGGAATTTATGTCGACATATATTTGTGTGTTGTGTGTACATTCATACACACACGCACACGCACACATACACACATATACACGAGCGCGCGCGCACACACACACATGCACACACATATATGTAAGAAATATATAAGAAATCGATGCGCGATTGAGCGTGGATCACGTACAATAGTAAATGGTTTTGCACGTCTTGTGGTATTTTTTCTGGTTGGCAGTTGTAAATTTCTGACACGAACGAGTACTTTCGTTATATTCAAGATACGTACTCGTCTTTATTTTGAATAAAATGTGTGCAAATATGCCAACGTGAATATTTATGTCGAGAAATAATGAAATAAAAGTCGGCAGGTTGGATATCTTGGGATACAATTTTTCTTCGCTCAATGAGCGCGAATTTGCCGAATTGGAAATATTATTTTGCAGCAAGCTTTCGAGACAAACACATCGCACTTTTGGTATCATTTTAAAAAATAAAAATATAAGAACGGCTGGCGGAATTGATGCGAAAGCTCCACGAGCTCTCTCTTTCTCGTGACGCCAGATCCGATCTACACGAGGCTCGATGGAACGACGAATTTGTTCGTTTTGATTTGTTTTCCGTTCTTCCAGTAAGTGGTGGTACGGTGAGCCGTTATCCGGGGAACGTCTACGTTCCACGCCGAGCCAATTCCATCGACTATTCTCTTGTACACATTTAAAAGCTACTCCGTTCTTTTCCCTCGTCATGGATAATTTTTGAGTGATTCGTGTCCGCGAGGTTTCCGAGAAAACGTCCTTCTTTTCACGGTCCAGTCATTCGCGTGCACGCAGCGCTGAATCGACGTTGTTGCATTTTTACTCTTTTTTTTCCCCTTCTGTTTATAATTTTTTAGAACAAGTCAACGAAAGAGCTTGCTCAATCGTTCGTTGGCGCGTTTTCCCGGAGCGCATATAGACACGATCGGTAATAGCGGCATTTCCCGTTTCATGTTTGTGTTTCTCTCCTCTTGTACAGTTTTAGTTTTTCCTTTAATTTTTGTTTTCGTTTTTTTGTTTTCTTAAAGCGGAAAAGTAGATGAGATTAGTTGTACCGTGGATTGCGAGGTCGCGTCATCTTCTGGCTGATTTGTTCCTCCTCGAGAAGCTGACTTCGAAACTGACTAACTTGATCCAATGCAGCGTTGACATTGTCACGATGTTGAATCAGCAAATCCTCCCACTTTTGGGCGTACGCTGAAACAAACAATATTTAATCCCGTCAACCTAGGGACGTGATTCAAATGTGTGAGAAAAAGCGCAACCCCCATCGGCCTCTGTTATGGGACGTGAGTTTGCGAAAACGTGGATTGCGGTTATTTCCAATTATTGTGCGAAATTTGTCGTGGTTCTTCGAGCGACAGATCCGAAATCCGGCGGCGATCTACCCGGTCTCGCTATTTTTGTCATGTGATATTTTTCTTTCGTTATTATGCTAAAAGCGATGGTGCGTTGACTCGTTCACTATGAATTATATCTGCGTGACATTTTACTAGACCGAGAAAAACATCATCATTGTGCGATTAGTGCGAATTAGACAATCGGAAGAAAAAATATTATTTTAGAGATAACTAATAAATTTCATGTGTAGCACTTGTTAGAAAAGGTGATATTAACGCAAAAATTGTACATACATCTGTTAGAATATTTTTTTTTTTTGGGGGATCCACAAAAATAACATTTATTAACAATTATCAGCTCGATTTACAATTCATGAAAGATCAAAGTGGCAACTTTGTTTTTCAAGCAGACGTAAGTTGAATAAGCTTTTTGTTTAAATTGGTGTTGTTGATTTTTGGAGTCCATGTACGATTTAGAACGTGCACCGATGCCTTTGGTTCCTTTTGATTTGTTTCATTTGTTTTTTCATCATTTTCATCAACGGGACTATACGTACATGGTTTAGAAAACCCATAGAAAAGATCAAAGTTTGACCTGCCAGAGTTTGCTGATTTAAAATAACAAGCGACCTGACGCGAATGAGAGAAACTATGTACCATCAAGAAATATTATTTTTGCGGGTTTTCACAAGTGTAAAAACATAGAAAAGTATGTGTGATGACCTTGATGATAAATTTCGAAGACTGCCCGTATATTATTAGTGTACGCCAATTGAATACGTATATTAAACAACAAAGCGATTGTTTTATGAGCTTTAGAAAAAAAAGTTTCCTTTCTTTTCTTGGTTTGTTTGTTCAAAGTGTGAATATCGTACCGTTCGAAAATTGCATTCTCTCAATGAGACGTCTCGACAACGAGAACCTCCTGAGGTAGGGTGACTCAAACTTTGTTCTTTTCCGTCTCAAATCTGTAAGGTTTTCTGGCATTATAACGGAGGTTGCATTATATATTATGAATTATAAGAGAAAATGCGCTATTTCAAATGACTCGTTCTTTGTCGTCTTACAAGCTAAACGATATTCGACAAAAGTCTCGGCTCTTCACAACTTGCCTTAGGTAACCAAATTTATTTCATAATAGTCTTCCTCTATATTATAAACGATTGATTTATCTATATGTATGTATATATTATGGCACAAACATTCTTGTAAATACGTGTAGAGCGGCATATATTCTTCTATTTGTTTTTGCCACACTGCATGATCATCGATAATAAGCATAAAAATCGAAAAAGTAAACACATCGCGATAAAATTTTATATTACTTATATTATAATATATATATATATATAATATATATAATATTTTATACGAGCACGGTGGCACACACTTCGTTTGAGAGAAGCGCAACACACGAAGACATGCTATCATGCTTTATAAAAAAAACTGGGATAGATTAGTGTTACGCTACAAATCCTTGGACTTGGAGTAATAGAACTGCGTATCTAAGAACCATGATTTGCTCACACGGAAGAACACATCTTTTTCTAAATATTCAATAATTCAAAGGTCATAAAAAAAGGAAAGAAAAATGTCAATTCTAGCTGCACTCGTATCATCGATTCGGGGTAAAAGTAAACTTTTAAAGCAATTCTCTATCTGTATCTTTCAACCTCTGAACGTAAATAAAAAATGCAACATAGACTGTTGGTAGAATTGAGAACAATATCACATTTTTCATTAGGGTAAGAAAAATATTTCCCAAAATTCGAATAAATGAGGGTTTTTTAATGCGCGTTTCGCCACGATTCGAATGAGCAGTGTCCGAAGACGACGGTGAAGTACTTTCCGTCGTGTCTTCGGTAATCCATAAGTTCGCGGTAGATTTGTGAGTGTCACAGTGAGTCTGAATAACGAAGACGTCGTCATCTAGCTCATTTGTTCCAGTAACGCATTCCACATGTTTAGTTGCATTTAAACTCATTCTCGCGGTTGCCCATGGTGATCCGATCAGTGTCGAATTGGCACTGGGTGTCAGTCTGAATGTAGCGTTTTCGCAAGAGCTAAATCGGCAATTTTTCAGCAGACCGGATGGAACTAGCCTCGAACCTGTTCTCTCGTCAGGATCCACGAAATTCAGTCGTCCCGTTAAATTGGCACAGCCGTTAGAACTGTATGAGTTGTTAGCATCACAGTTGTGATAAGACGTCTCGGAATCATCGTTTCCTTTATTGGGATTAAGTCGAGGATCGTTGTAAAACTGCTCCCGCGAATCTTTACGACGCGGAGAACTGTCTAATAATTTCGATGAACCATTAAGACTAAACACTTTCGCCTCGATCTCCGAATCATAACTGTAGTAAAACTTTTCATCGATGGGACTCGACGATCTCGTCAACGAGTCAAATGTCGTCTTCTCTTCGTTATCTGCGTCCGTGTATGTCGAATTATTACCGTACGCAAATATAGATCGTCTTGCGCGTTTTTCATTAAAAACGCCGGTCCAATTGTACTTGGAGTTATTCTTTTTTCCTGTCGTGGCCCATTTGCCTCTGGGTGCGTTGGATGCTTTCTTTTGCATCGAGGTTGTCTTGACGCACGAATTTTTGCTTAAAAATGTTTGTTTACATGGCAACGAGGTGTTGGAACTTCGTTTTTTCTTGCTCCTTGGAGTTTTTCTTCCAGGTTTGATGGAACTCGCGCCGCTAGAGTGACTGGATCGTCTCGCCTCGTACCTCCATGGGGAACGATTCAAGAATTCATTCTTCAAGGACTCTTCATGCGATTTTTGGTTGCTTGCTTCATAATCTGATTCGGTGTCCGATGAATCGATAAACGCAATAGACGTATCGAGAGAATCGCCCAGCTCGTCTTTCCCGTTGCTGCTTAAGGCGAAGATCGATTCTGATCTAGGCTTAGTGCGCGCATCTGTCATGAAACGCGAGGCACAGTGATAGTTGTGTGATGTTTCAGATCTCCCACGTTTTATTTTTTTCATTGTTATTAACTTCGTTTATAAGATTTTTTTCGCTTAAGATACGACTCCACACGGGATTGTACTCTGCTGGGAGCTAGGGAACTATTTTTAAACGAGCGTGAGGGCTAAGTGGGGAGCAACATCGTAAGACCCGAAAGTCGTAAGTCTTGGCGATATTTTTTTGACGTTTTTTAAATCCTGCCATCAAAAGAATTCATGATTCTCGATTATTACAGGGTGGATGAGAACGTTTTTGAAAGAAGAGAAAGAACGATGATCAATTACGAGAACGTACGAGTTACAACGTTTATAAAAAAAATGCACAACGAGGACTAATAGGCATAAAAACTCATGTTTCGTGCTAAACAAATTAAAGGATAAAAGGTCTTACCTTCTTGATCGTAATCGACTTCGTGGGTCGCACTGAAAACGCTGTGAGCGTCGTTTAGAAAAGTCGTCGTATTATCTATAACTGCCTTGTGTGTGTCAAGAACTTCCTCCTCGAGCATTTGGAGAGCTGACACCGCTTCGTGGAAGGTATAAAGATCCTGCGAAATTTCTCCCTCCTAATGGTGAAAAGTATTAAAACATAAAAGTACATGAAACAATGAAGATCGCGTGGTTTTTCTTCGGAATTGATCGTAGTTTTGTGAATAATACGCACGTTCAATGATCTCAATTGTGCGAGATCGCTGTCCGAGAGTGCGCTGTTATTCGCCTGATCGCCGATCTTCAACACCCTTTGATCCTCCGTAGTCAAAGCTTTAACTTCTGTTGGATCTGTCGCAGCGAGCTCTTTTACTCGATCGGCATAACGCAAAGTGTTCAGCGAATGCTCGCACGACGTCATTCCAGGGCTTATCATAGCGATCTACGGCCACGAAAATCACGTTATAGATCACGTCATGTTTATGTTCGGATTTTCGTTTATCGTTATCAAACAAAAGATCTTCAAAGTAACTTACCATGCAAGTCTTTGATTTCTCACCGATGAAACTGTCCCTGAGAACTTGCGTCAATTTACTGGCTCTAAAGGGCAAGTGAGTACCTTTTCTTCCCAATGCTCGTATGCATTCTTTGAGCGCGAGGAGAGATTTGTTGATCTCTGCGCCCTCCATTCCTGCATAAATACAAATGGAAATTAACGATTAACTGAAGCTCTATTGTAACGTCACAACTTGGTGTATGTAACGACAGCTTACGCGTTTGCCTGTTGGCTGAGGAAGTATCGGCACCCCTTTCGTTGCCCGCTAAATCGATAAGCGAGAATTTCCCATGAACCTTGTGAGTGCTCGATGTTCGCGCGATTATCTGAAATACCGCGTGTGATCTCGAAGAATTGGCATTTGCACTCGTTTGACCGCTTGTACGAGCACTGTTGCCATGCTGTATAAGCTTCAGTACCTCGTCGCAAGATTCGACGACTTTCTCCGTTAATCCGACTATTTGAACCTATTAAAAAATAAGCCAAAGTATACAAATATTAAGTAATTATGATTTTTCGTGGAGTCGATTATAACCAATGGAACAATCTCTTTATATTCGTACCTGCTGTTTTCCATCCTCGAGAACTCTGAGTTTCTCCTTGTCGGCCAACAGATCGAAAACCTTGCCGGAATAAATCTCGAAGAAGCTCGCCGATATAATGAGATTAAGCGGTCGAAATTTCGGCAGATTCAGACACTTGAAAACGTCTTTGGCGACCATGGCGTAAATGCCTTTTTTGCAATCTTGGGTTTTGCCGTTGAAATCACCACCCATCGTATGAGTCTTACCACTACCGGTCTGACCGTAAGCGAAACACGTGGCCATGCCACCTTCGAAGATCGTTTGTACGAGTGGCTTTGCCGTATACTTGTAAACGATCTCATTTGTGCAAGTCTCGTCGAAGGCATAATCGAAGCGAAACAATTGATTCTCAAGATACTTGGTTAGATCTACTTTAGCCTTTGGCTCATGCACGACCATCTGATCTTTGCTCGGGACGCTTATAACGTCGACCTCTTTGCGGTTCACTTCCTTGCGATTCAACGGACGTTTCCTCACGCACACCGTTATCTGATGATCCTCGACAGAATCGGATTCTCGCAAAGGCCTGAAATCTATGCTGCTCTGGTATTCTCTTATCATAGCGAGAAATTCCCAATTTGGATTGCCAGGATCGAGGTTCATCAAGGCCTCCTTTTCCTCCTTCAATTCAGCCTGACGCTGTCTTCTCTCCTCGCGATTTTTTTTCAATCTTTCTACCTCTTTAACAACGTTGGAACGTCTACCACGTCCATTCTCGACCTGCGTCGCTTGTTGGGCATTCGAGACGGCCTGCTGTTGCTGCAACTGTTGCTGTTGTTGTTGTTGCTGCTGCTGCTGCTGAATCGCTTTTTGCTTGATCAACGAACTCGACACGTTAACGGGCAACATAGGAGTTGGTGGAATATTTTCGACTTCACGACGTCCTGTCAGGCCCGCGTAACTCTCGTTGTTGCCATTTACCGATGTTGCCGATGGCATTATGTTTGTCGGACGACAACCTCCTGGTTGTCGTGGTATTTGCCTGTTTGAGCCAGCTGCAATTTTACGATTCGAAGCTATTACATTGCATCGAGAAAAAACTATCGAGGTCGAATTTAAAACTCGCGAGGAATCTGTAACGATTTTATTGCTCGTATTATTCGGGGCTTCGGAAGAGACGATTTTTATCTCGGTCACTTGTTCATCGATTATTTTATTTCTTCGTTTGAAACAGTATGTCCACGGTACGAATTTCATGATTTACAATTTTGTACAACAACACGCGTTTCTCGACCGAACAACTTTGTACGAATTTTCTAATTAATTAATACACTAATTGGTTCGAGAATTATGCAATCAATCTTTTCCACGAGGCTTTTAACTAATTCTTTTTCACGTTATTTTACATAAATATAAATTGGGGGTTGAAGAGAATGCGCGAGAACGAGGGAACCACCCTGCTCGGACAAGCGTACGTGGTGCACTGTCTATAAACCAAGCGGGGTCCTTGCCCTTGTGCCGTTAGCTATATAGAAACCCTCGGACGTTGCCGGCCCCGTGTTCTATACAGCGTATGAATATCGATAGTCACATCGAGTTGTAACGGAACACACTGGGAACTCGCGGGTTGTCTGTATTGAGGGAAGGGGGTTAGACCGTGTTGTAAGATAATTCACCCTGGTGTCACGGCTAACAGCAAACACCACGAATGTCCAAGAGAATGGGGCGTGCATACATATGCAAGCTCTCATCATGTTAATTTTCCTCCCCCATCGAGACAAGCTTTGTTTCAGCGAGAACCAAATATTCAACATTTTCATGCCTACGTACTTTAAATATTTCAACAAAATTGAATAACAATCGTCTCTAGAAAAAATGATAATTTGCAAAAAAAAAGTATCCCTCTTCCCGAAATGAGAGAAAACAATTGAGAAAAGTATCGCGTACAAGTTACGACTTACAGAGTTTACATTTTGGATAGTTTGTTCGAGTTTAAATGGAGATTGTGGCTAAAGAAAAGAAACGAATGAATACTAACCTTTCACAGGAATGTACGGTCTGGTGGAATGCTGGAAAAAGTAACAAAAAACACAGAACGTTAATAAATATTGAAAGATATTGAGCAAGGTGTGCCGACTTGTGCGTTCATATGCAAAGCGGAAAAATGAAACTATATATGGTGATATCCGTCGCGGTGCTAAAGATTCGTGAATAATTGAAGAAAAACCCTCCCCCTTCCCCCTTTCCATCCGCCATAAAAAGCGTCAATGTGTGTGTATCATACATTTGTTCAAACGTGACCCGTTTTGTAGTCCCTGATAAGAAAAAAAAACAAAAATTCCACATTGTGTAAAAGTTTGGCGATATCATATCCTTGACTGCGGTGAATTATTTCAAACCAGTACTTCCCTTCGAGGAATTGTGGACACGCGAACTTGGAATAATTGCTTTTTAAATGCCAATGAAAGAAAAAAAACACGCAAGATATTAAATCCATGGCTAAGAAAAGTAATTTCTTGGAAATGTTTGCATTTATAAGATTTTCGTTTTGAATCATTCCTATAAGAAATATTGATGATTCCCATATGAAACCTGCAAGTTGCAATTTGATTACGTGCTTCAACGTTTATCAAGTTTTGTCCGCGCGGACAAAGAATTGCGAGAAGGGGTGCGAGGCAGGTTTTGCAGGAGAGGATATAAATATATATATCGATGTATACAAATACAAGAAGGATTATATGCATGGGGAGGGGGTGCGCGTTACCGAAAGACGAGATGTGACTCGTACAGGAAGCGTTGCGGATGTTAGGCCATTTCTCGCGGTGTGACCACCGTGACGTCCGAGTGAACCGTCCTCGGGGTTCTCCAGCTCGTCCACACCCTCGTCCTCCTCGCCGGAAGAATCCTGATCATTTTTCGTTTTTTTTTTCGTTGTTTTGAATTCGAACGTGCCGCGAAAAAAATTGGTATTCGTAGAAAGAAACATTAAATTGTTTTTTTGAAACGCAATGAACGTTGGGAATAATTGTAACAAAATTAACAAAATGCATACACGAATTGAGAAAAATGTAAAACAAGAAACGTAGGTTTATCGAAATTATAGGAATAGAAGAGTCGAGTAAGATTTTTCAAACGTAAATCGACCGCAGGATTTTCGATTCAGCCGAATAATTTGTTTTTCATTGTTTCGTGGCGTGATCCAGGGTCGTCGAGAGATCCGTAGGCATCCGTAGATCGGCAGAGGAGTGAGATAAAGAAGAGAGCAGCGTCCGTGAGGGAAGGAAGGGAGAAGACGTTACCAGATTAGTAGCTTGAGCCGGAGTTTAATTTAAGATCGTTCGGTTATATACGAGTTGTAAATGGTTAACGAGTAATTCGGGACGTCGATTCTTAAGACGGTTTAGCGCGAACGTGAACCGTTGGATTAATTCGCGAGTCGTTTACCGATCCTCGAAACACAAGCGGAGAGAAGCGAGAACAAAAAAAAACTTTGTGTCTCGATAAAGAAAGAACGCGAGCGAGAGAGACAAAATAACGAACAGTTTTTATTAGTTCTCGCAACCGAGGTCGTCTCAATCGACGCAGTCCTAGCATCGTCACTCTCCACACCCGAGTGTCGACAAAAACTTCGGCAACGTCAGCGACGAGACTAGACACTTTTTTTTTTAATTAAACAAGAAATAGATTGGACGTCGGGGATCGAGATGTATTTTTTTCGAAACGATTGTATCACAATTTTATCATGACGAGGAACGATCGAATCACGAAACATCGTGAGAAAAATTGACGCGAGAAATCGTGACCTGCATCACGCGACGATTTTTTTTTTCTTAGGTAATTTTTGTACTCTTCCGATTGAAACTTGTTATCGTTTTTAAAAATATACCTGGAAGACGATAAGATACTGGAACATGCTGGCGATGCACCGCGGTCGGAAGACCGGCACATTTTACTTCATTGTACGTGTATTCGATGGAACAGGTTAGAGAACGTGGTCGTCACGGGCAACGCGTCAACAAAATTCGATTCCGAGTCGATAATAAAGTAACGCGGAGCTGCCATACCGAGACTGTTTAATACGTTTGTACGTTATTGTACATTTCTACGGTCGTTGTACCCTGGGCTTATCGCGATTTGAAAATCGAGGCGTCTCGATGTTCCAAGTTCGAAGATTACGTTTTTTTATCATAGAAATTGTATTTTATCACAGTCTATGCACATACGGGTGTGTCTGTGTATTTTTATTTTTGATAAAATAACATAATACAAGACTCACCCTTACTCCGGTGGTCGACAGCATATTGTTGATTTGTGGCGGAGGCATAGATTTCGGTACGAGCTCCGGATTGAGCGCCAGTATCGCATCGATCTCCACCTGTAATTGAAAATTCATGATTATTTTTAGGTAATGAAAATTACAAGAAAATCGTCACGGTGCACACAATTAGAGAAAGGCGACCTTTCGTCGGGGTATCAGACTCTGCGACCACATATTAGCGATTATAGATCGTCGATTACTCCGAGGATCAAATTTTATTAACCGATGACGAGTATTTCTTGGATTTTAAAGACATTCATAGTACGATACGAAAAACACGATTTCGCTTTGATCGAAAACAAAAAAGAGACTGATAAAAAATATTGTGGACCGATATATTTGCGAAAGAGTAATCTTTAAATCGAGGGAGAGCAATTTGATTTCCAGAGTTTCGCCTTCGCGGGTCCCGTCAAACTGGCTTGGCGAAGAAACTTTTCGGAAATAGAATAGCGCTCCCAATAGCAGAGAGCGAGGTGGCGGCCCCGCAGGTTGCCGCCACTCTTTTGGCATTGCATAAGACGTCTTCGAGTATTGAAAATAGACCGGGTAACCATGACCTAGGTCGTGATCGTTCACGAAAGATGAAAGAAAAATGCAGCGAACGAGAGAAACAAGAAGACAGCAATAAATTTGCAATCTTCCCCTGCGAAATGCGCTTTCTCAAGGAAAAAGTATGTAAACGTTTGTAGCTAATAAACAACGAGGTTGTTTCGTCGAAGTAAAAACATGGTGCTCCGTTATGAAGGAACGATAATATTGATATGAAAATAAATATTTCACGACTCACCTCTTTCCCTTTCGTTTCCCCTCGTTCGAACCATTCTACCGTCACGCTTCTTTGCTCCCAATTGACAGCGGACACAATAGCCGAGTGAACACGACCTGCGAAATAAAATCAAGATAACAATAATTAATAATCAGGCAGGAGAACTCGGAGATTAGAAGTTGGATTGGAACTGAGGAATGTTGAATGGTAATGATGTTTATGACTTCCTATTCGTTCTTTCGTTCTCTACTCGTGTTCTATCGACTGTCTCTCGGTCAATCGCAGATTCACGGACATTAATTTAACGGGGAGGATGATAATGTTAATGTATGAAATTAGGAGGGCACGTCTGGTTTGCGAACGGGAGAGATCGACGACAAAAGCCACCACGAGAACGGTAATTTAAGCTCTCTTGGTTCGACGATTTGTTCGCGTGCTAAATTAGGATCTAATTTTAGAGGGAATCCCCGGAATTCAGATGCTACATAAGTGGTTATTCCGCACGACTGCGTCACGCTTGGTGATTCCACGTTGGTTCTTGGTCTGAAAGCGAATAGTCGAGTCAATTTTTCTGTCCATCGACAAATAACTTTTTCAATTGTCCAAATACAAAATATTGTTGGCGTCGTGAAAATATACATGGATAACTCTTTAGAGAGATTTCGGAGACTTGGATGGATCATGGATTAAAATAAAATGGAAGTGTGAATTGAAAGGATTGCGATGCGATTGATTGCGAGATAAAAAAAAGGATGTACGACGTTCGCAGTATCGTTTTCTCATTATTTTATCTTGAAAAACATTACACAAAAATATAAAAATCGCATTTTTATATAATTCATGTACCATTTTTATCAATCTTTGGCGTTTCTGTTTTCTTCTCCATGTTCTTGCTTTGAGTCTTCTTGGAAGGTTTGGGAATCTGCGAGGTGATTTTCTTCTCGATTTTTCGTGATTTTTTGGAAGACATCGGTATGACAAAACTGCACGAGTTTGAGTTCTTCCTAAAGTCTTGTTGGTTCACAGGACTTGAAGGAACTGAAGATTGATTGTCAAACTTGTTTCTTCCATGAAAGGACGAGTCTGGTGAAGTTTCGTGGTCGCTCGAGTGTAAACGATTTTCCGATTGCAAATGTGCCGGGGTATTTGTTCGTTTCTTCGACGACTCGCCTCTTTGTAACTTTGGCGAACTCAATCTTTCTCGTTGTTGAAAATTTGATCGTCGTTGTTCCTCGACAATGTTGGATCTCATTGTTTTTCCTCGATATCCACCATTGAGCACGGGGGGACTGAGATTTTCCAGTTGGCACGAGGGCGACGACCCCATAAAATCTCGTTGATTCTTCTCATCGTTTCTCGCTTCGTTAGTTTTTGAAAGGTTCCAAGAAATATTCTCGTAGTGATCATCCTCCTCTCTCTTCTTCTCTTCTCTCCCCAGGCTATAATTGATATCACCGATAAATTTGTCATCGCAAATATCCAGTTTTTCATTTCTATCTTCGACCTGTTGTCCTTTTATCGAAGCAACGAGTTTCGTACAATTCCTCGACTTAATCTCGGATTCACTTTCGCCATAACGATTCGTCTCTTCCAAATATTTTTCACTCCCTTTTTTTGTTTTTGAGGTTTTTTTCTTTCTCGAACGTTTGTTCTTGCCTGGATTTTGCGAGTCTGTGGCTGTTGAGCCACAGACACATTTGCTCAGCCAATCCATCAAAATTGTTCACTGGTGTAAAAATAAAATCGTTGGAAACAACATTTTCAATACGAGGCAAACTTCGAAATCTTCATCGTTGATAAGATTTTTGATCCGATTTGCCAAATCCAACGCTGCTGGCAGATTGTCCTGACTCGATATCTTAATTTCGCACATCGATCTTTGCTTTTACTTCGATCTTTCACTGAATTTATTGAAAAATCACGACATCGATGTAACGAAAAATCCAGCAAAATATTGAAGACAAAAAATGTTATAGTAGATCAAACTTTGGGAGGGTAAATACAATTTAAATTTCATCAATCTCCTCGAAAATTGCTTCGTCTGACTACGAATTCACTTTCTCAACGAAGACACCCATCGCAATTTCACTTTTATCCTACGATTTAAGTTCCACGAGTGATCGGAGCGAGACGTCGACTGAGCCGAAATAGAAGCGCCGATTCTTTCTCTCGTAAAGAAAAAGAATGCACGAGAGATGCACTCTCTTCCAAGCTGGGGTAGAATTAGGGAATCAAGCGGAGAGAGTGAAACCAAGTGGAAATAAAAACTCCGCAATGCTCGAGATCTCCAGGAGAAGAGAGACGGAGAGTGGACCGGTTTTCTTTTTTTTTCCTTCTACTTGCTTGTTTGTTCTCTCTCCTTTTTCTCTTCTCGTCCCTTATCCTTGCTCCGGTCCCGAAAACAAAACGGAAAAATCCTCGAAATTTTAAACTCGCGGTTTCGCCTCGATGCGGCACCAGAGCCTGTGCCTCGGTTTATTACGACGTATGGGTCAAGGTTGAGCGGACATACGATACGCGTTTACAGAGAGGAGAGTGTCCGGGGGGGACATCGAATGATACAGAGCGGACGGCTCGACACGATCGACTGACAGGATCGTCGTTGCGGCGATTCATAAACGCATTTGATTATTATTTTAATGCGTTCTCCCCACCCGCTCGTACTTGGAATCGACCAAATTTGATAAGTAAATCCAATCGTTCTATCAATAAAACAGACGTACGATATAAATAAACAAATTGATAAACCGCACTGCTATCGCGAATATAAATTCAAACGATACGAAGACAGAACTGAAATTTGTCGTTCGAGTAATCTGCTTTGAAAGACGAGTCTGTGATGTCACCACTTGTTGGATCAATGCCGCGTAGAAGGAAGAACTTTCGTGAAAAAAGATTCCGTACGTGTTCAACTTCGATCAAGAAAGACGACTCCTTCGCAAACGAGTGTCGTCTTGTTACTGGCAAGGCATGGAACTGTTTCCAGGACGATTCGACTTTTCTCTTTCGCTCTTTCTCTCACTCCTTCTACTCGATTAGGCGAGCTTCGATAATAAGGCGAAGAAATTATCACTGGACCGTTAACGTAACATCGTTTCGACTGCCAGTGGTTGTTTGAAAATTTCTGTTGGAGAACATAAAATTATCCCTCTGCCACTTTGATCCTTCACAGATCGTGATCTTCGAACTTGAAGACCGTGAATTTTTTTGTTCCCCTTTGAAAAAGAAATAGAAATCACGTTTGCCAACGTGGATCGTGAATTTTTTACACAATTGGTGCAAATAAATTTTCTCGATCGAAACGTGTTTCGTGATCCTCGATGAGTTTGTTCGGACATCCATATACATCGATGCTCACGACACACGATAGCTCACTGTTGAAGCCAACGGAGCACGTATAACTCGTGATGCGTGACTTCGAGGAACGGCCCATATTTATTTCACAGCGTTCGTTTCGAACACGACTGTGTCTCTCGTCGCTCCTTCGTACGGTACAACGCTTGCATTTCTTGCCAAGTTGAGAGTTGCATGTGGTTTAATGCATGTGGTACATGGCTCGACGACACTCGGTGACCCCCTGGTTAAATACACGAATAGAATTAATTTGACGAAAAGAAAAAGAAAATGGATGATTGCGATTATGCGGATAAAATCCGGAAGTGAGACATTTTTTTTAAAACCGAGTGTTGAAATGAAACAGAACCTTTCCGGTGTTGGTCGATGAAGCACAGTTATGCACTCTCATGGGTTTGGGGGTCCAATATACAATCATATCCGCGCTCGGTCTATTGGGCATTAAATTTAAGCGACAGCATCCTGCCGCAGATCCGCTAGTCTTCCTCCACTGTTGCGTTACGTTTACTACACATAGTTTTTGTTGCGTGCATACATATTTGTTCAATACAAAATATATTACACGATGATTCATCCGCTTGAAGTTTAGAAATTGTAGAACGTCTGAAATAATATTTAACTTGAAAACTGAAGAGGAACAATAATATTCCTTTCTTGCGTTTTCTATCTTTTGCTACAAAGTCGTGTGTTCATTTTTTTGCGGAAAATTCTTACTCGTTTAATAGATAATATAGAGACGTAAGTACGCAGCGAAGACAACCGAGGATGCCAGAATCGATACGCCGTGTGTTCTGCCGGAGCATTTCATTTCACTAGCTGTATGCGAAGTGAACAGTGTTTGTTAGGCACTCTATAGTGTTATAGCAAATTGCACGGGCAATATGCAAAATACATGCAGAAAGGAGTGGTGCACGTGAGACGAAGCATGCTTTCGAGTATGCTGCGCTGTACGAGTTTTCTCCCAGTGTAGAAGAGAATTCTCAATTGCGATCGAGTATTACAAGCTAATCCAGTTTCAGTGAAAAGAGTCAAGACAATCTTTAAGATAATTTAATCAAAATTGTTCTTAGAGCGCGGATAAAGAACAGAGCGAAACGGACGTTCAAGTGGTCGGTCGATATTTAAAGCCTCCAGCAGTGAACGGGGCGAAAAAAACAACGAGCGTGCCCCAACACGGTTTGTTACATCTGTCCCTGACTTGATCCTTTAAAAGGAACTGCGAAATCTTGCCTTACTGGGCATGACAATTTTTTTTTAAATCCAGTCTTGCAACAAGCACACCCTTGACCTTTATTCTTTTGACGCGACTGGTGTCTCCGCTGTTCAACAGAGAATTGTATAACGCTTCGAGCCTTGATACTCGCTGTGTTCGCGTCACGATTATATTCGCAGACACAATTTCAAAGAGAGGATGAGAAAAAACATTGTGTCTCTTTAGTTACGGTTGTTTCAAGCAATTGCTCCGATCTATATAACGAACGAATCCAAGGAGCGTGTCCTATCGAATTATTTCCACGACGTTTCTATATAGTTTTGTCCACTGCCAGTGGTCTGGTCGATGGTTTTTTTCATTCCTCTCTGCACGAGCGGGAGAGCACGATGCAGCGAGAAAGCATAAAACAGTTCCTACGACGAACGTCTGCGGCGCAAGCTGTTCCTCATACAAACGTTTGTTTTACCGACCAACGAGACGATGCTTATCCTTGCAGCTCCATTTGTCTGGTGTCCCATTATAAACAGCATTATGTTGCATCAGGCCTCGCTATAAAAAGAGTGATTAATATTCTTTGGTACGTACTGTTCCATTCAATGCCTCGTCATAATTTGTGCTGCGCTTGATGCGAGATAGAGCGGAGGACATCATATTCTATACTCCGCCAGGACACACAGGTGTTGTGAGAATCTCTTATTTGGTGGTAATCGCATCCTTAAACCTGATCCATCCTTGACGTTCCAAGTGGCTATGTCCAATAACGTCGATAATTCCATTGTACTATTAACGCTCATTCCCTGTCATTAAATAGGAAGAACGTATTCAACCCAGAGTCAATTGGCTCGCAGTCCTATAATTCGTTAAATAAAAAATTGACTCAGCAGTGCTGCGCTTCATCAATACTTTTTGAAGCATGGTGCTCACTTCTGCCTCTGGTATGTTGTTGCAATTCCAAATCGACATAACTGATGTAGTAATGTATGTACCGATACGACATTTAGAGTGTACATAACCCACTTCGTAACGTCCTGTTTTTTTCACACCTCGCGCACGAGAAATGAGAAGCAACAAATAATCCATCGCTGGATTTACTATTGGAACGTCCATCGAGCTACTTTTCGATCAATTGATCGTGTTATTACGTTATTTCTTGGAGTAAATAATTCGCAAGTAGTAGCGGGCCGCCAGCATTTGACAGCTGATCACGTACGCGGCCATCTTGGTAGACCGGTGGCTCGGTCCTTGTCTCTCTTTTAGCGCGGCTCTGTACACTAGCTGGTGATGCGCGCGCTTATTCTGCCATGCTCGTACGATAGCTCGGCCTCCTACATATATATACCTGTACCATGTGCCGAGAATATATTGGGGACTTGGCCAAAAAGTAACTGCGTTTCAGTACAAGTATGGCCATCTATGAGAAAAAACCGCAACTACTTTTCATCAACGTAATATATATATCTATATATAAACGTATATATGAATTAAATAACCAATAATGCGTTAATTTGACACAACTGACAAATAATAAGTTGAATAACCGAATAAATTAATTACTACGAATATTACAGTCAATCCTGGACGAACGAGAACTTGATAAACGAGAAAACTCTATAAGTGGAGAGTAATTGTCAGCTCCTGTCATTTTAGACCTCGAAAACCTCTATAAGCGACAAATAGAAACTGTTTTTTACGCTTGAACCTTTATAACTGAGACTGTTACTTGCCCTCTTGCTTCTACAAGCGAGTATTACTATCTGTTACAATGTACGACGCTTTCGCAATTTTGTAGAAAATAAAGCAAATCGGAAAGACAGCTACGAACTCAGACTTGTGAAATTGAAAAACATATACGGAATAAAAGAATAGAGAAAGGCAGAAAAAATTAATGGATTTCTTTAAGTAACAGTAGTATAGATATTAATAATCAGTATAATAATATATCAGTATAATCGGTATAATCAGTATAAATCGGTAATCATTACAATATAATATAGTATATCAGTAATAATAATATAGTATTACTGATATACTGTATTAATACTGTGCTATATTATTAATAATATATTATTATACTGATATATATACTATATTATACTGACTATTAATATATATATATATATATATATATATATATATATATATATATATATATATATATATATATATATATATTAATAGTCAGTATAATATAGTATATCAGTATAATCGGTATAATCAGTATAAATCGGTAATCAGTATAATATAATATTGTATATCAGTAATACTATATTATTATTACTGATATACTATATTATATTATATAATAATAATATAGTATATCATAATAATAATATACTATTACTGATATACTATATTAATACTGTACTATATTATTAATAATATATTGTTATACTGATATACTATATTATATTATACTGATTATTAATATATATATATATATATATATATATATATATATATATATATATATATATATATATATATATATATATATATGTGTGTGTGTGTAATTCTTTTGTTTCTATAAATAATTATTTCTACAAAATTCATACAAAAAATGTATTTACGTATCTATCACTGTGTCCTGTATTTTTGTACCTACTGTATAGTAATATTAATCATCATTGCCATCGTTTTTGTTTTCGGTTGATAAAACGATTCGTCAAACGTAAAATAATTCAGACATTTTATTACTCTTTTAATGAATCGTTAATTCAATCAACTCAATTATAACGATTTTATCAGCATCGAGGAATAAGAAATACAGTTTCCTGTCGTATTACGTACCGAAATATTGATTAGAGGAAACATAGCTAAGATAATAATACGACGATTTGTAATTTTGAATTGTCAATTTATTCATCGGTGGAGAAAATAAAAATTGACCTGTCCCCAGATTGATTGGCTCGAAAATGTCGCAATTGCTTGTCCGAGTTTCTGGGGCCAGTGAAACGTGCTCGTGTGGGCGAAATAAAACCTCTAAGAGACCTCTCGCCTTGTGACGTATATAACCAACTTTGGATCTTTAATCGAACTTTCGTTCACTCGTGGGCGCTCATTCTATCGGCCTACGGGAGGGAGTTGAAAATATAATTCTTTTTTGTAAAGTTAATTTCCATTATTAATAATTTATGTTTTTTTAGCACGATGAACGCGACACGGACGCATTGGTAAAATAATCGACGTCGCTATTCGTTAATAATCCGTTGGTTTTTTCTTTATATAACTAGGAAGGATTATGCAGGCGTACGAAGACCACAGCGAGACAAACGGAATTATTGGATTGAAACGTTGCTGGCGCTGTTGCAAATTCTAGCTGGTTTTCGTGGCCTAGACTCATCAGCGGGAATATAACTCGAACGTGTCCGTCGAAGCAAAGTAGAGAAAGACCGAGACGCTAGAACATTGCGAATATACATGTATATATACACACTTAAAGACTCTCGCGAATCGAGAGCCACGTCGAGACAATGCGCTCGGGACTCGAGGTGAATGGATTTACAAACTAAAAAGAAAACGAACACGGCGATGAAATTTTTGCAGCACATAGAGAAGGCACGATCATAGTCCGCCTACTCTCTCACTCTCTCTTGAACGTTGTGAAAATATTTTTTCGCACATTTTCTTAACTCGAAGGAAAATATGGAAAATTAATTAGTAATTTTTTTTTAAGTAATTGGACGATCAATTGATCGATCGATTAATTAATTTAACGAGTGTACATTCTCACAGTTACGTAGCTGATAAAATTGACAATCGATAACTAACTTGATCCATTTAAATGTTTTATCGTCCCAACGATAGTGATAAAAAAAATGAGAGACAAACGATAGACGATGAGATGGAGGTTCGATTGCGCGGTAACTACAAACGTCAGAGAGGCTATCGTGTACGAGAATCCTTATAAGGCAACATCGCCCACGTGTGCAACGCTCCACGACCAAGAGAGAGAGAAGCGCGCGATGCTTTCGGACAAGGACTACATTCTTTTTTTTTGTTTTGTGAATTATCATTTAGCATCGAGATTCTTGAGGTTTCGCAAGACCTTGCATATGAGAATATGTTATCTGTTTTTTTTAAAAAACGTACGTTTATCGTGTTAATCTTACTAAAAATTAAATCGAGTGAGAAAACAAATTTTGTGAATGTCGATCAAGCAAATGCGTTCCAATTTGCGGACTTTGGATACGTATGCCTTATCCTAGGACTGTAACTGCGATTCCCTCCTCAGCTATTCTTAGTGTCTTATGGTACCGAGAGAGTATCTGTCCACCGACCAGAGAGTACGAGCTCTAGATATCTTCGTGGTCGAAATAGAGCAAGGCCGGAAATAGATTCGAATTGCCTGCGAGAGTCCCATAAAGATGCGTAGAAAAATAAATAAATGGAAAATAAAAAATTGAGGAAAAATTGCAGGGGGACAAAGTGCCAGCCACGATGCAATGGCTTTGAATTATTCGCTGGGTCGAATCGCTCGAATATCTCGAATGTCTATAACCGGATATTAATCGTCGGACAATTTTATATTTCTTCCATTCTTCTTTACATAGTATAAAATAATGTCGCTTTTCGCGTCCACGTCTCTCTCTGTTTATTCGTTAACTTTTTCTAAACCACGTAACGGATTTTGATGAGGTTTTCACCATCTTTACATAATTTTTCACGGAAGGTTTATAAATATGATAAAACTTAATTAAGTTTTTTTGTAACTAGAAAAAAAGAACAATATTTTGCAACCAAGTTGCTGAAAAATAAATTTACATGGCCTACGTAGGCTAAACTTTGAGGATAACTTGAAAATGATGTTTTAGAGAATCGCAGTTCTTCTAAAATCCTAAAAAGCACTCCGTGAATGGCGTATCTCTATCTATCACGACTAACAGTAACCATTTCTTTCAATAAAACTTTAATTAAAAATAGCGAATTCTTATCCAAATTTTTTTTTTCTGTCATTTTTCAACTATGATCTGTTATTAATAATAACAATAAATAGTTCTGTGTGGTTCGCGGTAGAAAAGGATACAGGTGAAGATCCATTGATTCTCCACTAGTTGATGATTGTATTATCCAAATAAATATGATAGTATTCTTGGGCATTTAATGTAGATTATAATTGTCCTTTACGGTATATCATTCTGATAAATACTTTAGAATAAATCATAGGTTATAGCAACTGAAAGAATAATTCGCAGATCGGGCGAGCTTAGACTTAAGCATTAAGTATTTTTCCTATGAATAACTATACATAGCACTTTCGCGCATCACTTCCAAACAAAATTTGTTCGTATTGACAATGAGTAAAGAAAAGTCTTTTCTTCGCGTCTTTTTTATCTAAATTACATCCGCGCGAACCCGAGGCGTGTCGCTAGTTATATAATAATCATTTGATCGAGGGATTCAGCGATATTTTTGTAACGATCTTTATAACGATAAATTTAACTATGATTATTCTTCGATAATGAATTATTAAAATCAACAAAATTGCAATCATAAAAAAGAGCGTAGTTGCGCACAAAGTCAATGCATTTCTGTAAATTGTAGTTAACTTCACATTTTTCACTTCTTTTTTTGGTAAATTACATCCGCGCGAACCCGAGGCGTGTCGCTAGTTATATAATAATCATTTGATCGAGGAATTCAGCGATATTTTTTTAACGATCTTTATAACGACAAATTTAACTATGAATATTTTTCGATAATGAATAATTAAAATCAATAAAATTGCTACCATAAAAACGAGCGTAGTTGCGCACAAAGTCGATGCATTTCTGTAAATCGTAGTTTAGCGTGAGCTTCGTATCGATTTCAACTGTGCATACCCGGAAAAGAGTTGCGAGGAGGTCGTAGAATTGCCATCTGCCAAGGACGAGTATAAATAATATATAATCCTTCGGTATGACGGAAGGAAAGGAAAATAATGCGCTTCCGTCATGAGATTCGGGGTAGCTGCACCCTCGATACTAATGTTTCTTCGCATCGCATTTCGGCGTCGATATCGCGTGTCCTCGTGATAGTCGAGACTAATTTTTATCGTCGAAACGTGTCCCATAACTCAATTTTCTTCGCACATTTGTTTCCCCCAACAGGCATCGTTTTTTTTTCTTCCAATGTTTCGACGTGACTTTGGCGCACTAAAATTATGACATACGCGCCACTCCTATAGCCGTAAACGAAGGTAACGATTCTATCGCACGTGAGCTTTTGCAATTGTGCGACGAGATGTGCATGGTGGGAGTTCATTACGTTGTTGCATTTTTCGCTCGCAATTTCACACGTTTCAATGTGTGCCAATGTGTGATGACGTTCTTTTTATCGATATCATTCCGTCGAATATCTCATTTCTAACTATTTCGTTGCCATATGTGTGTGTGTAAATGTGTGTATATACACTACCGATGGAAAGTTTCCGGACAAAAGTTGAAAACAGTGCCGGAACGGTTTTTTATGCCATTTTGCCGGTAATTGACCTAGGCCAATTTAACCAACGTCATTTTAAAAAGCAGGGATTTCCCTTCATTTTGTCTTTTTAAAAAATTTTTACGATTTTGGTTTGTAACTCAGTTTTGAAAACGACAATTTTTGATCGTTTATTTGTTCTTTTGCAAGTGGATTCAATTTGTTACTTACAGATTAAACTTTGATCTCTTCGAAAGTTCCTTCGATGTAAGTAAAATATTTTATTCTATTATTTTCATGGTATTCAGATCAATCGAACTGACCGGAAATAGGCGGAGAAAAAATTTCGAAAAAAAAATCTGAAAAAATTCTCCTGAACTCAGCAAGAAGTAATACAACTTTTTGCCATCTTGAGGTTTTGTTGTAAACCTCATCGTTTTCGTCCTATGGAGCAATTTTCAAACTGTCTATTTTGTCTCAAAAAACGACATATCTTCGAAAAAAAAAATCGTAGACAATTTTCTAAAAAATGAACTTGAAGCTTAGACTCCCCCCTTTGTGAATATGGTGAAAGAAATTCGTTAAAAAAGTTTTACTGCAAAGGGGGTCCACTTGCAAAACAACAAAAAAACGACCAAAAATTGTCGTTTTCAAAACTGGGTGCCAATTGTAAAAAAAAAACGCATTTTTTTTTTAAAAAGCCACAATGAAGGGAAATCCTTGCTCTTTAAAATGGTGTTAGTTAAATTGGCTTAGGCCAACTACCGGCGAAATGGCATAAAACAACGTTCCGGCACTGTTTTCAACTTTTGTTCAGAAACTTTCCGCCGGTAGTGTACGTGTGTGTGTAAACGTGTGTATATATATGTGTACATGAAATAAAAAATATCGCAATCGGCGGCCAATTAGCTAGCTCGATATCTTACGTAGTCCTGAATAATCCTTGTGACAAAAACCGAACATTCACACTCACCATATATAACTCGCTCAAAATCAAAGATAGAAGATAAAACACCAACATGATGGCCAGTATCAAAAAGGAGGAAGCCTAAGCCATCACAATCGAAACACGTCAAAACGAGCGTAAGTACTCAAACCATATTGAACATTCGCAGAGAAAAAAGCCAAAAGAAATGACAACGGAGCGGATAAGAAGCGATAACACTGATGAAAAGTGGCAATGTTTGGAGAGACGAACGGCAACCGAGGGGTTTGTCACTCGCAGATTTGGCGGCACAACGATTTCCAAAAGGAATCGATTTCTTGCGATTCCCGTGGTTTCCGAGTCAAGATAACCTGCGATGTCACGTGATTTTTATAGTGATTCCTAGCTTGATTTCAGATGAAATGGTTCATTGATTTATCGAACACCACCAGCAAACAATCCACACAACGGTGATTTAGCAAATGGTCTTGTTACACATTTTCAGAATTTTGTTACAAATCTTCAGAATCTCGAATATCTTGAGGACATTGAGAGATATTTTAAAATAAAAAATGTACGCGGTGAGCACCAGCTCGTCATAATGGAAAACATTATTGAGGATTAAGTTAAAATCTGGTATGATGCGATAAAAGAAAGAATTGCGAATTTTGAAACATTTAAACAATGTTCTAAGGAGGAGTTTTATTCCACTCCCAGCGAAGTACGTGTCAAACATCAATGGGCTCTTTGTCGATACAAACCTAATAAAGGAAGTATGAAGTTAACTTAGTACAACTTAGTTAAAGTACAACAGTTTCCAATACGAAATCGATCGAGTCTAGCAACGGGTAATTTTTCTGAGACGAATTTAGTTGTCCAGGCTCTCGCACAACTCGATATCTCACAGGATGATTTTATTCGAAGCAAGGAACCACGTAATAATTTTAAGTTATAAAATAATCGGGTGAGCGGTATGCAATGCTCTCCAATAAATGTTGGAAATGTTGGAAAAATCCAAACGTTGGAAATTATCGCAATAATTTCATCTAACCCTTTCAATTTCCGGACTTCAGATTTCCACCACCTCACTTTCAACCGATTCAATGTCAAAATAGTCAAATGAATCGAAACAACAATCAACAATCTTAAAATATTTCGAATAACCAGAGAAATTGTTTAAACTAAATTCGGATACGATGCACTGTGGTCCTACGTCGTGTCATAGATATTTGGACTTTGTAGAGGACGTGAAAGAGGAAATCGATGGAAAATGTTTAAAACCAATTCAACAGAGAGCGATCATACGTCCGCAAGTAAATTGTCGCATTTGGAAATAATGTTATAAAAGTTTTGATTGACACTAGCAGTAAAATTACTTGCATATCGGAAGATTTGTATAATAAGATTAAACAATCGCACTAGTTAACCGAATTATCTGTAACGAATATGTCCGTATCCACAGCCATAGGAAAGAAATCGAGCACAGTTAAACTTCAAATTATGATCGAAGGTCGATTTGGTAATTATAAATTCCAACGTGTGTGTTTGGTAATCCCATCTTTGACATCGGAAGGAATATTTGAAAGTGATTGGATAAATGAGAATAGAGGGATGATTAATTATGAAAGTAAAACGATGACGATACACGATATTCCGCTTGATTCTGACTGGGTGACGTTCGATGGAAACTTTCCGCGTACGATCGGCGCAAATCAACCGATAGAACAAACACGTATTAATATCGTTAGGATGTCTAGATTAAAGCAAGAAAGTTGGCGGAAAATTGATGAATGTCAGACGATTATTGACAAACCGGAAGGGAATACGAGATTAAAAAATAATGACGATAGTGTAGAAGGGCGTAATGGAAAGGACAGAATAAATACTAAAATGATGAATAATGATGAACCATTATATTTGAATATGTTCTTTGATACGTATAGGTCCTCGAATATAGAGAGAAATCTTAATGATGATTGCAATGGAAAGAATATGAACAATTTTGAAAACCGCGTAAATAAGAATGGAGAGGCGAAAATCACATCACGAAATGACGACGTTGATGACGAAATCGGTTATGATTGTCTGCAACAGGAAGCCGATCCGACTAATACTCGTAATTTTAATATAACGGATAACGACGAGGTTGACTGTCAATGATTTTTTGCAAAGGAGTTTCAGACTGTCCCGCGTAAGCTAACGTCATTAAATCGGAATCACGCGGATGTTATGTTGAATTTACTATCGAAATACGGGTTAATATTTTCTCTAAAATCTGGTTTAACACAACCGTGTATGAAACACGAGATAAAATTAATTCATTCAAAACCAATATCTCGACATTTGTATCCGGTGGCGATAAACTTGCGATACAGGAGTAATAGAGCGCGCGTTTAGCCTATATTATAGTTCATTGAGGATTATTATAAAAAAGGATGGACGGATAAGACTATGCCTAGATGCTCGATAATTGTACTCGATATTGACTATGCCTTAATGCGATAATTGAGGGTGACACCGAATCTCCTCCAATTACGAACGAAATAATGCAAAAACATAAGAGAAAACCATGTTTTACGACATTAGATTTGACGCAAGGATATTGGCAGATTCCACTTGCAAAAGAATCCTGAAAATAAACCGCATTTTTGTTTGACGAGAATTTTTATCAATTCAAGGTTAGTCCATTCGGGCTGAAGACGGCTAGTAATGGTTTCATACGTACTTTAAATCTTGTATTTCGCAATGATTTTTCAGATTTTTAAACGTATTATATCGTTCATCTCTTAGTTTGATCGGAAGGTTTTTATCAATATATAGAATACCTCGAAAAAGTGTTTATTTCAAAGATTGAGTCGGTATAAATTCATGCTACGTATAGATAAAGCCCATTTCTGTAAGCATTCTGTTATTTTTTTAGACTTTATACTTACTTCTCATGGAATAACTCCAGATCTTTGCAAACTTGATATAATTGTCAATTTTGAAGAGCCACGAAATAGACGGCAATAACAGAAATTTCTAGGTATTTGTAATTATTATCGACAATTTAGCGCAAAGCACGCTGAATTTGTTGACCCTTTCCGATCATTATTGAAAAAGGGTTCGACTTGGTTGTGGACTCGTGAACACGCGAAAGCATATAAGGACTTGAACCAAAATTTTCAACGTACTGTTGTCCAACTTTCGCACTATGAAATTAATCGCACCTTTAATTTGCAAATGGACGCATCTGATTAACGCGGGAGGTCTAGTTGAAATTGACAAAAAATCGATTTTCTTTCATTTTCTAAAAGTACAATATCTTACGAGTATTTTCCGACTAATTGCATTTAAATCAGACCATTATTCGCCGAAATACATAACTTTGAAGGAAGCCGTGTTAGATCCATACAAAGTAAGTAGGTAAAGCTTTAAACTCGTTTTTTTCAAAACCATGTTTTCGAAGTCGGTGATCACTGTAACTCGAGAACGGCTTTACCGATCGGGTTGAAATTTATATCACTTCTTCTATATATAGCTGTCTTCCGGATGAACGAAGGATTTTTTTCGGACAATTATATCTTTTTTATAGTAAAAAATGTAAGTGAAATTTTGATCAAAACAACATTTTTGACTTTCAACGTTCGTCGTTTTGTGAAAAATGGAAATTTTTCAAAACCCTTCGTTCAACCAGAGCATTATATTATTAACTAAAGATCCCCCCTGTTTTGTTGGTTTCAGATAATCCGTTGCAGCGCGGGAGTGATCACCGCAAAATCTGTTTTTTTTTGCAGCGTCTTCGGCCGTTGATATATAACGGCTTATTTTTAAATATATTTCTTTCAAAAAATTATAATGTTTACACTAAATATATATATTTTATACGGAGGAACTTTTGTTATCAATTATTTTATTGATTGGCCAAAAAAAATCGGATAAAAAGGCCTTTTTTTACCTTTCCAATTAGACCTTCCTCCTTAAGGGATCAGTAATGTTCTGTTTCAAATAAACGACGATAATGACAAAAACATATCTTTGGTTAGTAGGGGACTTACACCGATAGAAATAAAATATACAACGACTGAGAAAGAGCTCCTCGCTATCGTATATTCTATCCTCAAATTTCCCGTGTATCGCCTTGGACAATCATTTCTCATTATTACCGATCACAACGTATTAACATTTCTTAATAAAACTCGGCTTTCCCACGGCAAGGATATGCAGATGAATTCTATAATATTAATTCAAGAATATTCATGTGTCGTGAAATATTGTAAAGGGAGAGATAATGTAATAACCGATTTTTTAGCCGTAATCCTAGCGGAAAATTCGAACAAGGAGACCTCGAAACATTAATCATAACGAATCTCATGCTTTGCGATGTTGATGAGTCTCACGAATCCAAGCATGACACATCCGGTTATGATTACTCGACTTGAGTTGAATCCGATTTACAAAAGGAAATTAAGAAATTTGGCTAGTTATCAGGAAAATGATACCTCGTTAATGGAGTTGGTGTATAACCTTGCGCAGCAACAAGCAGACAACATACAGAACTGTGTATCGTGAAATATAGTTCTGTAAAATTTCACATTTACCACATTGGTGTATTCTCGTTCCTCTTAAATTAAGACATCTTATTGTTCATTTTGAACATGATAGAATGAAGCATACGGGGGTGTGCAAAACGTTGCTTCATTTAGAAAGATTTTTTCATTGGAAGGGGATGCAGAAGGATGTGAAGCGGCATGTTGCCAGTTGTGATTTATACCAGAGAGTGAAACATCTCCAGAGAACTACGGAGGGAGAATATTGTCGGGTAAAATTTGATCATCCTGGTGAGCTTGTGACCGTCGATTTTTACGGATCGTTGCCGTGGTCGACCGGCGGGGTCCAATATATTTTCGTCGTCATGGCTGCCTTCTTGTCAAAGCTCATAAAATTATACCCTGTAAAGAAGGCAACTGCGAGAATTGTAGTGAAGAAAATCGTGGAGGATTATAGCGAAAATATAGGCAAAGGGAAGAGAATTCTTTCCGATAATAGATCCCAATTTAGAGCTAAAATATGGACAGAGGAACTCAAGAAGCGTGACATTAAGGTAGTTAACTCGTCAATACGCTATCCACAATGAAATCCCACAGAGCGAGTCATGAGGGAGCTGGGAAAACTATTTCGTACCTTGTATGCAGAGCAACGCACGCGATGGGCCAAACATTTGCCCAAAATCGAAACCTTGCTAAATAATGTTACCCGAGTGGAAGAACAGGGTACATACCGTTGGAATTACATTGGGGCAATAAACCAAAAGATAAAATACACGATTTGTTCAATTTCCCCATATCGGTGGATCAATCCCACGAATATAAACTCATGCTTGCAAAGAAGCAATTACTTAAGCGTTTTGAAGTTCGCAAGAGACACCAGGAAAGTGTATCGAGTATTCCATTACAAGTAGGGGATCTGATATTACTTAAAGTTCCCCATATCTCCAGTCATGTAGATTGTGTGACCCATAAGTTTTTTCATTTATTTGAAGGGCCTTGTCAAATAATTGCGACCAAAGGTGCAAATGCATTCGTGTTGTCTGAAATAGATAATATTGATTTTGTTAAAGGGAGGTTATAATCGTGCAAACCTGAGGAGGTATAATAGACCAGTCGACCTGTCGATGGGTCGTTCGTTTTGTTAAGTGCCACCACACTCATATCTAGATATTTAATCAAACGCGACAACTATGAGTATGGGGAATAATAATTCGTTGTTTCGTTGGTAAAGTTTATAATATGACTTATGACAACATGCGTCATCGATGGACCAAGGTAGTTCTTACCAATAATGAAGATCTCTTTGTTTAAAGTATGTTTGTAGTGTGAATGTTTATAATTTATCTATTGTTATGGAGGTTCGACATATTCGAAAGCCCCTAAGTTGGTCACAAAATTTTTCTTTGTCTCAAATTAATATTTCTTCAAAATTCGTCAATATTTTTCAACGTTTTTTTTTAGTTTGGTTCACAAAGACTTCATTGATAATTTTATGTAGGCTTTTAGAGGATATTCAAAATAGGAACATTTTGGAGGAAATTGAAAGCTGACAAACATTGATTCGAAAAATGTTTATTTTCAATGTACCCTTCCTCGACATCTACTCATCGTAGCGGCATATTTTTTTTTGACGTACCAAGTACATCCAAACGAACGATGTGCCGAGCCATTTTTTTGAAAAAACGATTCAGACTCGAGAAAAATATATTTGAAGGTAAAAAAACATGGTAAAAAATTTGAACAAAATTTTAAAACGATATCAAAAAATTCTGAAACAAAATATCGAATAAATGGCTCGACACATTGTTTATAACACTTTAATATACACGCACAACAAAAATGGTCTAAATCGAACGTACGGTTCTTGAGAAAAGGTACATTGAAAATAGGCATTTTTCGAACCAATATTTTTTTACTTTCAATTCATACCAAAATTTGTCTAATTCGGATATCCTCTAAAACCCTATATAGAATTAGCAATAAAGTCTTTCTGAACAAAACTAAAAAAAATCATCGAGAAATTTTATATAGTTTAGAAGAAACCTTAATTTGAAGCAAAGAAGATTAGATAGAGGCTTCCGAATATGTCGAACCTCCTTAAGACCCTTAGTGAGGTGGAATCTGGTATGAATGTTATATAGTATGACTGACAATCAGAATGAGTGTTTATTTTGCGTCCTTTTAATATTGTTGAACCCAAAATAAAGGGGGATAATGTGTTCTATCGATACCATTCCGTCGAATATCTCGTTTCTACACGGAAAGAATTTTTAAATACTTTTTACTGTGAAATCACGGTAATCGAGTGACAGATGTGTAATTTTTCATTCAGGTTTTTAGGAAATAAATTATACATTTTAATCGAAATGAGGAAAAAAATACTGTTGCGCGACAGAAACTTTAAATATTTTTAAGAATTTGTACTGAAATTAACAGTAAATTTTCGTGAAACGTAAACATTACTACAATAAGTTGAAAAAAGGGCTGATACAAATGAAAGTGTACGGTGCACATTGACAAATTTACGTGTTTGTCTTGAAAATTTGAAAAAGGAAGCCGAAATTTTCCGTGCGTTCGCCAGAATTTTTACGTTCTTCACAGTAAAATCAGTTAGGGCTAGGTCGCCTGACCGTAATTCGTGAGCTCTCTGTAGCGCGAGTAAAAATTATGCTACGCGCTAAAATTTGTACATGCCTAAAAGCAAAATATTTGAAACTATTGTGAATTTTTAACTATTTGCACATTTACCACCGGATTCAAGTTTTGATGTAATTTTTACCCAGACTTCACCGTAAAAATTAATAAGAAATTCCCTCCATGTAGGTATTTTTTTGCCATATGTACCTACATATATACGCATGTGCGTAAATGTGTGTATATATATTTACATGAAATAAAAAATATCACAAATGTTCAATTCTCCATCAAAAATCGATACTACGTGTTCCAAAATATTGATTAACATTGAACAAAAATTAATGCAGCAATTTAAACGTAACAAGATGTGAGATCAATAATGAAATATCGTTCGATTATTTTCCCATGCGTCGTAGGTACAAGTTCAACGGACTCGAGAACATTTTATTGATCCGTGTTAAATAATTCGGTGCGAATGTTCAGACGTAAGTAGGACCTCGACGGTGTTGGTTCGACGAGTTCTGGCGCCCCTCGAAAAACAAAACAGATTAGGACAAGGATGAAAAGTTCCAGAAAAATTCCAGAAAATTTGCTCGACTTGGTAGTATTGATACGAGATAGAAGCGTTCTATGAAATATGTAGTCGATGCTTACGATTGAACGTTGGTATAAATATAGTCGTGATTACGCTGTCGGACTTGTCACTCCCACGCGAAATTTCAATTTAACTGGTACGAGCACACACACACACACTTACATAAACGAACGTGTCTTTTATGCAGCGGCAACCGCGTCGTCGAGAGTCTCATTCATTTGACTTGTCCCACCAAATATAATTTCGTATAATTTACGAGCTGGCGCGAATTTGTTTTTTTTCTTCTTCTTTAACCAAGTCACATAATAGAGAGCGATGACTTGTTTGCGACTTAACGAGCTGATAGTGCGTTATCGCAGTGTCGTGTTAGAATTACTCGGGTCACTGTACTCGGTGATAAGTACGAACAGATTAGAATTCATAAACCATGAAAAATTAAAAAATCCACGATTATCTTGAAAACCGATAACTCCTTCGATTTTATCAATATTTTTTAAATATCCGATACAATATTGTAATACAACTATAGGGACAATTAATATTCGCTGTGTTATGTTAATTTGTTATCGATACGAATATCGTTAAATCGAGATAAAATAGCAAGTATGATTTTTGTCCACGATAATGAAAAAAAAGTTGGATTGTTCTGAGAAATTTACAGACGAGTTCGTAATGGAGGAGGAGGAGGAGGAAGCCCGCTCGAGGGGCTCTTCTCGCGCCCACGCTGTCATTTTTTTGCGCAGGTCTCATTGAACAGCGTGCCACGCACACACGTGCGAGTCGAGACTCTTTGCGAGGGGAAACTAGTGACGACGAGGTGAACGAGGGAGAGAAACCAAGAGACCGAGAGAGAGAGAGAGACGGGAGTTCGCGCGCGCAATGTGTTCGAAACGCTCGCCGCTGGGCAAATCACACGTGTGCTTACGCATGTGTACACAAATTTATGCATATACACAAATAAATATGTATATATGTATATAGGTGTGTATATACGCGTGCATGTGCAAGAACCGCGAGAGAGTGGTGAGCTGTTCCATTAGGAAACCCTCTCCTTTCTTGGCGAATGTTCTGACTCATTCGGCTGTTACGAACGAGTAAATAAAAATCGTATACCGACGATTATCTTATAAAGCCCGAACTCGCTGTTCGAATTTCTACAGATCGATGAAAGGCCCAAGGATACGATTCGTTTCGGGAATTTTTGAACATTGTTCCAATATTTTGAAAGTAAGATGAATAAATGTCGGTATTTTATACTGTTTAATGGTAATAATTAACACTTTAAGTGACAAGGCTATTTTGTTGGTCGAAATTATTTTGTTATCTGATAGAAAATAGATTTCTTTCATTTTGTATCCAAAGTTTGTTTATTGCATGAAATTATGGAGGATGGCGTTGGTAAGCGAGAATTTGAGCACGAGATAACCAACGAATGTTGGATTTTATTGCATTAGATGCAAATTTTGTGCTTTGAATAAATTGTACTGTTTTCGATTGTTCGATATATCGGTAAAATGTATTCTGCACGGAGATAATTTCTTATTAATTTTTACGGTGAAATCTTGGTAAAAATTACATTTAAAACTTGAACCCGGTGATTAATGTGCAAACAGTTAAAAATTGACACTAGTTTGAAATATTTTACTTTCAGGCGTGTACAAGTTTTAGCACGTAGCATAATTTTTACGTACGCTACACAGAGCTCACGGATTACGGCCAGGCGACCTAGCCCTAACTGATTTTACTGTGAAGAACGTAAAAATTCTGGTGAACGCACGAAAAATTTCGGCTTCCTTTTTTAAATTTTCAAGACAAACACGCAAATTTCTCAATGTGCACCGTACACTTTCATTTGTATCAGCCCTTGTTTCAATTTATTGTCATAATGTTTACGTTTCACGAAAATTTACTGTTAATTTCAGGCAAAATTCTTGAAAATATTTTAAATTTCTGTCACGCAACAGTAAATTTTTCCTCATTTCCATTGCAATGTATAATTTATTGCCTAAAAACCTAAAGAACTGCACATTTGTCCGTCAGAAAACATTTCACAATAAAAATTACTTAAAAATTCTTTCCGTACGTTCTATCACTAGAATTTATGTAGATATTAGTTATTGAGTCATCAGCGAGTTGCAATTAATTAAAAAATTCGAGGTTACCCCAACGGACCAAACTTCTCAATCAAGAAACTTATTTTTCCATTAATATCCATCACCACATTGAATATTGCATGGTCAAAATATAAAAATCCTTCACGAAGAGAGTTTAATAATTTTCTCGAATATTTGTGGTATTCGCGTAGTGTTACGTAAAATTGTTGAAAAGTTACGTAAAATTATGACCGTACGATCTGAATATCAATGGAATAAACGTCAATATCATTTTTCACCGGTTTGTCTATTCGGAACGAAACTTTGAAAAAAGTATTTTTCCAAGATCTATTTACCCACGTGTTCGCCCCAACAACGTTACATCTCGAGTATCTCGGGTGTCTTTCGGCCACCTGGCTTCACACAAGAGATACGGGTGGAACATTATCTCGCACCGCGATATTCGATCGTCTCGACGCTGTATACATACGCACAGACGGTTTACTTTTTATTTTTCATTTTATTTTTTCCATTGATCGCGTGCTCGGTGTATGTCGTTCGTACTCGACCGCCGTGGAAATTCTCGGCACGTCCAGGCGAGACTACTTCCACTATAACGTTGATACGTAGCGTGTGGCTATGATCGACTCCTGCGGTTAATGGCTACACCTTGATATTTAATAATACGGAACTTTGTACGGAGAAACGAAAGAACGAGAAAATACGCTCGACCAACGAAGCAGCAGCTTCGTTCGTTACGGAAATAAACGCATGAACAGTCTGTACAAATATATCAAACACTTTCTACCGATCCAACCATTCTTTGGCAGTAAAGTCTACACAAAGTTTCATAAAAAAACAGAATTTCAAATATTTTTTCAAAAAGAATTCGACCAATGATTAATATTAACGACAAAATTGTGACTAATATTTTTTATTGAAGGAATCGTCTCAAGCGTTAAAATCCTTAATATTCATTTTTATTTCTATGATTCATAACTTGGAAAAAGTTGGATTAAAAAATCTAACACAATCTAGCGATTTTATTTTCATTAATAGTAAAATGTAGAATTTTTGTTTATCTTCATGAATGAGCGTGAATAAAAGTTGGATTGGTATAGAACGTCCTATTTACCGTTTAACAACGTTAAACAATTTTAAAGACAAAAAGACGTCAGGTGCTCGCGCACTCATTCGCCCGGTTGGAAATTTTCCCCGAACGCTTTTACCACGAGTCATCAGGAGTACGCTTGCAACAAATATCGATTTGCACTCAATTTTATTTTATTTTGGTTTTCACTCGACTGACCTGAATTTTCTCGAGGCAATTGTTCCTTCGAATCGGGAAACGAGTCAGCTCCTTATCGGGATGAACGAAGAGAGCACGAGATTCGATTACAAAAATTGCGATTCGAGGGTCGATCAGACAGCATTGCAAACGCCTTGACTGTTTAACTTCGTAAGCCTCGTTAAAAGATCTCACGACACTGACATAATTTCCTATTTTCAGTATTTTTTTTCTCGATCTATCAGTCTCATGGTTTGTTAAAAATGATTTATAATTAAATTTCGATGCTTTGTGATTAAGGTAGTTCTATCGTGACGTTAAGATCGAAAAATTATTTTTCAGTTTTTTTCACATACACAATGGTTTGCGGGCTCGAGTTAATAAAGAAAAATTGTTGCAAATTGACTAAAGAACAATATACTCCAAATTCAAGGTCATCCAAGGTAATATGTACTTGCTGTATAATAACAAAAATTGCGAAAATTCTTTTCTTTAGATTTTTTTGAAAAACTAAATAAAGCTTCTTTGATATTGCATAATAATGTATGCAAAGTTTTAGAAGGCTTCACCGAGTAGAAGCCAAGATATTTTATGGATGAAAATGCAACTTTTAACACGCGCTCTTATGAGAGACTACCGAAAATTCGGATTTTCACCAATAAATATCTCAACTTTCACGTGGTAAAACTTTTCAAAAATTATTACACACGTACATATGACATCAACGAAGATATATCCAAATTTTCAACAAAATCTTAAGAAAACGATAGAACTACCTTAATAAGGCAGTTGGGGCAAAATGATCCCTTGATAGGGTGGGCAAAACGATCCCAGGATTATTTTACACCCTGCCTACCTACTTTCAATCATGTTCGGTTAACTTTTAATAAATATTTTTTACTTTTTTTAATATGAAGTTAAGTCAATGATACTAATTGAAAAGAGACTGTCGTTGTTAAGATTCTGCTCAGAAACATTAATAATACTATAAAACTGCTATTAATGTTAAGTACATATCGCACACCCAGATTTAAAGGGGGCTAACTCGAAATTGCAATTTTTGAGTTAGCTTACCTAGGGGTTAACTGCAAAATCGCAATTTTTGAGTCAGCCCCTTTAGATCTGAGTGTGCGATGTGAACACTCAGGAGGCCCCTAGGGGTTCGCCCTTAGGGGCTAACTCAAAAATTGCAATTTTGCAGTTAACCCCTAGGTAGGCTAACTCAGAAATTGTAATTTCGAGTTAGCCCCCGTTAGATCTGGGTGTGCGATATGACATCAAAGAAGATATATCCAAATTTTCAACAAAATCTTAAGAAAACGATAAAACGATAAAACTACCTTAAGCAGCACGATGACAATAATGTTCGAGTAAACGCGAGTTTGGGTAAAAGTATGAGAAACTTTTTAACGTTACAATTCACAGGGTTCATTTAACGCGTTTAATTCCCACCTAACGAGACTCGTAAAGGCTTAAAAACTCGTTGGTTTCGCAGCCGACGTTCTAGATTGAGAATGCGGCGCACTTTCGTTGTGTGAAAAAAAAAACATTTGTGAAACGCACGTGAACGTGAACGTCGGCGAAAAACGTAACGGACACTCGTCACGTTACTACGGGCTGAGATAAGGTACGACATTGTACACAAAAATTAATATGCGAGTCGATTCAGCTTCGCCGAATCCCCGTCGCAACATAAACTCGAAATTGAATCGATAATAACGATTAAAAAAGTGATTTGAAAGAAAAAAATATCTTCCGATTTATTTACATTAATTTCCGTTACGTGTTATATTTTCGTGTTGGCAGGATTTCGCTCAGACTGTATGGATCGCTGGCGTTACAGCTGCAGTAATAATGCCACAGCTGCAGTCATAGTTTCGCGACTATACATATACGCGTACGAGGGTTGTTTGAAGAAAAAAAAACACGTTTTGCCTTGCTCATCGAAATTGTTGTACCTTGCCATAAAAATATCTCACGCGAAGTTCGGGATTTGGATTTTTCTTTACTACTGTCTCGTTGAAGCAAGTATCAACTTCAAAAAGATGTCGAAAACGGTCGTGGTCCGAGAATAATTTGAAGCTCGTTTATTCGCCAAGAGCAACATACGCATGGAAGAATTTGGAGGAATAAGAAATTGTAAACAACCGTGAAATGATTATTTTTAGGATTTTTTTTGTTGAAATTTGAACTTTCACGAGGAGGTGGTAAAACGAATCCCCGGGTCTTTACCGTGAGCTATTTTTTTCTAAGAAAGAAGGTAGACAAATTTCGACGAGCTTGTGAATAAAAGAGAGGTGTATTTTGTCGACTCGCGAATATACTTGCTTGTCTAGGTTTGAAATTGTTCTTTGGTGTAATTTTGCGGAGGTTTATTTTTTGGATTTTATGTATATCTGTAAAATGCATTTGCATCTTATGGCTGGTGCATACAGGGGGTTTATGTTAAAAGCACAGTAGATACACGGAAAGAATTTTTAAGTAATTTTTACTGTGAAATCACAGTAACTGAGTGACAAATGTGCAATTTAGGATTTTAAGAAATAAATTATACATTTTAATGGAAATTAGTAAAAATTTACTGTTGCGTGACAAAAATTTAAAATATTTTCAAGAATTTTTACTGAAATTAACAGGAAATGTTCGTGAAACGTAAACATTACTACAATAAGTTGAAAAAAAGAGCCGATACAAATGAAAGTGTACGGTGCACATTGACAAATTTGCGTGTTTGTCTTGAAAATTAAAAAAAGGAAGCTGAAATTTTCCCTGCGTTCACCAGAATTTTTACATTCTTCGTAGTAAAATGAGTTAGGGCTAGGTCGCCTGGCCGTGATCCGTAAGCTCTGTGTAGCACGTGTAAAAATTATGCTAAGTGCTAAAATTTGTTACAAGCCTAAAAGTAAAATATTTGAAACTAGTGTCAATTTTTAACTTTTTCCACATTTATCACCGGGTTCAAGTTTTGATGTAATTTTTACCGAGATTTCACCGTAAAAACTAATAAGAAATTCTATCCCTGTAGATATTAATATCTACAGACGTAGAGTGTACCTAATGCAGCAAAGGCAATTCTCTCTGTGTACTCATCCAGCAACCAAAAGATAATCCCCTTTCTTATCACAAAAATCGCGCAGCTAATTCTCAAAACCATACAATACAATAGCAATCGTTTCTTGGTTCGAAAAACCCAAAAAAAAAAAAAATTACTATTTGCTATTAAATTTGATGAAAAAAAAACACACAGGATCCAACTATGTTAGGTCCATTCCTTGCAAACACGGATGAGGAAATTTCCCGAATATGGGAATGATCAGCGATCACAGTGAGAGCGCGCGCGAATCGTATATGAAAAACCGGTTGAAGCCGGTCATGGCGTTTGGTTAGCCCACGCGTGAGTGAGTACCCATATAGCCACCGAGAAAGACCGAGGGAGCAAACGGAATAGCAGCAAGGCAACACACGGCTTTGTAGCGAAAATCCTAGCTGCGAATACAGCACGAATGTACCGTGGGACTGCTCCCGTAGACTCCGTGTACTCGAGCTATGCCGGAGGAACTATCGTGGTTTCGATATAAGTAGGTATGTACATAATAATAATACCGCTCGCTATGCCACCAACGGTTTTCACAAGGTGAAGCGCGGAACGCGAAACGTTAGCAACGAGGATCCGTACATGCAGTTAATCGAGGTTCCATACACGAAAAACGAAAAAAAAAGTAGTTTCCGGCACATGTCTATGCATGCGTGTGTGGTAGGAGAATAAAAAAAAAGGCGCGATGTAGCGTGTACTTCGTGAGAAGAAGGAGAATTACAATTAGCCAGAAAGCTAGAGTAGAGAGATAAAGAAGGAAAGAAAGAGAAAGAGAAGCAAAGAGAATTAGTACAAAGACTGGCCTTACCATCGGTCCTTTTGATGTTTATGCTCGTGCCTGTCTCGATTTTGCACATGCCGTGGTCCATGGTCATTTAATTAATTTGCCACGGCGATAATCACCGCGATCATGGAAGAGGTAGAGCCAAAAAAAAATGCGGTTGGTTTTTTGGCTCTCCGTGTCTCCGGGACACAAACGTGGTTTGACAATGGTGGTTGTCGTTGTACTCGCGGTCGACGGCCGTTAATTTCGGAAGCCAGATAAAAGGGGAGAAAAAAGTATCCGACGAAGCACCGTACGAGTCCAGCTGAGCAAGAAGCACACGCGAGAGAACGAGAGTCAAAGACGGACAACCGGTAGCGCAAATCGTCAAAAATCTCCTCCCAAGACGGTTGACAGTTACAAATGCGTTAGCATTCAAAAATCCTGGCGTTGCGATGGTGTGCCCCTCTTGCGTGTATCCTCCGGGGCGACAGAGGCAGCAACCAAGCAAATACACACACAGGCGCGCGCGCGCGCAAACTCGATATTGTACCTCTTTGCGATGCGAATAAAAAAGGCACGCCCGACTTATCGAACGTTTAAAACGCGTTATTTGCCAATCTTTGTCGATGCACTCGTGACTCCGTAGCAAACGTTCTTCTCGGATGGGATTCACGGATATACAAAGTCTTCGCGACACGAGATATCACATTGGGCTTTCGGCGAAATCGTCGTCGTCCTCCGTGCTCGTTTGGACGTTGAGTTTTTGAGCCGGGATATACCACCACTACTGTTCAGTGTCCGTTATTGACAACGGCATGACTCAAGCGCCAGCTGCCGGGAGAAGTTGTTCAATCGTCGTGGTGGCGACATCTTACAGAGAAACGGTCAACCTTCTACTCGTGTTGAGTTTGAAAAACGCCGCGTATTTTTGGAGGAGAAACTTAGGAAATTCTTTACGAAGATGAAATGCAATTTTGTCATTTATTGTTTCAGGTTTTTATTCGCAGCGATTGATATTATTCATTTAACTCGCGAAATTGACAGGTGGTTTATATTAAAATTTACTTAACGTCGAGTTTTATATACGAGTCACTCTCCCTTCTGTGTTTACTCGTCACATTTATTCGTACGATAATATCGGTACAAAGTAATTAAAAGTACTTCCGCAGTTGTTAATTTGTTAATATTATCCAATTACACAAAATAGTTAATAGCTTATTAAGACTTGGAATATCACAAAGTCGTTTTTATGTCAAAATAATTAAATCATTAAATTAGTAATTACGTAAATAATAGTACTTACCAGTTCGCACGCTATTTGTGAAGAAACTGTGTCATAGCTTGTCTCACCCACATTTTAAGTTCTTCCAGATTTATACTATCGGACGAACCGCACAAAAGTTCCATAATGTGTCTTATTCTGGAATGATACAACACGAGATTACAGTTAATAATAAAGCAATAAAGCAAATCTTGGAGTACTTTTTGGGGATCTAACGTGTTCTCCTGGTTCGAAGTTGGCGGTGGAGTGGGCAAAGTGCCACGTTTCTTTGCTTCGAATACCTGTATATATTAATATATGCGTATATTTAGAGTATTATTGGTATTATGAGAATAAAATATTTATCGTCATATTGTTGACAAGCCATTCGTGACGTTTCTACCTCAAGAGCTCGTTGAACAATATCGTCCTCAAGCCCAGCGCTTTTAGCAACCGAGTGTGCGAAACTACATGCTGTTTTACCGCTTGTAAGACGATGAAGGAACACTAAATCGTTCGTCTCGTTGGACAGATACTCGAACGTCTGCAAAATAAACATGAATATACTCATTGTTTACAAATTAACAAAAAAATATATCAAATCTTTGCGCGATGCGCCTTAATAATATCAGTCGACAACTTGAGCCTCGATCATCGGAGTTTGGGGCAAAAGCTCCACGATACGGTGTATGTGAGTTGCGACAAAGATGTGAGGGCAATGAATTCCACGCTCGACGAAACTTTGCAGCACCGCTGTCAAGAGAGCTAAACCGTCGATTTCGGAAGTTCCTGAACCAAACTCATCTATTATAATAAGACTGTTTGGCGTCGATGCGTGAAGTGCGATATTGACCTGATAACATTTCAACCGTCAATAGTTACATATATATATCAATAGTTATATGTACATAATTGAATTTAAAATATAATCGGCTTTTGAAACTTGGAATAAATCGTACCTGTCGTAGGCCGATGAGAAACGAGCTGGCATTTTGAGCAAGACTGTCGACTAAATTCATTTGCGTAAAAATATGGCTTACAACTCCGATTTGCGCCGATTCGGCAGGTACAAAACTACCTATGTGTGCCATGAAAATGATGAGAGCGATTTGCTTGAGATAAATGCTCTTACCACAAGCATTGGGGCCTGTGAGAATCTTAATGACACTGGCATCGTTTCCGGAGCACGTGTCGTTTGGCACGAAATTCACAAGAAGTTCTTTGAGAGGATGTCTGCCACGTTTTATCATTATTGTCTTGGAATCGACTAATTCTGGCATTGTGTAATTGTGATCGTGGGCAACAGTGGCGAATGATAAAAGACTGGAAGGAAAGATGATGTGATTGTCAGTAATATATTGAACATTTGTACGACTCGCTTGAAATACGTACGTGTCCAATTCGGCACAAAGTCCTATAGATTTCATAATCTCTCCCAAGTGTTTGCTTATGTATTTCACCAATTTTAAGATTATCTGGTTCTGCCGGTTGGTTATGTGCAATAAAACGTCGCCAATGGTGTCATCCAACTCTAAAACACAATATTATTCACAAGAAATGTAAATAAATTATGTTTTTATCATTATTTTACTACCTCTCGCCCCATCGCTCTTGTAATGCCGTACTCCATTGATTGCGAACTTGAACTCCAATCCTGGTACTTCTTCGTCGTCTCCTGGTGCACCTTCGTTTATTGCCAAAACATGACATATATCTGGCACGTATATCATTCTACACCGCTCGATCCCGAACACTTTTGAATATTTTTTCATGTCTTTCTCCGCCATCGCCGACAGCAATTGTGGCAGTTTTTCTCTCGTCTTGTTCACTGAATGGAGTTCGTAAAATTCGTACGTTTTCCAAGACATTTTAAAGTTAATTTACAAGGAGATATAAACTTGGAACTAACATTCTTCGAGAATTGGATCAATGCCGGCTTTCACAACGATCTTTCCATGTATTGCACTTGCTTCGAAGTCGATAATGTAATCAATAAAGTATCGAATCATGTGCATATCACTCGTGATACTATCGGCAATTTTTGCAAAGATCGATGTTGCGTTTCGATGTTCCGTGCTAATATCACCAATACAGATGACCTGGGTGAGAGTCTGTAAGATATCAATAAAAATTAATATACAGAAAAGTGAAATCATTGAAAAGTGTTTGAAAAAGCTTTCGTTTGCAACTTTTTACACCGAAACAATATGTCAATAAAGACCTTTTGTAACTTGTTCCAATCCGAAATTTTTGCCTGTGGTGCTGAATAACGATTCAAAATACTCCTACTGAGATGATTTATCTGGCGCAGGCAAATTTTGAGGGTCTCAACGATGTTCCGGTTGTTCGGATTCAAGAAGAATTGTATTGTCTCGTATCTCTTGTTAAGAACCGTCTTATTCTTAGTTGGATGCCTCAGAAGTTTCCACAGATGAAGAATTCCAGGTCGAGACTGACAACGTTGCAAAAACGTAAAGAGACTCAGAACTTGAACCTCAGAAGTGAGATTTCCAAATTTGAACAAACTTGGATGAAATCTTGACTGTGTTATTCCCAGTGCTCTATACGTGTCTTCGTCAACCATGACTAAATCTTTCCTGTTGTAGCAAGAACCATAAGTATATAAACGGGATAAGAATTATTATCTGGAAATTTGTTTCAAGATGATCAGGGTAGTAGCGCTCAGTCCCAATCGATGCACATAGAGAATTCATATTAGATAAACAATAAGATTGTCTTTTATTGAAATAATTAATTATTTTATAAAGTTGGTTTGAGTTAAATATATTTTGTTGAGTGGTTCTAAACACAATAACGATATCAGTTCTTAAGGCCGATCCTTTTCAAACGAATAGTACGATAATGTGAACAAGGCTTAGCTGTCAGAGGTTAATGTTCCGGCCATTTATCGTCAACTTATTTCGTCATAATGCAACTAATACACTGTTTAACTGTATAAAATTAAAATTGCACCCAATCCCGTAAAACACACGACTCTGTTGGAAATACGAGCTGAACAGTACAAAAACCGTACACACGGAAAAACCAAGTGCAAAACATAAACACTCGCGAGATTGCAACTGCCCGGTGCGCCACTAGCGGGAGAAACGGTCATTAATAGTTGCGCCAAATTCAAGTATAATAAAACAAACATTATCGCAGAGGTGGTATAACTTTTCATTTCTTACAGCTAATAGAACAATAATATTTAACGTTAAGAGTACTACTTACAGCATGATGTAGCATATGTGAAGAAACTCCGGATGGCCAGTAGCATTAAGAGTTATATTGTTCCAATGTCCATCGACGAACTTAAGAAGCAACCCAAGAGCGTGTATCATGAGGCTCGATTTGAAATTAAGCAAGGAGTTTAGAAAAGTCCTTCTCTCGACGTTGCTCGTGTTTTGGGGTTCGCTATTGAGTTTGAGAGATAAAACTCGGTGATAACAATTCTCATAACTATGCTCCTTCTTCGACATCAGTTTGAGAGAGACGCATATCGGTGAGACACCTATCGACGAGGGCGTCGAAGCTACGGCCTTTTGACTCATCGTATCGGTGATGACCAATTTCTTGACAACATCGAGAAAGATGTCCGGTACACTTGTTGTTGTTACGACATAACGAGGCTGGCATTGTCTGTACAATGCTTTCATTATACCATGTGTTGGATTCTCGTCCATGACGTCCTCCATAACGAATAACTCTGACGTTATAATATTATAATAAGCTGCTCCCAACTGCCCTTTCATCCAAATCACCGACAAAATTATCTAAAGGAACAATTTTCATAATTCTCTTATCATTATTATTATTATCATCAGCCTTCGTTGTCCATTGTTGTTTTTGTTGTGGAATAAGTGCAATAAATCTTGAAAAAAAAAACATAAACCACCTGTTCATCATCGTCCTCGGATTGAACGTTCTCCCCTTGTTTTTTCCAACTGGCTCGTGTTTGCGTATTTCCATTACGACTTTTATCACTAGTGACTGGCACGGACGATACTTCTTCGTCACTGCTGCTTTCGTCCAGCAAACTCTCGAATCTCCCGCGCCTTTAAACAACGCTCAGGTTTTATGAGGGTTAGTGTATAAACGAAGTAGAAACGTTCAAAATATTCTGCTCACATCAATACATCGCTCGTGATATTTCGATCGCTGTCACTCGTAGTACTCGGAGGATTTACCGACGTAGTCGTTATCTTGCTCGATGTACTTTCCGCCATTTTTATTATTTATTGTTCGTGTTTAGGACAGGAGCTCGTTTTGGAGATGCGAAACTTTTATCCCATCAACGAAATGGCGAAACCGGTGGCTGCTGTGGGCTTTCACGGCAACCATTACCGACGGAGTCAAGCGACTATCTATATGCCACTAGACTCAAGCGCGGGAATTTAAAAAGCGGGAAATTTAAATTGCTCTTTCTCCCTTCTCACAATTATTTCTGTAACAACGTACGTATTTATTTGATTATATTACGTGAGCAAATTCCGTAGAATGAATTCCCTGTACAATAATTACAACAAAGTAAAAGATGAAAATACTGTCCCTAAACCGGTCTTAGTAACGCTTATGATAGATATTATCCAATGTATATTTATATGTCTTTATATTCATTCGTGACGTAATAAAATATTAATGATCTTTGATTGGACTTTAAGCTTCTCTTTCAGCTTCTCTTATCTGTCACGATCTTCATACGTTTTTCGACGTATGATGTACAAGACGAAAATTACGTCGAGTTTTGCACGGAACACATTTGGTTAGAAGTTAGAATGATTGTTTTACATCTACGCAATTATAAATATAAACATTTACATTATAACAATCTATATCTGTATACATATATACGAATATCTTTCAGCTTGTAACGTTCCGAGAGAAAAAATCTAAGACTTTGCGTTCGTACATTTCACACGAGTTAATTATTTGTTTTATTTACCTAAAAGAAACGCATTGAGGATCTCTCTCGACGTTAGGAGCAACAAAAAAAGGGGAAATAGAGTATGAGCTCGGAATTTAACAATATTAATTAGGATTACTCTTCGTTAGGTATTAGAAAAATGCGTAAAAGATATATTAATGTCTGAATCATATAAACTCTCGCTGGAATCGCTCTTTAGAATCGAGTAATGGTTATTCTCTTTTTTTCTTTCTTCCTCCTAAAATCTCTCTCGAAATAACAAAGAAATCATTGTCTCTAAACCAAAGAACTCGATACAATTATCCTCGATTGACTAAATTGATCGATTAACTAGATTAATAACGAGAGCCATCGATTTTTGTTTAGCTCGGTACAGGTGGTGGTGGTGGTCGAGGATTGAACGCTATCGGACGATAGCTCTTCTCTCGGACGAAAGGCTGAACTCCGTTTAGAACGAAACCATTCACCGCAGCAATTCTTTCCTGTTTGATCGCCTCGACCGGACTCTCGTCTTCCACACTTCCGGCTCCTTCGCTTCTCGTTGGACTAGCCGACCTAATCAAAATTCTCCTTAACTCGTTTGCTTCTGACACGATACAACGAATATAAATATAATACTCGTAGGACGAATCGAAGTATCGTGAAAATCTTATTTTCCCAACGATTTTTATTCTTAAGCGACATAAGTTCATCGATATTTCCATTCGTTCTTACCGAGGCAATGTTTACTTTCTTTTTTCACCCACCTATTATGGATCTGTTACTCAATTCGTAGCCCCACAGCCGCGGTAGTTAGAAGCATTTCCTTGGCTCTTTGTTTGTTTTTAAACGTTTTTTCTTTTTCTTTGCTTTGTTTTGTTTTAATGAAGCGTTGTTAGATGACTAGAGGTGTTAGGACTACTTACTTAACGGCAACCTTAATACCTGCATAAAATAAAAGAAATTAAGATCCACGTATGCTCTTTCCGTTTTACGTTTGAATCGTCGACGAAGGGTCGAATCGAAATGGAAATTTATCTAGGTATTCTTTTTCCTTTCTTAAGATCGGATATGAATTCACAACGAGAACTCGCGACTGTGATTACATCTTGCTTCAAGCTTGGAATGTACGTCGTTACCTTGTATAGAAGTGAGTCGCGAGCGTTATACGAGAGTCGCGCTCTAATCGAGGGAAAAAAAGTGTCGATTTCGTCATTGGACGTTCTCAATGACGATGGAGGAATGTAAATATTCATCGATGGAAATGCGTCGAACGTGTTAGAGTCACAGTTATGGGAAAAATAGTCATCCGATCATGCGACATGCTATAGCGTTAGTCCGCAACTTCGTAGCTTCGATAAGTGGGTCATTGCGGAGATGAAGTTTTGTAAGAGCGTCTCTCTCAGCGCACGTTGCGCAATTCCCGGATTCGTCTCTCCTCGATTAATGTTACAGCGTTAAGTATATTTATTATTTCTAAGAAATGTTACGGACGCTACTTTGAATGACTCGAGGGAACGATCAAAGGGCATTTGCGACTAATCTTCTTTCATTCAGGAACGTTAAGGGAACGCATAGTTCGCTTACCTGGATCTTACGGGTTTGCTCTTCCCATTCTGTCGTGAATGAGGTCTCGTGTTCGGCTGGGACAATTCGCTGTCGCTGCTTGCTAACGATGATTTAGCAGCGATTGCGCCATGAGCAAAGTCCTTTCTGTCGAATGATCTTATCTTTAGATACGATAGTTCGATGTAACTTCGTTGATAAAAGAGGTCTGAATAAATTAACGTACCTGTAATTATCCGATCGCGGTGTCGAAGCAACATTCGCTGGTTTGGCCGTATGAATATTCGCATCGACGAATACGTGACGAGAACTCTTCGGTATATCGTAGACAACTTTGGGATGGACGGTGGTTTGTTTTACATCGAGGTGAGAGGACGAATCGGGCGCCCAGTCGTAATACTTTGGCCTGTAATCCTTGTACTCGCGTTGTTGAACTGGTAATTGTTGTTGTTGCTGTTGCTGTTGTTGCTGCTGAGCTCGCGATTCCGAGACTCTTTTTCTATGCTGATACTCGTCGCTACCGACACTGTTTTTACGATTGTTGGACATTTTTCCTGGCGGTGCCGATGTCGGCGAGGATGCTGACGAGGACGGTGCGCCGTCCGGATCGGCACGAGACAACTGCGAGCTGTCCCAAGCCGGAGGCAAACTGCTGGAAAAATAAATATGGAGAGGCGGTGATCGATTAGCATCGTAGTCACGTTTATTTCCTTTCTCCCTACCACTCTTGCCTCGTCACTACGACGATAAAACTAACTACGTAATACTAACCTTGAATTCTCGTCCATACTGTACAGTCTCAATTGTTGTCTTATATTGGCCTTTTCTCTGGCCCTTTTCCGTTGAAATTCCTCCTCGACTTTGCGCATAACTTCGAGCTCGCTCTTTCTCTGACGTTCCTTCGCTTCGGCCTCGCGCGAAAGTTTCTCCGCCAATCTTCGTCTCTCGATTTGCCGAACCGTGGATTGAAACGTGAATCTTTTGCCTTTTGAATTTTTCGCCGTTGTCTTGGATATCGCGGAATTGCCTTTCGTATCTTGAAGATTCTCCGGTCCTGCCGTTGGGGGTGATGTGCTTCTCTGCTTCATCTCCGTTATGTTTTCGCACGATTTAAAGAAATTTGGATATTTATGTGATTTCGATCCCAAATCCGTGAAAGACCTTTCGCGATATACACCAACCTCGTGTATTCTCGATGCGCCGTTTATGCTTATGCCGTTTATACCGAAAGAGCCGATTTTATTCGGCGCTCTCGACGAGTCTTCGGAATTTTTATGATATTTCAAATTTCCGCTGCCTATTTCCGTGGCGGAATTTCTATAATTGAGACTCTGGGTTCTGTGCTCGGTATCGTTCGATTCCGGTAAATACATAACGTGTCCACCCGATGCGAGATAGGAAAACGACGGAGGTTTCATGACTATAGGGAAGTCTGCTTTATCGTCCTGGTCGTCGATCTCCTCGAGCTCGCCATCTACGTCATCCGGGGAATAATTGTTTTCCCAGCCAGGCGAAGAATTTCCCACTGGTTCGATCTGATTAGTCTGATTGTGCTGAAGCGAATTCGGAGCGCTCGTCGACAATAACCAATTCTCACCGAGACCCTCGCCACCTCGTTTCCTACCGTCGAGCTCGTTCGGGGTCAACCCAAGAGCACCGGAAACGGATCTTTTAAGTTTTTGGAGAGAATTGAAAGACGAGTTTTCCTTCATATTTTTCGCCTCGACGGGATAAAGGCGATTGTCGTCACGCGGCAGTGACAGCGAGAAAACGTGAGGACGTGGTGGAAATTTGATGGTCGGTGCCATTGGTGGTGGAGAATCAAGCCCAGCATCGCTGCTAGATTCTTCACCGAGGTCTTGTTGCGGTGTCCACGCTGGTCGCGTTGCTAGTGTCTTCGCTCTATTGGTCGTACTGACATCCAGTGAATCGTCGTTCGCAGCACCGGCATCCCCGGAAATCCCAGAATCGCCGGATTTGTCGTGAGAACTTCGAGGACCGAGAGCGATAAGAGGCGGTGGTGGACGAGCCAGACGCTCGATTCGTTCCTCGAACATTACCTAGGAAAAACATAAAGCGTTATCGATTATTACAACATTGTCCTTTTCCAAGCTTTTCAAGTATACAAAAGATATTGTTGGTTCGCGCAGTGACCTTGGTACGACCTTGGAAAGGTCATAAGTTATCATCCAACTATAACTAACTACAAATGCTTTATCGTTTCTGTGACCCTCGTAGGTAACGATCTTTCCAATCGTAAATCATTTCTAAACGATTTACCACGCGTCCATTATTATCGCAAAGTACAAAAATTCTTTCCTCACCGGTACTTCTTCACTGGCAGTGCTCATCGTAGGTCCTGGTGTTTCCAAGGCTGACAACAATCTCCAAGCTGCGGCTGGTGAAAATCTCGGGATCTCCAACTGTTTCTTCGGCAGCGTGGGACGAAGTTTCAACGCTATGTCCTCCGTGCCATTTTGGTTCTTGCTCTGTTCAATAAAAGATAGATCATTGTTTCGATTGACCGAACAATCGTTGAGGAAAACGTGAACGTTGGAAATTCGAGAGACACGAAACTGCGCGAAACTCACATCATCCGTTCGATTTTGGACGTTATTCAGTGGATTGCTCGAATCTGTCGATTGCACTCTCATTCGCGACTGTTGATCTATCTGTTGGGATTCGTCATTCGTCCTGATTTCCCTCGACGATCCATCATCCATGCTCAAGTAATAGGATTTAGAGCCAGTTTTACCGGATGGTGGCAATCTATCGAAGGCAAAAATTTCAACGTCAAATCATAAAAACAAACGGAATAAACGATGAAATATAATTATTACTTTCTAGAGGATATTGAATAAAAGGTTCGTACCCGTTCCAATTTTTTGCACGCGACTCTTTAGTATCTTGGATCTTAGGGTGGCCTTTCTCGAAGCATTTCCCATCGGTCGCGTCCCCACTCGTTTTAACAATATTGTTGCTCTCCGACCATCTCTTCTCGTTGCTAACGAAACAATCGTCCTTCGTCTCGATTCTGCGTTTTCTATGATCCGTTTTTTTGTCCATTCCACGCGGTGGTTCCGGCGTGCTTTCTCTACCGGATCCTTGACCCCTGACGTCCATGCGGTCGCGACAATTTCTCATCGCCGGACTCTCGGATCTCGTTCTCCCTGCGTCGGTCGATTCGCCGGATTTCCTGTTTCTCGGAGTTTCCCTCGTTCTCTCGGTGTTCTCCCGCCGTATTTTGCCCTCGTCTCGCCTATGTCTATCCGAGGCTAGTCTCTCGTCCAACGAGTGTCCGAGTATCTCGAGTCTCTCGTTGAGTGATTTTCTACCGGAAACGAGCTCGGTCGTACCGTTCGACAATATTCTCTCCTCGTACGTGTACGATTTTTCTACGATCCTTCTTCTGTGAGCATTCTCCAATGGCGGACGTTCCTCGAGTCTCTCCTTCGATCTTCTCGAATCTCTCGGGCTTTCCAATCTCTCGTTGTCGTATTCCCGAATCATTTGACTTCTCGACTGACGATTTTCGACACGACCGTGATTTTGGCTTTTTCTCTCCTCGTGAAACCTCGCCGATGATCTTATGCCTTCTCTTCTGCCCTCGAAAGGCTCCTCGAGACTTCTCGGCTTTCTTTTCTCCATTCTGCGCTCATCAAGACGTTCTCCCTGTCTGGCTCGTCCACTCTTACGATCTTCCCTCGGCATATCGCTGCTCGACAAACTTTTCTGCCCTTGATGAGAATCGATCTTCGGATCGGAGGAAACGATCGTGGGTGCGCCAACCGGACCGATTCGTCTGTTGTAATTCAATTTATTTCGAACTTTTCTCGCTACCTGCATCAGCTCGGCCTGGAATTCCGGACTACTCAGGCTTCTCTGTAACGTGTTTTTACCATCGAACTTCTTCGATCTTCTTTTCTCGTCGCGACACCAACGATCCTGCTCCGAATGTTCACGCCAGACCGGACGATTTTCCTTCTCGACTTTCTCGTTTTGCCATCTTCTCTCGCTGTCGATCAGACTGTCGTTCTCTTGATTGTTCGACGTCCAGTTACTCTGTGCTTTCTTCGTTTCCGCCCGGGTCTTGAATAATCTCGATCTTCTCGGTGGTGGCTGAACAGTCTCGTCTTCGGGTCTGCAACAATTTTCCTGGCCTATTTCCCATTTGTACGAATCCGGCGATGATCCATCACCGTTCGTAGGTGGCGCTGGTGCTTTGTACTTTTTCTTCCCTCTGTAACGACTCTCGCGCTCGCGCGATTCCCTCTCGGGATAATGAGAATTACGATGATCCTGCTGCTGATGATGATGATGATTTTGATGATGACGATGAGACTGTTCGTTCGGCGAATATCTCAGATCTGGCTCACTACCGAATCTCTTCAATTCCGTCATCTCGTTCTCGTGACAGCGCGTCTCATCGGATCTGTAGAGGCAGCAGTGATGTTGATTTTGATCGTTGATTCGCGAACGCGGTCCCAAATTTGAAGCTGACGTGCTTCGACTTCTGCACACCCCCTGTTGTACAGAAATAACGAGTTTTTGACTATTTCGCGAAAATGAACGAACGAACAGCGGAGCTCGAAACTCGAGCAGTGACGAAGCTCGACTGTCGCGAATTCTCTTTGTCGTCCACTCGACTGCAAGGAGCGTGTAATACGTTTTTTTCTTTCTTTCCCGTTTTTTTTTTCGTTGCCGTATTGTTCTACGTCGAACGACGGAGTGTTTGAAAAGAAAGAGGATCGTTTCTAGTAGAATGTTGGAAGGCGAGAGGGACTCTGGGTCACAGCAATGAGACAGTCGAGGGGAATCGTTGGACAGTTTGGATTCTCGCCAGGAGCGTCTTGTACCTTCTACAATCGCTGAGGTACGATGGGAATGGTCGTGAAGCGATTGTTTTTATTTCTTCTTACTTTCGTCACATTCGGGTGTAAAGTAAAATGGATATTCAAACATCAAATTTGCAATCAATGAAACGATAAAAGCCATCAAAATATTCAAAAAATCGTTACATCTTATATAAAAAATCGTTACATCTTATATCTCAATTATCGCATCGATAAATATTCTTAACATTTTGAAAATTCATCAAACTTAATTTGCATATTCATCGACCAATAATCGTTTCAAGATATTCTGGATAAAAAATAAGAATGTAAGGTAGGAGAGAAATCCTTATTACGAGAGATATGTTACGAATTTGTAACGAGAGCAATATGACTAGAGGCAAAGTGGGGAAAAGACGAGACAAATCGATTCGTCGAGAATCTTGGATCGAGTTCTCGAGAGACAGAAGAGATAGAGAGAATTCGAGTTGGACGTGTTATTTCGCTTCATATTCTCTATCTCCCGAAGAGGAGAGGGCTTAGTCGGAAGGAATAGGTACATATAAAAAGATAAAGGTAAAGTACGTACAAAAGTGCTACACACAGACGGACACGTGGGATTTTCTATGTATACCTTGTTGAGATCGTGCGGCAGAGTCAAAGCCAAGGGCCTACGGCCACTTATGGTCCCGCCGTTGTGAATGATACTTCCATTATTGGTAGCTCGTAGACGCTGATTGGGCGGCTCCGGTAGAACTTTGTGCCCTGGGGGTTGAGAATGATGCCTCGTGAGTTCCCGGGGAAAGGAGTGAGTCCATCCACGTCCCATCTCTTGGCTACCCGTCTGACATTGCTGTTGATGGCACGACGAGTTGTTGTTGCTGCCGCTGTTGCCCATTTTTTTTTTATACCTTTCTTTGTTTCTTTCTTTTTCCTTTTTTCCCCTTGTTATCTTTTTTTCTCTCAAGACACCTTCGGTGATTTTCTTCGGTTATTTCTGTTACGCGAGGCCCGGTGTTCTATTTTCCTCCTCCTCCTCCTCCCGCCGCCCTTACCAACCTCCTCCTCCTTCTCCTCCTCCCCTGACACGATCTTTCTCTGATACCCTATGGATGATCTCTGGCAGCACGCCTTTCGATCATTTTTCATCTGGAAAAAAGAAAAAAGGGGGGATTCATCAAAAAGCCATTAGCAGCTGCAAGGGCGCATGCCCTTCGTCATCATATCTCTTCCTTATATCCTCTATCGTTCTCTCGTCAAGCCTCAAGGATCGTGCAAAAATTGATTCTCTCGAGAACGAAGAAATTTTCAGAAATCTTATTTATAAAAATGGAAGAATGTTTGTTTGTTTGTTTGTTTGTTTGTTTGTTTGTTTGTCACGAGTAAGCTCCCATACCATTCATCCGATTGCGATGAAAATTTTGTGAATTGTAGTCCGCACTCCCGAGAAGGTTTCTACGTTAGTAGAATAATTTTAATTGCCAAAATAAACGCGTACGGGGCAAAACAAAATTAACATTTATGTATATCTATATATAGAGATTATTTGACAGCTGTCAAAGTATGCTACGAAAATGACAAGCGAAATAAAAGACACTCGTTTGTTTCAACGACTCGATCGACTCGATATTATATATTAGTTGTATAATTCATTTGACAGCGAATGTCAAATTAATCGTGACTCTAAATCGGGAAGCGATTGAAAGATTTACACCTCAATCAAAAAGGAAACATCCATTACGAGTTTCAGAAACGGACGAGCATCGAGAAGAAAGACTGAAAACCATTAGAGTATGTACGACGAAGTACAAACTTTCGTAAAATAACAGCAACAACAGACGAATTGATTCACAAAGTTTTTGAAAATATTGTACATAACTGCAAAAAATATAAGTGGTTAAGAAAACGTGCTATATTAGCAGCAAAAACACCAATGTCAATTATATAAATTTCACGATTCGAAAGAGAATATCATGAGAAGCTAAAACGTACAAGTCGATTGCTGCTTTTATTAATCAAGAACAAGTTGTTAATTATCCAACTGAATTCCTGAATTCGTTTCATTTGCCAGGCATAGCGCCGCACGTTGTAACATTAAAAATGGGCGTGCCTATCATACTTTTATGAAACATCAATCCAACACGATTTTGCAACGGTACTGGGCTTCCAGGGAAAATATGATGAACAATATCAGCGAAACTACAATTTAAAATAGAAAATATGAAGGTAAAGACGATGTACTGTTGTCACGTATCCCAATGATACCAAAATATATGCCATTCGATTTCAAACGTTTACAGTTTCCAGTGCGACTCGCATTTGCTATGTCCAACAACGAAGCACGTGGACAATCGCTGTTAAATGAATTAAGACACCAAAACGGCATTGCAACGCATGCCGGCTATCGCTACTTCCAAATAATTGCGATACAAAGGTAAAAATGATAAATCGTTTGAGAACAAAATTAACCGAATTTAGAAATAAAAGAAAGATATTGCTAATTCCGCACAGTCTGGCGAAACTCTCGTCGATCGGTAGGAATGTCCATCCTACGTTTAGAGAACACGAAGGAAAAAAAACAAAAACGGAAAGAAAAATATGCTTTCTCTCGGACGATTCGGGGCCGATGGGTCAAGAGACGCGAGTCTCGGTTTCCTCGACAGTCGGTACGAGAGAGGAATCTATGTGTCAAGAGGTCGCCGCGGTACGCTTACGAGGAGAACGAGTACATTCGGTTCCCCAGGGCACGACGCATCGGTCCTCCGCGTCATTCTTCATGGACACTCGCTCATCGAGTTTCTTCAAATATTTCGACGCGATGAATTATCCAACGAACGGCAAACAGCAGAAATGAGAAAAAACGAGCCTCGAGTCGTTTTTCTACATCGTCATCGTCGTTCGTTGCTTCTTAGGAGTTTTTTTTTCTCTTTCGACCGTTAAGAGTTCATTCAAGAAACGCTCGCGACGCTATTTCCAGTGTACTCGATACGAGACAGTCAAGGATGAGCGGGATCGAGGAGAAAAGCTTCGAGATTACGAGGCATGGAGGCCACGCAGTTTCTTCTCTTCGAGCCTCCCTCTCTCTCTCTCTTTCTTTCTCTGGTTCTGCGTGCATGTGTGCGTGTGACTTCTGGTCGATCCAGACCGACCAGTCATCTTACAGTTATTTAGACGCGTCTTAACCCCAACAAACTTAACGACATATATCTATATGTTTACTTTGCTTGTCTTACACGCTTTCGATATATACGTATACATATATATCGAAGTGTGTAAGGCAAGCAGACGAGACGAGAGAAGACGACGTGCGTATTTCTCCAAAGTGCGAAAAGAGAATATCGCGCCAATCTCCCTCTCGCTCATTCTCACAGGGCTCTCGTTTTTCTCATTCTCATTCTCTCTTTCTCTCTCTCTCTCTCTCTCGCATACTTGGAGTCTTCGTCTCCCTGGTACTTCTTTTCCCTCCATTCACCTGGAAGCACCTGCCCAACCTGCACGCGCACGGGCGACTCTCTCGCGAGAGAGGGAGAGGGAGAGAGAGAGAGCGCTCTGGATCGACTCCAAGTACCGCTAGCCGAGCGATGAGAAACTCCCGAGAACACATCTCTTCAGCTTCGCGAGCGTGTGTGTTTGTGGGCTCGTCTCCTTCGCCACGCGGATTGCGCTTGTAAGGAGATCGTCGATACAAATCAGATCTATCCGTTTCTATCGATTATTTTCAGTACAATGATTGTCCAAATGTACAATCGATCGTTGGGAAAATATATGTTGTTCTTTGAAAATAATTCGTGAGAATTATCGATTAAAGTTCAGCAATAATTGAATACAAAATTAGCTCGAATACTAAACGTTACGACGATTTTTGGATATTTCTAATGAAATTACATTTCAATTTTTAAAATAGAGAAGAAAAAAAATGGAGTTTACCTGCATTGTGCTTGTAAGGAGATCGTCGATACAAATCAGATCTATCCGTTTCTATCGATTATTTCCAGTACAATGATTGTCCAAATATACAATCGATCGTTGAGAAAATATATGTTGTTCTTTGAAAACAATTCGTGAGAATTATCGATTAAAGTTCAGCAATAATTGAATACAAAATGAGCTCGAATACTAAACGTTACGACGATTTTTGGATATTTCTAATGAAATTACATTTCAATTTTTAAAATAGAGAAGAAAAAAAAATGGAGTTTACCTGTCTACCTCGTTCCACGTTGAGAAAGGAAAGAGATCGTAGAAGGAATGAGGAATCCAAGTACATAAATAAATAAAAATGAAGAACACGAATAACGAGACGGGGTGGAAGGAAGATCGCGGAGAAAAATCGTTTAGCCGCGTGCGAACGACGATTAAGAGACGCTCGAGCGAGCTCAGCTGGAAAATATCTTTCCAAAGACACTCGCGCGTATATAAATATCTATATAGGTACGTGTATGCGCTCTTAAACGTACACGGCAATATGTAACTACGATAGTTGTACATCGACGATCGAGGGAAGAGATTAAGCCCGCTTTGCCCCGTGGGGTTTCTTCTATATCCCTCGAGGCATCGCCGCTTTTAATTCTCGAGAATTTACCAACAAATTCTATATATCTGTATGGTCACGTGTGCATATGTACGCACAGGAGGTAAAGTTGGCGCGGGCTAGTTGCCTCGTACCTGGCAAACTTATATATAAAAGCGGAGTATAGTTATTCGCGATCGTGCGATCTGAAACGATCCACGGGGCATGCGCAGAAGCCAAACGACGAGCGGCATACGGAGGGCGTTCGGATTACAAGAATATTCCTCTCTCTCTCTCTCTTTCCCTTCCGGGTAACTTCTGCATCATCGACGATGCGTGACGATGTTTCTGTCGACATTGTATCGGTCTACGCGTCTCGAGATTTCCTCGTGGTGTGTGTCTTATAAAGAGAGCCAAGAGAAGGAAGAAGAAGAAGAAGAAGAAGAAGAAGAGGAGGAGGAGGAGGGGGAGGAGGAGGGAAAGGAAGTAGCAGCAACACGCAATCTATCGCGGTAATTGATGAGCCTCCTTGAACGATGCGTCAAGTTAATCTCCCGTAAGAGCGTACACCTCGCTTCTCGCGTTTCTCTATTTTTTTTTCTTGGATCCCTCTCTCTCTCTCTCGTTCCTTCTTTTTTGTTCAATTTCCCGAACAAACTGGAAGAGCGAAGAAACGCCCGAAGGTTCGTAGGAATAATTTAAATCTTTCATCGATCGGGGAGAAACTTGGACACGTGTGCAAGAGTAAATTTTCAATTTGGCCGGTTTTTCAATCTTTTTCTATTCAGATTTATTCAAATGGAATTTTCATCGATTCGATTAAAATTAAATTGGATCGTTTTAATTGGAAATTAGCAAGAATAGGAGTTTAATGAAAGATTCAGTAATAAATTAACGAATAGAGACGATAAAACATTTACGAGTTATGGTCGTCGCGAGAGAACAAAAAATTGCGACTTCCTGTTTTCGTGAGCTCGTGAAAGAAGAATAAGGCGATGAAGTCGAAGAAGAAGAAGAAGAAGAAGAAGAAGAAGAAGAAGATAAGGAGGAAAAGGAGGAGGAAAAAGTGCAATTCTGTCGGAGAATCTCACGTGGGCGCACGGTGCACTCGTCGATATGCTCGATTCCCGATGTCGATTGCCGCCGAGAGTCGTGCCGTTTGTGTATGGCACACCTCGAGGATTTCTAACGGAAACGTTGGCTATCGGACGAGCGGATTTCTCGGGATGACGTAAGCGCGTGCGTGGACGCGCCGTGTCGAAGAGGTCAGTAAAGCGCGCGAGCGTCTATATCGAAGAATCGTCTCGTTCCTCCATTGCTGTTTTCTACCACAGGGTGCATGTACACGTACGATTTTGTTATACTCGTGTTGAATTCTCCGTGGGCTCGGGCACGTATTCTTGTCGCGTGCGGGCCGGAGATCGAAAGAGGCTGGAGAATGGCACGGATAAAACTCGCTGCTATACAAACCGCTTGACAATCGACAATGACACGTTTTCTTCTCGATCTTTCTCGATAGCGAAAGGAACCATAACAATTTCTTTCCCTTATTAATTTTCTCTTCATAAAACTACACCTCGAAATACCAAACGCATCCCCGTAATCGTTAAATCTCGTAAGATTCTCGAGTCCGTTTGAATTTACAATATTTCATTTCTTCCTGCTGAACGAATATGAAATTTCTCGTCAAACGATCGTTTGTGACAAGAATCGTCGTGGTTGACCTCGCGCGTTTCACGTGGCAGATGCAACGGAAGATCCGAGGCAAGCGCAAACGCCTCGCGAGCTCGCGAGAAGGGCAAACCCGCGGCGCAAGATCGTTATACCTACCCATCGTTTCCTATACTTACACATGTGCTCTCGCCATGAGGCAACTCGGTTGCTGACCTTAACGGATCGACAACGCACACCGCAGGGCTGTTGCGGCCGCGAACGACCCGATATCGCGAGCAGTAACTCGCTCGTTTCCCTCCCCTCTCTAACACACAGATCGACGTTCGGGCCGTAGGTCGTATATCCGGCTCTCCAACGATAGAATCGTACGTGAAACGGTATACATCGAAAATTATATAGAATGTTATACAGCATCATCATCATCATCCTCTAGATTTCTATTAACCACGATGGAGTGCCACGTCAATCAAATCCTTGCTTCGTCATCATTTGCATTCGAACTCTATTCAAAAATCAGATGGAGAATATATGTAGCGTCGGGCGTGGTCGGAAGTTTGAATCCAGCGGTGTTCGTTTATCTGATCCGCCTTATTATTATCCGGAAGAATAATTGAAGAGGTAATTAATCGATGCTTAGAAAATTTGTTCATCTATGTTCATAATAATCGGATTTCTTACACGAAGAATGTCCGTGTGGTTTATCGCAATGGAACGGATTTTTGTATCGTTTCGTTTTAAAGTTACTCCTGATGTATCGGCTTCGAGAACGAGAGGGATATCGTCGTAGATCGTAGGCGTCGTCTTTGAGATAAGTTTCAGTGGAAAAAGAAAGGTCCTTGCGCTCTATTTTACAGATGATGTGCTGCTGCCTCTCGTCCCGGAGCGTAGCGCGGTGTTTTCTCTCTCACGCAAAAGCCACGTTCGCCGACCTCCTCGGGATGTATAGTACAGGAGGTACGAGAGAACCGAGAGCAAAATTTATATGTGTGTATGTGTGTGTATGTTAGTGTACGAGGAAGAGAGGATGGAGAGAAACGCGGCGTGCCGCGAGGAGGAGAGCCTTCGCGCGCCTTGGCACAAAGTGGCAAGTGATGCGTGACGGGAGGTGGTGGTGCGCGGTTATCATAACTCGGGAAGGGCCTACACCGATGATCCTCCGGACCGAGGAGTCATCGAACCTCGAGACTGTATTCTCAACGAGAAAGGTAGACGAACTATGTTATCTTCGTTATATCTGTATCAATACGATAGTTTATAGTTTATCTTCCTTCTCTCTATTTTCGTCTCTATGACAACATACGTTTTCATATATATATATATATTAGACTGTGCCATTTTTGGGCAACTTTTTTTTTCTTCCTACTAACAGGCTTTAAACTTATAAAAAGGTAAAAAAAGAAGCCTGTATAAATTTTAGCTCGAAATATTAATATTTAGAGGTCGCTTAAACACATCTCTATTTCCCATTTAAATAACACAGGGAAAAAAAAAATTCTGTCGGAATTTTATAACACGGTCATGGCATATTCCACAAATAAGCTGCTGGCAGATTCTTATGCAAAATTGAATGCTCTACAAAAAAGCCCTCTTATACTTTTTTGATAAACTTAGCCATTCAAGGGATATTCGAGTTCAAAGTGTATGAAAATTCATCGTGTTTTGTTCATATTACAGCAAATCTATTGACTCTATTGAAAAACATCAAATGACTTTTGTGTAGATTATTAAATTTACTATCCAAATTCTTTAATTTATAGTTAATAAATGTTGATAGATTGTTTTTTTAAGACTTTAGACACTTATTTTTTGCACTTATTTTATTAAATATATTAAAATTATATATATATATATTAATATATATATATATATATATATATATATTAAAATTATATATATATAAGAAAAAGTACGAAATTTGTAATCCGTTGGATTCCAGATGTTCCACCAAGTTCCGATAGTCTGGATATTAGCTACCTCAACGTCCCAAAAACGTATGCGTAAAATGCACATTAATATCGCTTTATTCGTGTCGAAAGATTGGTCGGGTGAATTTCATTCGATTGAATTTCGTTCGTTATATCTCGCGAAGTGTTATCTCGCTCGATAGGTGAATTTATTATTCGAGGAAAAGTCGAGAATGCTCGGGAGAAGGTCTCGTTCGGTATCGAATATCGAAACATCGTAGAGACGGATCGTACACAGTGACTGGGTGCGCATTTATATTACATCTGTACTATGTACGTATCAAAATGTATATTACGTACATATCGAGAGTTTAAGAGATGGAGTAAGTGTATTTTAGCCCGGCGCTTCGTTCGATAATAACGCCTACTTACTCCTATAAAATATAGGTAGATACTCGTGGCCATTATTCGCAGCCACGACCGGATACTACTTTATGCTCTTACGAATATAAACAGCGTGGGTTTTCTCACCCAGCGTTTGCTTTACTACGCGTAATATCGTTTCTACTTTTATAATAGCACTGGCAGTAGATACGGTCATCGACTCAACGGACATAGCCACCGTCTAAATCCACCTCCGTTTCATCGAACAGGCAACGACGAGAAACTTGTCATTCGCCTCGAATGAATATCAATCGATCAAACGCCGATTAATTAATTCGATTATTCGTCAAATCCGAGGGATTAGTCACTCGAGAAACTAGTCAATCATTTCATCCGAAATCAGGCTAGAAATTATTAAAAATCACGTGAAATTGCGGATTATCTTGGTTCGGAGACAACAAGAATCGCAATGAAAATCGTGAGAAATCCTTTTGAAAATCGCTGTGCGACCGAATCTGCGAGTGACAAAGTCCTCGGTCAAATCACATTGTCTCTGTATCCGCCGTGGGAATCGTCAGCTACGACGCTAATTATTCCTAATTTCCTGGGATTTCTTGTTTTACTGTCAAATAATTGGAATTATTTTGATATCGAACGCAAGGAATTTGATAAACAGGGGATTAAACAACGCGATTAATTCGAGGTTAGACTGTACACGGTCACGTTCGTGGACGCGTGCGGATGTGAGGTGACTCGAGAAGTGAATGAATCCAGGAAGGTAACCCGATGCAGTGTAAAGACCTCGCTCAGCTGTGTGCTCGAGGCAATTCTGTCTCTGTCTGGCACTCGAGGAGAGTTCATCGAGCGTTTCGCGATGCGCGACCGTGTGTTATATGTAGCGGGCTTTTCTATAGCACGACTGCGCTGAGATCAGAAGAAATCTTTACACGTACGTGTGCCTATGTGTTTGTGAATGTAATATCTTCCCTATGGAGAAATTGAGAGAGGACGAGAGAGGGAGAGCCCGTATCGCGATGACAAATATCCCAGGAAATCCCGTTCGGGCGTAACGGATGATATTTTAATACGGAGGGAGAGGGAGAGAGAGAGAGAGAGAGAGAGAGAGAGAGAGAGGAAGAGTCAGGGTGCTCCCGGCTCATGATGCAGCTTGCTGCCACTATAACGCATACACACCCGAACAAATAGAAAAAATCATAATCATTGACACGACCAACGATGAAACTCGTCTATAAAACTTCGATCAAGGATATAACCGGCTCGAACCAAGTCGATGTCAATATAAGCCACGAGTAATAAATTCGTTGTTTGAACGGTGATTTAAATGTTTCTCGCGTAAGATCGGAGATAGGCAGAATTCTCAAAAGGTAATAAATGAACTCTAATGACGAATAATTATTCCAATAAAAAAAACCAACAACGATAAATTATGTTTCTAATTAACATTGATTGTACGGTCAAGCTTTCATCAAATTAATTCATAAAGATTGAAAGAAAAAAAGGTTTATCCAATGAAAATAATTCGGTCGTTAAAAAGTATGTCGAGTGCAATTTTGTTCGTACTGTTTTGACCATGTGGACTGCGTCGCTTCTCCTCGTTCTCGCGCGTATTTTCTTTTCTTTTTCTCTTTTTTGCTCATTTTATTCTTGCATAATGCAAAAAAATATAATATTCTCTCGAGCGGTTACGATGAAGTTAAGTGTACTTACTTGCGTTGGAATAGAATGGTAAGGAGAGAGCGAGTGGCATATGCCATAGGGAAAAGGCGTGCAAGGAACAAGGGGGTGGGTATATGTACGAGCAAAGAGAAAAGAGAGAGAGAGAGCAGGCGAATAGCATTACCGTTAGAAGTGCCGAGTGGAAACGGACGAGAGACCACCCATCGGTCATGGAAACCGGGCCGCTAATTTTGTTGAAATAGGTAGGTTGTACGTACATCTACATGTATATACATATATGAGCCATTCTGGACTAGAGAGGACACGGAAAACACAATGAGAAAGAAAATTGTAAATTATACTTATACGAATTTATACGTGTGCCTGTGTATGTGTGCGCGCGGGCAACTCTGACGACAAGACCGCTTTGAAGCAGTGACCGATTCATCCACCGGCACGACTTCCTGCATGTGTCTCTCGCACTCCCATACATGGTACATATAATTTTGTTTCGCTATTTATATACATAGATATAGTTAAAACTTGCGACTACCGTTTAATTACGTCTCGGCACGCCCACTCCTGTGCAAAAATATATAGTTACACGAGGGTGGAAGAGATCGAGGGAACAAAATTCGCGATGTATTTAACAAAGAAAAGATATTTTGTATGAATTTTTTCTAGTTAGGTTATTAGGAAATAAATTTGAAATTGTTGAGAAGATTTGTGAGGGAAGATCCAAAGAACGCGATGGACGGTGGTCGGCAGTGAAAGAAAAAATCGACCAATCGTCGCGGTAAACATAAGTTTGGTTCTGTTTCTTTGCGTCAGGGATAACAGTTTTTTGACGCAATAAGGACGTTGACGACTTGCCAATTCAATGATATGACAAAATTCTCCGGAAAAAACATTGATTTGGTCAAAAAGTAGAAGAAAAGATGCGATGACGTTTTGGCCAAAAAGTAACTGCGTTTCTTATGCAATTACGTTTTGGCCAAAAAGTAACTGCGTTTCTTATGCAATTACTTTTTGGCCAAAACGTCATTGTATTTTCTTGTCTGCCAGTCTAATACTAGCCTAATATACAAGGTGCATATAATTTTGTTTCGTTATTTATATACATATAGTTAAAACTGCAACTACCGTTTAATTACGTTTCGGCATGCCTACCCCTGTGCAAAAATATATAGTTGAAAAAAATGTGCGATGTATTTAACAAAGAAAAGATATTCTGTGTGAATTTTTCGTAGTTAGGTAAGTAATTAGGAAATAAATTTGAAATTGTTGAGAAGATGTGCGAGTTAAGATCGAACGAACGAGATGGACGATGGTCGGAAGTGAAAGAAAAGATAGACCACCCGCGAAGATAAATCTCTCCCTGTGGTGACGCGCTCCGATGCCTTGTTTCCTCTCATTCGTGTCAGAGCCCCGAAGAGTGAGGGCTGCTACTCGATTGCCGATGCTCGTTGCCCGTTTGCATTGCCGGCGGATTCTCTCTTGGTCACAGTTCGAGCCGAGAGAATTGCGTTTGCTCGACGCGCGGCCAACGAGAGACACACGAGAGATAGAGACAAAATCGGTATCCCGTGGAGATCGATGGTGCCCATCGATCGATCGACCGAGAGAACGAAGCCCTGAGAGAATTCTAGAATATCTTCCTTCGTCTCTCGACGCGGTGCTAAGGCTTTTATTTTTACGATACAAATAATATAAACGTTTGAATCAATTTAATTACACATACGTACGTTTCAATAAATCATTAATATTATATTTATTCCATAATATTAAACGTTTGTTTAATCGTTAATTTTATCCAATACAAAATTTAAAACAATTTTTATGTTTCACGGATGAAAAAATAAACGAAAGATCGAGGGATTTGGATAAATTGTAATTTTATTTTTTACGCAAGAATTCTTTAATTACGACCGTGAAACAATTATTCGTATATCGTTGATCGTTAGTCGAACGGTCAATAATTGACGCCGAGAGGTCACTAACTGGGTCATTCACCCCATATATATACATAGAGACGTTAGCAAGATGTATGCACGAACGGTGCAAAAGCTTACGAGATTCGCTACTACAGCGGCATATGCTCAATGTATATACGTGTATATTCGAGCAAGTAGCCCCTAACCACGTGCTCCGCTATAAGCTGGCGCTTCGCGACGACATTCTCTCGGTACATAGAGTACCGAACGCCGAGAGGTAAATGGAGATTGCGCGAGGTATACGTCCCCGGCCTGTCTCGCAACTCTTGCTTAATTGACGCTGAGATCCTTCGGATCTACCGAACGTGGGGAAGGAACAACGAGAGAAATAGAGACAAACGTATATAGCGAACGAGCGTATATCTGTACCTAAATAAAACAGCCTCTCGGTATTTTCTTTCCGCCAGTGTTTTCACAAGTTGATAAATTTTTGTCAATTCACGATTTTTTATTCGCAAATGTGTCGATATTTGACAGTAATATAAAACTGGCCAAAAACCCACCTATGGTGCACAAAAACGCAATTACTTTTTGGAAAGGCTAATATAATAAAACAAAAAGAAATAAACAAATTTTAATAACGAAACAAACGGTTATCGAACATTCCGGAAGCTTTGAAAATGAATTAGCCCTGTCGAAATTTCTCGAATGACCGAAGTAACAAATAATTTAGGCAAAGAACCGCCTGATTTTAATAATCAGAGTGGGGCGCAACAAACAGAAGGAGTGGGAGTTGAGATCGGTCGAGCAAACAACAGCGCACTTGTATCTAAGAAGTTCAATTTAATTTTGTCGTCTAAACTTTCATTCATCATTATTATTGCTAATTTCCAATTATACTTGAATCCCTTTTCGTTAGTAAAATGTATTCTTAACAATTGACTATTCCACAATTCCCACACGTCGGTTTCAACTTATACCTACATATATACACATAAATATATATGTATATATATGTATATATATATATGTATATATGTATATGTATATATATAATCGACCGTGGCCTCTTTGCGTGTGTGACATCTACATTCCATTGGAGTAATTGCCCTCCGGATGGGTTTCTGCAACCGGAGAGAGAGAAAGAAAAGAGAATCTCGTGCGGCAGAAAAGCTCGAGCGGTTAGCTCGAAGAGAGAGAAAGAGGAAGAGCTTCTCTTTCTCTTCGTGGAGCGATGGGCACGATTTCATTTGCACCTTGTACACAACAACGCGTGAGAGAGAGAGAGGGAGGGAGAGAGAGAGAGAGAGAGAGACAGAGGGAGAGAAAGAGCGCAAATGCACACGGCACAGGTGCATCACAGGTGCAACAAGGCCTCGGGGATCCCCGATGATATGCCCCGAGAATGAGAGATTCTCGGACGTTCATGAGAACGAGAGAGAGAATCGCACCGGGCGAGTCCTGCGAGAGGCCTGCGGCTTTATTGCGCGATCAACGAAGCGTGATAATTAATTGACTCTCGGTTTGAAAATAAAATCAGAATTTACCCGATCTGGTCAGACGGACTTTGATAAAGGCGCACGCACTGCGCATCGAGGCGCGAGCTTCGTTATACGCTCAAATCCTCCCCGAAGGATTCTACACTGTCGGTGAGTGAAAAGTATATTTCATTGAAAGAAATATCTTGTAATTTGATTAGATTCGACGATAAGACACAATTTATCGCTACTCGCACCTCGTTTCCTTTTTTTTCTTCGTTTTAAATGCGACATTCTCGTAAATCTTCATTTTTTTTCCGCGATCGATCGCTCCGACACGTTTATTCGTCATTACGTAGCGCGAAATTGCGAATGCCAGGAAATCAGGATCGAGAGAGAAGGGAAACGAAGGAGACCACGTGTGTCAAGTCCAGGACAAAGGAACGGCCAAAGAATGTGGCCGAGACGCGGAGAGAACATCACACGGACTGGAAGGTATACGGCAAAATAGTCCAAGAAGGCCTGGTAGCAAAAGCCTGCAGCCAGGTATACGTAGGTATACGGAATAGCGCGCAAGTAGCGCGCAAAAGCGTGTTGGCAATGCTCTCGCGAGACACCTGGGATGTTCCTCTCTCGCGTTTATTCCACGGTACAGTGGTAGAAAGGCACTCTTCTGGCATTCTCCGCTGTCTGGAATACGTACTGGTATTGTAGTTACGTGCGGTGGCATATAATAACGTGAGTACGTTTTTCTCTCTTTCTCTCGCGGGTGTCAGCGACCCTAACCTCGAGCACCACGGCGCATCTTCGCGATCGCAATTTCCGTCATTTCGCTAGAAAAGAAAAAAATAAGACGAGCGACACGAGTCAGCCTTTACCGCTTCGTTCATCAATTCACTGAAAAACCAAAATCTTCGCTCGTGCGACGAGTTAAAAAAAGAAACTTTCGAGTCAAAAACACGAGTAGATCGTCGGCATGGATCGCTCTCGTATAAATGTACATACGTGTATCGTTATGTGCAACAGATTTTAAATTATATGGAGAAAAGGGCCCGATGAGCACGTAGATGCTTCGTCGATCGAGAACGAGAACCTCTCGCGGCCTCGATTACCCAATAAAATTTCATTCGATTCAATATGGTGTACGGATCATCGTCGACGATCCTCGAACCATATACCAGTAATGCCCGTTTCGATATAACCGCGAGATATTTCGCGGGATCAAATAAAAGAGCGCGCGCGTGCTTGGCAGCAAAATCGTTACTGCGGATATTAATAAAATAAAACAACAATAAAAAAGAACACGGAAGAAAGAAAAAAAGAAACGAGACAAGTACAATAATGAAGAGAGATGAAGAGAAGAAAGGGGGCAGAGCGAGGAGAGAGAGGAGAAGAACGCGTGCTCGTCTTCGAATAAAAAAAATCGAGGTCGCGTCGCGGTGGCCTAGTGTCGTACACCCCGTGTGAAAAAGAAAGTAAATTCTCTCTCTCTCTCTCGCTCTGTCTTCGTCGTTCCGCGACACCGGGACTGTAGCCGGTGGCGATGACGGGGTAACCAAAAAGATATCGGTGAAAAGCCCCCGCGGGGCATTCGCGAGTCGAGGTGAGAGTGGCCGTTGAGAATAAACGGGCGCGGCCCCCTCCAATCGCGACTCGTGAATCGACCGAAATTCTTCAAGTCGGCTAACGGAGATTCGGGACAAGTTAGCTTCGTTCTAGACCGCGTCCTCGCTCCTCTCATTCGAATACACGCGTGCTTTGAATTTAAAAGAAAAAAAGTTTCCGCTTTTTTTTAGGTCTTTGCGTTTTTTTTTCGGTCGTTCGAAGATCGAACGGGATCGAGACTAAGCGAAAGAATTGCCGATACGTATTTTTCTTATCGACGGATCGATCGATCGACTCGATGTGATCGATATTCAAAAATATTTTCATATTTTCTTTAACGATCTTTTGTCCCGTCCGTGATTTTTAGTTTGCGAAAAAACAACCGGGCTCGGATAATACACGGAGAATCGTAGATGAGCTCAACTATCGCGCCACCTTTACGACTCCGCGAAAAGATTAAACGCCGGGATAAGGCGCACCATGCGCAAAGCAACGGCAGCAGCAGCAACCGCAGCGGCAATAGCAGGTTGTGCTCCAACGAACAAAGGATCGTTCCCCGTTGATTTTTGTCACGCCCTCGTAACTTCTCGGCGAAAAGCTTGTTTATATATAGTAAATAAGCAATATATATGTATATACGTATACATCGTATCGTTATAATAACGAGGAGAGTCGCGAGAGAGTTATTTCTTCATTGCATAAGACAGAAGGCGCTCTTTTATAACAGAGAATCGTGAGTTGCGCGACATGTGAGCGCGTACATATACATATATATATATATATATATATATATATATATATATATATATATATATATATATGTATTATTATATTGATAATATAATATAATATAATATAATGTAATATAATATAATATAATATAATATAATATAATATAATATAATATAATATAATATAATATAATATAATATAATATAATATAATATAATATAATATAATATAATATAATATAATATAATATAATATAATATAATATAATATAATATAATATAATATAATATAATATAATATAATATAATATAATATAATATAATATAATATAATATAATATAATATAATATAATATAATATAATATAATATAATATAATATAATATAATATAATATAATATAATATAATATAATATAATATAATATAATATAATATAATATACTATAACATAATATAATATAATATAATATAATATAACATATATATATATATATATATATATATATAGTTCATATTCGTAAAGTACGGCTTTAAACACGACGCGACGGTCACAAGTGGGTGCAAGAGCAAGGCTGCGAACCTTCCGCACATAAGTATAAAACGCGAGAGAAGCGATAGATGGCCCACGCACAAAAACAGCTTTTCTCACTCTCCTTGGCGTTCTTTCAAAATCCTACGCAAACCTCCCAACGCCGATAATCGTCGGCTTTAAATTCACCGACAAAAAGGGAACCTTGAATAATTCTCGTGTTTCGTGTCGTTCGGGAGAAAAACAAAGGTGTTATTCTCAACGGTTTATGAATTTCGAGGGAGAGTCGAACGTTACGCGCGTGCGCCGTTTTTATTTCGTACTCTATACTGTGAGCGAAACGAGGCCGGGCGAAACAAGTGGAAAGCGCATCGAGCGCGTCTTGCAACTCGCGTGATTTTAATGATTACACTTTTATGTTTTATGACCAACGAAACGGACGGGAGAAAGCCCGAATATTCCGGGCGCGTCGACCCGGGATAAAAATGGTTCGAGTATGCGAGCCAGCGAAACCAGAAATCATCGAATAAAATGAGAATGCGAAAAGAAAAAAAAATTGGCTTTTAAGGAAAAAGAAAAAGGGAAATAAAAATTCAGAGAAGTCTCGCCTCGTACAAGGGAAACGACTTTCGCCTCCTCGAGTTCTTTGCCCTGGGGTGGAATCGCCCCACCGGTTACTAACACGTTTTGAACGACTTCCCATATTCTGACAATAAGAATAAAGATCGTTGTTATCAATTTTAATACGATTCGTTCCATCCACCTGTGCTCGCCAGAATTCTTTCGATCGCTCCGGTTCGAGGTTACAATTTTTTCCAAGGAATCGTGATCGGTTTGTGCATCTTGCTCGTTCCCCGGACGAAAGTGAAGACGCATTCTTCGACGCGTCGAGACCCTCCGGCGCGCGAAATTTCCGAGAAGAAAGAAAGAAAAAGAGAGAGAGAGAGATCTCATCTCATTTCGCGCGATTATTGCTCGGTCCAGGAAGAGTGTGTCGAGCGCATTACTCTCGTGGTGGGCATCGATCCTTTGCGTTTGCGCTCGTAATAACACTAGTGCCATTAAACGAGGAATTAAAGCTAATCGATTTCCTGCCACGAAATTAGTTCTCTCTGCGGTCAGTGACTGGTTATATTATTCTTGCGATATATTACCGGCATAACTATGTTTCAGCCAAATTGTTGCGTTGATGATAAGACGAGACCGTCGGTTGCAACGTCTATAATGATACTTCCGAGACGAGGTCGAGGTACATAATGTATAAAGAAAAAAGAAAAATATATACAAGGAGATTGCGGTTACGTGTGATATACACACCGAGCTCGCTAATTAACGCTAAGCTGACTCTCCGTCGCGGCAAACATAGGCTTGGCTCTGACTCTTCGGGTCTTAGAAATATATGGGTCATTCCACTATTACGCGTCAGGGACAACAGTATTTCTGATGCAATAAGGACGTTTATTACATGCCAATTCAATGATACGAGAAAATTCTCTGGAGAAAAACAGTGATTTGACCAAATAGAAGAAAAAAAGACACGCTGACGTTTTGGCCAAAAAGTAATTGCATAAGAAACGCAGTTACTTTTTGGCCAAAACGTCAGCGTGTCTTTTTCTACTGTTTGGCCAAATCACTGTTTTTTTTCCAAAGAATTTTCTCGTCTGACGTTTTGACCAAAAAGTAACTGCGTTTCTTATGCAATTACTTTTTGGCCAAAACGTCAGGGTGTCTTTTTCTACTGTTTGGCCAAATCACTGTTTTTTTTTCCAAAGAATTTTCTTGTCTGACGTTTTGGCCAAAAAGTAATTGCATAAGAAACGCAGTTACTTTTTGGCCAAAACGTCATTTCGTGTTCTCGATTGCCAGAGAACCAATCACTGTTTTTTTCCAGAGAATTTTCTCGTCTGACATTTTGGCCAAAAAGTAACTGCGTTTCTTATGCAATTACTTTTTGTCCAAAACGTCATTGCGTGTTCTCGACTGCCAGAGAACCAATCACTGTTTTTTTCCAGAGAATTTTCTCGACTGACGTTTTGGCCAAAAAGTAACTGCGTTTTTTATGCAATTAGGTACTTTTTGGCCAAAACGTCATTGTGTGTTCTCGACTGCCAGACTAATATCGAACCGTCAAGGTATATCGCTCGTTGCGAATTGGTCATTTTGAACGATCGAGGGTCCGGAGATGGAGGTTCGAAGGCTTTTACGCTTCGATATATTTATCCATCGATATATGACGTCCGATCGACTTAGACCGGCGTTCACCGGCGATTTTCTACGGCTCGTTTGTTCGGGCTCGCAAAGGGTTTAGCGGTGTGTGCAATTCGCTCGTGTTCGCTTAGCTACGATTGCCGCTTCGGTACAAGAGCCTTTAACGACTCCGACGTAATAATGCGCCCGACAAGAGCGAAGAATGCGAACGAGGAACGAGGAAACGCCCCTGCTCTAGCGAGAACGGCCACCGTTAACTTATTTCGTTCGGGACACAGATCGTCCGTAGATACGTGCCCAAACTTAACAGTTTTCTTTTCGCATTTCTGCATACAATTTTCATAGACTTAAAAACATTTTAAAAATTGTAGTAAATTAGTTCAAATCAATGGAACGACGTTTAAACTCACGGCGTAAACAAATTGAAAAAAAAATCGAGCCACACCGAACCGGGCAGTCTCATCAACTGGAATGCATCCAACGTTCTCTAACCGATAATCAAAAAACACCTCTCGCGAATATTTCGCCCAGAGCGATGGGAAAATAAGGAACGAAAAAATGAAGAAAACGAAAATAAGCGTGCGAGCGAAGGGATAACATCGCGATTTTCTCGAGTGTACGATTACACTAATCGTAGCGGGAGAGAGTGAGACGGTCCGACCCCTGCGGGTATCTCCCCCATGAACTTAATTCGGGCCTCGCCGTTCATTTTTTCTTATACCTACTTTCGGCAAAACGAAAAAGATCAAAGAAAAAGGGAATCGTGGAAATTTTTCGAAACGCGCCACATTCCTTTTTCGCTCGTAGATAAATAAAAAAAGAAAAGAACAATTTAGAAATAGGTATTTGTATAATCGAAAGAAATTTTATTTCAATGATACAAAATTCAATTTTCTCGAAGCGCGATTCACGTGCGAACGAACGATGAAAATAATAGAAGTTCGAGGCACCAGCGATTTCATACACACATATACGCGATGTTCTCTATATGTTTCATGTAGTAGTTCACGTATATACGTTTGCGTTTTCTCGTGGCGAGCATACAACGAGAGAAGCAACCAACAGCCACGTCGGACGCGCGATAATCATCGTAACGGGCATCCTTCCTCGAGAACTAAACTCGTGTCTATCTACCTTCAACTTTCGCGAGACGGTTACATCTCGCGAGTATAACAGACTTATTTAATAATCGAGTCACGGACCATGGATGGATGTCAAACGCGTAATAGTCCGTCGGCGTCGAGTCAAAAAAACGCAAAATCAAAATAATAAAATTTTCAATTTTTCTCCCTCTTAATGAAAAACGTTTCTACGATGTGAAAAATGCATGCAATAAAAGGACGCAAGGGCTTTTACGTAATGCCAAAAATTGAAGATACAAAAAAGAAAGAGAGACGGAGCAATGGCCAAGTAACTTGCGATTAGCGGTGCTATTGCCACGAGACCAAGAGCACGTTCCGGTATTCCACGATCCTTGAAGGGTTTTAATACCTTCGTATATACAGTAAATACTTCACTCGCGATAAAAGTCAAGTAATGGGAAGCTTGATATTAGTCTCACTATGCCTGTATTTCTCATGTATATACTTATATATATATATATATATATATAATAAGTATGCATATATCTATCGGTAAGTTGCATGCTCGCCGCATGTCCAAGTCAGTAACGTACTCGGGCGTGAACGCGGAAATGGTCTGTTATGGGTGTTACTTCCACGGACGGAATTATACGTAAGCTACCCCGTTCCCTCTTTCTTTCGACTAGATATCGAGAGTGGGGCCTAGAAGGGTGAGGTGGGAGGGTGCATGGGAGGGAGTTGAGGAAGAAATGAAGAAAAAAAACCAAGTCGCAATGACCAGGGAAGAAAGAACGAGAAAAGGGGCGGGAAAAGTCGACTTCCGCTTTGAACATGCGAAAGAAATAATTTATATATTTAAGTTCCTCTTATATCCACGTATACCCTCTTTATTACATCCTCCCCGTACTTATCGTGATCGATGATGAATGAGAATAAGAGTGTTCTGTTATCTATATATAGGCTATACATGTGTCCACATGTACATAAATATATGCATATCTCGGCAACGTTTCTTTTTTATTATGTGTAAAACAGATTGTAAATTTACAAGAAGGTAAAATAAGAAGTCTGTTAAAATTTGAATTCTTAGTGTTAATATTTAGAGGTACCTCATCGCACATTTCTATTTACTATTTAAATAACACGGAGAAAAAAATATCTCTTAATACAGTTTTTTTTTGTAAACTTTTTTGTCGACTTACAAACTCTTTTTTGTAGATCATTACATTTGCTATATAAATTCTTTAGTTGATTATTAATAAATATTGATAACTAGCGGTACCCGGCTTGCGTTGCAACGCCGTTTTGGTGTCATAATTTATTTGACACACAATATTTTTTGTTTTTTTGTCCATATGCGGAGTATAGACTTTCCAAATATAATGTATACTATACACATTTTTTAGCGATTGTCCCCGTGCTTCGTTGATGGGCATTGCAAATGCGAGTCGCACCGGAGACTGCAATCGTTTGAAATCGAATGGCATATATTTTGGTATCATTGGCATACGCGACAACAGTACATCGTCTTTTCCTTCAAATTTTCTATTTTAAATTGTGGTTTCGCTATATGTTACGGTACTGGGAAAAATATGTTCATCATATTTTTCCCAGTACCGTTACAAAGTCATGGTGGATTGATGTTTCGTAAAAGTATGATAAGCACGCCCGTTTTCAATGTTACAACGTGCGGTGCCATGCCTGGTAAATGAAACGAATTCAGGAATTCAGTTGGATAATTAATAACTTTTGTTTTTCTCCTCATGTGTGAAGCATGAACTTTCCAAATATAATCTCTACTATACACATTTTGAGAGATTGTCCCAGTACTTCGTTGATGGACATTGCAAATGCGAGTCGCACTGGAAACTGCCAACGTTTGAAATCGAATGGCATATATTTTGATATCATTAGGATATGTGGCAACAGCACATCTTCTCCTTTAAATTATCCATTTTTAATTGTAGTCTCATGCGGATTGTTCTTCACATTTTTCCCGAAAACCACAGTACCGTTGCAAAGTCGTGGTGGATTGATGTTTCAACGATTCGACAAAAGAATGAAGTACTCTCATTTTTAATGTTACAACGTGCGGCGGTATCCTGGCAAATTAAGAGAATTCAAGAATTTAGTTACATAATTAACAACTTGTTCTTGATTAATAAAAGCAGCAATCGAAATGTACATTTCAGCTTCTCATGGTATTCTCTTTTGAATCGTGAAATTTATATACTTGACATTGGTATTTTTGCTGCTAATATAGCACGTTCCCTTAACCACATATGTTTTTTGTAGTTATGTGCAATATTTTCAAAAACTTTGTTAATTAATTTGCCTGTTATTGCTGTTATTTTAAGAAACTTTGTACGTCGTCGTACGTACTCCAACTGTTTCCTGTCTTGCTTTCTCGTTGCTCGTCCATTTCTGAAGCTCGTAATGTATTTTTTATTTGTGACTGACGTGTATATCTTCCAATTGTATTCCGATTTAATGTCACGATTAAGGAAATTTATCTGGTCAGCGAATTAAAAACATATATTAAAAACATATATTGATTAAAAAATCAGAATATAGTTATCAGTATCTATAAAGTCATGTTTTTAAAATTTGAAGACTCGAGGATACGTTATTCGCGGAACATAAATAAAAACATATTTTTCATAAATTAACACGTACCTTTATGTGTTTCAATGGTTTTTCCGTCTACGAACATTAAATTCACAACCATTGACAAATAGTTGTTGACCAAAATTGCAGAATTAATAAAACAATATCTAAGGAATATTTGTAGAGCTTCATAAAATCGATTAAGTACTCATGAGATTCATAATAAATTAATTTGTCACGAATAATAATAATTTTTGCGAGGTTAAGGATTCTCGGCACCGTCAAAAATGGTGAATTGACTACGCTCGTCACACAAATTTTTTCACACTTTTGACTTACTCGATACTACATAAACCTCCTTAATTTGACATTCGCTGTCAAATGAATTATGCAATCGATATGTGTAATATCTAGTCGATCGAGTCGTTAAAACAAATGCGTGTCTTTTGTTTCGCACGTCATTTTGGTAGCATACTTTGATAGCTGTCAAATAATCTGTATATATAGATATACATAAATGTTAATTTTGTTTTGCCCCGTACGCGTTTATTTTGGCAATTAAAATTATTCTACTAACGCAGAAACCTTCTCGGGAGTGCGGACTACAACTCACCAAATTTTCATCGCAATCGGACGAATGGTATAGGAGATTACTCGTGACACACAGACAAACAAACATTCTTCCATTTTTATATATAAGATTAGTTTTTTAAGGCTTTTACTTTTTGTTAGAAAACTGGTTCAGCTGAGCTGGGAACTATTACAATATCTATAAAAATGATGGACAATATACTCACGTAGGTATAATTCTGTATTCTCAATAATAGTCAACAAAATAGTTTCACCAAATTCTTTTTAACCAGTTTTATGGGAAAAATTAAGTTTATATATATATAGGGTGAATTTCATAAGGTGTAAAAGGCTTTATTCCAAGGTAGATGGGATCGTTCCAAATAAAAGTTGCAAATATACATTGGGGATATTTTTAATAGTTTACGAAATATAAATTGTTAAAGTTGGTCCAATAAGAGTCATTTTTATTTCTCGAGCATTGGCTGCTAGGGAAGTGGGCGGCTCCAACGCTTCTCGTCGCGCTCGGCAAAATTCAGAGCAGTCAATGCCCGAGAAATAAAAATGACTGCGTAATAATATAATAAATAAAATTGACTGCTCTAAATTTTGCAACCCCAAATGTAACGCCCTACACTGTGCTATCTCTACGACTAGGGCAGGAGTGGGCGTCTCCAACGCTTCTCGACGTGGTCTGCTTGGTCCAACTTTAAAAATTTATATCTCGGAAACTATGAGAAATATCCCCAATGTACATTTGCAACTTTTGTTTGTAATGATCCCATCTACCTTAGACCGAAGCCTGTTACACCTTATGAAATTCACCCTGTATACAATATTTATATATACATTTCTTTCGTTTAAAATCAATTACCTACACTTGATGCGCGCATTCGTGAATTCTCGGGTCATTCGTTTAAATTGAAGATGATCGATAGGGAAGCAAGCATCGGAAGATTCTCACTGACGGCAATGACGACGACGTTCTCTCGTCCCTACGAGAGAAATACTGTACGAACGCATAAACACACACGCACACGCACACATAGGTATACATATTTATATTTACATATGTATGTATATATGTACCTATGTATTGCATACGGGATTGCACGCAGGACGCGTGCTGACCTCGAACTTCCGACCGAGAGTTCCGTTACGCGAAGAGTGCAACGAGAGAGAGTACCGTATATATGTATAGATATATATGCTTCTACAACTACCTGCTGCACTCTTCTCTTGCTCGAACGTTCGCTGCAGTTGCAACTATGTTTATATATACGTATATATATAGCTCGTTTCTTGATTCCACAGGTACCTATAGGTACGGCGTATAAGACAACACGTAAGTCGGCCTCGTGGCCTATCCTTGTACTCCTCGCTCTCTCTCTCTCTTTCTCTCTCTCTCTATCTCCCTCTCTCTCTCTCTTTCTCTCTCTCTCTCTCTCTCTCTCTCTCTCTCTCTCTCTCTCTCTCTCTCTCTCTCTCTCTCTCTCTCTCTCTTTCTCTCTGCGACTCTCCTTCACTCTTTCGTATATATAACGTACGTGCCACTGTACTCGCGAACCAAAACACCAACGTTTGAATGGACTATGTAATTACGCAACGACAGAACGCGCGCGCAACGAGATCTCCTTCGCCATCGAGACGGGGCACGAGAGGTTCGAACGAATCTGAGTCGAGCGAAACGTCGATAACGGTAAAAATATTATTTATCGCTCATAACGTAGGAAAAAACAAATATTTTCTTATCGAGAAAGGAAATCGCGAGAGACTCGACGTTTGGGAAATAATTAGTAACAAAAAGGACGATACGATCGGAAATAACCGAAGGTCGTGGAATGTTTCACGGATAAGAAAGTGAAGAAGAGGTGGGAGGGAGAGGAGGAGGGAGCAAGAGAGAGAGAGAGAGAGAGAGAGAGAATAATTTTTATGACTTCGAAATGAATGAAATTACAAGGACACTAGCAATGTCGTTGTTACTACGGAAAATCACGAATCAAATATTCACGGTGGAAACGAACGAAGATAATATAATCAACGAATTATGAATTCGTTTTGATAAATCGCGATGGTAGTAAAATAGCGTGCGTCCGAGAACGAAAAATACCAAAGTGCGACAAGACTGGTGTATACATCGAGTTATGCAACTCGAGAGAGTGGGTGGACGCGTTGCGACGAATGAGGACAAAAAACGAGTGAGAAAGGGATAACGGGAGGGATAGTAGGGGGGAGGGGGTAGATGAAGCAAATCTGCATTACACCTCGGAGATAGATCTTGTAACACGGAGAACTCGTTGAAGTTTTACACTCGGAATGCGGTGAGAATGACATTACGGGACGAAGCGTTGTGTACAGCTTACCGCGGATAACTCGTACCGGCTCATTGAACGCACATGGAGCACGATTTGCCGCGTAGTGTGACACTGAAATCCCAATAAGCGTGCGGAATATCTCTTCGATAGCGATCGTTAGTTCGTCGATTTTTTCACAAATCGGGAAAACTAGAAAATCCGATCGCTAAATGAATTGAATCGTTGATCGAAAGAAAAATGATAGGAGAGAATCTACATTTGTTGTTTATCGATAATGAGATAGTAATTAATGAATTCGTTAAACAAATAACGAAAGGAAATAATAAGAGTTAATTTGTCAAGTTAAATTGGATAGATTGTTAAATGGATCGATTTATAGCGACGTAATTAAATGATTTGATTCGAAGAATTTTAAGAAACATTTCATTATATGTTTATGTCCATATGGACCCATAGGCGTACCTATATGCATAATCTTCACGGTCCTTAACATCGAGGTAAATCGCTCTCGATTCGAATCTTTTGCCTGGCACAGTCTTACACCGGCGTTCATCCTCCTTTCGCGAGAGAAAACGCGACTATATAGGTTTCCCACCTATATACAGGTATAAAGATATATACCAGTGCTTTCGGACGACCGGAGGTGTGCGAGATCGAGAATCGATAAGATACGTCCGACGCGTCTCGGGCAACTGCGGCAATAGCCCCGCGGATCGCAATTAGCCGCACGAGTTGCACGCAATTACACGTCGTTATACGATATTCACGCGATCGTCCAACTTTATTGCGAAAATTTACCGAACGTAAGAATATTAAAAAGCGGATCGGTACGGTTTGACTCTCGTAAATTCGGCAATTTCACAACGCGATGTCCCAAAAACACGATAAATTTCCTAAGACGATCCGAAACGAAGGAATAAAAATATCGTCAGTGCTTGGACATGCGCCTTATTCGTCTCGATTGCGCAAAACCCGAAAAGGAAAATCGAATACTTATCATCGTTACTCTCTAAATCTGAATTAGTGAAAAATTGACTAATTCAATTAGTAAATGCACGTTCTACTGGTGAAATAGTGATAAAAGCACCGTTTCACCAATAAAATAGTAACAAAAAATAGTCAATTAGGGTTACTAAAGCAAATTAGTAATACGATTGGCTATTATTTTGTCAATACAGTTTACTAATTCATTAGTGATATTACGTGATCACTAATCAATTAGTACAGGGCTCAGCGATCGACCAATCACAGGCGCCTACACCCGACTCGATACTTGCTTTGATCTGCCATTGTGATGTCGGAGGCGTCATTTTCTCGTGTCAGTGAGTTCATGTGCAGTGCGAAACGACGAATCTTATTTTAGAAAAGTTTTAAGGGGAAAAGCAAAAAGTGTATGAACGTTTCGTTTTCTTGTCGTTGCGTATGAGATTATTATATATTATTCACACGAGGAATTACAATCGGCTTGTGCATGAACATATCAGCTGTGCTCTCTACTAATTGTGTAGTCAAATGTTACTAATTTTTATAGTAATCATTTTTTACTAATCGAATTCGTGATTTTTCACTAATCATTAGTGACTCGCTTTTCGCTAAATGAATTAGTAAAATATGACTAAAATTTAGTGAAATTTGACTAATTCAGATTTAAAGAGTACATACTCTCGCGCTCTTCTTTCCCATTAATTATACTCCGAGAAACGTACGAAAAATAAAAGCAAGAAGAACAAAAAGTCGGATTTCGTTCGATCGACTCACGGTTCGTACACAATGAGCAATAATTGCATCTACACGAGCCGTTCGTTATACGACGTTTGCTAATACGAAAGCTTCGTTATTATTCTCGTCGTTGAAAAGACGAAGGAAAAAATAAGCATGGCGATAAGAAAGAAACTGTATACGTTTATTACGTATATGAGAATGAGGCACGTACGTTTATACGTTTTGTTATTGAGACGATAAGAGAGAGAGAGAAAGAGAGGAAGGTAAAACGTGTCATTGTCGCTGTATCGCAGAGATACAAGCACGGTGCGTAATCAACCTCGATCATATAATAAGCTTAACTCCTCTCTCGTTCTCTCTTCATAAACTTCTTCGTCGACGTCGTGTCATCGTTCGGTCTATTCAAGGTATGTCTCTCTCGGTACGAACGCGCGCTCTCTTAGAAAGTGTGCCAACATTTTTGTGGTACCTCGAGTACCGCGCCGCGGTGAAACATAAACACGTAATTCCGGGCTTTCTACATGACCCGGTAGAGGCCCCTTCTTCGTGGAGGAGACACACGCCGACTATATAATGCACATTGAGGCAAGCTCAAAGACTCGGCTCCTTCTTTCGTGACACATGCATGTGCAAACTGCGACTCGCGTTTATACCTGTGTCTGTCTGTCTGTCTCTGTGTGTGTGTTTCGCACAAGAAGAGAGACGCGAGAGAGAAAGATGAAAACGCGTCCGATCGACTCGTGTGCCTAGGAACGAGAGACATCCGGCAGCCTATCTCTTCGTCATTTCTTACGGAATGACTTATGAAAAGCATTCGGTCGACTCGAATTCAGGTCAACGACTGCGACTACATTTTGCTCGATCTATGTTAAATAATAATAATAATGTTACTGTTACGTCGATGAGCAATTATAATAGAGGAATGAGGAAAACGATGAAATTAAATAGTTATGTCTAAGTAAATATTTGACGATACGATAAGCCGATACATTTTAATGTGTGTACGTTAGTATTTTATAGTTTGCCGAGATCAAAGACAACGTTATTCTTAACGAGATATCACAGTTTGGAATTTCCAATTTGATGGTTTTTTTGTTGTTGTTGTTGATTTCAAGTTCGTTCCCACGTGAAGGAATCGAGGTAGAAATATCGCGAAATCAGGGTCAGACACTGATCATACGGGAGTTATTCGCGCGGATATTAGAGAGGCGAGCTCGATCGCCGACACGATAATTGTTTGGCTATTCATCGCGAAGCGTGTAACGTAATTAGATATTCGAACGAGCTAGATACCTATATAGCTATGTACATCTTGGACAAGTTTATCCGTCGTTGCGACGGTTATTCTTGACGAGTGGAACGAACGATCGTGCTATTTCGCGTATGCGTCAATCGCGTTGTTTGTCGATAATAAATAACGCGGTCTATGTAGCCCGCGAGGAATGAACAATTTCACAAGGCGCGATCATTATTTTCGGTCCGATTTGATTTATTCGATTAATTGATTAATCAACGTAAATGAAATAGTTAAAAGTGTTAATCCATTAATCGTTTAATCGAACAATTAATCGATTAGTAATATGAAAATCAATCGATCGATTCTTCGAATAATAATTATTATCTGGCTAGTTTCGTTCGATGAATACGAAAAAGTTTACGATAGTTTGTGTAGGAAAGAGGTGTAGGTACATAGTCTCTTATCTATCAACATAGCAGTATCGAGAGGATATCAGGTGCGCAACGATAGTGGTGTAAACGACTCGTCGAGGACCATAAACCTCGCGTATACCTTTCACCAAACGACCTCTCGCGACCTCGATAAATCCTGGAATCTAATTCCGCGCTGCCAGCCACCGAAGCGGCGGCCTCCTCGAAGTCGTCTTTACCACGGCGTCGATGAGGAATTTCCTCCGTGAAATACGCGAAACTTTGCGATTCGTGGAAAAATGAAAGATATTCGAGATGGGCGCTATCTCTCGTTGCGGCAAGAACGAATGAAACTTGATAAACGAGGAGACGAGAGAAAGAAAAGACGGGGAGAAGGAGAAAGAGGGAGAGAGAAAAGACAAACTCGGACTCCGTTGCCCGAAGAACGAACTCGACAGGAATGAAAAAAAGAATCGAATGAAAATAAAAATGAAAAAATAAAACGAACCCACACCCGTCCTTTACTGCGAACAATAAGAAAAAGGAACGAAGAAGAAGAAGAAGATCGTTCGAGATCCTCTTCCCGCGAACGAGCGTAGCAGTTCTCTCTCTCTCTCTCTCTCTCCCTTGGTTCGTTCGCCATTAGAAATCATCGCCGGTCGCTCTCCCCGAGAATTTCGAGAATGCGGAAGGAAAACCGACGGGGATATAGTTAGTAACCCGAGAAGCCAGTCGTTCGTTTCAATACCCCGTGCGCGCTCGCGAAAGAGCGCTCTCCTCTGCTCTCTTCGACCGTGCACCAATGCGGCTGTTGATGGCCGATGCTTTTTCCTCCCCTCGTGCGGCTTCTCTCTCTCTCGCTCTCTCTCTCTTCTTCACTTTTAATCTCCTTCTCACCCCGCCACCCCCTTATATTCCGCTCTTCACTCGCCCTTTTCTCTCATCGACCATCGCTTCTCTCTCTCTCTCTGTCTCTCTCTCCCTCTCTCTTTCTTTGTACGAGCTCTCCCACGTGTATATGTGTCCGTCTGTGTTTCAAGTGCAATCCGCGGGTGCAAGTACCAAGTACCCTGCGTGCCCCACGGCCATCAGCGTCATCAGCGACCGAACTGCCCGGGCGTAACTACAACATCGTTCGACGCTCTCGTGTCTTTCACGTATTTTGTAATCGTTATTGCGAAAATTTCGTACAAGGCTTTAATGAAATACCAGGTACGAACGAGAAAAAAGAAAACACAGAAATGACGATGTCTTCGCTCTTTTTTTGTCTTCTTTTTCTTCGCGACGATAATTACGGGTAATTATTATTTGGAGGGAGAGAAGAAAAAGTCATACCGATATTCCCTTATACGAGAGAGAATATATTCGAGATAATAATAAGGTGGAATTTATATTTTTGTTTACCATAATTATTTCTTACCGGCGGAGGAATGCGTGTTGTATACGAGGAGTTATATATTTTTATGTAATGTCATTGAAAAGCATATATACGCAGGGGCTTGGGCAATAATTTATATACGCCGTAAGAGTCGAGCGCGTAGTTCGTGAGATTCACGAGCTATCTAATTTACGGGAAAAAAAATTTATGCCCGATCTCCCATTACAATGTGTACAACTTTATTATTGTGGCCGAGCGTTGTAAAACGATGCTCGTACCGTTGCGATCAAGAATCGAATTAAAAGTAAACGAAACGCAATAAAATCGTAACAAGTGAAAAAACATAGCGTATAGGGATTCCGAAAAAAATATCGATATATCGATATATCGATATTGTCGTTCGATATATCGATATTTTCATTAGATATGTCGATATATCGATATTTTTTTCGATACATCGATATCAATATTGACATATATATTTTTTTAAATATGCAAGTATGCAAGAAAATAATAATAACAGAAAAGAAAATTAAACAATAAAGATAAGTAAATTTATACCCCTCGCTACAGTTCACCGGCCTTTTGCCGTATCTTTCCCCGACGAAGTCGCAAGATTTCGAGACCAATTTCATTTTGTTCGTACACGCAATTAAAAGTTCTTTTTATTATTGATTAATTCTATTCATTAAAATAATTGTGATTTTTTTTCGTTACTTCTACCTATCGCGAAAAAAAATTTTCGTTTCAAAATGACAACGAGCGCGTTTTACGGGAAACAATCGTCCCTCGAGCAACGCGTCGTAGCTCGAGAACAAAATTTTCAACGAAGAAAGCTCTATAGAAGTCTCTAGAGCGGCAGCATCGCCATTCTCTTGTCGCCGTTATTTATTGTCTTATTATTTATCTTGCATCTTGTCTTTCCCCTCTCTATCTCTCTTATCATCGATCTTCGTTCGGCGCAACCTCGTGTCCTCTCTTTCTCTGTGTGACGACGTAATAGAGCGCGGAACTCGGGACTATACGAAGTGGCACGCCACCTAGTGTGTAAGTATATAAACGAGATCCTCCCTATCGCGTACAATCTATATCCGCACGATTATATTCCACGGACTTCCTGTATCTCTGGAGATAGCCACTATCGCAATCGTACTCCTCGGATGAATTAAATCTCTCTCCAGTTTTATTTTTATTCTCGGCCGGTACGTACGTATACGAGGCCAATGACATTAGAACCGAAGGTAATACTTAGATACATCCTGCAGACTCTCTTATACGCCGTAAAATAATTACCAACATTTCTTTTTATCATTCTTCTTCGTTTTGTCGGAAACTAGCGAGCTACTGGAGTAAAAATAAAAAATTAAATCGTGCGAAATAACAAACAACGGAGGGAAAAAATTAATTGTCGAATTGTGTCTCGATCATTCGACGAAAGATCCATTCATTCGCGTTCGATCAAACACGATCGAGCCGATAACGTTCTCGCAGTAATAAAAAAAATCATTATTATCGATTCGAATCGCGTCCCTCCATTGTGCAAGTTACATCCATCCTGCAGGGTTCTTTCATACGCCGTAAAATAATTACTAACATTTTTTTTTATCATTCTCCTTCGTTTTGTCGAAAACTACCGAGCTATTGGAGTAAAAATAAAAAATAAAAACGTACGAAATAACAAAGAATGGAGGGAAAAAATAAATTGTCGAATTGTGTCTCGATCATTCGACGAAAGGTCCATTTGTTCGCGTTCGATCAAACACGATCGAGCCGATAACGTTCCCGGAGTAATCGAAAAAATCATTATTATCGATTTGAATCGCGTCCCTCCATTGTGCAAGTTACATCCATCCTGCAGGGTTCTTTCATACGCCGTAAAATAATTACTAACATTTTTTTTTATCATTCTCCTTCGTTTTGTCGAAAACTACCGAGCTATTGGAGTAAAAATAAAAAATAAAAACGTACGAAATAACAAAGAATGGAGGGAAAAAATAAATTGTCGAATTGTGTCTCGATCATTCGACGAAAGGTCCATTTGTTCGCGTTCGATCGAACACGATCGAGCCGATAACGTTCCCGGAGTAATCGAAAAAATCATTATTATCGATTCGAATCGCGTGACTTCACTGTGTAAGTCGAGCGACACGGATGGAAAAAAAGAAGATTCGACACCAACGGTTTCAATACGACAAGTGCGCGCGGATACACATAGGTACGTATAAACACGTGGTTGATTTCAATTGATCGTAAAAGGGCGAGATACTGACAAAAACTCTCTCGGTCTCTTTATTCGATCGAGGCGATGAGCGATCGAAATGCCTCATGAATTGTTAATGCGCATTGGGTTCCGGCGAAGAGAAACATCGATCGATTCATTCGTGCGATGGCCCTCCGTATCGACATCGATGTTTCTCTCTCTCTCTCTCTCTCTCTCTTTCCCGATGCGAAAACCCGAATCGCATACTGATCAGGCACGCTCGTAATGGGCGACTCGTTCTCCACAACGGATAGCTCGTAATAATACCTCTCGACGTACACATCATACTCCGAAAGTTTTCGTTCTTTTCACGCGTTGCTGAAAAAGAAAAACGTTATCGAACAAAAAAAATTGATCGTACGAGAAGAAAAGCCCAATCGCTCAATCAGTCGATAAATTCGTTTCCCGAGAGATTCACGAGTGAAAATCTTACGTTAGTGTTTGGCCAATCGTACACGAACAATAGGCGCGTGACTTATGTGTCAATATATACATATTTAGTTTATATAAAAAATGTTATATATATACATTATGTGTATATGTTATTTATAAATAAATACATATTCATTGGTATGTGATCATCGCGTCGTGTGGACTGTTCTCCGAAAGCGGGTATGGTACACACGTTTCGCGTCGACACGATTAATTAATCGATTAGTTGTCGATCGAATTAAAATGCCGCGATTACATTTTTTAATTGAAAAATTGATTATCTGTCCCTTTTTGTTTAGAACTAATCGATTAGTTTCGATCGAGTTAACATGTCGCGATTGCATTTTTTAATTGAAAAATGGATTATCTGTTCCTTTTTGTTCAATTAGAAATGTAGTTGATAGAGAACGTTTTTTTAAATAAAAATTAAGAAAATCGTACAATTAATTGACAAGAGGTGAAAGATGGAAACAGTGTTAAGCTGAAAATGAGAGTCAATGTGAGATCGGTCGATTTGCATCAAACGCCCCATACACGACATGTTTGCGAAGACCGGATGAAACGTTATGCTCATAGTTCGTCTCGTCCTCTCTCTCTCTCTCTCTCTTTCTATATATATCCATCTTCCTCTTTCTATCCGTGGTAACGGTGCCTGTTTCGTTCGCGTGGCTATCGAACGCTATCGATTCACGCAGTGGAGCTTCTTCGTAGGATCTTTACCGCGGGCGCGAGAAAGAGAAGGAGAGACAGAGAGAGAGAGAGAGAGAGCGCGAGGATCTCTCCGGCCGAGAGATGCTGTGGAGATGAGGAACAACGAACGGGACGATAAAACCTTCGAGAAAGGAAGAAGAGAAGAAGAAGAAGAAGAAGAAGAAGAAGAAGCCACGAATGGGAGATAAAGCGAAAGAGAGAGAGAGAGAATATAACCGCGACTCGGAGCTAGTGAACCAGGAAATCGCTGGTGGAAGGACGCGTAAGAGGCTGTTACACGACGTCGAGAGTAGCATTAGGCGCATATAAGATCGAGGGAGACGGACATATTTTCTCTCGCTCTCGGAAGATTCTCAGCTTAAACCGTATACACTTTTCCTACCGGTACGAGCCGTTTCGTTATACGCCTATATAGGTATCTATGGACATCCGAGGTATTTCGCAGCTTTTGCTATTGTCCATCGGCCTTCTCGCCGCGCATTGTAATATCCGCGAGACACGCGAGATTTTATTCAGCCATGGGCTCTATTGAGTACACACCATAGGTACGTCCGGAAAACAAAAAAAAATCAATAAAAAACGATCGAATGGTGGACGTCTTAAGATCAACGTTCGGAGAAATTGCACGAGCACGTAAACCGTCATAATTCAACTTTCTTCTCGGCGACAAATCAGTTTTCTTTTCATTTCCACTCGTGAAACGCGAACCGTAATCAAAAAATTATCACGTTTTCTTTCTTTTTAACGCAAGCAAAATGGAAAAGGTAAAAGTCGTTCGTATAATTCGATCGGTTTTAGTTTATAGTACTTTGTTGATGCAATTTGATAAGTTATGAATTGATTGTGTGAAATTAATGTTCCTTGCGTTTGCAGTAATGTTTTCTCGTGCATGCTAATTTAACGCATACACGCACACATGTATACATGGATATACATATTATGATGTTAAGCTCCACGAATGTTATTGCTGCAGCCTCTCTCTCTCCTTCTCTTCCTCCCTCTCTCTCACTCTCCCTCTCTCTCTCTCTCTCTCTCACTCTCTCTCTCTCTCTCTCTCTTAATCTCCACTCGTGCACTTGTTGGTCGTACGATGCAGTCATGAATATTTAGTTTATATATCGACGAGCCTACCGAGGTGGACTTATCGATGAAAATACTTCGAGGTCGCGAGAGCGTGCGATGAATATTGCAGGCGTGATAACTCGAGATTTTACTCTTAGGTGTGTGCATGCTTTTAGCCGTGCTTATAACTATACAACGTAAAGATGATACGATCTCGTCGATGTGCGAAGAAGTGAAAATCAAAGTCGCGCTTCACGCTACGTGTCTGCATACAATATTTATTTCGTGCGTTGTATATTTCAATTCCTAACTATAACTACTCGCGAGAGTCTCAAATGTGCAACACGTTACATTGTGGTATAACTATAAGTATGCGATTTAACGAATGATCACGAGTCGAACACGATTCGAAGGAAGCCGAGAAGAGAAGCATTGAATACGTAACGAGAAACGATACGACGTGGCGTTTACTAATCGATTTCACGAAAGGGACGAGTATCTTCGATTTTTTGTTAAACCTCGTTTTAAATGGAATCATTCAATATTCATAATTGACTTTTGTCGTTTTATTGCCCTCGATTTATTAATCGAATGGATTACTCGATACTCGCTAAATGTAAGGAGCTACGAGGAGAAACAACGAATCAAATTTAATCGTTAAGCATTATTAATAATAATAGCGACTTCACGGAAAGAATTTTTAAATAATTTTTAGGATGAAGTCACAGTAACTGAGTGACAAATGTGCAATTCTTCAAGTTTTTAGGAAATAAATTATACATTTTAATGGAAATGAGTTAAAATTTACTGTTGCGTGAGAGAAATTTAAAATATTTTCAAGAATTTTTATTGAAATTAACAGTAAATTTTCGTGAAACGTAAGCATTGCTATAATAAGTTGAAAAAGGGCCGATACGAATGAAAGTGTACGGTGCGCATTGAGAAATTTGCGTGTTTGTCTTGAAAATTTAAAAAAGGAAGCCGAAATTTTCCGTGCGTTCACCAGAATTTTTACGTTCTTCGCAGTAAAATGAGTTAGGGCTAGGTCGCCTGGCCGTGATCCGTGAGCTCTGTGTAGCGCGTGAAAATTATGCTAAGTGCTAAAATTGTTACAAGCCTGAAAGTAAAATATTTGAATCTAGTGTCAATTTTTAACTGTCTTCACAATTATCACCGGGTTCAAGTTTTAATGTAATTTTTACCGCGATTTCACCGTGAAAAATTAATAAGAAATTCTCTCCGTGTTGAAAAAAAATGAGATTTCACTATAAATCTTTTACCTAATTCACGACGACGAAACGCGTCACGTGGTTGGTGTTATTGAAAAGCGCACAGCAGCAGTAACATCGCCATCGTGGAAAAATGTCGCGAAAGATTCTCACGCGTACCTACTCTTCACCCTCTCCTCTCCTCCATTGCGATGGCTCGTTCGCGCTCTCGTCCCGCGAAAGAACGAATTCCTGCTATCGCTTGCGAGAGTTCTTCGCTAGTATATAATATACACAAACCTATATATATATATATATATATATATAATCCGCGGGGCCGCCCGCGTCTCATCGTGGTTTGATTGTCCTCGCGAGAGAGCTAAGCTCTGCAACTCGCGTCTTCTGTCTATACAGACGCACGCCCATGTATATATATATATATATATATGGGTGTGTGTTTATATATATATAGCATCCGTTGTCTCCTACTCTCGTCTCGAGTAAAATACTCGACATTCCACGACCGTGTGATTTCTTCGGCCAATTTTGTACAAACGTGCGCAAAAGCCCCCCCAGTGACTATACAGCAATTGTCCTTTATATATATATATATATAGTAAATCGTAAATTCCAGCTTGTCAAACTGCGAAAAATTTCAAACGCCGAGAAATTTCGCAGCGACTAGAACGAAGGACAATACGTCAATGATATCTCAGAAAATCGTCGTGCGAATATATTTTTTTTTTACCTTCCAATTATTTCCGAATGTGTTTGTAATTATTAATATTTGGAATTTCTAATTGGGAAAATGTCAGTATGTCCTGGAAGCGAAAATATATTTTGACAAAAATTTCGTATTTTCATCACCGATCGTAATGGATTTTTCTCGTAGACAGTGATTTATAATAGGTCGAGAGTCGAGAAAAGGTGAAATTTTTTTTGAGATTTCTAGATTCGTTACGGATCGAGTACTAGATATTGGAGGAACGAGTACGATATTTGCGTAGTACGGGAAATTTTCGATGAAAATGTATGTTTTAGAAGTCGTTTTTAACAATGCACGTATCTAGTACGCATATATATAGAAGCGATGAAAAATTCGCGATAAGATCCGAGACTTCCTCTCTTTCTACGTTGTATTTAGCTCCGCGTAGACAGACGCGCGTTCGTCAAAGTTTCGTATCGTACGTCAGCTTATAATATGTACAGAAGACGGTTCGCTGTCTCGGGAAAGTAACGAGCGCGCCCGCACCACGGCTCTCGCATCAGTGAAAGTCAACCGTGTGGCTTATGCAAAGTATATTTTGTGAGCCATAGTGCACGAGAAGCTAGAAGAACGGAGGAGTCTGAGAAAGAGAGAGAGGGAGAGAGAGAGAGAGAGAGAGAGAGAGAGAGAGAAATAAAGTACCTATCCTCGTTATTATTATATCCTTTCTTTCCGCGCTGACGAGAGGTAGGAGTGCATAAATACCATATATAGTTGAGCGAGCTCGCTCTTAACAATAATGGCTGACGAGTATTACAGTACGTTTACCCCGTTGAATTTTCTCACGAGCCGAGCCCGATATGTATAATTATTTATCGAGCGAAATAACCCGACTATGTTTTTCATTCATTTTTATTCGCGAAGACCGAGAGCGTTTAAAAAAAGAAACCACGAGATCTTTGATACGAAATGGTCCGATTTTAATTTGAATTTTATTTTTTTTAAATAAAAATATCAATAGCCTCGTAAATAATTTCGGTTCGATCCTTTTACCTCCTCGTGTCTTTGAATTCGCTAGCGTTTTTCACTATAATAATAATAATAACTATAGTAATAATAATAGTAATAATAATAATGATAATGATAATAATAATAATAATAGTAATAAGCGGTTTATCGATATTTTTATTATTATTTTTCGTTATAGCGCGATGGTCAGTCGGCGCGCCGCGGGTTGCGGGAATTTCCGCGTAATGCTGGAAATGAAATTTCACCCGATCATAAAATCGGCCTCGATCGTTAAAATCAGTGGTCGCACACCGTCTCCTCGCGGTGAAAGGACTTCTGGGGAGCGTAGGCGCGCGCATTCGTTCGCCTCGAAACGAGACGAGGACGAGCTCTCGGCGAAGGGGGCGTTGAAAATATGTTTCGTACTTATGCCGGTCACGGAGTTTACTCACCGCGAAACAACCCTCGAGCCGAGTTCTCTTCGCCTATGTCGTACGCGATACGCGACGAACCGTCGTTCGATCGACAATCTCTCCCCCCCCCCCCCCCCCCCCCTATATATATATAAAAAACAACCCCGTTACCCCGATCTTTTATACATTGGCGGTCGAAAAGCAAACGGTGAGTAAACAATAATCATAAACGAAACTTCGTGTCCAGGAAGACGAAGTCGTTAATACAAATTTAAGAATTCGCAAAATGTTTTACAATGGAATATATTGAAAAAAAAAATTGTTAAAATTATTCGTCGACGAAAATAAACTGTTGTTCATGCAACGAGACTTAATTTATCACGAGTGTCGTTTTACAATCCTATTGTCTAACGTAAGAAATAATAAAAAATAGAATAATAGTGAAGTAGTTAAGAAAAAAACAAAGAAATTCGTCTCGTCATTTATCGAGCGAATCACCTTCAAACGCGGCTACTCGTCGAACGTGTCGAACTAGCGCTGCGCTATATGCACAGAGTATATATCTATATAGTGCACTAGCTATCCTCGTATTGTTATAGTAGTAGTAAGAGCAGTAGTATAGGTATGAGGGACGTACCGCCGCATGAACGAGCAGCGTATACTACCTATGTATATGCGCAACGCAAAAATAATGTCCCGGGCCGTTACGGTGCATCTATGTTGCCGGTTGCTCGCTCGTTGCCGCGGCTAGTGCTGTTGCCGTGACTATATATCGTGGTCGTAGATTTTAATCTCCACGCGGGCCGGTCTCCCAGCACACAAGCAACTATCCACAATTGCGCCTTTGCCTATCTAGCCTCTCCTATCGACGATATATCGCTCTCGTCCGGGCTCACTACTTTTCTCTCTCTCTCTCTCTCTCTCTCTCTCTCTCTCTCTCTCTCTCTCTCTTTCTCCCTTTCTCTCTGTTGCCAATGTAATCTCCAGGAATTTTCCGACGCTCGATCTATCCCCAACTTGAATCGAATATTTAAAAAAATATCTCTCTCTCTCTCTCTCTCTCACTCTTTCTCTCCCTCTCTCTCTAACTCTCTCGCTCTCTCTCTCTCTCTCTCTCTCTCGCTATATATATATATATTATAGTATAATAATATTATAATATATTATAATATTGCAATATTATATTATATTAGACTATAATATAATATAATAGATTTTATAATATTATAATGTAAAATTATATTATATTATATTATTATAGTAATATTATATTACATTATAATAATAATATTATATTATATTATATTATTATATTATTATATTATTATATTATTATATTATTATATTATTATATTATTATATTATTATATTATTATATTATTATATTATTATATTATTATATTATTATATTATTATATTATTATATTATTATATTATTATATTATTATATTATTATATATTATATTATTATATAGGGAATAATAATATAATAATAATATAATATAATATAATATTATTATTATTATTATTATTAGAGATCTTATTATTATTATAATTATTCTCTTTCTCTATCTATCTATATAGGTATACAGAGAGAAAGAAAGAGAGAGACAGAGATATTGTATCTATAACAAGACGTTTACAAAAGTATGTATATGTATATATGCGGGCGAATGGATCGAGGAATCCCCAAGGTACTGTACGATGCGTGCGTGTACACCCACGTCGAATGAATGAGAGTTTTCACTTTCGCCGGAGTTTGCGATCGGAGCGTCTCTCGGAACGCATACGTACACGGACGGCCGTAGTCCCTCGTAACGTCACTCGTTTAACCGACGCTGTTCCTCTCGTATCTCATCGGAGTACGCTCGCGAATGAATGGGAATAATTAATGAACGAAAAAGCTGCGCGTTATTAAAAGCCACTGTTTTACAGGATATTAATAATAATGAGATGATTTTTATAATTGTGCGAAGGGAATGTACGATTGTTGGTTTTTTTTTCTTTCTTCTTGCCTTCGCGCGTATTTCGCGCATGAATTAGACACGAGAACTTTTGCGCGCATGCGTCATTGTTTTATTGCTGTTTCTTTTTTCTCGTTTTTCTTTTACGGCAGGATTTTCATAAATTATTTAATAAATAAATAAATTAAAAGCGAGTATTTCCTTTAATTTTCGATTGAATTTAATGAGCTCGTTGAACAATATTTTTCACGCGCGATGGTCGAATGGGAGATTCGCACGTCGGTTCTATAATGACGTGGGAAAAAGGAGGCGCTCGAGCGATCGGGGTGAGTCGATTAAAGGGAATACGTCGATTAATTCGCAAGAGGGTATAGGCTTTCGGGAAGAGTGGCAGTCTTTTAAAAAAATCACAGCCTGCTTCACTATCAAGTCACGAATCAATACCAAGAATCTAGTAGTCGACGTATCACGTTATCAAGGTTCAAGCGCTTTTATTCCATCTCTCGCTCTTTCACATTTTCTTCTCTCTTATACTTTACATAGATACTTGCATGTATATATATGTAGTTTCGTTACGTCTCACCCGCTCGCTCGTTAGCTCGTTCGTTCGGCACGTGCTGATCACTGCCACCTTGGCCATAAATTAAATTACCTTGCCGACACCCCTCGCCTTTTCGCTCGCGCTCGCGAATGCATCTCGCGGCGGCTGTTTTTTTTCAGCAGCCTCTCGGTGCTCTCTCGAAGAACTCTAAAGCCTCTCTCCTCTCTCTCTCTCTCTTTTTCTCTGTCATTCTCTTTCTTTCTCTCTCTCTCTCTCTCTCTCTCTCTCTCTTTCTCTCGCTCTCAGCCTCCCTCTCCTGCCAAAGCCACACGCTATAAGGATTTCAACTCGCTGGTTCATCACTATAACGAATCTTTTCTAAGATGAGCATATATCGCGCAGCTGTTACCGGCTATATAGCGTGCGTGTACCGAGATACGAGTCGGGGCTGACAATGAGCTCGGGTATATTTATGCCTGTATGCGTGTGTGTATGTATATGTATATGAATTCTTGCCGTTAATATCGAACGGGAGGATCGTAGTTTTTTCACTCGCGATAATCCCTAGACCGGAATACAATCAGATCCGCGTCTCAACGGTCCGTAAATCGGATTTATTGCAATTAATCAATTTCCTTGCATAAATAAAAGCAGGCTGATTTTGATCGATGGAACATTTAATCGAACAAACTTTAAATCATGATGGATATTGCGATTGAATTTGAGAAAAGTATATATTATGGGATGAAGGGAAGAGAAATGCATTTTATAAATAATTTGATTACACACAAAAAGAATTTTTAAGTAATTTTTACTTGAGTGACAAATGTGCAATTCTTCAGGTTTTTAGGAAATAAATTATACGTTTTAATGGAAATGAGTAAAAATTTACCGTTGCGTGACAGAAATTTAAAATATTTTCAAGAATTTTTACTGAAATTAACAATAGATTTTCATGAAACGTAAACATTAGTACAATAAGTTGAAAAAAGGGCTGATACGAATGAAAGTGTACGGTGCGCATTGAGAAATTTGCGTGTTTGTCTTGAAAATTTAAAAAAGGAAGCCGAAATTTTCCGTGCGTTCACGACAATTTTTACGTTCTTCACAGTAAAATCAGTTAGGGCTAGGTCGCCTGGCCGTAATACGTGAGCTCTGTGCAGAGGGCGTAAAAATTATGCTACGTGCTAAAATTTTTACATGCCTTAAAGTAAAGTATTTGAAACTAGTGTCGATTTTTAACTGTTTGCACATTTGTCACCAGGTTCGAGTTTTTAATGTAATTTTTACCGATATTTCACCTTTCACATTTCAAATTAATAAGAAATTCTCCCTGTGCGTGGAATATCAAGTGTAGAAGTGTGAAACCGGAATTTGCCTATAGATGGTGCTAGCCATCAATTTAATGACCGCAAGACCGCTTCTGCAGCGCCATCACTTCTCTCTAACACCTGACGAAAATTTTCAATATAGAACAACCCAAATTCCATACACCGATATATTTTTCTATAACCTTAAATATGTTGTATAAGTTTTGCGCGTACGAACAACGATGTACAGACAGCGTTGCTTTTTTCTTATCATTTGAAGAAAACCGCTACAGAATCGCATGGAATGCTTGTCGAAGCTTACGGTAAACATGATCTTGGTAAAACCCAGTGTTTCGAGTGGTTCAAAAAATTCAACAATCGTGATTTTTACGTGAGAAACGAAGAGCGGAAAAAGTTCGCAGACGACGAATTGCAAGCCAAACTCAACAACAACTTTTTAATCATTTTTAAACAAAAGATCTGTAATTTTTACAACAAAAAAATCGCTTTCATATTTCTACACGTGGCATACCTATGAGAAAATAATAAATTTTTTTTTTCAAATAATAAATTCATTGGTAACTTGTAAGGATAATAAGCCCTTGAATATCCACAGAGGACCTCCGATTCCGCATTTTTTACTGTATCTACCGACAAAAATTCGGACGCGAAAAGATCGATTGACCGCACCGATTTGCGGGAACACAGAATGTCGAAGGACACGCCAAATCGCGTGCTCTCGCGTTGTGCAAAAGTCAAAGCTCTCCTCTTGCTCCTCTATCCAATAGAAGCCCCATTTCTCGCGGACCTAAACCCTTCTGCAACATGTAGCTTCGATGCAACGGCGCAAAAACAAGGCGATAGGGATGGGTAAGGGCAGAAGGGGCAGAAGGGGGACGAGGGCTTTACCGCATCCGTCTAATCTCAAGAGAGTGCAATGTAGCTTTCTCTCCTACTCTCTTTCTCTCTCTCTCTCTCTTTCTCTCTCTCTCTCTCTCTCTCTCTCTCTCTCTCTCTTCGCTCGGAACTCCGCTAATCTTCAGCCATTTCAGCCGGATGATTGCTCTACGAAGGATCTTCCCGCTGTACTCTTGTGGCTCTTCGTCTGGTTATATAGCGTGCCTAAAGCCACCACAACTACTTACGGCTATAGATATACATATACGTGCTCGACTATAGAAAAGCAGGAAGAAGGATTTCGCAAAGGATGCCGACGGTGAGATCCTTCCAGATAGTCCATAGGCAGGCCAGTAGCCAAGGGCAACGAGAAATTTTGCAACGGTTAAAGAGGTCTATGTATATATGGGGCATTCCACCCCAAATCGAACACCGTTTAATTTGTGCATCTCCGTTTTTTTTTCAATTTCTGCTTTTCTTTTAGTAATGCTCGAGACTGTTCTTCATAATTTGTTTAAAATCTTTTTTATCGAGTCATTCGAGAGATATAAATTATTGAAAAATTACGTTTTTTGACAAATGATTTGTTTGAAATGCTGGTAACTGCGACCAGTAATCGACCAAATTGCACTTTCTTTTTTATCAAGATCTTAAACGTACTCTTCATAAAAAAAATCGAACAAAATTGCAAACGATACTACTATGGGATTTTCCAATTTCAAAAACAAATCATCATTTTTAACACTGTACGTGCTGATCGATTTTCTTCAAAAAAATTGTTTAATCATTTCTTATTTATTTAACACATTGTATCTAGTCTGATAATGAACAAACGATAGGACCTGTTTTTTTTTAATTTCATGTTTTTAGTTATTTTTAGAAACGATACGTTAAATAATTCGTTTTTAAACCAGAATTGTTTTAACGTTAATTCTCCTCGTATCAAAAATCTCCTTGAATTCGAATGCCCTCGCCACTGTACACCGTCACTTATCAACGCCTTGACTCCAAAACCAATTCTACACGAGTGCAAAACCAATGGATTTAATTCCCATTTGTCCACGACGATAAAAAGCTATCGCCAAACCGGGCGATCGAAAACGAAATAGGCAATAACGCAAACATAGTATCGACAAGATTAATCGAACAAGTGCAACCACACGTGTGTACCGCAATTTTAAGGCGACGACATTTTTTATACCTCGATCTTGAGTTTATTTTTTCACAAAGATTTCGTCCTTCCTCGCAATTTCCAGATACGAGACTAATCGTGCGAAAACAACAAACACAAAACTATGTCAGTGGATTAAGGTCCCTCGCTACATCGTCGGAGTAAAATTGTAATCCAGAAGATTGGAAAATTCAGAAACGCAGTTTCCGATCGATAAGAAGTTTCGCGAATTACTCACCGGTTTTGTCGTTGGCTCGAAAGTTGATTTTTGTTCTCCTCGTTTGCCGAGAAATCCACATCACCACGACGAGATTTAGTACGCAGCTTCCTTTTCCTAGAAAAATCAAGAGAAAAACTTTTCAGACATACATCCGTGTATATATATTTCATGACACGTATAGATATATTTTCATACATAAACCATCTATGGGCGAAAGAGCGTGACAAACGTGAAAGATGAACTAGCATGACGACGTCTCGTGCACGTCCATTAGCGAAACGTATCGTCCGATATCTTTAAGCGTTTTATATAGACTTGAGAAAGTTAACGTGCGTGCTGCATTTCCTGTCTTTCGACATTCGATAAAACTTTAATAACACACGCGTGCCGCAGCTTCGTGCGGCGCTGAGATATATACTGCATATACTTATATATTTATATATATATATATATATATATATATATATATATATATATGTGTGTGTGGGTACGTGGACCACCCTGTATATATATATATATATATACAGGGTGGTCGACGCAACGTGTGCACAGCTTTTACGACAAAAATATTTGTTGTACGGAGAAATGTTAAATACAAAAGTTACATGGTTTATAAGGCTACATCATGTGGCGCATTTATTTTTCTTCTAGGTGGAGGCGCTTCGAAGATTTCAAGGTCAACTTTGTTTGTTTAAAGGGAATGCTATATTTTGTATAGCGTAATATGGTAGAGTATTGAATTCGGAGTAAAAAAGTATAGACCTTTATTAGCTCTAAAGTTAATAGCTAACGAGTAATTTCACTTTATTACTTTGAGTACAGTCAGTGACTCGTGGATTATCGCAATTAAAGTAAGTGTTCGAATTAATGTCCATTGGCATCAATACAGTAAAGTAGTCTATTAACTAATGAAGAAAATTCATTCTGAATCATATTGTAGTAGATTTGAATCTCCAACTTGATATTACGCAAAGGAAATTTTAAAGTGATAAAGTGAAATTACTCATTAGCTATTAATTTTAGGGTTAACAAAGGTCTATACTTTTTTACTCATAATTCGATACACTACCATATTACGCTATAAAAAATATAGCATTCCCTTCACAAAAACAAAGTTGACCTTGAAATCTCCGAAGCGCCTCCACCTAGAAGAAAAATAATTGCGCCACATGATGTAGCCTTATAAACCATGTAACTTTTATATATAACATTTTTCCTATTTTGGTTGTAAAAGAGGTGCACACGTTGCGTGGACCACCCTGTATATATTTCTGTCTTTCGATATTCGATCAAACTTTTATAACACACGCCTGCTGTAACTTCCCGCGACGCTGTGATATATATATGTATATCACATACGTGTGTGCGTGTATTATATATATATACATGTATATCTATGTAAGCTTTCTTATTAATTGTGACCCAGTTCGCGACCGGTGCCACTGCCCCGGGGGCCCGCACGATCCTCGGGTGAAAAGAGCGAGACCCGCGAGTCGCTCGGCGAAAAGGAAGAAGGAAAAGATTAAAAAAAACGAAACGAAATGTCTTTCACGATCGCGAGAGGAAACGAGAACTCGCGATACCTACACCTCTCCGTTTTTTGACCCTGCGATTCGTTTGAACATAAAAGACTCGGCATGAAATTAAATTAATTCGATATAGCAATTATTAAGATTATTAAGGGGGTTCGACATATTATTCGGAAGTCCGAATCTGATCTTTGCTTCGAATTAAGATTTCTTCAGACCTATACAATATTTTACGACGATTTTTTTTTGGTTTTGTTCAGAAAGACTTTGTTGATAATTCTATACAGAGTTTGAGAGAATATTTGAATTAGACAAATTTTGGGACCAATTGAAAGTCGAAAAATATTGATTCGAAAAATCCTTATTTTCAATGTACGTTTTCTCAGGAACCCTATGTTCGATTTTGACCATTTTTGTTGTGTGTGTATATTAAAGTGTTATAAACAATGTATCAAGCCATTTTTTCGATATTTTGTTTCAGACTTTTTTGACATCGTTTTGCAATTTAGGTAAAATTTTGTACCGAGTTTTTTCCCTTCGATGTTATTTTTTTCGGGTTTGAATCGTTTTTTTTTAAATGGCTTGACACATCCTTTGTCTGTATGTACTTGTTACGTCAAAAAAGAAATATGCCGATACGAAGAGTAGATGTCGAGAAAAGATACATTGAAAATAGTAATTTTACGAATGAATGTTTTTAGACTTTCAATTGGTACGAAAATTGTTCTATTTCGAACATCCTCTAAAACCCTACATACAAATATTAATACAATTTTTCCGAATAAAACTAAAAAAAGTCGTCGAAAAATGTTGAATCAATAAAGTTTTTCCGAATAAAACTAAAAAAGGTCGTCGAAAAATGTTGAATCAATAAAGTTTTTCCGAATAAAACTAAAAAAAGTCGTCGAAAAATGTTGAATAATTTTCAAGAAATCATAATTTGAAGTAAAGAAAAATTTTGGGACCAGATACGAGCTTCCAAATATGTCGACCCTCCTTAAATGGATTGTTCGATTTAACGAGAAACACTGCGGTATCGGGACCTCGTTTAGAAAATGACTCGTCGCTTTTCACGATGGTCCACTCAGGAACGTTGCACAGGAGAGAAATTTTTTTCCGACGATCGATCCTCGATCTTTATTTTTGGGGGTTTCGTTTTTTTTTTATGTTACACATATATGCATTAGAAGCTTATCTTTTGTTGTTAGAAAAAAAATCGATCATCTTTCTTAACACGGTAACGAGTAAAAACGTGGAGCGAGAGCGTTCGACGAGGACACCTGTCGCTTGGAGCTTGATCTCTCCCGTGTCTCCTCGTATGTAGCAACTCGCGTCTCAAACGTGAATTCGCGGCCACGCACACTCACGCGTATCTCTCGCACTCACCCGACAAGAAACGCGCCGCGACATTCGAAAGTTGCCACGCTGCTTTTCGTATCGTCTCCGTTCCTGAATCTTGTTTCATTTCGTCCTGTTCGCGGGTTTATTTTTCATCTTTATTTCTCATTGTTGTTGTTGTCATTTGCTCTTTGGAACATCTTCTTCTTATTTCATTCGCCATACCTCGTCTATTAGCGCCGATCGTTGAAAACGTTGAAAATGCTCGAGGAGAGCAGCGCGCGACCGATTACGATAAATTGCCTCCTCGTCGATTTCTTCATTCAGGGAAAAACGCATCGAGTACTACAGTTTTGTTTTTCGTTATCTTTCAATGGAAACGATTATTGCATGCGTACAATTTTCGTTCCAAGTCGCGAGTGTAACGTCTTCGTTAATTCCTCCATGACACAAATTTCGTGGCTTTGTTATTCCTGGAAATGCCTGTGCAATTATTTGAAAGAAACATCTCTAGGTCGATTGTGAGAGTCGTCGTTGGTATAGAGCGAGGAGGATAAGACAATGGAGCATTAAGAAAAAGAACAAAAAAAAACAGGAGGATGATAAAACTCGGCTAGGCGAGAGAGTCGGAGAGAAAGAGAGACGGGGACAATGCCGGGTGTTCGAGTCACGCGGTGCCTTGTATGGCGAACTTTGAATCGGAATAAACGTCCCAGAAATCGCGATTCAATGGATTTTCATATAGATTATAAATATTTCGTACCGAATGGCAAATCCTGTTTGAAACGATAAAATTAGCATTTAATTATCCGATAAATCGTTGCGTCGATAATCTCTTATCGATTGCTCGATCCATAAATAATTAATGAAAATCAAGAACAAAAAATAAACACAAAGACGAATAAATCGCAGGATTGTTAAATCTTCCAAAAAGAAAAAACAAAAAAAGAATACAATTAATACACGTCAAATCCTCGCCTCGATTTCCTCACGTTCGTTCTCAGGGAAGTCCTTTACACCCGTGCGCAAAACTGTTGCGCGGGGCGCGATCGCGTGGGACTTTGCCTCGTTAATTAGAACTAAAACACGAGCGAAAGCACGGAGCGTCGTCGGCCGCTACGTACGAATTGTGCGTCGAGTACGTATATACAGAACCGGCGGATAGATTAGCGTACCGTACCCAAGGAAAGCCTAACTATGGGCGAACGGCTGAGAAAAATTGCGTGCCAGTTGCCCGAACCCGAGTAACGTACGAAGAAAAATTCGCTCTCGTTCCAATTCTGTCGTTTAATTAATCCCCGTAAAAATTTAACTTTCACGACATTCCGTATACTCGTTCGTGATCTAAAAAACAGAATCTTGTAAGGAACGCATTAAGGACAGAATGATAAAAAAAACACTCACACACACACACACACGCGCGCGCGAAACGAGAAAAAAAAAGAAAAACCTTCGCCTCGAGAACGCCCATACACGGTTTCCTCGAGGTGAAATACTTGGAAAAGTGATGTTGCGATTCTCGACAACGACCGAGTTAAATAGAGTAGGAGCGCGCGAAAATTATAAACGTAAAAAAAAAACGAGGAACGAAGATAAGTGCTCGTAGTCCTACGCATCCTCGAAAACGCACCAACTCGCACTTCCACGATCATCTACGCATGCGTATGCATCCTTTGTTTGCTCGTAGAAGACGTACCTACAATTTAAAAAGACGGGCCTTTTGGTCACTCGTGCGGAACCGACGCCGCATGTGCATCCACTTAGAATGTAATTTTAGTATTAACGACACGAGTATTACACTCGTGTGTCTCTCGTTATATACACTGTGTACACGATAATAATAACTACAACTATATACGCGTGTATGTATGTATGTATGTATGTATTGTCCATATTACTTCCGGAACGTGTGTGTAAAACCTATGCGAGGACTTTGAGGATTTCTTCGTACCAATTAACGCCACGGAAACGTAACGTGCCCAAGATAATCAGTCTAGCGTGCGAGAAAGAAAAGAAGAAGAAGAGGAAGAAGAAGAGGAGGAGGAGGAGGAGGAGGAGGAAAAAGAAGAGTACGAGCTTAAAGGGTAGTGGAGGGGATGAAGAGCGATGTTAGGGAGGGGAGGGGAGGGGCGTGGTGGGAGGGCGTAATACAGTATTCGTACCCGGGAGCGAGAGCTCCCTGTCCTTTCTCATATATGTATCCCTCTATTTCCTTTCTTTCTCGGCGGTCGAGAGCCTTCATCGCGCATGAAAAAACGAAAGAAGAAAAGAAAAAAGAAAAGAATTTCTAGGAAACGCAACGATAGAGACGAGGCGGCGTGGTTAAATAATTGTTGTATTTCTATATATCTTCGTTTCTTCTTTTTCTTTTTTTCGAGTTTGTCGATCCGCGATCGAGATCGCCTCGTTCACACTTGACGGGCTAGAGATCGCGAGGCGCATACACATATAGGCTCACGCGAGAAGATCGTTCCAGAGAGATCGGTATCGATACGTTCCGATTAACACGTTGGACACGCAGTAACCACGGAGGTGGGTAGGTACGCCTGGTTTTTCCTTACGATATAAGCGATAGTGATACGGACCGGTACGAGGCACTTTACACGGAATACGACAGATTTATACGTATCGATCTCAGGAGGATCGACTTTGAAATAAATTCGATATGGGATTGATATCGTACCTGGGTCAAGGTCACGGTCTCACGGATCCTATCGAATCGTTCTCTCCATTACCTGCGACACACACGATACGGGCTGGCCCATTAAAAGTCTTGTTAAAAAATTATTCAAATGAATTTCTTCCGAATCGCATTTGTTCCGATGGAAAACATCGATGAGTTATTAAGGGGGGTTGGATGGTGGTCAAGGTCGTTTCTAATTATATTCATTAGTTTGAATAGTTTGAAAATTAACTCGCGATACTTTTAATGGTTGGTACTGTATACGTTGGTGAGTAAACGAGGCCTTAGGTTCACCCTCGTTTAGCTTCGACTCCTAGGGTATTGTATATCGGACATTTGTATCGCCAAAAGTTTCGAGAAAATGCTCTAAAGCCGACGACTAATTATCGACTATGAATCAGCAAGATTTGTGAATTTTTGGAGATTTTGGAGGCTGTGGGAAAGAAAGTGAAAAATGGGACGGAGCATGGGGGAGGGTGTTGATGAGATTTCGTTTTCTCGTTCCTGGCATTTCCGGCGTCTACTAGAAATTCCGCAGCTGCATCTCGCAATGTGGTTCACAAGTCTACCGATCGTGTCGCTCTTTCTCTTGAGAGAAAGAGAGAAAAAGGACGAGAGGATTAGATCTCATCGTGAGCCGGTGGAAAAGAGATGATGATGAGAGAGAGAGAAAGAAAGAGGATTTTCTGCGCGTGATCGCGAAAGACTCTCTCACGGCGGAGAGAGAGGGAGGGGGGGGGGGATCTCTCTTATAAGAGAGGCTGCATTCCTGGCGTGACTTATAGGAATATAAGCCGAAGGGAACGCTCTCTCGCGCATTCAGATGCTTCAAAGGCTCGAGTGGTACGCGCTCTATGTACGTGCGTGCTGCTGGAGAGGGTTCTATGCCAGAGGTGGAGATTCTTTCTAGCCGGCTGCGCGACTTTGCTCCTACTCTCTCGCTGCAAATCCGAGCCAGCTAAACCGAGAGAGAGAGAGAGAAATAAGCTTCGGGTGGCTTGAACCGCAGGAAGAATCCGCACAGAAGTCGCTCTCTCTCCCTCTCCCTCTCTCTTTCACTCGCTCTTTGAAGCTCGTCAAATGCAAAACGAGAGAGTAATGAGTTCGCACAGGTGCTAAAAGGAAACTAATTCCATATTCGGAGAATCTCAAACTCATCTGCATATATATGCTCGCACATATACATGTACATACGTTATATTCCGGTTACTAATAGTCGGATTATGCAGTAAAGAAATCAATTTTAATACCCGATATTACGTTTAATCATTATTATTTAGTTTCTGTGGGTATAAAGACGCGTTTTATACGCAGCGGGAGTTTATTGCGTTCCCTGCTCTTAAGGGCTTTATTTTTTGTCCATACGTTAACTTGATATATGGAGAAGATAAAAGTATCGTGAAAATGGTGACTTCCTGAAGTTTTTTTCTCGAACCTAACCTCAAACTATTATAATTGAAACTTTATCAAAAAAAATCGTGGCAGCAAAAGCAGTAAAAAAGTTTATGTAATCGAGACGGAACGCCCCATAGATAGGCTGCTAGGTAAGAATTTATTTGTTTTTTTTTATTTGACACGGAACGCCCTATACCTGGGTCATTCGTCCGAACAACAACGTCGACAAAAAAATCGAATCAAACATTGAACAGATTTTTGTTATTGTTGTTGTATTTTTTAAATTATACTTCGTATACTTACTTCGATGAGTTCGGCCGGCCCGAAGGTCGCAACAAAACCTGCTGTACACTTCGTTATAATTTAGTGCCGCGTTATATTAATAAAATTTCCATATTACGCCCTCTCTCTCTTTCTCTCTCTCTCGCGTACCTCGGGGTGTTCAACACCCCGCGGACCAAAAGGTTAACCCTTTGGCCTTGCCTCGCATTTTTATAAACGATTCTCGTTTAACGCTCCGTCTTCTTTTTCGTGTCGCGGGTTCTCGCAACAGCGGACATATCGATATATATATATATATATATATGTATATAGCACGATGTAGAATGTACAAAATACATATATAGGGAGTACGCAACGCGTGCGTCGTTCGCGGTTACTTTCCCTGACACACATATTCTCGTGTCGGCCAACACACGGCAGTTTGCTCGCGCAACTCTCGTACCGTCTGGCTTTATACATACGTGAACGTAAAGGCATTTATACTCGTACAAATGCGTAAATACGAAGGACGAAGTAAGTACAGGACAAAGTGCCTTGTCATTCCGGCATTCCGCACGGACGATAAAAACTCCTTTTCGCGAATGCTCGAAATCGTTCGTATATTTTCACTATTTTAATCACACCGGACATTCCATTGTTCTTCCGTCATTTTCAATTCAACGATCGATCTCAAGGGCGGAAACAACATTAGGAGGCTTATCTTCACTGATTTTTAGGATTTTTTTTTAGATGGGAAGAGTTAATTAGAATTCTATCAAATGTTGACATCATTTTATTCATATTTCGAACAATTTTTCTAAATTTTATTGAATAATTTCAGCCGTAAATAACAAAGTTACGCACTGATGTACGTTAAAGGTCGTAACTGGAGTTTTCCAATTGCGGGACGTGTAGCCATTGTAATTTTTATTTGAACTCAAGAAGGTTTTTATATTACATTAATAACTTATTTTCTAAGAATATGAACCTCAATGCAGATGAAAATAATGAAAATGCAAAATTTTGCGTGTGTTGGAAAAATTTACTTCAAATTTCACAATTTTTGTTCGCTTATCATGTAAAAAACACCCTTAACATAGTAATAATATCTCAAAAGTTGGTTCATATATTTCATAATTTCATAAAAAATCATAGTATCAATTTTCATAATGATCGGTTCATTATTTTTTGAGTGAAACTTCCCGTAAGTATGAAAAAAATCATTTCAAGAAAACTTACCTGCTGTGTGCTCGAGCCGAATTTCGCTCTAAAATTTTGACAGCATATTCTTGAACAGTTGAGCTAACGATCTACGCAATAAAAAATGAATTTTTCTGAACCTCCAATCGTGATCTCCCCCTTAAGTAAATAAATCGATTTATCGATAAGCCGAGTGACATTGTACCAATTAATAATTTGGCAAATGTCGATTAATCGATGATTGCCTCAAAAACGAATAAATCAATACGTTAATTAAATATCTACTACGTAATGTACCTAATCGTGGCATGAAATTTACGATGGAGGCGAGATGTGTTTTTCTGCGTCGCGATGATGACATTCCGAAACTCATCTCCTAATACGCGTATCCTCGTGGACTCGAGCATGTAGGCGCGTTCTCTCGGAAAGTATTTACGCACGTTCCCGCGTTGCGTGCCACCGAGATAATACGCGCGCCCATCGAGTGCAACACTGAGTGAGAAACACAGAGAGAGAGAGAGAGAGAGAAAGAGAGAAGGAGGATAATTACACATCAGCGAGAGAATATAAACCCTTTTCCTTCTCTATAATAGCGAGGAGAGCCAAGAGGTAGAAGTGTACAGGCTGACGATAACGATTTCTGCTTGTAATATACTTAACGCGATGTATAGGAACTACACACACGGACATAAGCGTGCGCATGCATATGTGCAAGGGCCCATGAGAGTCCCAACCCACCCACCCCGCCATCGCCCTTACCACCACCACTCACGAGTTTACAACGAGCCGATGGAATCTCCGGAACATTATCATTTTTATTATTATTTTTCTTCTTTTCTTACTCGATTCAAGCACGGACTGTAATAAAATTCCTCGGCGTCCCTCCGTCTGCTTTATTAATCCTCTCACTTTCTATCGTAAATTAAGGAAGCGTTTGCTAATATAATATATTCACGCTACGTGAATAAATTTTCTGATTACGACTTCTTTCGTATTCACGGATCGTTGGATCTCCACGTCGATGCTTAATCGAGCCACCGGTAACCACTTTCCCAGTTACGATAGGAACAAGCGGATATATCGATTTCTAAATTTACAAGGGTACGCGGCCCAACGACAGGAAGAAAATAAAAAGCGCAATGTTGGACGTAAATTGACGTCTCGACTATCGGAAGTTCTCCATCGATTCGAACAAATACAAATATTTCTTCTTCAAAATCAAACGTCGCGTTATTCCCCGTATAACTTCATATCTCTCGTGGATTAAAAAAATCGCGATTGTCATTAAATGGGACATTCCATGGTAAAGAAAAATTATATCACGGTCGAAAATTAGAGCAGCGAATAATCGTGCAATTAAACGAAATCATTTAGATTCGATAAACGATTCAATAATTGAATGAAAAGTCGTAGCAATATTTTTTTTTCTCTGCTCGTCGTCCATTCGACTTGAAACATATCCGGCTAATCAGGAATATCTCTGGGATACACACCTAAAGATGGTACTCTAATACCCGAGAGAGTTTCCTCTTCCTATCCTCCTCCTCCTCTTTCACTTCCTCCTCGTATCTCGCCTGCCTCGATCCGATAAATCGGGAATGCAAACAAGAGATTGTTATCTCCGGTGGTTGCGCTCTTCCCTTATCGCGGATATTACATCTGCCTTCCTATATATATACGTGTGTGTGTATGTGTGGGTAGAGGGGAGCTTGGGCAAGGGCCCTTCTGATGCGGTGGCAAACTCGAAGAAGGGGGTAACGAGCCACGTTTTGTGCCGCGTTATAAACTTCGATGAGTCTCCCCTTTTCTCATTCGATATCCTCCGAGAGCTTTTCTACACAGGTTCCTATAAAATATAGCGCCGAAGAAGGAAGAAAGAGTTAGCTCTTGCTCGGGGCACGAACGCGGGCACACCCCCTTCTTCTTCCTTCCTCTCGTTTTATCACGATGAAATATTTCACGAGGATATTACGAACGAAATTGATATTTTCGATTCCCGATTAGAAAGTTTAAATATATCTTCAATTTCGTTATATTGTTATATTTTTGCAAGATATTTGGCAATCGTTAATTTTACGTTCGAATTTTCTTTTTTTTTGTTTTAAATCATCCGAGAATTGTGAATATTTTATTAATTTATGTGAGGAGAGTTTCGATTGCGCGATACAACAAAAATTGGGTTACCGGGCGAGATCTGGCGCGGTCCAGCTTTTTATCTCCTTTTCGCGGAGGAGACGATTAATAATCATTTTAACAGGGTATTCACGCTCGTGAATCGATCCTTCCGAGGTGAAAGCAACCCGCGTTCGACCGATGATTATTATGAGGGAGACATTATACGAATGCGAGGTGATTCCAGTTCGCGTTTTTTTTTCTTCTCTTTTTGCTTCTTTGCTTTATTTTCAGACACGGGGTATTAATAAATTTGTCCATACCGCGACGATTTATAAGTGTGAAACGGGACATCCGCGGACATTCCGCACGAGCTAAGCAGGGAATAGTCAAATAAAGGTCAGCGTAGCTGTATAATAACCGAATTAATTAATACGATAAAAATCCCAAAGAATGCAGAGGCTGCGATGCGGTGAGATCGTTAATAAAAACTCCGAGACTTTGAAACGAAATTTGTATGCGTTTTTTTTCAATTATTTTTTCACCATTACTAATAATATCGATTTTAAGAAAAAGCCCCGAGAAGCATGATTTTATTTGTTATTTTTATATTTTTGAATTACAAAAAGGCATACACATCGTTAATATCGCAACACTCTCGTACGATTGTCGCGAATATTCTTCACGATTTTTTCACGATTTATCTTTTTCAAATCCAGTCCTTCCTGCTACAAAACTGTACGTACTAGTATATTCTATCAAATATATTTCCATTTTTGTACCCGACGATGAATCGCCGCAGTCTTTCATTAAAAACCCTGCCTTTTCCTTTCTCTCTCTTACGACGGAAAAAAAGAAAGAACCGGCTCGCTTCGCAGCATCGCTCATATTTTACGTATAATTGCCACTACATCGGCTCCTCCAAGTTTTCTCCTCAACCCCCATATTGTTTTTTATCAACGATATTATCGCGAAACGCGAATACTAAAGTCAACGGTTGCGAGCCTGTTGATCTTTGCGTGAATTACGATCAACCATGCGGCCATTCCTTTTCACGAATTATCATACACACGCGTGCTTTATTTCGCGCCCAGTCGCCATATTTAAATGTATATGTACGGAGCGGTGTATGTTTTACGCGCATCGTATATACAGGGTGATCCACGCAAAATGTGCACCGTTAGAACTTGCGAAGTATGCGTTGCACGAAAAAATGTTGTATACAAAAGTTACATGGTTTAGAAGGGCGCACTACGTAGTGCATCAATTTTTTTTCATAGATCGTGACGTTTCGAAGATTTCAAGCACATCTTTGTTTTTCTATGTGAAGAAGATTTTCAAATAAGAAAATGAAAACACTCGCTAAATATTGGATTTCGGTCAATACTTTTTTACTCAGATTTAACTTCTTTACCATATTTTATTATAAACAATATAGCGTTCTGTTTAAAAAAAATTAAGGTGTTCTTCAAATCTTGGAAAATTTTCAAATAATAAAATGAAATTACTCGTTAGCTATTGGGTTTCGGGCTCGAGTTGAAATTTGTACTACTTCTTTTAACCTCCTCCTCCATTTCCTTTGTAGCGCTCGAGCCGCCACCCTGCCCTCAATGCCAATGCGGCCTCCAGCTCGAATCTGGTCTGATCGTGGACCCTCCACACCCTGCGTTCAATCCCAAGCTCGAAAAATCGGACTCTCCAGACCCTCCTCACAATCCCAACGCGCGCGGAGGAGGGTCTCTGGTTGGTTATAGAGGGTCCACAAGACCCTCCGCAACTCCTTCGTTGACTCAAAATGTAAACGTTCCGCCATTTTTCGAGGATCAACGGAGGATCCACATATACCGTGCAGCATACGTTCGAACCCCGCCTGAACCCTCGCCACTCCGGTCAGTTCGAGTTATTCTCAAAGGGCCCGAAAATTTCGACTCGGGTAATATATGTCAATACTGTTTTACTCAGGATTCTATTCTCTACCATATTTTGCAATAAAAAATATCCTGTTTAAAAAAACAAAGTTATCCTTCAAATCTTTGAAACATTGCGTTGCGTGGACCACCTTGTATATGTACGTACATGTATCATTCGTTATATATCTACGCCTATATGCGCGTACTATAATAGTTATCAGCACTACGAAGGATTAAAATAAGGCCAAGGCGTGGCTTGGGACGACAACGAGAAGAATTTATATGCCCTGGCTCGAGCCAGTACAAAAAATCGTACACAAATATAGACGTACGTGTGGGTAAATGTGTGTACGTACGTAGTCGTAGTACTTTGCACAATTAGGTAAATATCGTCGTTTCATCGCAAATGGCACATGTACACACACGTTCGCCCATTCGTTACTAATACAAACATATCCGACACGTACGCACGATACTCGTCGTAAGTTGGCAAACTTGTACTTCGTTCTCTCGAGGAGAGATCACCATCGAGCACTTCCATTTCTTTCAACTACACAGCCGGGTCAACTCTCGTGCGCTAGATCGTTGCCACACTCGCATAAAGATCGAGCAAATTATAACGTCGATCGATAATACAACAATTGCATGAAATATCGTTCCGTCCAATTTTCACGAATATTTTATAGAATTGCGGGGATATATGTAACTGTCTTATCGAGTTTGAACCACGCACGATATTTGATATCTGTGAATATTCCGGATGTCGTTGTACTATAGTAAAAAAACGGAGCGAGCGAGAGAGACAAAGAGATGACGATGAAGAAATTTATTATGCCCTAGCACGCTATAAGGCAAATTTCAAGATACCATAATTGATTCACTGATAACTGAATCAGTTGTGCATATCGTTACAAAATAGTTAAATACTATCATAATAATTGTTATAATTAATTACTGTTAAATTATAGTTAATTACTGCTAAATACAAACTGCTAAATACAAACTATAAAATACAAAATAGAGAGAAAGAGAGAGAGAGAGAGAGAGAGTAACAAGAAAAAAGAAAATTGCGATAACGAATATGCGTTACGCCGGGTGTATCGTAGATGGCAAAACGTCTGGGCATTAGGGAAATAGCGAGTAAATACACCTGTTCATACAGTACGAAGTTGAGCGACCATGAAACTCTAGCCACACGAGTATCGTTAATGTGTGCCTAAGTGTACTTAAGCGTGTACGCGTTCTTGCTATATTTATATATTCGCGTACTTACATGTACAACGAATGTTAAAGGCATATAGTACCGTAGCCGATTGTGAGAGTTAGACTAGCCATTATTATTCGTAGTATCGTGACGAGACGCTAACAAGTGGTTCGACAAGCCAAAACTCGAATCTCCCGTCTCGTCTTTGGGTCAGGGAGACGACAGTAATGAAAAAAAAGATGTTATATATAAACAACACGAAACAAAAAGAAACGATCACGTCAAGAAGGAGGACGTAGCGAGCAGACTGGGATGCGAGGTGGGAGATTTACCGGTGCTCTTCGAAAAATAGCGGTAGAGGATTCGGTTTTCGTTCGAGTCCCGTAAGGGGGCTTTGAGGTACACCGTGAAATCACGGGTGATACGATTAGATCGAGACCTTACGACCAACGTTTTGGAGGATCCTCTCTGCGTCTACTGCGTCTCTGCCCCCCCCCCCCCCTCCCTCTCATGTATAGGTATGTGTGTGTATAATACGTGTGTTCTTACGTATTGTAGAGCACTTCCGGTTGTGACGAAAAAAATGTTAAAAAACGAGAGACTGTGTCGTCGTCCTCTTGCTCATGCACGTGGGCATAGCAAAGCGTCGTATTAGAGAATATACGGAAGGAGAGGGACGCCGGGAGGGTGGACGAGCCATTAAGTTGACCGCAAATCCCGACTGAGGAGACAACGCGAAACCGCACGGGCACGCTCACACACCGCAACCTCAGGATGACGAGGACTATGATATATATATACTATATCTAATTGCCAGCGAGAGTGTACGACTATAAAGAATTTATATATATATGGCTGTGCGTTTGTGTGTGCGTGTGTGTGTGTGTGTGTGTGCAAGGCTGTGAAACACATAAGGTTAATGCTCTTTCCATTTTTTACCCCCCACAAATCTTGACGAGACAGCACTATTATTTTTCGACTCGAAAGATTGAATAAAAAATAAGAGCAATTGCTCCTTACTCTCGCCCTATTTTTCATCATTTTCAATATTAAGGGAATACGAATTTTGATTTTATTTGCTGAAGACAACAAAAATATTGTTCATAAAATAATGTTACGAATGCGAATTCTTTTTTCCTAATTGAAACAACGAAGGACAAAGATTTTTTTTTTCATGCTTGTTTTTAAAGAAAATATGAAAAGGATGAACGGAAGAAAGGAGAAAAAGCGCTAGTTTCTCATTGTTCGGCGTTTACGAGTCGCTAAATCATCGCACCGAATTGTCTCACTGTACCAAACAACAACGAGCGGCAAAAAGGAGCGAGAGAGAGAGAGAGAGAGAGAGAGAGAGAGAGAGAGAGAGAGAGAGAAAACGAGACACGCGCGAGAGAAACCAAAGGGAAGAAAAGAACTCTCTCGTCGTCGTAAAAATTCAACGGCATTGTGTTTGGCTTCCGAGCGGAAAGATGCAGAACTCACAATATCCCCCCTCCTTCTCTCTCTCTCCCAACATTTGCATTGTCTCGCGAATTATACCTCGAGGCACTCTACCGATTTTTTGCGCCTCCCCAGATCCCAGAGATAATCCAAAACCGCTCGCAAAAATTTCATATTTATAAAAAAAAAACAACAATTCTACAAAAAAACAAAAACAAGGTACAATGTAAAATCCCACAGCAACACGCTCGTCTCGACAAATCGATCGCGAGATCGACTCTCGCGACAGGAAAATTATTTAGAAAGATCCGCGACGCGTCGTGTACACACCGCGTGTCACTGGAGATCCGAACCGACGCGTTTTCTCTGTAAGGTGCAAATAGATAGAAAGAAAAAAAAACCCCCGAGGAGTAAAAGATAGCGAAGAAAATAGAAATAAAAAGGTGACGAGAAATCGAGCGAGCCATACGCGGTCGCGCGAGAGTCCCTAACGCTCGTTCCTCGATCTAACGCTATTTCTATGTACGTATACCGCTGTTTCTGATCTCTATGTGTACATACGCCACATTATATACATACAGATATATTTATATCGACGATGCAAGGTTTACATTCGCGTGGAATCGTGCGAGTTGCACTCGCGCGCGCTACACGCCTGGAATGCTCTCTCGGTACTCGGCGTGATTGTTCGCCACGGGGCGAATAGTGCAAATATGCACATGTCCATATATCTATATATTTATAGATTTGTTCACGTGTGTGTGTGTGTGTGTGTGTGCGCGTGTGATAGAGCGAGTTTACCAGCAAAACGCGTAATACTTTCGCGGGATTTATTATTGCTCCGTGCCCCGGCGCGAATTACTGACCGATTTTTACCCTTAATTCACTCGCAACACGCTATATACAAAAGTGCATTAAGGATATACATAGATATAGCTGTATGCACGTGAAATTCTCACTGCGCCTATTCGTTCGCTATGTTTTGTTATATTCTTGTTCTTTTTTTGTTTTTAATGATAGCGTATCGAGACTATCGACCTGTGATTAATAAATGAATATTGTGTAGCGCGACCAAGCGCGGTAGAATCGTTTTTACTCTTATCGACGATAAATATCGCGGAATGCTGAAATACACTCGGTGCATTATTGTAACGATTTATTAGCGAATCGTGGGGAGAGAAAGAATTCGAAATGTCATGGTTTTTTTTCAGTTTTTGTAATTGAATTCTTAAGATAAGAATATTTGACCTAAGCAATATTTTGTAGAAGATAACTCGTCTAAAAAATTTCTCGAGGAACTTTTAATTCGATGATTTCCCGAGGAAAGATTTGTTGCTTACCCTCGAAGCGATAAGTTACCATAATTGTTGATAAGATTGAAAAAAAAAGTGAAACCATCAGTTCGTAGAAAAGTATTGCAGTCGAGACCGGATTGGAGCGTCACGACTACCTAATCGTATTGCTAATCGTTTTTTTTTAAACCGGTGTACGCTCAAACACCTGACCGTCCCTTACGAGTTCTTGATGAATGTTCGAAAACACTTTCTACTGTCTTCTAGCGGTACTAATAGACTCTCGAAGCAATAATTATCACGTCGGACCTCGTAATGACCCTTCGTAATACACAGTTGCGAACGTATACTCGAATATACCTATGAGAGTAAATATGCGGGAGAGTTCGTATTCGGGACGAGAATCTCCTCGAGGCATCGAGAACGAAAAGAATAACTGATATATCGCGCGTTGTAATTAGGGCGTGAGGCGTCTCTTTCTCTCTCTCTCTCTCTCTTTTCTATCTCGTTCGTGGCTTCACGTGTCAGCGAGCATCGCATTAATATACGCACACGCTACTTCGTACGTAGGTGCGCTATACATAATGATTTCACTATAAATATATACATAGATATTTGAGAAAACGAAATGAGAGTCGTGCGAGGATTATTTCTTCTCGATGGCGAACGATGATCGAGGTAATGGGTGCATATCGTTGGATGCTTAACGCCTTTTTGATTCTTTCTCTGTCTATATATCTCTTGGACGCTGATAGAAGTATGTACACGAATGCAGGTGCAATCGCAGGAAAAGTGGATCGAAAGAGAGAGAGAGGGAGAATCCCTAATATGTATGTCTAGTTGCGTTATGCCAGTGTCCGTATAGACTCGACTATGTTGAAATCTCGCTAACCCAGTCATCGCGACGAACCGACGATGTGTGAGTGTGTATACGTGTTTTTTTTCATCGCACGTTGCCCAGAAAAGGCTAGAAAGTCTTCGAGTTCTCTCGCGTTGCCAAGTTCGAGTTTTACAGGAATTATTGTAACAAAAGAAATCGATATCTCGATCGATAAACGTTCGTTCGATCTCGCTCGATTTTATTCCTACCGGAAGTTGTTACGATTTGTACAAATCGAACATTCTTATAAAGCGAGACTCGTGCGGGATTGAAACGTGTACCGGTCGATCTGGCGGACTTGTAAATATCTCGATGATCGATCGTGAGTTGATTTTAGAATTAATCAAGACCCGACGCGAGGAGATTAAATAAAGGAGAGAGAGAGAGAGAATCGACGTGCCAAGATCGATCCTCGAGTCACTCGATTTTTCATCCTTGAAACTTTAACGTTAATCGATTCATTGATACAATTTTCAGCGATTCGTATATTTTTTTTGCCCCATATTTTATTATTCGTTCCGGGGTTCGAAGAATTAACGAATGATGATAAATCCAACGGTTTGAATTTATACGAGCTGGCAAACGAGAGTGAACATTCGAACCGAGAGGCCTCGGGCTCGCGACAACAATAATATCGACCACGTGTTTCCCACCGTCGCAGTCACCATTATCGCAACAGATAAATATGCTAAATTCATACTCTTTTTTTTTTATGTAAAACGTGCCATTTTACTCGACTGCCTCGTTCTCGCTTGATTTTTTTACGAACGTGCTTCCACCCGCATTTTTGTGATAAGCAAAAAGAAATTAAGTAACATAATTATCGTATAAAATTTTACCGGCTCGGATTAACGATCTCACTCGATATGACGAAACTTTGTGTTTGCTCGCGTTGGCCAATTCGGGCAAGAACAATCTCCTCGATTAAACCAAATGCGTTCTATCTATCCGTACGTATCTCGTTGATGCAAAGTCACGAGGAAGTAGGAACGGCGAAAGGGAAGGTATCGAGGTGCCAGGAATTCTCGAGCGATCTTGCCTGCGAATCGATATATAACATGAACGAGAGAAAGAGAAAAAGAGAATGAGAGAGAACGAAATCGACACTTACCCGATAATGGAGGTGCTCCGGCTTGGACGTTTGCTCCCTTTCCCACGGGGCCGTCGATATTTCAATCCGACACAGAGCCCACGAGAGGCCGACGGTATAAGGGAGAGAAAAGAGCGCGGGATTCTCTCCTCGGATACAAAACTCACCGACGTTCGTTGGCCGAACGCGTATACCGGAAACACACAATCTACAAAAGTTCTTCTACTTTAACACAAAACTCAAATCACTTCACTCACTTTTAAATCCAACGAAACGATCGCGCGTTATCTCGTTTTAAAAAAATCATCTTTTCGCGCGTTATTTCTTCGATCATCGAACCTACCGATTTAACGAAGATGATTTAAAAAACGGTATCGAGAATATTTCTCGTTGCATATTTGTTGTTGTTTTTTTCGTTTATTGGCGTTATTTAGTTTCTTCTTATCGGAACTCACTCGCGTTTTGGCGAACAATATTTTGGATAAATGAGCGATAAAGATTGCAAAAGAAGAGAAGGTTGAAAAGTTGGGGCATACTCGACAACGCGAGGATAGTGAAGGAGCGTTGGCCAACTTTTTCATATACGTGTACACGCGTTTTGTTTACATTCGGTTGATTCGAAAAAGTTCCCCCACCATGGATTGGTAAGGGGCGCGCGCGCGCGCGAGACTTGTACGCGTTTGTATATAAGAGCCGGTGTTAATACACTATCTACGACGATGTCTCGGAGGCAAGTGCGCGGTTCGCCAAGACGGCGGTGGAATCGAGACCGCGACGAGGAACAGCTACGGTGGCGGAGAAGTCTTTCCCCTCCACCCCCTTCTTCGCGTCATTTCTCTCTCGGTCTATCGCACCGTCTCTCTTGCTCTTCTTCGAGAACGATCGGGAGTTTCTTGCTGCTTCGTGGCCTTTCTCTCGCTCTCTCGCGCTATGAGCTCCTTCCTCTTGCGAGAGAGAGCGAGAGAGAGAGAGAGAGAGAGAGAGAGAAAAGCCGACTATTCGTCGTGGGGCTCGAGCTCAAAGAGTGGAGAGCATCGTGCCGAGGCAAGAAGTCAAGAGAGCCGCACCGAGCTGCTCTCTTGCCTACCGGGAGACCACCGTAGACACATCATCCCAGCAAACTCTTCGTCTTGGATACCAAGAGCATCTTCCTCTCACAATCGGGTCCCTCTTCTTCTTTTTGTTACGACGCTTCTTCCGGTCTCGGCTTTTCTCGATTTCTACGCTACGACGCTCGAGATTTCTCGTATCTCTTCGTCCTCGTCCACCTTCTCCCACTATTTCCAACCAACACCGAGAGAAAGCTCGATCATGGAACACTCCTGCAATCAATGACACTGTAAACGAACGTTTATACCGGATTACAAAGTGTCGAGTGACGTCGACAGTTCGTAGTATTGAAAGTTTCGCAAAATCATTCGATGCTTCAATTTTCTTTTTCGCAAGCGGACAATGTTAATACCAAAATTCTCTTGCCGGTAATAAGAAAAAGGAAGAATTTCTTTCGTTAAAATAAAAGCGAAGGATTCTCCGGTGAACATTATGATCGCTTGTCGTGACGACTGTCGCCGCTTCGTCGCTCTCCATCTCTGTAGTTCTCTTAGCAGTTCGTATTCTCAAAGGGCTCTTCGCCGTTCGGCGGGAAGCTCATCAACGCGCGAGCAGCACCAACGGAACGGATCGAGAGTTGATTGCATTCGTGGCTTCCGCTCTTTTAGGAACTCGGAGCCAAGTGACTGAGATCATTTGACCGCTTCTCTCCTCGCCACGCACCTGTGCATCCTGGGCTGCCCTCTACCCAAGAGCTGTCCCCCTTCTTTTGATACTCGACTCGAAAGAATCGATCGAGTACCGACGATAAATATTCATTCGCAACAAACAGATTCTCGTCGAAAGTCGTGTGAAACATCACGTACCTTTCGCTTCCACGAAAAAGATCCAATCATTTTCTTTTCAGAAGCTTCTGACATTTGAGAGGAGAGAAGGATCTCGTATAATCTTATAATATAAATCCATGGGATCCAGCGGAATTTATTTTATCTCTCGGAAAGTCTCGGAAAAAAATTGAATTGCGTTTTTTTATCGTCCGCATCGAGTGTTTCGCATTAGCTCGAATTTACCACCACTGTGGAATTACCAGGTTGAAAAACCCCCCACGTTGTTGCAAATCATCGCAGCGGCGGACAATTTCTCGTCGGGTTCGATAATACGCCGAGCTCGTCGACGGTGGCAAAGCCCAAAGCTCTTCCCTTCTTTCACTTCTCGAGGCAGATGCTCTTTTAATAGTTCTGCTTCCTCGTGGTTGTACATCCGTAATAATGCGACGGGGTGGGCATACTATACAGCGGAGAACTTTGCCGGCATGAAGATCCCCCGCTGTCTCGTATACGGCATCGTCGGCTCTTTCACTCTGCTGGAAATGCACTAACACGCTGTGTGTTTGCACGCTATGCTGCAGAGATAATACTACTTTATAACTATAGACCCACCGGCGCGAATCAGTGATAGCTCAATCTCTCATTCTGCCATGCGGGAGCTACGCGACAAGTGGAGGAGCGATCTTTCTCGTCACCTCGCCAATCCCCTCGCTTCTCCCTAATTATCTGCCTAATTACTAATTACGTACGTCACTCGGAGGGTTTTTTTCTTTTTCATGCCAAGTTATCTTAACACGAAAGATTCGACTATAAGTCCTATTCGCCTATTGCTGTACGAGGATTGAGATTGTAATTCGCAATGTATAGTTTTGTCCAACGTGTTACAATTTTCAACATTCCAATTGTGTGTCGTACAATGAAATGATTAAAAACTCAAATTGTAATTTGGTCGACTAAGAACTGTCCAAGACAACTTTTCTCATCAAACCATTATCGACGTTCCAAGCGCCATGAGAAAAAGACAATAAGCTGTCCGAGCTTCAACTAGTTCAAGAATTTCCATTACAGATTCGTGGGCGTGGGATAGCACGCGGCCTATATGACTCGTGCGCGACACTCGACTTTATTTTCCTTGCCCAGTTCGAGAACGTGTTTGCCCACCGGTCTCTCTTCCCGTCACCCGAACGCACGTACTCACATACGTGAGTCTTTTCTCCTTCGTGTATTTCAACCGGGTCTCGCCATCGTTTCCTTCACCTCGGCAAATACTTGCACAGTTTGTGTATGTCCCTGTGTTGCTCCATCGTTGTCGTCGTCGCCGTTGTCGCTCTCAACTCTGGCGTCCACTATCGCAAGCCGAAGACTTTTCCATTCTCGTTGTCTGCATCGTCGCCGGAGCGCGTATACTCCAGAACGACTCGTACATCACTCTATCATACTCGTCGCCACCGCGAGTACCAACTTCTCTTCTGGTCACCGTGGTTGACTCGAAGTTATTCTCTTTTTCTTCGTCGTTCTTTCCGCTCTCCGTGCTTCTGGCTTCTGAGCTACGGAGTTACTGACCTACCGCGTGCACATGGACCGCGTTACATCATTCTCACTTGTTATTTACTCTAGACAAAAAAATTAAATACTAATAAAATCATAAGGTGAACACGAACCATACTTTTACCTCTATAAAAATTCAATAGTTCGAGAATGCAACGACTGCAGAAAATTTGTTAAATTTCCTAAAACAATCAGACTTGTTATAAAAGTGCTTTTACATAAATTGCGAAAAAGTAGAAATTGTTTCTAAAATCGTTAGGAAGATAGTATTATTCTTTTTTGACTTTTCAAAAAATTGCAATCTATGACTATATTGCTACATTAATATTTGTCAGTATCAATTCTATGGTATAGTCGATATGAGAATTATCGATGGTCTAAGAGCTGTCCCAACAATTTCGTCTAAAAATTAATATAGTGCTACTTCGTAGAACTCGTACACAAACATAATTAGAATTCGTAAGATTCGAAAACCAATCTCGCTTAATCGTCTTCAAGGAAATTAGAATCAAACGTACCGGTTATTATCACAAACTCCGACTTTCTAAAAGAGTTTTTTTCCTCGACCTAAAGATATCCTTATTTATAAATGAAGATTTACAAAACAGTGTTCTTACAACGAGGGACAAGGATCGTAATCGTACCTGGTTTTTGTAAAGATCGATTGCCTTCGTTCATCGCTATGTCACAGAATTTACATATTTTTTTTTACTTTTCTTATGTGTTTCATAATATATACATGCTACGAGACCTAGAGTATTTATTTGTGAGGTGGCCAAGACCATTGATTGGGTGGTGCTTCTTCCAATGGTTCCCAAGGCTTCCAAGTTGCCATATTACGAGCAAGTAATAATTCATTCTCGGCTTGTATGATCAATTCTTCTACCTGACCACAACCAATCTTTTTCTCCAGCTCTGCGATGTTAGGCGTCTGCAATAAGACAAAAGATTTACTAACCAATCGACGGTTGAAGAGATGAAAACTTTTGTTTACTTCGCTTACATTTTGTACGATAGCGAATCGTTCTTGGACCAGCTTCTCCGTATGAACTTTGTATGGATAATTCTTAGGAAGCTTTTCGAGAGCACGCAGAGTCTTTCCATAAAGGATGGTGAGAAAATGGTGCGGATTCTTTGACACGGCTATACCAGTGAGCCCGGTCGTCTGAAACGAAAATATCGTCACGGTAAGATCAGTTTTTTAAACTAAACAGTGTCAAATAATATTTACTAAATTTGAGGTTATATTTCACTGAGCAATAGCGAGCAAAACTTTGCGTCGTTGCGTAACAGCTGACAGTTCTCTGATTATAATCTTTAGTATGCCTTCGGCTCACGACCGACTGTTACCTTTTTCAGGATCCCTGCCATCCTTAACAAAATATCGAAAGATTACTTTCTGAAGACACAGAAATATGACACCTTTTTCATCAATAATTCAATCGTCCTAACTTGTCACCGTCGCCACGGTCGCCACTTCGTCGCTCAAGTCACTAACCCCTATGCATCGACCGAAGCAAAATTGTTTCCGCCAGAAATAGCCACTTGGCGTCGCGGCGGTCGATTTGTGACGTCACTCAGAATTGTACACGCCCCATAGGAGGAGTCACGAGAACGTGAACTATGGAGCCGGTATGAGGAGACCGAACTCTATAATGCAAAGGTGGTCACACTCTTCTGCCATATAGTAATTCGGATAGCCACCGATGGCGGCGCTGCCAGCGAACAGCAGCCAAATACACACAAAAATTGTGTACATGAGCTCTGGTCCATGTAAACACGACCAACACACGCTCAAAAAAAAAGCGTATCTTTGCCGACAGCGCTTCAGTGGTCAGAAGTGAAACCAGTTGAGAACTGAAAAGCATGACCATCTTTTTTGGCGGCAACGTATTATGTTCGATCTCCTTATACAGACTCCATAACGTGAACTTTGTGCTGTCTTTACATTGACAACTCTCAGAATCGGACGATCGAATCACCCTCAAACAATTTTTTTCTTTCATTATTTTTTTTTAATTTTTTTTATTATTCCTTGCGTATAGAGACATTTTATTTTACATAAATATCAATGAAAACAAAATTTAGAAATAATTCAGGAGTTTTTATTTGGTTATTCGTACCAACTCTCAGTTAATTTTAGTTCACGTCTTGCAAGAAAATTATAATATCGCGCCAGAGCGACAGCAATTAAAAAAACGTGCGTTAGCTAAAATTACTCAGTGGAAACCACGCAAAGATGGTGGACGTCTTCCATCTGGCGGGAAAGGATGTAGTGGAGAGCAGGAGGGTTGGAAATAGGGTTATATCGAAATCAAAAAAGCAAATTTAAATGTCTAACAAGCTTGCAAAATTGAGACTAAATGTTTTGTTAATTAATCATGTATGAATTAATAACTACATGCATCAAATTTTTTATATTATCTCCAGTATATACCCTTGAAAAGAATTAGTAAGTATGTAATTTAAATCGTGGAAAATATTAGTTTGAATGAAAACTGGTTAACCCTTTGAGCTCTAAGGACGCATATATGGGTCAGCCTATGCGTCTGCGGACCACATAAGCTTGAAAGTACTCAGCTCTCAAAGGGTTAAAATCTGTTATAAACAAAAAATGATGTTTTCGCTCACCCCCGTGAACGCTATCGCCATATGATTGTTTGATTCTCGATTGCATACCATGTAGCGAACATTGCAACCGATTCAAAAAAGAGAATTCAAAACCAATATCTGCATGAGATTTTAAATCAAGGTTGCGTACGTTTCCATGTGAAACGACATATGAGAGCGACTTCTTTCAAGAAAATTTAAGATGCGAATTACAAAAACGATTGCGTAATTCGCGATTTCATTACTTCTGCCGAATTTGCCGAGGTCTTGGAAACTTTCGACCAAATCATCTTTAGAATTATATTCGAGAAGCCGCTCGATCGACATCTCGTCCCACATTAAAACACACTTTAACTCTGGTTCGTTCATTGTTTTAGCTTTCGTCGCTAATTTTGCAAAAATCCCGGAACTGCGAATCGCTTGAACGCACGGCAGTGCAAAAGTATGATTTTCTTTTGAATAACAATACGCATTCGACGATTTATACAACAAAGATAAACATGATACAAATATAAAGCTATAATCTACTTTTTACAATTATCTGAACTTATACGACTATTAATGTTCTTAAGATTATTTGTATATAGGTATGTTGAATCCAGTGGGGAAAGTAGTAGCTCGGAAAAAGAGAGAATCGGCACGTGTCTCCGTGACTATACCTCGCATTAGAAGAATTGAGTTGAACCGCGAGGAGGGCTATGTAAAGTTAGCCCCTCGATTTTGACTTTTGCATCTTTTTTTAATTTATAACGATTGTTTGTCGTTTGTTCGTGATTGTTTGATTTATTAAAACGTTTGTTTGATTATATTTTTTATCAAACAAACAAAACAAAAATAAGCTTTAAGTTAGCCGCAAATTTTTGAAACTTTGTCTAAGTTGATTTTTTCAAACGCCAATAGATTCGGAATCGTTTGTTGGAAACAAATAATATAATTCGAACGTTTGTTTGATCGTTGTTTTTCCACAAAAATCAATAACTAAAATATTGGTTCGTTGTATCTTTCACACTAGATTCTGGCTTTTTTCTTACCATACAACTGCGAAGATGCAACATGAGATGCACTCAACTAGGCAGGCCAGGAAGGCCAGGATTTGTAAAGTTAACAAAATCTTGTAAACTTGATCAATAAGTAATCCCGTGTCGCAACATGAATGGTAGGTTATATTATTACTTGCACGCGACACATATTAAGTCTGGTCAAGCCAGAATCTAGGGTGAAAGTTACGACGAACCAATATTTTATTTATTGATTTTTTGGAAAAACAACGATCAAACAAATGTTCGAATTATATGATCTGTTTCCAACAAACGATTGCGAATCGATTGGCGTTTGAAAAAATCAAATTAGACAAAATTTCAAAAATTTGCGGCTAACTTAACGCTCATTTTTGTTTTGTTTGTTTGATAAAAAGTATGATCAAACAAACGTTTTAATTAATCAAACAATCACAAACAAACGACAAGCAATTGTTATAAATTAAAAAAAAATGCAAAAGTCAAAATCGGGGGGCTAACTTTACATAGCTGAGTTGGACCGCAAGGAGCGCTTATTCGTACGTGATTGGTAAGTGAGGAGGAGAAGCTACGCCCTGAAGCTGTAGTAGCTGTAGCAGTGTAGTATACATGAACGAGTGTATGTCACCCACATTCTTTTAGCGATGTCAGCGCCGCGAGTTACTGCATGACGGAACTAGACTGGTTGACACATTTCTCGCTTCAATCGAAAACATGGGCATATTTCTCTGATAGATTTCTGAATTCGGTGATACTATATATGTCAAATATGTGGAGTACGGCAGTAGAAGCCCATTGTCAGAAAAAGAGAGAGTGGGCACGAGTACCCCAGTATATACCTCGTATTAGAAAAAGTGCGAAGCGCTACCGCGTACATGATTGGTAAGACAAGGGGTGGAGCTACGCTATGAAGTTGTGTGAGGTATACGTGAACTTCTCCGTGTGACTTGATATTCTTGAAGCGACACCAGCGACGCCAGTGACAGGGGTACCAAACTACAGTGGGGTACCCAATTTCTCGCTTCAATCAAGGCATTTGCATATTCCTTCTATAGCCGTCTGAATTCATCGTATATACCCAGACTTTGGGTCCCAGTGTATTGAAAGAATCGTTGTTGACATGAAAAATAGTTAAAAATCTAAATGCAAGACTGGTTCGTAATGAAAGTGAAAAACTTCAGTAACCAACATTCGTAGCAGTCCATATAACCCCAACTGTTCTTCCACGGAGTGGCACACAGTCATATTAAACTGTGAGGCTGACTATCTATAAACTCCTTTGCATCGTACTTTATACCGGTGCTTGCTGTTTGTGTTGATTAGAAGTTAGCTACATAGACCATCGACGAGACGAGACATTTTTGCGTAGTAACCTGAACAATTAATGTCCATAAGTGCGAAAGTAATATTATAAACTACCTGTTCATTTGTATCGTCGTTCATTCCTTGGTTATAGAATATTAAACGTAATGGAGTGGAGTAAATACATCGAAAGGGTTCACGGCACAGTCAAAAAGCATGAAGTTAACCCTGAAGAGCGTACTGAGAAGGGATTCTATAGATGGATTATGAACCAGGAGCATATACAGTGAGTACTGGCTGCACTGGGCGGCCGCAATAGCGCGACTTTCGTATTACAATTTTTAACATACGCCATACTTTGTTTTTATCATAGGAGCCAACTTGATTCGTGGCTTTATCAGTTAAAAAGTGGCGCTAAAAACTTTAGCAAGGACGATGAGAAAGCGAAACGTTTAAAGGAAGAAGGAAACGTATCTTTCAAAAAAAAAGATTATCCGTCAAGTGTAAAAAGTTATACGGAGAGTGCCAGATATGCCTCTTTCAACGGTGATCATTTTCCAATGGCTATTGCCAATAGATCTGCCTCGTTATTTCATATGTGCAGGTATCAGGTAAACCAAATCAATAACTTAGATTTACATAGATGATAGTATATTGAGTATTTCGTTTTTCAAATTATATGTATTAAAGATATAAATGTACCTCGTAGAACTGTAAAAATTATAGTCATTTTCTTGTAGTCCAATAATATGAATTATATAATCCTTTTTACATCATTTAGGACAGTCTGCAGGATATAGAACTTGCTCTAGCCTGCAATTATCCAAAAGAATCATCATGGAAATTACATATTCGTGCAGCTTGGTGTCATGTCAAGCTGCGCCAAGGCAAACTTGCAGAAAACTCACTGACAAAGTTACACGAAATTATCAAGAACAGTAGTGATATTACTGCATCAATGAAAAGTAGGCTTTGAGCAATCCAGACATAAAAATTTCACAAACACGTTTAATTCTTTTGAATCGACGTTTTAGATGCAATTTTGAAGCAAGCTAAAGAAGCGGCCCTGGCTGCTGCAGAGAGCCAAAAAAGTTATGAAAAGCCAGTAAAAGCATTAAAATCCGATGTGGTAGTCAATCCTGAGAATATGCTGGAAATAAATACCGAATTTCCGTTCGCGTCCCCGGCCTTGAGACGCAAACGGTCATCCAGCAAAGGAAGATACGTTGTTGCCGGGAAATCCATTAAAAAGGGCGATATTCTTTTTGTCGAGAAACCGTTTGCTTGGGTTCCCGTGACTCACGACAACGATTCTTCATTATGCGCTCATTGTTGCAGCGATATGAACGATTCGCTAGTTCCGTTAGTATAAAAAACAGAGAAAAGAACATTTTTGAATGTCACATCAGATTCGTGTAAACACTGAGAACACATTATGAATATAATATTGGTGTTTGTTTTATAGATGCAGGGGATGTTTGGACGCTCTTTACTGCAGTGCGACCTGTTGGAAAGACTCTTGGTCGTATCATCAGTGGGAATGCCCTGGTTATCATACGGCTCTCTGGCCACAGATCGGAATTTCGCATTTGGCATTTAAAATCTTGCTCATGTCGATGGTGACTTCCGATTGTGTATGGTTTAACAATGTACAGAGATTAATGACGAACATTGAAAAAAGGTCGACGAATGATCTTCTTGGTCTCACAATCGTGAGTCAAATTTCACAGATTAATATACTTATGTAAAATGATCTCTTCTGAGAAATATGTCCTTCTAATGTTACAGGCTTCAATGATGGTGACGACTTATTTGGAAAAATATACGAACTTCTTCAATGTCGTCGATTTGCAAGAGTGTCTTATTGATAAATTTGAGGATACAAACCGGTTTGATGTTGACCTCTCCACGCTCGAAGGCAAAAAGCTCTGTGTCGGTTCGTTAATACTTCGACATTCATTACAAATGCTGCCAAATGCGTACGCGATAGTGAAAATCTGCGAATCGGCCGAATCAACAGAACGTGCGATCCTCGCCGAAACGCAACAACGCATTGGCGCGGCTTGTTATCCATCTGCCTCGATGATGAATCATTCTTGCGATCCTTCAGTCATACACACGTAAGTTGAATAAAAATCGTCATATAACATATCGATAACGACAACTAATTATTCAGATAATAATAATTGTATTGAAGATTTTGGAAAAATTGGATCATCGTTAAAGCTGTAAAGGACGTCGCGGAAGGACAGGAAATCTTTAATTGTTACGGTTTGTTTTCTGTACTTACATAACTATTCTCATGATAATACTCATATATCCAAGTTAATACAGGTATTTCCGAACTTTAGGACCATATTTCAAAAGAATGTCGAAAGTTCAGAGGCAGCAAGCTTTGTGGGAACAGTACCATTTTCATTGTGAATGCGACGCTTGTATGAATCCCCAGTACGACTATTACACCGTAGGGCACAAATATTTTAAATGAACCATTTTTTATTATCATCGTTATCATTCACCATAAGTTTCATCGGGATCGTGTTACAGGATCGTTTCAATGGATTCAAATGTCCAAAGTGTTCTGGTTCGTCGTTCTCTTTGCCGAATGACAACATTCAGCGATGTTTCGACTGCGGAACTGTCAGCGATGTGTATTTCCTCAAAGAGTTAAAAATTGCTGACAATCTCTCCGATCAAGGAATGGATCTAACGGATACCGATAAATGGGAAGAGGCGATACCGTACTTCGAGAAGTGCCTCGCCATTCGAAAGAAATACATGTATAAGCATAACACGGATGTGGCAATTGTTTCCGATGCATTGGCACAGTGCCACGCATCAAACGGTCAGTTGACAATTTTACCCTTAAATGGTAGTAAAACAAGAGTGGATACTAGATTTGAAATTTTTGGTACTTGAACGTCTATATTTCCAACAGGTCGTTGGCTCATCTCGATGTCATATCTGGAAAAAAGTCTCGCTGCTACCGAGGAGAGATTCGGCTCTGATAGTATAGAATTTGCAAACGAACTGAACACAATGACGGACGTTTTGTTTCAATATCTAGGAAATACAATGAGTCGAAGAACCGATGAATACAGGTAAAATATTCAATTCATTATAAGCATATCCCTTCGATTTTTAATGCAGAAATAAGAATTTCTCTCACCCTTTGTTTCCTATTTCAAGGGAGATTTTCATAAAAACTCAAAAGTACATTGATCGGGCACTGGTCATTCTGAGACTAACTGGTGGACCGTGGAATGAAAACTATCAACGCGTGAATGTGAAGAAGGAACAGCTGTCCGGGATACTTGAAACACTTAGGATATAAAAAAATTCTAGTTTAAAATATCTTTACTTATTCTTGTACCTTGAGAATGAACGAAACATTATTTGTGATAACTATCGACGAATATATAATAGACTAGCGGTACCTGGAATACGTTGCAATACTGTTTTGGTGTCATAATTTATTCGACACACAATATTTTTTGTTTTTTCTGTCCATGTGTGAAGCATGGACTTTCCAAATGTAATCTATATTATACATACTTGTAGTGATGGTCCCTGTGCTTCGTTAATGGTCATTGCAAACGCGAGTCGCAGTTGAACCTACAAATGTTTGAAATCGAATGGCATATATTTTGGTATCATTGGGGTACGTGGCAACAGTACGTCTGCTTTAAATTTTTCATTTTTAATTGTAGTTTCGCTGATATTGTTTATCACATTTCCCCCCGAAACCCCCGTACCATCGCAAAATCCTGGTGGATTGCTGTTAAAATAATCTCTATATATAGATATACATAAATGTTAAGTTTTCGTCCCGCGCGTTTATTTTGATATATAAGATTATGCAGAAACCTTCGCAGGCGTGGGCACTGCATTCACCAAAGTTTTATCGCAATCAGATGAATGGTATAGGTGCTTACTCGTGACAAATAAACATACATTATTCCATTTTTGTATATAAAAAGATCTACATGTGTATATTTATAATCGCGTTATCACAAAAGTACAATAATAGCATTATATCAAATTACGATGAGAAATTCTAAACTCTATTAACAAGGAAATAAAGATTCTCGAAATTAGCACTGGCAGCAGCACCAGCGTGTTGGTTCCTGCGTATCTAGCGATGCTGCCTGTAGCTACATATGAACATTAGGCAGACTTGTAATTTTCTCCGTTTGCGACCAGTTGTTTTATTTTCCGGTAAGTCTCGAAAACTATATCCGGAAGATATTCCGTAGTTTTATATATCTTTCCAATGTAGCGAAAGGAAGTGTTGCCAAGTTGCCGGTTTGAGTTTGTTGATCGCCGTGCCTCTGGCGGCAGAGACTACAATTATTTCCATTCGAAAGTTATGTTCTTCCAATCCCTCCAACTTAGTTGGCCAGTTGGAGATGGCAAAGAAATACATAAGAGAATTTTTTTTTCCATAATTACCGTTAAAAAAGACGATACAAATTCCAGAATGGAAAATGATTGCATATAAGAAAAACGGAACTGGTTAAATATTTGTCGGCGAAGAAGACTTTGTGTTTAATTCAAAAGTTTTTTAATCCCCTGCCTAAAGTCATTGCATTTGGTTAAGGAGGCTCGACATATTCGGAAGCTCCTATCTGATCTTCTTTGCTTCGAATTGAGATTTCTTCAAAACTATTCAACATTTTTCGACGATTTTTTATTAGTTTTATTCAGAAAGATTTTATTGATAATTCTCTGTAGGGTTTTAGTGGGTATTCGAAATAAAAAAATTTCGGGACCAATTGAAACTCGAAAAACATTGGTTCGAAAAAATGCCTATTGTCAATGTACCTTTTCTCAGGAATCGTACGATCGATTTTGACCATTTTTGTTGTGTGTGTGTATATAAAAGCGTTACAACCAATGTGTGAAGCCATTTTGTTTCGATATTTTGTTTCAGAATTTATGGACATCGCTTTGAAATTTTGTTCAAATTTTTGGCCACGTTTTTTTGCCTTCAAATATATTTTTCTAGAGTCTGAATCGTTATTTTTTTAATGGCTCAACACATCCTTCGTTTGGATATACTGGTTACATAAAATAAATATGCCGATACAATGAGTAGATTTCGAGAAAAGATACATTGCAGATGAAAAAACATAATTTTTCTGGAGACACGTTTTTCTGAAAAAGTTTGTATTTTAAATGAATTGAAACGCTAAATTAAAAAAATTATTTAACATACTCCCACTGTTCAGGATTTCGTGAAATTCGAACCATATATCAAGAAAGACATGTATTTTCAGAAAAAATTTAAAAAAAATTGCATGTTTTGACGTTGGCATATATATGTTGAACTTTCTCAAAAGGATTATACAAACATAATCGTTACTTACCACCCGAAAGGCTTTCTGTTTGTGAAAAACGTTCCTAGCCGATGAGAAGGACAAGCACTTATGAGATTTATTGTAATTAATTATACTTCAGCTACGCTATCCCCCGGTGCATCACGCCTGAACAGAATTTGTATGTTGAAAAGGTATATAAAGATACACATGTGCATAGAACCAGATCACTTGCCTGAAAGTATGAAAGATTGTTCGACAAATTATTTGGTGAAAATGCAAAGGACAATGCACTCTTCCGATAATATAAACCCCTATATGTAGTTTAAGCTACTGCATTTGAAAATTTTGCATATCTCCTGCACCTTCATCGACCAGCGGATGCAGAGAAAAAAGTATGCAAGTTTCATCGTTTATAAATAACGTAAAAATTGAGGGGTCGATATCAATTTGAGGGTAGTAATGAGACGCGAATCAAGGAAATATAAAACTAGTTGAATATTTGTTGGTGAGCTCGGTTTTGAATTTAGAGGTTTTTTGATCCAGTTGCCCAAAGCCATGACATTGTTAAAAGCTCTCATGCGACAATCACATTCGCTTTGGGGGATGTATTGTTGTAATATCGAATGAATAAGCCATCTAGAGATTTCATATTGAGAAAAGAAGTTCGCGGTTAAAGACGACGAGCAGATTTATCGTGTTACAATCCATATAATCCCCTACCTTCTCCCTGCCATAACGGAAATTGTGTACAAAATATACACAAATTTTTAGACATCAGCTGCATTTAAAATAGCTTATTTGAATGCATCAAAACGGATTCCTTGGCATGGTTATAGCCATTCGGTGATATCGATTAGCCAAAAAGAATGACTATTTTTCATTGCGATGAACTTAAGTAATCTTCGTGAAAATACTAAATGTTTACTTTCCATAAAGTATTTATAATTACGAAATGGTGATGTGAGAAATAACAAAATTTCGTTCTGTTCTCACCCTCTCAAATGCCTCAAATGTTCATTTCTTCGTAACCAAAAATGAATTATTAGGATATTGTAGTGGAACTATACAGCATTATCTTTTAAGTCTCATGTATAGTTATACCACAATATTGTAATAACATATTCTGGATGATAAAAAAACACATTGGAGGCAAGAGTCAGAAACGACCGAAATTTGTATATCAATCTTATCAACATTCCCCACTTGTTTATGAACGATCTTTGTCTTATTAACGATGTTAGGGTCTATGGGCACTGTTTCTTTTCCCATTATTTCCTATTCATGGCTTGCAAGAAATTGCTTAACATCGCATTGGCTGAGGACAGCGAAATTGCGCAAACGTTATGAATCGCGAGTAACACAGTAACGGAATATGAAAGGCAAGACACGGCATTCAATTTTAAAGTATAATGTTCTTTTGTTTATTGTGGTGAAGACGAAATGTGTTTATCGGTTGGACTTGGCAACACGCTCAAGTTCGTCCTTCTTTTTGATCGCGTATGAGTTCGATGAACCTTTAGCGGCATTGATGAGCTCGTCAGCGAGACATTCGGCGATTGTCTTGATGTTACGGAACGCAGCCTCACGAGCACCGGTGCACAAGAGCCAAATAGCCTGATTGACCCGACGCAGAGGAGACACATCGACCGCTTGACGGCGAACTGTACCAGCACGACCAATACGTGTCGAATCTTCACGGGGTCCAGAGTTGATAATGGCCGTAACAAGAATCTGTAAATTGGTGAATACGATTAAATAATATTAATAGCGACATAATTTTCTTTTCGTTCTGTATGTGCCCATATATGTAAGATTGAATCGTAACAAGTCGAAGAACAAGTAATAAAAAGTACATAATCAAGGTAAGGTAAATGATGTTTTGTTTTCTCTAGTATCTTGATGAATTTGTCGAATCACAAAGCGACGAAAATCGATCCAATTATGATTAGAATTATTATAAGTTGTTCGCATAAATTTAAAAGGGAATATTACCTGAAGTGGATTTTCAGCTGTTAGCAAGTGAATAATCTCGAATGCGTGCTTCACGATTCTCACAGCCATGAGTTTTTTGCCGTTGTTACGTCCGTGCATCATCAACGAATTCGTTAGACGTTCCACAATCGGGCATTGAGCCTTGCGGAAACGTTTTGCGGCGTAACGTCCAGCCGAGTGAGGAAGGTACTTAGCATTCTTCTCTTTGACTGCAATGTAGTCCTGAAGGGACATATCCCCAACCTGCACATCTTCGCAATTCCAACGGCCGAACAATTTGATTTCCGGCAATTCGGCAGAAAGCGCTACGGGCGCTGTGTCCACATTGCTAAGAACCACATCATCGAATGTTTCGTCTGCCATGGTTTACCTGAAAATGAATACAAAAAGTAGGTCATCTTCAAAGAATTAGGTTAGGCTAGGTTTGGGTTATTTCTAAGAAAATTTTAGGCCGGCACGTAAGGAACTCTTTATTTTATAATTCTCGACATAGAAAGGATTGAATTCGATGCTTGAATAATTGAAAATGTAAGTACGTCATAAAAATAGTGATACAAATTCTTTAGTTTTGTCAGGTTCGTTTGTCTCATGGGCTTCCAGTTAATTGAGCAACTTTGGGCATGATCTGGAGATGTGTAAATTATGTATGAATTTTGAAAGATAGAGAGCAGTTTAAACAATGCAGCGCAATTTTCATTAACAATTTATCCCCAAAGATCTTAATATTCCGAGACTAAGTGAAAATCTGAGGATAAGTAAATCCGCTCGATGTAAATAATAAAAACTAATAGCTTTTGTCCAAAAATTTGATTAACCCCGTGAGAAAATGATCTTAAGAAATATTGAGGTTATGTTGATTTTCCGTATCATCCTTAGGGCTTTTCAATTCATCGACACTTTCACTCGGACTTTATTAAGGGTGTCCGATACCGCGGGAATACGTAGGGAGGTTCACTGCACGAGGTATGAACGGGAAAACAACGCGAAAAACATGTGGCCATGCGGGTATCACATGTGGGCTTTCGTTAGTCGATTCAATCCGACGATGTAAGAGATCAAAATCATTATATAGGCTCACTGTCGTATCACAAAAATGTCCCAATTTTCTTCAATCACCAACCGACGTGTTCACGAAGTTTTTTTACCACCGTACGTAGATAAATTCTTACCCTATAACGTACGCTCACGTCTTCGTCGGAACAAGCGTGAACAGGAAAAGGCCATGACAGTCATGGAACTCTGTCCTGTGATTACCGGAATTTCGAAAGTATCGAGTCAAGCGAGCCACCGTGCTATTTTTCCTGTAAATTTTAGACATTACTACATATAGAAAATAAATTATTCGTTTCAAATCACGAATAATACAAAAACATTCATTTTTTAAATCAATCAATAAGATGTGCGTTTTCATTGTGGCATAATATCAAAGTTCTATTTTTGACTTTGAAGTATAGTAGTCAGTTCATAGGATTGGTTATTTCCGTTGTAACTTTCCATAGCATGCCTCGATTTTGTATCTAGAAGAATACTTGATTGTGAAACTATTAAATTCGTATAACGCAACTAGCAACACGAATTGGACAATAAACATTGGCCCTTCTCTTATAAATCCGTTCAAACAATAATCTTTTTATAAACTAATCCATCGGTAGTTAGTCGATGACCTGTTGTTCAAAATATTTGCGAGCGGCGGCGAATGTACCGACAAAGAACTGACTTACAGCCAAGAGCTTCTACAGAATTTCAAAAGATGGCGCCACATACACCAATTCGAGTTACGTGCTTCGAAATATCAATGCGTTTATTTTATTTACCTAGGTAGAGTCCACCGATATAGATATAGCTTCGAAATAAGAGCTTCCTCAGAATTCCAACGGGTGGCGCCACGTGTCCCAAAACCAAAACAATCGCTCCGAAATAACAATTGATTTCTTTTATTTGCACCATGATTGATGTAATAGAAAATATTGATCAGATTTTTTTTCGAATGTGAAGATCTCCGATTTTTTGTAAATGTAAATATTTTTATGAACAATATTTAACAATCAATCTAAATTATTTTCTCATTACTCGTTTTACGTCCGTATATTTTATAACATTCCAAATAAATTCTCGCGTATCTTCCACTAGAATTACCGAATGCATTCTTACCGCGGTAACATTATCTACATTCCAACTTTCGATATTACAAAACTTTCGGTTTTTTTTTCCTTTTTCCAAATCCATTTTGTGGCTGTACACTCACGATCCTGGAAAGTGATCGTGCCGAGAGGGTTGGTGAAATAAATTTAACGTCACCCCAAAGTCGTAAAAGTTTGCTTGGTTACAGCGTGAAAGAGGGAGAAAGAGAGAGAGAGAGAGAGAGAAAGAGGGAGAGGCTCTTCGGTACGCCATCTCGTTCCCATTTTATCGCCTCGTCGGAAATAGTTAATTTCGTAAACGCAGTCGTTAAATCGCCGTTAAAAACCATACGAACATTATTTCACTTTATCAAGAGTCCATCGCTCCTATCTCCAATCCCAATTTTCTTCTTCTTTCTTTCCTCCAACCATCATATTCAAAAATTGGAGAAAAAATTTCGTTTGATTAAAACAAATTTCATATACCCCAGCAGGAAGTGTGCCAGCGATAATGTTGCGGACGAAATTGACGTAATTAACGCGATTTACGAGCTCGCCTCTCGTGTCATCGAGATTAATGACGAAAATTCCAAATATTCCGATTCCCGTCTCTCCAATCGCTCGCCCTCACACGCACGCACATACGCTTCATTGACTTGCTTTTTTCGACTATAAGAACAGATATTATGCAATAAAAGAAAATATATATCTACATACAAATAAAAGAAAGTAAAAAGATAAATATAGTTGATGAATTCGAAATATTTCAAGGGTTTCACAGAATGGTGCATAGTCTCGGGATTCAGGGATTGGAACGTTGGGTAACAACATCGGGAAAATATCTCTCTCCCTTTCAATTCTATATACCTACACCTACACCGTATTCCAACCCATTTGAAACGACAATTTCACGAGCGAAATCGTCGGGGCTCTAAATCAACGCGAAAATGGCGCATTTCCAATAAATATCTTCTTTCCCATATAACCATCATATATACGTGTATATTATACACATTGTATATTTATACGCGTCGTAAAAGCCGAGAATACCGAGAATACCCTGTCAACCGGAACACGAGCTTTCGGTCACAATTGTCGAAATGTGCAACTAACCTATTTTTATTTTGCCTTCGTAAAAAATAAATCTCTTATCGATTTCGATAGTAAAGATACCCTCGCTTCATATCTCTCTGTTTTTCGTCATAAAAAAGAACAACAAAAACGTTCTTTATCAATTTTGATAGACGACGGTTCGTATTCCTATTACTCTTTTTTTCTTCGTAAAAAATCTCTTGGCAAACTTTCATATAGAATGTACAATTCCACTATTATTATATGACGTTTTTTCACCCATACACAAAACCCTCAATTTTCATAGTAGTTATACAATTCTCCGGTTACTTTATCTTTCTCTTTTTTCCTCGTATAAAAATATTTAATGAATTTTGACACGAAGCATATATTTCCTCATAATTTTTGTTCCCTTTATCTCCACAAAAAGACCGACAATTTTATCATTGTCTTCACTCGTTAACAAATGTCTCTCATAATTTTTCCTAGCTAACATACGATCCTTCCACTATAAGAAATTTTCTTTACAAATCTCAGTAAGAAGACAACACGTGAATTAATTGTATTCTCGTAGTAACGGGATGAGTAATTCTCTTGGAAAACAGAGCGCAAACCGTAATCATCGAGTTTATCGAGAACGATCTGATCGATCGAACGTTAATAATGGAACTCTAGCGGATTAAAGGGAAATCGGGCCGAGGGGTGAGGAAAGGGTCGAGTCACGGGGAGGAGGAAGAGGGGCGATTCGTACTATGATCCGGTGGTTACGACAGGAATTTCCGAAGCGTTTCCTAGCTTCCGTCGATTACGGTCTCGAGAAGAGCTATTAGTGTTTCTGAATACGGAAACAGACGGACTGCGGGGAAGAGCGTGCAAATCGTAGACAGACTCTACACAAACATAGGTACTTACTACGAGGCTAAATGTGCCGTCTTTATGTTCAACTACCTATGTATTATGCAGTAAATACATTTACTCGTGCATTACATACATATGTATGTATATATGTATCTTCCAATAAATTATAGATAGAACTCCATCTACATATATGCAGGCTTATACATATATGCAGATACATGCATTGGGTGCAAGGGTGAGTTCGTTTGATTTGCCGGCCGCTCTACCGTTCATATAATCCTTGTTATTCGGTGGGTTCTCTCCGTCGTCGACAGTTTGGAGAATCTCGAAAGGGTAGCCAAGAGCATTGAAGTGAGTGAATAGGTGTAGGATATAGAAAAGCGAGGAGACGAAGAAAGAGAGACCGGTACGAGGCGAATAGATGGATAGATATATAGTATTTACGAGGGGTGGAAAGGGGATTGGAGAGCGATGTATATAAGCAAGCAAGGATGCTTTCACTGCTTCTACATAGTTGTATTGATAATCGAACGACACGAACGTGATGGCAGAATGTGAGAGAGAGAGTACATTTTATTTCGTACGGTTAGTTAATAATTTTTTATAACGTTTTTTTTTTTGTTATTTCATCACCGGAACAAAAAATCAAATTAAACGCAATTTCCCAGATGAATACGGGTAATCGTATCGCGAATCGTGTATATAATCGCGAATGCCAATTAACGTTGGACATCAACGCCGGTACGATAACAAAGTCCGTGGTGTGCAAAATTCTCGATTCGCGTAGCGCGAATCAGCGCGTCACGGTTAATGGTATAATTATAGAAATGGTTTTACAAGCGCGGTTCAGCGATTATTCGCAATTCGCATGCCCGCGCAATTCTCGCACGCGGGAAACGAGGTGCGCTCGGCAATCACGTATATACCAGGTATCTTGTGCCAGCTGTGGCACAGCGCGAAGAAACGATTTTGTACCGGCTTTTTCACTCGCGTCGCTGTCTTTTTTATCCGATTTTTATTGCCTTATCGTAAAGTGCCGCGAGATATCGAGGTCGTTAGCGAGAGAGGAAGCGGAGGGTACGCGGGAGGCATAGAAAAACAAAGCGAAAAACGGGTTAATAATGACACTGACACGATGACCGTGCGGTTGACTTTCTTGTCTTCTATCGTTGCTACGTGAGCTGGCCAAGTAAATAAAACAAAAAAACGTAAGACAGGTAGCATAAATCAGTTTTTTTTTCCATTCATAAGAATTTTCATTATAAATCATTTTTACTAGCGATCGACGAGTATGGAATAATTTTAACCAATATGCTAAACGCCATTCTACCGTTCACGCTGGACACAGTTCTGTAACTCGCTCTCCCTCCCGCCCCTACGAACTGCCTCGCATCAACGGCAGCGACATGTCGCATATTCCCAATGATTACTCGTGCTCCGTTGCATAAAGTAATTACGTGTACCCTCAATAATTACCATCCGTGCGCCAATGATTCGCATTCATACGTGTCCTACGCGCATGCACACGTCGAAACGCTCGTCGTGCGGTTCAACGTCATTCCGGCATTCTCGTACCTCTGAATTGCAATACACACGTTGTCACGTAGAGGATTATGCACGGTCGTATTGCGTGACGCCATGTTTTATGTCATTCAACGTTAAAACGTCTCTCTCTCTGGTTACTCGTTATCCAAAGCGGTCTAGTTTTCTTGGCGGTCGTAAAATCATTCGGAGAGCCGGTAGGTGGCGCCCTCCAGCGTTAAAAAGCAAAACTACTCTAACTCGTGCCCGGAGGGCTAATAAAAATAATCCCACTGATCGTTTTTCTTTTTTCGACACTTTTTTTTTCTCATTTTCAGATAATCATTATTATTAATTACTTCGGCGCCGCCTGTTCCGCTAGGTTAAGCCAGTTGTTTCATAATGATCGAGCAAAACAGTACGAGGCTCTGTTTCGTTCATGAGCGTGCTCGTAGCCCTCGCTAGAAACCGCAATCGACAACCCCAAGCCGCAATGGCTTCTCTCGTGCCTTCCGTTTCTCATCTCTATCTTTCTCCCTCTCTCTCTCTCTTACTCTCTTACTCTATCTCTGTCTTTCACCCCCTCTCTCTCGCACTCACTCAACGCGCAACGGTACGAGTGTCCTTGTTCCGCAGATGGGTGTGTGTAGCTCGGGGAAGTTCTTCGTCTCGCTCGTCATTCGACGGAAGCTTTCTCACTCGCTCCCCTCCGGCTCAACAGAATTCCCCACGTTTCTCGTCCTCGTCGTCGGCGTCGTCGTCGTCCTCGTCGTGGTTTGTCTCGCTCTATAGCTCCGTACCATTTCCATTCTGCTGCCACGAACGCCACGATCGCTTCATCTCCTTTTAGCTTGGACTGTACTCGCTCGGTTTCTCTCCTTTGCTTACTCCAATGCTCTTCCTCCCTCTCGCGGTTATATCCTGGTGTCTTGCCACTATAGACTTGTCCTTCTCGGTCTCGTTGGATCGTAACTTTGCCTCTCATCTGTTCTCGTCTCTTTCTCCTATGCCAGTCTCTCCTATTTGCTTCCCCCCCCCCCCCCCCCCCCGCGTTCATCTCTGGCTCACGCCGTCTCGTTCTCTCTCTCTCTCTTCCTCTTCCTCTCGCTCTCACTCCCTCTGTCTCTTTCCCTCCTCGTTCGCGTTTGCCAGGCTAGACAGCAATCCGGTGATGGGGTGCTGCCACGCCGCTTGTGCTGCCTCTGGTGGAATAGTACACTACAGCCGATGCTGCTGCTGTTGCACGAGAAACGGTTAGAGGGAACACTGTCGGGGCAAGTTACACTATATTCTGCGGCTTGTAGACTCATATCGTATTATTGTCATGTTTCGCCGACACAGTGGAAGCGCGAGGAGGAGCGAGGATGGATATAGAACGAGGAGAAGAAGACGAGAGGTGGAGAAATGGCTGCCGCTGCTGATGCTGCTGCTGTTGCTGTCTCTTCGTACTCGTATTATGTACCCACCGCGTTATTTCTGTATATTACTTTACTGTGTATCAGTGTGCAATAGCTCCGAATTTGTTTTGTTCCAACTGTGCACAGAGTATCTCTCATTCTTTTCGCTTGAAATTCTCTCGTATATTCCGGCAACGCGTGTATCCTGCACATTTGTGTGTGCGTGTAAAATTGTGTATGGCGCAAGCATCGCTACATTCGCAATACGACATTTCCGTTGAAACGAAAAATCCCGGATAAAATGTTGGTTCATCCAATGTATACCTACATGCAAGAAGACAAAAAAATAATATTCGTGACTGTGGGTATAATTTTGTAAAGGGCGACCCTTCATTCATTGCCGAGTCGTACATTATTATCCAAAAATGGATATTTCACAAGTGTGAGGGTTTATTTTACGCTAGATTGGATCGACGTAAATTTGTAACAACGTATTTGAGTCGCTCGATTATAACGATCGTTGTGGAAATAATGAAAAGGGTCATGGAGTTGAGGGTAACTTTTACTTGCATTTCACGCTTCCTAAATATCGGAAATTCTCGTTCTGTGCAAATCGCGTATCAGCTGCATCGGATTACTTCGCGTAATTGACGTCGAGCGAGCGTAAATACCCGGAGACTGAGAGTCTACCGTGTAGTAAACTCGAGCTGGGCTATTCGGTTAAGCTAAGCTACATAGCCAAGTACACATTAGACCAGAGGTATGGTAACATACGCGGCAAAGGACCCAATCGCCAACGGCGATAATTTTACTCGGGAAATCGCGTCGATCTAAACACACGTCGCCAGTGTCTAACGCCTAATTGGCTAATTACCTCGACGTTCCACGCCGCGTCCGCATCGCTATCCCTCTTCCCCTCCATCTCCCGCACGGGGTCGTCGCGAGGGTTAATTACACCGAGGGAAGAATCATCGGGCGAAAGGCGAATGCCTTCGTGAATTAAGCTAGCGTCGATCGTAGGAAAATTATTATCGCACAAACCCACGACTGCCGTCTCTAATCGATAAAATTACATAATTTTTTATTTCTTACTCCAAGCAGGAAAAAAATATTGTACGACACGAATTATGAGGGAGCTTTTAACGTTGTTTATTTCGCAATTACGACGTGAAAACTTTGTGGGAAGCTCCGCTTTACGGAGGGCGTTACGGCGAAAAACTAGTCGAGAACTTGGACGATTCGCTAAATCAGTGATATTTATCGTCTAATTCGTTGGAAAGCTTCGTCGCTGGTGTGAGCAACCCTATGTTCATCGACCAGGAGGGAGGATCGAATTTCTCTCTCTACCACTCGCTCTCTCCTTTTCGATGCGAGTTGTTCGATCCTACGATTTCGGGGTAGGAACATCAACCCCTCGACAGCAACCCCAAACGCTCTTGACGTGAACAAGCCGCGAGGGGTTCTCGCACACGTAATATCCACACAGGCGCTCATGGGGTGGAAAAACTTATTTCCATTAGCTCGGCAGGGAGTTACAAAGGGGGCGCGAACTATTCCCTCTCGGACAGTTACTCCACATCGTCTTCTTCATAAATTTACGAACGAACGAAAATCTTCGGCTCGAAAAATCTCTCGGCAAAAAAACTACACGACATCTCCGCAAAACAATGTTTCCAAATTCTTATACCCTTCGCGCTTATCAACCCTTCGTAAAATGAAACATCATTTTATTATTTCAAACGCCGCTAATTGACGCAAAAATAAATGCGTCTGTCATCGACCAAAAAAAAAAACGTGGCGCTCGACGAGATCGTCATCGTTCGCCGTTACTTCCAAAGCATAAGAGGTTCTCTCTCGGCTATAGAGCGGACTCGCACGAAAAAAAGAAAACGAAAAAAATAATAATAATAAAAACACGCCGAAAGGAAGGAGAGAAAAAGACGAGGAAGAAAAAAACAGCCTTGTGCCAAGCGTGTGCGCACTCTCCCCGACCGATAGTTATTGTATCCCGGGACAAGAAGCGATAAAGCGCTACGTCGTCAAATCGGCTACAGTCTATGTCAAAAATTCCTTCATTCCCTTCGGTCCAAGACGCTTTGCCTCTGTATACGAGTCTTGTTTGAATCTTTTATTGTGCGTGTGTGTGCGTGTGGGCTTCTAGCCGGTTCACTTTTCATGGGCATGCTTGTACCCTCAATACCAAGGGGATAATGGCGATGATACAGGGAGGATATATAATATATATATATATACAGGGAGGAGATATAATACATTTTGTTCCGGATAAACCAGCGATGAAAGATGGAAAGAAGCAATAAAAAGAGAGGGACGAGAGAAAGAGGCAAACTATCGATCAGACGAGGCAAGAAAAAGCCTAGGTATTGGGAAATTCAATGGGCTCGAGTTGGCTAGGACAATGGTTGAGCCTTAATCAGTCATTGGCAATCCTCCAATGAATGAACTTGTAAAGCATATTCGACGTGGACTCCTGGAAATATGCCAATAAATGTTTTTCATCCCTCGGTACAGAAACACCGATCGTACTTAAGGATTTTTTGACCGAATCTCTGAGAATCGTTTTATCGTTGGGATTTTTTGTTTTTGATTTTTTTTTATTCTTTTCTAGAAATGTTTAGTAAACCATAACGCGGTTATATGCTCGAGCGATTAAAAAATAAAATGGGTTTTTAATTCGTTCTAATATTCCTCGAAGGAATTTTCCTCTAGGGTTTTCCTCGAGGGACTGTTTCGTACCACCGCATATAGAGCCCACGTTGAGCGGAACGAAGAGGAGTCGAACCTAGTGCTTGGTAGAGTGGCAGAGATAGCGTCCTCGTTTCGCCGGAGCGCGCACTACCTGAAGACTCGAGAGTCCTTCCCTTTGTGCCTTGGCCTCACTATCCTCGTCTCGTTCTCTCACCTGGCTTATTTCGCATCTTCCCCTCTCGCTTATTTTTCTTTACGACCAAGGCGAACAACGTCGTTCTCTCACTTTCCGTCCTTCTTCTCTTCTTCGTTTTCGTTGTTTTTTTTCCTTCTCGGTCTTCTTCTTCTTCTTCTTTCTTGGCTATCGTCGGTGCTTCGGCGTCACTCGTTTCTGTCTTTTTCTCTCCCGACCATCGGTGGAGTCACTCTTCCCTCTTTCTCTCGGGTTTATTTATTCTCTCCCTCTCTCTTTCTCCTTGGCGTTTATCCTTTCACGTTCTTGTACCTCTCTCGCTCTTTCTTTTCTTCTTTGCTCTTTGCTCTCACTTTTCGCTCTCTCCCTGTGTGGATTCATCTTGACCCGCTGCATCGCCATTCTTTCCGTCTCTCTTCCACTTGTTTTCACGGCGTATAATTCCACCTTGGTTGGTCGCTCGGACACGTCCACACCGGGCCACCCAGCCGGGGCTCGTTGCACACTCGAGGCATCGCCAACCCGAGGAAAGACCATTGTAAGATAAAGAGAGACGGAGGATATGCGAAGGAAAGGAAAGGAGAAGTGGATATCTTGGGGGGTTTGAGAGAGTGCGAGTATTGGCAAATGAGCCGGAAGAAACGACTGAGCGTGTAATACGCGATGTGTGCGTGTGCCTGCACACCTCGTGGATCGACACGCCGTCACCTATGACCCGTCGAGGGCTCCGCAACGAAAACAAAAAAAAATAATCCCTTATTTCACGTCCTGCAATCTGAAACATCGAACGAATTCGCGAAAAACGAGATATATAATACGACCTTTTTGCGTTGCAGAACCAACTCGTGCGGTAGCGCCATCTACGGTTCGTTTTTTTATAAACCTCGGGCTTCCTGAACTCTCGCGCCTCCTAGCGTCGGCCCTCACAAAGATTTATCACGCGATTTTAATTAACGGCTCGACTCAATAATTAATCAGAATTTCAGAAAAACTAACGGGAATTAACAATTCCTATACAACGAGGACGAGAAATAAAATTGCGGTATTTCTTGGACGAGAAAATGGCGGTATTCTGGTATGTACCGAGTGTTTCTGTGGGAATTGGCTTGAGAATGAAAAAAATATATATCGTTTTAAGCCAAATAAGCGTTGGGAAACTTGATCCCATCAGTGGTTTGCCGACTCGCAGCCTTGGCAGGTTAACTATAGTGTACAAATGTGCAGAATATCCAATGTGTACGTGTGCGCATGCGTTTGTGTTTGTGTCGAGAGGTTATACATGGCGTCGCTGTAGACGCCGATGGTGGTAGTAAAGTGAGCACGAGGCATGAATCACACTGTGGCAAGTGTTTCTTGGGACGTCCATAAGAGCACCAGGGAATAGGTAATCGTCGCGCGTGGGCTCACCTCGTACCTCATCGTCTTTGCTACGTCTACGTGTACAGTTGCCTATATACGTATAAAGCGTAGTTTTGCCATGGAACGCCACGTGGTGTACCAAGAGGTCTGGCAAAGAGCCACACCGTTGCGATACTCCGAGGACACGTCTCCTTTCGCGGTTTAACCCGACGACTACGACGACGACATGTCCCAACGCGACGCGCTGCGAACGGGGCTCGTGCTCGCTCGCGAAGAACTTGTCACTTCCCATCCGAGCGATGTCGCTCCGAGCTCGTGGACGGGAGAATGGGCTCTACGGAGGAGACAAACGCGAAAGAAAGACACGGTTAGATGCGGACGATCCTATCCGTCTGGCGAGCCGACCGTAGGTACTTTAAACCTCCTGAGCGTGTGGAAACTTCTAACAAAGAAACTCCGAGAACTCGACGACTATTTAGCTATGATTAATGGATGGAAAGGTATAATCGTTGGATTAGATTTTTATTTCGAGACAAAAATTTCTCCGTTTGATAACAAAAAATGTCAATTACAATTTTTAAATGGATAAAAATGTTGGATAGGAAGAATTGTGGATGAATGGACCAACGTAGGGACGTCCATTCGTTTTCCAGATTTTTGACAAATTAATTGCAAGACAAGGTATCCTCTCTGTGTGTGTCTCCCTCTCACCCACCGCTCCCCGTCTTTCTCGCTCTCTCGCACGAGCATTTCCTGCTTCCTCGTTAGAGGACGCAGCGGAGATCCTTTGAAGTGCTCCACGGACTCCACGGTCCGTTAATTAAGAGGGTATTTCCCGTGAGTGTGCGACTTCGCGAGGGAGCAAAATGAGGGAGAGAGAGAGAGAGAGAGAGACCGTGAGCGAGAGAGAAAGGAAGAGAAAGAGCGGAGAAGCACAAAGGTAGAGTGAAGCGGACGAAACTGCAGAATCCGATGGTGTTAGGTCGCGACGTATTTACTTAGTGACTTTACTTATTCGTCCCATTCTTCCTCCCTTCGTCACTCAAAGACCTTTAATTCCCATCTACATTAAAAATGAAACATTATATTTTTTTTCTCATTCGAATCTGAAAAATAGTCTTGTTTCCTACAAACAATTATCTTCGTTTGAAATTACATTTTAGTTATATTTATTGTAAACATTATTTAAACCCAACGTCATTGACTCACAGCGAATGATATTATCTTTGGCGTACAATTTGACGAACAAAGTCATCGAAGATGTTACGTGGGTCTCGTATCGACGCAAAGTTTTCGTCAAGTTTTCCCAAACGTTGCTTCCACGCTTCCTATATATACAAAGTTATATATTGCGAGTGGAAATCTCTTCGAGACGTGCGAACGAGACTTTCGCGTGTGCGGTGTACAAAACGAGAGTTAGACCCGATGTTAACGGCACGTATACATATATACATATATTGATCGCGTTCGAGAGATTGGCTTCTTGCGTTGCTCTTCGGAGTATATTGAGCGTCGAAGTATTGTTCCCCGAAGCAATCTCCCGTCGTGCGAGCAATTTCTATAGTTGTTATATTATACAGTTATAGGTACATGAAAATAGCTCGTGTATATATATACGAACTATTTTCATATATATATATGAAAACGAACTATATATATATATGGATGTGTTTGTGTGTTTGTGTGGGTGTGTGTGTGCAGTATACATGTATATGGGTATGTTTATTGCAGGAGGGTACAGAAATGAGAGAGAAGGAGAAGCGAGAAAAGTTCCATAACCAAAGAGGCCAAGGGAGTAAGCGAGAGTCTTTATGAGTTCGAAACAATATTAAATTACGTGTACGGGCTGTGGCGCTCGAGGCGATAAAGTAAAGTCAGGGAGCTTTGTGCCCGAGCGTTCTCGGCTAAGAAAATGACAATAGCATAGTTCGAGGGTCTAATAACTAGGAACCTATTCCGGAATGCGAAATATTCGGATGAACGATATTAAAAATTATTTAATGAATATTCGATTTAATTTATTGTTTGTTATTTAATTAAATGTTTTTTTTTATATATAATGTAAATTTTTTTAAATTTCGATACATTTTTATAGTTTTTTGAGTATGAGAGTTTGAGGAGATAATTTCATCGACTAAAAGTGTCAAGTATTTTAGCTCGTGCTGAGTGTGAGGACGGACGACCGTTTTTTTCTCATCTCTGCGTCTCTCCGTCCGTCTCGTTTTTTTTCCGCTTTGTTCGAAATTGGGGAATGGGGAAGGAGAAACTTGTCCCTCTCGTCATGGGTTATGTAGTGCCGAGAGCGAGTGAGTCAGTTTTACGATCGAATCCCGGAAAGGGACTCGGCGATTAACCATTTTTACGGTCGCGGTTGTACGAGAGAAACGTCGAAACAAATTTTCACCAGACATTTTTGGCTCGAACCGTGCTCGCTTCTTCTCACAATGGACACACCACCTGTCCGACTTCTTCTCGTTCTTCGAGTTTCGCCGATAAAACATTAACATTTATTATCGACACTTGTCTCGCGTGCCTCGTCGATTCGATAATGATTTCACTTCATTAACTTCGACTCGAACAATAAAAAAAAGTTTCTTCGTTTTCTCTCTCTCTCTCTCTCTCTCTCTCTCTCTCTCTCTCTCTCTCTCTCTCTCTCTCTCTCTCTCTCTCTCTCTCTCTCTCTCTCGGACACACACTCTTTCACGGCGTCTTTGTAATTGCTTCGAAACTCCACAAAAGTCTCGTGGGTCTTTTTACTTGGCTTCCCTCTCCTCGTAACTCGAGCGTGCACGAAACCGCAGGTGGAGAGTAACGGAGAAAGAGACGGAGAAAGAGAGAGAGAGTGAGAGAGTCGGAGAAAAATATAAAGTACCTACTCCTACGTTCAAGAAACGAGACCATTGCCAAACTTCTACGAGAATTGGCTCAAAAGAAATTTTAAGAGTTTCGAGAAGAAAATATTGCGTGTCGATTGTAGAACCGGAAGTGAAAAGACTCGTGCCTACGTGAGAATGGAATTAAACGTGCAATATGATAATTATTATAAAATAATTATCACGATAAAGAATATAATTTTATCATGGTAATATAGGAATTCTCGCGCATGTGTAGATAGTATAATATATATATATAATACCAGAAATTCAATGCACGTTCACCATTTAACACTGGAATCGAATTAAAGGCGAGTCGATTCGTTGAGGGGGTTTTGTTGGTGAAACGATTTGCCGGTGCAGCTTTTGTCCGCGCGATTCTCGCTCTCTCAATGGGGATTTTGCGTCCCGATTTTGTCACCCTCGTTCTTACTCCCTCTTCCCCCTCTCCTTTTCACGATCATGCCCCTTCAACAACGTACGACCAATGGGGCAAACAAAATTTTGCCACACGTAAAACCGTCAAGGACAGCCCATAGTCTCTCTCTGTTTTTTTCTCTGTCTCGTTTTACCTTTCCCTCTCGTTTTATCGGGTAAGACCGAATAAGGATGACAATGCGCATGACAAGATCAGGCTGGGAGAGACACGGTCCACTAATATAATAGAATCTGTAATAGAATCTGTATTATAATGGGAAGAGCCTGCACGCTCTCGTACGATCCAACCACACGGGCGGTCAAAAGCGAGGGGTGGCGGAAGAAGGGGGGATGACAATAACGAGAGCCCTAATGGGATATATCTTCAACGCCCTATATGCGAAGAATCTACCACGTCTATACGTAATGCCCTGTTGTTTCGGCTTTTACGCTAAAATTATTGTTTTCAACCTTGTTTTCACTCATTAGGTATGTTTATTCCATAATGGCGGACGGATAAACGTTTTTTCAAAAATCCTTTTTTGCAGATTGATCAAAATTACTATTGGGTTTTCTGCAAAGTGTAAAAATTATATGACACGAAACTATGTAAAATGCAATAATCTTGTGAAATGTCAATAAAGTAAACAAAAACGAAATTTTGTTTCTTTGTTCAATTACAAAATTTCTCAATTTGTGAAATTTTGATTGTATCTTCTGCTGGATTTGACACGTCCCAAGGGCGCGGCACCTTGCATGGAATTTGCACGAGAGAAACGGAGCTCTCGGAGTCTCTTGCTCGGAATAAGATTGCAGTGGAGTACGAGAAAAGCTTACGGCGTAGAGTGAAGAACCGCAACGAAGAAGTTCTCTTCTTCACGACGCATTTTGGCGGGTTTAGCGAAAGGGAGAGCGAAATAAAGATAGATAGATACTAAGAGAGAGACAGAGAGAGAGACAGAGAGAGAGAGAGAGAGAGAGAGAGAGAGAGAGAGAGAGAGAGAGAAAGACAGCCAGACAGACAGACAGAGACAGAGAGAGAAGCAGATAGACATAGCAGAGAGATATAAAGACAGAGAGTTCGGGAGTTCGACCGTACTGCCGAGAGAACGTGTGCCCCGGCTGTGCTTGGGGTGTTTCCTAGCAACCCTCCAAACTGCTAGAGGGTCGCTCAGAGTACACATAGACGCGCATACAACCCGGCAACGTGAGTGAGAGAGACAGAGAAAGAGAACGAGGGTGTGTGTGTGAGAGAGACAGAGTGAGAGCGAGCGAGAGGGGGGGGGGGGGGTTCGGAGAGAGAGAGAGAGCGAAAGCACACATGGACGTAGTAGATAGCGACGCTAACGTGCGGCAGAGAGGGTTGTGTGTGCGAAGCCCCGAGATCAAAAGCCCCCGTAGTTCTCGCACGACAAAGGAAAAGCGTCCTCTCGCGTCGCGTTGTCGCCATCGTCGCAGAGAGGGCGCCTCTAACGCGTACTCTCATTTTTTCTCTCTCGATGTTGCTGACGCGCCACCGAGCGTCACCGCGACAAAACGGAGCACGCAGAAAAAAGCTGCGTGACTGTTTTTAATTCAACGCTCTCGAGCGGCAAAAACACGAAGAAAAAAAGGAACGCGCAATAGGTAGGGAGGAACGAGCGAGAGCGAGCGACAAAATGAGAGAGAGAGAGAGAGAGAGAGAGAGAGAGAGAGAGAGAGAGAAGAAGAGATGAAAAAAACGAAAGGGGTGGAAAGCGAGGGGCAGCGAGCCCTTTGACTCGGGGCGAGAAAGTCCCAGCTGGGCTGACAACGTATCATTTGTTATTCATGTTATTTTGAGGCACGAAAGGTTTTGGCACGCGATATTGTCGTACATACAATATAATATCCTCTCGTATATTACGTATAAGGGTATTGTGATGTAATTCGCGATAGGGATGATCATTGGTGATAATTTCCATGAGGGATTCACTTTTCGATAATTCACGAGTCTTTATCGAATTAAAGCTTTACGCATCTGGTAAAAGCGGACACTCGCTTAGGGGGTAGAGTATAAGGATAAGGGATGAAAAGACGGAAGACGAGTGTCGGAAGCGTGAGCGAATAAAAAGTCTCCGCGCCCCCGAGAGTTCGCGTCCGAGTAACGGCTTTATTGAATTTCTGTCCGCGTATAACGGTATACAGCTCGTCGGTGCTTTTAGCCGGGGAATTTCAGCCTTCTCTAACAGCACCGAGCTCACCCTTATTCTCCCACTGTACCAGCCAGAATGGACTACGACAAGGTATAGCTTGGGGGAATGAAGTTGACTGGCTTTGGTACAGTTCGCAACGACGAGGTTTGCGCAGACATCCTAATAATCCGGTCAGTTTCACGGTGCTACGTTTCATCCGGTGGCTTGCTCGAGTGGAGCGAGTAAGGGTGGATGTGTATAGTCCAAGGAAGAAATGAGTCCGAGAAAGATGGTCAGACGTGGCTGGGGTTTACTTCATTTCCAAGATTCCCTCTTCCTGCGCAGTCCTACTTTTCTACGGATTAGGAGCGTACGTGCGTAATGTTATGCTCATTTTCTATATTCACGATTAATTCAAGCAAAAAATTCATAATTCCTACACCCCTTGGCGCCAGATTTCTAGAAAACATTGACAGCCCAGATATTTGAATATTTGGGTGTAGTGTTGAATAGAAGTACGAACCTCCGAATCAAAAGTTATTCTACGATTTTAAATAATATTTCTTTAATTGTACAATTTCTGACCTCCTACCCTACAAAAATCAAAATTTAACTCTACGACGAATTTTCTAACTCTAAATATCTTATCTCTCGCGTCCCAATTTCGCATAAAACTCTTTGCAGACGGAATCAAATCCAGTGAGCGATGTATACTAAAAAAATGTATAAAATATTTTCGTTTGAAAAAAGTGCGGCGTAGCGTGTCTGTAGTTACACGAATCCACATTAAACACAGTGAGAAGAAAATCGAGCAGCCAACCTCACGATGCTTCCTGTGCGCCATTGCTACTAGGTTAGAGGTGCATAATACACACACACACATACTCACACACGTCCACACAGGATCTTCCTAGTTCAGCATCGCAGTTCTCCGTACTCCACAAAGTTGAAGCTATAGCTCTGTGTTGGGACTTTACTCACTTTCCTCATCCTCTGGTATCAATCTATCGCTGGAACCACTGCTAACTCCAACAACCACTGCTCGCTCGCCCGCTTATGCTGTCTCACCTAGACTCTATCTCTCTCCCTCTCTTGTTCGTCATCAGGAAACTCGCAAGTTTGCTCCCCACTTCGCTTCAACCCTTCCTTGTTTCTCTAGAACCCGCTGGTTCTCTCTGTATAACACTCTATATATATATATATATGTAGATAGAGCATCCACAGTTATCCAGAGATGAGCCTTACTCCGAAGTATAATAACGCACGAATATAGCTCTGTGTGCCCAACCTCTCACACGCTAATCGTAGTAATTAAGTCTAAGCTACAGGACTTTGGGTATGCCTAGAAGCAACACAGCAGCCTCTGCTCACTGTCGTATTCGCTCTCTCTCTCCTTCGACCTCTCCTTCATTCTCTCATTCTCTCTCCTTTACTCTTTTGTGGTTTGGCTTTCACCATCTCGCTTTGCTCACACACATAACACCCGTATACATTCAATCACTCGATCTCACACAGATTCACTCGTACGGACGTGGATTTGTCCGAGAGTGGAAACGGAAGGGGAACCGCCCCCTCCCCTCCCCCGCCCCGCCCACCGCATCCTTCATATATACGTATATGTAGTTATATTCCTGTCTCCGTCACTCGTTCGGCAACCCATCAGAAACCCATTCGGTATATCGGTGGAACGAACCGTGATTTACATCGAAATCTGCACGCTGACGACCGGTTTACCGGCCGAGAGAAACCAGTGAGCGAGGGCGAGATGAAGAGGGAGGGAGAGAGAGAGAGAGAGAGAGAGAGAGAGAGAGAGAGAGAGAAAGAACGGACGTTTATCGATTTCGCCGGTCCTGGAGGTCGTGACCATACGCTCTTGTTGCACACACGCAAACGCACCACTGATAAAACGCACGTATACCTTATATGGGATTTGTACAGGTGTGCGTGTGTCTGCGTGTGTCAGTAGATATCGTAATAATTTTTTTTTCACATGACACGGAGTAACAGTGCGAAAAATTATGTATAGCCTGACTTGGACAGCGAGAAACATCGGTGCTGGTTTTTATGTACTAGTATAGAATATATATATTTATGTACTAGTATAGAATATATATATATATATATATATATATATATATATATATATATATATATATATACGACGATATAGATTGTAGCGGTAGTGGTAAGATAGTAGGTCTGCTCGAGAGATACGAGCGTGGCGAAATCGTTTAGCGTGATTAACGTAATTAGCGGAAAATTACACGCCTCTGTTTTCAGCTAGCCAGAAAGAGAGTTGTTCAACCTCTCGCTCTCTCCCTCTCCCTCCCTCTCTCTCTCTCTCTCTCTCTCTCTCTCTCTCTCCCTCTCTATCTCTCTCTCTCTCTCTCTCTCTGTGTCTCGCCCCCTCTTTTGGCAGTTTAATGCGCTATACAAACTTATCGTCATTCGTTGTTGATTATAAATTTCCTAATGGTTTATAACGTGGGAAAAGGAGAAAAATGTCGGGTGTTTAATAATATCGAAAAAAAAGACAATAGTAAAATGTAAACAGAAATTCGCCTTGTAATACGCGATTTGTTTTTTTTTTTCGACATTTTTATCGAGCACCGTTCTATCTTTTTATGGCTCACTCTCTCGTATCTTATCGCGCCAGATCCCGACTCTAATATCAAAGCGTTAAAATGCTTTTTCCGAGTCTTTTGGGAATGCGCCTCACGCTTGCCATGTTTTTATTCTCTTTTTTTTCTCTTTCTTTTATGCTTCCTCCACGACCGGAAGAGCGTGGAACGAAGTTTCCTACGTCTACGAAGGGCAGGAACATTTCTCGCGGCAGTAAATTAGTTTTATGTTGCTCGAAATGTACCTTCTTCTCGCGTATATACGTACGTACCTACGTATACAACGAAGAATTTGTATTCGAGGTTATACGTGTGTGTGTTTGTCTTTGTTGAGTTCGTTGAATTTCATAAATAAAACATAATTCCTCGTGGCGTTGGAAGAGCAGCGAGTGCCAGGCGTGTTCATCCCCTTCCCTCCCACACCCCTTTCTCATACTCCAACCATCCCCTACTCCTCTCGACCCATTCACCCTTTGATATCCCTCAGCGAACCGCAACCGAGGCTTAAAGTACGATTCCCGTTATATCTCGGCGTTAATCCGACCCCGGACAAAATCGGTACGAGGCAAACACACAATTAATATCGTTCAACACGCGAACCACACCGTCGAGACCCATAATCGTCTTGTCGTACCTACTCTCGTTAAGTATAAGGTTCAATTTTTGTTTTCATTTTGGCGATTATAAAATTTATGGAGAAAAAATGAATTCCCATTACCGAGAGATTAAAAATAATACTTCGAAGAAGTTAAATAAAGTGATATTTTTCAAGACAAACGTAAACCAAGATAGTAGGGAAATCTTTCATCTTTTTGTTTTTGTGATTTTTGTTTTCATCATTTCTTCCTCTCGGCTCTCCAGGAACATTTACACTTACATAATTCTCTTTACGCATTCTCGTAATACGTAATACGTCTCGTAATATGTCGAAAATGTAAAAAAGAACAGGTTTAGAGAAGATGAATCTAAAACGGATAAGTTGTGGGAGATGTTGAATAAAATGGACTTAGAAACCAAATGTAACTTCGATTTTTGTATATGGAAATGGTCGTCTAATATTTTTTAAAATCAAAACAAACATTGTCTTTTTCTTCAATAATTCAAACGACTGGGGGGGGGGGGGGGGGGCAAGAACGGGTAAAGGCTAAATAATGAGATCAATCAACTTATTTTCTGTATTTCTATCTTTTGTCAAGAAAAAAATTTTTACCTTATGCAAAAGTACAGTTTTCTTTAAGCATTCATCATTCTGTACTATAATCAACTAATTATAAATATAGGTAGTGTTTTAAATCTTTTTTTTAAATAAAAATTAATTTCTACCTGTAATGGGCAACAATAATAGTTTCTATTTTGTGAAAAGATCTGAAGTTATTCCTGAGAATCATCGCAGTAATAAGAACCCTTACTAAAGTATGTAGTGCATATTTCGTGAGATCACATGTTACAGTCACCACACTTGATCCACATCCTTCTTCTAGAAGTGGGTATGTGGTGTATAACTCATAAGTACAAATCAAGCATGGATATTCAACCTCGTCATTTTTGTCATATTTTGGACCACGTTTGCATCTTTCCTCTCTCTTAATGCTGTTATTAGTAAGAACTTTTACTTCGTTTGTATTTTTGTTAATCTTTTCCACTTTTTCTTGGGAACTCTTTTTCATTGCGTTAATGTTTATCTGATAAGCTTTTTCTTCTTGTCTGTTTCTCTTTGTTCGACTTTTATTGGTGTGCTTGTAAGTATTTGAGCGTTCTGTGTTTTGAGTTTTCGGGTAAATTTATTTGGTATCATTTGAGGTATGGGACTAATGTCTAATGAGATCACATAATGTTTTTCGGGTTGTGGAATAGGGGAGAGCGGGGTAATGGGAGCCCGCGAGTAATGGGAGCCCTTGTAAGAAAGGTACTTAGAAACGCTCGACGTGTTTCGAAACAACCCAAATGCGTTCCTTAAGCTTCGTTCATGTCAGACAACTGCCGATGGCGGCTTTAATGCCACACATATAGCGGCGACGACCAAAAACCTATTTTGCGTCCTTTCGTTATAAGGAAAATATCTTTCTCATAATGAAAATAAATATCTAAAGTTTTTTATTTAATTGTTTTTCGAGGTCATTTGGTAGTTTGGTTCATGTACTTTGGTTTGGACGTAGAAAAAATAGGTTACAACTTAATTTGTTTATGTTATTATGTTTAACCCTTTGAGACCTGAGTACTTTCACGCGTATGTGGTCCGCAGACGCATACGCTGACGCATATATGCGTCCTTAGGGCTCAAAGGGTTAATTCAAAAGGCTACTCATTACCCCAATTCGAATGTTAACGCTTATTTTTATTTTCAAATTTTACCATACCGTGCGAGGCATGCTTACATAGGGGATAGCTAGGAGGGTTGACACAGAGATAAGATGAAACAATGTCAACGTCTTGGAAAAAATCGAAAAAAAACCTTATTAAGTTTTGACATGTTAATTTATCTTCTAATTACGCTTTAATAATGCAATATGTGTTCAATGTTCATGTTTATTATCGATAAAATTTACTTAAAAAATTATTGCATTTGTCAAGTTTAGGGTGACATCGCCGATTTCACATATGGTTAGTGCATGGCTCCCATTACCCGCCATGTTGGGTAATGAGAGCCAAAAACACATTTTTGAAAATTCAATTTTTCACGACTTTAAATAATTATTAGTAACTTTCTATTTCATAACAATGAAAGTTTACTAACCAAAGGAGTGATCAACAGTGAAAAACGTCAATAATACCTTTCATAAATTATTTTATTTTTTCAACTTTTTCTTAGATGGTTCCAATTCCCCCGTCCACCCCTACTAGTACAGTCACTTACTTTCGTCATTTCTGGAGTCGACGGTTGGTAAATTGTTCCACTAGTTCTATGTCGGTTCTATGTAGTAGCGAGAGAATACTTAGATCAGGATGTTGCAATTTTCACCCGCAGTTTTATTCGTGAATGGATGTTGTTGATTTCAGTGTATTGATTCACGAGCTCTAGAAATTATTTCTCGGTCACTCCAAAAAGCAGACTATCCATGTGAAAAAACATATTTGAGAACTTCATTTTCTTCGTTTGCCGTAAAGACAGTCGTATATGTCCCTAGTTTCTTTTTCGAGCAGCCTTTTTTAATATGTCGCTGTAACGTAGATAAGTTTATATACCACACTTCTTGGCAATACCATTCACGAAACATTTGCTAGCTTGTTCCATAAAAAGCTTCACCAGTTTCTCATGCCACGATGCATTACAAGTTTTTCTTTTATATGTATTCACCATCTACAATAAAAAAAAACACACGAATTGTAAATAACCAAAAATCTTCAAACTACATCGCAGCCGTCAATATTACCCATAGGACTTTTCTAGAGCAAATCAAATAGATACTTGTTTTGCACTTACCCCTTTTTCTCAAACGCAGGTTTTAATTTTCTACCCTTATAACCTCAAAATAAAAATTCAGGAAACCCACGAGTTTCTGGCGATAAGAAGCACATTACTAATGAAACCATACCACAACACTTAGGAAAATCCATTCTACTCCATATCCGAGTAATCGGAAGTAGTATACTTGATTTTGTTTTCAGTGAAAATGACAAAAAAGTTTGCTGTTACTTTACCTTGCAAGTGTTTGTATCACCGAAGCATAATCGACTACCCGTGATTGGTAGATGGTCACAAATATTTGTAATGTATTTTATGTGGGGTAGATACCTGTTTTGAGCTTATCTTCTCTATATAACGAGAATCCATCGACGGGAACAAAACAGCGAGCGGTACTGTTGATGAATTCGTGAATATTGTTTTTGCTCGTGATTTTCGAAGAAAGGAAAAACAGTTTATCGGAAAGTGTGACGTGGATGAAAAAAGAGAAAAGGAGAACGAGTACAATCAGGATCGAAACGATGGCGGTTGAAATAAAAGGTGAAAAATAAGTCGGAACTCGTTATAGAAAATGGAGAGAACGCGATCGGGGAGAATGGGAGGTGTAGCGAGAAAACAGACGGAAATATCGATTACTCGGGGGGATGAAATTGTGCACTCCCTCACTCTCCCCCAATCCTCCGTTCCTGCAACGAGAAGAAAAAAGTGGTGCCTTTTTGCGACATTCAACCCTCGTCGGAGACCAACGCTTTGCAGACTTGCTTCCTCGTCTTTTTTTCATTTTTCATCTTCTCGTTCTCCCACCGGCATTGTCCTCTTTTTCTCTTTGTTTCTCCCTATTATTTCACTGTATATCCTCCATACCGCGGACATTTGGTAAAGGGGTGTAAAGTGAGGTTTAGTAATATACTCGTTGGGTGGTCTCGTTGCTGGTAATCCGAGCTGCGAAAGCCCTCGAAAGCTTTTCTCACCCTCTCCTTCTCTCTCTCTCTCTCGGTAATAATCGCTCATGGATTATTTCCGGTTCGCTTGTCTCTTGTTCATCGTTATCTTTCAATCTTCCGGAAATACAGCGGAAACGTCTGATTTTCCATGATCGATGATTTATTAATGTAGAAGTTAGGAAAAATTGTATTTTCAACCCCTATAGGAATCCTCGAACTCTCCAAGGATTCAATATTTTGTTTGTCATCTTGTCGCATCAACGATATAACCCTCGCTGTCATTGTTCATCCTAATAATATTGTTGCAAAAGAGAACAGGGGCTGTTCTATACTTTCTGGAACAATTTACATTTTTATTCCTGTTTTCTTTCGATGGCTAACTGAAAGTTATGTCTCGTAGAAAAAGGGACGAGGAAAGTGAGCGACGAAGGGAAGAGATATGATGCCTATGGTAAAGAGAGTGAGAGTGGAAGATCGTTATTTCGAGGGTGAAAAGGCACCGAGACCACCCGAACGCGGAAGGAATTTACTGCGTCGTTATATACGACTCGGGCGACGGGTCTGACGACGACATCACTACGTCGAGACTGTCGCGGTTCCAGTCCGTTTACGAAAACTACGAAGGAAAGAGAGGGAGAGAGAGAGAAAGAGAGGGAGAGAGAGAGAGAGGGAGAGAGAGAGAGAGAGAGAGAGAGAGAGAGAGAGACAGAGAGAGACAGAGAGAGAGAGAGACCAATATAGGTACGTTGCTTTTACCTCTTGATTTCCAGGCTGCTCTTCATTGATACTTTCCCAAGTTCTTTGTTCATCGAGTGTCCATTATCGCGTCATATCCGCTTTCCTTTCTATCGAAAATTAGTCTCATCATTTTTGTTTTTCTTCCAACCCAAAATTCTGCTGACGCACGATGTAATTTGGCAAGATTCTCGAAGGGTGAGCCGCGTGAGGGTTACACGACGTTGTCGTCGGGGGGTCGATTCTAGAAGGATATTGCATTTGAGAGAATTATCTTGATAATCCTCTGGATGTGTAGCGTAACTTAAGACAGCGGAGGGAGGAGACTTTAGTGAGCCCTATAAGCCTCTTCCCAGAAAGGTCACAACTCCGTTCTTCTCTCTTCTCTTCATTTCCATATCCTTATATATGTATATGTATATACATAGCCTATCAACCATTTTGCGTCTCACACCCCATGACGCATCGGGCCAACTTGACTAAACCGACTAGCTGGGAACTATCTAATTTCGAAGTTAACGTTGATCGAGTTTCGAGGATGAAACCCGCCAACGGTATCGCACTTTTCAACGTGTGTACGTTCTACACAATTGCAATTAGGGAAAAGGAGATTTCCTTGGAAGGACGATTCTCCATGGAAAGGTATGGGAAAGGAAAGGATTCATGCAGGAAATTCGATTCGTATTAAACTTGTTACGCGTCAATCTCAACCCTCTCCCCCTCTGTGTATTATGTATTACATTATAGAGCAACATAATTTCTATAAATATCTATACGCGTATATGCCGGACTATAGTGTTGTTGCTGGGCGCGGCGACTCCTGGATAATTCGATCAAATTCACCCGGGAGCCAACGTCTGTGATAGAACGAAATGCGATACGCGGATGGAGTTATAACACGAGCCGAAAAAATAAGATATAGACAATGTAGGAGAGAAAAGAGCGGGGGATAAAATCTCGTTGCGCAAAAGTCGAGAAAGGAATAAGTGGAAGAACGACACGTGCTGGACGAGAAACGTTAAACACATTTTGGCCAGTTGTATAGAGCAATTAGTATTTATAACAAGGGTGGCCACCCTCGATATGGCGCAGAGGGGTGGTTTCCTCGAGGGGGGGATGAAACCGGGGGTTTTGGCGAAAAGGGGGATGTTTCGTCGGGTTGGATAAAGACAAGACGGAAAGGGGATGAAGAAAAACGAAACGTGCGAGAGAGAGAGAGAGCGAGGGAGAGTGAGAGGAGGGAGGGGTGGAAGGATGAGGAGTTGGCACGACCACATGCCGTGAACAACCCCTAGTGGCGTTGAAACGTGACCGGGATTCACGAATAAGATCCACACCCTCTTCGTACCCCATTTCCCGTTTTTTTTTCTCTGTTGCGCTCTTCTTTTTCCTCGGTCCGATCCTTTCCTCCCTTTCTTATTATACCTCGAAGGTATTTCACGAGCCAGGAAATCCCTCTCACGTTCTCTCACTCGTTTCGCTCGCTATGATGATCGAAAAAACTTGTTTCGTGAAAATAAAAAAGAGAAAAAAAGTATACTTACAGCGGGTGAAAGGGCGCACAATTTTTTACACTTATTTTCATCCCCTGAATCTTCCTTCTTATTAATCAAAATAGCCCGACTGGCGCAACGAAGTCAAAGGATTTTAAACAATGTCAGTAACGTTATCCTTCTTTTTGCTATATTGCTACATTTTTGCTCAAATTCGATCGAGTAACACACAAATGTTAATAACAAATAGATTTATGAATTTCTTTGTACCTGCGACGAGGCGAGAGAAAAAACAATTATAAGAGAGAATATATCTTTATTTATAATACATAAAGCTACATTCGCTTTTGTACAGACTGTTCTTCGTATAACGACCGACGAGATTAGAGTTACGACCCTTATCGGTTTTTCCTTTGACCCGAACTCCCTGGAGAAGAATTCTGCTCGTTCCTCATCTCTTCGCCCTCTCGCTCGCCCTCTCTCCCGCGCGAAACCTTTTTCATCCCTTCTCTTTCTCCTCCCTTACTCGACACCTTAGCCAGAGTTTCCGGGACTTTTTCAATTTACTCCCACATCCTCCCCCCTAGTCTCTCTCGCCTTATCGTTATCCGTTAAACCGAAGAATTACTCCGAGCTTTCCACGAGATCGTTGAAACTGGAGGAGACAAAAATAGCGTCATAATTTCGTATCGACTGAGAAAAAAAAATCCATTCTCTTCCAATTCACGGGATTTGATAAGGGTGACGATATTTTCTCAATAACAAAATCAATTAACAATACGCATAAAAATGATTTAGCCTCGTTGAAAATGTCGGACGAAACAGCGAAATAACGAATGCCGAAGAGATGACAAAAATGGAAGCCGAGTAAAAAAAATAAATAGAATGAGAGATATAAATCCATACGCTTCTATGTCCAAGGGAACTGGCAAGAGAGAGAGAGAGAGAGATCGAAAGAGAGAGAGAGAGAGAGAGAGAGAGAAATGGAGAGAGAGTATGATGTCGGACGATACAGGCGGCAATACGGCGGCTGTAATTGGCTACATTGTGCCTATGAATTGATACGTCATTAATATTGATTGCCAGCGGGCTCGGCGTCGACGAGAACGAGGACGAGACGCCCCAGGGGAGGTGGGTCGGGGGTGATGCCGCGAGCGAGGACGAAACAATCTCCTCTCTACGTGTATGTATGCTCAACAGAGGCAGACTCGACAGACGCATTGCACATATGAGTTTCCTCTATGTACATATGTGTGTGTGTGTGTGTGTGCGTGTGTAGGTATATAGATTCTCGTGTTTGTTCATTGAACGTGTAAAACTCTCGCGGCTATGTTCGATTTGTTCGGTGTGCAAGAGTGATATGTGACGCTACTCCAGCCTCGCACAAAAGCCTCGTGACGTGGACACGCCATCGTGAAAATCTCTATACACAAGCACACACACACACACACACACATACACACACGCACGCACGTTTATCATACGTATACGTACATGTCCATCCATCGATATTTCGTTCAACGAAAAAAGGCAAACAGTGGGAATAAATATCGGTTAAAAAGATTTAAAAAATAAAACAGAAATGAAAAACCAACGACGAATGAAGTGGAAAAAGGAAAGGGGGGCAATCGGATTTAATTATTTGATCAACGTTACGAAACTACAACGATGACGCCACGGTGTGCGATCCGCAGATATACGGGAATAGAGAAATGATACTCGAAAATAAAAGAAAAAAATATCTAATATGAAATTAGAGACGACGAACTCTCGGGATAACACGAAATGCGGGACTGAAAAAAAGGAGTGGGAAATATGAGAAATATGAGAAATATTTGCGAGACGAAAAGGAGAAGAAAATTCATCGCGTTCTGCACACACAGACACACGCGGGCAAACAGACATATATATATATATATGTGTGTGTGTGTGTGTGTGCATGAGTGTACGTATTATAAAAATATAGCCGAGGGAGAAAAAGCGAAGAGAATCTACGGAGCATGAGATTTCGCGATGAGGCAGAGGAACGAGGATGGAGAAGCAAAAGAGAGGAAATGAAGTGAGACCAGGAGCGCGGAGACCTTGTCGAACCACGAAGAGCGAGCGAGAGAGACGAAGCGACGGTATAGAGATGAGAAATTTTACCGGCGAGTACGACAGAGATAGGCAATAAGAGATACAGGTATACGCGAGTCTGTACTGGAGCATCGAAACTGGAGTGGTGCGAGAGAGAGAGGGAGAATACGAAGGGCGAGACGGAGAGAGAAAGGAAGAAATTCTCATGCACGAGAAATGCAGAGTGAGAGGGATGAAAAAGGATCAGAGGAGTTAACTTTCCGCCATGGAGATACGAGAATGGGAGATGCGAAACAGAAATGCGAGAGGTAGAGAGAGAGAGAGAGAGAGAGAGATAAAGAGACGAGTGTAATTTTTCAGCAGCGCAGCGCTCAGAATTTTAATGGCCAGACAAGGAGTTCGGCTCGTAAGCGAACGGACAGAAAGAGCGAGAAAGGCAAAAGATGAAGGAGGAGGTAAAAATATGCAATGGATAGAGAAAGAGATAGAAAGAACGTTGTGAATGAGGGCGAAACCGTGAAAGAAATAATCCTGCATATAAACATGAAGAGTCTCTAACCCATCGTTCCTCTTCCATCGCTCGGGAATTCTTCATTATTGATACGACCATCAACTACTCATCTACCCAACGTATATGTATAGATATACAGTTACAATATTTCGTTCCATTCTTCCATCGGCTTTGCCTTCTGTGCAACGCTGCTTTCTTTTCTCTATTTTTATCCTTTCGAATCTCGCGAATATCGCGCCGTTCTTTCTTTCTCCCAAAGACAAAAGACTTATTCCCTCGCGATTTTACAAGCGCACTACACATTTTATTCAAATCCGAGCCACGCGATCCCGGAAAATATCGGTAAATAAACCGCAAAGCTTACACGAATGCCGCTTCTTTTATATTGTTTTTCTTCTCGATCTTCCTTCCCCTTCAATTATCGTAATTGCAATCCTCGCAGGTTTCTCGTACTAAACAGTAACGTTATTATCGTCGGGGAAACTCGTCGCGAACGCAACGACTCCAATCACTTTCCCTCGCGTTTACTTACGGTTTGTTAGTTTTTCTTTCCCATATTTTTGCCATAACGCGATATTTACAGTTTAACTAACATTAGTCGCATTTACATCGATACGAAAGCTGCCGAGGCGCAGCGAATGATATACGCAAAGGGTGAACGCCATCGAGAGAGAGAGAACGCGCGTCCACGTCACTCGTTTATATCGTAATGGGACAATTTTCGATCGAGGGGTGCGCGAGCTTTATCACTGCGGGGCATCGTGAGATTGTCTCGCCTGTGACGAGAGAACGATTTCGCGGTCGATCGGTTTCGCGGCAAATGGACCTCGCTTCCGGTCCGATCTTTATAAATATGTGCGTGTGTCTGTAGGAACATACCTGCGCGTATTATATAAAATACCTATAACTAAATATTCAACTTTACGCTTTAACTGCCAGCTATTATACGTAAGAAAGTACAGAGAGGGAGAATCGAAATCCGCCTCACCATCGGTCGGAGAAATAGCGCGCGGTTTTTGCCGGAGTGCGCTATCACGCAAACTCGCATGTAAAAAGCGATACGGACCGTATTACGAACACGAAAAGAGAAACGAATGAGACGGTTGAGCAGCGAGTTTTATATTTTTGGATGGTATGAAAATTTTTTAATTCGTAAAACGAATTGAACGATCAAAAGAGGGAGGGGGGTGGGGAGGATGGTAAAAGAAAATGTTCATATTTTTTGTCTGATATACGTTCTTAATGAATTGTCCCGTGGAATGTTTGTCTCTCCCTCTGTCGTTTTCGTCGTTTTATCGTCAATTATCGTTACCGATCTATCGTTGAACGGTTGCACGAGCGCGAGGTAAAATACACGGGAATATTATTTGAATGGGCAAACGAGTTTGGCGCTGCGCTTTAACTCGTATCGTGCGAGATAAGCACGAGATTGCCTGTGGGGAGCCAAAGTAGAAATATCAAGTGTCGTGTGTATGTGTGTGTGTGTGTGTGTGCGCGCGCACGTCGCGGCAAAATCGTAGGGGTAAGCACGAGAAGAGCAGTGGTAAGAGTCGAGGACTCGACGTTGTAGAAAGAGGAAAAACCGGTTTCTCGCGTGCTACACACGGAGAATTTTATCTATTGAAAATATATAGAGTGTCACGCCTGCTCGGGCGTTTCTCGTAGTGGGTGCCAGCAATTAAAATTATAATTATTACTATTCACCGTGTGTATAAGCCGAAGAAAGAGAGGTGAGCCGGGGGGCAGAGAACGATTCGTTGTTTGCTCGCGCAATCGCTCCTAGCTCGAATCATTTGAAACGCAATATATAATTATTCTCGTACGAAATAATTAAATACGCGCAAGATTCCTTTGTACGTCGCGTATTTGTCGTACCGCGATGATTAAAAAATGAAAGCACAATTTATGTTAAACGGACGAATCGAAAAATGAAAAATAATCGTCGAGCGGTATTTTTATCCAGTAGCACAAATTGGCAAAGTTTCAATAATTTTTTACGGAGATTGCGAGAGAAAAAAGCTTGGCTAGATCGGTAGAGACATGGGGTGTAAAAGGGGGATGATGGTAGTGGAAACGAGAGATTCGAGACAGAGCGAGGGCGAGACTCGACGCGATCGCATGGTGGCGGCAGAGTTGGCGGGAGGCGGAGCCAAGTACCGGTCGATATGAAACACCCCTCGATGAAACAACCCCTGTATATACTCTTGTATACGTATCTATGCATATGTATACATATTTAGCTATAGTTATAGTTAAAACCAGCTACACTCCGTTACACTCTCCTCTCGGCCTCCCGCGCGACGTTCCATCTCTCTTCGACTTTCAATCACTCTCGCGAGACCCTTCGAACGAGCGAGACGGATAGAGGAAAAGATAGAATCTTCAACGATGTATCCATGGTCGTTTCCGTATCACTGTCTCCTTTTGACCAACGATACTTGCGCTTCCAAATTTTACCTCGATCTTTTTCTCTACGCCTCGTTATTGTTTTACATCGTATTTTAGAATTACACGGATCGTCCTTCATCCGAGTATTACCTACGTGTAGACGGAGAGAATTTCTCATTAATTTTTACGATGAAATCTTGGTAGAAATTACATTAAAACTTGAATCCGGTGATAAATGTGTAAACAGTTAAAAATTGACAATAGTTTCAAATATTTTCCTTTTAGGCATGTACAAATTTTAGCACGTAGCATAATTTTTATGCGCGCTACACAGAGCTTACGGATTACGGCCAGGCGACCTAGCCCTAACTGATTTTACTGCGAAGAACGTAAAAATTGTGGTGAACGCACGGAACATTTCGGATTCCTTTTTAAAATTTTCAAGACAAACACGCAATATTCTCAATGTGTACCGTACACTTTTATTTGTACCAGCCCTTTTTTCAACTTATTGTAGTAATGTTTTCGTTTCACGAAAATTTACTGTTAATTTCAGTTAACCCTTTGAGCTCTAAGGACGCGTATATGCGTCAGCCTATGCGTCTGCGGACCACATAAGCTTGAAAGTACTCAGGTCTCTAAGGGTTAAAATTCTTAAAAATATTTTTAATTTCTGTCACGCAACAGTAAATTTGTACCAATTTCCATTAAAATGTAGAATTTATTTCCTAAAAATCTGAAGAATTGCACAATTTGTCACTAAGTTACTGTGATTTCACAGTAAAAATTACTTAAAAATTCTTTCCGTATACCTACGCATATATAGATTTTTCGCAGACGGAGACAAGATCCGCGGATAAGGGCGCAAACCCGCGAAAGTACCCTCCTTCCTTTCTCCGTTATCGCGGCACACGAGTTTTCCTCTCAACACCCCATTTGTTCGTCATCTTACTAAGCGTATAAACCAAAACCTCGCCATCCTTCTTTTTTCTCGCCTCTGGTTTTTCCCTCTATCGTGAGAAAACCGCGACGCTATTTTTTCCAACGAGACGTCGAGACCAGCTTTACGTCCATCTCCCCCTTTTTTGTTATTAATTTTAATATCGTTTTCGTAGCAAAGCATTTTTATACGTAACCCGTGCAAAGTTTGTACAATTTCGCAGCTGGAAATTCATTCACGAGTGCCGGTAACGTATTTTCGTTCCGTTACCCGGTGACGTTAAACCGGGCGAGTAACCGACGTGAGATAAACATTATTAACAAAAAAGCGGTACAATTTTACGCGATGTAGTTGTTGAAAAAACTGAAACAAAAACAATGCGAGAGAGAGAAAGATAGGAAAAAATTTGTTCACGGTAAATACCGCGTAACCCGAGCGTGCGTAATGAAAGAGAACACACCCACCGGGATGGTGTGCGCGGCTTGTTACCGTTTTCGGTCCTTCTCGTCGTTGTCCCAACGCGTACATACAGCATAACCGACTGTATTCATCGAAGCCCGAGTTATTTAATTAAAAACATTTTTTTTTCTTCCCTCGACCCGCCAATTCCACATACTCGAGCAGCGAATGGACGCAACACACATCCCGGTAGCGCAGGTAACGCGAAATTGTTACACGCACCGTTGCGCGAACGTTCGAAGCATCGATGTTCGTTAAAATCGAATATTTCTCCAAGCATTGGTACGTAAAGTGGATATGAAAAATAAAAATGTGTATAGTATGCGCGAACACGGAGCAGCGTTACAAAGAGCCAAACGGATTGATAAAGAGAAAATGGAAAACGGTTTAAAAAACGAGAAAAAAAAGGAAAACAAATCGGGAAATAATAAAAATCGGTACAATACGCGAGGGTTTTGTACAGCCCGACTGCTCCCCCACCCCTCGCGAGAAAGCCTCGGTGTGTGGCACGAACACGAGAGAGGCGGATTGCTGTATAGGAATACGTATAAAGCACCATCATTCTTTTTCATTCGTTTCGATCCTTTCCAGTCCGCCCCTTCCTCTGATCGTCGATCCACGAGTAATCCCTATCGGTCCGAGAACACGGGATTATCCCAACGCGAATGTACGCTATACTACGTCTTATGCCACGTACATACATATACTTTATCGAGCATTTTACTCCAATGGAAAAAATAAAGCGTAGACAAAAAAATATCTTTACAGTTTCGACGAAATAAGCGTTGACAATCGTTTCACCATCGTTTTGATTAAATCTCGTTTTCAATAACGATATAATTATTATTTATCCGAGGAGGTCTGATTATTATTATTATTATTATTATTATTAGTATAATAATTGATTATTATTATTATTATTATTATTAGTATCGTTATCGTCGTTATTGAAATATAAAAATTATTAATATTATATCCGGTTGGACGTCGTAGCAGAGAAAAAACGAGAGTTGGCTCGTATTATAAACATAAATTGCGTGTACGTGCCAAAAGGATGAAAATATCGCGGGTTAGATCGTTTGTATTTCATACACAAATGCAAATCATCAAACACGAATATTTGCGAGCATGTCTGTGTTTGTGTGTGCGCGCGCGTGTCCGGGAGTTTGTGGGTTGTGTGGGAGTCGAGTGCTTCTGGTAGCGTGTCAAAGGCTCTGTTGTAGCCACAGGGATTTAAACGATAGAGCCACGATAAAATGCGGACCCCGCGAAAGACCTCCTCCTCCTCCTCCTCCTTCTTCTTCTTCTTCCTCTTTTCCTTTTTTTCCCTCTGCTCTCACTCTTGCTCATCCTCCTCTGTGAGCTCGCCGGCGCTCAGGATGAGAGACTCTCTATCGCTACCAATCTGCTAACTTCTGATCTCCTTCTTCCTCTTACACCTCTTCTTCTTTATCGCACTCTCTCTCTCTCTCTCTCTTGCTCACTCTTTCGTTCTCACCCGTGCATCTCGGGCATTTAACTCGACTCCGTCTCATTCTCCTCCCGAGCTCCACAGTAATATCGCTGGCGTTTCAGCATAGACTTTGCCTTCCTCCTCCACTTCTTCTTCTTCTTCTTCGTCTTCGGCTTCTTCTTCTTTTTTTTTCTCTTTGTTACTTCTGACTCCCCGCGTTCATTCGAGAAACTCGTTCCCGACCGTTTGCTTGACTCCCAAACCCGTCACCGTCCCAATCTCCGCATCTCATCTTCCCTCAGCCACACCAAAGTCGTGCGGTTTACAAACGTTCGTTTCATAAATATACTATACACAACCCTTTTTCCACATGCATGAAAGTGTGCGGGTAACGCTGCCAATCATTGTAACCTCTGTACTAAAAGGCCTTCGATATATTCACGGTCTTAAGACTAGTCGTACAGTTTCAACAGAAATGGACACACAAACAGAGAGAGAGAGAGAAAGAGAGAAGGAGAGAGAGAGACATGAAAATTACGTAAATTCTCTACGTAAACGAGCAACAGCATGGAATCCACTCCGATTGAAGTTTCGCGCAACGTAGATAAATGTATATTAAAGCTCGTACGTATAATTTTACACGCGTAAAGTTTAAAACAGAGTGTAAATTGTCCGTTGGCAAGCGGCCTGTGAAACCTCAAAACGCGCATACACTCGTCATAGGTGTCGGAGCATAGGGTGGCTTAGGCGCGTGCTCGTCTCGTGCGGAACTTTCCTTGGTGTGCGTTCGTGTCCGCGCACGTTTGCAACGTAAAATACATAACGATATTTGTCGACCGGGGTGCTATTCTCACTTTATACCTACGGATATGTATGGGCAATCGCGGGATATCGAGGACACCCACGTGTTCGCAATGACAGAAGCAAATGGAGGATTTTGCGCTTATTTGCCCAAATGATCGTGCCGGAGCGTGAACGGAGCGGATAGAGATGCGATAAGTAGGATGATAGAACGACTGAAAATGATAAATATTCGCTATATTTATTACTTAGTCCATTTTTTCCCACGCAAAAACGCCCGCCAACATTTCCGATGTTTTGTCGCCATGCGGTTTTTTCATCCTCCTGGAGAAACTCGAGGTAGGACACCGCCACTCTTCTTGCGCATGATGCGAATCTACCCTCGGAAATATCGATAAACGAGTAAATATCCGATCCTCGAACGTCAACCTACTCTGATTTCGCTCTGGTATATGTTACACTTTGTATACCGTTGCGTCACCTAGCGGCGTTATTGAGCTAATGTTGTCTCATTAAAATTCCTCCGGACTTGTGACACTTTAAACTTCTTCTAGGCTCTCGCCCTATTATACTTCGTCCCGTCTCGGTTCACTTCCATGTTTCCTCCTCGATTACAAAGCCTTGTATAAAACTAACGTACGTGGCATCGGACAGGCACAGCTGTATTAATGTGCGTCGTACGAACGATCGTCGCATGTGCTGTGTGTGTGTGTGTTCATTCACGGTGTTGGTTTTGACGAGAGGCTGTTAAAAAGGCAAGGATCTTTCTAAAGCTATTATTAATACGAACGAGAGAGAGAGAGGGTGAGAGAGTGTGAGAAGCGAGAAGGGTGGGGGTAGTAGGGAAGGGGAAACTTTTGCCACTCCGCGTGGTAGTGAGTGCGAAGCAGCTCGATGTAGTTACACAATAATATATATATGCCTGTGTTAAGCACTTCGTGAAGCAGATCAGCCTAGCCTGTAAAAGGTCCGGTAGGTCGGTCAATTTCACTGTGCGCGGTGATTATTAAAGCGCACCGGTACACACGAACGCTTGCCCTCGACACGGGAGACTCTGCTGGGGCCGAGCAAGCCACGGCAGTTCATTGTGGGCTCTGCGGAGGATTCGAGCTGAATAGAAACCGAGAGAAAGAGAGAGCCAGAGAGAGAGAGAGAGAGAGAGAGAGGCAGCGAAGGATAAAGGAAAAAAAAGAGAAAGAGTGAGATGGTAGATAATACACACAGCGGTATACACGGGGAGAGCGAGACCGCCACACGAGAAAAAGGGGTTGGTAATACCACCTCAGGGGGAAGGGGTGAAGGGAGAGGGTTGAGGATAAAACGCGATGAACGAGGGCGAGAGAGAGAGAGAGAGAAGGAGATAGGAGTGCAACTGTATGAAATAAAAGAAAGAGGGAGAAGGAAGAATGAACGATGGCGTATATAGGGGTGTGCTTTGCTACTTCAACGTCGTACATTATGCTTTTCGGTTAGGATTGCTCGATCTCTCTCTCTCTCTCTCTCTCTCTTTCTCTTTTTCTCTCGCATACACAAATCCTCCCTCTTTTTCGTTCTCTCTCTTTTCGTGCGTGCATAGAATCTCCACCATCTTTCGCGATACAAAACAACCCCACGATGGAGCATTGTTCCTCGCACTTAATCGCCGATCTGTATCGCCTTAACCCCCGTTCACCCCCCGCTCCAAACCCTAGACCGCCACGTTTTCTACATTTGTCGAGGGAGAAAAGGATTTTATTTATTTCCATGTATCATGAAGGGCACGCAGCCGGCTCGATCTCTCGTCATTTATACCTAACGATGATCGACTCGCCAGTGAGGAAATTCGTAAATTTTTGACTTTTTCGAAAATGTTTTATTGCGTTCGTGAGAATAATATTCCTTTTTTCCGTTCTCTTTTTCGGAAGTCATCGAAATACAAGCGTTCGAAGCGATATGAAGATGTTGTTTTTTTTTTCCTGATTTCATCCCTAGTCTCCTTTCACGTATCTTTCCTATACGGGGGGGATGAAAAGAAAGTTTTCAAATATATCCCTCGAGATTCGATGGAGTGGATGAGGCCGATGCAGCTGGTGCAAGCAATCCCGGGTTATAGTCCGAGTTCGCGGTGCCAAAAGAGACGGAGGATTGGAACAAGAACGGGGAGGAGGATAGGAGCGAGGGTTGGGGTTGAAAAAACCGAGCGAGTCGCGCCAAAATGAAAAAGGGGAGAGAAAAAATGCGAGCTCCACGTCGGATATTCGATATCGACCGCGAGTCTCTGGCTTTTTAGAGAAGGGGATATAGGAAATTGCGGATAAAAATGATCCAATTAACAAACACAAACGAAAAGTACGAAACAACCTTCTGTAGCGTGTAAATTAATTCAACTTGTGAAACATCGTTTATTATTTTTAAACATAGAACGTTAAATAATTGGGGTAATTGGGACGTACGTGACTTCGCCCGACTCGTTACTCAACAATCGCGTTTTATTTTTCGTTCACACGATGATCGGATCATTGGAAACCAATAGGATAATCGCTACTTATATTATAGCCCTTCGACCGGGAACAACGCGTGTAGCAACGAGTGAACAAAAAAGTACAAACAAAGGGTTTAGAAAGAACGTAATGCGGCTCGTTGCTGTTCCGTCTAATTGCCAGCCCTCTCGACTTCGCACAGGGTTTAGGTGTTACACACACACACACACACACATAAATATGCACATACACGCGTTCACACAAGGAAGTGCTCTCGTTCGGTCGTCACTGGTTCGATAGGACAATCCCCCTGGTTTGTCGTCCAGCGACCCTGTCGCCCTGTTCGACCTTCCCTGGTACACAGCCCCGGTCCATCAGAGGGTTGTTCGCTCCCCCTTCCGAGTACGGCTCTCTCTCTTTTCTTCTCTCCCTTCGTCCTTTTCCTTTTTACTCTTCTCTATTCATGTTTTTGTTTGTTCTGCCCTCTATCGTTTGGATTGTCGTGTGCCGGCGCGAGAACTTCACGAGCGGCTGAGGGAACTCGGCGAGGCGCAGTCTCGTCCTTTGTCTCGAGACTTTCGTAGACCGAAGGATGGAAGAACAAGGAGAGACCAAGAAAACCGCATATATATATACATATAGGCGCTACTTGGCTTCGTTGTGAGCGAAAACGTAGGAGCGAACGAAGGGAGGAAGAGAGAGAAAAAAAAACTAAAGTATGGGAGGCTAAGAAGGAGGGAACGAAGGGACGAGAGAAAACGACTCTCGGACAACTTTGAGCTCTTCCGGCCCTCTTTTGGTCGACCCAAGTTCTCTCGATTCTCATCCTTGCTCCCTCTCTCTCTCTCTCTCTCTCTCTCTCTCTCTCTCTCTCTCTCTCTTTCTCCCTCTCTTTCTCTCTCCCTCTCTCTCTCTCTCTCTTTCTCCGCCTATTGTAAGCTTCTGTGCTCCTGCGTCCCAGCTTCGGGTGTCTCACAGGATACCTGCGGGCTTCACTCCCTCTCATCTATCTCGTCTCGGCGAACTTAATACCCTTTATGCTTTACCCGGAAATTGACTCCGTCGCCCACTCTTTTTCGTTCGTCGCTCGTAACCGAGGACAAATTTTTCTCGACCGAGCGCTTCGACCGACGTCTTAATCGCGAAATACTTCCGACGGATTGTGGCAACGCGTTTGATCTCACTCGTAAATTTATCTCGCGGAACGATAGATCGATATGAAATTGATTGGTTTTAAAAAAATTGCGATTGAATTCGTAGCGAACTACGAAAATCAATTAGGAACGATTTTATAATTTCTATCTATTAATTTCATAATCATTGCGCACGATCGGGTGATAATTTTGCGATCGTCTATGTAAAGAACGAATCGATGCCATGATTTAATATTGGCCAACGCATTGCTCTTGGAAGTGATCGATCGTCTATTCTCTACACGAGGGTATAAAATGATCGGAAAAAGAAAGAGAGAAGAGAGAGAGGACGGTAACCGCGACGAGATAGCCACGAGGGACTATTCTTCTCGTCTCTTTTGTTTTCCCCTTCGGGCTAAAAGCAGTGGTAAAGAAAAGAGGAGGAGGAGGAGGAGGAGGAGGAGGCAGGGAGAGGACATCGACTCGTCGCCCCCGGGGGTGAGAGATGGTGGATGCTGGCTTTGGCTCACTCGACTCTCACACAAAAGAGCCACAGAGACAAGAAGAGTGATTAAGAAAGTAGTTAAATTGCGCGTCTAAATAACGGATGGTACGTGAGTGGAGCTGAAATAATCTGTGGCTTGGCCGGATAGAAAAATTGCGACGTGAAACGACGGTTGCGAGAGAAAGAGAGGAGATGGGAAGGCGTCGGTGGGGAAGAGAGAAGGAAAGAGAAAAAGGTACGTTGAAAGAGCTACGAGGGAGAGCCACGGTAGAAGCAAACACAGGCGCCTAAAAAGGAGGGAAAAAGAGATAGAGAATATACTGGCACGGAGCAATGGCCAAGATTCGAAATGGGAGCGAGAGAGGAATCAGCAGAGTGAGAGAAATGAATGGCGTAGTGCGAGAGACGGATATTTATATAGTCGAATAGCGACGAAACAGAGCCAAGGGGAGAAGGATGAGAAATAAAACGAGACCGAGATGGAGAAACGCGATCGCGATGGAAGTGACGGCAGGAAGAGGCAAGGGGAAAAACGGGTATTCAATAGAGAAGTGACGGAGGTGCGAGATTCCTCATTCGTCACGGACCAGTCGTTCCGTATATTTTACACTACAACGAGTATGTGTTGAGCTTACGTATAGCCTCTGTATGTGTTCTACGTACGATCATCAATGATAGATATATTACTCGTAATAAGCTATTTCAGGCTAAATCAGTCAGACCGAGATCCTCATATACTCTTTTTCAACCTACCAGTTAATAAAAAAACTCATGTTTTTTTCTTAATTTAATTGTTACAATGAAAAACGACGGAGAAAGATCATTAATCAAGATAGTTTTTTTTTTCAAATTTCGAACTCATTATTATGATCGTTGATCGTTTTTTTAAATGTTTTTTTGTATGTTTATGTTTAGCTCGATTCGTAAAGCTCAAAGGGGGAAATATTTCTCGGCTCAGTAATGCGGATTACGTGTTTGCGGAAGGTTGGAGATGTCTGGTATCAATAATCGTCAATCGTAGGTAAATTGACGAAAAATTTCACAAAGCGTCGAGTTGGTTACGAGCAGTTTATGTCGTATCGAATAATCGGGTGGACGAGACTATGCTTGATTTTAGCGCATTCTTTCTTAACGGGGGAGGTCTAGTTGAAATTTTCAAAAAATCGATTTTTTGTTCATTTTCTAAAAGTACAATATCTTACGAGTATTTTCCGACTAATTGCATTTAAATCGGACCATTATTCGCCGAAATACATAATTTTGAAGGAAACCGTGTTAGAGCCATACAAAGTAATTAGGTAAAAGTTTAAACTCGTTTTTCTCGAAATCATGTTTTCGAAGTCGGTGATCACTGTAACTCGAGAGCGGATTTACCGATCGGGTTGAAATTTATATCATTTCTTCTATATATAATTGTCCTCCGGATGAACGAAGGATTTTTTTTTGGACAATTATTTTTTTTGTTATAGTAAAAAATGTAAGTGAAATTTTGGTCAAAACAACATTTTTGACTTTCAACATCCGCCATTTTGTGAAAAATGACAATTTTTCAAAACCCTTCGTTCAACCGGAGCATTATATCATTAACTAAAGATCCTCCCTGTTTTGTGGGTTTCAGATAGTTCGTTGCAGCGCGGGAGTGATCACCGCAAAATCTGTTTTTTTTGCAGCGTCTTCGGCCGTTGATATATAACGGGTTATTTTTAAATATACACTACCGGCGGAAAGTTTCCGGACAAAAGTTGAAAACAGTGCCGGAACGCTTTTTTATGCCATTTCGCCGGTAGTTGACCTAGGCCAATTTAACCAACGCCATTTTAAAGAACAGGAATTTTCCTTCATTTTGGATTTTTTAAAAAAATTTTACGATTTTTTTTTGACAATTGGCACACAGTTTTGAAAACGATAATTTTTGGTCGTTTTTTTGTTCTTTTGCAAGTGGACCCCGTTTACAATAAAAAATTTTTAACGAATTTCTTTCACAATGTTCATAAAGGGGGAAGTCTAAGCTTCAAGTTCATTTTTTAGAGAATTGTCTACGATTTTTTTTTTTCAAAGATATGTCGTTTTTTGAGAAAAAATAGATAATTTGAAAATTGCTCCATAGGACGAAAACGATGAGGTTTATAACAAAACCTCAAGATGGCAAAAAGTTGTATTACTTCTTGCTGAGTTCAGGAGAAATTTTTCAGATTTTTTTTTCCAAAATTTTTTTTCACCTATTTCCGGTCAGTTCGATTGATCTGAATACCATGAAAATAATAGAATTAAATTTGTTACTTACATCGAAGAAACTCCGTCGCCGAAGAAACCTCCGAAGAGACCAAAGTTTAATATGTAAGTAAAAAATTTAATTCTATTATTTTCAGAGTATTCAGATCAATCGAGCTAACCGGAAATAGGTAAAAAAAATTAAAAAATAAAAAAATCTGAAAAAATTCTGCTAAACTCAGCAAGAAGTAATACAACTTTTTGCCATCTTCAGATTTTGTTGTAAACCTCATTGTTTTCGTCCTATGGAGCAATTTTCAAAATGTCCATTTTTTCTCAAAAAACGACATATCTTTGAAAAAAAAATCGTAGACAATTTTACAAAAAATAAACTTGAAGCTTGGACTTCCCCCTTTATGAGTATGGTGAAAGAAATTCGTTAAAATTTTTTACTGTAAACGGGGTCCACTTGCAAAAGAACAAAAAAACGACCAAAAATTGTCGTTTTCAAAATTGTGTGCCAATTGTAAAAAAAATCGTAATTTTTTATTTTTTAAAGCCAAAATGAAGGGAAATCCCTGCTCTTTAAAAGGGCGTTGGTTAAATTGGCCTAGGCCAACTATCGGCGAAATGGCATAAAAAAACGTTCCGGCACTGTTTTCAACTTTTGTTCAGAAACTTTCCGCCGGTAGTGTATTTCTTTCAAAAAATTATAATGTTTACACTAAATATATATCTTTTATACGGAAGAACTTTTGTTATCAATTATTTTACCATTTGGCCAAAAAAAAAATCGGAAAAAGGCCTTTTTTTACCTTTCCAACTAGACCTCACTCCTTAAAAAACCGAGGTGTATTCTCCAACGCGGCGAGACCGAGTTTTTATATACACGGAGAGAATTTTTTATTAATTTGTACGGTGAAATCTCGGTAAAAATTACATTAAAAACTTCAACTCGCTGCTAAATGTGCAAACAGTTAAAAATTGACACTAGTTTCAAATATTTTACTTTCAGGCATGCACAAATTTTAGCACGTAGCATAACTTTTACTCGCGCTATACAGAGCTCGTGAATTACGGTCAGGCGACCTAGCAACTGATTTTACTGGGAAGAACGTAAACATTCTGGTGAACGTACGGAAAATTTCGGCTTCCTTTTTTAAATTTTCAAGACAAACACGCAAATTTCTCAATGTACACCGTACACTTTCATTTGTATCAGCCCTTTTTTCAACTTATTGTAGTAATGTTTACGTTTCATGAAAATTTCCTGTTAATTTCAGTAAAAATTCTCGGAAATATTTTAAATTTCTGTTACGCAACAGTAAATTTGTACTCATTTCCATTAAAATGCATAATTTATATCGTAAACACCTGAAGAATTGCACATTTCTCACTTAGTTTCTGTGACATTCACAGTAAAAATTACTCAAAAATTCTTTCCCTGTACAATATTATCGACAAGTTTGTCAAAGCAATTCATGCGTAACGATATCGCGTGCATTACACGTTCCATTATTTATTTGTAACCGCACAAATAAAAATTACAAAATGTGATGCGGATTCGTGAAAATGTTATCGTTTCATACTTTCGAAATTATTCCCACCGAAGGATCATAAATAGTTTCCTTATATTTTTAACTTAAGTTAATAAAAAGGAACAAAACTTTATTTTCAAAATGCAATCGCCCAATCGAAAAACGTATTTACAAATTTTTGTTTCAGAACGCAAAAACGTTATCATTCCCAATCCTCACGGATCTTCGCACTAGGACCTTTTCCGAAAAAAATCCAGGCGTTCTCTGATCGCAAAATCACTCTATTACGCGTAATTTCAAAATTATTCCCACGATATCCCATCGTAAATAATTTCGTCACATTTTAAATCCAAATTACTAAAAATAACCAAAATTCTATTTTCGAAAGTAGATAAGCCCAATCGAAAAACCTGTTTGTAAACATTTGTTCGAGAGCGATCGAAGATTCTTTTTAACTAAAAAAAAAATCACTCCGTTTTATAAAACGTGATTTCAATTAAAACACCGAAAGTGTATAAAATAAAGGAATAAGTGATAAACGCTCAGCGCGTTTATTTGAAAACCGTGTATGTATGTACATATATATCAGTAGGACATAACTCTCTGGGAATGAATGAGGCTGCCTGTATTGACGACGCGACGAGGTCGCCGGGAGTCAATCGATTATCGATCCCTCGCGATCTCTCCGCCGTAGGTATAGATACCTAATAACCAATACTAACACACCAATCCGTCCGTCTCTTCTATTTACCTCTTTCTCTCTCTTCCGAGCGTTCCTTAATAAAATGATTAGCCCTGCTTGCACAGGCACTCGGTCTCTCCTCTATATATAAATCGATGAGATTCTCAAGCTTGTAAAGCCCTATCTTGTCGTATTATGCCACGAAGAGAAAATCTTCGCAATCACAATTTCCATTCCTCTGTAGATACGCGTCCCAGAAGACCGTTCATTCCGTTCCAAACAAAACTGAAATAACAATATTTCTATAATTTTATTTTCGTCATCATATTTTCAGACTATTCGACATTTACAAATTTTCGAAATATCTTAAAAGCCAGAAGGTAAATAAATAAATTTTTGAAATATCTTAAAAGCTAGAAGGTAAATAAATAAATTTTTGAAATATCTTAAAACCTAGAAGGTAAATAAATAAATTTTTCAAATATCTTAAAAGCTAGAAGGTAAATAAATAAATTTTTCAAATATCTTAAGAGCTAGAAGGCTAATAAATAAATTTTTGAAATATCTTAAAAGCTAATAGGTAAATAAATAAATTTTCGAAAAATCTTAAAAGCTAGAAGGTAAAAAAACAATAATCTTTAACAACAAAATATTAAGATTGAAAATTAATTTCGTAAGACCTTTGTAGGCAGAGCGTACGTACAAACTTGTTTTTGGGACGAAATTCCTTGCGGCGATATACGATAGATAGGTATATGTAGGTATAAAGGAATTCTTTGATGATAAATGAAGTGAAAAGGGGGCGTGCGTATCGCGAGAAATAGTGACGAGAGATTTAGTGACATATCTCGAGTCTTTTTTTCTCTCTCCCTCTCTCTCTCTCTCCCTCTCGCTCAGTTCCCTCGCGAATGTGTGTCGAGGGTCGAACACATAGCTACAGGCACGTACGTCTGTTTGGCTCAAGCCCACACGAGCGTCATCGGTAGACGATGCTACGAGTTCCAGATGTCACGAGGATTATCCGTTTTATTTGACATCGTTTGTTTTTCCTCACGCGAGAAGAACGCATCAGAAGTACGTATTTGTACTATATGTACATAAATTATTGTTGCTTCGACCAAACTCTGCGGCCTTTTCTCTTTTTATTTTTATTCCAGAGAATTTATCTCGATCGCATCGCGAACGCCGGAATCGAGGTTCGTAAATACTCGGTGAGTGTAAAATTGAGGGGCAAAAGTAAATCGACGACTCTCGCCAATCCCCTTGGCTTCTCTATCGGCCAGGACCGTATTTTACGCTAAACCGTCGGACGTCAACGAAAAAAAAAAAAAAAAAAAAAAAATTCAGAGAAAACGAGAAAAAAAAACAAATGAAAAGAAACGAAACGAGTTTCGTGGCTCGTTCGCGAGAGCCACAGCTACCTCTCTTGTCGTCCCATTAATCCTCGATTACCCGAGACGCCTACGCATACATTAATTAATTACGCGTATGGCATATAACGTACGAGCATCGAGCCGTGTCTTTTACTCTCTCATATTTCTCTAACTATCTCTCTTCCGACTCCTCTCACCGAGAATAAGCGAGATTCATGAAACAGCACCCAGCGCGTTATTGCTTCGTTCGCGGGAATTATTATTTTCTTTTTCCTTCCACACGATTCACCCACGATTCGAAAATTAATACACTTATGAGAATAAATGGATTTATCTCGAATCCTCGAGAATATTAATAACGTAGAAATAATAACAGAGTAGTAAGAAAATTTCATTTGGACAAAAATAAAAGCTTGCCGAAAATGTGGAAATAAATTTAGCCGGTACGAGGCCCCGATTTCTCTCGCGCCGTCCCTGAGTGAGTAATACCGAGTTTGCACGGAGATTCCCGAGCGGTGCGCACATACGCGAACGTAGGACGGATCGTCGGGCGCGGGAGGGGTGGAGGGGGGAGCGGGCGGAGGCGCGCGTTACGCTACCCATGTGTTAGTGCTGCCGCTGTGCTTGTGTGTGCCTGTTCTCCCGAGTGCTTTGTGACGCGCGTGCGGGTGGTGCAGTGAGAGGCTTTTCTTTTTTTTACATCGTCGTTAAGCCATCTCGTGTGTATCTTTACATCCTCCTCTAGGCCTCTTGTCGAAAGGCGATATAAGAGCGAGACAATGAGAAGCTTCGCGCGAACAAAAATCGTGAGAAAAATGTCCGTTTAACGACGAAAGACGAGGAGGCGAGAGAGAGGGCTTTGGCGATTACGATCGTTTTTTTCCGGCTCGAGTCACATACACACGCACCCACACGTATATACACAAATACACACACACACACGCATACAAACATATCGACTCGTGTACACACATAGACACAAACTCGCGGTAAGAGACTGATGCGAGAGCGAGAGAGAGAGAGAGAGAGCGAGAGTAACGAAGATAGATATAATCGAGGCTTGGAGCGAGAGGTAGATCGCTGCTCCTCTGTGTTTGCCTCTTGATAGGCCGCAGTGTGTTCTCTCCTTTGGGTTTTGCGTGACCGCGAGAGTGCGGCGCAGGCCCCGGAGCGGCGGAAGATTCGGGTGTGACCTGGGCGTCGCGACACCATCGTCGTCGTCGTCGTCGTCGTCGACGAACCAGACAGAGAGAGACGATCTTCGCAGCGCGTCAATCGTCTTCCGTGCTGAAATCCTCTCTATACGTCTATATACACGCATATATCTATGTATATCTATATGTATCTATATTTATATATATATATGCATATACATGTTAAACTAATATACAAACCACATGTATACGCATAATAACACGGACATACATTAAGGACAGACCGTGTGCGTCGGCGCATTTTTTATAAAAACAATTTTTAGGGACGAGAATTACAAGCCTGGAAATCACGAGAAGCGAGGAATATTTGGAAATGTAATAAATACATTAATCGAAGAGAGGAAAAGGAGAGATACGGATGGAGAGATAAAGTCGAGGAAAAGGATTTAACGACGAGTATGGACAGTCCAGCAGTCCAGGATGAGAACTGGAAACTCATCTCACAGGCAAAGTGTTTTCACAGACATGCACACATGCACGTATCACAAAGAGCAATAAATACATGGTAAATACTACCGTGTGGTTATACGTATATATATATGGGTGTATGTGTGTGTGTGTGTGTGTGTATTGTATGTAACTCGGTGTGCGTGCGCGTGAATCGTCGAAAGAACCGGCCCCTCCGCTTCGTGCATTTTATATATCGTCGTCGGTTCTCTCTCTTTCTCGAAGAGAACTCGTCCACGACTCTTTGAAGTTACAGGCGCCCGCGTGTAACACGTACGTGCGTGTCCTCCTCTGTGTGTGCGTGTGTGTATGTACGCGTGTGCATCACGCAGGGCGACCAGGCAAAATAGCCGGAGGCGCTTCTACCAATCGGGATCGTTAAATTCACGTCTCTCAACGACTCGCACAGATAATTTTAACCGATACATCATAATCGACGTCGACGATTCTAGATGGTGTAACTAATATTTGTTTCATTATATTTTGTTTTTCTTTTCTCAGCTCTGTACCTGTTTGTTTTGTATGGATCGAAGTGCGCGTGTACACCTGCAAGTCTAGGAACGGGGTACAACGTGTGTGGGAAGGTCCTGGATGTATTTTTGTTCTTGTTTTGTTTTTGTACTTGAAGAGGAATGGAAAACGCACGGGAATATCCGGCGTTTAAAGCGTGGAGGAATTAATGTCGTTTTGAGAATGAGAATGTGGCGGAAGTGACGAGGTTGGTAAAATCGAAGGAAAGATATTGTCGAGTGATAATAACAAACTCCGGGAGGAGTAACGTTCTGAGGAAGAGAGCGAGTGGAATAGAGGGTGGTAAAACTGAAGTGGACGCGTCCAGCACTGTGGACGCGAAAAGAGGATAACCGGACGGAGAGGCACTTGCGAAAAGCTGGATTAAACAAGAAAGAAGAGCCAAGGTCAATCTTCAGAACCGTTCGCGTTTGTTCCTCGTTGTTGTTTTATTTTCGAACGCATCTTTTTTTCATTCTCGCTTCTAGTCCCAAAGTGTCCAAAGGCTCGTTGATCCAAACAGCTGTGTGGATAAATACCGACGGAACTTTGTGGAGGATCACGAGGAAGAACGGAGAAGGAAGCTACGGTGGAAGGTCGAAACGGACGAGAGACAACATGGTGAGTTAATTTTTCTCGCTCTTTTTTTTTTGTTTTGTTTTCTATCCGTGAATACTTTCGTTTATCTTACGTCGTTTTGACAATTTGTTTTCCCTAGGTCGTATAGGTACAATGTAGCTGCGAGTATATTTCGTTACGTGAGAATTTAACGACGAGAGACAAAACGAGATTTCACTCTCGATACGGAAGAGCCCAGTGTGTTTCCCAATCTTGTAGAGATTTAAGCGTTGACGAGGTCTTTGAACGTAGTTGGTGTGCGAGACTCTCGAGTGTACTTGAAGTCTACGTGTGTTAATACATTCGTGGAAAAAGGGAGCAGAGCGACGGTGAGAGTAGAGGGACTTGCGCGTTTCGGTGCAGAGGCTACGAGGAGACTCGGAGCTTTGTCTTTGCGCCGCGCCAAGTGCGCGGGCGCGCGCAGTTCCCTCCTATCACCTATGTACATATATACTTTATACAGCAGATACGTGAAAGCAATACACGTACCGACGAGACACCAACGCGACGCACACGACCGCATCGAATTTTGTTTTCCTTTTTTATTTTTCTTTTTAAAGGGCTTTTCACTCGTCGAGGCTTAAACTAGCTAGTCTCCCCCATCCCCTAAACAACCCGCAGCCTTTCTACATCTTGTGTGGCTTACACACACTCCCGTGTATATAAATAAATATACATTCATCCAACGACGGGTAACGAGAGGGAGAGAGAGAGAGAAAGCAAAAGGCTCAACCCTTTGAATTCTGACTCCCCGAGGCCGTGGGCGGCCGCGGTGAGGCACAAAGTGAATATATACATCACCGTATGGTACGAGAACAAGAAAATATTGTGTATATTCCATGCGCGAGTATAAAACTTGTATTTCCGATTCACAATTTCATACATTGTTTACATTGTATTTTCATTCGATCAACGTTCTATAGAACTCGCGTTCTTCGACGTTTTTCTTTTTCTCTTTCAAGTTATTATTAAAATATGAATCGTAGAACAACATCTCAGGGGAAAAACGCTCCTTTATGAAAACCTGCGAGATGTGCGATAGCAGTAAATCGGAGAATGCAAACTCGTATATCAGAGAACTCGCTTACGCAGTAATTCGAGTACCACGTATATTCCTATCCTTGTATACATATATATATACATATACATATAGTAGGTATGTATGATATTTTTTTCTATCTCACTCGCGTGGCCCGGGCATGGACGCTCGGAAACGTATAACCCGATTCTCCGTACGCGCCCCGGTGAACATAACACCGTCAAAGGCACGCTCGTATGCCCCCACACACATACACGAAAATATATATATATATATATAGTTATGTACGAGCCATGGGGAACATGCACAAGAAGCGTTTGCGTGGAATAGCGTGTGGCGCAATTGCGATTTCGTGGTTGCTCGCCGCTCAACGACCCAGTGCGAGTCGCACACACGCGGGTCAACTTTTTCACAAATTTTATCACGACATACAGCCATATATAGATCCGCATATGCACATAGAAGGCGTATGATGTATATTTATTATATGCATATATACAAATTACAGACTATAAATATATAGACGCGTATCGGTACACCGATATATTTACATTTACATACATAATTCAACGTAAATACATACATCATTCGTGCATAATGAAATGATGCATCGCAGAGCGCTCTCGCGGTTGCAGAAAGATTCTTGTTCTCTTTCTCTGTTTTATTTCTCGTTCGTATGTGGATTCACCGGGTTTCGTTTCGACTGTGATTTACAAGCTGTGTTCAACGCTCACGTATTTCTCGAGCTTGGTTTTTTTTTCTTCTCTTTCCTCTTGCCTCTTCTCTCCTTCTCTTTCTCTCTCGTACTTGCTCTCTCGTACACACACACACACATACTTTTTCCTCGTACATTTTTCTCGTACACGGTCTTTGCTCCATTCCCTTTCTCCTTTCACGACTGTCGCGTGTTCCACGAGCCGAGTACCAGTGTCAGATCGCACGTAGTAGGGCTTCTAGAAAATCGTTGCTGTATAGACACAGTCTCTATGTATATTTGTATATATATATATGTATACGTTAATTGGATACCGCAGAGGCTTTCTCGTTTCTATCCACCTCTCTCATTCTCCATTCTCCTCCCTCTGTCTCGCTCTATCCCTCGTTGAGAACTTGACGCCAGGAATCGAAGACAAAACGTTTCGCGTTCGACACCGACTAGACATCGTGATAATCGGAGTCGGCGTATATACGTTGACTTTAACAGAGTCTACTTATTGCCCCGACCTTCCATCTCCATTTTAACTCTACTCAATCGAGAGCTCCGGCTTCGCTCTATACTCTACACTCTTTATACAACTCTATAACGCAATAGCCCCGAAGATAAAACAATTTCAACTTATTTTTATAGCTATGTATATATAAATTTCATTCCTAATCGATACTTACATAGTTGTGCAAAGAGAGAAGGAGAGAGAGAGAGAGGGAGAGGAAGAAACAATAAAAAAAAACCGCCGAGTCGTTATAAGGTAGTCTGTGTAGAATCTATGATCGTAAAATTTATACTAAGTCGACGACAAAACGATTTAGCTAGAAACGATCGCTCCCTCTCGCGGTATAACGTCGAACTAACAAAGTCTAGTCTAGTTTCGCGAGTCACATTAATTTCCTATCATTTATTCATCGCTGCGAATGACAATATTTCTCCAGAAAAAAAAATTGCTAAGTTCGATCGATAAATTCCTATTCGCATTCATTTGTTTTTGATCGACTCGTTTTCGCTGTCCGCTTTACGTATTCCGTTTCGTTTTCATGTTTCTCTTTTTAGTCTTCCTCGCGGTCTCGCTCGATAAATTTCAAAGTATGTAGTAATCCATTGACATATATCGTATCTATCGTCTATCACATTGATAACACGATCTTCCGGCCTTCGCATAATATCGCGTTTTTGTGCCATATATACATATATATCGCACATATATATATAAATGGCACAGTCTAATATATATATATATATATATATATATATATATATATATATATATAAAGTCTTAAAAAAACCATCTATCAACATTCATTAACTATAAATTAAATAATTTGGATAGTAAATTTAATAATCTACACAAAAGTCATTTGATGTTTGTCAATAGAGTCGATAGATTTGCTGTAATATTAACAAAACAAACTATGAATTTTCATACATTTTGAACTCGAATATCTCTTGAATGGCTAAGTTTATCAAAAAAGTATAAGAGGTCTTTTTTGCAGAGCATTCAATTCTGCATAAGAACGGACCGGCAGCTTATTTGTGGAATATCCCATGACGGTGTTATAAAATTCAGACAATTTTTTTTTCCCCGTGTTATTTAAATGGGAAATAGAGATGTGTTTAAGCGACCTCTAAATAGTAATATTTCGAGCTAAAATTTATACAGGCTTCTTTTTTACCTTTTTATAAGTTTAAAGCCTGTTAGTAGGAAGAAAAAAAAAGTTGCCCTAAAATGGCACAGTCTAATATATATATATGTATATATATATATATATATAAAGAGAGAGAGAGAGAGTAGGTTGTACGAAGCTGTAAATAAACCTGTCTTGGTCCCAGAACGGTGTAATTATACAAGCGCCTTGTTGCTCATACACATGGACACTAACATACGTAAATACACGCCTAACGTCGCTGTGCGAAAGATCACAAGCATCTGGCATCCAATCAGTCTTCCGTTAATTGCGCGAGACGATTCTGAGGTTTCCCTTGCGTTGATTATCGGCCCGAATACCCGGCTCGGCGACGATGCCGTTTGTGAATTAAACATACATGCACGGTACATATATACACATTTCGTCCTTCCGATCGAAATATGTCGAGGTTGAGGAAATATCCGCCGGTAGTCTTTTACAAAAAAAATTTTTTTTTTAAATTTGTATTTACCTACGTTCTAGCAAAGAGTCCAAAATTCTTACCAGCTTTCTACTTTATTGCCAATGTAAACAAATTAGATTCGAATTAATTCGGAAAGATATCAAATTGTATTACGGCATAATTATTGGTGCATTTAAAAACAAATATTAACGTATCAATATTTACAAAATTGTGTTATCTTGAAAAAAATAAATAATAAAATCAAATCCGGGAATAAATCACCGTAGATCGTTTAAATAGGCGTCGGTGATGTACCACACATCCGTCTGTCGAGCGAGGAATCTATATTAGCATTATTAACATCGTGAACTCTGCTTTTGTTTCGGACACGGTCTACTTGCTCGTGTCCCCCTTCGTGCTGTCGTGCATTTTTTTTTCTTCTTTTAATGTATATAAGTATACAATATAAATAGATTTATGTATGCGAACGCGTATATTTCACAAACGATTACCGCGATATACGCTTCAGTACCTGCTGCACGTGCTCTCTCATGGGAGCATACGATATAGGTATACACACACACACGCACACACATACACACACACACGCACACACATACACACACACACACACACACACACACGCACACACACGCGCGCGCGCGCGCGCGACTTGCAGCGAAGTAGCCAAGGCGTAAGAACGACGACGCGCGGGCGTTACGCACGCCGGAAGTAATCGTGATAACGATCGTATTATCATTAGCCTCTCTCTCTCTCTCTCTCTTTCTCTCAATTTATCTCCATCTCGTGTTCGCACTCTCTCTCTCTCTTTCTCGGCTCGTGTACAGCACGACTCGCGACAACGTATATCCCACCTTCGCTAACACGAGGTAGGGAAAAAAACGTCATCGAGTTGTACAATATGAATGTGTTAAGAGGTTGGTATTGGTGTGCGGGTGTCGAGACTCGTGGTCGCTCTCGTTTGATCAACTTCGAGGAACGAGATCGATGCGGGTGTGTAGAGTCGCGATTGAAGAAAAGACTCCACGGCGGGAACGGCCTTTGACGCAGTGATGCTCAACTATCGTTACATATTTTATATTATCGTTTTTTATTTATGTTTATTCATACGAGGTGCCTAAAAAAATCGTCGCTTTTGTTAAAATTTATATGACGGTTGGGTTCGTTCGAGATTGTTATAGTTGTAATTTCTTTTTTTTATACCAGACAATATTTTCATTTTTTGTATTGAGGATGTTTGCTATTTAAGGTAAAAGTTGTAATTTCATTTTTTTATGCCAGATAATATTTTTGTTTTTTGTATTAAGGATCTTTGCTATTTACGGGCTTGCAACTATCGTTACATATTTTATATTATCGTTTTTTATTTATTTTTATTCATACGAGGTGCCAAAAAAAATCGTTGCTTTTGTTAACAATTTAATAACGGTTGGGTTCCTTCGAGATTTTTATAGTTGTAATTTAATTTTTTTATATCAGACAATATTTTCATTTTTTGTATTGAGGATGTTTGCTATTTAAGGTAAAAATTGCAATTTCATTTTTTTATGCCAGATAATATTTTTGTTTTTTGTATTAAGGATCTTTGCTATTTAAAGGCTTGCAACTATCGTTATTTATTTATTTTTATTTATACGAGGTGCCAAAAAAAAATCGTCGCTTTTGTTAAAATTTAATAACGGTTGAATTTGTTCGAGACTGTTATAGTTGTAATTTAATTTTTTTATACCAGACAATATTTTCATTTTTTGTATTAAGGGTGTTTGCTATTTAAGGGCTTGCAATTTGCTGGATTTTTATTCGCACGTGTTTACGAGAAGTCGATTGAAAAAAATTCAAACGAATTTTTTTTACACGCCTCGCAATGTCTGTCGCGTGTGCCCCACCCTCGTACGATTTATACGTGTGTATATACCGCAACGTGTTGGAAACGACATTCCTCGAGTTCCTAAACGTCAGCGATTTCAATCGCGCACATACGAGCACGATAACGATCTCTATAATAACAACATTACCTCCAGCTTCGTGAATATTCATGAATTAATCTTGTCAACGAATGAGCCTGATTATAATAAATACCTAATTGATAGTGCAATACGTGCGTGCGTTTCTGTATTAGGGGATAACTCGCACGCGATCGTAGTTGCGTTATTCGACACTCGGATAAAATTCAGAGATTTTTTTTTTCGATCTTTTCACCTTTCGTGAACGAGCGTTGTTTAAATGGATCGCGAACCATTGGCTTTTAGTAATAAACGGACACGCGATGAAAGGTGGAAAAACCGAAAAATTTTGTTTACTTTTTTCAACTTTTCATTGAATAATTCGGAAAAATCGCGAATAAAAGTATTGTATTTTTTTCTACAAATAATTCTAGTCCGCCATATCGACGTAAGACACATTTTAATGATACTAGTTTCATTAAAAATTGGTTAATTAAGCTAATTTATCGATTAATTATCTTTCTTTTTTTTAATTGGGCATCGATTTTTTTCTCATAATTTCACAACGAATATCTATAACATTGTCACTCCTACAAAATGTCTATTTACGATATGTTTTTCCACTTTTAGATTCAGTCGTTCTCATCATTTAATAATATAATCCCAAAAAACTATTCCAACGTTATTTTGAGGTTTGAAAATCTTTAAAAGAAATCATACCTCAGTCTCTCCAACGGTCCAACGAATCCCTTAAAATAAATCGCTCGACATTTCCGGTCTAGATCAACGACTTCTCTCCAACCCGAGTCGAAAAATCGTTATATTCATCCGGTCTTTACTTCCACAAAAATGCAGATATCAAAACGAATCCAACGTCATTTCACAGATTATCGTCCCAGATTTCCAAAACAAATCCTACAAGTATCGATTCCCTCGACAAAACAAGAGCAGAGCTATCTAGTAATTTCCATCCCTCTCTCACCTCGAAACCATACAATGCAAATATAATATCGATGTTTGAAACATTTCCAAAAAAATGAGAGTAGTTCCTTGATAAATCACTATGTATACAACCTTAGGTACTCACGTACCTACACCCAGAAGGTACATAGGTGTGGTGGCCGCGTTACCTCAACGACTATTGATTAATTCTCCACGACGCGTACATTATTGTATAATCATCGATCGATTATATCGCATATATATATATACACGTACATATATAAATGTATACAGGTACAGGCTTTGAAACGTGTACGTACGATGTGTCCGCGGGCAACGAGGCTAAACGAGCGCGGAGTATTGGTGGGAGAAGTAAGAGAGCAACGGGCAAGCGTATAATGATAACTCGTGAAACGATAACTAACGTTCTGCGAGAGAGCGAGAGAGAGCCTCTCGTCACCGGTAAATTATTACAGGCATATCGCTATTCGCGTAATGGATTGTAACGCCGCAATACGGTGTACCGTATTACTTTGAGCCGTTTCACCGTGGTGGGCTTATCGCGTATGTAATATATCTATGGTATACAAATGTCGGTATAGATGTGCATGTGGAGTAATAACAGTTTTGTTGCACAGCTATAGGGCACGAGAAATCTATATTATGATTTCCTGTATATTATTTAGGTAGCGCAGCCTATATATACCGACTGTAACGCAACAGGGATTTATTCATCGAAATATAATCGACTACCGGTTGTACGTGTATACCTATAATCATAATTTCTCTAGTGTCCGCAAAGGGAAGCCTGATTCATAATTTAATCGAGAATGATATATCAATTCGAACATTGAATGAACCTCGAGTCGTTGTCAAAGAGAAAGAGAGAGAGAGAGAGAGAAGATAGGAGGGGAAGGTTGCAGAGGACGAGAGGTACGAATTAAATAAATATCCATTCGGTTTAATAATGCGATTAAATTAATAATGCGCTTCGTAACGTTACGAAAAATTTCACTCTTTTTACTCCATTGAATAAATTCCAGACATTATTTTTCGTAAACGTTCGTCCGATTATTTACTGTTTTGATAGTAACAATTTTGTAAATCCGTTTAAAAATAACGATAACAAAATATCTCGTAGATTACACTGTTTAGGGTTTTAATAGCTTCCTAGTAGATCGAACGAGCTCCCGCACGATCATTAACGATTAGAAATCCATGTGGCCCCTTCACCGATCGTGTTAGGCGGAGGGCGAGGCAAGCGATATTCACGGAGCCCTCTCATTGTCTCCGATCGATGTTGTTGCTGATTTCTCGTCGCGGTATTGTACGATATAGAATACATATACGTCTATATATATATATAATCATCATTGTTATGCTCAACTCTCATGGACAATTAAATCAAATTAATGTCTGCAGGTCGCGAGAGAGCGATCGGTCCGACAGGCTCGTAAACTCGAGCGCGCACGGTAAGTACATAAGCACAATACACAAAAGGTATATATTGTAAACTTTCAGTTGTTTGCGCGCTCGAGACGACGAGAACAAAACGAAGAAAGAAAAGGAAGGGAAAAAAAGGAAAGCATTAACAGACATATTTAAACAGGGTATAGAGCGACGTAGGTACGCTTTTGTACATCGAGAGTTTCCACATTTTAGTACCGGAGATACGAGAGGTTCAATTATACGTATAAAATCAATGTTACCTGCACACTTTCCCTCTGCCCCGAGGATAAAGGTCAGTTGGGAAAAACCAACGATTTTCCATACCGAACGGAATTGATTGACTCGAGACGGCAAATAGTTGCTCGAGCCGAATAATTAATCGATAGCGCTACAATTAATAACTCAATCTCTCATCCTAATTACAATTTTAATGAAATCATATTTGTTCGCATTAAGACAAATTGCAACGATGTTATTGGAATTCGCGCTAATGCGTTCTACAAACTCGCTTCATCCTGCTGCAACTGCCTTATCCGATTTCTTTTTGTTTATCGTCTTGTTTTTCATCTTTCATCTTTCCCGTGTTCACGACGTCGTTGTGTGCACGTGTTTGTGTGTTTTTTCTTCGCAGTTCGCCGCGACATTTCGTGGAAACAAACTATTCCGACTCATTCAATTTTTGTAAATCTTTCTTGGAGCCGGTCCAATTGCCATTCTGCTCGTGACTCTTCGAGTTCTACCCAATATTACATACCTTAAGTACGTATATACGTGTTTGGTTTCGGAGAGATAACTGCGTCATGCCATTCACTAACTCATTCTCAATCTCTCTCTCTCTCTCTCTTGCTCTCCCGTAGGCTAATTCATAATAATTAACTACGCCTTTAACGACTGCATAACTATCGTGCGACAAGAAATACTTAATATTCTACCTTCTCGCTTGGCAAACGCTTACGCCTGTTAAGAATTTGGTCGTATACAATAATAATCGCGCGGGTTGAATATCGAGCGGGCCGGTTAGCCCTGCGAAACAGTAAATAGTTAAAAGAAACTAAAGCCCGTTTATGTTTGTTCTTAAAATAGAAAGAATAATATTTCTTCCTACTCGTTCGTTTGCCTTCCCGCGAACTTCTATAAAAGTGATAAAGTCATAATTCCTACGTGTTTAACGCTCGCGCGGAATCGTTAAATTTCCTTCGAGAATTAATGTTGGGCGTTTGCAACAAGAAGAAAAAGTACGATAAAAAAAGCCCAAGTAAAAGGTATTTTGCACGGTGGTTCGTTCTTGGTTCTTCGTTCCACTGAACGAAGATCTCGCACCGGAGAGACGAGAAAATCTTTTGTGCCGGCGTTTCGTTCGCGTTTTCTTTTTTCACGAACGACGTTGTACGAGTTAAGCTTTGACGTAAAACACACGCGTCCTCCTCTCCCACTGACGATTCTCTCTATTCTCTCTTCTTTCCTCGACTCGTCCCTCCACCAACTCTCTTTTCGCGTTATCTCTCATCTTCATCCGTCAGTAGTTTTCCTTTTTCCACGCTCCGCACGATAGTCGAGGTCTATGCTCGTTTTCTCACTCTCTCGCTTCCTCCTATACAAATTCCAAGTACAAAATAAATATAAAAATATGCCCGTGTATAATAAATTACATATACACATGTATATAAACATGAAAGACATAACGCTGTTTATATTTTCCTTGCGGAGCATGCGTTCTTTATCACGCCTCGAAGCTTTCAACTTCCTTCTCTCTCTCTCTCTCCTCTCTACATATATCGTCATTCCCACCATATGTCTATATATATATATATATATATATATATATATATATATATATATATATATATATATATATATATATATATAGGTATACATAGACAATCTCAAATTATATCGGAAAATTTATCGTCAACATACTTCAACCTCGTGTCTTTAACTTGGACCTCTCTCTTCCTCTCCGTCTCGTTTTAGCATTTGTGTGGGAAAAGAGTTCTACTGTATCGCTCGAACGTAGCAAAATGGCAAGCACGAGTGCTTTACGCGATTACGGGAGTGAGCGAGAAAGAACGAGAGAGAGAGAGAGAGAGATTCTTTATCACTGTCACCCTGTTAATCCATCGAAAGTCAACTAGTTTTACATACGATCGTACAAGTGTTAACCAGACCCAGGAGGGCATTGCCGATGAATAGTCGTTTCTGTTGTGATATATAATAAATACGACTTAACCCCATTTACCGCTAAACAGACTTATGTATATCTAATCTACTTTGAGAGGAAAAAGAAAAATGCGAAATAGAAAAACGACAAAAAAGTACACCTGTTGATACGAGGAAATATTGTTTCCGATATTGATCCAACGTCTCTGAAAAGCTTACCGTTTATTTTTCTACGTCAACGATAAAAGTGAAAATTATTCTCTATCCGACAATGAATCCGTTAAATCATCGTTTGGTTCATCGAACGATCAAAATTTCGACATAAATTGAAATCGTCGTGGAGCGTTGGTTCGAAAATAAATATGTTTTTTCGCGCGGGAATTCGACAGACGCGTCTGCGCGAAATTTCAACTCGGTTTCCCTCGTAAATATTGTTATTTACGTACACTAGTTTTGCCTATTCTAAGATCGACATAAAGTCGAGTCTATAATTATGTAGACGAGAGTGCTCCTGAAATGGCGAACGAGTTTCAATGAATTCTCGATGGAAAAAAAGGTTACGATCTTCCGTCCGAACGATTCAAAGTTCTGCAGGAGAGAGAAAGATAGGTTTATACCTTATATACGTATATACATATATATATTAATTTATATGATAGGTATATAGAAAGATTGCGACTAGTCGCTCCAACCAGCCGATCGGAAGAGTCATTGCAAATGGAACAAAGTGCCTCGGGGCTTATAAAGTCCCCGGAGCACCATGGAGTGTGTACTTGTATCTGGTACTGTACCCGATGAACCAGCATCACTCGACTGCGCCGAGCAAGAGAGTTAAGCCTCGAGAGCTCGTTCGAGAGAAATAGCCGTGAAAGAGAGAGGGCGAATGACAAAAGAGACTCTGAGAGAGAGAGAGAGAGAAAACGCCATACCTATACGCGTGAGCGAAGGAAATAGCGTGGCAGAAAAGTATGGAACGTATTGTCGCATTGCCGATGAAGGTTTCTTAGCGAGGTTCATCTTCTCGTCGTCGCATGCGCCAGTCACCGAACAAAAGTACATTTATATTTATATGCATATGACGCGAGAAGCCGTGAGTATGCGCCGTCGAAGCACGAACAAGATCGTTCCTATCCGCTTTTACTTCCGGCGCACGTAGCCGACAAATTTGTTCACCCCTCTCTCTCCACGGTCTATCTTTTATTTCATATACATGTATATATCTTTTACATATGTATATATCGGCGAAACGTAGAGAGATGTGCTCTGTTCCGACGAGGAAAGAGGAGGAAGAGTCGTCGCGACACAGGTCTCACCCGAGTTCTCGGCTACTGGCCGGCCTGAGGCGCCCTCTGCTCTCTTACACGAGCGGGCGCACAACGTCCAAGATTACGGGCCTCTGGGATTCTCCGTTTCTTTCTATCTTTTACTCCTTTCATCGTTGCTTCAAGCGTGCAAAGAGAGCGAGAGAGAGAAAGAATGAAAGAAAGAAAGACCGAGGCAGAGAGCGAGGCCGGGAGAGAGAGGGAGAAAGCGATTCCCGGGGATCCGTGGCAATATTTTCCCAGGCCAGGAATGCCGTGGCTCCTCCACGAGAGAGGTAGAGAGTGAGAGAGCTACAGCAGCAGCACAAAATGGCGGAGGCAGGCAGGAGCGATCGACCGTGTGCGTACCGTGCGAGCGACAGGGATGGAAAATTAGTCCTTCTCACTCATCGACTCTCTCTCTTTCTCCATATATTCTGGCCTTTTGCCGTCTTACCGTGTCTTTCTCACTCTTCTCTCATCTTTTCTCTCGTTCCCTCTCTCATTCATTTCACCGTCGGTGATGCCATCTCTATCTCCCCTATCCTTCACTTCCCTCTCTCTCACGCGACTCGGTCTCTGCCTAACTCGCTCTTTCTCTACATCGTCGTTTCCCTTTCTCGCAATTTGCCGGCCCTGTCTGTTGAATGCGCCCGCTGGCTTATAACAGCGAAGAAATAAGTGCGCAAGCGCTCGCCTAACGCACCCGCACATTCACCGCGCGATTTTCATGGTGTGCGTTTCCTCTCGTTCACGTACGCTAAGATCCCTCTGTATTGCACACACCCACACATCCATATGCATACACGGACGTGAAGAATTCATTCGTTTCGTCTTCCTGTGTGTCTCACTCCGCGCTCTCTTCTTCCTTTTTTCCCTCCATTCGTCTCTTCGCATCTGTCCGTCGCGTTCACTCGATTCTTGGACTCGTCTTAGAGTCCCCTTCCCCTGGGACCTCGCCCCTCTGTGCTTCGTGAAACACATTACGTCGCCACCAAACGGTCAAACGGAGACGAAAAATTATTTCCATTGAGAAAATCGTCGCGTTTCAAACAAACATTCATGATTATAGATTGTATAATTACAATTTACTCGATAAATTCTTCTGTTAATTTTATTCAACGTTACTACATAGTGACGAGGTTTACCAATTTCTCGGATCTTCCGTATCGTGGGATGAATTTAGTGACCTAAAAGGGTCCGCCGGCCAGTGGCGTCTGCCAGCACGATGCAACCGCTGTACACTAATTGTTTCGTGTATCCGCCGAGTTACATTGTCTCGAATTATGCATACACATATACATTGTGTACCACCGTGGTTGAAGGGAGATACGAGAGTTGAACATTTCCAGAGGACTGGGTCGGAGCGAGAGAGTACGCCTGGCGCCGACGGTGGCTTCACGATCATCCTTGGTGCTCGTGTATGCGATATTCTCATTTACACACGCGCGCGCACACACACACACACACACACACACACACACACACACACACACACACACACACACACACACACACACACACACACACACACACACCCACACACACACACACACACACACACACACACACACACACACACACACACACACACACACACACACACACACACACACAATAGCCACGTATACTCGACAATACTAGGCTGAAGGGTCCATCTCTCACTCTCTCTCTCTCTCTCTCTCTCTCTCTCTCTCTCTCTCTCTCTCTCTCTCTCTCTCTCTCTCTCTGTCTATATATACAATGGCCAGGCATAGTCCGGCAATACCAGCAAAAAGCGTTGATCTGTCTGTCTGTCTGTCTGTCTGTCTGTCTCTCTCTCTCTCTCTCTCTCTCTCTCTCTCTCTCTCTCTCTCTCTCTCTCATCTCTTCTCTCTCTCTCTCTCTCTCTCTCTCTCTCTCTCTCTCTCTCTCTCTCTCTCTCTCTCTCTCTCTCTCTCGATATATATATATATATATCGAGAGAGAGAGAGAGAGAGAGAGAGAGAGAGAGAGAGAGAGAGAGAGAGAGAGCATAGACGCTTTATCCTAGTATTGGGGAGTATGCGTGGCCACTTACGCTCGAACTATGAGGCTCGCATACGCACTCTCTGGATGTGATTGAATATGTGACATCGGTGTGCTCCACAGAGTATAGTCCACTACTTACCCATACCGAGGGTGTCCTCCCCTCAGATTCGATGCAACAATCCAAATTCGGCGTCCATTGATTCCCTCTGCTCTGCGCTTCACTCTACCTCCCCATCAACCGAACGTACAGTCGTCAGGGCACTAATTCGATGGAGAACCCGCGCGTGCGTTTCTGAACGAACAATCAGTGGGATAATGCGCTTACCACTCTATACGTCGATGTATATATATTGTACATTGTGTATGTGTGTGTGCTTGCGCGTGTATGCGGGTAGGTGCGAGCCGGTTTGTTGGAATCCGAGATGTGAAATAGTGTGAGATAATTTCGTTATTCACAATATATTATAATGTAATATATTCTCGGTAAAACACAAATAACTCGACTATTAACTTTCTTTTAATCTCCCTCTCTTCCCCCCCCGAGTCTCGACGTTTTTTTTTCAACGAGACGAGAAGGAGGGACGTGGGAATGTTGAACAGAAATTTTTACAATCGCCAAGCGTTTCTCGTAATTGCTGGAAACGTTTATGCCCCGATGTTTGTTTTTAACGAGTGGAAATCCCGGTGATAAATGGAAGAAGAAACGTAGTTGGTAAACAAAGAAAAAAAAGGGTAGAAAGAAAAACGATATTTCGTTGGGATTTCTCGTTAAACGACTTCGATGTACGTATATAGACATTCTCAAGAGAGCTCGTTCGATCGTCCAGAATCTTGTAGACTTATCGAATTAGTGTCGTACCATTTCTCTATACACAAAAACATACTTCTGGTTCGTCTTCGCTTCCACTCGATGAGACTGAGTTTTTCTATTCTTCGTTCCATCTCACTCTCTTTCTGTACTCGGTTATTTTATACTTTGTGCTTACGACTCTTAGTAGACTCACCAGTCTTGTGTATACCGAAAGAGTCGGGACGGAAACACTCTCGGAGGGAATTTTCCAACTTTTATTTCGTCACTTCCGGAAGCTATGTGAGAGCAAAAGACACTGCGAGGTCGTGCACAGACGAGAGAAAAGTATATGCCAGCGTTGCAAATTCCTTTCAAGTTTCGTAGAAATATAGAGATAGGGAGAGATGTACGTATTATAATTGTGCATAAGCACGTAGAGTCGCATTGCTCGATGAAGCTAAATCAATTAACACTTTCTAGTTCTTCCAGTCGAGTGAATACAGCGTATATAAAACTCTACGAAGTCCCGAGATACTGAAATTCACTGTATAATAATATTGTCGCATTAAAATTCGATCCTAGTGTGAAATATTGGCTGGTACGTCACGTAACAAATTTTACCAAGTAACTCGAGACTCTGGTCAAACTTTGAGCCACGCTCCTTCAAGAATATCGTGGCTGTACAGTTCGCCAAAGGATTTTCAGCTGACTAACGTTTCAACAAACCCGCAACAGTTCCGTTGTGTGTAACGCACACTTTTGTCAGCGTCGACAAATGAAATTGTGGTTTTCTGTCGATCGTGCGCAATTCGCATAATAACACAAGTATGGCATTGTGAGATCCAATGGAGCGTGGAGAAGAAACGAGAAAAGAAAGAAAAAGTCTCTCACTCTCGGTTTTCCATAAATTTCTATCGTCGCTCTCCCTCTTTCTCTCGAGTGCCATCGGTGATATCTCGTATTTGCCACTACTATAGAGGAAATTTGTAATAGCCAGGCACTCCTGGTGTATGTTAGTGACTTCTGTTGCCTATGTACGACTACGTAACGTCACGGTTAATTAACACTTTCTACTTCTGCCGAGTACCGACGTGCGGTCTACACGTTCGACAGTTAATGGCGCTACAAACGCTTACAAGATTTTTTTTATTCACTATCGCGGTACAGCAACCGTCGACATCAACGCTGCTATTGCCGTACTCGACACACACATATGTGTATATATGTTTGTATATGACTAATATCATATACCAGGCGTAGAAGTATGAAGTCGGATTTTTTTGTTTGTAAAAATTACACGTCTTTTGTTTAAAAATGATAAAAAGTATTTCAAACGAATGGAGACGACTTTTTACGACACATTCAATTGATCCGTGAGTTCTTGTTGAGTTTGGCTTGCTATTTGTTGTCTGCGAACTTTTTCGGTGGGTTCCCACGCTCTTCGTTTCTCACGTCAAATTCACGACTTTTGAACTTTTGAACCCCTCGAAACACTGTGTTTTACGATTCGATGCGATTCTGTAGCAGTTTTCTTCAAATGATAACAAAAAACCAATGCTGTCCGCAAATCATAGTTGATAAGGACACAACTCGACGTATTTAAGGTTATATGAAAATATAACCTTAAATACGGTGTGTGGAATTTCGCTTTTTGGCTTGTTGTGTGTTCAAAATCTTCGTCAGCGAATAACCGCTTCCTCTGTTAGAGGGAGATGCTAATGGGAAATGATAGCAGGGAAACGGTCTTACGGTCCCTAAACTGATGGCTAGTAACATCTACAGGGTGAATTCCATAATGTGTAACAGGCTGTATTGTAAGGTAGATGGGATCATTACAAACAAAAGTTGCAAATACACATTAGGGATATTTTTAATAGTTTACGAGATATAAATTTTTAAAGTTAGTCCATTCAGGACGCGCCGAAAAGCATTGGCGCCGCCCACTCCCGCTCTAGTCGTAGAGACAACACAATGTAGGGCGTTGCATTTGGGGTTGCAGAATTCAGAGCAGTTAATTTTATTTATTATATTATTACGCAATCATTTTCATGTCTCGGGTATTGGCTGCGAGGGCGGGGAGTGGGCGGCTCCAACGATTCTCGGCGCGCTCTGATTGGTCCAACTTAAAAAATTGATATCTCGTAAACTATTAAAAATATCCCTAATGTATATTTGCAACTTTTGTTTGTAATGATCCCTTCTTCCCTAAAATAGACTTTCAAACACCTTATAAAACTCACCCTGTATAGGTAAATTCCTGTTTCATACTTCTACACCTTAGAAAAGAGATTCAAACCCCCGCGCTTTTTCACCACTCGCAACATGGCCGCTGGAGAATACGTGCGCGTTCGCGCGGTTTCGAAAACGCCGATGACTACCGCGTCGTTTGAATATTTTCGAAGACATACTTACCCTCGCGTTGAACAATTAACAGAATAGAAACGTCGGTAATATTGAGTAAAATTATTCAGTAAAGAAAATATCTGCTCTGTTAGTAACGATGCAAATAACGTAAGAGTGCGAGCAGACCGCACGAATCTCCAGCCATGTACCGACATTGAAGGATTCGTGCGTGGTAAGAAACAAAATCTTTCTATATAAAAAACATCGCACGCCACGAATATTCACGGATTATCTTTCAGATTTTTGATTTACATTTTGCGATTAATATTAGGTAGCTCATTAAAGAATCGAAGCTTCCTGTTAAATAAAGTCTTTGGTTACGCAGTGTTCCTCATCGTCGTCCAATCTGCACGATGTGGAAAGTGCACAAGTGCAAAGATCTTGCATGATATAACCTACAACAGTCTTATACGTGTTTGAACTATCATAAACCAGCGAGATAGGCTCGGTGTAATTCTAGATGCGCAGACGTCGAAAATCGCTGGTTTGCGCCCGTTGCCACAGCAGCTGCAAACAGTACATGAGCGCGCGCCTACGCGGCTTATTCAAAAAATAAAGAAGCAACTTCCTAGTGTGACGTTACATCCTTAAAGTTGCCAAAGTTTGTATCATACGGTTATAATGGAATTGCGTTAATCGTAATCGTAAGTATACTAAACATAATTTACCTTATTACGACTTGGAAACAAAAAAATGTAACTGGACCATGAAACGAAAAACGAATATCGTCGCCGTATTCTGGATTTGTCCATGGCAAGACATCTTTGCTCAATGTACAAGATGCTCGGCGAAGCGGGTGAGCTCACAAAATGAACCTCGAGCATGAGAAATATATAAACAAGATATATTTAGAACTGAATTCTCATACGACAGTGTCTCGTCTGTACATAATATAAAACAAAGTCGCTTTCCGCGTCTGTCTGTCTGTTTATCCACAAACTTCTTCTAAACCACGCAAAGGATTTTGATGCGGCTTTTACCATTATTTAGATAATTTTTCATGGACGATTTATGTATACAATAGAACCTAATTAAGTTTTCCGTAAGCATGAAAAAAACCAAGAACGGGAAACAAACAACAGGCTTACGTAGACTAAACTTTAAGAGAGTACTAATGAATTGTAGTGCTTCTAAAATCCTAAAGACAACTTCGTGATGGCATATCTCTATCTGTTACGGTTGACTCGCAGTAACAATTTTTTTCATTAAAACTTGAATTACAAATAGCGTTACTCGCGACGCTCTTTACTCTTATTCAGTATAAATCCTTATCCAAATAAATACGATAGTATTCTTGGGTATTTGATGTAGATTATAATTGCCCTCTGCAGTTTATCATTTTGATAAATATTTTAGAAGAAATTATAGGTTAAAGCAACCGAAAAAATAATTCACGGACCGGGCGGGTTTAGACCTAAGCGTAGAGTCCTTTTCCCATACGCGTCGATTCCAAACAAAATTTGTTCATATTGTGTAACGAAAAATCAGCTGCAAACATTGTTTATAGAGAAATTTTATAATCAAAGGCAGTAACTTCACACGTTTCACTACTTTTTTCTTCTAAATTTCACCCGTGCGAAGCCGGGATGGATCGCTAGTAATTCATAAATCTGTTTTTACTCGTTCTATCAGATTATTCAGCTCGTATATGAACAGTTACGATGCGTAGCCATAAGAAGGACTCACCGTGATAAAAGTGGGTCTACAATTCTTGCATCGCGCGTTGTGTACCGATTGATTCAACGACACGACACAAACGAGACCATATGGTGTGTACCAAGCGATCCGGGTCGAGAGCGGTCAAAGAGCATTTCGTTGGGTTCTCCTCTCTATATATATATATATATATTACTCCATCAATATCCGAAACTCGATGCGAGAGGCCAAGAGGGCGAGAACGTGAGTGACAAAGAATGAACAAGTAAAAAAAAGAAAGGAGTGACGAGAAACAGAGAACGACCGAGAAAATGGAATCGATATACGTGTTGACAAAAGAGCGTGTGTAATATCGACGTGGCCTTCGGTGGGAGGACTCGATTGTGTCTTCTCCATGGAAGTCGATACGTGTTATTGTTTGCTTGTTTCACTAGACGAGAGAGAAACAGAGACGGACAGACAGAATTATATATATATATATATATATATATATATATATATATATTCGAGAAAAAGACGGAGGAAAGCGGGAGAGAACCAAGCAGTTGGGTCTCTGAGGTATAGTCACCTGCCTATTAGAGAACTCGAAGAGATTCCTGTATCTATCTATATATATATATATATACAACTCAGAGCTCAAAGTATATACATATATATATGTACTTGGAGCTCTTTGCTCGGGGTATACGGACGTCTCTCCGCTTCGACCCACTCAGTTTCTTTGTCGATCTCTCGTTCTCCCTCGCTCCCACCGAACATATAAGCCCAGAAAATACGTTTTTCTCCTTCCTTCTACTTCTTCGTCTCGTTCTTGTTCTTCTTCTTCCTCTTCTTCTTCTTCTTCTTTACTCCCTTCGATCCCTATTCGGCCGCGCAGTTGGTTCGTACCTGCTCGGTCGCGGTGCCTTTTCTTTTCGAGACTCCCTCGTAACGGCCTGGCTTGCACATATACATATACGTATGCCAGCGTGTTTCTAAGAGAAAGAAAGTCTATATCGTCCCTCGAATGCTGCTACTAATACCCCTGACTATTACCGGGTTTACTAATACACACAACCGATTCTTCGATCAGCAGTCCCTCGTTTACAGTCAACTTTCTCGTAAATTTGATTTTTCACGCGTTACTACCGACATTTTTATTTAAATTTTCTTTCGCATATTCGAAACATCGGGTCTTATATAAAGATATTGAAACGTCTTTTCGAGATGATATTAAATTATAATACCGTGTAAAAGGACATAAAATAAAATGTTTCGCTAATTGGTTGAACGTTTGATGATTTTATTTACGAGATATTTGACTGTAACGACTGTACGCCGGTAAATAGTACAGGCTAAGCTTTAAAGTACTGTACACGTTCGCTCGACTGTACGGTACTTTACACCAATGCCCGTGCCTTATTTCTCTTTTTCTCTTATTTCCTACACATATATACATATGAATATATATATATATATATATATATGTGTGTGTGTGTGTGTGTGTGTGTGTGTGTGTGTGTGTGTGTGTGTGTGTGTGTGTGTGTGTGTGTGTGTGTGTGTGTGTGTGTGTGTGTGTGTGTGTGTGTGTGTGTGTGTGTGTGTGTGTGTGTGTGTGTGTGTGTGTGTGTGTGTGTGTGTGTTTGTATGTAAATATATATGTATTTAAGTATAAGTATGTACGGTGTATAAAACGCGAGTCTTTGGAGTTTGCAAACGAGCTGTCGCGTCACTTCGCACGCTCGTACCAGAGCTGCGAGCGTTCGCACACTCGTACCTGTACATAGGTTTTGTATATTACACGATACAGGTATGCATACGTATACGTATAAAATTGTGTGTATTTTCGTCGGATCGTTTATGTATTTACGGACTGACGCCCCCGCGCGAGTTTCTATCCAAAGAAGAAAAAGAAACGTAAAAAAGGGGCGTGTTGTACGCGTTGATACACAACGCGAGCGAAGGTATGTTTGTGTAGAAATTCATTATTTGCGAAGCGAGAGCAATTTATTTGAGGAAAGTGTCGCTCTCTCGCTCGTGGTAGCGTGCAAGTGAGTAAGAAATTTAGCACTCCTGTTCTCTTTTTTTTCCTTCTCTTTTCTTGCTCTCTCTCTCTCTCTCTCTCTCTCTCTCTCTCTCTCTCTCTTTCAACAATTTTCTTTTTTCGTTTTTTCTCGCTTTACTCGTGCCCGTACGTTTATGGTCTTTCCCTCGGTGATGAAAGGATCGAGTTACGCGACAAAGAGTTTTTCGAGGTTGCGAAGAATGGCGAAGAGGTTGGGCGAAGGGCCGAAGAGGAGGAAGGGTGACTCGCTCCTGTCTGGAGAATCTGCAGCCACTGGATTTTCTTCTTAGCCTTCTTTCTCTCTCTTTCTCTTTTTGTTTGTTTGTTTTTTTTTTCATTTGCATCTTCGTCTCTCTCACACGCTACTCTCTTCACCATCGGGGAAACCTGCGTCTCCACTTGGCCTTGTGGCCACTTTTGCTGCTCGGCTTCGCGTGTCCTGGGCTCCTTCCTACGAGTCTTTATCCCACGTGGTTGCGCTTCCGAGATACAATTCGAGTATCGAATGGATCCATACACAATTTCGCTTACTGATTTCATGATGCGAGACGATACGAGTTATTATCATTATTATTGTTAATATGTATTTCTTTTTTTACGCATTACGTTTGTTTTTTTATATTCGAAATAATGATTAAGGAATGGGAGGAGGGGTTAAATTGTATTCCCGTTTTTCTCACATTCCAAGTGGACTGAGCGTTTAAGTTAATGAAGAAAAGTTATTGCAAATCGACTAAAGAACAACATACTCAAAATTCAAATTAATCCTACGTAAAGTTTATTTGTTATATAATAAACAAAATCATGAATTTTCTTTTCCATAAGATTTGTTATAAAAACTAATGTGGGCAAAATATGGATGTGGATGTGGATGTGGGCAAAATATCAACAGGCTTCATCGACCAAATAATCGAGATGCGAATTGTATAATGTTGCGATATTTAACACGGACTCTTATGGGAGATTGCGAAAAATGACGATTTTCAAGAATAAATATCGTGATCTTTGAGTCGATAAAGGCTCCTGAAATTTTACACGCATGTACATATGACATCAAAGAACGTTTCTACAAATTTTCAGTAAAATCTGACGGAAACGCTGTAACGATAGGACTACCTTAATTAGAAACATTCGCTTCGAGTTTTCATATTGAATTCTGTTGTAGGAAAGAGAACGAGGAACAAAAGAGATGGAAATTTGTGCTCGCAGCTTCTCTCGTAGATATTTCTCTCAATTCAGTGGAACACGCGCGAGCTTACGCGCACATTCCCGTTTATATAATGATTCTCCTACTATTTTATACATGTATACGTTGGATGGAACACGAGAAATGATTATCGCTTTGGAAATCTCGCATAAGCGACGCCATCTTAAATAAATACGTGTATATATAGGCACGTTAAATACAAGCCTCGTCTTTCGCGTGACTGGGAGAGACGACAGAAGTCGCACTGGTAGTCGTACCGATGCCGATACGTGAAACGACTCGAGAAAGATATATAGGGAATAAAATATTATCCCGAGGCGACAGGAGATATTAGAATCGATATCGATATCCCAAGCAGCGCCCGAGAGCCTCTCTTGGTAGTTCTGGTTACCTCGCGACTATTTCTTTTTTTTCTCCCCTTCCCCTTCTTCCTTTTTCTCGTCACGTCAGATTCGATCCTCGATATCTCGTTATTTTCGATATACTCTCGTTTTGATCACGATCACGATTTCATCCTCTCGTAAACAGTGACGAGAAAAAGAATTCAAACGTTTCCAATCTTTTTTCTCGAGAATTTTTTAAGTATCCGTAAAGTTTTCTTTTTTTTTTCCTTATTCTCGACCGAAAAATAAAACAAAATTTTAGCCTCTCTCTTCGTCGCGTCGTAAGAATTCGTTCCGAAATACATTCTCGCATGTTTTACAGAATTTTCGTCGAGTCAAAAATTTCTTCGGGAATTCGTCGCAAGGGCCTTCGTGACTAAACGGTGCGGCATTTCACGTGGAAAGTATCGCGAACGGTGTGCTGTACACGTAATATCTGTATATTCTGCGGTTTCATATCGTAAAAATAAAATTATATATATTCATTCCTGTAATCTCTCCCCTCCTTCTTGCTCTCTCTCTCTCTCTCTCTTTTGCCCTCTTCTTCTCCCTCGGCTTCCAGAGCCGACGAAAAGTAGCGTGTCACGTGGAAGCGTGTTTCCGGATCGATTCGGTAGACTTATCCCGCGTACGTTTCAAACCACGTACATGCACATGTCCATATACGTGCAATCGTGTAATGTCATATATATACGGGGTGAAATTCATAAGGTGTAACAGACTTTATTCCAAGGTAGATGGGATCATTGCAAACAAAAGTTGCAAATATACATTAAGGATATTTACAATAGTTTACGAGATATAAACTTGTAAAGTTGGTCCAATCAGAGCGCGCCGTGAAGCGTTGGAACCCAGTCCCCGCCCTAGCAGCCAATGTCCGGAAAATAAAAATGACTGCGTAATAATATAATAAATAAAATTAACTGCTCTGAATTTTGCAACTCCAAATGTAACGCCCTACACTGTGCTATCTCTACGGCTAGGGCGGGAGTGGGCGGCTCCAACGCTTTGATTGGACCAACTTTACAAATTTATATCTCGTAAACTGTTAAAAATATTCCCAATGTATATTAGCAACTTTAGTTTGTAATGATCCCATCTACCTTAGAACAAAGCCTGTAACACCTTATGAAATTCACCCTATATATATGTGTACATATATGTATTCCATGTTGGTTATATACAGCAGTAGGTACTCGCATTTCGTGACGAGTAACTCGGCTCAATTACCGTGTTTACCGGCTACGCTACACGGTAATACACGGGCCGTTATACTTTCGATCGTTCGTCCTCGAGTCTCACGACGATACGTGCTACGTACATATATATATATATATATATATGACATATGAGGCCAAGTATATAATGTAGCAAGCTCTATCGCGACGACAAAAACCACAGCGTCGTTTTGCTATTTTACGAATTGAAAATTTAGCGCGTAATTACACGAGCACGCGACGAATTTCTTTGATTTATTCGTTCGAACGAGGGTGCGCGACCTCGATATCGCATATTTGTATATTTTTTTCGATAGATCTTGGTCGATTTTCTTTTCGTTGCTTTGGTTTTTTTTTCTTTATTTCTACTGTCGTGTCGAGCTCGCGAGTTGAATGGGTCACGCGAATCTACGATCGTGGTTTCGACCTTTCAACTCTTCGAGCTCCCCCCCCCCCCCCCCCCCTGTTCTCTCGCGTTACGCATGTTCTCTCGCGTTACGCAGTTGCCATTGTACTATAAATATATATATACATATATACTTATAGAGACACGCTACCGTCGATTCGATCATTAAGAAATTTCCCATACATGCGTGTCCCAAGTCGTAAATATAAAAATTCACGTACCTCGTCGTCGTTCCTGTCGCACACGTCGCGCGGTAAGAAAAAAAAAGGTATGGAAGATACGCCGTTGAGCCGTCTCGAATGGAAATCGTTTCGTTTATCGCCCAATCTCTTCGTCGAATTAATTTCGATTTTTTGTTTCTCTTTATTCTCGTCCGTTTCTTGTTGCTTCTTTTTCTGTTTTTTTTTTCTTCCATCCATCTCCTTTGTATAGCGCGGACGAACATACACGCGCCCGATCGTCGCGGCGAACATTCGCGGGTCCAATATTATCGAAGCTCGGGTCGGGAACGACCAAAGGCCATACGAGAGATCTTAATTTATGCGCTATCGTGGGTCGCGCCGCGATTTATTTGTATTTATACATAACGCACACATTTCAACTCGAACATTCACACAAGCAGCGTGCAAGTTGGAGCTGTAATTGGTCACTGACAGCTGGTTCAATCGAACGTGGCTGCACTCTCGCAACTCTTCGCGTCTTTGTATAATATATACGTGTCTCTGTATTTACGTATATATATATATGTGTGTATATATATATATATATATATAGGTTTTACATTATTCATGGCGCGGCAACGACTGCGGCCTCTATACAAGTTTGCTCGGTCTCTCGTGCGGCAATGTGCCATGTACATTGCCGCTGCTATGATTGGATCGGTGATTTTGATTCCATACGTTGTCTTTATGTATACATAGTATCTATATACGTACACCTCGGGAAGAATGTCCTCCTTGCATTCGCAGCGGCGAAATGCCCAGTGATGGAATACGATACGACGTAAAATACAAATTTAAAAAACTCACCTCAAGGACTTCGTCATTTTTTTACCATTTTCTTTTTTCAGAAGCGCCGTTTCGTGAATAAATATTTGTGCATATAGGTGTGTATTTATGTTTTATAAAATTGTTAAAGTTTACGAATATTGCTTTTTCAACGAACGACAATTTATAGGTAGATTAAAAAACGAAAAAAAACGCGAATTTCACAGTTTTTTCTATTTTTTGCTTATTAATTGTTAAGGTAGTCCTATCGTTACAGCGTTTCCGTTAGATTTCACTGAAAATTTGCAGAAACGTTCTTTGAAGTCATATGTATATGTGTGTAAAATTTCAGGAGCCTTTATCGACTTAAAAATCACGATATTTATTCTTGAAAATCGTCACTTTTCGCAATCTCCCATAAGAGCCCGTGTTAAATATCGCAACATTATACAACGAGTATCTCGATCATTCGGTCGATGAAGCCTGTTGAAATTTTGCACACATTTTTATATGACATCAAAGAAGCTTCGATTAGTTTTTATAACAAATCTTATGGAAAAAAAAATCATGATTTTGTTTATTATATAACAAATAAACTTTCCGTAGGATTAATTTGAATTTTGAGTATGTTGTTCTTTAGTCGATTTGCAACAACTTTCCTTAATGAACTTTAACGCTTGGTCCACTTCCAATGTGAGAAAAAACGGGAATAAAATTTTAATCCCCCACCCAACGATAGGACTACCTTAAATACCTATCGGTTTAGATAAAATAAATTTTAGATAAAAGTACGCCCTTTTAAAACTCAGCGCTTCTAAATGTTACGAGATAAATTTTGCGTCAGACGAGCGAGAAAAAAAATACGATTCCAAATATTGATTTTGTTTTTATATTTCGACCAGAATTGTTCAGGCGATTTTAACAGAGGCCCTTCAATTCCCGAAAGGGATTTGGGTTTAGGTTTGTTAAATCATTCGTCCGTCGTCTTTGGCAAAATAGTAAAAAGAACAAATATTTTTACATCGGATTAAAAAACTAACTCGAAATTTGTAGAGAACATACATAGTTAGTAAGATATTTATCTGACGATGAAAGTGATGGTTGAATCTTTATTATTCGTAAAAAAAAGCAGTCAAGTAGTTTCTCATCATACGTGTTGAAAAAAAAAGCTAAAAAAAATGATTCTCCTACACTTTGCCATAAAACCGCCCCCTCGGGCTGGACCGTTGTCAGAGACGAGCCAGACGAAGACGTTGTGTGACGAAAATAGAAAAATGACTCCCGCTAAGTTTTACGAATGTCGACAGAGAGAAAGAGAGAAAGAGAGAGAGAGAGAGAGAAAGGGAAAAAAACGAAAAGAGATAAAAGTATACACCGAAAGGCCGCACTCGGAGCTCACAAAGAACAGAAACGTCTCTACAGACGAGAGAAAAAAAAAAGATATAAAAAAAAACATCATTCCTCGGTCATTTCTTTGAGATAAAACGAGAGACGAGACTCGAAGAAAAATACTCGAGTGTAATAAGTCTTGTGGAAAATTGATCGTATAACGCAGGAATTTTTAAATTCAGTGCTGCGTGAATCTCTCGACAATAATCGTACGAGAGATAATAAAATTTGTAAAAATTGTAATAAAAATCTGTATCTCCGTTGGAGCTCGTAACGTTTTTCCTACGTTCGTAAGATTTGATCGAATCGGTGAAAACTTCGTAGTTAAATATCGGCCTCTATAAACGTTCGCCGTTATCGCGCCAATTTTCACGCCCTTGTGCTACGGACGTCGCTTCGCATTAACACCGGTAGAGAGCCTTCTTATCGATCCAAGTTTTCCTTGTTTTTTTGCACGCGAACCAAGTGTTCGCGCCTAATAAATGATAATAAAAAGTCAAATAAAACACACCCTTTCGCGAAGAAAATATCTATGAGGAGAAGTTCGACGATACGTGGGCGTGCCATAATTTACTATAATTTAACATTATACAATACACACATATTTCTATGTAGAGAGAAAGAGAGAGAGAGAGGAAAAAGTGCGTCGCGGTAAATCGTCGAACGTGCGAAATCGCCCACGTGTTTAGTTTTTCTTTTTGCCCAGCTGTCATCGTTTGTCAATCGGTTTTCGCCTCTTCCATTCCTGTCCCATTTTGCTCGAAGCTCTTCCAGCAACGTCGAAGGGTCCTTCGATCGAAAGTTATACGCGTATGCTCGACGTCGAGTCACAAGCGCATGCGTCCCTGTGCACCGGGACGAACTCGTTCGATTCGATATCTCGTACGATCGATCCGTAAAAAGTGCGATAAACGACAACGCGCTCGTAAATAATTTTCTTTCTTTTAATTTTATTATTCTGTTCGCATTGTTTTAAACATTTTTTCATTTTTATTTATGTATTTATTTTATTACGCGTCGACTCGCCCTTTCGCGAGCAAATACAGCGCGTAGTAAAACACTCGTTACATATAAGGACAAAACAAAACACGAAAGAGAGAGAGAGAGAGAGAGAGAGAGGAACGAGAGAGAGAGAGAGAGAGAGGAACGAGAGATACACGCGACGAACGTTCGTGCGAGTGTCCGTTATTAAAAAGTAGGTCGTCGTCGTCGTTGTGTTGGACAGCCACGGCAGAAAGAGTGAGAGAGAGAGAGAGAGAGAGAGACGCTGTCGTCCGCAGTTCGCGACAACGAGTTGCACGCGAAATGAAGAAAAAACGAAGAAAAAGAAAACACCGGCTCGGAGAATTCTGTATTAATTAAATGAGAGCAAACGAAATAAGAGCGGGGAACAAAGTGAAACGAGGAGAGTATACGGAAAAAGCGTAAGAGAGAGAGATAAATTCATCGAAGAGGGGAATCCCAACGCCTGGCGATACATGCGCGAGAGTGGACTCGGACGAAGCGTCGTCACACGCATTCCTTCCACCTTGCCAAATGCGCACGCATCGTCAAGGAATCGCGGAAAAAAGCTTGGTCCACCGCACCTCGTCTTTTTTTAAAATGATATTTTTATTTTTTATTTCTTTATTTATATTTCTTTTCTCGTACCAACTCGCGAATAACATCGTCAAATCCAGATAAAAAAACATGTCTTCCTCGTCCCGTCGCAATGACGTGCGCCATAAAAGTCGATGGGAAAGAATTAGCGAAAAATCTTAAAACGAGGAAGTAAATTGTCGGTCGTAAATTTCAAATCTGTGCAAGATCGGTCGAATGTATCGTGGGTTTTTTTTTTTTTTTTCAACAATTGTTACTCGTACGTCGATTAAACGGTCGAAACCTTTCACCGGTATTCGCGTTCTGCATCGAAAAATTAAACGGATTATGATAGAGGCAAGGACTATGTTTTTTTCTGTAGTGGACGTTGTGCACGCATTAGACGTAGTGTAATGGAGGAGTATCAAGCGAGAGCGTCCTGTGGAACGGACAAAGAGCCATTACGCGAACGGTGAGCTCGGCGAGAGAGCACTTCGCACCGACGAGCTATGGTGAGGCAATTTTACGGACTGCCGACAGCGGGTGCAACGGATAGCTCGTGCCGAACGTCTCTTTTCCTCTCTCACTCTCGCTCCCTCGTTCCTTTATCCCTCTTTGCCACGGCTCTGCACCGAGAAACACACCTTACTTTTGCGGCTCTTCGTGCAGCCAACACTGTGACGTTGTCTCCCGTTCCTGTTACTCGTTTTCTTTTCTTTTCTTTTCTTTTCTTTTCTTTCTTTTTTTTCCTTTTTTATTTTACTTTGGAACATTGTTTGTTTTTAACTTCTCGCCCTCCTTCGCACGAGGCGGTAATTAAACGGAAAGACAATATTATCATATCTTCAAAATCGTATTATTAAGAAAAATATATTTTCTTATATTTAACAATATAATAAATATAATGTAATGTAAAAATATAATAAAATTATATTTAATTTTGTTATCCATACCATGTCTTCAAAATCGTATAATTAAAAAATATATATTTTCTTATATTTAAAATTATAATAAATATAATGTAATATAAAAATATAATAAAATTATATTTAATTTTTTTATCCATGTCATATCTTCAAAATCGTATAATTAAGAAAAACATATTTTGTTATATTTAAAAATATAATAAAACTATATTTAATTTTTTTATCCATGTCATATCTTCAAAATCGTATAATTGAGAAAAATATATTTTCTTATATTTAACAATATAATAAATATAATATAATATAAAAATATAATAAAATTATATTCAATTTTTTTATCCATATCATATCTTCAAAATCGTATAATTAAGAAAAATATATTTTCTTATATTTAAAAATATAATAAATATGATATAATAAAATTATATTTAATTTTTTTATCCATACCATATCTTCAAAATCGTATAATTATGAAAAACATATTTTGTTATATTTAAAAAGATAATAAAATTACATTTTATTTTTTTATCCACGCCATATCTTCAAAATCGTATAATTGAGAAAAATATATTTTGTTATATTTAAAAATATAATAAATATAATATAATGCAAAAATAGAATAAAATTTCATTTAATTTTTTTATCCATACCATATCTTCAAAATCGTGCAATTGAGAAAAAATATATTATCTTATATTTAAAAATATAATAAATATAATATAAATATAAATACAAATATTATATGATAAATAAATATAATAAAACGATATTTAATTTTTTTTATTAACGTTTGTAGGTAATTTCTTAATTTATAAAGAATTTTTTTTCTTACGTCTTATTTACTTAATTTGAATATTTGAAAATGAATACTGGAAAGTTTTCGTGGATACAAAAGTCGAGAATATCAATATCGACGTGAATAAAAATTCTTTCTCGAGTCGAAGAATAATTGATGAACGATTCGCAGACGATTGGAAAGAAAAATTCTTTACCAACGGATTTTTAACATCACTAGCTCGTCAGTCGCTTCTCCAAACGGTCAATGAATATATTCATCGTAATGCGCGTATCAATGCTGTATCAGCAGCTATTTCTCCATCTATATAACGACTTTATATGTATACTTCACCGGCTTTTGATCTCTCAAAGTAGAGAAAGAGGGACGGAGGGAGGGAGACAGAGAGAGAGAGAGAAAAAAAAAGAGAGAGAGAGAGAAAGAGAGATAGGGCCAAGGAGAGTTTCATGCGGAGGCACGTGTGATTTATTCCTGACCGATTCGTGTCTGCCCGCGCTCCCCCTCGTTGCGAGCATTCATCCATTATCGACGAGAGATTTGCGATACGGTCTGTTATGCACACACATATATACATATATATTCTACATCTACCTACACAGTATGCACGCTTTATTATAGGGGAGTCCGTCGACTATAGCCAAGCAGTTTATGCGCACACACATATATCTATACATATATAAAGTTGCACGGTGCAACTTTAGCCAGATGAGAATTATCGTTGAGCGATAACCTTCGTACCGGTATATACGTATACGAGACAACAGATAAAACGTACGAGTGAAAGCTTCTCGGGTCAATTGGATTCTCTTCGCAACCTCACAATTTGTCACGCTTCCTCTTTGCCTTCGCCCCTCAATTCCTTACTCATTGTTGTCTCGTCTCTTATATAGTTATATATATTTAACGTTTATAAGCAGAGATAACAAATTTAAAAAAAAACTGTTCGCGTGTAAATATAGTGTTTTTATTATTATCGATATAATTGAATATGTGAATTGTACGAGGAGGTGTGCGTTACTTCGACGAGGTACAAATAATGACGAAATCTTTGTTTAATTGGCGAAAAGGTGTCTAGATCCGATTAGATTCGTTTTGTGTATTATACGTCCGTCAGAGTTTTCGTTACGCTGTCTGACTCTCGTTCAAAGTTATTTTTATACTTGTGTTGGTCTGTGTGTGTGTATGTGTGTGTGTGTTATTACGTCTCTCTCAAAGTAGTTTTCTTGCTCTTTGTTCCACTTGGTTTGAGTCTCGAGCTTGGCTCGACTCTCGGCCGCGAAGTAGAGAAAGAGATCGACATAGCACTCTGATTTTAGTTTCAGTTCTTTCTCCTGTCGTCGTAGTAATGTTTCTCGGAAATGTGAAAAATTTTACCGAACGATATCTCGATCATAGGATATCCTATCTCGAGCTGTGATACTCTTCGCCCTCGATACTTTCCTAATGCCTATTTTTCGTCATCGTTTTACCTTGTCTATATATAATTATTATATATATAGAGAGAAATTTCGCGTTCGATAAATGATTTTTATCAGCAGGAGAGTTACTTGACAAACTAAACACTCGAGGGTACTTGACAATTATTAGTAATAGACTTCGATTTTTATTTCAATATTTTATCAATCACTTTTTTGTACCTAGAAAAAAAGATGATTATCTCGCGATAAGAAGATGAACAAAAAACGTTAATCAACACTCGAGAATTTCTGTTCTCTCGTTCGGTAGAATAAGTCGCGTACACGTCATCGTACGCGACGATTGTGTCCCACTCGCATTTATACCACCACGGACAGAAACGCGAAGATAAGAATTCTCGAGGCCTCTCGCCCGTTTCATACCGCGGCAAAAATTTACAATATATATTATATATATATATATATATATATATCTTGGTGCGTTAATACAGTAGTTGAAACGAGAGAAAAAAAAGACTCATCTTCGAAGCATCTCTCACGCTGTTTACCGCTGTTACTCGCTAGCGCACAGTTGCCGTACACTTTGCACGTTAATACCGCGTGCATGAGCACGTTGCGAGCTGTTGTGTCTTATACTTTGTGGAAAACGGGAATACCCGCGACGACGCAATAACCACCGCAGACGGATAATTAAGGTAATCCTGACGTTATGTCAAAGTCTTGGATGTCAGAGAGACTACGAAAGTTAAAAAAAAATAAATACAAAATCATCCTTCGGATGATAATCTAAAAACTAATTAGCCATTTGTCATTTTTCACATTATTTTTAAAAATTTCTTGGACATAAGAATTAATAGTACCATTTTACTTTGGCTCAAAATCACTGGAAAATAAACAGACCGAGAGAGCGAGAGAGAGAGAACAAAGCCACTCGAGATTTTTCGTGCTTCACTCGCTCATTATCTTTTTCAGTTATCCATACTAACCTCTTTTTTTCGTTCTACGTTCTCCTCGCCCTTCGCGTAAATCTTATCGTATGTGTCTCATATATATATATATATGAGTATAGGCTAATCGCCTTCAGCCTACTCCATTTATTCTAGCCTATTCTAACAACCTTCCCCCCCCCCCCTCCCTTCATCGACTCTCTCGCGAGCTTATCTACTCTCATATACATGTACTCCACGTTTGCTGTACGAGCTTGCGAAAACGTCTGTTTTCTCCTCAGCGCGGTAGCTCAACTGTATATATCTCCAAGTACGGATACCTCCGGCGTAATAACCGCACGTCGAGACGTCTCTCGGTGCATATATTATGTATACGTATAGGAAATAGAGATACCGCGTGTATAAGACTGTACACCGCTCGCCTATACGTGGGTATATATGTATAAGCCACAAATGATAATCGCTTTCGCTGTGATTGCTTCTCCCGGTAACAATAGTGCGCTGTTAATATATATACATATATATATGTACATACATACATACATATATACATATATGTATATACATACATATGTACATACATACATACATACATATGTCCAACCATATATATATATATATATATATATATATATATATATATATATATATATATATATATATATATATATATGGTTGGACATATGTATGTATGTATGTATATATATATATATATTGTTAAGGGGGTTCGAAACATTCGGAAGCCCTTATATGATCTTCTTTGCTTCAAATTAAAATTTCTTCAAAACTATTCAACATTTTTCCACGATTTTTTTTGTTTTGTTCAAAAAAACTTTATTGATAATTTTATGTGGGGTTTGAGAGGATATTTGAAATAGAAAAATTTTGGGACCAATTGAAAGTTGAAAAACATTGGTTCGAAAAAATGCCTATTTTCAATGTACCTTTTATCCAGGAACCGTGCGTTCGATTTTGACCATCTTTGTTGTGTGTGTATATTAAAGAGTTATAAACAACGGGTTGAGCCCTTTTTTCGATATTTTGTTTCAGAATGTATTGAAATTTTGTTAAAATTTTTTACCACGTTTTTTTACCTTCAAACATATTTTTCTCGGGTCTGAATCGTATTTTGAAAAACAAAAGGCTCGACACATCCTTCGTTTGAATGTACTGGTTACGTCAAAACAAAAAAATATGCCGATACGATGAATAGATTTCGAGAAAAGATACATTGCAGGTGAAAAAACATAACTTTTCAGGAGATACAAGTTTCTGAAAAAACTTTGAATTTATAATGAATTCAAACGCTATCTTAACAAAATTATTTAACATACTTCCACTGCTCAGAATTTCATGAAATTTGAACCACATATCAAGCAAGACGTGTACTTTCAAACAAATTTTAAATTGCATTTTTTGACGCTGTAATATGTCGAACCTCCTTAAGCCAAGAGGATGATGCCGCCATACTGCATCCAGGCCACAGGTTCATTGTGCTCCATTATGTGCGAGATAAATATGCGGCGACCATGTATGTAATACGCATACTTATATATTGTGTGCAAAGTGAAAATCATTTCTTAAATTTGTCGGTGCACGTTGGAAGTACCTACGCTGAAACAAATGTCTTCTCGCAGAGATTTCAATCGTTCCGTTTTTCCGATACGTTTATTGGTCTCTCTTTTTCCTATAACCAAGCTTGCAACCGACACGCTCGTCGGATTATCACTCGAGCAAAAGTACAATCGAATCTACCACTTTGCACATGTACACGTATATATAACGTATGTATGTTACATGGTACGTTGAATGGTATACTATAAATGATAAATAAGAGGCAGACTTACGGCGTGGCGTGAACACAATCGTGACAAAGTGCCTGCGTTATTATGACATCGGTGAGAAAAAATGTTTCCCCTGTAACGTTCAAACGACGTCTTCTTTCTCTCTCTCTCTCTCTCTCCCTCGTATGCGCGCGTGTGTGTGTGTGTGTGTGTGCGTCGACAGAGAGTGCCAGGTTATAGGGCGAACGACGAGGTTTCTTTTACGCTTGTTTTTCTTCCGTTTTTTTTCCACCGTGGACGAGGTGAAGCGAAAAAGAAAAATATACAGTCGAGAATAATTTTCTTCGTCTCGGCAGTTTGCAATCTTTCTAACGATTGTCCGTGGTACAAAAACGCGTCCCTGAATGGAAATCGCGGTGGCGTTTATCGAGGATAATGTAGATCGACGATTTTTCAATTGATTTCTTTTTTTTTCGTTTTTCTCATGTTATAAGTACTTTTGAAATTTTTTGAACGCTGTTAATGAAACAGGAAAAAGATTTGTTAAACTTTTCAGCTTTTTTCTTTCGATTTATTTCTCAGCTCTGTCCGTCGAATTCATCCGCGAACAATTAATACTCGGTTCAGTAATTAAGGGAAGTGCTTCATCTTACAATCCCCCCCTCTCCCTATATATATACATACATATATATATACATATAATTAAGGTAGTGTACGGCGTGTGTCTGTATTGAGTAACTGTATAGCGTCCCGCGATATTTCCGCGATCTAATTTTCCTCCGGGATTCAACGGCGAAGGGGATGGAAACGGATAGTTGGGAAGCGAGGAAAAAGCCAAAGAAGGGAGGTCTAGCTTTTCTCCGGTAGCGCGAGCGAGAGAGCGAACCGAAATGTACGATAGAGAGGAAGCGACGAGGCGAGTGTTACCCGGGGATTGTAGACTGCGCGCGCGTTCTCTCTGTCTCTCTTTCTCTTTGCGCCCGCCCCCTTCTCTTTTTCTCTCGTTCTCGTTCTCTCTCTCTCTCTCCCTCCCGACAGGGCTGACTCGCGGCAGTTGTATCAGGGTGCGCGAGGCAAGAAATCTCCACTAGTGAGACAAGGAGAGATCCTCGATGGTAGAAGTGAGAAGAAGCGAGACGGGGAATTGAGTACCGTCTCTCCAATGTGTTCTGTACCCTAGTGTGCACGAAAGAGAGAGAGAGAGAGGAAAGGAGACAGAGTAATAATGAAAGACGAAGGGGCGGATGGAAACGAGAAAGATAGAGAGAGAAGACACAATAGAGCCAATAGAGTAGACAAGGATGGCAAACGTCGGGCCAAGTATGTATTAGGAAGGTTTTCTCTCTCTCTCTCACACACACACACACACACACACGCGGGAGCACAAAACACACACACACACAGACAACCCTCTGTCTTTCTCCCTTTCTCCGTCTCTTCGTCCCTCCTTCTCTCTCCGTGACGGTGCCCGAGCTCTACCGACGTAGAGGACGAATACAGCGAATACCAGCAGCCGGAGCGAAGAGCAGGTAGAATATCCTGGGGTAGTCAAGTTATAGATATATACACGTATATACTCGTATAGGAAGGAGAAAGACAGCGATATCTCGTCGACATTGGCGTCGACACCAATGGGCAATTTCCATCAAAGCGATATCTCGATATCAAACCCAATATATTCCCTCATCCACAATTTCCCCTTATCAAACTTCCACTCGATCAAAATTCAGCCCCCTCCCCCCGGAAATATTCTTTCCTTTTTTGTTTTCGTCCCTCTAACAAATTACATTAATTCTACGTCGAGACTCGTCATCGACCAAAATTCCCATAGTCTTTCGGTCCTCACCGAAGCGTTCCTGCGCCATCGATCTTTGCGCCAATGGTCACGGTACTGGGAGTACGCGAGAGCGACGAAGATAGAGAGTCGAAGAGAGAAAGCACGATAGGCAGCGTTACGGCGAGACGAGGAAACGCGATAGAGCGACGACGGTCGAGAGTCGACGAAGTGGCATGGCGCGGCGGTTCCATGGCGAGGCGGGTGAAAGAGAGCGAGAGGGGGGGGGGGGGCGATGGAGTAGCATGGAACAGCGATGCTTCAGTAAACGCCAAGCGGTCGGCCTGTGTTGGGCGGTGTGGCGACGAGAGCTTTTACGAGTACTATATTAGAAAACGGCTTTAATTTATCGCTTATCGACTGACTTCCCCTCTCCCGCCCCTCCCAGGCCCCCCCTCCCTCTCTCTTTATAACCAACGCGAATCTTCGCACAAATCCATCGAAATTCTACGTTCTACCTTGGCAAAAAATTATATATAGATATATATATATATATATTGTGTGTATGTGTGTGTCTGTGTGTGTATAAAACCCCCTTCCACAGTCCCGACTTCCCCCAACGACACGCCGCGCCCGCCTCAGAGTTGTCGAACGAAAGAGAGGCTATACACACGCGCGTATACGTACGATAGCGGACGCGCATGGATGAACCGCTTCAAAGTTCCGCTTGTTTTACTCGACTAGCAACGACGTGTGCGTCAGTGTGGCTGATTCTCCGTGTGTATATCTCTTGCTTCTAATGCTATCTCCGCGAAGAGCATTATTAAGGAAGGAATGAGAAGTGAGAATAGATAGAGCAAAGTGCACCAGTGTTGAGAGGAAGAAAGAGCGAGGGAGAGAGAGAGAGAGAGAGGAGATAGAATAACGTGGTGGGTGACGGCAAGCGTGCCTTTGCCACACAATCGCGCCTTGCATTATTGTGTTTGTGCGTCATCTCCTCTGTGTGTGTGTCAGTTTTGTACGTGATATATTCAGTGCTGTGTACATTGTGTGTATATGTATATATACATAGAGAGAGAGAGAAAGAGAGGGATATCGATGTTTTATATATAAATGTACATATATATACACGGTATAAAGAGGTTTTGTAAAGTGCGATTATCGACGAGCATCGAGCCGCTATACCAGGATTAAACAAATTACATTAATCATTCGGAGACGAAGATTATACCACGAAATTGGAAATCAGGGATGATTCACGCACAACAATGATGAACGACGATTCCGTCAAGGTGATGATTTATTACAATTATTCGTTATTTTTTCAGCGTAGATGTTTTCAATTCTCTTTAACAGCGTCGAGATTTTATGTCGCTGCTGTTGTCGGGTTTGCAGGCATTTTGTGTTTCACGCAATGAAAATTGTTTCAATTTTTAAGACACTGGGTTGGGAATAATTGCGGATATTTATGCATCCTTTGTTCGATATTTATGATGTGATTTTTTCTTCAATGTAGATGTTTATCTGTATATATATTTTTTTATTTTTGCCTTTTTTAGAAGGAAATATGTATACATATAAATAATTCTTATATATATAATAAAGAAAATCAGAAATAGAAAATGGCCGTCTTCGAAAAAATTTATGGAGGTCTCTGATATACTGAGAAATTTCATACAATATGACTTTGAATATTTGTTTTCTGACAAACTCGCTTAAAAACGAGATATTTGAAAAAATTCACAAAAATGTTTTTAGTGTAAAAGGATTCGGGTTCAAAAGTGGTCGGTTTGACATGGGGTAGCCTATATATATATACCTATATATATTTGTCACGAGGTGGCACTATACCACGATCCTTCATTTTCTTTTCCTTTCGCTCCGTCTGGTGGCTCTGCCGCCGATGAGATGGCAGCCTTTTTCTTCTCTTTCTTTCTCTCTCTCTCTCTCTCTCTCTCTCTCTCTCTCTCTCTTCGTTCGTGAAACGCTCACAGCTTACGTTTCCTCTTCTTCGTCGCTCCCGAGGCTCTCCTCTTTCCTCTCGATATCCGGAGGCGAACGCAGAATGGCATGGCTACGCCAAAGCCGCGCACGAGACGAACGAGTGAAAGACAGAGACGGACCGCAAGCCGGTTCCGCTGCGCACATGCGCTAGCGCACGTGTTTATGATATTTTATGCTATATGCTATAGGTATATAGTGATATGATATGATTATGATATACAGGGTGAAATTCATAACGAGTAACAGGCTTTGTTCTAAGGTAGATGGGATCATTACAAACAAAAGTTGCAAATATACATTAGGAATATTTTTAATAGTTTACGAGATATAAATTTTTTAAGTTGCTTCAACTTCTACGGCTAAGACGGTCAGTGGGCGGCTCCAACGCTTCTCCGCGTGCTCGGCAAAATTCAGAGCAGTCAATGCCCGACAAATAAAAATAACTGCGTAATAATATAATAACTAAAATTGGCTACTCTGAATTTTGCAACTCCGAATGTAACGCTCTACACTGTGCTATCTCTACGGCTAGGGCAGCAGTGGGCGGCTCCAACGCTTTGATTGGACCAACTTTAAAAATTTATATCTCGCAAACTATTAAAAATATCCCCAATGTATATTTACAACTTTTGTTTGTAATGATCCCATCTACCTTAGAATAAAGCCTGTTACACCTTATCAAAATTCACCCTGTATATATATCATAATCATATCATATCACTATATACCTATACAAATATATCGGTATAAATATATATATATATATAGAGCGCACATCGTGCGGTATTTCGTTCGACGCTTTCTTATCCTCGCTCCTCACGGCTCTTTCTTTACCCCCTCCTATGTATAACTCTCGTATATACATACACAAGTGCGAGCAAGCGGGAGAGAAAAGCCACAGTGGATTACCGACCACGAGTAGACAAAGGATATGTAACGCTCTTCTTGGCTTCTCTTCGAACACGCTTTAGCCCCTCGTCGAATATACAGCGCGATACTCGTATGTACACACATACACACACCTCCGTACCAATATATTCATATATTTTATATATTGTTTGTGTAATTATTACACGCAGTGTTGGAAAATTTAAAGCCACCCCAGTACGAAGCTCGTACCGCTATAATACGTCTATAAGTGTATGGGTGAGTGTTGCCAGTTGCACATACGACTACCGTAATGCAGCAAGTGCCAGAGGCAACACTTTTACGTTATATCGCTCTGGATTGCGCTCCCCTATATCGCCTATCCGCGCAATCTTACCATCTCTCTCTCTCTCTCTCTCTCTCTCTCTCTTTGTCCCCCTCCCTCCCTCTCGCGTCCTCTTTCATTTTCTCGTACATGCGTGCCTCGCCCGATACAGCGCAGCGCGCTATATATTACTCGAAGAATTTCTCTCTCCTGTACGTTTATTTTATTTTTATTTTCCTTTCTTTCTTTCTTCCATCTCGTATGTATTTTACGTTTTATACTTCTCTCTTTGGGCTTTGCCAATGTTAACTGGCTCCTTTTTCTTCTCTCTCCTCTTTCTTCCTTTCTTTCGGCCGAATCTTACTCGGCGCTTGGCACAGTACCAGAAGCTAAAAGAGGCGAGGGGCGGGGGTGGGCAGGGGGGCGTGTATGCCATTCTCATTTAACCCCCCACCCCATCGTCTGTGGTAATTATCTTCGCGCGAAACATGCAAAATTCTTCGGATATCTTCCGTATATCTTTCTCTCTCCCTCTCGACGTTTGTATTTTATGCGTTGGATTGTTTTTTCCTTTCGGTGTTGCGTAATTTGTGGTAGCATTTTGCAAAGTTTGTCTAATTAAAATTTTTAACTACATTTCCCAGGATTTAAAGATTTTTGAGTATTTGATGTTAAAACGAAGAAGAAAAAAGAAAACGTCGTCTTTTAGATTTTCGTATATTATCTCTCGTTTGTGATTAAATATTGAACTTTCGATGACCAACGACGTTATCCTCGTGCGTTCGCTTTCGACAATACGCTTGCGAGTGCTAACTTTTCGCGTATTTTGTAACGGATTTTTGTGGGGGGCGACGGTGAGGTACACGGTGTCGTCCTCGCGTCCGGACTCTAGACTCGTCGAGCGAAAAGGCACGGTGGTAGAACCGAGGCGGGAGGGGGAGGGCACAAGCTTTGGAAAGTACGACCTCGCATCTGACTGTTGCCTGTGGCTCGACGGCCTCGAAAGAAATGGCCCGCGCCCGTTCGGACGACTCTTTCACGGCGGTATAACGACCTTTATTACCGAAAAGACCCTGAGAAAACACGTATAAAAATCAAGTCTCGTATATCTCTCGTTCCTCTTTCTTCCCCAAAATATAAAGCCAATTAGGTTTTTAATCGAGATACCATCCAACGAAATTTGATTACAAATTGAATCGTAATCGCTGTTTTTAAACAAAGATAAATGAGAAATACGTATTTTCGTCGTTGCTTTTAATTAAAACGCTATAATATTAAAACGACGAAGATCGACTGGATATTAATATTCGTAAATTCATACCTCGATAATGAATCATCGATCAAAATTATTATTATACCCTCGAGTCGTGTCATTATAGATAGTTTATAATTTTGTCGGACGTTTATTTTATGAAATTGAAAAGCCGTAATTTCGAATTGAAATGAATCGTATCGTTGCATGAATAATAACATCAATAATCATAAGAATGATAATAATATAATGATGATAATGATAGCGGTAATAGTAGTGTCGATGCCAAAGAGTTTCCGTCCATAATTAGGTGTTAATATCGATCCTCGGTGACGACAAAACACACGTAGGATTCGTTGATAATCGGATCGATCGTGATGTGAATATCTGCGACCCCGTCGCTGACGTATAACGGTCGCGGCTACTCGCTCAACGGATACCTCGTCCACTCGATTGAAAACTTATACCTCCTCACTCTCCAATACTTTTCCCTCCTATATCTCCGTTCTATCGTTGTTTTCGTCCGGCCCAAAATTTCTTCTCGAACTTCTCGAACACCGGCGACGCCAGCGCCACTCGAGTGGTACTAAAAAACACATTGTAACTTACATATTTCAATTTAGAATGTTATTATGGTAGTCAGAAGCGCTGAAGAAATTTATTACTCCGATTGTATGTACAAATGAAAAATACTCATTCTAGCTAAGTTCAAGTTCGCCTTAATGTTAGCTAATGTTATTTGTAGAATGATAACGTAGATAAAAAAAAATATAAATTATCTTTGACGTTGAGCATATTTTCTCTCTGACACCTCGTTCTAACTCCCCAAAAATATACCCAATAGGATATCTGCCTTATTCCTACAATATTATTTTCCTCAAACAGCAATTTTTTTTACTTTAAATAACCGTTTGTAAAACTTTCCTCCCATAATTTTTACTCACGCTGTGTTAAAAAAAATACGTTTTCTTCGCACATTGCTTGATATTTGATGAAATAAAAATATTAAAAATAAACAAAAAAGAAAAAATTTTTATTCTCGCTTCAAAAATACAGTTTAAAGATTGACCATGAATTTTTTCACATTTTTTCATTTATAATTGCGGCTGTGATAGCGCAAAGGTGAAAACGACACCGGTTCACGGAATTAAAGTGCCTAAAAAACGTTCACGGATCGAGGGTTAATAATACACACATAGATGTTTCGAATTGTTGTTTCTTTTTCTGTTCTCTAATCATCAGTATCATTGTTGTGCATAGAGACACCGAGCTAATTTATCATATGCCACTCGACATTTTCGGATATGTAACATACGAGTGTGCGAACCGCGCCAGTGCAGCTGCAGGCTTTGGCAAAACTCACGACTATTACTTCGCTGAGTTTGTCTGCGCCACAGTATGAAACACGCACAGGAAAGGGTTTGAAAGAGTTACTCTGATGCTGGACTGTTTTCTCGTTCTCTTTCTCACTCTCGCTCGCCCAAACTTCAATCTACACGCCCTCCGTTGGGCGAGAAGATTTTTCGTGCTCGCAACTTCTTTTATGTATTTACTTCAACTTTTCAGTTTCTCTTTATTTCCATTTATTCTGTTTCATCTTTCCTTTATCATTTTTTTATGATAATTGACTATGAATTATTTATGCCACGGACAATATTATTTCGACTGATTTAATTCGACTTTCGTAATGCTTGCAGAAGTGGATTTAGAAAAATTATGGTGATACGGCATGGTGCTATGCTAATTATTAGATTTAAATAACGTGTAAATGTGTTTATGAAGACAGTTGTAAGAAGAACGATGGTTAAATTCAACTTTTTGTTTTCCAACGATTAAACTCTCATCCATAATTGTGTTCCAATTTTTAATTCCATTTCTCAAAGCGTTACAAAGAATCGAATTAATATTCTACATGGCAACAACCTATTTAAAAAAAAACATTCAATTAAAATAAAAATAGAATTAAAAAAAGACCTAAAGATTATAAGAAATTTGTAGGTTAAAGGTTAATCGTGAAAAAAAAGCTAAAATTGACGATGGTTCTTCTCGTAACTGTTTTTACAAGTACATATACACGTACCTGTCTATATGAGTAATATGAGGAGGTGTGCGTGTGTGTGTGTGTGTGTGTGTGTGTGGGACATCATTATATCGTATGGCACGTTTCGCCCTGACGGCGAGAGAGCAGATGGGATATACGAGAGAACGAATGGTTTACAGGATGCCCATAGCCCCTATTTCCCACCCCTCTAATTCCACTTGGCTCGAGCTATTCACCCTCTCTCTTTCTCTCTTCGTTTCCTCGCACTAATGCAACGCTATATGTATAAGTGTATACATATATATACCAGAGTCACTTCGCTCAAGAGTCTAACTTTTCAAGATATATATACACACGTGTGGGCCGTGGAGAGTGCATAATTTATCCTTCTCATATTTCTCGACTATATAATCGAGGAAACACGAAACAACAAAATAAAACAAATTTAACGATGAAATCATTTCGTACGATTAACGGAAAAACTGTTTAACCGCGGTTTCATTTTGTTTGGGCTTCGGAAAATTTTAATTTTGGTTTGTTAACCTCGTGGACGACGTGTGTTGGTGCCAGACACGTTTTAAATCCGCATTAACCTGGGTATGATCGTTTATTACATGTACATATATATCTGATTTATTCAAACGACTCGAGCAAGTTAAAATCACATGGCGTGCAGGGATTCTTGTCTTTTTTTCTTTCTTTTTATTAATCGTTTCACAGACTCGATGGCACGAATATCTTTTTGGCATCTCGTGGAACTTCCGACGAAAAAAAGAAAGGGAAAAATTGAATACAAACTCCGGCTGTAAAGTTGCGTGCAACCGCGATTCTTGTAGTACACGACTCGTACACACCGCACAAAACGGGTCTGCGCTCATACCTGCAACGAGATTACACAGTTTTAATATCGCACTATCTACTTTGATACACGTACATATCGCCATTTCGAGCAATGAAAATAAATACCGTAAGCGAAACGAGAAACAAAAAAAATGGGATCAACTTTGATCCAACGAAGCAAAAATCTGTAAAATAAAAGAAAAATATTGAAGGAACTTTGGTTAATGTACGACGCGGTGAAATTTGAAACTATTCGTGTTTCCGATGAAATATTTATTTTGGAAAGAATAAATGTATAAATATCGCTTTGACAAATTGAATGTGACTTCGATTTTCGTACATGTGTATTGCACAACGTTATTCATTTTTTTAAAATTATTAACCCTCAATTCGTGAACGGTTTTTAGGCAACCTTATTTGGTGAACGAGAGTCGTTTTCGTCTTCGCGCTATCACACGAGCAATTATAAATGAAAAAATGTGTGAAAATTCATGGTCAATCTTTAGACCAGCGTTTCCCAACCTGTGGTCCGCGGACCAAAAGTAGTCCGTGAGAGCCTCGGGGGTGGTCCGCGGGAAATTCCGGTGACTACTTTTATAAAAAAGTAATATTTCCCCGTGATTAAATCAAAATTACGATTTTCGTTGAACAAGATTAAGTAAATACGTTCGTTCTGATGAATATCAGATATTTATTGAATTATCTTTAACATAATAAAATTATTAGTTATTTGCGACTAAGTAAATTTTGAATTCTTTATTTCATTAAAAGGCAGTTTACAATTTACAATTAAAATATTATTTACTTTTTGTGACATACAATATAGCCTACCTTCTGAAAATTACCATTTATATGTTTGTATTATTGTTAATTATAATAGTTTCTTAATTAATAATAATAGTTTGTTTTTGAAAAATTGTTGTGTTTAATCACCTTTCAATTTAGTTACAACTCATAAGATGTATTAATAATGTAATGTGTAGTGGGTGATCCGTGGTAATTCACTATCAGGCTGAATGGTCCGTAGACATCTACGGGTTGGGAACCACTGCTTTAGACTGTACTTTTCAAGCAAGAAAAGAAATTTCTTGTTTTTCTTATTTTTAATAATATTTTTTCATCAAATATCAAGCAATGTGCGAAGAAAACGTGTTTTTTTTGATAATATAGTGTGAGTAAAAATCATGGGAGGAAAGTTTTACAAACGGTTATTCAAAGTAAAACAATTGCAATTGGGAAGACAAAATATTGTGCTATTGTAGGAATAAGCCAGATACCCTATTCAGTTATGGGAATATGGGTATATTTTTGGGAAGTTAGAACGAGGTGTCAAAGCGAAAATACGCTCACTGTCAAAGATAATTTGTATTTCTTGTATCCATGTTATCACTCTGCAAATAACATTAGGTAGCATTAAGGCGAACTTGAACTTAGTTAGAAAGAGTATTTTTCATTTTTACATACAATCGGAGTAATAAATTTATTCGGCGCTTCTGACTGCCATAATAACATTCTAATCTGAAATATATAAGTTAAAATATTTTTCTTGCAGTTTACTTTTCTTAACTGGTCACTTTTACTTACGTAATCCGTGAACCCAGGTCGAAACGTCCTGCTCTGATTTGCACTCTTCATTATTTAATGAAATTAACAGCCACAGCTGATCTCGCGCACTCGCAAACCTCCCTATACAGTTTTAGTACCACTCGAGTGGCGCTGGGATCGCCGGTATTGAAGAAATTTCGAGAAGAAATTTTGGGCCGGACGAAAACGACTCTGGTTTACGACTTGAGGGTTAATTTCTTTTTCTGTTTTATATATGGGTATATCCAACCGCGCGAACAAATGAAAAGGATGCACGGTGAGAAAATTGTATGTACATTTTCAATAAACAAGTTCACGGTAAACCGAGCCGGGCCCGAGCCTCGTCCGTGCGTCGGCCGTCCCTCGGTGTCGGCACGGTGACGGCATTGCACGTTTTAACATATTACAATATATAATCATCGGAAAAAATTTCATGTATTCAAAAAAATTGAGAAAAATTCATTCGAGATGAACTTAACCGACTCGGTTGCACTTTAGTGCAGCATGCATGCCGAGTGTTAGCGTGATTAATGTCGAGAAAAGAAAATCTTAAAGCGTTAATCGAACGCCCGTGTTCAAATGTTAAAAAAATATTTGTCGAAACTAACGGATGGAAAAACGTCTGATGTTCAAACTCCGCTTCGTTTCTCATGGTCTTACTTACTCGTGGTAAATAATATAGCAGTTTTGTTCGTTCGTTTGTTTTTCTTCTTTCTCGCAAGTACGGTCTCGCTCGCTTTTATTGCACTGGTGAGTTCGCCCTTGTTGAATCGTCCAGGTGCAATGCTCCGAAAGTTTTTGGCCCTCGCTACGAATATGTATCTCGATATGTATATATTATATCGTCCTTTCTTGGGTTCGGAGAACTCTGTTGAAATGCACCGGATAAAATTCGGGCCAATGCCGATTCCTATTGTCACGCACAGCCGGTCTTTCGTGCTTTTGCTCCCCGCTTCTCTTTCTCTCTCTCTCTCCTTTCCTCTTTCATTGTACGATTTTACGTGCTCGAGCAAATCGAGTATTTACACCGGCTTCCTGTGGTAGCTATTGATACGGCATATCGCTTATCGCTTATTACGTTCCGAATATTTATCGCCCAATTATTTTAATACGATGACATGTAAACGTTTCTTTTCTCTTCTCGCTCGCGATAAGATTGGAAAATAAAACGCTCTTTGACGTTGCATTTCTTGATTCTTTTTTTTTCTTCTCGTCGTTGAGAGGCGTCTCGATTTATCGATGTGTCGAAAGATCACGAAGATACGATACAAAATGAAGCGAAACAAAAGTAAAAATCCAAAATTCGTATGCATTTCAAGGGTAGATTTAATTTCGACAGATAGCGTGGATGTCTCGCGTCCAACATTTCTGATACGTCGATATTTAAATAAATGTCAGACTTTACATAAATTTTGGAAAGAAAAAAATAACGGAATAAAAAACGTGCAGATTACAAATTGCACGAAGCATCGTCGCAGTATTATTGCATTTATTATAAAAAAAAACTTGATCGCAAGAAAACGTTTGAATAATCAAAAAATTTCATACAAATTTGCTCACGAACTAAATAAAAATTGAGTAAAACGAGATTATTCGCGGTTCGAGTAGTAGTTCGAATTTTAACAAAACCAATCGAACGGTTCTCGAGATACGACTATTAGAATTTCTAAACGTCGTTGTACGCACGCGACATTGAAAATGCGCACATTTCGCGCGTTTTATTTCCATTCGTTAAAAACACAAAGTCTCGTTTACGAGTGAGCGATTAAAAACAAGTAAATAAAGTAATGAGCTCGAAATCAAATCATGATGAATTATCATAGCCGTCAGTGGTCAACTGTCGCAAGTTCGTGCGGTCGTTCGACGACTCGTACGTGATACAAATTTCTCGTAAGTCGACCGCGTCGAGGAGACGAGTGGCGTGGAATTGTTTCAACAGACGTAATTTGATCTCTGATCTTGTATTTTATATTCATGAAGACGAAATTATACGTCGTTTAAGGGACGTGGTGGTAAGGGGAATTGAAGCGAAACAGGGGTGACGAGCGTGGCTGTTTGTCGATGGGGACAGAGGGACGGTTTCGTCGTTGCTGCACTTTGTCTGAATCACGTGCCATTCGACTATTCTTGCTACATACGTGTCACTCCGCTGGCCGGAAGCAGCTTCGCGCAACGAGCCAGCGAGAGGCAAGAGAGAGACAGAGAGAGAGAGAGAGAGAGAGAGAGAGAGAGAGAGAGAGAGAGAGAGAGAGAGAGAGAGACGGAGAGGGACGAGATTGGCCTCGCGTTGTCGTAGCAAAATACTCGCGACACGACGGATAGCTGTGTTCTATATTTTAACGATTCATATACATATATATGTATAAAAAAAAGAAACTAAACGTGAACGAGACCGCTTAAGGTCACGCAATTAGTCGTCAACTCGAGCGCAACTTTGAAGGATTTACTTTGTAACGAACTATCTTTCTTCATTTTTATTTTTCCCATTATCGAACGTGCGTAACTATCAATTTGTCTCTTTCTCTCGCACCCACACGCCCACACATACGTATCCACATGCCTCGACGTTATCACGGTCAACTCGAAAAGTTTCATTAAACTCGCATTGAATAATCTTCCCATTTAGACACGAGAAGCGAACGTATGGTATGCATATATGCATCACTGATCGTGACGTTTGTTTTTTTTTATTTAGCAATTTCTAAGTCGTATCGGCCCGATTAACTTATAATTGCGAGAGAAAAAAGAAATTTGTACAATAATTATCAATGGGTAATAAAATTGGAGATAGCGACCGTTGGAATGAAAAATAAAACGATTTGAAATGCGTTTTATAATTGAAAGATTGTGAATCGCTTTTCGCAAGCGGTTGAAATAAAAATAATGCGTGTAGCATAATTATTGTTAATTATTTGTAGCCACGGAAAAAATAATTATACAGCGATTATCGTCGCAATTATTCATTATCGCTTTCTGCAATAAATATCTGATACGTGTTTTATGCTTTGAAGCTTCATCACTGTTTAATTAATCTTTAAAACGTAATAAAATAATTAATTAAAAATAGTTAAAAAAAAATTATTCGCTTTTTGGAGAAGAAATGTACGAGTAAAATATTCAAGATAGAATAAATTTTGAATATATTCACTTCGTAGCAACGTAGCGTGGAATGTTATGTTTACAGCAATTATTCATTATCATTTGTTGCAATAAATATTTGATACACGTTTTATGTTTTAAAGCTTCATCACTGTTCAATTAAACTTTAAAACGTAATAAAATAATTAATTAAAAATAGTTAAAAAAATTATTCGCTTTTTGGAGAAGAAATGTACGAGTAAAATATTCAAGCTAAAATAAATTTTGAATACATTCGCTTCGTTGCAAAGTACCGTGGAATGTTGTGTTTACAGCAATTATTAATTATCGTTTATTGCAATCAATGTCTGATACAGGTTTTACTTTTTAAAGTTTCATCATTGTTCAATTAGCCTTTAAAATTTAATAAAATAATTCATTATTAATAGTTAAAAAATCATTCATTTTTTGGAGAAGAAATGTACGAGTAAAATATTCAAGCTAGAATAAATTTTGAATATATTCGCTTCGTTGCAAAGTACCATGGAATGTTGTGTTTACAGCTATTCTTAATTATCGTTTATTGCAATCAATGTTTGATACAGGTTTTACATTTTAAAGTTTCATTATTGTTCAAATAGCCTTTAAAATGTAATAAAATAATTCATTATTAATAGTTAAAAAATCATTCATTTTTTGGAGAAGAAACGTCCGAGTAAAATATTCAAGCTAGAGTACATTTTGAGCATATTCGCTTCGTAGTAAAGTAGCGTGGAATGTTATATTTCCTTTTACGTTACGCCGATCGTTCCATAGCAAGCAAGCAAGCAAGCAAGCAAGCAAAGCAGGCAGCAGAAACCCCAGTCTAGATAGCGCGCAGTAGTGGGGAGCGTCGAGAGAGAGAGAGAGACAGAGCGATATAGTCGAGTGAGGGCGCTGGAGTAGGACGCGCGGAGTGGGGCGAGGAGAGCGTGCGAGCTCAGTAAGCGCCAAGCGCTTGAACCGGCAACGTGCCTCGTTCATTGTCGCATAAAAGAAAAAGCACTCGCCGGTCTTGTAACGAAAAATCATTTCTAATGTGACGAAATATATAAACGTAATTACGTACACAAGTGTGCAAAACGCGTTCGGAAAGTTTGCCGTTACGGAGTGCAACGTTCTCACATCGACCGGACGAGTAGAAGGATTAATCCAAGTTATTTAGCGTGCTGCTGGCGCTGCCATGTTGGTGGATATATATATACGTAGAGTGTCCAATGTGTAGTGTATGCATACGTGTATATGTATGCGTGTGTGTGTTCCGTACTACAGAGCCAAGCGACCCAGGAGAGTTCGGTGTATATTATTCCTCTGCCTGGCAAGCCTCAAGTGCAGCTGGGCTTGTATCGTGTTCTCTTGTGTATGTGTAAAACTCACACATTTATAATATAAAGTGCGTGTGAGAGTGTGTTGAGAACGTGTTCGTTTGTCGTGTTGGTACACGCATTGGTGCGTCTGTGTGGCCGCGCGCGTCTCTCGTGTCGCATACGTGCTACGAGTAGCAGCAGTAACGCTCTTTACGAGATTGTTTTCGAGCGTTCTCTCCATTCTCCTATACCCCCCCACTCACACACACAAATCTATATATATATATATATATATATATACATTCTCAACTCCATAATTTCGTTCCCTCTTCATCGCAGCCGACGATATTTCTCATTAAAACGAGACAAAATTGCAACAGTGCAAATCTAGTAACATCAAAAACGTAAATTTCTCTTTTTCTTTGTTTTTCTTTTTTTCATTCTTTCATTCAATCGTGCTCCTCGTTCGGAGTTAAAATGGTCGCTCGTTACGCGTCTCTCGGTGACGTGTGCGTGAATATGGAGACGCGCGATCTCTGACTCGAGACGAACGCTCCGGTATCGTCACTCGGCTGTAACACGAACGACGAAGGTAAAACAAAAAGCGAAAAATAAAAAAAAATAAAAGTAACAAAGAAAAGAACCGAGCAAACGAGCTCTCGCATCAATCTTTCCGTTCGACTCTATTATTTGTCTCTTCCTCATCTTTTCTCGTCGCGTCTCTCGGTAGTCGTTGAAATAAACGCTCGTCCTCTCGGTCTACCTCCCTCCCCTCCTATCCTCTCATCGACCCCGCTCTCCGCTTCTTTCTACTCCCTCTTTCGTCCGTCGTCGTCGCCACCGTCTGGAGCCGTGAAATTGGATTACCGCGTGGGACAAAGGATACGGTGTGTGCCTCGCTGCTTACAACTACTCTACTTGTATTGGAATATCCTATACCTCTTATATACATACATACATACATACATACATATATATATATATATATATATATATATATATTATATATAATATTAATATTATTTATTATAATATATATAATATATTATATATATATATATAATATTATTAATATTAATTTAATATAATATATAATAATATATATAACAATAATATTAATATTATATTATTAATAATAATATAATATTAATATATTATTATAATTATATATTATTATATTATAATAATAATATATTATTAATATATAATAATATATATAATAATAATAATATTATTATATATTATTATTATTATATTATATTATATATACATATATTATTATATTATTATTATATATATATAATAATATATAATATAATATATAATATATATAATATTATATATATATATATATATAAGAGGTATAGGATATTCCAATATATATATATATATATGTATGTATGTATATATACGTTTGTATACACCCGTTCCATTTATACTACATCAGGAACGAGCGTGGTACACAATAAAGCATCGTGAGAGGAAGGAACGACTAGAGGGAAACCTCGATGGTCAGAGAGAAAGAGATAAATAGTATAGCCGCCTTGTTTGTGTATTTGCGCGGGTGTGTGTGTGTGCAAGAAGGAAGCCTTTGGCTCGCCACCAGAACGCTCTATACACACGAAAGGTATTCTTGCTATTTAACGTTAAGTGCGGATTCCCGCGATGGACGCATTAGCGCGACTTCTGTCTCGTAATAACTGTCCACTATTTTTTATTCTACGATCGAACAAATACATTTCTCTCTTTCTCTCTATACGTAAATATGCATTTATCATTTGTACGAATATTTTTGTCTTTATATTCTCTCCTCGTCGTCAAGCTCTACAGGATACAAAAGATATTTCATCGTAAACGAAATAAAACTTGGTTGTAACTAGGTGTATGCGAAGCAAGGAGGGAAAGGAATATGGTAATTGTGGGAAATAAAGATTAACAAAAGCCAACGAGTATCTGGCATCGCTCGAAACTTCGGACAATTGCGTTGAAGACTTTTTTTTTTGTTGTTGATGAGCTTAAATTTTGGGCGAGGGAATATATATAAAAAATAGAAATGAAAACAAAAGAAAAAACGTGCAACGGCGAAAAACGTTGGCGCGCTCGTTCGTCGAGCGTGTTTTATCGCTCGGCGCGCGTGTATTCATTCGCCGAGCTCTGGAGAGTTGCTGGTGGTGGTGCTGCTGCTGCTCGGATCGATGGTTCCGCGCTCCTGCGCCTATCGCCAAACCACGCGCAGCATAACCCACACAAACATACACACACACACACACAGTTGAGAAGATTTTGTCTCTGTGTGCGCGCGTGTATGCGCATGTACATTTAAACGAACTCGCGACATCCGCGTATACAAACACGAGCGAACACACGCTGAAACACTTATTGCATTGGACGGTGATGGGTCTCCGGAGAGGAATTTTTCCTGGCATGTTGTGTCGTTGTGTTTGTCCGCGTAAACGTCGCCTGGTATCGAGTCCCGTGCGTTATTAACCGTGTAACGACCACGGCGATGGTATTGGTAATTTACTAAAGAGGGAGAGGGTCGAGTGCAGTTGATTTATTCTTTCCAATGAGCAAAGCTGCTTTCCTCTTTCCCTCTCGTACTTTCTCTGCTTTTGCGAGAGCCGTTCGCCACCTATTTTATTGTTTGTCCCTTAATAACGGTGGTTGTATACTAAGCTTTATTGAATACGAAAATGCCTCCCGTAGAGCTACGAGGGTCGTTAATACCGAGGGATTATTTTCGTGAATACGAGGCACCGTTGCAAAAGTTTTCACGGGTCACGTTTTCGGCCGGAAATTATTGGAAACTAACGCGAAATGAATTACATTCTTTTATTATACACAGTGTTTGTGGGAATATAAAATGGATTTTCTCCACTGAACGTTCGAGATTCTTGTCGTCGTTCGTTATAATTGGAAAAACGAAAAACTTGTCACTGATTTATTTCTTCTTCGTTATTTTTCATTCTTGAAATTTAACGAAAATTAGATTATCGCCCTGATTTCATTTCCAACATTATATTTCGATGGATCACCTCGGGTATGATTCTGAATAAGAAATCGCCAATTAATGTGCAATCTCTCTAAATCTGAATTAGTGAAAAATTGACTAATTCAATTAGTAAATGCGCATTCTACTGGTGAAATAGTGATAAAAGCACCGTTTCACCAATAAAATAGTAACAAAAAATAGTCAATTGGGGTTACTAAAGCAAATTAGTAATACGATTGGCTATTATTTTGTCAATACAGTTTACTAATTCATTAGTGATATTACGTGATCACTAATCAATTAGTACAGAGCTCAGCGATCGACCAATCACAGGCGCCTGCAACCGACGCGATACTTCCTTTGTTCTGCCATTGTGATGTCGGAGGCGTCATTTTCTCGTGTCAGTGAGTTCATGTGCAGTGCGAAACGACGAATCTTATTTTATAAAAGTTTTAAGGGGAAAAGCAAAAAGTGTATGAACGTTTCGTTTTCTTGTCGGTGCGTATGAGATTATTACATATTATTCACGCGAGGAATTACAATCGGCTTGTGCATGAACATATCAGCTGTGCTCTCTACTAATTGTGTAGTCAAATGTTACTAATTTTTATAGTAATCATTTTTTACTAATCGAATTCGTGATTTTTCACTAATCATTATTAACTCACTTTTCGCTAAATGAATTAGTAAAATATGACTAAAATTTAGTGAAATTTGACTAATTCAGATTTAGAGAGATAAGGTATAATATAGCCGGCGAGCCATTTTTCGGCCGAAAATTATTGGAAACTAACGCGGAATGAATTACATTCTTGTATTATACACAGTGTTTGTGGAAATATAAAATTGATTTTCTCCACTGAACGTTCGAGATTCTTGTCGTCGTTCGTTATAATTGAAAAAACGAAAAAACTTGTCACTAATTTATTCCTTCTTCGTTATTTTTCATTCTTGAAATTTAACGAAAATTAGATTATCGCCCTGATTTCATTTCCAACATTATATTTCGATGGATTATCTCGGGTATGATTCCGAATAAGAAATCGCCAATTAATGTGCAATAAGGTATAATATAGACGGCGAGCCATTAGCATGAAATTAATTCGTGAGTTTCTTGGCAACTGGCGAAATGAAGATCGAGAAGGGAACGGGTTTGTTGGAAAAGTTCGCGGCAGTCCCGTGCCTGAGAGATTAAAACATACAGAGCTTGGTCGAGATATTACGTTTCCCGCGAGAAGATAAAGTAGCGTTCAACAGCTCGCAGATTGCTCTTTCTCTCGTGTTCTCGAACCTGCCAATTTTTATCGCGAAATTTAATATACGATCTTTTTTTTTCTCTCTGTGTTTCACGTTTTTTTTTCTTTTTTATTATCTCATTTTTCTTTTGCTCTTTTAGCATTTTATCTTTTTTAATGTTATTATTCTCTGATATATGCGCATCTTTACGAACGAGTCTTTCAATTTTATTAAACGAATACGGAGTCGATATATTTTTTTTTAACCATTTGCATATATGCATACTCGTTGGTGTTGTTTTTTTTAATCTTATATTTACTCTATAATTACAATTTGTTCGAGTCACATAAAACCTCGTTTTTTTTTCTTCACTCGCGAGCAAATCTTTGATTTCCATCGAACGCACGTTGGCGTTAAGAGTAAAATTCAACTATCCCCACGCGTACCAAAATAACTCCACCGATTCAATATCATCTCGCGTATAATTATAGTCGTGCCATCGTACAAATATATTTATATACATATTATCATTACTTAATCGTCTCGAGCGTGTTTAATTGGCTCGTAAAATGACAATTAAATGTGTGCACACGGATGCATACTCGCACGCGTACGTGGATTTTACGACGCGGAATAATGAAAGGGCAATAAAATGATCGATGACAAAAATCGGTCGGGGCAGGGGGGGAGGCAATAATAATGATCGTAGGTCGTCAACGTATATAATGAGATCGTTAATCTCGGTTAACGATTCGACCCTCCTTGCGTATTATGACGATACAGTTATAGTTATGAAAACCATTTCTATATACTCGATAAAACAAAGCAAATATGTATATATACATATATGGGGCATTCCACGCCAAATCGGACAGTTGTGAGATTTTTTTTATGTTCTCAATTTTTTAATATTTTTCAGTACCCATCGAAAAATTCATCGTGGTAAATTTTGAGATTTTTTTATTACCCGTTCAAAAGATATCGAATTTTCAAAAAATTGCTCTTTGGCTGTTTGCTTATAACTTTTTTTCATAGTAGTTCAAATTGAATCTTTGTTTTTGAAAAATGTTGTTTTTGAATGTACTTTTACAAAGAAATATATAGAAAAATTATTTGAGGTCTTTTTGAAGTTTTAAACTTAAAATCATTTTTTTTAACGTGGGGTTATATTTTGATTTGTTGTACTTTACAGCCTGAGCAGATTGTGAGGTTTTCATAATTACATGTTTTCTCGATTTTTGGAAATTGGTAAAAATTTTTTTTGTTAATAAGTATTGAAACTATTTTTTATAACTATATAATGTTTTCAATTATTATGAATACATTTTTAGACTTTCTTGTTGTTAACAGGCGTCTAAAAGTAATTATAAGTATTATAAGTAAGTATATTTATAAATAATAGTAACAAAAGTTTTTATTAATTGCGTATTCTTTAAAAAATTGTACATATACGATTCTTATTATTATTATTATTTGAACTATAGTTCAACTAGAGTTCAAATAATAATCGTATATGTAAAGAAAAAATTAACTTGAAGCTTAGACTTCCCCCTTTATTAGTATTTTGAAAGAAATTCGTTAAAAAAATTTTACTGCAAAAGGGTCCACTTGCAAAAAAACAAAAAAACGACCAAAAATTGTCGTTTTCAAAACTGCGTGCCAATTGTAAAAAAAATCGTAAATTTTTTTTTTGAAAAGCCAAAATGAAGGGAAATCCCTGCTCTTTAAAATGGCCTTAGTTAAATTGTCCTAGGCCAACTACCGTCGAAATGGCATAAAAAAACGTTCCGGCACTATTTTCAACTTTTGTCCGGAAACTTTCCGCCGGTAGTGTATGCTTTGTTTTATCGAGGATATCGAGTATATATATCGAACACCACTCCGAACTGAACTAGAGAGAGAGATAAAGATAATTCTCTCACGCTCTAATACGTCACAGTAGTTTCAATCCATCTTTCCTTCTTCCCTCTCTCCTGTCTCCTTTCGTATCCCCAGGGCTAAATCGTAAGCGCAACTTGCCGCCTCGACAATGTTTTTACCAAGTGTATGCAGCATCCAGTAACAGCAACAAGCGACTACTCTCACTAGCCAACGCCGTCAGTTTAGAGCGATAAAAAAAAACCAACATAAAAAATTACCTCGACTCGTTTCTCTCTCTCAGTTTCGCTCCTTGATTTGCTCTTCTCGACTCGAAGCGTTGCTACCCACGGAGGATTGATAAATTCACTCGTCAATATGCAGAAAAACCGGTATCAGCCAGGAGGGATGAAGAGCATGAGTTGGGATTGAACAAAAATCGAGTTGAATAAAAAAAATTGTCATCTTTATTTTATGTATTTTTTTTTCCGCGCTGTTTCCACCTCTGTGGAAAACTACACGTTTTCTACCGTTGGGCATGCATATGTACGTATACACAGGAGAGACTAATATACTCAACATCGTTTCGTGTTAGGGATCGCGTTATTCACGCGCGCACGGGGGTCCAGCCACGTCAATAAAATCGCCTCTCGTGTCCAATGTCCCTCCGGAGGTTTTCCACCGTTAGACTGTCGACAAAAGCGAAATGAGCTTTCACACGTTACCCATTCTCGCTTTTATATTCTCGTGCGGATTTTTCTTTTGTTCATTATTTATTTATTTATTTATTTTTGTAGCGGGATTTCTTGCTCCATGTCATTCTGCTCCACCGCAATTTTCCGCGACAAAGGACACGGCCTCTAATTAATTATACGCGTGGATCCGTATGTCGTGGAAAAATAGCCGTACAAATCCCTCGTTGAAAATTGTCTTACTTGGAACAAATATATGCGCTATAAATTTTTTTATCGCGTTATTTAAACGTACAATTTCTTTTTCACTGTTTTCCATTTTTTATTCATTTTTTTAAACAAATATTATTTTATTTAAAAAAAAAAAAAGATTTCCCGCATAGGGAGACTCGAACTCACGACCCTCGCATTACAAGTCCGAACACTTACCGCTAGGTCAAGCATTAATTGTATTATTATTTTATTAATACAGTCCAAGTGTTACGTGCGAGTATTATTATTATTATTTTATTTATTTATTTATTACCGCCTATGGACGACGATAAAACATAATGAAAATAACCAGGACAAGAATTGGCATTTTTTTCATCGCCACGCAAATAGTTTACGCTCGAGAATTTCATCATAAAATTTTTACAAGGTACGACCGTGTTGTGCTATTAATAAAATTGTGTATCTCTGCCTTTCGTAATGTCGTGGAATAGCTCGTTGTCACGAGAGAGAAGCGTTACTTGATTCGACACATTGAAAACAATGCTGATAATAATCCCGATAATAACGTGAGATAACAATGTCCAGATGTTATCTGGTATATTCCCACTCCTTTGGTTCTCCAATATTCAGGTAAAATTGTTCCGAGTATTTTTCAACTTTTATTTATCCCAGCGAAAATATATTTATATATATGTGGGATAAATTTGATATTCCGTATGTTTGTCAGCTTTAGGCGAAATCGTGTGAAACTGGAGGATGGAGAAGTATAGAATTCCTCACATCGAACGAATTGTTGTAATTCTCACATTGTTCGATTTCTCACTCTCTCTCTTCCTCTCACTCTCTCTGTCTCTCTCAATCACCATATGCGAAAGGACACACAGAAAAAACGATATCATCGCCATCCCCTGCAACGCTTTTTCCGTCACAGGGATGGAGAACAAAGAGCTTTTATTCCCCTCCAACCTTTGCCTCTGTCGCTAGTAAGTAATGCAATTCTACGAATACCCCAAAGGGTTGTCCCTGCACATAAACCATTCTCCACAGAACAAGTCACTTTATTTTCATAAAGAATTTTTTTGAAATTTCTCAATTTTTTCACCCTATTGCAATAATAATAAAACAGATTTTTTGTTTTCTCTTAACGATGTGAAACAATGTTCAATCGAGCGAAACTTTTAAAAATATAGCACTTTTAGAAATTTTATCACTGATAAATATTTAATTTGATTGATGAGATTTATTATAAAAAAAAATGTATAGGTTTCGAGAGAAAGAGGAAGGAAGAGAGACAGAGAGAGAGAGAGAGACAGAGGCACACGCTAGGTTATCCTCTCTGTTATTAGCCTCTTCGGCATCGCCGACAGTTGCTTTATCCTCTCGAACGATTTTCTCTTCGTTTTCTCATTCCAACATTTTATCTCGCTCTCTCTCTCTCTCCCTCTCTCTTTCTCTCGCTCACATCGAGCAGAGAACGGAAGAAAGAGAGAGAGAGAACGAGAACATTAGAGTCCGATCCACCTTGAGCGTAACGATAGCCCCACGCGATTACATCTCAGCACGTGCGTGAGCCCCCCCCCCCCCCCCCCCCATTACCCTGCCCGCCTCTTTATCCCTCACGTACAGTCGCCGACAAGATTCTCTGGCAATGAGCCCGCGCAACAACAACAATCGAGCGCCCGTCGACGCCTCGCGAACGCAATTTCGCTTTTATCCCCTCTCTTTTTTTTTCTCCTTTAACCGCGCACCTTTTGCCTCTAATCGATCGCTCGATGCGCTAGAATCCATCGCGTGGCTTACATATCGATGCATTATTTATGATTTCGGTAGCTCTCATTCACTCCCGCCTATTATTATTACTGCGTTATCGCGGAGTCAATTCTTTTCCTTTTTTCCCCCGATGATACATTTTCATTCTCGATAAGTTACGTCGGACGCTTTTCTTTTTCTTTCAATTAATTTTTGTACCCTGTATGTGGATGTTTTTCCTATTTTCGATTGAATTAAAAGAGGAGAATCTCATCGTCGAACGCAACCTGGCGACTGAGCGAGATGGAATTGAACGTCATCGCACAGTTGCGAGAGAATATTGCTTATTGTTAAAGTATTCTCATATATATATATATATATATATATATATATATATATGTTGTCAGTCGCGAACGTAACAGCTTTGAGAAAAAGAACGTTTATTTCCTTCTCTCTTGGTCTCCGGTTGTATCATTGTTGTACAAAGTGCGTCTTAAAGTCCAATGATTAAACTCGGAGAGGGAAGGGGAAAGACGAGCGCACGAGTTGCCTCGTTATCTCGATAATGGATTTTGAGAGATTGAAAAGGAAAATTAATCAGTGTGAAGGGATTACAGCGGAATAAGTCCGGGTATTATGACCTAGATGGAGAATATGACCCACTGCTAGTTCTTAGAAACTAATCAACATTAGCGTTAAATATAACTGAGACATTTTGTGCAACCCTATCCCTCGCTTCCTCAATTAATTTGTGTAGCGAGGTGAGATCGTCCGTGTCTTTTACAAGCAGCGATCCAAAATTGAGTATTTCGATATTATTTTTTGGAAAGTTTCAACTATTATAGTTATTCGAATTGTAATTTTTTTATATTATTAGTGTACGGTTTTGTAAGCAAACCCTTAATCTATAGTGTGGCGACAATTTTGTATACAAATTGTTCGCTGGTTTTTCGTTTAGATCTTTCTTATGAAAAAATATAAATTATTATTGTCACAAAATCCTGCGGCCAATATGGCTCACTAAGTAAAGGACCATGTTCGATGCTTATGTTGCAAGCTGTGGGTCAACGAAGAATGCTCACGACTGGAAAGTGACATTTTTTTTTATCAATTAAATGTTATTACATCTTGAATTTTCAGTTATTCTTTGAAGTTATATTGCATTTAAGCTTGTAAGTATTGATGACTGACAAGTTCAACGACTTACGACATGGCATTTGCGGGCAATATGTCCCTGGGTCATAATACACGACGATGTTCAGATTTCAAGGATTCTTTACTTTTACTAAAAATTCTATTTTCAATTATTCTTTGAAATTATATTGGGTAGCTTCTAATTATTGATTACTAATAAGTTCAACGATTGGCATAACCAACAAAGATTGCTTGATCGAGTATACTTTGAGTTTTATATCCAATAAGTTTTATGGGATGTCATAATACCCGAACTTAGTTTAAATACAATATACAAGGTTTTTATCGAAGCCAGATAGAGGTAAATTACTATTAATAATTCCATTGAATAAAATTCCAATTAAATAAAATAACTATGAACCTAAAGAAACTTCTGATTTCTAAATTTGAGATTATAATTCTCTTTTATTTTTATTTATGTAGTTTAACAAAAATTTTATATTTTCATTATAAAATTAATAGATTATTATTTATAAATATTTAAACATATAAATATCATCTTAACATCTTCACTATTAAACTTTATGATTACGCTATTCAAATTAATTAATTAAAATTAATAAGCCCATAAAATAATTTATTGAATATTATAAATAATAATAATTTTTATTTGAAATCATAATATTAAATATTTTATTTAAAAAAATTATATGCACGTATATACGGTATAACATTTTTATACGTTTATCGATAACGTAAACCGGTGATGATTAATTTCATCACCAATTCATCATTAGTTTTATTCATATCGCAAGTATCGATTAACAAGAAAAAATTATTTATTCATTCTTTTTTTACGACCGAATTCTTCACATCGGCACAACGCGCTCTACGACCAGTCAAGTCCAACTAGTAATACATAACGCGCGTTGTCAGTCTTTTCTACGCTATCGATGAAAATATGAATATACATTTGACACGGCTTTTTCCCTCTCTCTCTCTTAGTCCGTTATCTCGCAAGGCAAAGTAATTACTATGCCATTTAAAAGTTCGAGCCATAAATTAGAACGGGTAATTATGTTTCGTTAAGGACGACTCGCGACGAATATTTTTCGACGAGTTTCTTCCTTTCGCGTTGCTTTGCAATTTTTTTTCTTTCTGCTCTTTTTTTTTCCTCGTGGTTGATTTTACCGGGAGTCAAGCTCTACGACGGTGACGACTGTGAGTGAAACCTCCCACCCCCATCTTGTTGGTTCGGCACGAAGAAAAGAGGAAATTCATTTAAAAAAAAAAACGACCTCGCCATTAGCCATAGCAGCTTTATTTTTATTTTCAACTTCGACCCCCCCCCCCCCCCCCCATGCCCCCAACCCCTCTTCTCTTTTGAAACGCGTGAAAAGATTGCCGTCGCGGCCATCGGGCTTAACAGGTAGGCCTATCATTACAACTTTTCCGTTAGATTTCATTAGAAATTTGCAGAAACGTTCTTTGATGTCATATGTATACAGGGTGAATTTCATAAAGTGTAACAGGCTTTACTTTAAGATAGATGGGATCATTACAATCAAAAGTTGCAAATATACATTCGGGATGTTTTTAATAGTTTACGGAATATACATTTTTAAAGTTGGTCCAATCAGAGCGCGCCGAGAAGCGTTGGAGTCGCCCACTCCCCGCCCTCCCAGCCAATGCCCGAGAAATAAAAATGACCGCGTAATAGTATAATAAATAAAGTTGACTGCTCTGAAATTAGCAACTCCAAATGTAATACCCTACACTGTGCTATCTCTACGGCTAAGGCGGAAATGGGCGGCTCCAACGCTTCTCGGCGCGCTCTGATTGGACTAACTTTAAAAGTTCATATCTCGTAAACTATTAAAAATATCCCTAATGTATATTTGCAACTTTTGTTTGTAATCATCCCATCTACCTTAGAATAAAGCCTGTTGTTACACCTTATGAAATTCACCCTGTATATGTGTAAAATTTCAGGAGCCTCTATCGACTAAAACATCACGATATTTATTCTTGAAAATCGTCATTTTTCGCAATCTTCCATAAGAGCCCGTATTAAATATCACAACATTATTCAACGAGTATCTCGATCATTTCGTCGATGAAGCCTGTCGAAATTTTGCACACCTTTTTATATGACATCAAAGAAGCTTCAATTAATTTTTATAACAAGTCTTATGGAAAAAAATTCATGATTTTGTTTATTATATAACAAATAAACTTTACGTACGATCAGTTTGAATTTTGAGTATGTTGTTCTTTAGTAAATATCCAACAATTTTTCTTAGTGAACTTAAATGCTCAGTCCACTTGAAATGTGAGAAAAACCGTTAATAAAATTTTAATCCCCCACCCAACGATACGACTACCTTAACGCTGTAACGAGGGACCCTCGTGATCTCCCTGTATAAATATACGTCTATAAGATAAATACCACTACTTCTATTTGTCGAAATTTACGGAATAAACGCGACTTCCCAAACAAGAAAAATACACATCGCTGAATAAATAATAAGTATGTATAATTTCCTCTTCACTTATTCCGCGATGTATCGCGCATTAACAATAATCCATACAAAATTCCAATCAACGAAACAATTTCGTTTAAACCACAAACCCATAAGTAATTTCGATACGTTGAGAAAAAAAAAACAAACATAGTCGAAGAATTTTTATCACGAGAAAGAACGTGTCCGAAAACTATCGACCTTGGCGTTTTTACTACCTGCAAAAAGCTGTTCTTTTTCTCTTCATCGTTCTCCTAACTTCGTATCCAATTCTCCCAGGTACGATCTTCGCGAACAAAGCGACCCGGGAACGTTTCGCAAACTCCGCGAGAAAGAGAAACAACAAGAGCGTAGCGAAATAAATAAAAAAAAAAGAATTTGCGAATTAAGCGAATAAAACTCCCCCCTTCTTCCCATTCTTAATTCTCACAGCGTGAATGACGAATTGCACACGAGAATCATCGAACCGTTGCCCGTTGTGACGCGATGCGTGTACATATAAATTCATAGATACAGACACACACACACACACACACACACACACACACACACACACACACACACACACACACACACACACACACACACACACACACACACACACACACACACATATATATATATATATATATATATCCAACTGAGCAGCGCGTTACTACTGTTATATATATATATATATATATATATATATATATATATATATATATATATATATATATAACAGTAGTAACGCGCTGCTCAGTTGGATCGCGTAGGTATAGTACTATAACAACAGTAGTGCATATACAGTATTCTGTTTTCCTTCTCATCCATGGCCCGGCACTCGGTTGTATAGCGGCACGCCGTGCCTCTCGGTACACCGACGGTAGGCGTTTCCAGCGTCATTATAAATCAGAGTTAAACATGCTAATTATATCGGGCCTCGGGTATATACTCGCGGCCGGAGGTGCGGCGAAGGAGTCACAGTGGTTCTCATCCGCGAGCTCGATCTCGAGATTTACCCGGTTTAACATCGTCGGGGCTCGTCTCACTTTGATCCTTCGCTTCGCGTTTACGTTGAAAATAATTATCGTAATTTTAGTAGTCGATAGGATTTATAACATCCATCAATAAGTTCGATTTTTTTGTTCTCACGATTTTACCGTTATTCGGACCGTGGCGTATGTTTATAAGTGGTCGAATAATGGAGCGTAAAACGATAATAATTAATATTCCGTCGGTGACTCGTTCTCAAAGGCCTTCGGCGTCTACGAAGAGCGAGTCGTTTTTTTCTTTCTTTCTTTTTTTAATTTCCTTACTTCTTCCCATTTCATTCTCATCATATCGGCAAATCTCTCGATTCAATCTTTGTATGTGTGTTTTTGTCTTGTTGTTGTTTTTTTGTTGTTGTTTTAGTTCTTTTTTTTTCTTTCTCATTCCTTCTTCCGTCCTCTCGCTATTTCAAAGCCGCGAGGTCTTCTTGAATTATTCAACTCTCTTCGTTCTCGTTGCCTGAGAGAGTCTTCCAGTCTGTAAGTCTCTCGTGAGTAGAACCGCATGAATTTCCGCGATGATTTTTTTTTTCTCTTCTTTGGTTCGGCTTGAGAACCCCTGAGGCATTGCGGCGTCTCTTTCTCGTCGTTCTGTTGCCTATCTTCTTGCAATGCTGCTGTCTCTGTCTTTCTCGTTCTTTCTCTTTTCTTTCCTCTCTCGTCTTCTTCTCTTGCTTCGGGGGGAAGGCGTTCTTTTGCTCGCTCTTCTTCATATTCTTCTTTTTCTTCTTCTTCTTCTTCTTCTTCGTGTGTTCGCTTCTCCACGAGAAAGAAACGAGCACCGTGGAGCATCGAACATGAGTCGGAAAGAGATAATACCCGAGACGAGCTCTTCGTTTCATTCTTCTCTGTCTGTCTGTCTGTCTCTCTCTCTCTCTCTCTCTCTCTCTCTCTCTCTCTCTCTCTCTCTCTCTCTCTCTCTCTCTCTCTCTCTCTCTCTCTCTCTCTCTCTCTCTCTCTCTCTCTCTTTTTGGCTCTACGCAGAGCGAGGCGAAAGTATCAAGATGGATTAGAGTATAAGGCGAGGGAGCGAGAGAGAGAGAGAGAGAGAAACGACCAGTGGGCTTTGCGTTGCGAGAAAAGCCGATCACCTTTTCGAACCCGAGCCCCATGAACGGCGAAGTGACGAGACGAGAGATCCTCGTATGGCGCGCGATAACGAGTGAGCGTGCGAGCGCGACAGAGCGAGATAACGATAGGAATTATACACTTGTGCCCGAGTCGTGTGAGCATCGCCTTGTATTTCTCACTACTATCGATACGTCTATATATATTTAATGTAGATTGATGAGAATTTTCCTCCCTGTGCAATAATAATAATAATAATAATAATTTTATTAATAAAATTATTATACAATTGGAAATATCATAATTGTTAGTTTCGCATTAATCATAAATCTCGATACACCAAGTTTCTTCATTGCAGTCAAATATTCAATCTCTTTAGTGTTTTCTTTTATAGATAAAATATCAATTTCAACATAGTTTGCAAACAATATTAATAATCAATTTAAGGTAGTTCTATCGTTTTATCGTTTTCTTAAGATTTTGTTGAAAAAATATGTTTAATGTAGGTTGATGAGAATTTTCCTCCCTGTGCAATAACAATTATTATTATTATTTTATTAATAAAATTATTATACAATTGGAAATATCATAATTGTTAGTTTCGTATTAATCATAAATCTCGATACATCAAGTTTCTTCATTACGGTCAAATATTCAATCTTTTTATTCTTTTTTAGATAACATATCAGTTTCAACATAATTTGCACACAATATTAATAATCAATTTCAAAGGTAGTTCAATCGTGACATTAAAATCGAAAAATTATTTTTCAGTTTTTCTCACATACAAAATGGTTTGCGAGCTCGAGTTAATAAAGAAAAATTGTTGCAAATTGACTAAAGAACAACATACTATAAATTCAAGGGCATCCAAGGTTATATGTACTTGTTGTATAACTACAAAAAATGCGAAAATTCTTTTCTTTAGATTTTTTTGAAAAACTAAATAAAGCTTCTTTGATGTTGCATAAAAATGTGTGCAAAGTTTTATAAGGCTTCACCGAGTAGAAGCCAAGATATTTTATGGATGAAAATGCAACTTTTAACACGCGCTCTTATGAGAGACTACCGAAAATTCGGATTTTCACCAATAAATATCTCAACTTCCGCGTGGTAAAACCTTCCAAAAATTATTACACACGTACATATTACTTCAAAGAAGATATATCCAAATTTTCAACCAAATCTTAAGAAAACGATAAAACGATGAAACTACCTTATGACTAACTTTTGTCACCGAGAACGGATAGAGTCGATCATTATTCTCAAACACCGCGATACAAAGATTAGTAGACCAAGGAATTGGGAGACACATCCGTACACTGGCGGAGCGACAAGAAGAAGAGAAGTCGACGAAGTGAGAAAGACTCGCGTTAGTCTTCCTGTCCGCTGGTTGGTTCTTACAAAACTTGCTCTCTCTCTTTCTTTCCGTTCGCTCCCGCCGTTCCTCTCTCCCGTGTTCTCCCTTTACTCGTTCCATCTCCGCATCGTTCCCTCGGTCGGCGCGTTTATAAACTCGTATACTCGCGAGAAAAACAACGGGATTCACTTTTTTCGTCCTCCGACTTGTTTCGATGTCTTCGCGAGCTTCCGACGCTTTACCCAACGCCCTGGTCGTAAGGAAAGGTTACGTTGGTTGCGTTCCTTCCCTCGAACCATCAATGGCTTCGTCATCTTCGAACTTTTCATCAACCTTGTCCCAAACACCTCGCAATCGTACTAATATCGTTCTTCTCTCGTTCCAAGTTTCTTTTATCAAATTATGCAATGGTTTATCGCGGGTTACGTTTTTCGAATAAAGAGTGCGCGTTTCCGACAATTCCGTAGATGTTGTTCCTCGAGCATGAAAAAGGGATAGCGTCGAATCGCGATATGGAGAGCCGGAGTTTCTAAATGCATTTTCCTCGACTCGATCAGTCTCGAGGACGATGTTTCCGTGTCTCGAAGGATCTAGAGCTTCTATACGATTCCCTGGAGAGTCGTATAGAACGCTCGTGTTTCCACCCTTACATGTCCTCTGATGTCTTTCGAGGGGTGACGTTAAGCCGTCCTCTCCCCCTTCCTCACTATTTCTATTTTTCGTTTTCTATCTCTGTCGTTCTTTCTCTCCCTATATACGTTTCTATGTTTTTTTCTGGTGCACTGGGAGAAACTTTGCGAAGGAAGAGTCGACTATCCTGTGCGAGTATTATACATATATAAATTGCTTGAATATTGTAAATGTATATGAGTGCTATATAGCATTATGAGAGAATACGAAGCAAAGCAGAAAGAGAGAGAGAGAGAAGATGAGAAGAGTATTCCATCCACGATGGAACGCGTGCTGGGCGCTTATGCGCCGCACGTCTCTCTACTCCGCCGCACACCGGCGTGCGTATAAATATTTATGCTCCCACGAGCCCCGAAGCTTCTCGTATATAAAGGGAGCGTATAGTGCAGGGCACGTACGACTGAGCGCGAGCTCGCGACGCGATCGTATGTCGTGTTTTCTCTCTCTTGCCCTCCCTCTCTCCCTTCAGCCCTCTATCTATTTTCCTTTCTCTCTCTCTCTCTCACTCTTTCTGTCCATCTATCTCTTTTACTTCGTGCATGCATCCTTGTCACGACTGCGCGAGTATCTATATACATAAATATACGTGTGTACTATACGTGTATGGGGCGTTTCGGCCTAAATCGATAGGTCCGCAACCCTCGCCCTTTAACATCGTCTCGCTATTTTATTCATGTACACAGCCATAATTGCCCGTTCCCTAAAATTGTTAAAAACTTAGTCGATGTTCAAACTTTTTAAAATTGACAAAAGTTCAAAATGTACGTGTGTTCCTTTTAGTAAGGGGATTAAATTTTTAATTCCGTTTTATTTCTCACGGTACAAGTGGACCGAGCATTTAAGTTCATTAAGAAAAATTGTCGCAAATCGACTAAAGCACAATATACTCAAAATTCACATTGATCCTACGGAAAGTTTATTCATTATATAATAAACAAAATCATGAATTTGTTTTTCATAAGATTTGTTATAAAAACTAATTGAAGCTTCTTTGATGTAGTACAAAAATGTGTGCAAAATTGCAACAGGTTTCATCGAACAAATAATGGAGATACGAATTGTATAATGTTGCGATATTTAACGCATAAACAAAATCATGAATTTTTTTTCCATAAGATTTGTTATAAAAACTAATTGAAGCTTCTTTGATGTCGTACAAAAATGTGTGCAAAATTGCAACAGGCTTCATTGTGCAAATAATGGAGATACGAATTGTATAATGTTGCGATATTTAACGCGGGCTCTTATGGAAGATTGAGGAAAATGACGATTTTCAAGAATACCTAACTATCGTGATTTCTGAGTCGATAAAAGGCTCCTGAAATTTTACAGGCATGTACATATGCAATAAAATAACGTTTCTACAAATTTTCAGATCAATCTAATCAAAACGTTGTAACAATACGACTACCGTAACCATTATTATTGTTAATTATTTCCTGCCAGCACTTATTATAAAACAAGAGTAGATCAAAAAGTGTTTACAAATTTCCATATTGTTTGTGATCGTCATAATCGTAAGAGCCATTATTTTTCACGTACACAGCCATAGTTGACGACTCCCCAGAATTGTCGAAAAACTTGGTCGAAGTTCGAACTTTTTAAAATTGTCCAAAAGTTCAAAACGTACGTGCGTTTTTCTCAACCATCATTATTATTAATTATTTCCTGTCAGCAATTTTTATGTAAACAAGAGTTGATCAGAAAATGTTGTACACAAATTAACACATTTTGTCTGTGGTCGTAATAGTCGTATACAAAATTAAAGACCAATTCCCCGAGGCCAGAGAATTAGGACTTGATCGATTCGATCTGGAACGCCCCATATACTTATGCTAAATGTAGATACGTGTATATCAACGAAGAATTCTCCATGCACGTGTGCGAATTTGTGTGTATCACGTACGTTTCCGAACGCGCGCACGTAGCGGCCATATACGAGACGCGTAACGCGTGTTACTCACGAAAATAAATGCTACCATCGTGTCTAAACTTATAGCCTATATTTTGCCATGTGCGACTACATCCTTCCCTTCTACCAGTCTTACCGGTTATTTCTTTTTCATATTTATTTTTTTAATCTTTTTCTTCCACACACGTTTTTCATTCATCCAGAACGAAGAGTAATAAATAAGAAGTTTGTCTCAAACATTTCTTTCAATTAAAATAACGAATTACATCGTTCGATAATTTCAAGCTGGAAAAATACAAAAGAGATAAAAACGTGTTTAACCTTGGCATTTAAATTCTTTTAGAAATCTACAGATATTTTCTATTTTTTTTATACGTAATTATATTCGATACACAATGGCCCATTGGTGGCTCATCTTTTGTCAGAACTTCTGGTGGTATGAATACATAATGGTTTTTTTGTTCGCTCTTCGGCCGAGACTATGGTCGTTTGCCAAGAGCGTGGCTCCGTAAGAGGCCTCGGAAAACGACCTCGAAATCCGATCGAGCGAGCAACAGCATTGGCATATACAGCGAGCAGAGAGAGAGAGAGAGAGAGATGATTTTGCGGTTGAGTAGTAACGTGGTTTTGGACCCTCGAGAGGTTTCTCCCTCCCTTCTCAATCTTTCGTTCTTGTTCCTATCGTGGTCGTTTCTCGAGCCGGCGCGAGAGAGCGAGTCTCTCACGAATCTCGACGCGTTTGCGAATCTCAAGCCGAAAATAATTCGCACACCCGGTTTCGAGTCTCGTTTCTCCTTCTCCTCGCACTCCCCTTCCGATCTTTCCATCCCTTCACTTCCCTACCTTTGCGTGTTGGCCCGTTCGGCACTCTCTCGCCGACCGGCTGACATTATATTGCAGTCACGATCACCAAGAGTGCGAGAGACTTTGACGAGATTCTACCATGGCCAACAAAAAATACTTATCGGAGTGGAGAAAAAAACAAACGGTAATTCAATCGTACCTCGACAATTGCCTCAGTAACCCGCTCGATGGCTAAGTAACTGTCGGACGAACGAAACGGCAAGTAAAATCGGCGTGACGTTTGACGTTTTAGGAAGAATCGAGTCGAACGAACTTAATCAACTTTCTTCTTTCGGGAATTAATTATACACAGTTTAACAAACTTCTACGATTCGCTATTTTACAGAACTTCCGCCCTTATTGGCAAAACACCATTTCAATCCTCTGGCGTACTTACATATTTTTTATCACATAAGAATAATATTACAATTGCCGTAAAAATAATAACAAGGTAGAAAGAACGATGTAAGATCGACGATAAATATAACGATTTTTCGAAGCACGAGGGTGTTGTGAAAAAAAACCGGTTGGGAAAAAGGCAGGACGTGAGACAGAGAGAGAGAGAGAGAGAGTGAGTTGGCTAGGCAGGAGGCATGCGGGCGATCGAGCAAACGATCCGTTCATCTCGTGTTCGGTCGATGCGAGGAGACGCGAAGCTCTCTCGTTCTCGCCTCGGCGCTGTTATGTATAGATATTCGACGTATACATTATACTCATTATATACTTGTATGTACGAGTGTATATATGTACGTTCGTCGAAATAATACTCATTGCCGTCGCACCCTCCGTCGAGAGCCATCGGGCCAGGACTACTTAAGTGGTCGACGAGTACTTCCGGCAGACCGTACACGTTAGGCTCTCTCGTTACCGTTTCCTCCTTTGCTCATTGCGCGCGCGGTGGCCCCCACAATTCCCATGTTCCTTGTCCGATGGTGTCGGGCACGAGCTCTTACTTTTCTCTCTCTCTCTCCTAACTATCGACTTTGTGATAATACGGGGGAGAGAGAGTGAGCAAGTGGGAAAGAGAGAGAGAGAAGGAGAAAAAGAAAGAGAAACAATGAGGGTGGAGCCCACGTTCACGCTAATATACCTCTCTCCAACTTTTGCCTCCTACCTCCTTTCTTTCCTCTCTCTCTCTCTCTCCCTCTCTTTCTATATCTCTCGCTATCCAACTCTTGGCAAGCTACTCTCAGCTACGATTACCCACAATTTATTCCAATGTATTCTCTACATTTCAATCGTTGTCTCGCTCTCTCGAGTGAGCTCACGCCTTTTATCATACTTCATAAACTATTCTATCGCCATGTAGCAATGACTCTTCTCTACTCTCGCAATCCCGCAACACTTAAGAAATGATACCACCTTTTTCACACCCATGAAACTACGGACACGAGGTTATATATACCTCGTGACAAAAATTGGTAAATATTTATGGGAGGGGAATCGTGTTTTTGTCGCGGTTCTTTCGTGTATAGCGAGCGGCGAAAAGAACGTTAAATAAATACGATCTCGTACCATTGTGTCCAACCGAGGAAGAATATTGTTTTCTCCCTTTGTAACGCTTTCCCATACACATATATAGAGCAAAGTGGATGTTTATAGGTAGCGGCATATGTATATATATATACATACCGTGGGTATGTAGCTACCACCGTGGGTTGCATATCGAGAGAATGCCGTTGCCTGAGCTCGCGCATATCCCTCGGGTAATAGACCGTGCGGATTAAACAGCGGCTTTACCCCCCCTCCTCCACCCCAAGTGGAACAAAGCCAGGGCCGTCCTCGCTTTGCCGTTTATCCGTCTCTCGCTTTCTCCCTCTCTCTCTCGCTCTTGGTCTTTCTCTACTTACTCACACATATACATGTATATAGATTCGTATTTCACTTGCTTCATACTGCTACCATATAATATACCACTATATAGTTAGTACTTGGAGCTGTATTATGTACACCTTCGCCCGCTCGACGAAACTCCAATTTCGCGTGTCTCGACACCCCCCTCTTTCTCTGTCTCGCTCTCTATAGAATGCTCGGCGAGCTTCCCCCTGTGGCGTTGCAATTGCTTCCAGTATGCTCTGGGAACGATAATGGCCCATGGGGTTGAGTAAGGGACGACGGGGGGAGGAGCTCTCCCGTCGTGACTGTGCACAGGTTCGCGAGAAAGCAGAGCGTACAGTTATTGCGGTTTCGGTACACGAGAGATAGCGAACGTTTGCCCCCCCCCCCCCCCCCCCCCCCCCACCTCCTTCCTCAGTTCGCGAGAACGATGTTTTGTACCCCGCGACCCTTGGGTGCAATGTACAACCGAATCTATCATCTTCGTTGTCGCATTCGCAATGAATGATGGACGTTTATGTAGCGGAGATATTTTCTTATGCGCTTGGTAAGCTCGTCGACCTTTGACTCGAGACCGTTGACTGAAAATGTCACGAGACAACTTTCCTGTAATTCGACGTTTCACTCAGGTACTTATATATTGCACGATTGCGAATGCAAATTGATTGGAGATGAGAGACAGACTTTCGTATTAATTTATTCGTGAGAAATTTATAAAGATAAATGTTTATTACGTTTTAATTCAATTATTTATAGAAAAATGTTAGTACCTATGTGATATAAAATTATCTTGCCACGATAATATTAATTTACATGGTGAATTAAAATTTATCGTTTATTCATTTGGAAAATGGCGACTCTGTCGATAATAATTTGATAAATTTTGTAGAATAATGGATTTATCGTATAAACGTGCCCGTAATCGTCGATGAAGGATGCAAATATGGATGTAGAAACGTGCAAATGGCGAATAATAAATATTCTTCGTGGTTTGTACGAAACGGAAGCAAATACCGGTAGGTACCTACCGGAGCTTTAAGAGGTAGTACACATCGTTGGAATAGTTGTATTCTCTGTTCGGAGCAACGGTATAACGTCGAGGCGAGTGCCATAAGTGTGGGGTTGGATCTTGTTGTGTGCGAGTAACGGTGATTGCAGTCTCGTGGCGTTGTACACGTAGAAACGATTGTCTCTGTCGTGCAGGAAAATCCGGGCGTCACGGAGCTGCTACTCTTGCAGTTCCTGCTGCACCCGAGTATCGATATAGATATACATTATGTGCAATGTATAATGTATGTACATATACACGTATCGGTGCACTCGGCTAGAAACGGGCTTTCGCCATTCCGCTTTCCACCGATCGTTCAATTATTCAACGACCTCCGGATCGCATCCCGAGATTCAAATATATATATATATATACCCACATATATATACACATATACAGTTTCGCTGAACGTCTTGCAGCTTTGGACAGGTGTAATGGAATATTAAGTTGACGTAATTTCAATTCAATTCGGTTCATCGTGGTTTCTCTCTCTCTCTCTTTCTCCCACTCTCTTCGCTCATTCGGAGCTCATTCCTCGTTTATCGAGATCTCGATGAAGACCTGTATATATATATATATATATATATATATATATATATATATATATATATATATATATATAGATAGTTTCTCGTTTCAAATACGAGCACGCACGTAACCTCTCCATTTACGATATATCTTCACCATGAGAGAAATTGATTCGTCTTGCCGGCTCACCAACGGGAATTACTCCGATTAAGTTCGCTGCTCGCACACGCGAAAAAAAAAATCTCGCTTACACGACATCGATGAACACGATACGTGTATATAAACCTTCTAGTATAAAACATAAATAATACCGGTCTGGTAAACCTAGACCGGATTCCATAATAAATTGTCTCGATGTCTTTGGCGACATTGGAAATATAAGTGTTTCGATTATAATAATTTTTGCATTATCGGAAAAGGAATTACCTATACGGTAATTTGTTTATGAAAAACTAGCGAGTCGTGTCCTGGCTTCGCACGGGCGTAATGTAGAAAAAATGAAGTTAAAAAGGGCTACGTATAAGCTGTTCATGGGAAAAGCACTCAACGCTTAGATCTAAATCCGCCCGATTCGTGAATTATTTTGTCGGTTGCTTAAAATTATTATTTCTTCTAAAGTATTTATTAAAATTATATAATCTACATAAATGCTCAAGAATACTATCATATTTATTTCGATAATGATTCATATTGAATAAGACTAAAGAACGTCGCGAGTAACGCAATTTTAAATTAAAGTTTTAACGAAAGAAATGGTTACTGCGAGTCAACCGTAATAGATAGAGCTATGCCATCGCGGAGATTTCTTTAGGATTTTAGAAGCACTACGATTCGTTAGTCCATCGTTTCTAAGCATCTCTTAAAGTTTAGCCTACGTAAGCCATGTAAATTTATTTTTCGACGACTTGCTTGCAAAATCTTGTTTTTCTCTGCTTTCCGAGTCGAAATTTTAGCCTCTGTTTACTCCAAACGTAAACTTTCTGCCTCTCTGGAGGCCATTTGGAGTGAACGGAGGCTACTGGAGGGTGAAAATTTCGACTCGGGTTACCAAAAAACTTAATTAGGTTTTATTATATATATATAAACGTGGTCGAAGTTTTCTGCAGTTTCCTTCCGTCCATGGCGAATGCGATACAGGGAGAGTAGAGAGAATGGGAAGCGGCTGCAGCAAGAGGAGGACAAAAGAAAGATGTCAGAGATATACAGAGAGAGAGAGAGAAAGAGAGAGAGAGAGAGAGAGAGAGAAAGAGAGAACGGTGGTAGGGTAGATTGTAAAAACCCGAAAAGGGTGTGCAATTCAAACTCCCAAAATAAAAATATATATATAAACGTTCCATGAAAAATGATGTAAATTATGTGCGAAAACCACATGAAAATCCGTCGCGTAGATTAGGAAAAGTTAGCGGATAAATAGACAGACAGACGCGGAAAGTGACTTTGTTTTTATACGATGTAGAGATAACTGTGGTTACGTTATTCCCCGTTTAGCAATTTCAGCTGATAACGACAAATCGTTACAGTAATTTGATCAAAACAGTCAACAATTCATTCGTTATTACTTCGTACAGAAAGTATGCAAATTTTGCAATTAATTTCTCTCCACTTAATCGCTGATTTCTCCTAAACCATTCTCGTAATATCCGAAAAGGACGGTGATTTTGAGATTCGTCGTATAATGCTCATCTCCCTCGAGGGATGAATCGTACCGTGACGTCCCTTTATATACGTTGAAAAATCGGCGTATCTCTATGTATATGTAGGAAAGGCATCTGCCGCATCGTGACTTTTGGGGTCGCCTCGCACACATTCGCATTTAGTCGCAACACCCGAATACATACACGAAAGAGGGATGAATTTATTAGTGAGGGTGAATCATACTACAGTAACATAGCAACGGAGTAGGTAGGTACTTTTGTGCTGCTTTTGTATCACGAAAAGTCCCGGCTACACGAGTTTGCTCGTTGACGGTAGAAGAAAAAAAAACAGCGCCCAAGTTCTCGGGGACAAGGAAAAATAAAACGTGTATCGTGTATGTGTGTGTGTATGGGAGGTCTTGGGCGTATGTGTGTGTATAAGGAGAGCATGCGAAGAAGTTGTGTCCCAGCTTGCGGGCATATGGCGTATGCGGGACTCGAGGTTTTTATTACCAGAGAGCACACCGCGCGTTGGTGTGCGAGCGAGACAGTAAAATCGTATATAACACATAGTTTGAATAGGAAAGAGCGAGACAGAGCGAGGAATCATGTCCACCCCTCTGTAAGCTTTTCAACCCCTCTCTCTCTCTTTCTTTTTCTTTCGCTCTCTTCACCCCCGTCGCGTTTTCATCACGTGCCAGCCCTCTAAATAAATACCATACTTTCCAACTCTGCTGCCTCGTCCTTCCAACTCTCTCTCTCTCTCTCTCTCTCTCTCTCTCTCTCTCTCTCTCTCTCTCTCTCTCTTTCTCTATCGTACACACACATGGCCACAATGAGAATGTCTTTCCATGCCTCTCTCTCTCTCACACACACACACACACACACACACACACACACACACACACACACACACACACACACACACATACACACAGTGTCTAACCGCTTAGCACTGCCGAGAAGTGATTTAAATCACTTTTCAACCGTGGTAATACCATCTCCTTCTAGCGGCGCGGTCGAGAGAGAACAGACCGGTCCGCTTCTTTTTGTCTCTCCCTGTCTCTCTCTCTCTCTCTCCTTGGTTCGCTTAACTTTCCTTTTGTGGCCCCGGCAGAGGGCTCTGCCTCTTGCCTCGATGAATGCGCTGCTCGCTGCTCCACCTCTGCGATTCCAGCGGAACTTGCTCTTTATGTACGTCATGCCCCCTCTTACTTCCATGCAGTTTGGCTCGTTGGAGCTATAGCTATAACCTCTTGTACTCGTAAGAACCCGAGAACGTATACATATATATATATACATTCATATATTCTCGGGCTCTCCCTTTATCCCGCGATAAACCGGTGCATCATCGCTCTTGTCTCGCTCGCACCTTCTCGACTCGGGTCGTTACAACTCCGTGTTTGGTATACGTATGCTTTCTATATATATAATTGGTGTATAGTTGCCTATACGCCGCTGAGCAGCTAATACGACAGCGTAAACGCCATAAATGGAGCCTCGCAATCGGCGAGCCCGGTTGTGAGAGAAAGAGCGAGGGGGCAGAAGGAAAGGGTTAGTAAGCAACGTGTACCGAGAGATAGAGGAGAGGTGTACGCGTGTGCTTATTACACTCGAGAGACTCTCATTTGCGCGTAGAGTTTGCAAATTGGCATCTGCTGTTCGCCTCGCTTGCATTACGCTACACGAGGAATAGTTAGTTATACGTGTACGAAGTCGCCTATTGACGAGTATGAGTGGATGCACGGCCAACCAGCTTTTGAAATATTCATAAGCGCGATAAAGAAAAGGAACATCATTAAAGCGCATCGAAAATTTATCGCCCGAAAAAATAAACTGCGTTGTTTTAATTCGATCCAATTCCATTTCACGATTCGACGTCGGGATTTATTATCGTTTATGTATATTCATTTTGAGACAGCTGAAATCTTTCTAATCGAAGTTTTACAATTTTATCGCGATAAATTGAATATTTTTATCGCGTTGTTGCTTTTTCTTTTTTTTTATTTTTTTTTTTTTTATTTGACTCTCATCTCGAACGTAATTAGCGCGAACAAACATTCGCGTTTTCGCTTTATCTCGTTCGTCGATGATGAACTTTTATCTCGTGGTGTCGGCTTGAATTATAATTTGTCGCGAGTGGAAGTTGTAAATTACAATCGACGCTGTATACCAGCGAGCAGTCATCTCCCAACTTTCATTCAACGTTTTATATTGCTTATGAGCTTCAGACGCGCCATGGCTCGTCCGTATATGGAGGCGCGTACATGCGTGCATGAATTTATACGTAAGCGAGACTCGACAATGAAAAGCAAGCACGTTTCTTCATACTTTATTACTGGCGATACACGTCGTTGTATTATCGGTATTATGCTGTTTCCAACGATGAGTCAAACTACAGTTGCGTGCAAATCTTTCGGGCCAGACTAATTTTCACCAATAGGTTTTATATGAATAGAGATGAATCAAAAATTAATCTTTTTGGAAATGACGGAAAGAGATATTTTCGACAACCAGAAATGAAAAATTCTACACGGAGAGAATTTCTTATCAATTTTTACGGTGAAATCTCGGTAAAAAATTACATTAAAAGTTGAACTCGGTGATAAATTTGGAAATAGTTAAAAATTGACACTAGTTTCAAATATTTTACTTTTAGGCATGTAAAAATTGTAACACGTAGCATAATTTTTACGCGCGATATACAGAGCTCACGGGTTACGGCCAGGCGACCTAGCACTAACTGATTTTACTGTGAAGAATGTAAACATTCTCGTGGACGCACGGAACATTTCGGCTTCCTTTTTAAAATTTTCAAGACAAACACGCAAATTTCTCAATGTGCATCGTACACTTTCATTTGTATCAGCCCTTTTTTCAACTTATTGTACTAATGTTTACGTTTCATGAAAATCTATTGTTCATTTCAGTAAGAATTCTTGAAAATATTTTAAATTTTTGTCACGCAACAGTAAATTTGTACCAATTTCCATTAAATTGTATAATTTATTTCCTAAAAACCTGAAGAATTGCACATTTGTCATTCAGTTATTGTGATTTGACAGTAAAAATTACTTAAAAATTCTTTCCGTGTAGATATCAAATATCGACTGTAAAACAGCGGTAATATCATGGCGTGGGGATATTCCTCATATAAAAGCGTCGACCCTTTAGTAAGAAGAACACTATGGACACTGTCGTGTATAAAAACATCTTAGGAGATTATATGCTTCCTTATGGGCGTCAAAATGTGGCTCGAGGATGGATTTTCCAACAAGACAATGACCCCAAACATCGATCTGAACTTGTTCAAGATTTGTTCAAGAACAAAAAAGTTGGTGTATTCGAGTGGGCAAGTCAATCTCCTGACTTCGGTAAATCTTATTGAACATTTACGGAAAGAGCTAAAAGTAAAAGTAGGAACTTTTTTAAATAATAACGATTTGTGAGACAAAGTTCAAGAGGAATGGTAAACAAAATGTTAATAAAATCAATGCCTTTACCATCTGTCTGTCATAGCGAAAGGCTTGTCCACAAAATATTAATATTACTCGACCTTATGACGCGTTAAAAAAATTTTTTGTTGCCATTTCTACAGTTTATTTTTCGAAAGTAGTTTGGCCATGAATTTGATATTTTTTATTATAATTTGATATTATTTTGTTAAATAAAATTATAAATTGTTTAGTCGGACAATATAATTGATTCAGTTTAAATGACAATGTTTAGTTTTTTTTCCATCCTTATTCATACAACAATTATAAACGGTAAATTGTTTGACCCGAAACTTTTGCACGGAACTGCATATCGATAGTTCTCACAGTGACAAAGCTATCGGGGGAAATCTCGAAGCGTATCTTTATCGCCGTGTGCTCCATAACTGTAGACCCTGACGCAAAGATAGATAAATAGAGAGAGAGAGAGAGAGAGAGAGCGACAGAGTTGCCAATCTCTGATTATTTCGTTTCTCCGTGTGGAAAGCCAAACGATTAATTAAATCGTGCGATACTCGATAATCATAAACGAGAGATAAAATCGTGAGCAATCACCTTTTAAAATTCCCCACGATTCTCGATACACTCGAGCGAACGTTTCTCTAGCTCGAGCATTAATTTGGCTGAGAAATAAATTGTACAAACTTAACATCGAATCAAAAAAACTATTTTAAAAAATGATGAAAACTTCGCGTCGAGGCAAACGCCTCTCGCGTTCGTCCGACGTTACGATGACCGAAGGAAAAATCTTTAAAATAGTCGCTGTTCGAACCGAGCCAATATTTCACACGTCTGACGCCAAATATTAGTCTCTTCTACTTCTCTGGCTCAAAGTTTTATCGCCCGAACGTTTTTCGACGAATATATAATCCCACGAAATATTCGCGTATATCACTCGGGTCAAATGAGCCGTCGGGTTGTTCACAAAATATCAAAGTACACGTTCTGATATTTCCGTTCTGCGTTTTACTCGTCTCACACAAACCCACAAACATCCATATTAATGGATATAATAAAAGCGGATTGACGTTCAGCATTGGCGTTTGGGCAACGACAACCGTTACTAACGTTTTCTTACACAAGTCCAAGGGTAGTTTGTCGTTATTTTTATCATTTTCAGTATCGCTCTTCTATAGCGAGCCATTAGATTCCGCGGTTAAACTGGGTTTCTTACGACGGGGAAAGGGCATAAAACGTGTAACCATCGTCTCCGGTAGTTGCGGAGTCGATCATTCCCGGTATCTTTTCCGCATAATTTAAACTACGAGGAAAAGTTCGTGGCTTCGTCAGCGTGAAAGATCCACTCTCCTACTATACGTATACATATGTTAAATACTACTGCAACAGCGTTATATACAGAATTATAAGCCTTTCGCATCGACCTATTCTCCGATGGAGATGTAGCGGTAGATTAAGCCCCACTCTCGCTTACCTCGCTGCCACGGGCGAAGCGACGATTCTAAAGGTTCCACGATTTGTGCAATCAAGATTGCTAGCTTCGATGGAACTCTGTCCCTCCCTCCCGTTCTCTGTCTCTTTCTATGTCACGTAGAAACGACAATCACCACTTGGCAAACGACGATCGAAAGTAGTAGTATTCATTTCCCAACGCTCGCGACGTTTGTAACGCTGGTTAGCTAGCCCTCTATCGGATTTACTCTGCCACAATGTCAGCGCTTTTTTTTTCTAATCTCGTTACGACCGAAGCAATTTTCTCCCGGTGATAAAAATATTTGTATTTTGTCGAGCGACGAGGTACAATTCTTTTGCCAACGATCCTGACGAATTGTTGGATACTTTTACGTTATCAACTCGACACGCAATACGAGAAGTTAGAGCGTATAATTTTAGCTTCAATGTGTCATCGCTAATCAATGACGAGGAGTTTCAAACGCTCGCAGGGAGTGAGAGAGAGACTCGTAATAGTAGCTAGACGCACATACGAACCGTAGGGAAATCCCGCAGAGACAAAGCAGAAGAACAGAGAGAGAGGAAGAGATGAAAATGCTCGTCCAAAGAGAGAAAATAGTCTTCGCGTCTGTCTACGATTACTACGAGAACGATGTCGTCGAGTACGGGCGAGGACGACGACGCTTTGGAACGTAGCCAAAATAGCGCCGGTAAAATTAATCGCTCTCTGACACGAATTCCTCTCCAAGTGGGAATACCAATTTGTAGGCTAGGTCGATAGTATCCCCCTGCAAACACAGGTGCATCGTTAAAGAGGAGGGAGAAAGAAGGATAGGCACGAGGACACATCATTCTTGCAAGAGGGAGTTGACACAGGCGGATTGTGAACATCCTCCATCCCACCTCCTTCGCCTCGTTCTCTCTATTTTCACTATCGTTTGCTCGACACATTGAGAAACGTCGTAATCAATTAAACAAAAACCCAATTAGACTTTAACGAACCAAATATAATCGTCTTCTCTTGTACTTGGAAACGAAAGAATTTTACAATTTTCTTCTTTTCTTTACAACGAGCTAGTCGAGAACTCGGACACGTCGAATTATCCCTCGTGAATTATGAATCATTGCAACACGACAATTTGAAAATTTCAATATCTTTGGATTTTTTTTTATTATAAACAACCTGTGGGTTGTTTATATACTGCGTATGGTATGCCGTTAGTTAATAAGAAAGTTATGGGGCTCATGAAAGATGAAAATAATGGGCCAATTATGCAAGAATTTGTCGGATTAAGAGCCAAAATGTATAGTTTTAGAGTGCAAAACTCAACCAAAATGCGTGCGAAAGGTGTAAAGAGAGCTACACTGAAAACAATAACATTTGACGATTATAAACGATGTCTCTTTGATCATAAAATTTTAATAAAAAATCAAAATTTAATTCGAAGTAAAAATCACAACAAAGTCGAAACTCTAAATAAAAAAAAAATAGCTCTAAGTTGGAATGATGACAAACGAATAATATATCCAAATATGACCGATACTACTCATCCGTGGGGTATACAGTTATAAAAAATTTTGTAATGAATTGTTTATAATGAAAATTTCAATATCTTTGGATTTTTTTATTATAAACAACCTACAGTAATGTTTGGTTTTGTTTTTCAGATTGTCCGATTACCGGTAGCTGTCGACGTGGGCCGCGGGAAATCCGTGAGCAACGTAAATCGTACGATCGTCTGATAACGATGTCGCCAACTTAAAACCGGCAAAAATTGGGGATTGAGCGGATGGATAAATATTATCGAGTGTCGATGGTGTTTGCGATAGAGTGGAGTGGGGCTGCGAGCCCAGTGATGGTCGAGTACAAGCTGTGTGTGGATTAAGTGGTGTGAAAGAGAGAGAGAGAGAGAGAGAGAGAGAAGGGAAACACAAAAAGAAAATTTGGAAGGAACGAGTGTCTGTGAAAGTGCGTGATAGGAAAAAAAAGGAAACAAAGGAGGAGTGTTTAAAGAAGGGTCGTCGGATAAGCGCAATAGTCGAGGAGTGATGTGTTCGATGGACGTGACGCGTCAAGCGGGCGGTGGTCGTCGTCGGGGTAAAACAATAATAATCGTCGATTTTCGAGAAACGACGAGTCGGGAAACGTCAACGGAGAGAAAAGGCGTCGAGTCGGTGGCCAGGCTGGCGGGCGCCGGGGAAACGGTTTCAAGGGCATGGCGACCACGCCAATAGGCGGTCGCCTCCCTAACGTCAACCGCAAAGGAAACTCGTCGTGCGCGACGTCGGTCGTTACGTCGTCGGTAACGTGCGAATTAACGGATAGCGTTACAACGACATCGACGTCGATAGGTAACAATCAATACAACAAGCGACACCAACAATCGCAACAGCTGCAACAGCAGCAACAGCAACAACAACAAGTTGAAAGATCGTCGGCGTCGTTACGTGAGACGAAAGCAGACACGGTGGCTGCTAACGCCGGGGAAACGGACACGGCCGCGACGAATACGACCAACAACTTCGAGTACGACGACAATGAGTGGGACATTGGCATAGGTGATCTCATAATCGATCTTGATGCTGACATTGAGAAGACGAGGGACGAGAAATTGAGCTCGGGAAACGGGATGGCTTCAACGCCTGCCTCGGCAGCAGCCACGTCTAATCCGGCCGGACAGCAGAACTCCTCATCGTCGTCGTCGTCAAATTCGTCGTCGAACGCAACAGGCGCCGGTAATGGCAGCACTGTAAACAATAACAACGGCAACAACAGTAACAACGGTAGTAGCAGCAGTAGCAACAACAACAACAATAGTAGTAATAATAATAACGGGAACAACAGTGGCAACAACAGCGGCGGTAACAATAACGGCGTAACGAACGTACAATCGTCCTCTTCTTCGTCCCCGTCGTCAACTTCGTCGTCGCCGTCTTGCGGCGTTGTTAATAACGCGTCGAACAGTACAAACGCGAACGGTTCAGCGTCGAGCGGTGGCGCCGCTAACGGCGTCAGCAACGCGAACGTTGTCACCGGTGGTAACGGCTCCGGTAATCCACAAAACGGTGGAGGATCCGCGGCGAATGTTGTCGGGAATAGTACGAACGGTGCTGCGAATAATAATAGCAACAACAACGGTAACAACGGTGTCAGTGGTAACGGCGCTACGAACATTGGTAACGGTCAGTCGTCGAGCTTGATCGGGGCCGTAGGTGGTGTCACTTCAGCTACCGGGAAGCAACAACCCGGCGCGGTTAACGCGGCACACACGAACGCCGGTAATCCCGGCAAGATGGCAGTTGAACACTCCGCTACCGTGGACAAAGGCCTCAAGATGAAGATCAAGAGAACGAAACCCGGTACGAAGACGAGCGAGGCGAAACACGAGATTGTCAAGTCGAACGAGCTCAATGGAAACGGCTCGACGACACAGGACGGTAATAACGGCGGCAATTCGTCCTCGTCCACAGCCTCGAATTCCTCGCTATCGTCCTCATCAAATTCCTCGACGCTATCCTCGTCGTCGTCCTCATCCTCGTCGTCTTCCTCGTCGTCGGCGAGTCTCTCGACGTCCTCCCAAAATTCCAACGTCGATACTCCCGCAACTGGCAATTCGACGTCAACCTCGACCAAATCGAAACCCCATTCACCCGCTTCCGCGGGCTCGAGCACACCCGCGTCATCGAACGCCGGCTCGAAACGTGGCTCGAGTGGTCACAGACGCGACAAAGCTCGCGACAAACACGAGAAACAGCCCCAGAGTAATCACGGCCCACAAAGCACCAAACCAGAGATGAACGGTACTGCAGGCACCATTGCCCAGAGTCAAAATTCGTCTCGTAACGCGATACAGCTCCAAGGCCCAACCTCTGCCGCTACAGCGCCTCAACAACCTCAGGGTCAACCGCCAAATTCGAGAACGGGATTTCCCGTTTCTCAAGGCGGTGGGGCTGGCCCACCGGCTACCAGCGCTGCCGCTCCCTGCCCACCCCCTAGCCCTGCATCAGCCACTGCTGCAGGCTCCGCTGCCAAACCCGAACAGACCAAGGTCGCCGCTGTTCCTGGACCAAATTTGAACACGACGAGCGACGACTCGATGGACACCGCCGCATGCAGTCCACCACCGGCCAAGAAACTCAAGACGTCCAATTCGTCGGAGGTGGCCAAGGTCAGTTGTTTCATCCATTATTTTATCATCTAACAACTATGGGTATCCACAAATATCGTATAGACTCTCGGAGACGATGCCTTACGTGCCTTGAACCTCCGGATGGCAAACATGCACCTCCACGATTTGCCAGCTACGATGACTGGAAACCACCCGATCCAACGAGTCGCTAGTTTCAATTTCTCCTTATCCATCCTATTATTTAACACACTGTATGGATCCCACATAAAACAAAGCTCTTTTTTCCCTAAATAAAATACCAATCCTACACATACATACTTTTAAATTCAATCGTTCTTTGGTAAAATTAAGAACGAGCAAGAATGACAGAAAATCATGACGAAACGGACGTTAGGACGACACGACTATGTACCAATTGGACAGAGAAGGAATGAAGGGTATAGATAATCTCGAGGCGGATAAAAGAGATCAGTCGCAAACGACGTCTGCCACATTCTCGTCGGTGGTCTTTGGCCTTAATGCATATAAATAGCGAGTCGTTTGATCCGCGAGAAAGCCCCTACTACCAAATAGACGCGCTACTTAATCCAATAATACGAATATATTCGCCTTATCTTATATAAACAAACAATTTCAATAATCGAAATTTACAAAAAATAATTCAATAATATAATCGCCGTTAAAAGTTGTCAGGAAATTTTCTTCAACGATCGTTGATACAAACATTCTAATGGATCATCGCTCACACATATTTCCCTTTTTATTCGATCTTCACTTCCATCCACACCGTGTCGCATCAAAAGCTCCATAACGACGTCGTGTTAACCGGTGTTCGGGTATTGAAAAAAAAAGATCGTGCCATATGCCGCATGATCCCGCGTATATCGTCGACCCGTTTTCCACACTCGTATTTTTTCTTTTTTTTTTAACCACCTCGATATTTCGCGCTCGAATACACGAGGGAGAGCGAAAGAGGAGCTGTCTCCGTGTGGGTTCGTGGGGTGAGTTGACGCTTTCGAGTTTCCCAAGGGGTTGAAACTTCGTTCTTGTCGGATAACGGCGAATAAAGAACAGCCTACAAAAAAGATTTAAAAACATAACAACGAAAATCTCGAGATAAATAATAAATTTCGATTTATTTTCATTCAGTTTTTTTTTTCGATAGATCTACACACACGGCGTTGTACTTATAAATATTCCAATTAACCCTTGGTCGATCCTACATTGGCTCAAACTTGCGCTCCCTCTATGAAACGCTTTCTCATTTACAAATCCATTCTATTTTTTTAACGAGCTTCGAGAGTTTCGAACGATAAATACAAATTAGCTCCCGGTCTACTAACTATTCATTAGTTTCGAAATTGCGAATAATCCGAACATGGCGCTATTATCAATCCTTTAACTTCCGGTGGTGCCATTATACATAACGTCGATATAATTCGATGAAAATGATATACATCGGTGTTGATACTCGTATCACCGAGTATAAAGTACTGTTGGTTACCCCACCCAGTTTCCCTCCCTCTCAGGCTCTACACGCCCATACCGATACACACATACATACATACATATATAGCAATGATATTATCGCGCTGTGGCCTGTGGCCTGTGCCACGGGCATTTCAAGCAGCCTCTCCCCGTACCGAGTCTCTGTGTACACATTTTCGCCAGTCTCGCTCTCTCCAACTCAACCTCGGATAGTTACGGAAGCGAAACTGGGGTTTTCGCGAACGAAGAGACCGAGAGAGAGAGAGAGAGAGAGAGTGCGGGAGGTGGCTTTTCGAGGTAAAAGCACGCGGCTGCTTCTCTCAGCTCACCCTGCGGATCTATATACCATATACTCTCTGTATGTATATAGATATATATGTATATATGGCTGACTCTGCCAGTGAACTGGTACTACTTGCCTGGAGGCTCCCGACATGGCGAGAGAGAAGCGAGGGCGGAAGCGCCGGGGTCGCGAGCGCCCGCGCGGACCCACTGAAATCAATACTCTGCGGTCTCCGCCCCCGCGAATACACGGATGAATACACGGACAAACACGGAGAGAACGCGACTGTACGCGAAAGCTCAACTGCGCGGTTCCGCTGGATTCTCACACCTACATGTACCTATCACGTATACATACTCTTATGTACGTGTTACGGGGATGTGTGCGTGTCTAGAGAACGTGACGTTCTACCTCTCCTTTCCACTCTCACATTTACCCTCTCTGGTTTCACTCTTTCCGTCGTTTCTTTTCTCATCCCCGACTCATTCTTTTTTCCTCGAGCTTTTCTCGACTGCCATGCCACTTTCTGTCTCTCTTCTCCATTTTTCTCTATTTCCGCTGCTTTTTTTATCCCATCTTTCTTTCTCCGCTTTGTCTCGTTTCTTCTTCTTTGTCTGCATTCTTTTTTTTCTTTCTTACTGTCCGTGCAGCTCGATTTTCACAAGTCGACACATAATCATTTCGTCTTTTCTACTCTTGGCTTCCTTCGTTCTGGTCTTCTTCTTCTTCTTCTTCTTCGTATTTCTATCGTCGGTGACACGAAATTTCAACACCGACCTGTGAAAGCCCTCTCTAAATGAAATACTTTGCATTCCGTAGCTCGGGAGAGATAGAAAGGGGACGTAGTCTTGACGAATGGAACGAGAAAATTTTACTTATATCCGTCCATGATTCACGCCTCGAACCATCCCCTATCGATCTATAAGGCTTTAACGCTTCTTCCCTTCTCTTTCGTTATTCGTGACGTCGTACAGTCTTTCACCTAGAGAGTTAGTCAGTGACAAGCTAGTTCGTCCCCTCGATCAGTCATCGTCGTTCCATTTACTTACCCCGCCCATGCGCGCGCACACACGCACACACCGTTTCAAACCCCCACGTTCCTCGTGATCGAAGATGGGTTGACTGAACCATCGAACATTTATCGAAGAGAATCTTAAGAAATAAAGATGCTTTTTATCAATTTTTTGTATTATTATTATTATCAGCGTTGTCTTCAAACATATTTTAATTCGGGAAAATTAAATTGCTAACACAAATGATAATTAAAACAGAGACAGCGGGAGAAAAAAGGGGGTTAATGAGCAGAGTCGAATAACACCTTCGCGTTTTCATAATGGACTCTCCTTATCGTCTCGCCAAAAGATCCTGCTGCCTCTTCCCGAAAGCCGTTGACGGCACTCCCCGGTGATTGAAGCAATTAAGGGTCTGTTCTAATTAAAACGCCGTCGTCGAGTCCGATTATAACGTTCGTTCACCCGGAACGTTGCTCGTTCTCATTCAATCATTCGGAACGTTGCACCAAGTTATTAAGAAAATCACACATTGATGAGAAAACATATCCTTGTTTACTTTTACCAATTGAAATAATTTTACGAAAGAAAACAGAAGACCTGCGATATGAAACCTCGACTCTACCCCCGTTATTTTTATCTCAATATCCCGCCTCGATACGTCTGATGCATGAATCCCGCCATAAAGTTCTACTCGTGTCGCAGCTTAGTTTCTCGGTCATCGCATCGCGTTCTCTCTTTTCTCTCGTACATTATGAACAAAGAGCGAATATATTTGCCTCTTCTACAGTTCGTTCCAAACGTCTGGGATTAACCATGGAAGCGAAAACTCGCGTGTTGAAAAACGCTCTGGTTCAATATATACAGGGTGAATTTCATAAGGTGTAACAGACTTTATTCTAAGGCAGATAGGATCATTACAAACAAAAGTTGTAAATATACATTAGGGATATTTATAATAGTTTACGAGATATTGATTTTTAAAGTTGGTCCAATCAGTGTGCGCCGAGAAGCATTGGCGCCGCCCACGCCCACCCTAGCTGTAGAGATAGCATAGTGTAGGGCGCTACATTTGGGGTTGCAAAATTCAAAGCAGTCACTTTTATCTATTATATTATTACGTAGTCATTTTTATTTCTCGGTCATTGACTGCTCTGAATTTTGCAATCCCAAATGTAACGCCCTACACTGTGCTATCTCTACGGCTACGGTGAGAGTGGGCGGCTCCAACGCTTCTCGGCGCGCTCTGATTGGACTAACTTTAAACATTTGTATCTCGTAAACTATTAAAAATATCCCGAATATATATTTACAACTTTTGTTTGTAATGATCCCATCTACCTTAAAATAAAGCCTGTGACACCTTATGAAATTCACCCTGTATATTCAGCTTGCGTGAGCTTATTCCTTTGGTAAATTCTGCCACATTATAGTACGTGTATATATACGTATATGTCTATATATATTAGTTCTCGACAGAAGCGCGTACAGGAAGCCAGTCGTGGTCGCCCTCCGGGCGATTTATCGAGGGCCACCTCCTACTATCGGCGAGCAACCGCGAACTTATAATACCACCGCGAACACGAGCGTGTAACAAAATTCACCCTTCGAGCTTCTATACCATCTACTTGCCCGTATATACCGGCGCTCGCGGTCATTACACGACGAAAGAATAATAAAAAAAAAAAAATAGTCAAATAAAAAAAAAGAACTAGTGGAACCCGACACACCGCAATGGAAGCTTTCGTATGCGTTACAAAGAAAATCTAATTAGCACGGAACTACTCGTGACTCGTGATTATAATCGCTCGTAACGACGATGAACACGCGCCCGCTAATCATTCTATTTTTTACAAACGCAATTTTTGCTTCCCTCGTCAATCATTGGATTTTTTTTCTCCTCTTCGTTATTTATTCATTTCACTTTTGATGCTTTCATTGCAGATAAATAAAAATTGAGAGTTTGCGTTTAGCGATGTAATGGGTTTCTTGTTTTTAGCTCTGCAATTTTTACCGCGATACTCGCGAATTTGATTGTGCATTGCTCGTTCGAGGATCGGTATTGTCTCGAATCGAAGCGTTTAGTGTGCACACATGTGCAACTTCCAGTTTATGGGTGACTGTGTGTTTCATACGTGTATACACGCACACACGTGCACGCACACGCACACATACACCCATGTATATATGCCTGTGTGCCAGAGTGCAGCTAGACCGCCTTTTATCTGGCCGACAAGTGCCTTTGGCGCAGGTAATTAGCGTGGCGGTTAGAGCGATTAACGAGCGAACGTGCTCGTTCACTCCGCTGTTGGAACGAGCGCGAGAGAACGAACAGCAGCACAAACAACACACATATACAAGTATGTACGTGTATATAGATATAAACCGAGAGAAGAGTTTATAGAGGAGAGAGGGAGAGGGTGAGAGAGAGAGAGAGAGAGAGAGAATGAGTGGGAAGAGAAGTGAAGAGGCGAACTGCCTTTCTGTCTGTACCTCCTCAACCACGCTCTCCGTGCCACACGTGAACCGTAAAGTGCACTCGCTCACTTGTTCTCTCTTTCGTTCCTTTTATTTTATTTGATTTCCTTCTTTTTTTCCTCCGGTTTCGTTCTCTTTTTTATTTCGTTTCCCCTGTCGAATCCAACCTCGGCAGATGTCTTTACTACTCGTACCGAACAACATCGATCAACGACTGGAACGATGTGTTTTTTTTATTCAGAATAAGTTATAACGATCGGGTATAAATTTAATTCGTTTTATATGTATTTTATTATTTTTATCGAGTGAAAAAAACGCCCGCATTTGCACGAATTTCATTCGATCAGTGTGAAATTTATTTCCACTATTGAGTTTACTTTCTTCTTTTATTTGCGAGTAAATCCATTTTTCTCGCGATTGTCCGAGTGATTTTAAAAATCGGCGATAATCACTCGGCAACGAGCCACGGTCAATATTCGATATATTAGTCTCGTCGCCGTAAAATTTATCGGTGAAAAACGCGCGAGAATTCTCTTCCTCTCTCGCTCTTTTTCCCCTCGCTGGTCTCTCGATCCTATCGCAAAGAAAATTGATAATAACAATAATTCTTCGTTCTCGAGTTGTCTCTACCCCCGTTCCCTGGCGCCTATACCCACGTATCACCCGACGACCCGAGGCTCGTCCTCGCTTCTCGATCGGTTATAGAGCAACGGAGTAAAAGTGTATAATACTTTCCTCGACGATGTATGTTACATAGAAGATCTGTTCAGCTACTCGAGGGTTGCGCAGAACTCGCTCTCCCGAACGGGGATGGTATTATACCTACCACCTATGTAACTTTTCTTCGACTATTCTTTTCCCATCGATTTTTTTAACCTTCTTTTCTTCTTTTTCTTTCTTTCCATCGCGTCTTTTTAGCGATGAAAAAGAACAACAATTCGGGACAAACAAAGTCCCAGCTCGCTTAAATTTTTTATTCGATTCACTCAAGCGTTTTTGTTAGACAACGGCTGTGATTTTTTTTTTTAATTCACCTCTCGTTACATAACTACGTGTGTCTGGCTATATATGCGGGTCGTACACAGTCCGTTGCTTCATCGATTTTACTCTATTCCCGGATTTAATGAATTAATGGACGTATCTCTCTGCAACCGTCTGGCTATAACTGGAACTAGAAGCGAGTTCTGTGTGTATATGTGTATATGTGGTATTATGCAGTCGATGTTCTAAGTGTGTATGTATCTATCTATATAGATATGTCGGTATATGGAAAAGAGCTTGGAATTCTGCACCGGCGAACCTCGTCAACGCGAATTAACTGCACTGCCTTCGGTTAGAGAAGCACTCTTTTATTTATTTATCCATTTCTCTTTCTCTCTCTCTCTCTTTCGTCAGTTCTCTGTCGTTGTCACCGTTCCACGAGTTCCGGCACGCGTTCTACCCCGTATCTCCTCCCTCTACCAACTCCCCGCGTTTATCAATTCTCAGCAACTTCACTTCTTTTTACGCTGCGAAAAATGTGCAATGTTTTTTTGAATTACTCGTTATTTACTCGTGTCTCATTCGTCGTTTGTGTATCGAGTGTTTTGAATATTATTATTTACAGAAATTCATTCAACTGCAATAATTTTGATGAAATTAACGTGTTTCGAAAGAAACGAAGATTTAATTTTAGAACTTAATAAATCGATGCGATCCTAAATGATTGACACACTTGTACAGAATTTCTATTTTTTTTTTATCTTCGTTGATCTAAGAATTTCAGTTTTTTGTAACAGTTTGAAGATTATCATGCTCTCCGAGTCAAACGCGATTTAGCCTTTCTTTATCAGTTTTCTTTTTCCGTCCACTTGGCTAATTACGCTTTCTCAACTTTTGGTTTCCTCGCGGTTTTGCCGTATCTCACAAATGAGTGAGAAGAAGAAAGAGAGAGAACTAACCGAGAGTTGGTTTAAATATAGCGACGACTTTCGCAAACCCAACGACGACGAACTCGCACTCTCGGGGTCTTTCGACCTCCTCGACGTCGTCATCGTTCTTATTCCTTCTCCTCGTCGCTTCTCTCTCTCTCTCCCTCTCTCTCTCTCTCCCTCTCTCTTTCACTATGTTCGTATTACCACGTATCTTCATCTTTCTCATACACACGATCCTACTTTCATCATCGGAGTAAACGTTATAGCAAAGCACACAGTTATCTCTCTCTCTCTCCGTCTCCCTCTGGTCGTCCTACTATTTGAATAATTTACCTTACCGTCCAATTAGAGACTCCGGACACGTGAAGAATCTCGCCCTTCTCTCCACCAGTTTCCTCCATCTCTCTCTTTCTCTTCCATTTCTCTTATACACACTCCAGCTAATTTCGACTTTGTCGCCCTTTTCGTCTACCGCATAATTTTCTCGCTTTGAACGACGAGATGTGCTCCTCTCTCTGTTCCTCTTTCTCTCTATTATATATTTATGGCCGACGCTCATGTACATATATATATAATTCTTGTACTCGTTGACTAGTTTCTAGTCATATATATACTTATAAATATATGGCTGTGGAAACTAGTCAACGAGTACAAGAATTAATCTCTTTCTCTCTCCGTCTCTCTTTTTCTCTCTGTGTGTGTGAGGGTCTCTCTCTCTCTTTCGCTCGGCAAAGCTTGTCGCACGTTCGCTCCGAAATCACGTTTTGACGTAATGAAGCGAGCGAAAAAATAATTAACCAAGACTCGAATTTATATTTATTTTGCATGTTTCCACTTCCTTTTCGTTTTCAAAATTCTCTCACGCATTCTTTTATCTATACCTATTATTTATTTTTCTTCAATGCACTCGTACACTCTCATGCGTTCTTTTTTTCTCAATCTTTCTGAAGTGATAAATGGTGGCACATATTTGACGAAGATTTTTTTTTCTCTCGTACGAATAACACGTTCGATCATGCTGAAAGAGAGAGAGAGATAAGGCGAGTTATCGACCACAGGCTCTAATCTGTTCTTGCCAACTCGAACCGTTTAGTTCCAGTAGTTTCCTGATAGCTCCATAAAATCCTTGTGCGAGCCCAGCGACGCTCGATCGAGTGTGCGAACGTGCACTCGTGTGCGACTTTTTCCATTCTTTGCGAGGGTCGGGAGGCTTGACGAAGCACCCGGAGCCTTTGTACGGACAATGCCGAAGGGAACTAAGTAAATAAGCAAATGGTGCTGCGGAAGGTGAACGAAGCAGAATTTTTTTACACGAATGACTATAGGTAATACAATGTACATACGTATACATATATATACGTTTCTATGTAATCCAAAAAGCTTAGCAGATGTCGTCTCCCACAATCGAAATAGCTAACACCGTGTAGGGCAGTAGTTCCCAACCCGTAGATGTCTACGGACCACTCAGCCTGATAGTGAATTACCACGGACCACCCACCACACATTACATTATTAATACATCTTATGAGTTGTAACCAAATTGAAAGGTGATTAAATACAACAATTTTTCAAAAACAAACTATTATTATTAATTAAGAAACTATTATAATTAACAATAATACAAACATATAAATGGTAATTTTCAGAAGGTAGGCTATATTGTATGTCACAAAAAGTAAATAATATTTTAATTGTAAATTGTAAATTGTCTTTTAATGAAATAAAGAATTCAAAATTTACTTAGTCGAAAATAACTAATAATTTTATTATGTTAAAGATAATTCAATAAATATCTGATATTCATCAGAACGAATGTATTTACTTAATCTTGTTCAACGAAAATCGTAATTTTGATTTAATCACGGGGAAATATTACTTTTTTATAAAAGTAGTCACCGGACTCTCCCGCGGACTACCCCCGAGGCTCTCACGGACCACCTTTGGTCCGCGAACCACCGATTGGGAAATACTGGTGTAGGGGAAGGTGATAGAAAATGATCCCTCGAGGTAAAACGATCCCCCGCTGTTATACCGACTTAATATCGCCATCTAGAATATTTTAAGTGAATTTCGTGTTCTTACGGCAGATCTGTACAATCTCTGTCAATATCGTCGCGTTATTTGCACGGGGAAAATTTTTATCGTGAAATATTAAACATCACTGAGCTCGATCTGAGGGAAGTCATTGTTTGACGTTATGTTGCTTTAGTCTGTGTAAATATCATGTGATAGGTCTGTTTGTCTCAGTTTTTGTTACCAATTAACAATGGAATTAACCGTCCTTCGTTACAGTTTTCGAAAAACAGAGGTTACGTTTTAATGTTTTTCGTTAATAAGGCATTTGGGGAAAAGCGATCTCTTCATAGGGTGGGCAAAACGATCCCAGGATCATTTTATCCCCTGTCTACCTACTTCCAATCGTGTTCGGCTAACTTTTAATAAATATTTTTTACTTTTTTTGATATGAAGTATTAATACGATGTATGAAGTTAAGTCAATGACACTAATTAAAAAGAGAGTGTCGTTGTTAAGATTCTGTTCAGAAACATCAATAATACTATAAAACTGCTATTAATGTTATAGAGATTTACGAGAATTAAGAAATTATCATACGATTATTAAGACAGAATCGTTTAAATTTGTTACCTAAAAATAATTCTTTAGTAGACTTTCACGAAAACATTAATACAAATTATTTCTAATAGCTTATACGATTCAACGCTTACTAAATTTGTAGTTCGATCGAATAGCTACCCTTTCAATATTTTAAGATTAAAAAAAACCTTACATACACTCGTTTTACAGCTCTTTTTTGTGTTAGGAGGATCATTTTGGACGACCTTCTCCTACACACAGATATATATTTTCCCTCGTCTCCCTCGCAATATTTCAAAATGGAGCGGCCGAGGATACACATTGGTTTGGACATTGACTTGAATGTTGACCAGCTCTCTTAAACTGCCACGAAAAAGTTTCTTCTCTATCTCGTTCTCGTCGTCTTTCCATCTCCCATAGCGATCTCACGAAAATACCTAATATATATATATATACTCGCCGAGAGAAATGATAGGGACCAAGACCTGGCCAATTCCCAGATTTTGTTTTCCAACGAAGAAGATAATTCCAATCGTGATACGTGATATTTCTGCTACTTATTGCTTCAATCGATACGACGAATTGATCGATTGGCGTAATCGATCGAGTGATACGTCGTCGATCAATAACATCGGCACCTGCACCTTGATCGAGATCGCACGAATATCATCGAGACTGTGCACAGTATATATATATATATATATATATATAGACTTTTATTAAGCTTGGAGTCGAGTCGAAGCCGAGAGAATTTCGCTTAATTACTTCTCGCCTACCGAAACTCGATACAAACACGACTGCCTTTTCGTATGCTGGAACGACCCTTCCAACATCTCTCTTTCTCAACAAGAACGGCTCTCCAGTTTGTACTTTGTGTTTCCACCACAAGAATTCTATACATGCCGAAATATCGAAGAAAAGAGAAAAAATGTACAGCGTGAATAGCGATACGTATACGTACATAGACATAATATAAATATACAGGGTGTCCTATTTGAAAACGTACAGCTGAATAACTCTTGATGGAAGTAAGAATCAACAAAATAGTTTATTTATATAAACTTGCGAACATAAACTTTGTTGTTCAAATAGCAACAACATTTTTGACTTTACACAAGTTGTCCATCCTGACAAGACGAATTCAACCATACTACATTTTATAATGACGTTCTCTATTTATCATGAAATATCGTACAAAAATATAATAATAAACATAATAAGATAAAAAATGTTGTTGTCACTTGAAAAAAAAAGTTTATCTTCGCAAAATAAAAACATAAGACGGGGGAACCTGGATTCCATCTGCATTGAGTTTCTCCATTCGAACCCTCCAACTTTTATATAAATTGCTTTCTCCTTCCATCGAGAGTTATTCAGCCATGCTTTTTCAAACGAGACACCCTGTATATAGATATTATTTTATAGCTATATATACGGTGTAACTATAGCGCACGCTATAGTTGTTGGACTCGGCGTGCACGATCGGATCATTTAAATCTTTTTTCTCGTTTAATAACGTCAGATCGTTTTCACCGATATCTCTCGTATCATGCTATCTCCCCCCCTCTTTAGCATATAATTACTTTTCACTCACAGCTAATCGCACACCTCTCGCTCCAACGACTTCAAAGACGACATGATTATACGAGCATAAAAGCCAACAGACGTGAGACCCGAATACACAGACGGAACTCGTCAACTTAATTATCTCGTTCGGATCTTTTCTTCCATTCTTTTTTTTTTAACATATTCATCTCGTTATCGGCATTACTCACTCGCTGCGATTCGTTGAGAGACACAGAGAAAATATGATTTCGTAAAAAAATCCGTTCCTCATTGTGTACGACAGAAATCGATTCGCGATTTGTGTCGTGTCGAAGTAACGAGAGAAGGACAGAGCTGGTTTATCACGCACGAGATAAGCCCCGAGACGAGAGTATTTTATCGGGGAATTCACGGCTGTCTGTGTTTTATCTCCTTCGCAAATCCGTGCCCATTAAGTCAGCGAATATTTTTAAACGACAGCAACGCATACACACACGTATGTATTTGTGTATCGATCGAACGAGAATCTGGATAAGACTTTGATTCATTCGAGTCGAAGCAATTTAATTTTCGATAAATGGAAAATCGATTATTTATTGATAAGCTAGCTATAACTAAATCGCGACAATCACAGAGAATCATTATCGAAAATTACAAAAATCATAAAAAATTAATGGAATAAAAGTTGAATGGCTCGAATTGACACTGCGTACAACGTCTCTCGGTACGAAACAAACTACGTGGTCGAAGGGGGCTAATTAACGCATACGCGCTTGGACCAACGATTTAATTCGTCTCGATTAATTCAGGCCATCTTGTAATTTCTTCATCCGGCTACAGTGACTCATCTCTTTTCCCGTACAACTTATCTCTACAAAATTTACTTCTTTATTTTCCTACTCGTCAATCAAACTCAGCCATCGAGCCAAACTTTTTTCAAACTTATAATGAAAAATCTTTCTATTTTTAATGAAAGATGGAAAGGTCCTTTCGTGTGCAAAAAAATATCCTCCTTCCCATCTCTCCTTCTTCATTCTGCAATGCTGTTCGTCTTTGCGTGGGCGGCGTGTGTTTATTTGGACGACTGGACAAATATTATCTCACCGTCGGGCTTACGAAACTAAGCCAAACCCGAGCGAGTGAGAAATCGAGAGGCCACACATACATTCATATATATATATATATAATACGTGATACGTATAAATGTAATGTGTGGATGTATGCTCTATAATATACACGTCGGCTCTACGGTCTGCTGACAGATGGCGCAGACCGGTGAATCAATATTCTCCGGGTACCGTGTATACATAGAACTCCTATATACGTTATAAACATATATACAGCCACGTAGACACACATACATACACACACATATCTATACACGTTTCATCTCGGTATACCATCGTATACGTTTTATACTTATGTACAGTCGAAGCTATATACGTTAGGTGTATGTACGTGTACGTAATATCGAATCACCGGTGGTGCAGTTTGTGCTGCAACGGCTCACCTGAAAATGAGACCGAGAGAGGGAGTGAAGGGTAGGGATGAAATAGGGGCGAGGAAGAGAGAGACAGCGAATGCTCGGAGCAAGGAAGAACGATGGGGGTTGAGGAGACATCGTTGTGCTTCCACTGCTGCCTCTCGTCGCTCGGGAATGGCTTTTTCAGAGTGTATATAGATATACGAGCCTGTGCTTTACGGTACGAGATATTTTGACACGTATGTGTTCATGCAGAGCCTCCCGACATGGATTTTACTCTCTCTCTCTCTCTCGCTCGCTCTCCCTCGGTTTTCTCCTCTCCTCTCTGACTCTATCGTTGTCCTCTCGTCTCTTCTCGCATACCATATTCTGTCACTCACATTCTCGTGCCAGACACATGGATCTCGCGCACACATCTCAAAACGTACAGTTATATCGTTACATATTTGTGTGTATATATATATATACGACACGACAACGTTTGATATTGCGGATGAGTCGAGTTTACCGAATATCGAATCACGCCCTTATCTCGGGCCTGCAAATGACGAATTCATGTCCCTCTCATCGAATATCTATCGACGTTGAGACGCGCGTACACGACGATTTGTCCAAGCATGAAGTGTTTCCAGCCAACATTATTTTCCATTGTGGCGAAATCGATATTATTTTTGGGAATGTGTCGTTACAAGTTACTACAATAATAACGTTATTTTCAATTCATAGTTTGATTTAAATTTAAGGTTATTTATAAATTCTCAATAAATATTGTTTTGTGGAGAATATCGCGTTACGAACAATCGTATCGGTTTATAAATGTTGTACAAACTCGTGATGTATTTTGTTTTATTTCTTTTCCTTCGTTCTTTCTTTGAAAGAACGACCTACGACCAGTTTATTCAATTTGTCCTCGGTTTACACACAGCGGAACAATCATCGTATGAATAATTTAATGGCATATCGGTATTGTACCTACTAGGAGCACGGATACATAGCTAAATCGCATCGATACGTCGATAAAGATATAGGAAAACCGTTTAATCGACGGAGGGTGAACATATTCGCGTTCTATAATCACAACGTTTATTTTAAACGCTGGTGTACACGCGCCGTTTATAAACGACCGCATGACTCGTTCCGTGGGTTAGCTTACGTTGAACGGGGGACACTAACGCACTGTCTAGTATGCACTGCGTATACATCCTCGATATTCAAATATATATATGCATATAGGTTTATATAATTTTAAATGATATATATATATATGAGATAGAACGAGGTAGCATAGAGAATATTATAGTAGACGCGAGACAATGTACAGCTCACGAAGATCTGGGAATACGAGACAACGTTCGGTTGTTCCATAATCAGAAGTTTGTTGCGACAAGTTAGTGATATCCACGCGTAGCTGCGGTTATATAAACGCGCAAACGCTTATACAAACTAAAAGATCCCGGATATATATACTTAATCAGACTGTCTGATGTTTCATCAGGGTCGAATCAGGCATCGATCTACTTTTGATCGTTTTTGCAATATTACAATTGTTCCGATAACGAATCGTTACAGCGTTTGAGTTAGATTTTAATGAAAATTTGTAGAAACGTTCTTGGGTGTCGTATGTAGAAGTGTGTACAATTTCAGGGGTCTTTAGTGACTCAAAAATCACGATTTTTATTGTTGAAAATCGTCATTTTTCGCAATCTTCCATAAGAGCCCGTGTTAAATATGGTAACATTATACAATGAGTATCTCGATTATTTGGTCGATAAAGCTTGTTGAAATTTTGCACACATTTTTATACGACATCAAAGAAACTTCAATTAGTTTTTATAAAACATCTTATGGAAAGAAAATTCATGATTTTGTTTATTATATAATAAATACGTAGGATCAATTTGAATTTTGAGTATGTGGTTCTTTACTTGATTTGCAACAACTTTTCTTAATGAACTTAAACGCTCGGTTCACTTGGAATGTGAGAAAAAACGGGAATCAAATTGTAACCCCCCCCCCCCCCCCCCCCCCCCCCCCTCTATAGGACTACCTTAAGGAGATTCGACATATTGCAGTGTCAAACACTGCAATTTAAAAACAAATTTTTCTGAAAGTGCATGGCTTTCTTGATATGTGGTTCAAATTTCATGAAATTCCGAGCAGTGGAAATAATTTGTTTAATTGGCGTTTCAATCTATTAGAAATTCAAACTTTTTCAGAAAATCGTGTCGGTATATTTTTTCATTATTATTTCAAGCGAAGGATGTGTCGAGCCATTTTTTTAAACGGTTGAGACCCGAGACAAATATATTTGAAGGTAAAAAAACGTAGTCAAAAATTTTAACAAAATTTCAAAACGTTGTCAAAAAATTCTGAAACAAAATATCCAAAAAAAGGTTCGACACATTGTTTATAACACTTTAATATACACGCACAACAAAAATGGTCAAAATCGGACGTACGGTTCCTGAGAAAAGGTACATTGAAAATAGGCATTTTTTCGAACCAATGTTTTTCGACTTTCAACTGATCCCAAAATTTGTCTATTTCGAATATCCTTAAAAATCCTACCCAGAATTATCAATGAACCCCTTTGCGAATAAAACTAAAAAAATCATCGGTAAATGTTGAATAGTTGTGAAGAAATCTCAATTTGAACCAAAAAGATCAGATTGGAGCTTCCGAATATTTCAAAGCCGAGTTATGACGATTTGAGATTTTGGAACCTTTACGATTTCGAAAATCACAACGTGGGTGAAAACGAGGTAAAGCTTTGTTATCGGGGTTATCGAATTTTGGAAAAGAATAATGAAAGCTTGGAGGTCAGGGGTAAACGTGTTATTGAGACCGAAAAATAATGCTGTTTCTACGCAATTTAATGTAAAATAATAATATTTCTTTCCGGTCCCTTGTACAATGTACGATAAATACAATGTCTTCTTTTTTAAATTTGTCTTTCTTTTTTTATATATTCATAACAACAAAATTATCACCGAAATGTTTATTACGTTTTTTAAGGCAGAATAAGACGATGCTTTTTTTGTTCTCAATTAAAAATATATTATTTCACATACATTAGAGTTAAATAAATTTGTATTGAAAACAAAAAACAAAATATTTGAAGTGCAATTAATTTTTCTCGAAAGCTCGTTTTCCGAACTCGTGCGTACAATAACTCGAGCAAGAATATTTGGATGTGTACAATTTTTCCAATAAATGTTGTGTAATTGTAATAGCTATCGTTGCCATTCTCGAGTTTGTTTATTTTTTTAAATATGGCCGTGTTTCGAAATAAAAGTTATTATTTTCACCTAAACTATTTTCATTCAACATGCTTTAACAAACAGTAATTTAAAAAAAAAGTCTACGATCGACGATAGCTATTCCAACAACAAACAATTTCGTGCCTAAATTTTGCATTTCCGAATGTTATTGCTCGAGTTATCGATCGAAAAACCTTGTTTCGAAAAAAATTGATTGCACCTCAATTATCTTTCTTTTTCTTAATAAAAATTTACTTAAAGTTCAAACAACAACCATTGAATGAATTAAAAAAATTCATAAAAAAATAATGTCCTTGCCCTCTGTGCGAATCCCATTCGCAACCCCTCGAGCTTTACAATCTAATCAATTTCATCAAACTGCGATTTTTCAATGATTTTTCAACGATTTTTAAAGTCGCATTATCGATTCACGAAAAAATTTCCATACAGTTAGACTAAACAACTGAAAGAACGAAATTCGATGCTAAAAACCTTCCGAATGAAATAAACCGTTTATTTCTCACCGACTTTACCACCTTTTCGGAGAAAATGAAGCGCGAGATCGTTTAAATCGATACGCAATAATTTAATCGGACGACAACCCGATTAAAATTAATTCGTCGTTTCTCGGGAAACCAATATATTCCCTACTCGTAAACAAGTACCGGATGAGTTCGCGATTGGAAGTTCATCGGATTCCGCGACATCGTGAGATGGTACTGAAATTTGAATGCAATACCCCGACATATCGTTTACATCGATGGATATTGAAGAAAAATAACAAAACAAAAAAATATGCCGGTCGTTTCTCGTACACGGTTGAGTGAGTCAGTGTACAAGAGGGGGGATGGTACGACCTTCTCGTGTTGGAAAAGCACACGCTCCCCGGTATCCATCAATCCTTTTCGATTGCGTTGCAAACGCTCGATAGCCCCGTAAATCGCGTCGATGGCGCACCAAAGTGTAATTGGAGGAAACGTACGTGGGCGTGTGTATCAGTGGTGGAAACGAATGCATTAAAAGTCGAGCCACCCCCTCCCCCTCCTCATACATATAAATATGTATTTATATGTTCTTTTTTATTTATTTCTTTCTTTTCGTATTTCTCTCTCAAATAAATGACCAATGCCATTTCCCTCTTCTCCCTCTCGTCAGCACCGTTCTTTCTCGTTCCGTCGGTTATGCCCAGCGCGTGCTCCGCGACGCGCGACGAAATAATAATCGTCCGAGGCCAATTAAAACGCGGATGCATCGCGTACGAGTCTCCTTTGCGAGTATGTGCGCGTTTTAACACAACGAGAGGGGGAGAAAACCTGCCATTCATTCACACTTGCCACGACTCTACGAGCGGCTATATTTATATGACTTTAATGAGTGACGTATGAAAGCGAACGCAACTCGATTGTCGCGATAATGAAGCTGTTGCGTTCGACTATAAGTACTATTTTTGCATTGTTCGAACGATCGTGCGCCCATACGCATGATCATTCATATTAATTCTTTACTTACCCCTCGAATATGCAAAAGCAAAAAATAATGGCAATGAGGACAATTTATTCAAACGTATATTTTGATTTTTCCCCTTAATTATTCATACTTGAAGAATCGAAAGGATTACACGAGTTCGGATAATTAATTATAACTGTGTCGCATTAACTTTGGATGTGTCATTGACAATCTGTCACATTTATCATCTTGGCTTTTTTTTGTTTTTATTTTTACCGAAATATAATAAATTTTTATAAAAAAAAATAACAATAAGTAAAATTTATTCAAACGTATATTTTGATTCTTCCACTTAATTATTCATACTTGAAGAATCGAAAGAATTATACGAGTTCGGATAATTTCGCATTAACTTTGGATGTGTCATTGACAATCTGTCATATTTATCGCCTTGCCTTTTTTTCATTTTGACCGAGATATATAAAATAATTTTTTATCAAAAAAAATAACAATAAAGAAAATGTATTCAAACGTATATTTTGATTCTTCCCCTTAATTATTCATACTTGAAGGATCGAAAGAATTATACGAGTTTGGATAATTAATTATAACTGTGTCGCATTAACTTTGGATGTGTCATTGACAATCTGTCATATTTATCGTCTTGGTTTTTTTTTGTTTTTATTTTTACCAAGAAATATAAAATAAATTTTTATCAAAAAAAAAATAACAATAAAGAAAATGTATTCAAACGTATGTATATTTTGATTCTTCCCTTTAATTATTCATACTTGAAGAATGGAAAGAATTATACGAGTTCGGATAATTAATTATAACTGTAACGCATTAACTTTGGATGTGTCATTGACAATCTGTCATATTTATCGTTTTGGCTTTTTTTTCTTTTTATTTTTATCGAAATATATAAAATTACTTTTATGAATAAACAATAACAACGAGGAAAATTTATTCAAGCGTATATTTTGATTTTTCCTCTCAATTATTCATACTTGAAGAATCGAAAGAATTATACGAGTTCGAATAATTAATTATAACTGTGTCGCATTAACTTTGGATGCCTCAATGGCAATTGTCATTTATCGTATTTGATTTTTTTTGTTTTTATTGTTATCGAGATATATAAAATAAATAGTTATAAAAAAAAAGGGAAATTTATTCAAACGTATATTTTGATTCTTCCCCTTAATTATTCATACTTGAAGAATCGAAAGAATTATACGAGTTCGGATAATTAATTATAACTGTATCGCATTAACTTTGGATGCGTCAATGACTATCTGTGATATTTATCGTCTTTGCTTTTTTTTTTACGTTTTTATGTTTCTCGAGATGGGTCATAAAATAAGTTCACGTCGAGCAACAATCCGGTGCGATCGAGAATGCGAGAGTGTATGTATGTATATACAGCGAAAAGTCGACGTCACGTCGCTCTTTCTCTTTCTCTCTTATTTCTCTCTCGCTCTTGTCCCCGCGTCATTGCATCGCGAATGAACTGCATTGCAGAAAAGAAGAAGCGCATGAGATTTCTTGCCTCTTTCTCAGGATGCCTGCACGGATTTGCTCGCGTCTTTGGAGCATCGAGAAAGGGCTCTTTCTCGCTCTTTCTTGATCGATTCGCGGTACACTAGCTCGGTAGTTTCTATCGTTGCACTGAAACGAATGTCCTCTTTTTCTTTTTTTCCTGTCTTTTTTTTTTTTTTCTTCAATCCGGCGCAACATTCGTTAGTGCGACCAACCCGTACGATCTACGTAGTTACATGAAGCATGGGCGAAACAGTGGCGTACTTATAGGAACAATCCGTATACGTCCTCTTCCATGCTCGAGGAGTGATTGGATTTTGTTGGTTTCTTTATATACATATGTGTATATTCAAAAATTAATCTATCACATACTGAGAACGCTCTGTTATGTTTATATACTGTTTACGTTTATATTACTCTGGTATTAGACCAGAGCGATAATTACAGACCGAGTAACCAATCTCCTTTTCGAACTCTCTTGTTCTTTAGTCTTGACTAATATAATAAAAAGCTAGAAGAGTGTCCTATAAAGAATAAATTCTAAAGCCTGCGAATATAGAACTAAGTGTTGCTTATTCCATGACCTATTTCCTATAGATTTTATCGAAATTCGATAATAGCAGGGAGAGAGGCGAGGCAGAAAAAAAGAGAGATACCTACTCCATTATTTATCGAAAACGATTGATTTATATGAATTAAATCATATTTACAGAGGTCGTATAAAATCGTATCGATACACAATCGACCGGTAATTGGTTCGTTTATATTAATTGAATTTTATTCCTTGGGTATAAAAAAAAATTCTTTTAAGGACGATATAAATTCGGATTAATTCTTTGAAAGCACCGAAGAGCACCCTGGGGACGAGATAATATTATATTGCGTAAAGTACGAGATTGACGAAGGTTTCTCTCTATCTCTCTCTCTCGTAACTATATAGTGTGTCCATACGCCGCCGGGGAAAAGCAACTGCTCCGAGGTCGATCTTTATCGACGCACACCAACGATTCCTCCCTCCTCGCTCCTTCCTGCAACCCACCCCTCCCGCGATCACTCACTCGCTCCAGAGTCGTTAAATCCGTGTACAACGACTCGTAACGCGAACTCAACGCGAGATAACGGCGATGCAAACAGTTCAATGATATATCTATATACGTGTCTTACACGAGTCGTTCGAGTGAAAACAAAAACGTTAGAATTTGCAGTTTTCCAGATTATATCTGTGTCGAGTATCCTCTCTTCCTCTCGCCCGCACACGGCTACCGTTAATAGTCGATATACGTAGCTACAATCGTCACTCGAGAGGTGGGTGACTCGGCAACAAAAAAAAGGAAAAGAATAATAATAATAATAATAATAACGCCATCGTTTTCAGCAAATAGACCTCGTTCCATTTCATACACTCTCGGCTATATCGCCGTGTTTTATTTTCCATCAATTAATATTTTGTTCTCACTTAACTTCTCGACCTCTGGCAAATTCGCATAACCAGAATAACGCGCGCGCGCGCTTGTCCATGCGGCTCTGCGTATACCACAAGCTTCTCGATAATATAATAAAACGAGGCCATCGAGCTTCTGCAGCTACGACCTCATATATATACAGGGTGAATTTCATAAGGTGTAACAGGCTCTATTTTAAGGTAGATGGGAGCATTACAAACAAAAGTTGTCAATATACATTAGGGATATTTTTAATAGTTGGCGAGATATACATTTTTAAAGTTGGTCCAATCAGAGTGCGCCGAGTTGGAGCCGCCCAGTCCTGTCCTAGCCGTAGAGATAGCGCAGTATAGGACGTTACAGTTGGGGTTGCAAAATTCAGAGCAGTCAATTTTATTTATTATATTATTACGCAGTCATTTTTATCTCTCGGGCATTGATTGGTCTGAGTTTTGCCGAGCGCGCCGAGAAGCGTTGGAGCCGCCCACTCTGAAATAAAAATGACTGTGTAATAATATAATAAATAAAATTGACTGCTCTGAATTTTGCAACCTCAAATGTAACGCCCTACACTGTGCTAGCTCTACGGCCAGGGCGAGAGTGGGCGGCGCCAAGCTTCTTGACGCGCTCTGATTGGACTAACTTTAAAAATGTATATCTCGTAAACTATCAAAAATATCCCTAATGTATATTTGCAACTTTTGTTTGTAATGATCATATCTACCTTAGAATGAAGCCTGTTACATCTTATGAAATTCACCCTGTATATACATATATAAGTATACTGATACGCATAGGAGAGGAAGCTTAACCTCGAAATAGCGAGATGTTCCGACTCTCTGGGGTGAGAAATGGATTTAGATATCCTGCTCGGTCATAATTCCGGGCACCGAGAGGGAGAGAGTGAATAGGGACAGATGGATGGATCGTTTATTAGAGTCTTAGGGAACTCGAAGATATCCTCTTGGCACATCCGGCAACATCAAAATGAAGAGGAACTATCGTGTTGAATACGAGCCAGTCAATTTAACAACTGAAATAGCTGAAAAGAAAAATTTAATACTAGAGGTACGACGCGGCAGAGTGAGGGAGAGAGATAGGATCAGAATTGTCAAGATCACGAGGTGTCCCTTGGTTGATTACGCCCTTGCACGCCTCTTGCACATCGGTAGACACACACACATATACAATCCAACTCAAGAGGGAATGCGCGGCACTGGCACCTGCATTTTATTGCTTCCATTAAAGTTGATTGCTGTAATGCTCTCGTTCTCCCCCCCCCCCCCCCTCTCTTTCTCTTCCTGTCCTTCATTCCGCACCCAGGGTAACAAAGACGAGTTTTTTAAATCTTTTTTTATTTTTTCGTTGTTCTAATTGCTCAGCAGTTAACGAATCTACCAACGCGGCCACGATTTCTCTAATTTCTCGTCGTTTCCCCTTCCAGAATCGACAAATTCTTTTTTTTTTGTTCTCTTATGCGTCCAGTCTTTTTTGTTTGAGGTTTGAGTCTCGCGTTGCTGCTCGATGTCTCTTCATCAATTTATCCGTCAGTTCTCGATCAATCGGTTCGGGTATTTTATGACTATCAGCTGTCCGGGACTTTAAACTGGATATGTATATATCCACACACGCACGCACGCACACACACACATACACACACACACATAAATATAGAAAGAGAGAGAGAGAGATATGATATGATATGATATGATGACTTTATTATGCCGTAGTATGCTTCGAGGCAAAATGTAACAATTTTCCAACATACAGTAATAATTTCACTCCATTCCATAAAAGGTCACAAACAACTTAGAAATAAAACTCAATGCAGGAATAAAGATAAAAATAATAAATAATAAATAGTAGATGATGATAATAATATATAGCAATAAAAATAAATGGAAAAATAAAAGTGAGAGATTGAGAGAGAGAGAGGTATTTGTGTATCTAACGATAATGATAATCGCGAAGGCACAGTCTAGCCTACTGTGCGCGTGCTGGGTGCACGATTAGAAGAAAGTCAGTAGGCTAAGACGCTTCGCGGTAAATTATTCATACGATCAATCCTCCGTCTCAAGTGGCACTGCCTCGTGAGATCGCGCGAGGGTCCAATCCTCGCGAGTGTACGCGACGTTATATATATCTCGTAATGATAGAGCGATAAACGGGTCTCGATTACAAACACGCGTACGCACACTGACGTAAGAGACAAACTAATAAGCATACATTTACCCAAGGAAAATGTGAATTTTACACAATAAGTATTCTTTTTTTTCGCTATATATGCACGTAACTCCGTATACAATGTGCGAGTGAGATTAATTTTATTTTTTGCTTCGTGTTCCATTTGTCGGCAATGAGAAAAAAAAGAAACTGAGCAGCTTTCGGATCAAGATCAATATCTCGGTTTAATAACAATTACCTTATGTCAAGGTAAAACAGAGATTACCATCATTTTTCCGAACGATCTAAAATCATCTTATTATATTACTATACTATATATAATTGTTCCTCACAATTTTATTGATTCGTTTATAACCAAACGTCGATACGAGTCATTTTTTTTTTCGAGACATACGAATTCATTGTAAATCGATAAACGTAACAAAATTAATAAACGATTCTATTTACGTCGTTTTGACGCAAACAAAATCGTTGAAACAATGTTCATAGTTGTTATTTGATTCTGTTTATTATTGGAACATTGCCGAGTGTTATAACGTCTAATCTGTATTGCGTTTAACGCTGTTTGTTGACTCGTGCTCGCCCCCGGTACTGACAAATGGTATGCCACAGTAGATTATTTCTCGGTTCGTGGTCTCGTCGTTTCAGAATGTGTCGTGTTACTCTCGCCTACTCGTCCACAGTTAGCGAGGCTGCAGTTCGTCTTGTCTATACAGTAATATCCTTATGAACACATACGTATATACATATATATATATATATATATATATATATATATATGTGCGAGCATAGACACAGGCGAGCATTAACTAACACAGTGATATATTGGAGGATCAACCGATATATGTATATAAGCCTCAGTCCGAGTGCACTTCCAAGAGGCTCCCACCTCGATTTTCCCCGGTGATGGATTAACAGCGAGCGAGCCAACAGCTGCTACATCGATTCCTCGTAATGCGTCTCACGTTCTTCGCTCTGTATTACTTCCACTTCATTCGCATGTGCACACAGACACACACCCATATGTATTTAATTCACCATAGTGGAGTATACGTTTATTTTCTGCTCTCTGCATATATAGGTGTGTGTGTGTGTGTGTGTGTGTGTGTGTGTGTGTGTGTGTGTGTGTGTGTGTGTGTGTCGCGCAAACTCGACGGTTTATAAGCAGTATTAGTCGAGGTGTGCAGCTACGAGAGTAAGAGAGGGGGGGGCTCCTCATCTTCTACCTCGTCATACTCATCATCTTCTGCTATATAGTTTGCTCGTACTTCGCACACGTTCATACACTTTAATGCTTTAACGCCCCTCTCTTTTTCAATGTCCTTCTTCTTCTTGTGCTTTTTCTTCTTCTTGTTGTTTCGGAACCTCCACGGAGATAGACACGCCTCGCACGCTCTGTCTCATGACTGCTAATTTTCTCTCGGTCTCTCGGAGGTTTGACGCTCGACGAGATTCGCACGGGGACTACCTTACTTCGTCTCGGCGTGCGTGAAATTCGTACGATAAAACGTTCCCGAGAGAACATAGTACCTGAGCGTGTGTGTGTGTATGTGTGTTTGTATATAAAACCCGCACGCGTCTCGAATACGCAATACGGCCTCGCTCTAATCTTTCCCTCGTACACGAATGCACATTATGTCTAAGAATGTACGAAGAAAGATTAGAGACCATCGGATATACAGAATTTACGACGAATACGTAATGTCCCGAAGGTAGAGTGCATAATTAAATTCTCTCTCTCTCTCTCGTCTTCCCTCTCGCTACGAGAAAATCGTCGATCGGTTCTCCCGATGCAAGATATTATAACGCCGTAACCTTTTACGTGCCTTACACTCGTAACGTTCGAACTGTCGGTTCTCGCGCCACTCGCCTAATTAGTCCGCTATTAGCTCAAACTCGTGGCTGTTGATTCACAGAGAACGCGATATCCGCTAGCTAATACTTCTATCTCCGGTTGTGTCGCGAGATGAATGGCCAATACTGACTCATATAAATATATGTTACTACAGTTGTAGGTATATACAGGGTGAATTTCGTAAGGTGTAACAGACTTAATTCCAAGGTAGATGGGATCATTTCGAACAAAAGTTGCAAGTATACATTAGGGATATTTTAAATTGTTTACGAGTTATCAGTTTTTAAAGTTGGTCCAATCAGAGCGCGCCGAGAAGCGTTGGAGCCGCCCACTCCTCACTCTAACAGCCAATGCCTGAGAAATGAAATGACTGAGTAATAATATAATAAATAAAATTGACTGCTCTGAATTTTGCAACCCCAAATGTAACGCCCTACATTGTCCTATCTCTATGGCTAGGGCGAAAGTGGGCGGCACCAACGCTTCTTACCGCGCTCTGATTAGACGAACTTTAAACATTTATATCTCGTAAATTATTAAAAATATCCCAAATGTATATTTGCAAATTTTGTTTGTAATGATCTGATCTACCTTAGAATAAAGCCTGTTACACCTTATGATATTCACCCTGTATATACGTATATATATATCTATAGGCTGCAGGTGCATGGTCAGTTCGTCGCGTGATAGTGACATTACGAATCGTCGAAACCGAGAGCAACAATGTCGTGCGCGTTATTTTATTTCTTCTCGTAACGACATGCACGTCACGCGCATAAATAAAGTTTAATCGCAATGATAAATGCTTTTTTATTCTCATCTTTGTTTTTATCAACAGAGATATCGAGATGGAAAGATAAAACAGTTCTTTTTTGTTTTTATGTTTCCTCCCTCTCGTTCGACGAGTTCGCATCTCCGCCGCTGTGCATCGCGATGAAATATAAGAAATAATAATAAAATATAAGAATAGAAACGCACAGAGAGCGAGGGGAAAGACATAAATTCAATGAGCATCTCTAAACGAGATACTACGAGGTCGTGTATCGGGTAGCGTCGGGTTGAAGAAAAATGTATATTTCATCTCTTTCGCGTGGGTCGACGACGGGCCAGCAACAAGAGAAAGAGAGAGAAAGAAAGAGCGAGAGGTCGATAAAAGAGATTCTATCTGTCTCTATCGCTCGCCCTTTCATCGTCTCGTTCGTTCTTTCTTTCAAGAAACGTCTCGAGCTTCGTCTCGACCATTTTATATATACACAATTCATACATACATACATACATACATACATATATATACATATGACGTCAGCGTTCGTGATGGCATGCCTTGTCGTCGTTGAAGCACCGAGAATGCAAAGCGCGCTCTTCGCAGCACTCTCGAACTTTGCCAGAGACGAAGACGCGGTCTTTCGCTCAAAGTTTCGTACGTACTTACCCCCCGGGTAAAGTGTAAGCTCGAAGAAGGAGATGGAGCTCGAAGAAGGCGTTGGAGAGAGAGACGAAAGACGAAGAGATCGAGAGAATACGACAGCTGCACGTGTATATAGTCAACCCACCGTATATTATAGACCATAAGTTGTTAACTAGTCTCCCGGTCGTTTCTCGTACACCGGTAACACGAAATATAAAATATATACGTAACGTGGATGGTAATATACGCACGTATATACATTGCGTATATTATCTTTTAGTCGTGTATAATAGACACACGGTTAGAGTGAGATATGCACGGGAAAGCACCGCCTGTGTGCTTCATAGATATATTATACACGAAAATCATGAATATATTCATGAGAACAAAGACGACGATGATAACACCGGAGAGAACGAAGATGAAAATAAAGTTCACGTTCTCCGGCTTTCTCCCGTTATTTTTCCGTCATTTTTGTTTTGTCTCGCGTAATATTTCGATAAAAATATAATCTTTCCGTCAACGACGTAGAAGAATTGACTTCAATCAAAGTTAAATTGATTTTTATACGATTACGTTACATTTTGTCTCCGGAATAAGTTTGCCACTTTTGAATCGTGTTTTAGTCGTTTCTTTTTTATTCGTGTATTCGTTACTTCTCTTTACTCTCGTGCATTCTTTTCTTTTAGCCTTGTCGCCACTGCGCAAGTGTCGTTGCGCTCGGGTAACTCGCCGGATGACGCTCTTCTCGCACTCTTATTGTTGTACTTCTTCTTCTTCTTCTTATTCTTCTTCTCGTCTCGTTCAACTCTTATATACACGCCTCATCGTCTTCTCCGAGATACAGCGTGTTTCTTCTCTCCTTTTGGCCCAGCACACTCCGTGAAGATTTCAGACATGTAACGGGTGTCGTTGAGAATCAGCTCTGGCCGTTAAATCTACGAGCTACTATCGTTGTATATATATATATATATATATATACTTATATGGCACAGCAGTCGGAAAAGCGATGCATGGAAACTGCGTGGTGGAAATTTTCTCATAAATTGCCTCCTCTTTCAACGCGGAAGCTTTATTGATTTTCTACCCGTCACGAAAGCTTCTCCTCCATTCTTCCCAAACCCCTGGTCGTTCTTTTTTTATGCCACGTACACCCCAACGTTCCAAGTTGTTTGCTTCTTTTCTTTTTTTTTCTTCTATTACGTCTATTTTTTTTATCGCGTGCGCGACCTCTGAACTTTACGAGCATGGAAATTTTATCACCGTGCTATGTGATTGAAAGAACGAACAAAATTTCGACATTTCCGATCGGTTAAATCGCGCAATTTTAACGATTCTATGCTTTTCGGAGTTCGATGAACTTGGACGTGTGCGTGTGTGTTTTTCGTCGTTGCCAAAATTCACTGACGAGGACAATTAGACGCTCGGTGGAAAATAGACAAATGGATATGGTTATATATTTATTTCGAGAAACGATGTACGAAAGTCATTCGTATCTCGTCGGTGGAATCGGATCGTCGCTCGAGGCCGAAGCGACATTCCTTTGGCTCAGTCTCTCTCTCTCTCTCTCTCTCTCTCTCTCTCTCTCTCTCTCTCTCTCTCTCTCTCTCTCTCTCTCTCTCTCTCTCTCTCTCTCTCTCTCTCTCTCTCTCTCTCTCTCTCTCTCTCGGCGTGGCGTCTCAGGTTCGAAATGAAACGCGCACCAGCTGTCGAGACGGCGAAAAAAAATAATTGAAAAGAACTAAAAGAAGACGAAGAAAAAGAATCGAGCTTCGTCAACGCCCCTCCGTTATGGACGACGTCTGTCTCCCGCAGCAAGGCATAATTAACGGAGCAACACTTCTTGACTCGTCGCATAAGAAATTGCAAAAAAAAATGTTTCAAAAGAAATCGAGTACCCAGGAAACTTTTGAGAAACATTCCTTTTTACATCTTCGTTCCTGAAAGAAACAAAAATAAAATCGTCGTCACACTCCCGGATCGAAAATTACTCCTCCATCACGCGTTGCCTCGAGTTTATCCGGAAAGATCGAATAATTTCACGCGAAAGTGCAAATATAAAGAAAATAAAAAAAAAATATGAAAAAATATGGAACGTCTCGAGCAACGTGTCCCTTTGACACCGATACGTCCCTCACGTACCTTTTCTCGTCACGACTTATACGGGTCTTCATGCTCGTTCTTTATCCACGCGCGTTCGTCGAGATCTCCGACAGAATCACCGACGATACGGCTAATAGATCCTTAATTACAGCGATTATCTCGCGCAATTAATCCTGGAAATTGAGATAGTCGACCGAGGCGATGGATCGAGATTGTACGATACCATCTAAAGCATGTGCGTTAAGTGTGTCTATATATAAACACATATACCTATAGAATTATATATAAAATCTATAGTAAATAATACGTACGTGCGAATATGCATATACAGCTCGCAAAAATATCGTATGAAAATCGACGAAGTCTCGTATGTCCAACGAATTAACGTAGTCGATTCTCTTAACATCGTAATCTGGTATTATGATACACATCCTGTTTTATCGTTCTCTCCTGGCACGATCAATCGATCGAACGTGTTTCTATCGTTTTGACGTAATCGATCCTCCTCCCTCTTGCTTCTCCTCCTCTCGCGTGTATCTAATCGATGCGAACGTGTACAAAAACGGGCGTTATGTGCCGTACCTACCTCTTTTTTTGCTCTTTCTCTCTATTCATCCCTTGACGCATCATGGAAAGTGGAAAAGGCCGAATCCCTCGTCGCATCAAAAGCTCTCCCTCTGGATCGGCGCGCTCGTTCGTTCGTTGAATTCAGCTAGAGTTTTACGTTTTACGCGCGGGGCTCGTAAATAAAAGGCGTAAACGCGAGAGTAATAAACGCTCGCCTCGTTCGGACGATATGTAATGTTCACGAGCTTTGCACGATATGTAACCATATATATATATATATATATATATATATATATATATGTGTGTATATGAAATTCAACGAAGCCGCGTACAAATATATATATATATATATATATATATATATATATATATATATATATATATATATATACACGTTCTGGACATCCATATCACTCGGCTTCGTCGAACTTTTACAATATACAGTCATGACTAATCCCTGGTCGACCTGTATCGCTCCCGGTTACGTCTGTCGTTAGTCGAAGAAGTTACCTTACTGCGTACAGTAGCAATTTTTTGTGTTAACATAATTTTCGGTCTTTGGTGCGATCGATCGGGTTTGAAAAAAAATACCGCGAATAAATCCCAATTGTGACTTTGAGAGTGAGTTCGCTTTTGTGAGTGAGAAAAATATGAGGGGAATAAAATGGGAACGAAATGAAAAAATGGGATTTTTGGTTTGTTAATTCACGGCGCGGTTTTTCGGAGCGTGTATCATGGTTTTTTTTTTTAGTAGTCGAGGTTCTTTCATTCGTTTTATATCTGTCGACCTCGTATTTTCTTTGCGACGAGGATGTAGGACGTATACAGATACGCGTATGCACGTTACATAGCGTTTTCTCGGTTTCGTTCTCTCATTCCCGGCGCAAAGTTTCTCCGTGGTCGTTGCGCTTCCAAGAACGAGGCGATTCGATGCTGCGAGGGCTACGCCATCGTATAGCAAATCTTCCCCTAGCTACTCGAGCTTTTTTCGAGTCGACGCGAAAAAGCCCGTAAAACCCACGAGCTCCTACGACCACGCGCGCCCGGCAGTAAAACCGTTACGCCCACACGCCTGGCACACCACACGGCCTCGAGAGAGATTCGCCAAAGAGCTCTCGTCCCTTTTCTCTCGGATTCGAGAAAAAGAGATGAGAGAGAGAGAGAGGGAGAGCATAGGAAGCTTTTGCAAACGGACGAGAGTAAGAAGGAGACAAAGAGAGTGTGAGAGATGAGAGAAAAATGAAATTTTTTTCTCTCAGCCCTCGTCCTCACTCTCGTTTGTTGCACTTGAAAATTTACAAACAAACAAAAAACCTCGTCACCCAGTCTCGCTTACGTTGGACTTTCATAACGAGCTTCAAACTAACGACAAAAATAAAACTTATCGAGGTACAAAAAATACAAACTTTTAATACTGCGATTTACTTTGAAAAAAGTCTCGGGTAGATGGGCAGATATCGCATTCCCGAGATTTAACGTTTCGTTTCCTTTATATGGAAAACGAACGGAGATAAAATATATAGTTGCATATGTTACATACAACGATACACTCTATGGACCTCCCAACTATTCGCTTTTCTTGCAATTACCCGAGACCGGTTGGATTTGTATTATTTGTACGTCGAGAGTAGGTACGTATACATAGTTGTACCAGTCCGGCTTTAATCTCTCTTCTCGTGCACGGTCGTAACTTTTCCCTCGCATAACTCGAGCGGCATTTGCTCCTCGGGACGAAATGGTCACGAGTTGCACTCTCCGGAGAGCGAGTCTACATACCACGCGCACACTCGACTCCTACCCACCATCCACTTATGCTAATAACGAGACTGGATTACCGAGCGAACATCTCTATCCGTATTTAGCTTTCCGGAAGCTGATAATAATGATCACAATCATAATAATTCTACCGTAGAATATAGGAGTTGAAATTTTTTTAACGATTAACTAACGCAATATTCGTAAACATTAGTCAACGCTTCCATTCGTCTAACCTTTTTGGACCATTTTTCTTTCATTGTTTCAGGACATGTCGGACGTTTGCGTCGGTACGAGTGTTGGGACCATTACGGAGCCAGAATGTCTGGGGCCTTGTGAACCAGGCACGTCAGTCACGCTCGAGGGTATCGTATGGCACGAGACGGAAGGAGGTGAGGACCTATTACAGACTAATTTATTAACATTAAGGAAATATCTTCCTCGCTGTTAGACGATGAAAAATTTATTCCTCTTAGAAAAATTTCTATTCACCAATTAACAATTTTACGATCAATTTTATTCGCTGTATGGAATTTAATGTATTTTCAATCGGGGTCGACGATAATGGAATATCTCTACGTACCTTAAAACAAAGTCGCTTTCCGCGTCTGTCTGTCTGTCTGTCTGTCTGTTTATCCGCTAACTTCTTCTAAACGACGCAAAGGATTTTGATGCGGTTTTCATCATCATTTGGATCATTTTTCATGGAACGTTTATATATATAATAAATCCTAATTAAATTTTTTGTAAGTAGAGAAAAAGAATATTTTGCAAACAAGTCGGCGAAAAGTAAATTTACGTGGTTTACTCAGGCGAAATTTTGAGAGATACTTCAAAATCATGTACTAGAGAAATGTAGGACTTCTAAAATTATAAAGAAAACTCCGCGATGGCATAGCTCTATCTGTTACGGTTGACTCGCAGTAACCATTTCTTTCATTAAAACTTTAATTAAAAATTGCGTTACTCGCGACGCTCTTTAGTCTCATCGAATATGAATCATTATCCAAATAAATATGATAGTATTCTTGAGCATGTAGATTATATCATCTGATAAATACTTTAGAAGAAATCATAGATTAAACCAACGCGAAAAAATAATTCGCGAACCTTAAGGCTTAAACTTAAGCGTTGAGTGTTTTTACGTAGATCTTTCCTGCGTCACTTCCAAAAATAATTTGTTCATATTGTGTAATGAAAAGTCAGCTCGAAGTTTATAAAGAAATTCTATAATCAAAGAGACAAATAACTTCACTTTTTGCACTTCTTTTTTGTTCTAAATTACATCGCTAGTAGATGATATAGATATTAAATGAGAAAGGAACAATAAGCGTCGAAGATGTACGAAAAAAACATATTTTAGATTCGAACGTCGCTGCGAAAGCTCGCACAATTTCATTGCCTTCCTTCCCGTTTCACTGACGCATGAATTCACGAGGATCTCTTATTATTTCGTTCAATGTTGTATATCCTTAGACGATGACGAGGAATGAATAGAATAAGCTGGTGTGCGACGTCTGTTTTGTATCTACGAGCATTGGCAATATACTTATATAGCTATTGATTCTGGAAGAGCGATTGATGGAGCGAGGAGTAGAAATCTCGGTGGAGTGGAAAAGTCGATCGTGACGGAACTTCTTTTCGTATATCGCCGAGCTTATATCCGCAGGGTAGAGAAGAGGAGAACGGGAGAGCGAGAGAAAGAGAGAACGAGAGAGAAACCGAGCAAAGAGCGAAAGAGCGAAAAGAAGACAGGAGTCGAAAGAAAATATCTATGTGTGTATATACGTATAAATACAGATATATAAGCGTGCACTAACACACAGATAAATATACGAGAAAGAGAAACGATAAAGAGAGGGGTTTGAGTCGAACGAGGCCGCGGGCTTTCGTGCTGGATGAAAGGAACTTCTCGCGCCAAGTTGTACACGTCTCCCCTTCTTCCTCAAGGCGGAATATCTCTTCTCGTCGTTCTCCATCTTCTTCTTCGTCTTCTCGCTTTCTCCTCTTTCTCGCGTTCTCGCATACATTTGAATGAGAAATTAATTTGATCCGCAACGGGCACACGAGAAGTCAAGAGGAGACTCTTAAAAGTTTCGCATCTGCACTTCTCGATCATCCCGGTCTCGTCGTAACAACTTTGGTACGTTTCCGAGATTTGCTCACAGCCTTTGTGTCAAGAACTGTGAAAGGGAACGACTCGTCGACTGTTTTAAAAAAACATTCGCGTTTTCTTTTTAATTATTTGAGTGAATATCGAGTTTTAAACGAAATCATTCGACATACTTTTGCACCTTAAAAAAAACGTCAATCTTATTTTCGACGAAGAACACAAGTCAGTACTTATTTCGAGGAAAGACCGGATTTTATTTTCAAGTCTGACTTCTCGTCACTTCCCTGATTCTTTTACCGATAGAGACGAAAGCCGATCTTATCGGTTACGGTAGGAAGAGCGATAGGAAAGGTAGCAAGAAAAAGACAAAAAAGTTATGAGAAAAAGAACCCTTGTAGACACGTTTCCTGCAGCAGTAGTTTTCCATTAAGTATACCGTAATACAGTGTCATATATATGGGTAAAGAGGACCAACAGAGAGTGGGAAAGTGGGGAAAGATGCGAGAGAACACGTAAAGTCCGGACGAGGGCTTATTTTCATCGAGCCGAGAGAAAGCCGAGAGAGCCGCGTTGGTGAGGAAAAGGGAAGACACCCCTTAATCTCAACCCTGGGCGCTTTACCGCGTTACGATCTTATTTGACTCGACTAACTCTCTCGTTCTTTGGCACGTTTTTTTTTCATCCTTCGTCTTCTTGTTCTACAGCTAAAGCGAGAAAGAGGGACAAGCATCGTCCCTCGCTTTCTCGCGCCCTCTCTCGGGAGACGCTCTTTGGCTTAGCTCTCGGATGTTCCAGGCGGTTTATCCCTCTAGATCGCGATTCTACTCTCACTTCCTTTTTTTTTTCTTTTCTTCCTTTACCTTCTGGGATCGGGAAAAGATCTTCGGTGACGTCGGCAGTTGCAATACAGGGCTCTCTCTTACCGCCGATCGATGCAATCGCACTTTCCCATGCAGGAAAAATGTATATACACATTTTATCAGATTAATTACCTCAGCGCCGAACTAGAAAGAATCTTCATGAATTATATCTCAAAAAATTGCTCACAATTTGCTCATCAAGAATATAAAATTAGTCAAGCGGTAGCAATTATTTTTTAAAAAGTTGTTTAACAATTTCGTGATAAACACGAATTTGACGATTTCTAGAACTGGATTTTTTATTTCCATTTTATCAACGTTTTTTTTCAATTAAAAATAATAATTAAATTTCCAATGTTTAAGGCTTGGGAAAACGACACTAACGCCGCCAGTTTTGAAACATGAAACTAGGAAACGTTGAGATATCCGCGATGTTAGCTTTATAAATGTTCTTTTGACTTTTCAATATTGCCACATATAAAGAGATTCTTACGTGTTTATATTTGTTTCTCACAAAAATTGATTTTATCACATCGGCTACTCGAGAGAGCTTTGACGATGCACAAAGAAAATTGCGAGAAAGGAATTATTACCAAATGGACAATTTACATCAAAGCTGTGGAAACCCTGTGTAGACATTTTCAACGAGAAGTTCTATTTCAATTGCTACTAATATTAGCAATACTTTTGTTAACGATTAATTTTGAGGTGCTAGTGATTTTATTTATCACTGTGTTTTGTCTATTCCCCACTTCCGAACGGATATTCGACAGTCGTAGAATCTCAGGTTACCGTATTTTCACCTGCGTAGTTTTGGATCCAGGAACTTCGGAGGGTACGAACGAATGTCATGCGCGTGTTTGCTGAACGAGTTTAAAATTGTTTATTTCACAAAAATTTAGTAACAAATTGGTTAACAAATATCTAGTTAGTTTGAGGAGCTCGAGGTGGAAGTTTCTCCTCTCACTGTGTCGTGTGAACTGATGAAGAATTTTTACATTTTTACTTTGTAAGTTCGAAAATTTCTGGGGGTAGAAGACCCTGTGTCGGGGTGGGGATGACTCTCGCTTGATATTTTAATTTCGTACCGTTAAAGAATTCGGAAAAACTGCGTGGGCAAGCTAAGACAGCCTTTGTATTGGAAAAAACCCGAAGTGGCAATAAAACATCTGCACACTCGGTCAATTCTTTTTACTCGGCATGAAATTTGCCTATGAGTCATCTTCACCATTCGAAACTTTGCGACTTAGGATTATAAAGAATATTTTATATTTTTAAGATTGAAAAATTCCAAAACACCACGTATTACTCGGCAACGGCGGTCATGGCGAAATTCCGCAGAAAGGAACTCTATCTTTAACCTTGTTTTTTCATTGAATTTTCTCTTGTTTGTCGAGACGCGACACACTGCACAAAGTTGGTATCAAAATTAACAATGTTACAAGGAGCTATAAAATTCGTCCTTTCCCAGGTTCCGCTCAGCCTTTCCTAGTTTCAAGTTTCAAAACTGGCGGCGCTACTGTCGTTTTCTCTGACCTAAAACATTCGGAAATTTAATTATTATTTTTAATTAAAAACGTTAATAAAATGCAAATAAAAAGGTTGGGCAGTGATAAGCAAATTGATCCCAATTTGTTGAGCCCAGAAAAGATTCCGTGTTGTATCTTCTAGGATAACTTAGAAATCGTCAAATTAAAGTTTATTACGAAATTGTTTAATAACTTTTTTTTCTATAATTTCTACCGCTTGAGCAATTTGATATTATTGATTAACAAATTGTGAGCAATTTTTTGAGATATAATTCATTAAGATTGCTTCTAGTTCGGCGCTAGCTTAACTTATCTCACTTCATCGAAATGAAAGAAATATTTGTGTCATCTCTTTTGTGCGAAGGACAAAAAATATATTGCGTATGCGTCCACCGATATATACGCACGGAATAATCAGGTATGTGCATCATCGGTTGTTTGTTTATGACCTCTAAAAAATTTACGATCGCCAACAATCGAGATCCGGTATTCCACCTCAGAATTCCCCCTCCAAGAACGTGCTCGACAAGGTCATTATTATAATTATCGGTATACCATACAGCGTGTGTTATTTATTGCAAGAAAAAGTGAAGAAATAAACATTCGAAGGAACGTTAGCCATAACTTGCCTCGAGGAAGAGGCCGCTTATCAGTTTGCTTTTATTTATAGAGACCGCGTATCGTTTTATTATTATATTTATCAAAACAAAAGAGACTTTAGTAATCGAATTACGCTATTATCGATAAAGGCAACGATTATGATATAACTTTGAACTTTTATGAAAAATACACGAGTCTTGGCTCAAATTTTCACTGATAAAAAGACAGGTGGAATCTCTATTGAACGTTCTTGAGGGAGAATAGGGATGAGAATTTTATCACGTAGAGGGGACAGAACGGTGGTTAGTGCGTAACATAGTCAAGGGGATGAAGAGACTCGAGATGACAAAGGAGGGTTGGTTTCAAACTATCCTGACGAAGTTCTCGCGTCCATTGGTGAGATGGAGAGAAAACTTTGTAGGGTGAGACACGAGTGTGTGTGCATGCTCGTGTAGACACGCGGATATTCATGAACATGGCGGACTATAGATGCATATATATCTATATATGTGTGTATAGACGTGTGTCTGTGCGCATGTGTCGTAAAAGTTCTATAGCGCTTCTCGCGATCTCCCATTGGGGTTTCCTTCTCGTTTTCCTCCTACGTGATTCTCATCGTTGTCGTCGTCGTCCTCGTTGATGTGAACCAAGCAAGTTATTGGAGGGAGAGCGAGAGAGACTGACAGAGAAGCCTCGCTGAGTGGTATGAAAGGCAAGAATCTGGTAAAAGGGCTAGTTCTACGATACTCGGATCACGAAAGACTTTGTGACGAGGACGATACGCTTTGCGGAAAACGTTCGAAAATGGGCTCCATGACTGTACAAGCCATGAGCTTTACGGAACAGAGGAGCGAGAGAGAGAGAGAGAGACAGTGGGATAGAAAAGCATGACAGAAAGAGTTCTTCTTTGTGTAAGTATATGTATGTGACTTGTTTTCGATCCTCTCGTTTTCTCGATATACTCAGACCCCTTTTCCTTCCCTTTCATCGTCCTCTCAACCCTTGGGTCTTCCATCTTCCATGACAATTGATATGGGCGAAACGGCTTTAGCGTGAACGAAACGAGATACGTAGAAAGAGCTTTATCCTCGTACCAATATTCTTTCGGGTAAGACGAGCGAAAAATCCGGGAGAACAAAATGTGTACGAGAGTCTTTTTATCTATTAGTCTTCCGAATTTCTCGACATAAGATCGGTATATGGTTTATTCTTTTTTTTTTAAATCCGGTCTTAATCGAAAAGTGTATTTTTTCTTTTGATTTTTTTATGTATGGTTGTTTTGTGAGCAATAGTCCGAGGTGTCGTCAATTTGTGCGCCTCGATCGAAAAAGTAAGAAGTAACGCCACCGCAGCGCAATTGCGGTCTCTTTCGCAAGCAGCGAGGAGTGGCGAATAAAGCGTGAAGCCGTCCAGACGTGTTTTCCATTATTCCTCAACATAAAAGAAGTAAAATCCAGCAACAATTGAACAACTTCGATAAAAAATATTCTTCATGTTAGAAAGAAATAAAATGCAATGGGAGGAGAAAATATTTATCGAGAGAAATTAATTACTAGATAAAATGTAACGAAAGTAATGAACATTAACTGACGTTTCAACACTGCTAACCATATTTTCATATTTATTGTATTTGTATTTTATATTTTCTTTCTATCATTCTCACATTTTCATTATTTTCTTTCATAATTTCAAATTTTCATATTGATTTTTAATTACTCCGATAAAAATACTCTTCATGCTAGAAAGAAAGAAATCACAATGGGGGAGAAAATATTTATCAAGAGAAATTAATCACTAGATAAAATGTAACGAAAGTAATGAACATTAACTGACGTTTCAACACTACTAACCATATTTTCATATTTATTGTATTCGTATTTTATGTTTTCTTTCTTTCATTCTCATATTTTCATTATTTTCTTTCATAATTTCGTATTTTCATTATTTTCTTTCATAATTTCATATTTTCATATAGATTTTTAATTACTCCGATAAAAATACTCTTCATGCTAGAAAGAAAGAAAGCACAATGGGAGGAGAAAGTATTTATCGAGAGAAATTAATTACCAGACAAAATGTAATGAAAGTAATGAACATTATCTGACGTTTCAACACTACTAACCATATTTTCATATTTATCGTAGGTTAAATTATGCAGGGCTTCGGTAACAGCCTTTGATTATCCATATATACAGAACACGCACCCTAGAACCTACTTCGTAATTACGGTGTTGACAGGGCGTTAATTAAAATACACGGAAGGGGGAATAAGATAATCGTTCTCACGGGAGGTGACCACACCTTGGCTATAGTGAAAGAGACAGCAGTGTTGACGCGTCTTGTTCGTTCTTTTATCCCTCTATACTAAAACCTATTATATATAAATATGTGGTTGCCCATATATCCAGCAAAAGCTTTTACAAAAGAAATAGATGGAAATCGAGCGCATAAAGTCGAAACGATTATTCACCTCTTTTTATTAATCTCGTATATATTTTCTTCCTCCGTCTCGCTCTTTCTGCGAACTTCCTCTGGAGGACGTTGAGAATTTTGCGTAGGAGCGCACAAAGAGTATAGAGAGAGAGAGAGCGAGAGAGATAGAGAGCAAGAGGAGAATGAGTAGAAGGAGAGGATGGATGTATGAGAAGCAAAAGGACGTAGGGATGAGGTCTATATAGTCCTCTTGCATAGTCGGCTCTTTATTGGAAGCAAGACCCTCTCTCGGAGCTTGGAAGTCTCGTATATACGTACATATATCCATTCGTGCATATAGCTTTATATAGCTGTATATAATACTATAATGCCAAGGTATTCTTGATCCTTGGCTCTTTCTATGTTTACCTCACTCCTTGGGTCGTTTCTCTTCGTTCAACTATACTCTTACTCTCTCGTTGTCTTCTTCTTCTTCTTCTTCTTCTTCTTTTTCTTCTCCTTCGTCTTCGTTACGTCATTCCATCTCTTTCGGCCGATCCAACCGGCATGAGAGCCTTTCCCGTGTCTTCTCGACGAAGACCTCCCAGCTCAGACGAGGCTCTCTTTCGTGCACACTTCGTTCCGCCATCACAGAGGCCAGAGAACTCGGGTAGATTTCTTCTCCGTATATACATATATATATATGAGAGAGGTAATCTTTTTTTTCATGCTCTTCGCATTCAGAACTTCGCAGTTTGTTGGTGAAGTGAGACAAGTTCGCTACACGCTGCATTTTCTGTATGTGTGTGCGTGCGTGTATGTATGCGTGTGCGTGCACCCGCGTATATGTGTGTTCTATGTGAATATACATGTATACGAGCCTTTCAGATGTTCATTTTGTACCGAGCGGTGCAATTCAAAGACATTTTTTTTTCGCCATGTATCCGTTCGTATAACCGCTTCGAGGCCGTGAACTCTCGAGGACCATTCGTTCAATTTGATCGTTGAATGTATTCGCGGTACAGACGAGAGGGAGGAATCGTTCATGAAACAGGGCGCCCAATTCATTCATTCCAGAAACGGCTCTTGTGAGAAGGAACATGAGTATTTATATATATATATGCGTTATTCACTATCCCGAGCAATCAAAAGTTTCGTACAACTCTGACATTTCCTTCTTTCTTCAGAAAAGACGAAATTTATATTTTATCGTCTCGCTTTTATGATATTCAATGGGGCGATAAGTAGCTCAGAGTTTCACGATGAATAGATTCTGTATTTATTCACACAGTTAAAATTTAGGTTTGCAAAACGATGAATATGATAAAAAATTTCATCTATATTCCAATTATTCCTGAGGCCAGTGTCGACTTATGCAATATAACTGTGGGGAAGTGCTTGCAACTCCATCCTGGAAATAATCCAAAGATTCCAGTCTAAAACACTCAGAATTATCCTGAATGTATGTGACAAAGATGACAATCCACCGTGATTTCTAGATAGAGACAGTAAAAGAAGTGATCAAATGATTTAGTGAAATTAACGAAAGAAGACTCGAAATCGATCCTAAGGAATTGGCGGGAAACTTACTCAATTGAAATTTAGTAGTAAAAAGACTAAAACGTGAATGCCTTTAGACCTACGGATACGCTTCGAATAAATCACGTTATCATTGGATGACTACTTTCATTTATACAGAAACGACGAATCGCACAATTTATTATTATTTAAAATAACAGATTATAATTCTTCACTCACGTCAAAAAAGAATGAAAATTATCGGTGACTGGTTTAACTCAAACAACCTAATATTGTTTCCAAGTTTAATGTTCTTTAGATTTTGAAATATTTTTTTCTCATCCGACCACCCACCATTTTTCATTCCCACATCGTTTCACGACCTTTCGTTCCACGAAATGTTTCTTGTACACCTTTTTTTTCTTCTTCTATATAGTAGTAATTTTTCGTTCCCGATGACACGTCTGTTTTTTTTCTTAGTTATTTTTTTCTTTTTCTTTAACCTTCCATCAACTCGAGGCGTCCTGATTGCTCTCGAGTTCGCTGTTACTGTCCAAGAAAGAGAGAGACAACGAGAGAGAACACCTACGTCATCCTCTGGCTCCAGGCCAGGCCACTCTCAAGAGCGAGTCTCGCTCCGAGCACGCGATATACAACGATATATCATGCACGAGAGAGCGAGACGGTGATAGAAGGGTCTTCTGTTCTGTATTCTGTTCTGTGTGTCTCCTGTGCAATGCTTGGATGCTTCATACCTCTTACGTGTACTGTACTCGAGAGTGTTCTCCACGAAGCATCCCCCGCATCCCCTTTCCAGTGTCCCCAAATGTCGTATAGCACTCCAAGTGCAACTGGAGCAAGGCTCTCTCTCTCTCTCTCTCAATCCACTCTGTCTTCCTTCTCCCTATATACTCTCCGGTCCCCCGAGTTCTCATACGAACACCGCATCCGCTGTACCACGGTACAAGGTGTCTCGAAGCACCAAATTTTGTGAACCGAATTATCTCCATTTCATCCCTTTAAAAGCATGCAATATATTTCATCAAACGAGTAAAAGATAATCCTTTGAATCACCGCAAGATATGTGAATGATAATAAATTCTTCGTTTCATTTCGGGCGATACGACTTCAAAAATATCCAGTCTTGTCTGAATTTTTTTTTTATCAAAATTAGATATTTGAATTATTAGGTAGAAATGAGCAAGAAGGTATTCCTGCTTTAATTTTCTGATTACTCGAGGTACTTTTGCGCAGATACAAGAGCGATCAGGAGGTTAAGGGTTCGCTTTCTATTCACAAGGAATCGTTGCTTCTCACACACACACACACACACACCCACACATACCAAGTATAGTTGACAGTAATATGAAAATGGCGATCGATACGAAGCCAGGAATATCGGGCTCTCTCCTCTACATCCTCGCGTCTGTCTCGATGATAGACCGGATTTTGGCTCTTCTCTCGTCGCCGTTCTCTCGGCTGAAAGAGTCACGGAAGCACGTGTTACGATTCTTATCCGTAAAGCTCGAAGCGAGCGACTCACACATTGAAACTTCGTGTATAATATTATAAGACTATATGTATAAATCTATATACATATATGTGATGTAGCACTATTCGCGAATCGAAGCTCGCCTACGACTTCCGGAGAACGAGGGTGCACGATGTCGTGTTGGAAAAGACGCACGACTACTCGAGTATCGACTCACGGCTATCTCGTTTCTATTGTGTGTATTTCGGTACAATTCGAAGCGAATGTTTCGATCGCCAGCTCTCCTTTTTTTCTCCTCTCGATATTCCTTCGTACACACGTACACTCCTCTATTCAATTCTTTTCTTCATCTTGTCTCTGCATTCCGAGAGTTATCGAGGTTCCTAGATAACGCTACTCACCGTTATCATTCCTCGTCCGATATCACTAACGATATAATAAAAAATATTTCTCCATCGAAATGATCGATACTTTAGTTTCCTTTTTTTTTATCGCATTTGCAATTTTCCGATTGGAACGCTCGTATGTTTATTACGCGATAATTATTCCCGAAGTTCGTTAATCGAACTTAGGAGAACAAACTGAATGAATAATAACGATAATAATGTCGAAGGTTGAACGCGAAAGTAGGTACCGCACGTTACGTACACAGAGAGAGAATGTAACGTGATGATGGTACCTACCATAGTCGTATTAACGCAATTTGCAAAGCCCACGCACAATGAAACGGAAAACGGACGTTTGTCTATATAGGCTTGACGGTAGCTATGCTTATACCGTATTCAATGATCGTCTGTGGCAGAAATCTGCCAATCGCACTCAATACCCGTTAAGCGGGAGAACGAGCGAACGAATATATCCAACATATACGTAGCCATTATCCGTATAAATCATTGTAGAGATGTATGTATACATATATGAGGAATAAGCGAAATGCCGAATGAATGATTCATAGAGAGTACGTCGTTCGACGTCGAGTGAGCTGCCTCACTGACGAATTAAATGCGGCCACGGGTATTATGGAAATTAAAGATGTACTTGTTTTAACGTTGTCTTGTTTCTGTACCTCGTTCAAGATATATCTATATATATTTGTGTATATATGGGTGTATGTGTGTGTGAATGGTTATGTGTATATAGAGAGAGATACACCCGCACATGGAAATCGATATCTCTCGTCTGGCTCCGAGGGTCGCGCACAGCCACCCACTCGACCACAACATGTACACAAACTCACGAGATGTTCTTTGGCAAATATTTCGACTGTGAACGGAAATCGAATAGCTTCGTCACGATACGGAAATGCTCTTCATTATTTTTGGACACGCGGCAATAATCGATGAATCGTTTCTTTGTCTAGTTTTAACTGTAAAGTGAAATTGAAATGGGCTTAGTTTGATTTCCTGATACACGATTTTTTTAAAGAGAATTCGATTGTGGACGAAAAGGGCGTTTGGGTTTTCGAGTGTATGTGTGTGTATGTGCGTGGAAGGGATGTTTATTTAAAGATAGAATTAACTTACTGACAATTACTATTTGGGACGTACTAATTCTGTTGCAGGTGTATTGGTGGTGAACGTAACGTGGCGGGGCAAGACGTACGTCGGTACGTTGCTGGATTGCACGAGACACGATTGGGCGCCACCGCGTTTCTGCGACTCGCCGACGAGCGATTTGGACGCAAGAACGCCCAAGGGACGAGGGAAGCGTGGTCGAGCAGCGGCAAATTCGTCACCGGGCAACGATCTCAGTAATTTTACGGAAACGCGAAGTAGCGTACATAGTAAATTGAGAAACGGCGGTGCTAAGGGTCGTAGGGGTGCACAGGGCTCGCCAGCCGCGAGTCCTAGTCCGGCGGCTTTCGTTCCACCCCGGCCCGATCCGGCGGCAAAGAGGAAGTCCCGTGGTCCGGAAGAAGAGGAAAAGAGCAAGAGAAGAGCTCCTCCACCGACGCCACCTAGCGGCTCGCCACCGGCTAGTCCGGTTTTACTGGAATGCCCAGAGCCAAATTGCAGTAAAAAGTACAAACATATAAATGGACTGAAGTATCATCAGAGTCACGCTCATGGCTCGGCGGATGATGAGGACACGAAGGAGGGTATAACGAGCATGTCGGAGAACGACGAGAGTAATATCGAGGCACCGAGTCCTGCGACACCCGTCAAATCCCCGGCCGACAAACCCGAAGGAACGCCAGTCCGAGCGTCGAGTCCACCGGTCAGTTCGTTACCTCCCGAAACTCCGCCGCCACCCCCTCGCGTACCTTCCCCCACGGCAGAACCACCGATCCCTCTGTTGACCGAAAAGAGCAATAACATCGTTAAACCCGGTGTGCTGAGATTCGGTCAAGACGATCTTCCCGCACCTACCGTGGTCGCAGTTCCTTCGCCAGTTGTTAATAATACACCTGTTGCGGCGTCTGGTCCGAACACGGTACAGCAGCAGCAACAACAACAACAACAACAGCAACAGCAGCAGCAACAACAGCAGCAGCAGCAGCAGCAGCAGCAGCAGCAACAGCAACAACAACACCAACAGCAACAGGCTCAGTCGAGAACGGTCCAGCAAGTTCCACCGACGAATCCACCTCCACAAAGTCCAAGTCCGCACCCGAGTCAATCCCCGAGGCCAGGACCCTCGCCCCATCCATGCACGAGCATTGCACAGCCATTGAACATACCTCAACCACCTCAACCTGCGCAAGCTGCCGTTGCTGCTCATCAAGCCCAACAAAATCCTCTGTTGCAAGCTTCCCAACAGCAGCAACAACTAGGTCAACAGCAACAACTAGGTCAACAGCAACAACTAGGTCAACAGCAACAACAAGCGCATCAACAGCAACAGCAGCAGCAGCAGCAGCAGCAACAACAACAACAACAAATGCCTCCGCAACCCCTGTCTGTACAGACTCAACTCCTTCAGCCGATTCCACAATTGCAATCGCCACAACAACAATTACCACCGGCCCATCAAATGCAACCCCTTCAACTTCCCGTGCAAACATCTCTTGGTCAACCCGCACCCGCTCACGTCGTTCATCAACCTGGTCTCCCACCGCACCAGCAACAACAACAACCACAAAGTTTGCAAGCTTTGAGTCAACATCCTGGTCTACAGGGTCTTGGCACACAGATATCGCAACCCCCGGGTTTGCAAAATTCGGCTCCCGCCGTCGTGCATCCGGGTGCTGGTGTGCAGTCGCATATGCAACCATATCCAAATGTGGGTCTTCACGCGAAAATGCCACAGTTTAAGGTTAAGCCTACGGCTGCACTTATGCCGGAGCAGGACAAGAGCAAAGATCCGCGAACGACAAAATCAGGTTTCAAGAAGAAATCGCGCAAGTCGCCAGGTGGTAGCCCACATCCGTCACCCCTCGAAGCACCGATCGTCGATTCCGCGAGGGAGGATGTCCAGAGTCCCGCTTATTCGGACATCTCGGACGATGCCGCGCCCGTACTCGAAGCTGAACCAGCTGACAAAGTCAAACAGGGCCAAGATAAAGACGTCAAGCCCGGTGCGCAAACGCATTTACCTGCGCACTTTAGCATGTATCCGTATTACGGTCAGCCCCCGTATCTCGTGCCGAGTGTGCAAGACAAGCAGGTAGATCAAAAACCTAGCGATCTGACGCCGAAGCAAGAGATAAAACCTTTGAACATACCGCAGATGCCTTCGATAACGAGCCTGCAAAACGTTGAAAAGGACAAGAAAGAATTAAATCCAGCGCCTCAGGGCAATCCTTACTATCAGTGCGGCTATGGTAGTTACATACCGGGCTACGCGCATTATCAGCAACAAGTTGCGGAACAACGACAGCAGCAACAACAGCAACAACAGCAGCAGCAGCAGCAACAGCAGCAACAACAGCAGCAGCAACAGCAGCAGCAACAACAACAGAATCAGCTGAATCAATCGGTGGATCAGGATATGCACGAACAAAAGGCGAAGATCAAACAGGAGCCTCAGTCTCAGCAGACGTTAATGAAGGACAAACAGCACGAGAATCATCAGATACTCAAAGAGAGCATAGAGATGAAGAGTCAGATGTCGCCCTATCACGTTTATCACGGTGTACAGAGTCAGCGTGGCCCACCACCACCGCCCAATCCCGTGCAAGACGACCGAAGGTATTATCTATATCCGGGTGATCAGCGACGCAAGGACGAACCGTCGAAACAGACACAACAGGCAAAACCACCGCCGCCGAGTCCGAAGCATCAGCCGAAACAGGAGAAACCTCAGGACCTTGGTAAGAATGAGGATTCCAAGAGCAAGCAGGAAGGTGTCAAACCGACGATGGAGACCCAAGGACCACCGCCACCTCCTACCTCGCAATACGCTTATATACATCCGGGCTACATGCCACCGCAGCATTACGGCGGTTTACCGTTCGATCCCAGTCATCCGGTTTATCGCGGTCTCAGTCCTATGCTCGTGCCAGGTCCTTATTCCGGTAATCCTTATCTTCATCAATTACCGAGGTATCACGCCCCCGAAGATCTCAGTCGACCACCCGGCAAAGCCCTCGATCTTCTTCAGCATCATGCCAATCAGTACTACTCCGCGCACAAAATTCACGAACTTCAGGAACGCGCACTCAAGTCACCGACCCCGAAGACTTCGTCCTCGTCGGCGAGTCCCTCGGCGGCGGGCGTTACGCCTGCAAGACCACCCAGTGGTCCGCCTACCTCCGCCGCTGGTCCAGGACCACCTCCGGGCTCGGGACAACAGCAGGGTAACAAACAACAGGGTTCGGCTGGAAACCAGCAACAGCAGCAACAGGGTGTCGTTGATGGTGGCGTTGGTAATCTTGGCAAGGACAGCAGATCACCACCACCACAGAGGCACGTTCACACTCATCATCATACGCACGTGGGTCTTGGCTATCCTCTGCTGGCGGGACAGTATCCCGCGCCCTACGGAGGTAAGCCCCTCGTCAGACCCTGACAGTAAGGCTACCGGCGATCCGCGGCTCCAACTTTGTGAATCCAGAGAATGAATAGACAAAGCAAAAAAACAAAAACGATACCTAAAAAAACAATACGGTTAGAGAGAAACAAAACGGAACAGTTCGTCGTAAAAGCCCTCGATGCTCCCTCCGTTAATACCCGTCACGGAAAAAAAAAAAAACGAAAAAACTTTGGCGAAGACCTTTGAAAGAATGAAGTTAAAAAACACACACAAAAAAGTTGGTTATCGTCTCGAAGGCTTCATTGTGCGCGTGTTTCTCTTCGGCCTCTCGACTTTCACGCACGCGTGAAAAACAGACTCGATGGCTGGAAATCCTGGCTCGATTTCCTCGACTCTTCGCCTTTCTCCTCGTCACCGAGGACAACCGTGATTCGCCCAATGTGCGACAGCGTTGTTTTCCTATAGGTGAGAAGAAGGCGACGAAAAAGGTGTTTTGCAACGTGTGGTTGCAAGTTTTCACGACGGGAAAGAAATATGTGAGACGAACGGATCGACGACGCGATGTACGTTTATCTTTGTGAATTATCCGTTGCTTTATCGAACTTTACGAAAGTTGTCTGTAAGTTTCTTTCGAAACGAAGAAACGACGATGGAAAGACGAATTGAAATTCGGATCCATAGCGATTTTGCTTCTTATGTATGAAAGAAAAAGAACGAAAACGTCGTCATCTCGTTCGGTCGCTAATTCTAGTCGAATCGCGATAAACGAGTCACGGTAGTAAAACAAAAATAACTTCCGGGCGTTTCGATGGCCCAACGACGCGAATTACAAGTCCTTCATTCTTGCAAACGTTCTTTATTCCTCGATTGCGAGAGTGTTACCGGCCTAAGGGTGAAGGAATCATTCGATTTTTTCGAATCGTCATTCGCTTCACTATCCTTCCATCCTTCATAAGGAAAACGCAAATTGTATCGTTGATCCGCGACGAGAGGCTTTCGCCGAGATTCGACAAGTTTTTCGTGAAAGATTTTATCGTATATTTTTGTTGCTGTAAATACGTTCGATTGAATTACGGACGCGTTCGACGCAAGATCGAAGTTTTCATCTGTAGATTCTCGATAGCTGAATGTCACACGGAGACCGGTATAAAAAAAAAAGTAACATAAATAAAAGCGCGGATTTAGTTAGGCGCGCTAACGAGGAGTCTCTCGATAGCTTCTGATAGGAATAGTTTAGAACATTAGGCTAGTTCAGACTGTGATAATTATTTATCGTGCTTCTTTCTTCGTATTAAATGAAAAACAAAAAGAAAAACAAAAACAGGACGAACGATCTCTCGACACTGACACGTCCGAGGGAGGAATCTTTTTATCTCTATATGTATGTGTGCGTGCGCATTTGTATGTGTGTGCGTGTGTGTGTATGTGTGTGTACGTGCGTGCGTGCGTTATCTCGTTTACAGCGAGAACACGATGGAAATGAACGATTATGATAATTAATTGAGACTCGAGCACGGACATGCTCCCAAGGCAAGGCTCCCCGTGGTCTTCCAAAAGGTTATCTCGCGACAATGTGTCGATGACAAATCCGCATAATACAGACGGTTAACTCGCATTTAAGAATCGACAAAATTGCGGGTAAAAACAAAAATGAAAATTGACTCGCGCGGTACATTCGGAATTTTTGCGATTCGCGATTTAATGGATGACAAAAGAAAAATGCAAAGCGCGTTTCAACTCATCGGAATTTAACGATCGAGTGCATCCTCGTTGTTGGCAAATCCCTCGGAAGGATCGAGTCACGACCAAGCGACTTTCGACTGGAACGGGATAAAAATGAAATGCTTTCTCGATAACCGTTCACATATCCCTTCGGACGTTCGCGATAACCGTAGCTCGTGTAAAACGTGCCGTAGCGCTTATTGGATTATGATCATGATTATAGGGATGAGGCTCGGTCCTCTCGTTCCCTTCGTTTCCCTCGTTATCCTCGTTTAAACGAAATCAGATCTTCGGACCGATGTCGTTTATCTCGCGAACCTCGCTACTTCGCATTTCTCGTCCTCTGGTTTCCTCCTACGGGCACGCGGTGAACGAACGCGGGATGCGTGGGCCACAATTTCCCTTTGTTTTTCTTTGCTTCTTTCTTTAAAATGGAGCTAGGCGGGATCGCCGAACGCATTCACTACCAAGGCCAAGTCAATCCAGTCTAATATCGAATCTATTTTCATTTTATTTTGATTTCTTTGGCAAGTAAAAAATTCGATTTTTCAATTAATACAGAGAACGAATGATATCTATCCTTCATTGCATTCTGTCAAATCACGATGGTTTCAATTCAATCAAAACGTGACTCGTTTAATACAATGAAGATTTAATTTTTTTTTGTGTTGTACATAAATATATATATATACATAGAAACGTTTTTTTTACACCACAAAATAAGATTCGTTCTATAGTTTTGGTGCTTTGCTCTTAATTAAATTCGGTTTTTTAATTGATGTTGCAGCGGCAGTGCTGGCCACTCAGCAGGCCGCCGCGGTAGCTGCATCGGTGATATCGCCTTTTCCGCCCAAGTGACCCACGGCCCCCGTCGCTCCCGTACCCGTTGCCGGAAACTCGGCACAAACCCATCACAACCATCCGGCTACAAACGTTGGGAGCGCGGGCCACTTGCACGGCAATCCTGGCAGCAGACAGCCTTAGGAGGAACGAAAGATAACGATCTTCGAAATAAAAGAAAAACAAACGAAAATATCTGGAATTGTAATTCGTGGTTTGACGAACGTTTAATTTTCGAGACGACTGATTACCCAGTTTTCGAATTAAAACGCCCGATAGTGGTACACGAATAGAGTGCTTCGAGGACTGGATATAAAACGAAAACAAAAAAACACAAAGTTAAAGATTTAAAACGAAACAAAATGAAATATTATAATCCCGGTGTTGTGCGAGACGATGCGAATTTTGTGAGGACAGTGAAATTCGAAGACTTTGAAAAATTAGTCGCGCCAAGTTCTTTCTTATTTGGGAAGAAGCAAACGAAAAATTGAAATTCTCATTGAACAATTGAAGTAAGAAAAGAAAAAAGAAACACAATTACTCAGTTGCGATAGACTGTTGCATAAGACGAGAAACCGATATCAACGAATCTTGGGACACTCGTCAAAGTTGGAAGAGATTTCTTTCTTTTTTTTTGTTTTTAACGTAAAAAGACTTAAGAGCAAATGGGACCAGAGAAAAATTCCAAAGGCTCTTGTCAGGACGATTTTATTCGAACGGACGATAAGAAATGTGCCGAAGCACAAACTCCATTGACGAGCTCCTTCCATAAGCCAGATTCTTGTGTACTCCCGTCGCGTCCTCGACCGATATTTTTCGTTTCCTTTTAATTAACAATTTTAAGATACGGATCGTTCGCATCGAACGATCCCCCTCGATTTTCCATTTGTAACGGACTCGAAAACCGTGAAAGAAAAGTTTGATGGATATGAATTTTCATAACGAAAAAGAGGATGACGATTCGTCGATTACGATAATTGTATGAATACTCGTGTATCGACATTGTAGACATAATTGAAAAATGAGGTCAGCCGGCCACGATGTAATAAAGTGTCGAATCCTTCTGTATGTACATAATGTAATTAACGACGAGATACGTTATAGTATATATACATATATGTATGTATGCGCGTATGTATGTATGTGCGTATGTATGTATGCGTGTATGTATGTAAGTATGAATATGTATATGTATACATTTAATTATAGCAAATTTAAGATTGTAATACGAATAGTAATTGTAAACGAATCACGTCACGCGCGTGCACCGCCCCCTCCCTCCCCCGTACGCGTGACGTGTTGTGTTCCACAAAGATCTCGAGGGCTGGAAAGGGGAGACTGGAGGAGGACAAACTTTACATCCTAAATATTCTCGGTATCTGATAAATTCACGATACTGAGGATGAGTCTTTAAACGATGAATATATAGACAAACAAAAAATACGGGTCCTCGACCGCTGGTAACGAAACAAGAGTAACACTGGATTCGCGTCGCGAATTCCACTAGACTGAAACTCGCGGATTTTCACGTACGAGCAATTTTTTTTTGTTTTTTTTTTTTATGGAAATTCGTACTCGCACCCTCGCTTCGAAGCTCCAATGGAAACGGTGGATAAGTGCGGGTGCGACTTTTTCTAGTAACAAGATGGAATATTAAAAAAAAATCGACGTGACCATGAGTTGACACAAAGTGAAATTTTTGTCCTAAGTTTAGAGAGCGAGAGAGAGAGAGAGAGACCGTGGTAGCTTGCGAATTGATACGAGTGAACGACAGGATAAATGTGCGAGTGACGATGAAGAGGGAAGAGTAAATTTAAGAAACTGCACGTATGAGAGAAACCACTGTCGGAATCAATGTATTTTATTGTAAAGAATAACTGCAGACTTGGATTTTTGTAGAGAAAACTGCGTAAATTTGCTGAATCTATCTCTTAGAAAGAAAAAAAATTGAATTATGTAATAATAATTATAATAATAATAAATTACCAATAACGATATATAAAGTATATATATAAAAAGGATATTTCGTAAAGCGGAAATCATGATTCTAAATAATTAAGTGGCGTTAAGTAATTGTAAATTGAAAGCTAGAATGCTATTTGTTTACTAAAAAAAAAGAAAAAAAAATGAATTAACATAACGTTAGTTAGTAACGCGCGATCGTAGCGAAGAGTAAAAGAGGCAAGTGAAGAGTGAAATAAAATAAAAAAAAAAAAGAAAAAAACGAAACAAAGTATCGCGGAAAACAAGCAACGTATTACTTGAAAATATACGAGATACGAGTCATATTATGTAAGAACATAATATTAGTTCGGTAATTATTATCATCGCGTCTGTTTATATTTTATTTTTATTATCATCATTGCCATTGTGAAGTGAGAAAAGTGGAATGAACGGATTTTTGTCCTTGTGGACCCTGCGTCGAGCGACGCAAGAGGCTCGCGAATAATCATTGGGATCGCATAGTGCTGCAAATGCCAAATCAAAAGAGCGTTTACCCTTTTTTTTAAACAAACAAAAAATAAAATAAAAAATAAATAAAACCGACAAGAAGTACATTCACAATTGCTGACGACTTAAACGTTACGCGATACCGCACGAACGGAACAGCGGCTGCCTCAGTTTTATTGGGGCGCTAAGCGGACAAAAAGGTGGGCTTAAAAAAATGCTGGTGCTGTGCTGTGATTTTTATTAAAAACAAAAAATACAAACAAACAAGCATTGACAAAAAAAAAATATGAAGAAACGATGAATGAACTTAACGAAGGTGAAGAAAAAAGAAAACACTTTTTTTATGAAGATATACAGATAGCCTAAGTACCTGGATCCTGCCCCGCGCTCTCTGCCAGCTCAACGGAGGTCAACGACAACAAGCCCCCAACAGACAAAACAATTTAACATAGATTATTAAATGCTACAGATGAAAACAAAAAAACAAGCTGTCTCCAATGCTAGTGAAGTACGTTTTGCTATTTTGCCCGAACACAGCCCTCGCATTAAAAAGAAGCCTTATGTACCTAAAAACAAAGAAAATTCGGCAGGCTCCCATGTATCGGATGAGCGTGGGAGATCGATTAATCGCACATCGATAACGTATCAGCGGGGATCGCGAAGGAGAGAAAGAGAGAGAGCCAGAGAGCCCCAGCTCCGTAACACTGTAATATAATTAGCGATTGGAGACAAACTTCACATAAAACAAATCTCTACCCTCTCTTCAACGAGTATCAATATATTTGCCGTAACGTTGCATAATTGGTGGTAAATTTATTGAGAGATGGAAAAAGATGAGAAAGCAAAAGTCACGCGCATCCGAAAACATTATTCCACGAGAAAGTCGAAAGAAAAAAACAACGTAAAGTGGATCGAGACAAAATGATAAACGTAATAACGAGAGCCATGATAATTTTTGTCCTTTTATTAACTCTTGTTTTTCTCATTTTCTAGAATGAAAAAAAAAGAACATAGTGAATCGCGTTACGCTTTATATATTAAATAACTCGTCGAAAATATATAAATATACGAAGAAAAAAAATAAACATAAAACGTACAGAAGCAAATACAGAAATGCAGACATCTTGTCGTTAAATTGTGTAAGATATTGTGTTCAGACTCCAGAATGTACTCTGATCCCCCCTTCCCAGACTAGTATACATTAAATATATTGTGCACTATGCTCCAACTTGTCCATACAAATAAATATATTGAAAAATCTGTATCGTCGCTCGTCTAGGATATGTACAGTTATTATTGTTCCTGCATGTACAGCTATGCAGTATTACCGGAAACAGGATATGCTGTTTAAACTAGGAAATGCAATGGCCGCTGCCCACGTGATCATCGTTAGTTAGTAAAAGTGCCGCGACGCACCGGCGCGGCGCCACCGTCCGCGCAGTTCCAATGTTCCAATATTGTCGTTATGTTCTCCGAGGTTATGGACGTCCACAAACATAATATCTCGAACTCGTTAAAATAAATGTGTGACATTCGTGTCAAAAGTATAATTATGCTGAGTATTCTTTAACAGTTGCTCCCGCGTGAGTCTAGAACACGAATAAAATCACGATGGACGTTATAGAATACAAATTGTCTACCAATAACGCAACTTTAGTATCACACGTGGGTCTTGCATTTCTTTTTTCTTCGTATATTATGAAACTATGATATTTTTGAATTTACACATACAATTGTATTAATATTGTAATGTGTAATTTAGGCAATATGGAAAGTATTAGATGCGGTCAAACGGAAAGTGGAGAGCGGTGAAAGTGAATCCAAGGTATGGTCGATCAATCGCTATTTCATTTAATAATAACAATTTCGTAGGATAGTAATTTTATATAAATTCGTTGGCTTCTAGGTAACGGAGTTGAAGTATCTGTTGACTCTGTGTGAAAGTAGTAATGGATTAGTAAGCATCACGGCGTGCCAGGCGTTGGTTGCTTTGGCTGAAAGCGGAATACTCTCCGTTTCCTCGTGTCTATCGAATTTGATTATACGTCTTGGTAAAGCAAAGTCAGTAAATGCCAAAAAATGACGTTGACCATTATATCTCCCATTTCTCATTTTTTATTTTTACAACAGACACTGTGGGGCTATTTCATCAGCCATATGTCGTCTATTGACTCTGGACTTGAAAGTGTCCAAATTGGACGGCGAATATGCCTGTCCGTATGCTCTCGGTTCACCTCAGCATCCATTGATCACAGTATTGATAGAGAAAAAGGATGCCTGGCGAGACGTACTGAGTCATGTACAAACAATGATGAATCATTGCAAGGCGGGGTAAATATATTGTCACAAATTGACAAATATAATATTCTGGAAAAAGAGCCCATGAAAATTACTGTGTAACTTGGCAGATTAATGGAACGGCATATGATACTTTTGCGGCCGTTATTTCTCTACATTCTCTGCAATCCAGCGCTATCTGTGTCAGAAAGTTGCCGGCAACAGGCATGGCATCTGCTAATTCGAGCAAATGGCACGATCGATCTACAGATCGAAGTTTTGCAGTGGCTTGGTATCTCTAATATCGAACGCTGTATCGACACGAATAACCGAATCTGCGAGATGGCTGAGAGCGCCAGGGAGAACAGAGACAAAGCTCTTTGTTCGGCACTTGTACCACTCATTATGTCCATGACTCTGGAATTTTTAAGACAGAACATCGATCCTTGTGCCAATCTTCACACGATCTCTACTATCTTAATACACTGCGAAATCAACACGGGTAGCGTCCTCATTGCTTTATTGGCAGAAATTATATCAATCTGTCCAAGCATCTATCTGCTAGATGTCGTCCGGTTAAGTGAGTCAAATTTAAATTATTCGTTTTCAGATTAAAAATCTGAATTTCAAGTTAAAAATATTAATTGAAAATTTCAGCTAAAAAAATAGTGGACAAAACGTCGTGCAATCGAAAGATTGCTCACTCTTTGGTCGCGTCCCTTCTTCAGTGGATGGCATACCCTACAATACTATCCTCGGATGCTTTAGATATTGCAAAGTATTTGGTCAACAAGATAACCACCGGAAAATTGGAAAACAGTGATTCGAAGACGCTTTACATTGAAAAGCCGTTCCATCGATTACTCTTAGTCAAGGGGACTCTTCAATTTTACACGGAATTGTGTATATGTGTAGAATCATTTACAAACGAAGGTATTTTATCATGGCTCGAAAGACTATCTAGAGCCCCGAACTACGTCATATCAAGCTACAAACTTATTATTGGAGGTATATTTCTGGAAAGCAATGATCCGTGCATCATCGAAAAAGCCTGCCACATACTCGTTACATGTTCGCAAAACGGTGCTCGCATTTTGCCCTTGATACTCTATAAATTAGCAAATGCGTGGGATGTCACCCAAACGCGGACTTTATTATTTGCACTTCCAAAATTAACGAGCTCGAAGGAGAACGTGCCGATTGTGATAAACATATTGAAAACGCTCTTAGCGGCTGGCAAACCTCTTAATTATATGGCTATAGAATTGTTCGTTAAAACATTGAGTGTCGAGTGGCGTTGTCATCAACATCTTCAAGCTGCCCTTGTAGATCTAAGTAATTCAGATCATTCGTGGCATTCGGACGTTACCTGTGCTCGTGCAATGAGATACATTTGCGAAAAGCACTCGGAGCACGGTGCCGAATTGATACCATTGTTGTCGCAGACACTGAATCGTTGTTCCAACCGATCCGGAAGTACGGCCAGTGCTCTTGCGCTCAAAGGCATCTCTGCACTGTGCGTCGCAGGTGTTTGCGAAATTTCATCAACATGGCGAGTACTTGCGCCCAGAATGAACAAGGAGGAACGTCCAATAGTTGTGCAAGCTTTGTGCGAATTTTTCGGAGATATACCACAAACTCCCCCATCACAAGACAACATGGAATATGAAAAACTAGTGGTGAAAATTATCACCAAACTTTGGCATTACGCGATCGATTCCACCAATACGGAAATAAGCGAGTCAGCGTTCAAAGCACTTACCTCGTACAAATTGACGAGTATGCCACTCTGCGCATTACCCGTGGAATTCAGAACTCGCATTCGAAAGTTAATGAGCAACGATGATGATGTAGATGAAGAAAAAATGGAGAATCTTTCGTCGCCTATTCCTACCGATTATTGGATACTTTTGTTAAAGCATGTGAATCGTTCATCTCTTACGTTTGTCGGTGATTTTTTCCAACATTTCATTCAAGAAGAATTGCACACTTTCCGTACGGGAATATACAGATGGGCGCACGGCGAACCGGGCAATTTTAAATATCTTTCTGAAAAAAGCCTTGTTCGAGCGATCGGCGAGTATATAAGACGATACAAGCCAACTCAGGATATCGATGAACAGCAAATAATTACAGAGTGCATGAGAATATTTGCTCACAAATACGTCAAAGCTCTGCCACCGATAAAGTGGGATCAATTTAACAAAGCCATTAGCGTATCGTCCGAAACGCGGAAATATGGGATATCATTGGCCTGTCATCAAGCCCCAATTTCACCCTCGGCCAAAGAATATCTCGAGACTTTTTTGACTTCTCTTACAAAGAATTGTCATACATCTGCGGGTATAGACGACTTAAAAGAATGTTGCGCTATTTACGAAAAAATGGATGACGTTTGTCGCGCAGTCGGATCTAACGTTTTGAGTCCATTTTTGGAAGCTACCTTCTATAAGACTATAGAGAAATCGTGCGATGACGAGGATGTAATCACGATGTTGGAAGGGATGATGGCAGGCTTAGGAAGGGCTCTCAAAGATGAACTGATACACGATGACAATAGATCATTGCTGACAAATATGCTCGAGAAATTGATGGATCGCATAGACGTCGATAGTAAAATATTTAAATCGTTCACGAATGCAACCCTGGAATTAAATGCCAAGGAATTGGAAAGAATGACATTACCGAGCGTGTGGCTCGACGTTTCAACAGAAAAACTAAAGAAGGCTATAATCCTTCGTGCGGAGGTTGGGCTGCAGAAGAAGGGTGACGTCTCTCCCTTGACTTGGATGGATGAAATTATTCGAGCTTCAACCTCGTTTCCTCTGTAAGTTTAACTAATCCAGTCATTGCGCATCGCGTATTTGTAAATTGCACGAGTTATATTATGATTTCATTCGTCTCTTCTACAAAAAGGGTTCACTCGTGCGTACTCGAACAGATGCTAAGGATTCTGCCACAAATTAGGCTGGAAAAGTCGAATGCCAGTTGGACGTTGGATCTGATGCGTTGGATCAGGTCTATGGTGGTCGATTGCAAAGATGAAGGCAGCATCGATAAAGCCATATTTCTGTGTGAAATTTTATTCATCACTGTCATTTGTTTGTCAGGGACCGACTGTTTGCTATTTAACGAACGTACGCTCGTGATGTCGCACGACGTTAGAGCACAGTTGTTTCCTCAGGCCTTGGCTGATATCGTCCAAACCGCATATTGGAAAGACATAATTGTACAAGTAAGTTTCATGGAAACACAATAATTTTTCATTTTTTCCTCTTCATCCACTCATTTTATTCTTACAACGCCCCATGTACAATCGGCGCTATTTCATCACTAATAATCAGTCATATCTGTCTTTTTTTTACAGACTATGGAATGGTTGAATCACATAAGAACCGCTTCAATACCAAGAATGTACAAAATCGTATTTCACAATGCATTGGCATCACTGAAGAACGAAAGCTATTTTGAAGTCATGTGGATGAACTACTTGACCATCAGAGCTCCAATAAATGCGTGATCGCTTGATTTTTCCTTTCCCAGTTCAAGAGAAATTATACGACAATTTCTATCAAGTTATTCGTACTATCGGGGAGATCGATGATACACACCACAGTGAAATGTCTCGGCTTTGCCATACCCACTTCCTGAATATTTTTGATAATGATCGCCAATAGGTTGTGGCAAAATCCACGATCTGCACCGTGTGGCTTTTCGTTTGGAGCGATCGGTGAATATGCAAAGTCGCGTATTTTTATCTGTCCGAAAAAGACGTTCATTCGATATCACGTTTCGTTGATCGCGAACGTTAAGTCACAAGTAAGTGTTCACTCGTCACATATGTTGTATGTGACGATACTCTGAATGCTACACCGACGTCTCGTTATTGTCAAGGGCCAACACTGTAAGGGTGTTGGGTCGGGAGCCACTTAAAATTTGTTCCTCCGGTGGTCTCATTCTTGGTTCTAAGATATTTCTTTTGGTTTCAACGCTCTTCTTTATGGGTGTTCTACTTGGACTAGATTTTCTGCTGCTTGGATAAGATTTAAGTAGACGAGCTCTGCAACACACACACAGATATTCTGCAGTGATTATTTCAGTCGTAATCATGTGTTCCATGTTCTTATCTTTGTTCAAGCCTTATACGATCGACCAATGTGATTTTGTTCATCGTTCACATAAGACTAAGTAAAAACATATATATATATATATTAGTATAACCACAATCAGCATCCATCCACGATTTTTCTAATGGACTTACGCATCAATGAGCTTCAGATGAAGACGCGAGTAAACCTGATATTCTTCATCGCTAAATTCTGTTGGATCGTGTCTTGCATGCTCGTACAGATCACAAAATTGATGAATCATACGCTGGCCACTGCCATTGAGAGGAGCTGCCAAGCTGGTAAGTAAGTAAGCTCGTAGATTTTCCGACGGATGCCTCTTTAGGCAATTGTCATACTTTGTGATCTCTGCTTCTAAAAAAAGGCGGGTGGTGAAAAAATATGAATCAACTTGGCATATTGTTGAACAGTTACATACCCAAAGTTTTAACATCATCCACGGCTTTCAACCTATAATAATGAGGTGGCACTTGACTGCCAGGTGCAAGAATATATCTATGATCGCTGATGAGTTGGGGTTCATACTGCACCCTCGGTATTACTTCTATTCTTCTCTCGATTTCCTTCTTCAATGACTGTGCCACCAACACATTTTTTTATTGACATTATCCGTCATTAAGTTGAACACAATTGTTTGGGAAAGCTTAATGATACAACATCAATGTGGGTCTCTTTGAAATGTGTAAGGCATCTTAATTGTACACACAGTTTTAACCTAGTTGTAAGTATTGTAGAGGATTTACCTTCTTAGCATCATGGCCAATTGGTATATGCGGTCCACGTCTCGATCTTAACGTAAATCTCATTATTTGTCTTTTGGCAAATATAAATAACAATAAAACTGTTAATACTCCTGCCGCAATAAATATAACTATTGTCACACCAGATAATTCTTCCGTCATATTGTAGTCGCAGCTCGCGGAATACTGACAACGCTGACAACAAAACTATTTAAGATGCAAACAATATACGCACTCATAGGTTGTAGCTATACATGCTATGCTAACTCTCAGTATAGAAGGTATAGAATGACTGTTATCGCGTCAGTGTCATACCGACCTTCATACACCGAACTCGCCTTTATCCTTAGTTGAGCATTCCGCCACAGGAGGCGTAGTGCTCTGGGGAAACGGCTTCCCACTAGCCCAGCGAGAATTCCCTCGTTTCTCGCCACTAGAGACCGTTGACCGCACACCACATAATAAAGCAAAAATAAAGACAGATTTATTGAGAACGTAGAATGATCTCCTATCCTGTGATAACCTAGCGTAGGTATAACAGATATCCGTAAATACCGACGCTCGATGTACCGACGGCTCGAAGACTACACACTACGACCATCGAATAGAAGGAATATGCCTATGATGTCTATACCCTGCGTGAAGCCAGTTTTCTCCGCCAGAAACTGTCACTAGCGCCGCAGCGCTCCGTAGGTGTACATATTTCGTATTTTAGATTCGCCCGACATTATTGGCAGACACTATCGTGATTTTTAAGATTGTTTAGAAGCAGGGTGGGGATAGATAAGAGTGGGGGAGATTTATGTTTATACATTGGGCGCTGTACCATTGTTTTTTAACGCCCTGTAAGCTACCCATGAATTATTATTTTTGTTTACTTGATAATTATGATCCCAATTTAGATAAGACTGAGTTTTTACCGAAGTTTGTAAGATTTGTTAGATTAATTTATTTTTAGATGTTTAAAAATTTCAATATGACAATTTTTTTAAATCATGGATAATCGTGGCAACCTTGAGCCCCTTTGGTGCCCATGCCCAGTATCGTACATGTTACCAGCTGACGGCAGCGGCCGACAAAACCTCAAAAAATTACTTGTTGGAGCGTCGCAAGAGACGCTATGCACAGAATATTAAGTGGAATTAAATTTAGTAATAATATTCCAACTATACACGAACACACAAACACAGACATTCAAAAATGCATTCATTTAGAGGATTAAGAAATCGAACATTTTCAAAGGCTTATAATTCACGGGAAATTTCAACTTTTGGCTTGCAGATGTTTTATTGCTGGGAAAGCCGATGAGTCGATCTCTGGCGACCAAATGTTTTATTGCCAACAACCGTTAGGGTTTTTCCGCGAGCCCGCCTCTCGAGACGCGTCGTACCGACCCGCGGGTGAGCTCAACCCTTGACCCATCGCATTTTTGTTTCGTATTGTCTAAAAAATATAGCCAATGAGAATGTTCAATACTATCGCTTGAAACTTCTCGCTCCATCACAAGGAAAATTGAGAATTTTTCTGTATCTACAATTTTTAGGCAGTTCTTAACATCTTAACTCCTCGTCACCACGTCAACATCGAGTCTAGAGACCACTCTACCCGATTTCACACAACACGTTCACTTTACCATTTGTAAACGATTACTATTGTTCAGGAATAAATTATTATTTGTTGATTCCAAAGGTTCTGAATCCCAATTTTCTTCCTACATACGCGAAACCAGTTGTCGTCAATTAATTTTGACTCCAACATTTTTACCGTCGATTCCGTTGCATCATAGCACACAAGAATTTACGACTCTTGTGGTAATTCTTAAATGAATCACAAGATCGCTCGGTATCTACAATACACTTGTGACATTGCATCATGGTTAACGAAAGTCGAGAAAACAGTGAGAGTAAAATGAAAGAAAAAAATGATGCAAGTGAAAAAATACACAATACAAAAAGAAGATTTATATGGAAAAATAAAAGGTCCTCTGCCTTGCGCCCCTTGTTTCTCCGTTACAGCGTTGCCATGTCGGTCAGACACTCACTCGCTCGAAGTGTATGTTGACACGATTTTTCGTTTTCAAACTCAAAAATCTCTATGAAAAATCTCTAAAACCGCATGATTTTAGCGCTGATTAATGCGTAATATTTCGGAGAATACTCAGTCAATTTTTTAACAAAAGTTTATAAGCGCGAACAAATTTATCATGAGTTTATTGAGATCGCGCATAGCTCTGCCCATTATAGGCTGTAGACGGATGCTTAAAAGTGCATAACTTTGTGATTTTTTATCTCCATTAATAAACTCCGAACTTACTTGAAATTTGGCAGAGGCATAGTTTAACTATTGAACTATCTACTGTTTAAAATTCAAAATTTTCTCATAAAACGTAATTTGCTTCTAAACAACCTTAAAGAAAGTCCACTACCTCTTGTGTAGAATTTAGTTAGCAGGGGGAATAGCCATCCCGCAGATACGTAATCGAAGGTTTCAGCAAAGAAAAAAAATTTGTATTTATCTTCCGGCTAATTTTATCCGGGAGACTGCTATCAGAAGGCGTGAAGAAACTGACCGCAAAAAAAGCTGAGTTTGTCTGAAAGGATGAAATTTTGCAGAAAAGATAGTGTTCATCGCGACGATGAAGAGGCGCCATGGTTTGCCTAATCAGAACCTGTAACGACGGTGGGGGGCATCGCACAATGTAAGTGCTAAAAGGATAAAAGCAACATCATAATGACGGGTTTGAAAAGTTGAAACAATATATATATATAGGGTTGCTTAAAAAACCGCTTGGCAACCCTGAGTTAACCGAGCGAAAAAAGTAACAACAATAATAATAATAGCATAGTTGCCAAGGGTTAGAACTGTTTTTTAAGCGACCCTGTATATATTGTCATTTTAGGTTATCGCACGAGATCGAGAATGCACCTCCATTGTACGATTATCCCCCCCCCCTCTCCAACTGGTCCCAAAATGTTTCTATTTCGAACATCCTCAAAAACCTTACAAAGAATTATCAATAAAGTCTTTCTGAACAAATCTAAAAAAAATCATCGAAAAATGGTGAATAGTTTTGAAGAAATCTCAATTTGAAGGAAAATAGATCAGATTGGGGCTTCCGAATGTCGAACCTTAAAGAACACTACTTCGCGAAAGAGTGAAAAAGTGCATCAGCAGCAGGCAAACAGTCCAGAGAAAGCACATTAAAATACTTTTATTTTGGCGTGAGCATGGGTGGGGCCTCATATGAAATTATATGAGAGTGTTATGTATGTGAGTTGCATATCGAAAACAGACCTAATATAACAGCAATTTTCTCGAAGGGACGAGCAGTCAGTTCGTGCATTGTCATTTGTTTGATACGTTGATTTTCTCAATCTTACATTCCTTTTGAGTAAAAATTAAGTATTCATAAGGTTATTTAAATATAAATGGGTTGGAGTGCTCTCTTAACCCTTTGGCTTCGAGCGCCGGATATGTCCGGCATCCGCCTGGCGACTTGTGCGTACGAGCGCCGGATATATCCGGCATCCACATGATGCGTATACAAGTACCATCTGTAGTCAACAAAAAATTCTTCGTTATCGGCAGAATGTTTTGAACTGATTTTATTGATATATTGAATTAATCACATACTAAACCTACTTTTTGGTGTGACATCAAAACCGCATCCAAAATATCTATCGGATCTCGCGGATCTATCGGATTATATTCATTTTTCTACGAATACACATCGTGTTCTATAAGAATTAAGAATAGATCGGCTCAAGGTATGATTCTTTTTTTAAAAATGAAAAATTTTACGCTAAGCTTTGTTTAAAATGTTACTTACTAATTATTAACTAATATAATTTCGTTTGAGTGTTTTCATATTAAAAATGTGAGGAATACATGCTATATTGGCCTAGTTTACATCGTGAAATCGTTGGTACGTGTATTAAGTTTGATGCGCATCAAAGCTTTAGTACGAGCGCGTTTACATCGAACGTATTAAAGTAGAAGAATACCACGATTATAATAGGAACATCATAGTGATATGATTAAAAATCTTGAGTTTATTCTTGTAACTATAATTATTAATTTAAACCCGCGTAAATATGAATAACAATATGAGTTTTAATTGCATCTGTTGCGGCGTTTTACGAAAGCCTCTGTTCTCCATGTGTTCAACTAATGAACGAAAAATATCGACATGTTTGGGTTTTTTCCCGTCCATTAACAAAATTATCCTATTCTCTGTGCATAATTCCAAAAATATTCGCGTTTCTTTTTCTTTCCAGTTGAATCCTTTTCTACATGACATTTTGATGCACACTTTTTTTTAGAGAAACCAAAGCACACAACAACAGCACAATACCAGTTATTAGAGATTAAATTTCCTCCACAATGTGTTTCATGCGTTTACATCGTCATTTGCATTATTTGCTACGCGTATCAGTTTAGTACGATACTCCTACTCGGTACGCTCGTACCAAATGCATCTGACTGCGTTTACATCGTGCGTAGTAAACTGTTTGGTACGAATATAGTACTTGATACGCGTATCAATCGCACGATGTAAACTAGGTCATTAGAGCAACAATTGTTTTATTAAACATAGTAATTATTTAAGACTTAAAAAATCTATATTGGGATCTGACATGGAGGCGTGGTCAAATTCAATATGGCGCAGACCGGGGTGCAGTCGCCTGTCAAAACCGTGCAATAGTAGACTTACCGTGAAAACCAATATGGCGTAGAAGAGGTTGCAGCCAACTAGTCTTAACATAGCGTAACAGCTTTATTTTTTAATAAAATGCTAGTCCTTTCCATTAGTGATATTTGTAAATGGTCTGATTCCAATCCCGGCGATCGGAATTTCCGAGAAGGCGAAAACAATTTTTTGGTATACGCACCGGGCATTTTTTTTGGGGGAAACTATGGAACGTCAGTTCACGGTTTTTTTTTAAAGAACTCTCGCATCCATATACGGAACATGCAATTCTTTTTTTCGATGGGTTGCGAGATGTAAAGACACCTACTTCTGTCATTTTTTGTTCAATTTCTCAAAATTACTGATATTAATGATTACGTTGTAACTTGAGCAATGCACCCCGGTTTTAGTTTCAACGTGTACCACCAGATGTCTCACGACTTTTGTCAGATCCCAATACCAAAAACCACGCGCACTGTGCACATTTCTGGCGCGTGCTTCCGTGCGGTGACGACACTTCGGCGGACCGGACTGCCGAAGCGAAAGGGTGAAAATCAAGCAGGGTTTACTTATTTTTATTACCCTGGCCTTCTTTTCAATAACTCGAATCCTTCGAAGCTGTTCAATTTGGATTTGATAAATAAATTAAAGACGTCGATCCCGTTGGTGTCAACTTATCGGAGGGATGTACTTTGGTGGCCAACAGACCCACCACCTGCATTTGAATTTAGCGCGCATTATCTAGTGTCACTGCGCTTCCAAGATGTAATAACCGAAGCCTGAGAGCCGTCGGTACGTACTATTTAAAAACCGCCATTTGCCGACATCTCCTAAACTTCGGCTATGTTCCTAGCAAATAAAGCTATCGTAAATCATAAATTGCGCACCGAAGATGGAAAAGCCATGAAAAGGACAATTATATGAAGGAAAAACGGTCTTCAGCGTAATAAGAATAAGAAAGAGCAAATTTCAAGTCGGTCCGTCTTTATTGTTTACATAAATCATGTTTTTACTTAGTCGCAACAGGTGCGGACTGGCTCGATGATTTTGAGTCACGAATGGATGCACTGCGCTTCCTCTTCAGTTCCTCTTGACGCCTAGCCTTCGCTTCCTTCTGTCTTTGGGCCAAAAGTTTAGCATATTCGGCCGCTTGTTCTTTGCGTGCAAGGCAAAGCCTCTTCTTCAAAGCAACGCGGTGCCTCTTACGCTGCAGTGTCAATGGTGTAATGAGACGCTGAATTTTTGGCGCCTTTAGTCGTTCCTTCTTTCCCTCTTTTTGCACAGGACGCTTGACAACGAATTCACGAAGATCATCGTCTTTAGTGAGATTGAAGAGTTTGCGAATTCTTCCAGCCCTCTTAGGTCCCAAACGACGAGGCAAATTTTTGTCGGTCAGTCCGGGAATTTCCTGTTCAAGTGGTCAATAATATTGTAACTCAAGATATATACATAAAACAATCCATACAGATAGTCTTTTTTGCAGTAGAACTTTGTCGAGTTTGTACACTGAGCAAGAGTGAATAATATCAACAACAATTGCCCAAATCTTAAAACTCTTTTCATATCCCATGAACATGAACGTCTCCAAGATATATCATAAACACTTGGACACTGCCTGTGTAGCATGGGCAACTCGTGTGTTATTCATATATTATTTTTTATTTCAACTTTTCTCAGTTTGGCTCTATATTTTTTATGGAAGTACTTAAATGTCAATGATCACATACAATTGTTAGTATCGTTAATTTCTTTGATATGTTCTGCCAGTCATGAAATATCCGAACTTGTTTTGTATTTTGTTGGCTTGGCCTATGACTACTCAATCTTTGATATATATATAATACATTTTATTTACCTGTTCTCCCTTCTTTATAATTACGAGTGCCAAGACAGAAAGATTGGCATCGACGATGCACCCACGAACGGATTTACGTTTGCGCTCACCAGTACGACGGGGTCTATAACAGGAATGTCCCTTGGACAGAAGAAGGCGCACACGTCCTGTACACGATAAAGGGAAAAACATGAGTTGCAATGATTTATTAGTTTGTATTAAATTATAATTAAAATATTGAAATAATCTACTGACCATTGGTGAGTACACCCTGTTTCATGGGGAAACCTTGTTTATCGTTTCCACCAGCAACGCGAACGACATAACCTTTCCACTCATCACCGAGAGGATCGGCTTCTACTTCAGCACCCATGCGCTTCTCGTAGAACATCCTGAGCTTGTGCTCGTCCGTTATTTCCAACAACTTCTGGCATCCTGTCGCCGGGTAAGACACGTTGAGCTGCAAGGCAAGAACGAACACGTGAATAAAATAATATGATAACTAGACGTGAAGCGTCACTCAGGTAGCTTCAATTTCAGGTTAGTCACATTGCATTTATTTTTTTTTCACTTCAACTTTTGAGAATACGAAAATTCACGAATTAAGACATTGATAAACAGAAAATGAAAAGAACAAACATCCGCGTGGAGTGAGCATTGTTTATTCACTGTTATTCAAGAGAACAAACATTCACGAATACGCGTCCATCAGCTAACAGTCATTTTTTGCAAAATTGATTGTAAATCGAATATACGATCTTGACCAACAATATCTATATTTACATATTCGCGGATTATCACTTTATAACATGAAAAACCATATATTCACAACGTTATAATGATTACTGATATATTTGTGGATTCGTACCTTCATCGTGACACGATCTAAACGGTGCCACAAGCCATGAAAAAGAAAGAGCCTATTTCGTTCAACGACCACAAGAGTGCGGGCGCAACCGGAAATCGCACCCCAAATTAGCGCTAGTTTTAAACGCGGCCCTAGCGCAATTATTCATTCCGCGGTACATGCGAAACTCGAATGGAAGGGATATAAGAAGTTATTTTGTAAGCATCACTCTTAGAAATACAAAATATATGATAAGCAAATAGTTTTTCCCTTAATCAGCCTTTAAAACAGATTTCTAAAGTATTGACTGGCAATCGTCTCCCAAAGTGTATGGGAACATCTTAATTGCTTCGGTTAAAAAAAAGTATCGACCATCGTAGATTTTAACTAAATACTGAACGACCATCGACCAATTGAATAATGATAGGATTTCAAAAAAAGAAGGCATGCAGCTATCTTTACGGAGGTGCAAGGTGGTACATCTACTGTATAGAAAAAAACATGCAAGCTGAAATGTGCTGAAAAGGCGAAGAGGAGTGGGGGAGCCTGCGTTACGAACCAAAATGTCGACACTCGGGCGTGTTTGACTTTTTCGATAACATTATCTTCACTTTACATACGTACTTGTATGGATCGATTTATTACATAAAAAAAAATAAAAATAAATGGAACGCACCGAGCATAAAACTACGTACTGTGCTTGAGTAAGGTAACACGCCGAAATAAATGCATGTTTCCGCTTTTGAATAGGTTAGAATATGATTTGAAGACGAATCCTTTCAAACCCCCCAAAAGCATTCACGAGAGTATATTGAATATATATCGGTAGGTCGAAGTAGCCGAAAATTTTTCACTTAAGAAAGAAATTAATTGCCATTAAATCGGAGCTGAACGTATCATAGCAGCAAAACTGGAAACAAAAGAATTTTTTTGGTTTGGTGGTTCGGGCATGATGTACTGTAACTGATTGATTATTTTCAAACGACAGTTCTTCAGATACATGTGTGCCATGAGTTTATACGATTTTGAGACGTGGCCTTCGTGTTTCTGTTGGAATGTATGAAACTGAAATATAAGTCGGTGTGTAATACAGGAAATAGAATAAGAAGAGCATTCTGTATTTCTGATAAGGTAACAAAAAATGGATGCAGCTGTGGTGGAAGTTCTGCAACAGGCTGGTAGCCAAGATCCTAATATTTTAAAGCCAGCGGAACAGACGTTAAAGCAATGGGAAACTGAGAGAGGATTTTACACAGCATTATACGTATGTTATACATACTTAACTCCAAACTTATATTAAAAGCATTGTAAAATTATTTATTTTTTTCATAGAATGTGTTTTCCAATCATTCCTTGGCTATTAATGTGAGATGGATGGCTGTTTTATACTTTAAAAATGGAATAGATAGATATTGGAGAAGATCTGCTCCAAAGTAAGTATATCGATAAGTCTAACGATAACTCGTGTATAATGATAAGTCTTGTCAATTTTAATCGTATTTTCATGTTTATTAAAATTTCTTGTAGCGCCATAGCTGAGGACGAAAAGGAATTTCTGCGCCAACGTCTGATAGCGAATTTTGATGAACCCATCAATCAGTTGGCTGTTCATATAGCAGTTCTCACAGCTAAAATTGCAAGGTGAAGTACAAATGAAATCCGTAATATATTTTTTTACAATGTTCGCCTTATCACGGTTACAAAACTTACTAGTTCGATATCGGATTTTCAGGTTTGATTGCCCAAGAGAATGGAACACACTGATTCCGACTCTTCTCGAAGTCATAGGAGGACAGAATCCATTTGCTCAGCATCGTGCATTGCTGACCCTTCATCATGTTGTCAAAACATTGGCTTCCAAGCGTTTAGGCGCTGATCAACGTTTATTTCAGGAACTTACGTCGAATGTGTTCAATTTTATTCTCAATTTGTGGAACACGTTTACCGAATCGTTTTTGATACTGGCTTCGAATGGAGCGGATGCGAATCAGATACAGGAGGCATTGGAAAAGGCATTGCTCTTACTAAGGATACTCAGAAAATTGGTTGTAAATGGATTTAGCAAACCATCACAGTCTCAAGACGCGATGCTCTTTTTGAAAGTCGTTTTCGAACGTGCGCGGACGAGTCTTGAGTGCAGTAAGTTTTTTTTTATTAAAGCCCTGCAGAAGATTCATTTTGTAAAATATGTTAATACCATAATATCTTTTGATTTTTTAGGGAAAACCCTAATATCCCGAGGCATACCAATGGAAGTATGTGACAAATTTATTATACACTTGACCAAAGTCTTATCAGGAGTATTGGAGATCCATCCATTTTGCTACCTTGAATTGATACCGATGTCCCTCGAATTCTCAGTTTTTTACTGCTTTACGGAAGGTGGCAAGCCATTGACCTTTGAGAGATTTATAATCGCATGTTTAAATTTATTGAAGGGTATATTATTACTGAATGATCCAAGGCCTTTGAAACGCGATGGTAAGAAATATGTTTGTTTATGAAAGAGTCCCTTTTTCATTAAAAGATTCTTATTTCCATGAAATTCTGATGCAGAGACAAAAAATGAATTTGCCATTCGAGCCCATCAATTGCGACAAGATTTCTTTACGGCACAGACATTGACAGAAATTTGCTCAAGGCTTGTGACTCAATACTTTCTATTAACACCTGCCGACCTTGAGCTCTGGGACACGGATCCTGAGAATTTTGGTAATTAGAGTAATGTTGCCAATGTTACCAATTTGTAATGTATGATGTTATAAAATTTGATCAATTTCAGCTGTTGATGATGTTGGTGAATCATGGAAATATAGTTTGAGGGTAAATATCCAGTCATTGATTACAATAATTTGATTATTTATTCATTAATATCCTTTATTTGTTTCTTACAGCCATGCACAGAGTCTGTTTTTTTAGCGATGTTTCATGAATTTCACGATGTGCCGACCTCTGTATTGGTCGATTTGATACAGAAACATCATCAACCAGTCGATCCAAACGATTTACACGCTATATTGCTCAAGGATGCCGTTTACAATGCGGTCGGTCTCGCTGCTTTCAATTTGTACGATGAGGTGAGGTGTGCATAGAATGCACTAACAAATTATTTCCTCTCTCTAACAATGCTAAATAATCAAGTACGTCGAATAAAATTCTGTATGTTTTGAAACCGAATTATCAGGTTGATTTTGATCAATGGTTCTCGACTACCTTAAAACAAGAGTTGAAGTTACGTGGTGCCAACTACAGAATAATACGAAGACGAGTGTGTTGGCTAATCGGGCAATGGGCTGGTGTTAAAATGAGTCCGAAGCTTAGACCAGAGTTATACAAACTGATGGTCGAGTCGCTGAGTCCTGAAGAGGATCTTGGTGTAAGACTTGCCGCTAGCGATGCTCTTAAGTTGGCCATCGACGATTTCGAATTTAACACGGATGAGTTTGCGCCATTTTTGGAGCCAGCCGTTTCCATGCTCTTCACTCTTCTTAAAGAAGTTAATGAGTGCGATACTAAGGTAATCGGGCGAACAAAAGTATAAATCACGGAGAAGGCAGAAGAAAATGAATCTCATATTTGAAATATTTTAGATGCGTGTCCTCTTCGTACTTTCGTTCATGATCGAGCGTATAGGCTGTGGCATCAAGCCTCACATAAGTTCTTTTACCGCATATTTGCCCGTGCTTTGGCAACAATCGGAAGAGCACAATATGTTGCGATGTGCTATTGTCTCGACACTAGTACATTTGGAAAAAGTGAGCAGTAAAATTGTTCGTAAACGGTGAATTATCGTTGATCAGCGATTATAAAAATCTTGCTTATTCCATTCAGGCTTTGGGTTCGGAGAGTGTAACATTGGAACCATTAGTCGTGGGAGTTGTGGCGTTGAGCTGTGATGTCAATCAAGATGGTCACGTTTATCTTTTGGAAGATGGTTTGGAATTGTGGCTCGCACTTCTGGAAAATGCCCCAGCACCGACTCCAGCAATAATGGATCTCTTCAGAAATATACCCGCGCTGCTCGGTTCGTATTGGGAATAGAAATTATTATGCTGGAATCGTCCGCATTTCCTTCTGCGTGCCTTCTTTAATTAAACGTTTAATTTTTTAAGACTCTTCTACGGAAAATCTTTGGCTTTGTCTCTACATCGTACAAGCGTACGTCTTATTGAGCCCCTTGGAATTTTTGTACGAGCGTGGTACTGCAGTCGTCGATACGATCAAGAGTCTTATTGGTGATATGAGATCGGAAGGTATCATAATGGCGATGAGACTTTTTGAAACGTGTCTTAAAGCTGCTCCGCAACAAGGAGCTCAGCTCATAAAACCGCTTTTAGGCAATATATTCGAGTAAGTTTTGTATTGATTAGGAAAAAGGGAGAGCATGTGCCGGAGAGAGAAAATAAATTAATCTATATATTTTGTTACGGAATTTTAGGAATGTCTATAAAGGCACAGAATATCCAATGGTGATAATGATGGGCCTGTCGATCGTGGCACGCGTACTTCTTGGTTCGAAGGATATTTTTGCGGAAGTAATAAGCGAGCTGGCGCGCGATATTGGAGGTGACACTACCGAGGAGAGTGTACTGGCTCGTATAATCGAAGTGTGGGTAGGTCGTATGACCATATTAGCTCAACCAGAGAGATCGAAGCTCCTCTCGCTCGCACTTTGCTCTCTACTCAGCCCCAACAGTCCGCCTATTGTCTTTCAAAAATTCCCGCACATAATATCCAGCATTGTCGAAACTCTAAATGATATCACGTTAATTGGTGGTACGGGGGGTTCGATCGAGTGAGTATTAAGAATGCGTAGATAGACAATAATGTATAGGACGTAAACTCAAGAATACAATGATTTATTGCAGTTCCTTGATGATCAGCGATCAGTGTAGTCCGTCGCAGTATGAGGATGTAGATTACGAGACCGAGCATGAGCAGCGAAGAAAGAGACTCGCGTTGAGCGATCCGGTCCACAGTGTATGTCTGAAGGACACACTGCAAAATCAATTAATTACTCTACGAAGAGTGATGGGAGATAATCAATTTCATCAGATGCTTCTGACACTTCGATCTGATATTGATCAACAACTTAAAGAGTACATAACACTTTGAAAAGCCGGATTGTACGAAACGAAATTCGAATGCTGATAGCGACAAAACGCAGAAAAAAAAAGAAAAAAAAATCAAGATAGAAAAACAAATCTATCATTCAATCGAACGTTCTAGTATGGCCCTCGATGTCCTCTCGCCCCTCTCTCACACTATTATCATGTAAAAAGCTTAAACGCCGCTCTTATTGTAAAACGGCACTATTTTATTGTATAATATTATCTGTTTCGCTGTATTAATTGTTGATAAAAATGAAACACGAGGCTCGGCCCTAACTCCGAGATTAGAAATTCTAAGAGTTTTCAAAGTCAATTCGTATACATTGCAATTGTAGGAAAGTTTAAAATTGTTCATGCAAAAAGAATCACCATCCGCTTGGCGCAAACACCATTCAGATTCGCCGCCTACCGGTAAATACTCCAAGCTTTGTCAACAGCTGTTTTCCTTCGTGTCAATCATTATCTCTGTGGGAGGTTAGAACCCGAGTCGGGGCGCGTCGATATAGGCTTGTAATAAACGATAAATTGATTTACGGTAAGTGTCAAACTTCGCGAGTTTTTGTGTATTTGCTATAAAGTGACAAATCCACCTGTGGAATGTATAATAGAGTTCGTGTGATATCGGTCTGTGAGGTATTTCGAAGACAACTCCATTTATACAGTGAGGAAGGATCCTCGTGGTAAAACGGAATTTTCAAAGGACGCTTACATTGCATTTGTTTATTACAATCTGTGCGCGACGTTTACTGCTGCTCGCGAAGTAAGTTCTCGAAGTGGATGGAAAACCTTTGGATTTACGTACATGAAGAAATATTCTTTCTTTTTTTCATTACTACCGACAATGGATTTCAAACGTACAAATCGGTGAAGGGAAATCATTATCGCTATTGGTCGTCAATCTAGGGTCCCTGATTGGATGGGGGGATCAAGCATGCGATTCGAAAAAGAAAAAAACCTCAGTAATAAATCAATCTTATAAAATATTTCGGCGTACAAAATCTCCGTCTCATTTACACATATTGTCTTATCGTGTCCTTTTTTTCGACATCATTTGTCATTTTCGGAAGAATGTTATTCTACTAGAAAACGAGAATAAACAGTGTACCTTCGAATTACTTTCCAATGCACACACCGTGAGTCTTCGCGAATATGTTTCGTTACTTCAATCTTACAAACACAACCAATTAATGGCTCGCGCAACTCGCAATGATGATTAATGCTACGTAATTAATGCTCAATCCTTGATGATCAGTCCGTGGAAAAAGCTACATACCGCGAGAGATATTTTTAACAAGATATATACAATAATGATATAATAAAGATTGAGGTAGCGACGGTATTGCTACAATACGTACCACACATTCCTATAGTAACAATAAGTAACTAGTTACAAAACTGTTGAAGCGACTTGTGTTAACAATAAGTAATTAGTTACAAGACCAAAGAGCGGTTACTTTCATTCTTTTAATTCAATGACACTAAATACTACACACAACAGACACACCCCGCATCTTGTACATGCTGAAGATTCGACACACTATTTATACAATACAGTCCGTTCACATTAAAATAGCTCAATATTACATACTGAACGCAGTCCAAACTTGTCACACGCACCACGCTCTAGACAGACAACGCACACTTTTAACACACACTGGGTATTCCAAAAGCTGGCACACGTTCTACTTGCAGATACACCACACAGAAAAATCTTGGATATGCACAGCACCTGGTGTGTGTTGTATGACTGTTGGGTGTGTATTTTGTGTGTGCTGTAAGTCGCCTATAAATATGTGGGTTATAAATGTGTTTTGTGTCTAATGGCCGAGTACTGAGTTTATTGAGTGTGCTGCTGTGTTATGTGTATTGACTGCGTGTTAACTTATTCTTTGTTTAACGCGTGTTTGTACGCTGTGTCGACTCCATGTGTTATTTATCTGCTTAATGTTGTTGTGTATGCGTTGCTTTTAGGTTAGGGCTATGCTCAGTGTGTCGCGCACTCCACAAGTCATTTTTGCCGCGTGGCTCCTGTCACGGAGTGTGTGGAGATACGTCTGTCACGTTGGTTCTAGGTTGACTTTGCACGTGTAGAACGTCTAGCGTGTATATCTGGAGTTTGCGTAGCTGTGACTAATGTCTTGACTCGGAATGTCGTCCAATTCGAGTGATGAAAGCAACCGTCCTTATATATAGCTTCATTACTAGAATTGTTAATACAGCCATATTATTCTAGCAAAGACGTTGATATCCAAATCTTCAGGTATATCATTATCGGATATATTTTGTATACAGTTTCGTACCCTCGATTTAGAGGTTATGTTGACCACCATTTTTCGATTGTAGCGAACTCTGTTGGACAAAGTAACAATCTTGAAACGATCACCAGGAACTAAACTTACCCTATCGTTAGGTGTAGACGCTTTTACGCACGATCGAACTCGATTTTGAGTTTAGAAGAAGACAAAATTTGCTCCAATTGCCATTCGTCGTACAAGGTTTACGCAATTTACATCTATCCACACGGAACATATTAGAATTTATGAATTATTGAACGTTTTAGTTAAGTTATAAGACAATATTGAAAAATTGAATGATGAAAAGTTAAAAAAAAGCTAGCATTGGTCGGCCATGTTCATGGAGCTCACCGCGTTCGCCATCACGCCGAAAGCGATCGCCTTCACGCCTATTGTTGAATCGCTAAAGCTCTTATTGGTCTGGTAATGCTTGTGGCTAAGGGAGCGAGAAAGGGAGAGTGCCTGAGGATGAATGCCAAGGAGGGAGAGAGAGAGACACACATACACACGCACACGTAGAAAGACAGAGTTGACGTTACGAGTGGTGGCTCCCTCGTTTGCCGTATCGATCCGCGCTCAACTGAAAACTACCCCTAGTCAAGTAAGGCGCAGTGTCCGAAAGGCTCTCGCACAGTGATCGTGGTTTTTGTAAAAATTCATCCAACCCACGCCGATTCATACGTTTTCGTTCTTGGTCTGAATTGCTTTAAATATTGTCGTATATACACACATATGGTAAATACGATATTATACGGTGCGTAAAAATATAAAGATATTTTTCGCGTTTTGTAAACTGTTACAAGAGGGAATCGTGGGAGGGGATAACGTTTGAGCGATACGAGGAAGAAAAGCTTTTTTTCTTCCCCGACGCGGTTCGTCGAAGCCATCAGCGCCAATCGGGCTCGCGAATTTTTTCGCCGTCACAGTCGGAATTCCGTCATTTTCGTTGAGACCAGTGTTGTAGAATAAGCTTGCAGGTGAGAGACGAGGATTTAAATTATTAGTTTTAAATAATTCGACAATCCGTTAAAAAAGAAAACACAGGGAAAATTGTATAAAGAGGAATACGAATTTTTAATAAGAACTTATTGTGGCTTTCTTAAGGATGAATCTTTTGGTTCACGATCTAGAGTGTGATGGTTCCCAGATGTACAGAAGACCTCCGGCATTCTCGTCACATTTTTTGCTATTTGAAACGCGACGAATTGCATTTAAAAAATTTCGTTCTCCATCTGCCACAGGAATTATTATTTTTGTGTATTTTGCGGATGATGAATTTATAAATCATTCGATAAGTGAAATATATGGCGTTGCAATGTCGTTGAATGACAATTTTGGGGATTTGACTATTTACGAAGCGAATAGTTGGATTTTCAACTATTTGCAATAGTTGGTTTTCTAACTATTTGCAATAGTTGGATTTCCAACTATTTGCAGTAGTTGGTTTTCTAACTATTTGCAGTAGTTGGTTTTCTAACTATTTGCAATAGTTGGATTTCCGACTATTTGCAATAGTTGGTTTTTCAACTATTTGCAGTAGCTGGATTTCCAACTATTTGCAATAGCTGGATTTTCCTTAAAATTCTAACAAAAGGATTTTATAAATCATTCGATAAGTGAAATATATGGCGTTGCAATGTCGTTGAATGTCAATTTTGGCGATTTGACTATTTACCAAGCGAATAGTTGGATTTCTAACTATTTGCCATAACTGGATTTTCATTAAATTTCTAACAAAAGGATTTTATAATTCATTCGATAAGTGAAATGTTGCAATGTCGTTGAATGATAATTTTGGCGATTTGACTATTCACCAAGCGAAAAGTTTGGTTTTCAACTATTTTCAATAGTCGTATTTCCAACTATTTTCAATAGTTGGACGTCCAACTATTTGCAATAGTCGAATTTCCAACTATTTGTAATAGCTGGTTTTTCGTTAAAATTCTAACAAAAGGATTTAACAACATTTCGAATACACGAAAACGGAAGAATAAGATATGATAAAATTGAGAGGATAAAAAAATCTTAACAAGTCATCATGTTTTCTCTCATCGCCCGACTCGCGATCACCAGCTGTCCGTCTGCACATTCGTCTTCCAGCAGACGAAACCTTCATCGTCTCCTACATCCCCTCGTCCCCGGTTTTCTTAGTAGCGCACGCGAGGCGATCGACGACGTTTATAATACTTATTAAGCGAACACTTATTCTCATTAAATCCATTTAGCTCGAGAGGGCGAAAGGTTCTCGGAGAATGTCAGGTCGAGGCGCCTCAAAAGTCGTACGACGACGCGAGGCATACTCCTCCCACGGAAGTGTGCCATACGTAAAAAAGAGTTGCGTAGTATACGAGATTTCATCGTGAAAATCCATATTTTTATTCGAATCAATAATAACATTTACATTTTTAATGAAAAATATATCTATATATTGAAAATTGGATTTACCATACGTTGTGGTGGATGAATTAGTTACGTTAATTTACATATGTTTATATGTAAATTAACGTAATGTAATTACATGTAAATATATTATATATAAATTATAATGTAATAAATATATTATATAAATTATAATATAATAAATATATTACATATAAATTATAATATAATAAATATATTATATATAAATTATAATATAATAAATATATTATATATGAATTATAATATAATAAATATATTATATACAAATTATAATATAATAAATATATTATATATGAATTATAATATAATAAATATATTATATATAAACTACAATATGATAAATATATTATATATAAATTATAATATAATAGGTATATATATTATATATAAATTATAATATAATAAATATATTATATATAAATTATAATATAATATATATTATATATAAATTATAATATAATATAATATTTATTATATGTAAATTAACGTATATGTAAATATATTCTCCTTGTTTAAGGAGAATATAAAAGAATATAAATATATTCTCCTTGTTTAAGAAGACTATATTTTCTATTTATCGACAGGTTAAAGAAGAAAAAGAATAATTTAGACGAGGTAAAGATTTATCGAAAGTCGACGTTCTTTTCATTCGACGATTATTTTTAATATCACGTTTGCTTTATTCGTCCGCACTGCTTGCATAGTAAAAAGGAACGCAGAAGATTGGCCGTTGCCAAAATGAGAATGAAGAGAGAAGAAAAGCGTAGCAGTATCAGGACCACCTGTGCCAACAGCGTGCCTGTATTTCGTACCAGCAGCTGCATAAAGCGTGAAAAAAAAAGTTCGAGGGCCGATATGAACGTAGCCCAAAAACAAATTCGTTTACGGTTCGATAAGGAAGATACTATTATTGGAATCATGATTGATACATCTCGTGTATCTCGCTTTGTTACAGGCTGACCTCTCACGCAAAAGGGACCGGGCAAAGGTGCGCAAGCAACACCATGGCGTTCGCAGGGCTCAAAAAGCAAATCAACAAGGCAAACCAGGCAAGTTTATAGCCGATTTTTTTAAAATTTACATACCCACATTTGAGTCAAATACGACCGGATGAACCAATTATCACCCGGAAGCTTGATTGTCTCATTATCCAAATGCATGGATGAAATTTTACTGGAATAACAAAAATTTGATACGATCGATTATCAGCTAGAATAATTCGTCTTAATCTCTCGCTAACGTCGATGTTAATTGACCGACGAATCGTATACGATTGCAGCACCGTACGGTCATCGTACGGTAATCGATGAGTCATTCAACGAGGCGAGAAATAATTTCGACGAAAATTCCAATGAAACTTCGTCCATCAGCTGCGACGAACGTTTACATCCGTTTTCACGATCCTCTTTCCACTATCTCCGTCTTCCGTTCTTCGACCATGTGTAGCAAATTTTGAACAGTAACGAGACGATACCACAAAAACCGTTGGAACGACCGAATGACTCGCCGATAAAAGTGATACGGACAATGCCACAATTGACTGCAAAGAAACAAACTTCATAAGTGTATATGAGTCATAAATGTGGGCATTTACCCCGGCATTACCGTGCAACGTAAAATGCAAATTCCGCAGCTTGCGAAGATAGATACGATACCTTCTCGCTCCGCATGGCGCCTTCATTCCGGAGCAGATATGATTCATGTGGCCATACACGGGCTTTTATCAATTATGCTCCCCATTTCCTGGCTCGCCAGACGAGAGGCCAACGACGAGATAGGAGCGCTCGATCGCGGAAACAATTTACCACAAAGTTTGAGACCATACATTCCGTGGTTATTGGGAAGAACACCGGGGATACGAAGCATGTAACGTAAGTGCAACATTACCGTAGAACGGTGCGTTGCATTACGAGACTTAACGCCGAGCCCTTCGTACGATCATTTTCCGGTTATACTCGTGTAAGCATCATCCGCTTGGCTCGTTTGGACTTATCTATAAAGCTTGAAAGGCAGCCTCGGTGAAAGCCTGAGAATATTTCGAACATTATTAGACGAACGTATGAAAAAAACATTTAGGTTTAAATGGAAGGGAGCAAGGGACCGACCCTTTGTGCAATCTGTAAACACGAGCTACACGTGGATACTCGCAATTTCACCTGGACGATGAGAGGTGTCCAGGGAGCATCGAGTGAACGAGCGATTGAGAGTATGCATTGGACGAGAGGGATAGTGAAATGGAGCGATGCAATCGGCAGCTAGATTCAATTCCGTACGAATACTTGACTTTTATACAACCAGTCTGCTCCATTTTAAACGACATTTCCCTCTTGTATTTCGTAAATTTAATTTTCCAACGTTTCAAGGGAAAATGGTTGAATTATCGAGCGACGACGCATGCTGGAAACCCTCGTATAAGGTCGCAGCATCCTCACTTCCCATCTTCGCTCACCCTTTCGACCCTTTAGACCCTTTTCTTTAGCACGATAAAAATTCTGTGATAAAACAAAGAACACCTTTACCGTAATAAACATAATTTTACAATATATTTTAAATGCCAAAAAAATCAAATCCATTAAATAAGCTTATTTCAATTTATTATCGTCCATTCGTTTGATTTGCATTTTTTGTTCATCTTCTTTTATGCATATATAAGGGACATCGTGAGTACGATAGATTAACGAGTCGAATTATTAAAAATGATGGTATAAAAGAGAAGCGAGTATGAGTACCTCCTCTAAGTGATAGAGAAAAATGATGATGGCGAGACAGTGGGGAGAGGAGATGAGAAGACGATGTAGGTCGAATTCCCGATGGCGGAGAGACAGTACGAGAGGAGAGGGCGAGTCGCGGTAGCTGTCGGACGACCCATTTCGCTAAGAGAACCTACCCAAAGTGTTTAATGTATATAGGTATATACGCGTACTTGGGACTCCCGCACGCTCGTCCGATGAGACGTACAAAATGTAGGTCATCCTCGAATATGGGTCAGGGTCTAAGCGGGATAGAGCACACCAAACCCAAAGAGGACAATCGAAGCGTGCTTCGTAGTACTCGATACGTACTGGAGCTATTCTACTACGAGAAATCGCCAGAATATTGGACGAAATAAAGAATTTATCGATAATCTTCAATTTGAATCAAATGAATTTACTTCGCTTCGAAATTTAATTGGGGGTTTGTTCATATTGGCGATTTGGTTAATCGAAATAAATTGCGATTAAATCCAATTAGATAGAAAGTAATACGCACGTCGATGGAAAATCAATTTAGAAATGCATCATTATTTTTTCCATTATTTAATTAATCGTCTATTGTAAAAATACGATCTATAAAAATTAAAATTGTCAGAGTTGTTTCTGGAATATCGACACTTGAATTTGTTTCAATCGTTTATACAAATTGTCTAGAAAATGGTATTGGGTGTTGAAAGATTTTGACTTAAATCGTACGAAAATGTCTGATTTTCTTTTCACGAGAATAAAGGTTTTGGTATAAGAGAAGAAATGGTCCATCTTGCCCAACCACGACCCCTTTCCTTCCGGAGCATTATTCACCCTTGGCGCGGTCGAGCGTTTGCACGATTTTCCATGTAAGAAGATATCGGTTTGGCACACCACTTGGTCGCCCCCTTTCTCTCTCATACTCGTATTTATACGACTCCGAGTCGCCGAGCTGCCGCCCTGGCAAAATCTCAAGTCTCCGCATCGTTTTTCACCCAACGCTATGCGTTTTTTTTTTTTTCGTTAAATTAAAAGTTACGCACGTTCGTGAGGGATGCTCTGTACATATAGGCAGAGGTATTACTCGATGGAACCCAAGGGAAGATCGGATATTGTTTCCGACGAGCTTACCACGCGACTACCATCGTCCTTTGGCTTTTGATTGCATCCTCCCGCAGATTCAATTTACTTCATGCTACTGCGCATCGCAACAAATTTAATTTATAATCGTTCCTAATTATATCGAGTTACGTTTACGGGTTTTATTTTCATATTTTTGAAAGAGAAAGAGAATCCAGTATTGTCTTAACAAAAATCCATTCCATGGGAATTATTTAAACGAAATATTGTATATAACTTTTTTTTTTACGAATAGAGAGAGGAGTATGAATTTTACATAGACTTTAATTATAGAGTAGAGTGGGGTCACTTGAAATCTTGGGTTTAAGGGAGGAAACGACATTAAGAGGGTCATTTTCACTGTTTTTTTTAGGTTTTCGTTTAATTGGGAAGAATTAATTAGAACTCTTGTCAAATCTTGACATTATTTTATTCATATTTTGAATAATTTCTGAATTTCTTTGAATAATTTCAGCTGGAAATAACAAAGTTTTGCACTGATGTCCACTGGAGGTCGTAACTAGAGTTCTCCAATTGCGAGACTTGTAGCCATCCCAATTTTTATATGAAATCACAAATCTTTTTATTTTACAATAATATCGTATTTTCTAAAAATATGAACCTCAATGCAGATAAAAATAATGAAAATTAAAAATTTTGCAGGAGTTGGAACAATTTACTTCAAACTTCACCATTTTTTCACCAATGATGCAACAAAGAACACCCTTAAAATTATGATATCCCCTCAAAAGTTGGTTCATATATTTTGTAATTTCGTAAAGAATCATAGTGTCAATTTTCGTAATGATTGGTTACTTACTTTTCGATTGAGACTTCCCGCAAACGTGAAAAACGTAATTTCGAGAAAACTTACATGCTGTGTGCTCGAGCCTGTTCCCAATCAGCGGTCGGTTTTATACCGATAAAATCTAAACGAATGCGAATTACGTTTTAAAATTTTGACAACATATTCTTGGATAGTTAAGCTGACAATTTCTGCAATAAAACAAATCAATTTTTCTGAACCTCCTAATGTGATTTCTCCCTTAAATCATTTTGAGTGGATTAGGAATGCTAGACTGATATCCGGAAAGCTAACGATGCAACGGACCTCTTTCTCCGTACATACGATTCAAACTTACTTTTTTTAAGAGTCTCAATCGTAAAAAATAATTTCCCTTCGAATCAATACGAGATTCTGTTATTACCTATAGTACAATCTCTCTAATTGGACATAATTACGCTCGAGTATTTTTTCAAGAGTTGGTAAACGCTAAATGGGTTAAAGCGAGGAGGACAAACGTTTTCTCTCTCTATCTCGGTCTCTCTGCAATTATCAGTCTCGGTGGCACACATTTTCAGTCCCTTTTAAGGAATCAATAGTACATACATAGAAGGCATGCAGCCGCGCGACATCGATTTTCCTCGAGACCCGGTGAACTCGCGCAGCAACCCGGCACTATCATTCGCGACTTGTCTGCTTCGTCTCCTTTCTCATTTTCTCTTTTCACACCGACCCTCGTCTCTCAAGATGTTGCATCATATACGTGTGTATGTCGCCCTTAAAAACAGCCCCAGTAGCCAAGAGATTGTTAAAATTTATGCGAAGGATATTTACTACCGATCCTGCAGACATTCCTCTTATTTCCAGTTTATTTTCAGCTTTCCACCTCGCTTCATTATACTTGGAGTGGCTAAATATAAAAATATCATTCACTGTTTTTTAAAAATTTGATCAGCATTTTCTTTCCAGTCGCAAGCGTCGTAAAATTCTTTCTAAAAAGGAGAAAAAGTGATTTTTTATGCTTAACTACTAATTGCTTTCTAATTAGCTTGCAATTATATAAAAAAAACGTGCTTTACCAACCTTGGATTCTGTACACATGGACACGAGTCGCCGGCTAGTGCCGGATAAAACGTGTGTGCGAAACTCCCCGCAAACTCGCCTCTGATATTGATCCAAGGTTTGTCCTTTCAGTTACTAAAATCTCTGGCCCGGCTTTCCCGTTGAGTGGCAACGCGTTCACGGACAGAAAGAGAGAGATTAATTCCCGCTTTTTCGCACCCAGGCAACGCACACAATGTTGCTATTATAAATAAATGAGAAGCAAGGAAAATCCGTCGAGAAAAAAATCACCCCGGCGTTTATGCCAACGCCACCTTTACGCGTCCTTATGCCTCGTATTTGTGCTTTCGTGCAAAGCCCATTCTTATTTCTCCTTTACCGTTAGACTTTGTCACAATGTCGTACATTATGCAAGCTTTCGTTGTTACGAGAAATAGGATCGACTCGACTTTTGCGTCGAATCAATGATTCTTTTTCTTTTCAATGGTAAAATATTTTTAACGAGTACAAAAAAAAAAATCTCTCCGTTCCACGAGACCTTTTTCTCTTTATCTTCTTTGCGTCTGTTTGAAGAACTTTTGTCAATGGATTCAAAAATATGAACGAGTTTATCTACAAAATAGTGAAAACAAAATTAATACAATAAATAACGAAAATAATCTCAGAAAGTATTGATTAAAGTCTTGCCAATGAAAGTTTGTAGATTTGGTCAATGTGTTCGTATCTCACGATTCTTTGTAATAATGTATAAACGTGAGAGTCGGTATAATTGGAGGATAAAAACTGGATCATCGAGACGACGTGCGGCAGACGATAACACCCTTACCATTACGGTATAAAAAGAACGAGAAAACGTCGTTTTTCTTTCTACCACCAAAAGAGATTTCTCTTCGTAGTCCTGGTGACAGGACCGAGACACCTTTCGCATTCCCCTCCTTTTTAGACTTCATTACTCAACCCGCGAATGGCCCAAACTCGACGAGACTACGTTTGCGGGGGGAGATTGAAAAATGTGTTTAACCCTCGTCCAGACAAAATGAGACACAGAAGTTGAAGAGTTTATTCAATTCAGTCGACATCGTTCTTGGAATTGTCTGATTTCATCTTGGCATAACACAACGAAATACAATTAGCGTTTCACTGGTGTTAACGACAAGGTCGCTTTCCGACACAGCCTTGAATACACAAGTAATTTCGTGGGTAACACTTTTTTTTTTTAATCTTGCAGTACATGACGGAGAAAATGGGAGGCGCGGAAGGCACAAAGCTCGACGTCGACTTCGTGGATATGGAGCGGGTGAGCGAATTAGTTTTTTTACATCTTCTTTTGTTCATCGTGTCTCTTCCGAGGATGGAAAACACAGTCCTCGCATAAAAGAGAAAGAAAAAGGGAGTCTTCTATTATTTATGACAATCGAAAGCAAGGATTGGAAAGATCGGTTATCGCGTTTAAGTCGTTTCTATGTTTCGCGACACGGGAAACGACTCGTTACGCAAATACTAAACGTATTTTTGTGTTTAAACATTTTTTTTCCACACACTCTTTGTGCAGAAAACAGACGTCACGTGCGAGCTCGTGGAGGAACTACAGTTGAAGACCAAGGAATTTTTACAGCCAAATCCAACAGCGCGAGCAAAAATGGCTGCAGTCAAGGGAATAAGCAAACTTAGCGGTCAAGCGAAAGCTTCGACTTATCCACAGCCCGAGGGTGTGCTGGGTGATTGTATGCTGATGTACGGCAAGAAAATGGGCGAGGACAGTGTGTTTGGTAGGGCAAAAGAAAGACAAAAAATGTTTGATAAAAGGGCGCTTATCTAATTATGGGATAGATTCCCTTACTACCTTTTTATCTTTGACATTATCAACCCTGGGTTTTTATCTAACCTTCTTATCAAGATCAATTAAAAAGTTTAATATTGTATTCTCAGGTGTGGCATTGATAGAAATGGGTGAGGCTATGAGACAGATGGCCGACGTAAAGTATTCACTGGACGACAACATAAAGCAAAACTTCCTGGAACCGCTGCACCATCTGCAGACCAAGGATCTAAAGGAAGTTATGGTGAGTTTGGACGAATTCTTATATTAAAAAAGTTCTAACCCTGTATCGTTTCTTTTACTGCCTTCGAGAGGATGTGGTGTTGTAGCCTGACCAACATCTCTTACTCCATTCATGTTCTTCATTCCGTACATTTTTCTCTGTTTAGCATCATCGGAAGAAACTTCAAGGCCGAAGGCTCGACTTTGATTGCAAGCGAAGACGTCAGGCGAAAGGTAATTCAGTCGTTTGTGACTCTCGCGCTGATTTTGTTCACGTTACCCGAGCCTCTCTGTCGACGGCACCTGTGTCGGTGGTATAACTGTGATGCATGACTCTATTTAAAGACAAAAATGAAAACAAAATCATAGAGAAAAAAGTAAAAAAAAAAGACAGTAACCTATTTAATGTTGCATGGCGTCGTTTTTGTTTTATCTTATGGCATTGTTCGTCAAAATTTAAGAAAAACAATCATGTCGCATGCTTGAATGTTAGCCGTTGGGAAGTTATCGGCAAGTCCGCACTTCGGTAGCCCAGCGAGAACGGCCACACCAACATCCTATGCGGGTACGTGAGTCTCGGTGAAATAAACCCTATCCATTGTAAACCAACTTTTATAATTTTCCTCTCAAAAAAATGTAACCGTGTCACTACTTTCGATAAGATAGATGGAAAACTTGAGTAGCCCACGTTGGACTTGTCTTGGATTGAGTAAAAACAATCATCGAACCCTCACCTTTGCTCGTTCACATATTCGTTTTACCTTGCAAGACGTTTTCGTGTTTAATGCGCTTATGCAAACCGTGTTATTGACACTCTCGCGTCGGATCGATACGAACTTTCTTTCTTATACCTTTCCTTAATATAACATCCCCGGGCCTCTCCCTCTGGCGAATCTCCTGTCACAGTTGCTTGTACCTGCAGATATCCAAGTTTTGCCCTATAACGGGTAAGTGGTGCTTGACATTGTCGTAAAATGTCGCCTTGGCTATGTGCAATTTGAAGCATCAGTATTTCAAGTGCATGTCATCGTTAGTCTTGTATTTAACGTGAATGTATTATTGTGTAGAGACTAAAGTATAAGAGGAAGGCGGACCCACAAGGTGTTTTGATCATTATCGGACTACGTTTTTCATACCATTGGAACAAAAGACGTATTTTCAAGAAAAATGTCTTTGAAAATTCAATCATCATATCTTATCTTACAAATGAAATATGAGATTGAAAAATAATTTCTTCTGTCGCGCCTGTCCTCCCTCGAAACTTGTATAAACTTTGAGAAATATTGTTCAAATTTATCTTGTAATTATTTTTGGAACAAATAGTTGTTTGTGAATAATCGTTGAAAAGTTGGACTTGCGATTGCTTTAAAAAAGATTAATAGCCATTTATAATAATTATCATTTGACGGTGATAAATATGAATAGAAAATGATTTTCACAGTTTTATAGGAAATACGTATCTTGCTCGTATTTTTTTTTGTTCCTTCTAGCTTGACACGTATAAATTTTATCAAATACTAGAATGCAATAGATAACACAATAGAGAACGCGTTTCTTTTCAGACTAGTGGTAATGAGCTAGGCATTAATTATTATTATTATTTTATTAGTTTTATAGGACTGAAGCAACCCTGTAGTGCACTTTTTAATCATACGTACGACGCAACGTTGCGTACAGGTTCTCACGTTTCAGACGATGAAATTCGCCAAGCGGAGGAAAAGTTCGCGGAGAGCCTTCAACTCGCCCAAGTGGGAATGTTCAACTTACTGGAGAATGACGTGAGTGCAAGAAAAAGTAAAAAAAAAAAGAAAAAAGAAATAGAAAAAGAAAAACAACGGAACGAGGATAGAAAGGCTATGACAAATGGCCGGATGACGACTCTCTTCCTCGCAACAAACACACATGGTCTATTTCCAAATGGAACAATATTTTACCCTTTAGGTTTTACAGGTGGAACAAGTCGCTCAGCTAGCGACTTTCAGCGAGGCCCTGCTCGAATATCATCAACAATGCGTCGAGATTCTCAAGATCCTCACGGAAACGCTTTTGGAAAAGTAAGTACGATAGAAAAACATGATTTATTTCTAATCTATCCTCTCAATATCGCGAATCTAAAATACTTTATAATGATTTTCAATTTCCATTTTTCAGGAAGGACGAGGCAGCTAACAGGCCGAAAATGGAGTTCATACCGAAGACACTTGCCGATCTAAACGTCGAGGGTCTACCATCATCGGACGCCATGAATGGTGGGAACTTCTTCGTACACGGTAAAACAGATACAATTTACAGACTTTACAGAAACGATTAAAAAAAAAGAAGAAAATCCCTGGAAATATCGATGGCTGTACATGTCTAATTCACTTCAATGTCTATATGTATCACTGTGCGACATCTTCATAGTCTGCAAACAATCTCTACAAATTTCTATTTATCTTCTACTCTTTATTCGATCCCTGTGATCGTTGATGCAATCCTTCCACGGAATTACACAGCTCATGTTCCATGAATGTTGACCATCTTTAATTCGGATAACTGTAGAGCATATATTGTGTCCCCACGTTCACGAATGTTCGATATTTTTACACACATACTAACATATCTAAACTTATACTTGACATAAAAAATACACCTCCAGACACTCTGTTGTATGTATTCGATTCGCATACTTGAATGTCTTTCCTGACACACTGTAGGGTCAAGTCGAGCAGGGTCTCCGGTCCACGGGGACGGCAAACGCTCGCAGCTCGAGCTATTTCCGGCCGGAAACCCGCCGCAATCAGCCAATGGTAAATTTTGCATGGGACCCTGGGAGATTTTGTTTCTTTTCCTCAACATTTTCATTCGTCGACCATCGAGAAGGAGGGAAAGAGTCGTGCATAATTATTCATATAAACAAGGGTGACATATTTCATGAATTTTAAAAATCCTCGGCGAACATGTTAAAACTCTACTGGCTGCAATTCATTATTGGCTACACTTTGCCTCGTACTCGTACGAAAAATGTTGTAACCTCGAGCGAAATTCAACCAAGTGTTGCACATATGTTTTACGTTTTTGACTCTCCCCAGGTCCACACGTTTTCTATGCTTTCTCCAATAAAAAATTATATTCCCATCTTGCACAATGATTTTATTTCCATCGTTCATGTAGAGACGATAGTTTAGTTACGATACTTTTTAACAAATTCGATAATTAACTAACGCTATACTTTCAGCATCACCTCTAGCCTCGCCGAGCAAGTCACCAGCAAGGACCCCAATGCCAAGGCAGCCGTGCTGCACGGCGCTCTACGATTTCGAGCCCGAGAATCCTGGTGAACTTGGATTTAAGGTATATTTTTCTTTTCGTATTGAACTAATTGACATTAATTTGCAATACAGCGCATGTATAGAACGTAATAAAATTGATAATAGTATTTTCATCTCATATTTCATAATATAAATATGTTATGTTATTTATTTATTTCTTTTCTTTAAAGGAAAACGATACTATCACGTTGATCCAAAAGATCGACGACAACTGGTACGAGGGAAGCGTAAATGGACGCACAGGTTATTTCCCCGTCACCTACGTCCAGGTGGTGAATCCGTTACCCTAAAGCGGTATCTATCACCACGATGCCAAAGACCCTGCAGCATTCGTTCATTCGCGTTTACCACCAAAACAACAAACTACGCTCCTAGCCTACTTGACGAAAAAGACAGAACGTATGAAAAAAATGGAAAGATGAAAGGACCCGAAGACATAAAGAAAAATACACATCTGCGTTTCACGTTATCGTTTCAAGCTTTCCCGCGACCCAGGAGATAATTACCGAGTTAAAAAAGAATGAAAAATCTCTATTTCTCTTTCACTATCTCTCTCTATCTCCGCCCCTGAATAATCTAAAACCTCTATACGCATGTTAATGTACATATATATATATGAAATGTTATAGTGTCTTTTACCGACGTAAGAAACTTTTCGAAGGTACAAGAGGATAAACACACACACACATTCAAACATACACCCACACATAGACGCAACTATACCGACACACACACGCACACAGACACACACACACACACACGCATACACGAGTAATGAAAGAAAACACTGATACGTAATGCACTTGGACAACGCTATAATGCAATATATCCTTGACGTAACTCCACGGTTCGACAGTCTACCTATGTCCACTTACAGTCTTTTCAAACAAATATTTGTGAAATTTTGTTCGAGCATCACACATAACGAATTTTTGTGTTTGCTACGAGACGCTCATTGCCATGATGATATATTTAGGGGTGAACAAAAAGAAAGAAACAAAAATCCGTTCGTACGTTGTTAAATTTGTTAATTTTTGGTGTATAATATTCGTTGCGATTTAACGAACCATGATTTTGAATACGAGTAATTTTAATTTAATTACGCGTGTAGATATGTTTAGAACATAATTATTCCTTAAACGCATTGCTCGCGATTTAATTTACCCGTATGTAGTGATTGTTTCATTCCCGAAATCAAGTTTTCCAATCGTTTGATTAGTTTTTAATCCGTAAAAATTTATCCGCGTATTATTTTACTGTTTTTGTCTATTAAATCGTCAGTAAAGACGTTTTGTCAGATAATTAGAATTTTTAATTTAAGTAGTAGAGAAAAATGATGACGAATATCTTCCACCAAGTCTCCTCGTCATTTCGCGATTCGTGCGGTAAAAATAATCGAATTTGTTTTGGTGCAGTCTGTCGATGGGAGGTTGCTAATTCGAGCCAATGCGCACCTCTACCGCAATTAATATATAATCGATAATGAGTATATTTCTTTACATTAAAGAAAGCGCGTTAGATATTATCGAATGAGCAATTGATTATTATAAACTTTATACTTTATTTTTTCTTCCTTTCATCGTTGATTGTTCCCTACCTCTTTCTCAGCGACAACCCGACTTTGGACAAGAGTTCATTCGCGAGAAAAGCAAAACATGAAAGTAATTGCGGAACTTGGTTAAATAATATCTGTTGCCATGTGGTTTTTAGGTACTCTTCGACCGATATATTTCCTAAGCGTAAATTATAAACATTTAGAGTATCTATGAGAAGATGAAGGAAGAAAAGTGAAAAAAACCAACCCATATATCTATATATATACACGTATACATATTGTCGATATTAACGATGACGATGATGGTTATACATACACACACACACCCACATATTTATATATATATATATATGCATATATATAAGTATATGTGTGTGTACCTATATATATATATTGAATTATGAATTACTATCGTCATTATGATTTTTCTTTTCGCCTAGTTATATATTATTAGTCTCTTCTCTCGTTGAACATCATCGAATTACGAGAGAGAGAGAAAGAGAAACTATCGAGAAAAATAACACAAACAAAAGAAAAAAAAAAAACAAAAAAAAAAAGTAAATGAGACCACGTTGAGCCGAAAATTTTTGAAACCGAAGTAACATTGTTTTATAGCGCGAGTCTTGGCATCGCTGGGAATATATAGAGTTAACAATAACGTTTGAACGAGCGAAATCTCGAAAACTCTGTCTCATGTAACGAGGCGAATATTAACGGCGGGAAGGGCTACTATGAACGGATGATGATAAGAGATAACAAAAATAAGAATTCGACAAAATCTTGTACATCGCCATTGTTATAATATTCGTTTCAGGGACTGTACACACCCGAGCCAGGAAAATAAAAGAATAAGTTACAAGATTTTCTTTTTTGCATTTTTATTCTTTCAATCAAATATTACAAGACTTTGTTTGATTGAAATGAATAAACGATACGAGAATAAAAAAATTGTCAAACTTTATCTTTTTTCTTCCTCTGCTCTAGAAGTGTAGATAACCCCATAGTGTATTATCGTTATAGTTCTTTTTTTTACTTCTTCAGTTACCAGCGAAACGTCATTAAGAGAGATAAAGGAGATTAAACTTGGAAAAAATATTGAAAAATTTCGAGCTAGGGTATAAGGCCGAGACACGCGTCGAGTTTTCAACTCTCGGTACGATTTAATTTAACGTCTAAAACACATTGTCGAAGCCGACACACCACTTTTTCAAACTCGAAATGTTCTATCGATGTCGTGCAATACTAATTTTATGCAAAACAATTGCGTGGGTGAACGAATGATGACGACCGCAATAATATCCAGTGTTTCTCAAAAAAAAAACAAAAAAACAAAAAAAAACATAACGATAATTGAATACAAAAACAATTTACCGCACAAGAGAACAACAAAGAGAACGTAATTGTTTCCGGCCGGTCTAATCACAAAAAATCGCGAAGCCATTTGCAACTTGAACACGCGTGAATTTGTCATCAAAGTCGTGTGTGTGTGTGTGGGGACTTTCGAGTTTCGTACCTGAAGACAAACAAACAAACAAAAAATAAAACAAAATGAAGAAAGCCCAAAAAATCTTTCCTTGGCCGCAGGACGAATCGTTCGCAGCCGCTCGCGCGGGAGTGGGAGAACAACAAAATAATTTGTCAATTAACGAATGCGAATAAGAAACGAAGCAACAAACAAATACATATTCGAACAAATAATAATCGTTTGAATAACGAGGCATGCGCGCAGAAAAATACAAAGAAAAAAACAATACTTACTGAAAGATTAAAGCGAGAAATGCACTAATACAAGAGAGTTTCCGAGAGTCGACTGAGCGAAGGCATAGCAATAAAAGCAAACGAGAAACAAAAAAAGAGAGAGAGAGAATAAAAAGAAATGAAATAATTAGGAAAACCCCCGCTAATTTCCCCGATAGAGAGCACACGATTACGATTAGCGAGATCTTTTTAGGTCCGCACGATGGCGAGGATTTATCCTCGTTGACAAGAATTTACAAATGAGAACGAAAATTTATGCAAAAATTTGAGAAACACTGCGTAGGGATGAGACACGAAAAAAAATGTGAGCAAAAAAGAAGAAAAGCAATTCGCTATTGAATCGGCGTATTGTCAGCGTCGGGGCTCGAGTCCTGCGTATTTATCGTGTCGAGAAAACAACGTAAATATAATTGAAAGGATTCCGTGGTTGAATTATTAATAACGATAAAACCCGATGAATGATCGAAAATCGAAATTATACATGAAAGCAAAAAAAAAAAGAAAAGGAAATGAAAATTAATTATACATACTAAAAATCGGTATCCTATTCTATAAATGTTGGCTATTGTTAAATGTTGAATATTGTTCTGCATGCAGCTTTGTCGTTCGGATCAAACGTACGCGAGCGTATAGAACGGAATTTTAATTCGCGAGTCGCACGGTTAGCGCGATAATTATTAAAGATAATAAACTGTAATGCGAGAAAAGAGATCCAACGACAAAGCCACGTGCGCTCTACCGTAATCTAAGACCGTGTACGAGACATAACGGCGGTGCGCTAAAAAAATAAACATTACCGAGTTACCCTCGAGACTGCGTTTACTCAATTTTCGAGCGAGGCTCAAATAAAAAGTAAATAATAAAATAAATATTGAAAATTTAAAACCTCAGGCGCGCCAATGTTCTCGTACACAAACCGCCGCCCCCCCCCCCCCCCCCCGATGCTTGTGGATCGAAGGAATCTCGTTACTTCGATTCGCTGCAAGAGGAAAAGAACGTCACTCTGCATCCGAGGTCTGACAAAATGAGATAAAGAACAAAAAACAAAGTGCAAATGCAATTGGCGAAACAAAAAAATAATAATAATAATAATAATTCGATGAAAACGAAACGTGACGCGGACGAGACTCGGATAAGTGCGCGCGAGAGTTTCTCGGCAGATGCGCGAATTGACTTATTTTTTAAGCGTTTAGAAAAAAAAAGTTCGCTCTCTGTTGCGTGAGAAGCTCGCGCTCGTGTTTCCGGAGTTCTCTCGTCACGGTTAACGAACGGACTCGTAAATCTTCGTCAGCTGTGTTTAACATAAATATTTACGTTATCTCATAGTTTAATTTTTGTTCTTGTTTTTTTTTTCGTTCAATTTCCTATCGTACCTTTCATTTATTCATTCTGTATCTCTCTCACCTTGGTTGGGTTGGATTCAAATCACGCAGTTCACGCATGGTGTCAGGGTGTAAAAACGACCTAGGGGATGCTGAGGAGTGACACACTTTCAGACAATACATTACGATTAATTAAACTTATAACGCTAAATTTAAATCTAACTATTAAATTATCGAAAAATGAAAGAAAGAGAGAACAAAAAGATTACAAACGAAAACTTCGATTTGACGATGATGAGAGATGAAAATGATGTAAACGATTATACAATTTTCGGTCAATGCTAAATGAATATTAACGATAAAACAATTTAAGGAAAATAAAGTGTGCTCTATGTCAACACGAGTTCTCGGTCCTGTTTAATCCTTCAATCTCCCTGTTCAAGATTTCCAAAAATAATAATACAATTTTTCGTCAATCCTAAAAATGATTATTAACGATAAAACAGTTTAAGAAAAATAAACTATGCTCTATGTCAATACGAGTTCTCGGTCCTGTTTAATCCTCCAATCTCCCTGTTCAAAATTTCCAAAAATAATAATACAATTTTTCGTCAATCCTAAAAATGATTATTAACGATAAAACAGTTTAAGAAAAATAAACTATGCTCTATGTCAATACGAATTCTCGGTACTGTTTAATCATCCAGTCATCCTGTTCAAGATTTCCAAAAATAATTATGTGCGTGTAACAAAAATGAACAAAAGATTCGAACTTCTTGATGTTGTTAAGATGAACGATGGACGTCCCTTCTGTCGAGAGTAATACAAATAATAATAGGAAAGACATTTGACGTTGGATATAGTGGAAGGAATAAAATAAGTCCCTATATCGTTTGCAGAGTTAACCAAGCTTGCGACGTGATTTAACAGCGACAGAGGGCAAGAAAACGTGGCGAGGGTGGGCTATGTTATGCATAATGCATGATTTTTTTTTCTTTTTCGGTGGACATATAATTGTATGCGATATTACCCAAGGGAGTTGCTTCCGCGCCAACGCGGTAACAAGGCATACCATCATCGCGAATATCCACAAACCCATACACATACGCGGCTACGGTTGATGTAAAGGAGTTTGTGTATGTTTATATATATATAGCGAGGTGCACTGACTCGAGGCTGGAAGCGTTGGTACGAAGAAGCTCCGCTAGATGGCACCCGCGTGTACATTCGAAACCTACAGTCGAACTTCCATAACTCAACTGCCAGTAACGTGAAAAGAACTCGAGCGGAAGTAAAAGCGTTTGACGAATTTTTTAAATTTTGAATAATTCTGTAAACGGGTAAACTGTAATTATACGGAGAGTATTTCTTATTCATTTTTGCGGTGAAATCTCGGTAAAAATTACATTAAAAACTTGAATCCGGTGATAAATGTGCAAACTGTTAAAAATTGACACTAGTTTCAAATATTTTACTTTCAGGCGTGTAACAATTTTAGCATGTAGCATAATTTTTACGCGCGCTATACAGAGCTCACGGATTGCGGTCAGGCGATCTAGCCCTGACTGATTTTACTGCGAAGAACGTAAAAATTCTGGCGAACGCATGGAAAATTTCGACTTCCTTTTTTAAATTTTCAAGACAAACACGCAAATTTCTCAATGTGCACCGTACACTTTCATTTGTATCAGCCCTTTTTTCAACTTATTGTAATAATGTTTACGTTTCACGAAAATTTACTGTTAATTTCAGTTTAAATTCTTGAAAATATTTTTTATTTCTGTCACGCAACAGTAAATTTTTACTAATTTCCATTAAAATGTATAATTCATTTCCTAAAAACCTGAAGAATTGCACATTTGTCACTCAGTTACTGTAATTTCACAGTAAAAATTACTTCAAAATTCTTTCCGTGTAGGAATTTATACGTGAATATTCATTGCTGGAAAAAAATAATCGTCTAGACGGATTCGTTATCGACTCAGTCTTTTCTTACATTTTGTAAAGTAGATGCCTTCTAATTACTTTACACATCTGACTACGTGTACATTTGCGTCAATACTTCCCCCCACTGTTACTCAGTTTTAAATTGTTACCTTATCGAAGTTCGACTGTACCAAGTGTAATATCGACACGTATGTACTTCAAGTATATTACGGTTTTTTTTCTTGGCTACCGTGTGAGAAATATGTTTCCTTACAGCCACAACCCGCGAACGAGACATCCAGTGGAAAAATATGACCATTTGATGCCCAATTACAGAGAGGAGGCTCGAGATTTTATACGACCTCTGCACTACACTCGCATTTCTACCTGGTCTGCTCCTGTGCAAATAATATTTCTCGAAACGAACGAGCTTTTCGGTCTTGCAAACCAGTTCAATGGTATAACAAAATTTCAATTTTTTTTCTCTGACTCGTTTGCATTGTGACTCAATGGCAAAAACTCGCCTAAAGAGTATTCACAATTGATTTTACTCTCGAATTATCGAGATACATATTATACTTAGACCTCGCGATGCAACGAGGAGAACGAGACGTTTTTTTTTCTTCTGTTTCTCATTTTTCTCGTCTTGAAAGACATACAGACCATTCATCATGATCGTTATTTTTTTCTCCGCTCCGCGAGCCTATTTTTCTCAGGATGAGAGAGGGTGACTTCGTTTTTTATTTTATAAAATACGTATATATATTAACGTGCATTCTATGAAGCTGGGGCGAACGTAAGCTGCTTACCTCCCGCAATTAAAATGTTTCTTTAAATACCCGCTTAGGCTTTCTATGTATAGTATTGTGCAGGAAAACTTGGGGGAGAAGCAGAGAGAATGAGTGTGTGTATCGTATTTACATAGTTACATACGCACACACATATACACATAAATATGTACACATATAAGACTGACAACAATCGGTTTTCATTATCCTGCGACGAAGCACGTTTATGAATGTAAAACTTGCTCTATCTCAGGGAAAAATCTGAATGACAGATCTTTTTCTTTAGGACCAAGCCGTTGCTTCTTATCAGTTTTACACCGACGCACACACATATATCCGCAGAATAGTCGTTTTCTCTTTAACTTTCCTAGAATCTGCCAAGAAAGTCGAGTCTCTCTCTTTGCGAAACTCTCATTTTTCCCTCGAGAGAAAACGGTCCACATTTGCAAAACCAATTTCCCGGAACATTAGCCGCAGACGATGGTTTTCTCCCGCAATGTATCGGGCGTTTCTAGATACAGATATATGCGTGTATCCATTTGGGATAGTATGTAAAAGGATATTTTCCGATCCACGAGATCTTCTCGATTTGCAGACGAGTTGCAGATTATACGAGCATCTCGTGCGCTTAGAATATTGTGCACGTTCACGAGACAAATCACAGAAGAATTTAACAAAGTGCGCTTGTCGAAAAAAAAACAACTCTTCCTGTGTACGGAGAAACGAGCATAGTTATATCAAGGGACACTTTGTCCTGCTACAACGACCTTAACAAAGGAACGTCCAACGAAAAGTATGTCGCTAAAGTGCCAATGCTGAAGATTCGCGAGTTACGAAGAACCTTTGTCAAAGTTTCTGTCAACAGAAATCCGTCAAGGATTTTAATCAAACAATATGTGCAATGCAAATACTAATTTCGCCTTGTACATCGTTTTCTTGCAAATATCTTGTCGATAGCTTCAGATCTATCATTGAGATGTTTTATTATCACCTCGTCGCCATTTTGTTTCTCACTGTGATCCACATCGCGTAATAAGAATGGAAGAAGGATCGTGATAGGCTCGTCGACACGAAGCGACGTGCGCGGTCAATTTTCAAACATACAAATCTCTCGAGTTCTCGATTCGTCCATTACAATACAATAATTTAGTTCGGAAGAAACTTCGATAAAGACTAATCGCAATTATCAAAGCGTAATTTTTCCAATAAATAATACTTCCCCTTAAATTCCACTGTAAAATAAATTTGTCCATGAAATAAAATCTTAAAACTTTCCTGCGTCGCTTTAACGATCTCGACTCGAATTCTTGTTTTTATTTTGTTTAATTCTTCTTAATTCTACTTCTTCCTCTCTCTCTCTTTTTGTTGTTGTTGTTTTTACTGAGGTGACAGTCGTGCGTGTGTCACAGCAGCTAAATAATTAAGGAACCGGGATTACGCGAAATTATACGCTGACACGCGAATATGCATTTTTTAAAAGTTACCGAAAACTTCGATAAAGACTAATCGCAATTATCAAAGCGTAATTTTGCCAATAAATAATACTTCCTCTTAAATTCCACCGTAAAACAAATTTGTCCATGAAATAAAATCTTAAAACTTTCCTGCGTCGCTTTAACGATCTCGACTTGAATTCTTGTTTTTATTTTGTTTAATTCTTCTTAATTCTACTTCTTCCTCTCTCTCTCTTTTTGTTGTTGTTGTTTTTACTGTGGTGACAGTCGTGCGTGTGTCACAGCAGCTAAATAATTAAGGAACCGGGATTACGCGCAACTATACGCTGACACGCGAATATGCATTTTTTAAAAGTTACCGAAAACTTCGATAAAGACTAATCGCAATTATCAAAGCGTAATTTTGCCAATAAATAATACTTCCTCTTAAATTCCACCGTAAAACAAATTTGTCCATGAAATAAAATCTTAAAACTTTCCTGATGCGTCGCTTTAACGATCTCGACTTGAATTCTTGTTTTTATTTTGTTTAATTCTTCTTAATTCTACTTCTTCCTCTCTCTCTCTTTTTGTTGTTGTTGTTTTTACTGTGGTGACAGTCGTGCGTGTGCCACAGCAGCTAAATAATTACGGAACCGGGATTACGCGCAATTATACGCTGACACGCGAATATGCATTTTTTAAAAGTTACCGAAAACTTCGATAAAGACTAATCGCAATTATCAAAGCGTAATTTTTCCAATAAATAATACTTCCCCTTAAATTCCACCGTAAAACAAATTTGTCCATGAAATAAAATCTTAAAACTTTCCTGCGTCGCTTTAACGATCTCGACTCGAATTCTTGTTTTTATTTTGTTTAATTCGTGTTTCTTATCCAACCGTGCGTATCGTGATTTACTGCTTACTTCGTCACGAGTGACAATACTTATTTCGCGAGAGAAATGTCTTTGAGCGTAACGATACGAGCCAAATGGTAGACTTTAGTGTTGCATATGTGGTCGGGAGATCCGAAATTCTGCTGACGATCGCCAAGGGACTATCGTGGATGGGCTTCAAGGCCTCTTGTACACAACCGTTAAAGGTTCTGCTCAGTGAACCGGGCGTGTACGCTGCATACGAACACATACGTGTATACGAACACGCATAGACACGTGAGATGGTGTGTGTGAACTAGTAACGGGGCCGCGGGTGCAGAAACGTTCCCCAAGGACTGCACAGCATACCATTCGGATACTTATATCCATCGAGGCTCAAGATTACCGTGGCTCTCTCGCGAAACACGTACCAGAAACGAATGAAACGATATCCACGCGAGTAATTGAAAGAGATTTTATGTTAGACGAACTGGCGACTATAACTGTAGAACTCGATCGAGTAACGCGACAAGGTAACAACGGCAAGAAAAATATTATTTTCGTGAAACTCGAAAGCAAAAAAAATGCTTCGATACAAGCGAAATGGTAAATGACACTTAAACGTATTATTCGTTAACGATTTTATTATAATTTTTGTTACACATTATGATACGATTCGATAACGTCGAAATACTCGCATTTGTTTAATAAGAATTACACTACTTTATCACTTTATTGACGATACGGTGGACTCTGAAGAAACGTCTCAATAATTACGTGTAATATTCATTTTATATATATTTTGTTTTACCACGATTAATTGTACACGCTCGTTCTTCGAAAGAATCGAAAGTTTCGTCTGGGAAAGATGAAGTTACGGTGAATAATTGAGATTCGATATTCTGGTCCACCGTATGCTTAAGCGACGATTACTTACATACTTGTTTTTCCAATTTCATGAGATTTTTCGTGACGTGAGATTTTTTCTTTTTAATTGTCTATAAGCCAGGATAATCATTAGAGTGGTGCGGCATAATTGTTGCAATCGTTAAAATCGATGAATGTCCTAATGAACCGTGGTCGCATCGTTATCGTTATCGTAACTAATTTTAGCCGATTAATTAATATTATTATTCACAAAATCGTCGACCCGTAGTAACGTTATTCGTATCGTTCCTCGAGTCTCGTTTCACGTATTTACATATTTTTTTAAATATCATCTACATAAAAGTGGCTAGAATATAACGACGCGAGGTCTATTGCCGCGCGTTTTTTTCTACCTGACACGGAAATCTCGACGACTCGTGTCGCTTTTTTCTCTCGCTCTTTTTTTTTTCTTTTTTGCCAAGCAGAATTGTCATCCTTGAGATCGATGTCACTTCTGAAATACGTTTTCACTGCTAATCACGCGCCATTAATTATCTCGCTTTCTCTCTCACCCTTTCTTCTCGTGTGCGCAACACGCCATCCTCGTATCACGCAATTTCACAGGGCTGCGCGTATACGTAATTCCCCGATATAGTTATATCGTTCGTATTATTTTCGTGTTACGAACGCGACTCTTGAATGTTGCGAATTGAAATTAAAGAGAATAAAACAAAAATCACGTTATAATATTTATTACACGAATGGGGATTAATTCGTGGACGCTGGAGGACTGTGAACTTGACCGTAAAACATCCCTCGCGGCCTGCACGCCGAACAATCCGGGGTCGCACGATCCGACGTTTCACCGGAACCTGAAAAGCGATAAGTGATTTAAAATACAACAAAAATATGTTATTTTTGGATTTTGCGTTCTACAGATTCTTCGTTCTCTCGCTGGTTCGCGCTTTGTCCAATCAATTCCAAGAAACCAGACATCCGTTTAAATAAATTAATGGAAAAATCGATCGAAAAAGAGAAGAAGTCGTAAAATATAAATCGACAGTGGAACAAAAATCATACGAGTGACTGTAGAATTGGAAACATTTGAAAATTCTTTTTAGATAACAGCAAAGATACAATGTAATTACGTTATTGAAAAATGTGTTTAATTAAACAAATGTTTTGTTTTGAAAAAGAAAGAAAATGTAATAGAGTTAATGTTGTGTCAAAATTGTCTCCCGCCATTGAAGTCAAAGGCTTGGCAGACATTTTGAAAATATTTTTTGGTGCGATGTAAGTCGTACGAAATATCAAAGGAAACCCTTTTTTTTATAACAGATTCAATATTTGTCCTTGTGACAGTGCTAAAAATGCTTATTTTAACGCTAAATATTCAAAGTTATGACAAACTTTCAACGCTTCTTCTTTGTAATTTGTATTCCTCCCTATTTACCTCTATTAGAGAAAGTGATGTCTAAAAGTGTAAAACCTCATAAAATTTCATATAGATACAAAATTTTTATGAAAATTATAAATTTTGTGGGGATAAGTAGCCTTTTTGTGAAAATGAAGTTTTGTGCATGACTCGGTTACTTAGAATATTAAAAAAACTCTACACTCGTATCAACAAATATCGTATATTTTCTTGTTATTATTTCGCAAAAATACAAAAATTCCTATAAGCTTGAAAAACGTCAGTTTCAAAAAATTGCCACTCAATTTGTCGATAAAATAAAAATTGTCAACCCCATAAAACTCAAACAGATGCAATATTTTTATGAAGATTATAAATGTTGAGAGGATAAGTAGTCTTTTCGTGAAAATGAAGTTTTGTGCATGACTCGGTTACTTAGAATATTAAAAAAACACTCTACTCTTGTATCAATAAATATCGTATATTTTCTTGTTATTATTTCGCAAAAATACAAAAATTCCTATAAGCTTGAAAAAAGTCAGTTTCAAAAAATTGCCACTCAATTTGTCGATAAAATAAAAATTGTCAACCCCATAAAACTCAAACAGATGCAATCTTTTTATGAACATTATAGATGTTGAGAGGATAAGTAGCCTTTTCGTGAAAATGAAATTTTGTGCATGACTCGGTTACTCAGAATATTAAAAAAACTCTACACTTGTATCAACAAATATCGTATATTTTCTTGTTATTATTTCGCAAAAATACAAAAATTCCTATGAGCTTGAAAAACGTCAGTTTCAAAAAATTGCCACTCAATTTGTCGATAAAATAAAAATTGTCAACACCATAAAACTCAAACAGATGCAATATTTTTATGAAGATTATAAATGTTGAGAGGATAAGTAGCCTTTTCGTGAAAGTGAAATTTTGTACATGACTCGATTACTTAAAATATTTAAAAAACTCTACACCTGTATCAATAAATATCGTATATTTTCTTGTTATTATTTCGCAAAAATAAAAAAATTCCTATAAGCTTGAAAAACGTCAGTTTCAAAAAATTGCCACTCAATTGTTCGATAAAATAAAAATTGTCAACACCATAAAACTCAAACAGATGCAATATTTTTATGAAGATTATAGATATTGAGAGGATAAGTAGTCTTTTCGTGAAAATGAAATTTTGTGCATGACTCGGTTACTTAGAATATTAAAAAAAACTCTACACTTGTATCAACAAATATCGTATATTTTCTTGTTATTATTTCGCAAAAACACAAAAATTCCTGTGAGCGTGAAAAACGACAGTTTCAACAAATAGCCATTCAATTTGTCGATAAAATAAAAATTGTCACGGTGATAATTAAAGTGACTGCGGTCGGGGTGACGTAATACCGCAAAAGCTCTGTGCCCATCAGACGCGCATGAACGTATATATATGTACGATTAACTATAGCGTAAAGTTTGTCCGGGTGGTTTCTCTGTACGTGTAATAGGTCGGAGAATCAATGCGCAGGCGTCGTCGTTTCGCTAAATCCCGCCCCCAACAGCATCCCCTGTGTGTGAAATTCGTCCTCGTAACCGGGCAAGCCTCTTCACTCCCTACCCAACGGGTGTTTTTTACCTTGTTACCAGCCGTCGCTCGTATCAAACAACCCTCCCTCTCTACCGTTTCCCAGTCAACACTTCAGGCAGTAGCGACTAATTACTCGGATTAATCTACCGTCGTCGTCGTCATCGTCGTTTTACTCGCTGTGTGTTTCAGAAATTCGCGATTCCTCCAAACCGCAATTCTCGAGATACGTTAATGGCTAATTGATATATACCCTTCCCATAAACGAGCGATGTTTCTAGTAAATATTCTCGTTCCGTACATTCTAAGAAACATAGATTCTACTTCTTGTTTCGGTTTGATACGACGAAAAAGTAATTATCGTTCCAATCCTTAATTAATTATTTCCAAGCAAGCATTTTATATTCTGGTACGACGAGAATGTCAAATGACTTTTTCCTTACTTTTGTGTCAATAAAAAAATAAGAAAATAAACAAAAAATAACAATTTTAATTACAGCACTAACCTTTTATAATATTCAAGTGCTGATAAAAAGCGCTCCCATGCCAGCTTTCCAGGCTCTTCGTAGAGTGTACTTCCGGTTTGACGTCTCGAAGAGCCGCAGCCTCTTCTGCCAATTTTTCAGCTTCGCGTTCCTGTAACAAAAATATAAATAACCAATGGAAACAACGTGTCCGTCTTAATTAACTTTCTTGCCCATAGAAGCGGGAACGAAAAATCGCGATTCCATTTTACTCCAGCGATCGATAGGATATTATGTAAAAAATGTTCTACACATATACGTACGTCGTAGATAACGAACAATTCTTTCTCGGTGGATGACCTGACTCGAATTTAATGGAAGCTATATTTTCTTTCCCCCGATCCACCCTATTCTCTCTCTCTCTCTCTCTCTGTGACATAACGAGCGAGTCGTTCCGCGCACAACGACGATTACACTCCACTCTTTCTGATCAACTACTCAGTTATGCAACAATAGCTCTGGCAGTCGCGGGGCGCATTCAACAAGCTCCACGAGAGTCCTCGCGATCCATAATCTCCATATATATATGTATGTATATATGTACGTGCCATCAACCGAAGGTGTGGAGAAATATAAGCTCGATGCTTTATTTAATGTTTTCCCAACGCTAGATAGACAACGATCGTCAAATTATTCAAATTAATATCCAGGCCCGAGCGCCATTAATACGCCATTACGGAAGTCGGAGACTATCGAGTAGGCACAAATATAAAACGTTAATGAATCCCGATGATTCTTTGCGAACGATGAGTTTGAAAAAAATGAAATTAACCATTAAATTTTCCGTAGAAAGCTTGAAAATCGTTCAGCTCTCTTCTTAATTCTACTTCCTCTTCTCTCTCTCTTTTTTTGTTGTTGTTTTTACTGTGGTGGCAGTCGTGCGTGTGTCACAGCAGCTAAATAATTAAGGAACCGGGATTACGCGCAACTATACGCTGACACGCGAATATGCATTTTTTAAAAGTTACCGGAAAGCGTAACGTAGTATTGTCGACCGGTTATACCGAGCAACGTGAAAACCGGTGCACGCGCTGACGCGATGAGACTGATATCGAAGCGAGAATTAAAAAAAGAAAGACCGAAATGATTCGAATGAAAATGTTTTCGAATCGTTAATAATTGACAATTATTAATAAGTCGTACGTTCAAAATCAAAGTTAATCGAGACTTAGAATATCAAATACTCATATAATTCCTTTCGTATAACGTTTATTGAGATAAAAATAATTCTGAAATACGAGTTTAATTTTTCTCATTATCGCTCGAGCTTTAAATAATTATTTTCCTGCAAATGTATCAACGCGTAATGTAATGAAATAAAAAGAAAAAAATAATAGTGTCATTCCCAGTGAAAAAAAAATTCGTTCAGATACACGAGTAGATATAATGGGAGAGACCTCGAAAGAGACAGAGAGTGCGCAGTTAAAAGCCGATTGGATCGCGTAACTCTCATATTCGCTGCATAAGTAGGCGTTCGTTTCGCGGAGGGGTGTGCGGAGGGAAACATAAAAAATTCATAGAAGAACGCCAGCGGGGTTAGCGTCACGTAACGCTCTCCGGTGTAACGCCGCGATGATTACATTTACCTCGACGATATGTATTGCATGCGTACAAGCTAAAGATAATAAGCAAGATTACCGCGAGGGATGAAACAAAATGTTCACCAAGAATAAGTTATCGAGGACGATTCTGATGAAACGAAATGATCGAATTCGTCTGATAGATCGGTGGATAATGAAAATTATATTAATTAAGAAAATAAATAAATATCGTTATAAAAAATGACAATTAAAAAAGAAAAGGGGTTTCCATATTCATTCAGGCACGTAATTATTCTTGTGTGTGCGAAGCAATAGTGTGGATAACTCAAACTCGAGCTTTTCGATACGATACTTGAGCGATCAAACATTGATTATCCATGGACATTAATGATGGGCAGTTACAGAGTTAAAGGCACAGAAAGGGGTTGATGTGTGTGTGTGTGTATATGGGCGAGGTAGGCTCGATTGTGCTCGCGGTACAATTTTAATAATGTGTGGGATTTTTAGGAATTAATATTTTGTGTCTCCAAGTAACCTTGGACTCATTGTTATAGGACGAATTTATAGTGTCCTAGATTCATATTATATCGCACGTGGAAAATATTTTATAGAATGTGATGTTTATCTGATAATATTGTAGCGGGAAGTTACGTAAGCTTAATAGAGTTTTCAATTTTTAATGGAATATATTCATGTACCTATATGTGAACAGAACGCATTACAGTAAACTCGCGTTTATCCGAAATCCGCTTTATCCGAACAAATTTTTCCGAACAATTTTTGACGATTTTTTTTCATTGTTCACATTTTTTTAAATATTGCTGCAACAAAAGTTTCTCAAGCCAAAAAACAAAAAAACATTACAGACTTTTTACCAAAAAAAAGAATTCTAATGAAGCGTCCTAGAACTTCAACGTCCATAAGTTAAAAGTTTTTTGTTTTTTTATTTTAAAGTTTCCTTCGAGTAATCTCTAGTTTTGTTTCATAATTTTGTAGTTAATTTTTTCATTCAAAAGGGTAGGTAATAAAATAAAAACTTCTGTTTTTTCCCGCTGCTGAATAAGACGGATTTTTTCTGTAAGAACGCAAAATAAACGAGCTTTGTTATTCAGCATTTAAAAACTTTGAGTTTTCAATCCATACTTTAGCGCCTTTTTAACACGTCAACACAAATTTTTCAGTCAAAAACATGCAGGCTTATTCACAACCATATCAATAGCATTCTACGTACGCACGTTTTACGATTATATTTCGCGGTATTGACGCAATTCGGGGTGTTTCACGCGGGAAAACGGGAGACTTCGGCTTATCCGAAATTTTCGTTATCCGAACCGGCCGTCGCCTGATCATTTCGGATACAGGGGAGTTTACTGTATGTATAAATTTTGTGGGAGAAAAGCGTGTATACTTTCTGATATAAGTTTCCGTTAATTCGTGAAAAACGAACGCGAGTTAAATACGTAAAATTGCAAGTACCGTACAATCCGGGTATTTTGTCGGAGTATTTTGGGTAGCGTCACAAATGCATTTTTTAAATTGTTTTTTTTCTGAAAGTACATGTCTTTCTTGATATGTGGTTCAAATTTCATGAAATTCTGAGCAGTGGAAGTATGTTAAATAATTTTTTTAAGTTAGCGTTTCAATTAATTAGAAATTCAAACTTTTTCAGAAAATCGTGTCTCCTGAAAAGTTATGTTTTTTTTTCACCTACAATGTGCCTTTTCTCGAAATCTACTCGTCGTATCGGCATATTTATTTTTTGAAGTAATCAGTACATTCAAATGAAGGATGTGCCGAGCCATTTTTTTTGAAAAACGATTCAGACCCGAGAAAAATATATTTGAAGGTAAAAAAACGTGGTCAACTATTTTAACAAAATTTCAAAACGATGTCAAAAAATTCTGAAACAAAATATCAAAAAAATGGCTTGAGACATTGTTTATAACGCTTTGTTGTCCTTGTCCTTGAGAAAAGGTACATTGAAAATAGGCATTTTTTCGAACCAATGTTTTTCGACTTTGAACTGGTCCCAAAATTTGTCTATTTCAAATATCCTGAAAAATTCTACACAGAATTATCAATAAAGTCTTTCTAAATAGAATTTTAAAAAATCATAGAAAAATATTGAATAGTTTTGAAGAAATCTCAATTTGAAGCAAAGAAGATCAGATCGGGGCTTCCGAATATGTCGAATCCCTTTAGCGGAGCGCTAAAATGCGGTTTAAATGGGTTCGCGGCGGTAAAAAGGTCGAACGTTTACGTAAATTGCAATATATCGAGATTACAATGGCGATATTCATATTGTGTGGTGACCCGAGTCGAAATTTTTTGAGAGATCGAGGATAGGCGGCATCGAGCGGAGTGGTGAGGATCGAGGCGAGGGTCCAACGTACTCGTATACTAGACGGCATAGACGTCGCCCTCATAGAACCTCCGAAATGGCAGAATCTTTAAATTCTGATCGAGCGGAGGGCATGGACCCTCCCATAACTGCCTCGCCAGGCATAGTTGGTATCGAGAGTGAGCTCACGGAAGGTGCGTTTTTCCCACTTGACACTGTGAGCGGAGTCCCGGAGGGTCTGCGATGCCCCCGGATTCAACTTGGAGGACACGTTGGCATTGAGCGGAGGCTAGCGGCTTGTGCACTTTCGAAGGAAATAGGCTCCAGGAGATTGAGACGAGCAGTAAAAATTTGACTCAGGAAATTTCTAATTCTATAACCTCCAATTGAAGTCTTTTTGGAGAAAAAAAATTTGGTCCGTCGGCAGGGGGCGATAGTCGATATTCGTAATTTACTGGGGGTGAAAATTTTGTTTTGTCCAACAAGATTTTCTAGGGAGGTCGTAACCCTTCTAGAAAGTTTTTTGCAGAAAATTTACGATTCCGTAGATTCAGTTATTTCCCGCGTAACATGAATATCGCCTCGATATATTGCAATTTACGTAAATATTCTTTTTTTTTTATCTTAAAGGTAATATACGAGTATAGATAAGACTGTTTAATTGTGAGTGTCTAATGTCTATAATAGCACCTTGGATATTTAATATTTTTATGTAAAAAGTTTCCTAAAAATAACAATCTCATAGTAAAAAGTTGTCGTTTGTTATTTAAGTTTATGTAGAATGCGTAAAATAATAAATTTGTTATCAAAATGATGTCGAAAGTAACCTTTTGATATCATTATGCTTTGGATTTTTGAAACAAATTGCATTTGAATGTCTTGTCAAAGCAACCCCATACCGGCGCTTACTTCTGGACTTTTTTAAAAATGTTCAAAAATACTTTCCCCTGAACAAAATAGTTCAGGGGGAAGCTGCAGTTTAATGTTTTTATACAATTCATATCGAAAGAACACATTCTTCTATTACAGCAAAAACGTTGGAATTTAGAATATTAAAACAAAGTTACCTACAAAAAACTTCCAAAACCTATTCCATGTAGTCCTATTTCGCGGTAACTAATTATAAAATGGAACGTAGGATTTTGGATCACTTGCCGTCACGCTACTCGAGCTAATTATGATGTTCTCTAAGTGTCCACGAATGTCGAATGTAGAACCGTATACAGGAAAAAAAGAGGTAAAAACCATAAAGAAAACTCAACTAAATTATCCTGAAGATAAGTTAACGAAGGAAAATGACATACCTACCAGAAACATTGTAAATATAAGCATACGCCCCACACACGTATGAGCATATCGCTCCAAGTCCCTCGCGTGTAAATTTGTGTGTTCGTAGTATCGAGCAAGTGTGAAAGCACGGACGAACGGAGTAGCAGGTGGTGAACAACCCCCATCGTCCTATATACGCAACAGTAGAGTAAACCATGTGTACCCTCCAATAATTATGTATGCGTAGAGGAGCGTGGGGTAAATTGATCCTCTTAAAAAAATTAACGCTTCGATCTTACTCCAAAAGTAATTTTCGTATTTTTTTCTAGTAGAAAATAATTATTATGCCGTTCCGATGATAAAGTGTCCCGAGTCCTTGCAATTATTTACAAATCCATAGGATTTTTATTTTTGATACGAGTTCTACAAAAAGATTTTAGATTTTTGAAAAATCGTCGAAAGAGCAATTTAGAAAATATTCCTAAATGATAAAAAAAAGAAATTTGGAGGTTTCTTGTTCCTTGGTGGGGCGATTTACCCCCATCTTCGCATACTGTGAGTCCTCGCGCGGTGCAGTCTCGGCCCATATGTTCCTAGTCCGGTAATAAGCGTGCAACCTCGATATTCTCTGCTTTATACATATACATATAAATATATATATGTGTATTAAGGAGTGTCCTACACGAATTTGGAACGTTGTGTATAGCGAGTAAATCACGATACGGTTTGTCGAGGCACCACAGGGTTGGATCTACACGCGCGTGTTCGAGAAATACAGCCTCGTGTCTAATTTGATTCGCAACACTCGACGAGAAACGATTGAGGCTCAGCCCTCGTTAACAATATTAACCCTCTCATCTCTTGCGATATAATGAACATCTGACCGTATACTCGTATCTAAGGGATGATGTTTATTATACGGTATACATTATATACGTCATGGTTGTATTACAAGCTTGCACTTTTATTTATTACTTTTGATATCTCCTAAAGAGAGGATTGAACGGATCTCTAACGTGCCCTTTTCTTTTCTACGCACCCCATGTTTAAGGGCTAACATCACGGTAGAATTTTCAAAAAATCGATTTTTTTATTGGCTTTGAACCTTCTAAAAAATGACACAGAAATCCTAATTCTCGGAAACGATTTGTTCTATGGAATTCCGAGATCATCCCCTAGCGCTGGCGGACAGTAGCGGCTCGTGTTTATAACACATTTCAAAACTTCGATTTGAAATGTTTTCAAATGCTTTCGACATCTCGGAACATGATTTTGCAAAATGGCACGCAACTATTTTTAATCTTTTCGTTTGGAAATTTAATTACATCTTTGAAATAATAACGCACAGTGAAGTACGTAAGGGATTTTCGATTAGTTAGTTTAAACAATATTTATTAACAAATGACTCTTTTTTTTGTGTTGAAAATTAAATAACTAGATTCAAACACTCGTCAATTATACAAAAATCAATATTTTTAAAATCCTCTAGGTACTTCACTAGGTACACTCGTGTAGATTACGGAGAATTTTTGTCACATTCAAATGTGCACAAGTTCTAGGGCGTGCCGCAAATTTAACATGCCTTGGGAAAATGGCTGCAGTGCCGCCATTTTATAATATTTACCTACACCATTTTTAAAAAACATACTTAAATATATGAAAAATAACTACCCCCAGTATTATTTCTCTATCCCTTTTCCTTCCAGCCAAAAAAATTGTCAACAAAGTGCTTATTTTAGCCTGCTACAATTTTAGCCCTTACAGTTAGCCCGCTACAGCTTTAGCCCTTAAATGATCCCAACATTTTCAAGTTGCACCGATCTGTTCTCACCAAACTTTAAAAACATCATTTTCCTTTCATCCCTTTTGGACGATAGACGATAACGAGTTTATTCTTCACAAGATGAGAAGAAAAAGAATGGGAGGTAGAGGAAGAGAGAAAGAAAAGAGAGATGGATTGTAAGTACTGACGAAGAATTCAAAGTAGCAAATTTGTGCTAAGTTACGTGTGCAATATCTCTTCGCTCGTGTGTAACATAGAACCATAAAAAAACTGTGGCGATGAAAAAATAAATGGGCTACTATGGTCATCATTGCTGGCGTTAGGTACGTGACTCTGGTTCAACCTAGTGTTCTGTCAGAACGAGACGCGGGGTAATACAAGGAGGCACTCGAGTCCCTCTGTACATATGTACATGCCCGTGTACTACATACTACGAAGCATCTTAAGTCTTTGGTATCAGGTCGTATAGTAGGTATAGAAGGTAAGCCCGTTGGCGAGCATTCCCTCTTTTCCTTCACCCATCAATTCTCCAGCTTTCGCACCCTCTCAACCTTCTTCAAGACTTTGCCCTGTCCCCTCCTCCAACCCCCTAATCGCCATCAGGTGTATATACACACACACACACACACACATATATATATATAGATGTGCATACACGTACATAACGATCTTGTACGTGGCTGGACAAGTATTTACGTGTACAGCACAAACTCATACAGTGGAGTGAACGCACACTTAGTTCTCTTGTACGTTAGATCGTTTCCGTTGTACTATTGAATCACCACCGGATTACTAACGTGCTCGTAGAAGAGAGACTGAAGTAGGAGGGAGGAGAACGAGAGGGGATGCGAAAGTGAAGGCGTACAGTACAAACTCAGAGTCGGAGTTTCCACTTGTGGATGACTACCGCGTTCTCCCATTTGTAACTTCTCTCACCCGGCAAAGTATGTGGGCGATCCGCGTCCCTTTCCTACATTCTCCTCTCATTCCGCCCCTCGCGACCCTCCCTTCACCCTCGCCCTCAATCTGTTCGTTCATCCTCCGCGATTTGCCGCGTGCACGCCTCGCGAGAACTATCGCCTCTGTGCCTCGTAGTATATTTCACCAACCCGGAATCGTTTTCACCGCCTGGTTCGCTTGCGATCGCTTATATTCATCCCGTAAATCGGGCGACTCGCGAGAATAGAGAGCCCAGCCGCAGTCCCGACTATTTTCGTCCGAATGTATATATGTATAGTATGTATGGCACTGGACCAACGCGAATGTGAACCAGTCTCCGCAAACCCTCTCTTCTTCTCTCTCTCTCTCTCTCTCCGATGATCCCGCTCCGCCACACAGGAGCGCTCAATTGTTTCAGCCCCGTTGATCCAATAAAGGATTATGGCGAAACAATCGTGGCGGGCCACGCGCAATCGCCCCCAACCAGCAAAATCTTTCTCCTAGGCAAACTATATATGTATCGTAATGGATTTTTACGTAAATGCGAGAACAGGTTGGTATCCATCTCGTCGATATATAATGGAATGCATGCATGTGTATAGAGCCATATTTTCAAGTTTCGATCGACATAAAAAATGTATGAAGATTTTCCGGATTTTCACGAGGTATAAATATGCGAGATATATGGAATTTATTTAATCGATATACGTATGCGTGCATCCTTGTTGATGATCCGCATCGAGTTGTGGAAAATCTGATCGAGCCTTCTACCGAGTGTTATATGTGTGTTTCCGGAGAGCTCTCGTCAAGCGCGTTTAATACGCAATCGCGTTAGGTCGCATCGTTTCCGGTTCGATGATCCGCTCACTGTGCGGCCACTGCGTTGTATTATTGTCGAATAAATTGATTATACCGCATATCGACCCATCGTACAACTCGGAGAATGATTTTTCTTCGTAACTTCACGATGGGAGGACGATCGTGACGAACAAAAATTTGCATAATCCTCGTACCCCAACTTGGTATTCTTTTTTTAAACGAAGAGGGTTGTACGTTATATCAAGGAGTCGTAACATCTCCGATATTCAATCCCTGAATCCAATTTTTTTCTACCATCTCCGATTTCTATCCTCGCATCGAGGAAACGTTTGACAAACCGATTATCTCGTTTCGACGACATATCGATAAATAATTTCTTATTGCGATATCGAGTTGCATAAGAAAACTTTCTTCTGCGATCTATGTGACGATTGGGTCAGTTTCACCGTAAGAAATTTCTCTTTTCGACCCATGAAGGAAAAAGAGGGATGAACGACAAAAATGCGAGAAATTACGGAAAGATGCGCAATACTATTCGGAGGGAATTGTTTATTAATGTTTACGGTTAAATCTCGGTGAAAATTACATTAAAAACTTGAACCCGATGATTAAATGGGCAAACGGTTAAAAATTGACACTAGTTTCAAATATTTTACTTTCAGGCGTGTACAAATTTTAGCATGTAGCATAATTTTTACGCGCGCTACACAGAACTCACGGATTACGGCCAGACGACCTAGTCCTAACTGATTTTACTGTGAAGAACGTAAAAATTCTGACGAACGCACGAAAAATTTCAGCTTCCTTTTTTAAATTTTCAAGACAAACGCGCAAATTTCTCAATGTGCACCGTACACTTTCATTTGCATCGGCCGTTTTTCAACTTATTGTAGTAATGTTTACGTTTCACGAAAATTTACTGTTAATTTTATTAAAAATTCTTGAAAATATTTTAAATTTCTGTCACGCAACAGTAAATTTTTACTCATTTCCATTAAAATATATAATTTATTTCCTAAAAACCTGAAGAATTGCACATTTGTCACTCAGTTACTGTAATTTCACAGTAAAAATTACTTCAAAATTCTTTCCGTGTACGTGTATATATTTATAAGGCTCGGAGGCTCGGAGAGTAGAATTGGATTTTGAGGATTCCGGAGGCGGAGCCAGTCGCCAGGCCGACGATTATAATTGAATCAACAGTCACCGCCCTCGCTTCCTTCGCGAAACATCCACCCTGAATCCATTTCGTATATTTATACTTTTTACGTACAGATATGGAAAAAGATACTCGGCTTTTATTCATTGTTGCAATCGACATTGTCCAATGAAATATTGCTACATTATGTCGCACTAACGATACCGGGTGAATAAAAATTGTCGGTATACGAGAAATGTTGTCGGACTAAAAGTCATTTGACGAAAAAGGAATAAATGAGTCGAGGGTTGACTAGTCGATTTAATCACAGAGTCCCGAAGGACTCTGCGTCGAAAACTTAAAGGTCTCCGGTTGACATTTTCCCGAATAAACCGACGAGGATAGAGTTGTGCGCGCCCAAAACACGGACGCGCGAGAAAACGAAATTTTGTAAATTAACGTATCCTGTGTGCGATATCCTGCGATGTGCTTGAAGAAAAAACAAACGGGATTAAAAAAAACAATTGAAAAAATGTCTACGAACGGTATCGATAATTCTGCTTTTCTAATTTTCCGTTCGATCGGTTCCAGACTGGTTTCCATTCGACCGAGGCAAAAGTGGGGGGTTGAAAGTAAATTTATATATACCTATATAGCACGCAAGGATAATGAAACGATCTTTGGTGTTTTCGAAGGAAACGAGAAAGCAAAAGTTTGGCGAGAAAGAAAAAACGTGATTCCAATCCTTAGAGAGATATCCTTAATGGCTCTCCGAGCGAACGTGGCGCAATTAAAAGTTGCGGTCGAACCCAACTGAGCGAAGAGGGACAGTGAGAGAGAGAGAGAAAGAGAGAATCGTGCTTTGATTTAAATGTTTCAAATAGGAATCGAAGCTCCTAACCCACCTCCTCCGTCACGTTCTTTTCTGTGCCCCAATGCCACCTCACAGTACCCTCGGGCAGTTCTCTAGGCTATGTGACGTCGCTTAATTGCATTTGAGAGTCGACGTACCTCGTACAGTTTCACGATTTTCGTACAACCGTCGAGAATTCTATTTTGCGTCGTGTAATGACGAATCTCGACCATTCCTCGAACTATTATGCGCATTGGACGAGAGAACGATATCGCATCACAGCTTCGACAACGTGCTCACATTCGTTTGGTAATCGGGCAGAAAATTACTGTTGAAACATTGTTCTTTTATTCAAATATATTTTTATCATCTAGAATTCCGAGTGTGTCAATTTTTTAAATACTCAAAAATCTGGCCAATCGTCAATTTACTCAAATTCATCCCACTCATAAATTTCATTAAACGAATATGTGTCAATAAAATCGTATTCTAGTTCTTGTTATTCCCATCGACGAATTCAGTGACGTGGGAGATTGTAGAGATATATAACAGAGTTTTATTTGCACAACTTTTACAGTTTCTTACCAGTTTTTACAAGTTTTCGTCGCTATCACATTTTGATTCCCTCTTCCCGCACTCCTCTCTTTCCGTTTCCACGCCATTCTTACAGAACTTTTCTATTTACCTATAACACTCGCATATTCGTCTATCTACCTTTCCTTTTAACGCACTAATCAACTCGCCTTTTAAACAATCTCGCCTCCTCTCCCCCCAGCCAATTCTCAATACCTCTCCTGCTTTTTTCTCTGACCAGTTTTCTTCCTTTCCTACATACTAGCATATGCTCTATTGTTTCCTCCTCTACCTTGCATATTCTGCACCCCCACCCTTTTTCTCCTTTTTCCCCCGCTCTTCCCACGTTGCCGAGATTGTAGAGATTCGAATACTCTCTACTTTTTTTCGCCTTTACTTGCAACTTCGGTAATCGAGAAAAAAATTACTGCTGAAACATTGTTCTTTTATTCAAATATATTTTTATCATCTAGAATTCCGAGTGTGTCAATTTTTTAAATACTCAAAAATCTGGCCAATCGTCAATTTACTCAAATTCATCCCACTCATAAATTTCATTAAACGAATATATGTCAATAAAATCGTATTCTAGTTCTTGTTATTCCCATCGACGAATTCAGGGACGTGGAAGATTGTAGAGATTCGAACACCCTCCACTTTTCTCGCTTTTACTTGCAACTTCGACAATAACCAGTCGCAGGGTGAAGATGAAAATACTCGACTGGTCCCTCTCCCCTTCACCATACCAGAAAAGAGATTTTCGAGACACTCGTGTGCTCGGTGGACCGACAAATAACCACAAATAACGTTCGAGGATTACTTAGTTACCTCAATGCAGTTTGTGACGTGACACAATCTACCGTGTATATCTATATGCGTGTATAGTCGCGTGTGTGCTGTGCTCCTGGGTAACTAGGTTTAAAGGAAATCACCTATCTATACATATATGTATATATATATATATATATACATAGACCGATATATACCTATACATGTGTGCAGTTTCGTGCGAGCGCATTTCGCCATTGACACTACGGGGGTTTCTTGTAAATCGTACATAGAACCAACATACACATATATGAGGATACGTGTATTGTAGAGGGTAGCAAATTCCGTGGCGTGCAAGTGCACAGTGTAGGGTTTTAAATATATATGTAGCGTAATACGCTACACGTTTCACTGTATCTTTTTTTCATCCCCACTCGACACCGTTCACCGACAAGGGGAATTGAAAAGCCGTCTGGCAATCCAGGCCGGCTTATCCCGGTCCTTTTCTCCCCCTCTCACCCTCTCGTTCTCTTTCTCGCTCTCTCTCTCTCTCTCTCTTTTATATAGAAATAGCCTGCAGCAAAGAACCTGCACCCTTCGAGGTTATACTCTCTCGCTCTCCCTCTCTCTTTTGAGACGATTCTTCCATGGTACATACGGCTCCGCGATGATGGCGATTAAGGGTGTACACACTCAAAGTTGTTAACGTAGCTACGCTAAACTCACCCCTATGAATGCATACGTGTGTATATGTGTAAGTGAGTCTATTTATGTTTGTGTGTATGATATTTTGGAGCAGTTACATTTTCCGAATCCTCGCTGAGAGATACCATAAGCACGATCATTACCGCGATAACAAAGCGAGAGAGTTGTAAGTCCCCCGCAAACCTTGGTCCATGTTACTATAGGGTGAAAGTAGGTTCACGCGAGAGGGATAAAGTGAAAAAGCGAAGCTGCTTAAGCCGTTCAAACGTATACGCAAATGTTACTCTCGTATCAAAAAGAGAAAGATAGAAAATAAAAAAAAAATCGAACGCGATTGAAACTCGCGTTTTTGCTAACGATCACGAAAATTTGTGAATTTTTATGGCTTTCTCGACAAACTTCGAACAACGTTGGAGAATTGTAAATTTGTAATTACAAAAACGTCATGAATACTTCACGCGGCTTTCGTTAAATAATTAATTATTATTTTATGATCGAAATACTCGTATTAATCTGAAATTATTAAAGCGTTAATTGCTGCATATAGGATTACCGAACCTTTCGGTAGTTTTCAATTATATCGTCCAATCCAAACTGCGTACAAATATTATTCAATAATTTAACGTATTTTTAACGAATGCAATTGATTAACGTCGTTGGATAATTGTTACATCTTTTAATTCAACAAAAACCAAACGTAGTCGACAGAAACGACTCGTAATGAAACTCTATCATTTGAATATACAGGGTGAATTTCAAAAGTTGTAACAGGCTTTATTCTAAGGTAGATGGGATCGTTACAAACAAAAGTTGCAAATATACATTAGGGATATTTTTAAAATTTTACGAGATATACGTTTTTTAAGTGGCTCCAATCAGAGCACGCGGAGAAGCATTGGGACCGCCCACTCCCGCCCTAGCCGTAGAGATAACACCGCGTGGGCCATTACATTTGGGGTTGCAAAATTCAGAGTAGCCAATTTTATTTATTATATTATTACGCAGTCATTTTCATTTCTCGGGCATTGGCTTCTTGAAGTGGGCGGCTCTAACGTTTCTCGGCACGCTCGGGAAAATTCAGAGCAGTAAATGCTCGAGAAATAAAAATGACTGCGTAATAATATAATAAATAAAATTGACTGCTCTGAATTTTGCAATCTACGCCTTACACTGTGCTATCTCTACAGCTAGGACGGGAGTGGGCGGCTCCGACGCTTCACAGCGCGCTCTCATTGGACCAACTTTAAACATTTATATGTCGTAAACTATTAAAAATATCCCCAATGTATATTTGCAACTTTTGTTTGTAATGATCCCATCTACCTTAAAATAAAGCCTATTGCACCTTATGAAACTGACCCTGTATATTAATATAACATTTCGAGTCTTCATCGTCCAAAAAAAAACATCAAAATAATATCGAACGGGACCGTCAGTCGATTCATTTAATTATATCGCGACCACAAAAAGGCTCTGCCGCGTATACTATTCCATATATACATACATAGGCAGCTACTCGTCACATGGGATTATATACGTAATGTGCGATTCTCTAGTCCATTGTCTCTTTGTTTACGTTCCGGTTTTGCGCCACCATCGAATAGACCGATAGATATACAAATGTACGTACATTAGTGCGACGATGGGATACTGGAGGGGGGGGGGGGGGGGGGGGTTGGCAGAGAGGGAGCAACTACGTGGAAAACGTGAGCAGCGCGTATTTACTGACACAATAATTATCGGGATTGATGAGGGCAGGGAATCGAGCAGTCGTAGACCACAGCAGAGCAAATTCTCGGGAGATCTATATGTATACATATATATATATGAGTATACAGTGGGTATAAACGAGTACTATAGCAATAGGAACGAGCATGAGCAATTAGAAATGCCCTCGCATTATTCCACGAGTAGGGTTGAAATATTCTCTGTAACGAAAAGAATCGAATATTAAAACTACAAGTAGATACCTACATTTCATTTAGTAGCCTCGTATTCGTAGAAACGATGATATGCGAGCTATTGTAATTATCATGGATACAGAAACACGCAAATTTAAATTCGTAAAACGATTTACTGAAATATTCCTCTCACTCGGTATTAATAATAACAATGATAACAATCGTTGCATCCCGTTATTAGAATAAATGACGAAAATATTTGTGTAGAATTATAATGTGCAAAAGTTGAACTAATCGCAATGGCAATATAATCGTGGTCGTTGATAAAATGAATTCATAATTAAATTGTGTCTCGTGTTGTATGTTCTTGTCACGTGTGTGTCAGAGCCGGATCGGATTCTCCGGAGAAAACAAACGAGTAAAACCAAGTCCTATCGTCTAGGACGGTTAGATAACGTTAATTCGATTAAGGCGGTTCGAAGAAAAAAAGGTTTGCTCACCAATGCAGGTAGCCCTTTGCTACGTCGTGCGTCTCTCTCATGCCGGTCGGAGCTCGAGGCGACACGCGTTGCAGGACGTAACAAACCCCGCTTAGTGTGGTACAAGGGTGGAGCGTATCTCGGGTTACAAGACACATACACTTGGTTATTGCTGCTATCGAGGATCGATTAAGGATGTGCGCTTGTGTAAGCTTTTCACCCTGTCAGCCTCTCCCTCCCGCGTTTGCTTCGGCCAACGGGACGAGGACGATCAACGAGCGATTGTACGCATCTTTATCGTAAAGTAATTAAATTGATTTTATCGTCATCGTAATCCTCGTTTATTATTTTCCATTTGGCGCGACAATTATTTTTCCATCCGTCGATTAATTTGTTCGAGCTAACGGAATATCGGGAGATCAAATATTTGCACACTGTTTCGTAAGAGAGAGAGAGAGAGATAGATAGAGAGAGAGAGAGAGAGAGAGAGAGAGAGAGAGAAAGACCGAAGTATCCAACTCTGTTAATTATTAATTGATTACGTGTATTCAAAAAATATAAGCTTAATGTTTCAAGATCGTATAAACGTGTACTGTCGCGAACTCCACTAGGCTGTATTATTTTCGCACGAAAAGGGTCGCGTGCTCGATGTGTTTCAGCTCGCGTGCACGTGTCTATGGTTATACGAATATACCGAGCTGACAATGAGAGCCATTCGTTTTTGTTCGAACCTCGGCACCGTGATTGTCCGACGACGGCACTTCACATTTGACGAGTAAAATTCATCGGCGTGTTTGTCGCACGATTACTCGACACGAGGCTATAAACGTAAGAATGAGGGTGGGTCGGGGGGAGGGGGGCTAACACACGCACTTACTCGGTCTGTCAAAAGAACGCGCTTGCGCACGAGTGTTTGGGCTTGTCTCTATCGTTCACTCGTTATCAAGTGCTTACAAATTGTTATCGAACGTATACGCGAAATAATATTAGATTGAATAAACTCGATAAAATTAAAATCGCTGTTAAACGTATTTTTCCCCTAAAAAATTAACTCATTTTCAGGAACGTTTAAAAACTCTTAAATTTCTTAGAATCATTCCGCACTATTTTTTTCCTTAAAATATGACTTCTTAGCTTTCATTTCGCGCAAGAACCATGCTGATATCTTAATTAACATTTACATGGCATTTAAACAACAAAAAAAACAGATTTGTAACATTTCTTTCTTGAATTTGGCCATTTTTCTATAATAAATCTTTATTTTTCAATTTTTTTAATGATTGCAATCGATTACTGAGGAATTGTTACCCCTAAAAAGTGGTGTTAAAAGCTTAATTCCATACATTCATGGCTGAGATAACAAGTTTTGAAAAGTCGAAGTGCAAAATTGCACAAGTGTGGTGAGTGTGTGACCTCAAAGATAGTGTGGTGGCTACGGGTTAAACGTTTCACACGAATGACAAAGCTCGACCTTAGATTAAAAAAGAATCGCATTTTTCTTGCGATTGAAAATAAAAATGATTCGAGTGGATTAGGGTTGATTTATTTTAGAACAAATTTGGGTGAAGTTATTTGAATTAACATTTTGTCATCACTCACGGTCTCACGGGCTGGACTCCAGCACAAGGGCGAGGCACTTCGACCGCTGTGATTGCTGCTCGTTCCGGAATTTGCAGTCGTAACGTTGCTTTGAAGATTTTGAATAGCGGAATTGACGTTCGAAGATGAATTACCCGCTGGTTCCTCATCCTCCATTGTCTCGATGTCAACCTCGTCGTCCGAATCGACTTCGGTATTGGCCGTACTCGCGTCCGACGGCTCGTGATCGCGGGTCACAGGAGGAGATTCCACGATCGGTGACGATCGTATCACAGGACGGAAGGCCGATTGATGAAGAGGCGCGGGAACTGTGGCAGGAATTAGCGGCTCCGTTGCTGCGGTACCGGTCAATGGAGGAGGCAGCGGACCTAATTTGTTGATAAACAAACAAAAAATGATTCGTTAATAATACGATTTGTCGCTATTTATAAACATTTTTTAAAATGTCACGATTAATAAAGCGCATTTTGATAAATTGTAAGTAAGTCCTACCTATCGTACAAAGGTCAAATTTATTTTCAGATAATTTCGTAGATACTTCGAAGCATTTTTGCGACATGAGAACATTCGCTATGCGATATGAGAATTTTTGTATTTGTAATTTATTTATTATCGGATTTGAACGATCGTATATAAAAATCGAAAAATGAACTCTTAATCTTGAGTTAATCGAGGATACGAATGATTCCTATGATAATACAAGGAATAAATAAAATTTTAATGATAGAAAAGCGATGGCCTCTTGATTTATTGACGTACCTGGGAAAAGAACGGGTCCTCTTTTGGCGAGCCACGGAATCGCGTACGGTGGAAACGCGAAACCGGGAGTTTTGGCAGCGGCTACTGCGGCGGCCTGTTGATGTTGATGCCAGACGTAATCCATGACGAGACTTCGGGAGAGAGGAAGAGGAAGTTCGGGAAAGGGTGGGACTCTTGGATGAGCGGCCGATTGAACGGGTATCGGGGAATTCGGTGGAATTTGAATGGTCGGTGAGGACCTCGGTTTTTTCGACGGTACGGGAGTTTCCCGAGGATTGGTCGAATTACCGGCCAAACGTTTGCGTGGATTAAAAATCGCTTTTACTTCTTCCCAGGCGTCGTCGGTGTGACTCGCACCGCCGCTACCCGGTTTCGAGAGTAGACGTTTTCTCGTACCACCGTTGAACATCGCTTTGACATCCTCCCACGCGTGTACGATGTCGTCCGGTGGATTTCCGGAAAGTTTCATGTGTCGTCGCCACGAGTTGAAATTGGCCGCGTCGGGTTGCACGTATTTATCGGTCGGGCCGGTACGGTGCGAATGAAATATAAATTTGTTCGGCGAGAAGAATAATCCGCAGCAGGCGCACTTGATGCACTTGGCTCGCGAACTGTTGTAACGAGAAGGTAAAAAAGCACCGCGACAACCCCAGCCGCACTCGTGATGAACGGAGAAAGCAAAGTCTTCCGGAAGTCTGTCGTTGGAATGACAATTATTTAATTACTCAAATTTATGGGATTTAAATTATTACACTTTACGAAGGATGAGAAAAGATAACGAAAGAAGAAAAAGAATAACGTTGCCAACCTCGGGGGTGCGTTATCGCTGAGGAAAGATTTGCACAGACGCTCGGCCTCCCTCCTCGTTATCATTCCGCATCTGCGCGAGGACGGTGGCATCGCCCCGGCTCTTCGCAATATTTCCAATTGCACGGGTGTGCACTGGACGCAAGTTATGCCGAGCGCAACGCGACGATTGTGTATCTCGTTGTAACTGAATTGCTTGAGCAGCGTGTTGCTTATCTGAGCCAGACAGAGTCTCTCCTGTCCCTCGATGACGAGGGACACTATGTGAATACCGTACAACGAGACAGTGCCGACCTGTAATTCCTAAATGCTATAGTCGCACGACGCAGCTCTTGCGATCCTTTCTGCTTTTTTTTTTGTAATAACAATTGAAACGTAACGTACACATCACCGTCGAGGAAAATACCAAACGTATGGACAATGGATCGATTGCTTTTAATTTATTTTTCTGGTTTGGTGCTAGGATAACGAACGAATGTTGCGCGGACCTCGAAAACGGTAAGTCGCGTACGTGTATACGCGAGAGAGCGATAGTACCTACCTGATTTGGTTTAGCGTGCGGTTGCGGTTGAGAACTCGACTCGGCCGATTTTTGGGACGATGCGTGGGCCGGCATCGACAATAACACGACTCCCTCCATTCTGAAACAACGAAAGAGGAAAAAAAATACCGTACGGACAGTCTTTTTTCATTTCGACTATTTGGTTTTTTCCTTTCTCATTTCATCCCCCATACACCCCCATCCTTTTGTACGATGCTCCTGCACACTCTCCAATCTGTGCGAATCTCTCTCCAGTCTCTCGTTTTCTATTTTTCGTATATACCGGAGAGAATCGGCGCATATACATCGACGTTACGAAATTATTCATCGCGAAACGGTGTCTGACCATATTCGTCCGTAACCACTAGAATCGATCTCCGGGCTACAAAAAAAACACCCAATCTTCGCTAACGGCGCGCATATCGATGCGTGTACTCGGTAATTTGTCCCTATAGCGAGCCTTGCATGTATGGAAAGAACTTACTGAAATTGCCATCGTATAGATCGTCTCCAGTGATTACAGTCGGTAATGGTCAGACCGGTCGCATCGAGTAGTTTTCTACAATTCTCACGGTCGTACCAGTCTTCCTAATTTCCACAGTTTTCCTAAAATACAAAAATCGATTTGCCTGCGCACGAACTAAGTAGATTTCCTCGCAACGACTAAACTAATCTTGAAAATTTGATTAAAACTAAAACTCGGAGTTCTTCTCGCTCTCATATTCCCGAATCAAGTTTATCGAAGCTTCGATGCGTTTTGTTTTCATAGACGAAGAGGGATTTCTCGCGTCTGCTTTCCTTTCTCTTAACGATCGCTTCTCGACAGATTGGCCGACGGTGATTAAGAAAATCCTCGCGTTACCGCAACAGACGAAGGTGGGTGTACGATGAGAGCGGCGCAATAACCGACGGATTAAACTCTTCGATCAAAGCTGGGGCTTTCGTTAGGGAGATTCTCACGGAAAATCAACTACTCTCCCTCTCTCTCTCTCTCTTTCTCCCTCGCTTCGTTCTTTTTCTCTTTCCATCGATAATTAAAGCAGCTCGTAATACATTACTTCTCCATTGAAACGAAAAAGAATGAAAAAAGAAAAACACGATCCATCGGTTTGTTTATACTAAACGTTTCGTGAGTTTCCCAGCAAAGCATCTTGCGTCACTTTCATTCGGTCAAAGCTAGATTTCGTCTCCTTCATCAAATTCGCTCGAGGTAAAAATTGTCCTACGCTTTTTTTTACGTTCTTCTCATTATTTTATTGCTAACGACTAGTCTCGTGGGTTTCCTTCCGTCAATTTCGCTTCTTTCTTCACCGTAAGAGAGGACGTATATATCTATACAGGTAGGTACATAGTTCGCTATGGCTGCCACGAGATGGCGTACCTACTCGTAAAAAACTCGAGTGCTCTATCGTCGTTCCGCTGCTGTGGCTGCGAAAATAAGCGAAGTTGGACTCTCGCAGAAGCGAACGCGCCGTCAGCCTATCTCTCTCTCTTTCTCTCTCTTGGTTCTGTTGAATCAAGTTCCTTATCCTCTTACGTCGTTAGTTCTCTTCGAGCGAAGCCGAGCGTCTGTTCTCTCGCCCTTGAGAGAAAATTTTCCACTTTCATCCTATCTCTTTCTTTCTCTGTCCCTCTCTCGTTCTTTTCCATCCCTTCTCCTACATTCATTCGTACACACGAACGAGCTTTTATCTCCGAATTTCCGTTCAATGAATTCGCGAAGCGTTTCCTTCAACGTTCATTCGAGAAAAAGTTTGTTGTTACAGTGAATTCGTTAATTTTCGCGACATGCGAACGAAGAGATTAACAGAGGGAAAGGGTGGAAGCGACAACGGCGAAACGCGATGGGAGAATGGGTGATGCGACGTATATAAAGAAGTATATATATACATATATATGTAGCAGCGACCCTACCAGCGTTGATTTTAATTGAAAACGCCTTCCATGAAGGTATCTACTCCCGGTTGCAATGCCCACATATTGTATATATGTAGCTAGAGGTGGAAACGGCGAGAGTGAGATAGTCGAGAAGGGAAGAGAAGCCGGTCTCGTCGGTGCGGCACACGGCAAAATGTCCCCGGGGGCCGTGAAACACGCGGGGGAGGGTAATTCAATTTGACACTCCCACCCACGTTTAAACAAGCCAGCACCCATCCGATCTGTACGAGGCTCGTCTCCCTCCAACCCCCCCTCCCCCCGCGCTTTCTCGCTCTCTCTCTCTCTCTCCCTCTTTCGTTTCCGGTCTTCCACCAACGGCGTCTCTCCCCCTGTTCAACCCCCTCGAACTCTCGCGCCCTCTCGCATCTCCTCGTGCAAATTAAATTCTCATCCACCGTGAAACAATGCGAAGCGTCGAGGATAGGGGCCTGCTATCTATACATACACAGATATATACGTATGAAATCGTTGGCCCAGCTCTTCGGCCATCCTTCCTACTGGTTTGCTACCGATTCCCTTCCTCTCTCTCTCTCTCTCTCTCTCTCTCTCTCTCTCTCTCTCTCGGGCGCGATCTCTCCTCCTCTTTGCGAGAGCGCAGATAACCCGATCTCCGACGTTTCGCCCAATGCACGTTCTACTCGTACTCTCGGTCTCTTTCTCTCTGTTCTCCAAGCTCTGGTCTCTGGGAAACTCGATCCCATCTCTCTTTACTTCATACCCACAACTACGATTTTCTGACCATTCGAGATACGAACAAACCGCATTAATTACTCGCCACTTGTATTTGCGCGCCAGAAATTGGGCCTCGAAACGATACGATTAGAGCGAGAGAATCGTTTCGACGCGACCATGAAGGTTTTATGGAACTTCGAAGAATAATTAATTTCATTGAATTTTACATAAATTTACGATCAAATCGAAGAAAACTGATCAACGAGATGAAATCAATTGCATCGTACAGTTTTTATCGTACATATATATGTTTGTTTTTATACTTGTATTCACAATGGTCGATAAAAATTAATAACGGAGCTCGTTTCCGTCGTTATCGTTTCCCGCTTCTCCTAGCGGATTATTTAAATGCAAACAGCGCAATGCTGTAGCAAGAACGAGTGCATTGTTCCTCCCTCTCTCATCTTGGTTATTTTACAATTCAATCTGCGTCCTCTCTCGCTTCTGGAAAGCCGACCGGAGGTGGAGAATCGTGGTAGAGGGTGAGGAAACGAAAGCTCTGGGCGCCGAGAGAAACGATGAGAAAGGGAATGAGAGAGAGAGAGAGAGAGAGAGAGGGAGAGAGAACAAGATAGCAAAAGCTCGTTCATTGTAACGTTGTTAAATCTCCGTGCTTCCATCATGAGTATCTCTCTTCCACCTTCTCTCGCATGCACACGTTATACTTCATCCGGACTCCCATCACTGCTATTTCCCTTCTCCCTTTTACCAACTCCTCGCCTTTATATCCTCTCTCATCTCGTCTTCTCCTCCGCTCGTACTCGCTGCTATTCCCCGTTCCCGTGCAAAAGCTCTCCTCGTTCTTATGCTATTTCAAGAACGCGAAGGCGAAGACGACCTCCCCAGGAACGCTTTTCTTCCCATTCCATTCTGCCTGTAATTGTACGCGCAATTCTCTCGAAATCTTCGCATGATTTATCGTAGAAATTCCGAGAGTGGGGGAAAGAGAGAGAGAGGGAAGAAGAAATGGAAAAGAATCATTTGTTCTGGTACTAAGCAAATCGTTTCTTTTTCTTTATCATTTCCAATTAAATAATTTCAATTTTACGTGAAGTATTTCTCCTTCTACATCAAGTCCTTGTTAATGTTACAGTCATCGGTTTAATCACTTGATTTAACAGTTATTAATAATTCAAGATATTTTATTTATTTATTTTCTTTCTAACGTCACACATCGGGGAAAACAAAATTGGATTTGTCTTCGAGTCCGGCGCTCGTCGACCAACAAATCCGTGTTATGTTAGAACAGCTGTCTATGCTTATTTGTGAGAACTACGAGGGGGTTGGTACCGTCAATTATACTGATTATATTTTGAATTAAATATTAACGAAATTCGGACAAAGCACGGAGGAACGCACGCGTACGTCGGATGACCTCCCCCCTCCCGTCTTCCCAACCCTCTCGCCTTTTCTCCGATTTAATCAACGAATTTACGCTCACCCCATTAAGCCATGTCGCCCGGAAACCCGACACACTTGTCCTCGAGGTTATACATACCTTGCTCGCACGCCCGTAAGATAATTAGACTAATTAGAGCGGGTCGATCGCTAAACGAAAACACGAATATCGATAATTGAAAATATATTCGACGGCGAAATACGAGCGGGCGACGGAACGCTTATATGGAACTACGAATTAATGTCGATCAAAGCACCGAGCTACACCCAATTAGATTCATAACTAATAGATGTATATTGTCATTTCATTTTTCAAGTTCGTGGTCATCCAAGAATAATTATCTTTTAAAAAGTGGGGATTACCAAAAATCATATCGATGCATTAGTTTCGACCTTATTGGCCTCCGGCTTCATGTCGCTTCGTTTTTTATCCTCCCAACCAGTACATCGAGCACTTTAATTCTATCTTCATCAACTTTTTATCATTGAAGTATCCATTACGGTGATAGGATAATATTCTAGCTAGCGGCGAAATCCTTTTTGCCTCGAGGGCGGATCAAAACGATTTTATATCCATTTCAAGTTTTGGCTTGAAAATAAATCTTGAAACGTTGATCGATGGATTGCGGGAGTTGGCTCGAATAATAGGAATTAATTTATTCGTTCACCTTCGATCGCGGTAATTGTTGATGGCTCGCGATTTATTAATCGGTTTGAATTAATGCGATGAATTAATACGTCTGATCCGTACCGGACGATTCTACTGCGATTTTTAATCAACGCTATTATAAATTTATTAACAAACGAATTTTCAGAGACATGTCTAAGTGATAATCTAGATTTGCAACCTTTTTTTTACAAAGAAAACCCCTTGTGCGTCTTACTAACATGTGCCCTTTTACGATATAACGTCACTGATCTACTGTGACTTTTGTATAGTCGTTTAAAAATCGAGTCGATCATCCCGAGGGCAGAAGGCAGGTCTGTTTGCCAAAATCGTTAGTAAATATAATTGTTGCATGGAGTGTAGAACGCAGGGCTAATCCCTGGTACAAACAGTTTACGGTTTATGTTTGCCCCGACGGTGAACGAGTGCGCGACGGGATCGCGTTCTTTCGGGGTTCCCCTCGACTTCGAAACGCGGGAGGAAACGAGATGGACGGATGCTCGATCCCTCGAACTCACGGGTGCCTTCGAGGGAAAATACGTGAACGAGTGAAAAAGAGACGGAGCGAAGCGCTCCCTCGTCCCGCGGGACCAGTTTGTCCGCTCGGAGCAACGCGCGTGAATCGACTATCAATTTATTTTCGTCGCGATTCATTTTTAAATAAGTATCTCTTGGTGCGTAACGGCTGCGGATCTCGAAGAAGGGTGAAGATTTTTAAAGAATAGCCGGATAAATTGTCGGGACAACAATCAACAATTATTTGTTATATTTAGCGGACGAATATCACCCTTAAAAATGACATTAATTTTTTAAATCACTAAAATAACGATTATTAGTTATTTATCTTTTCTTTATTTCTCTTTCATAAAATGGTACCTTCTTTGGAGAAGTGTAAAGAGGGCGAGAGAAGCGATGATTATCAAACAACCTGCCCATTTTTCATAAAATTTGTAATGGACGAAAGAATTCTAAAAAACAAAATGCTTCGAATCGAATTCTGTTCACTTAAGTTAAAGCTCTTCGTTGATAGATATCTGTCGCTTGAAAACTTGATATTGTTGCTCTTACAAGAGCCTTCTTCTTCGTACGTAAATTCGCAAAATTATCGTACATAGGATGGGGGCTATACATTTTCCCTCTATCATTAAATAGCATTATCGTTCGACTTACTCGTTGAAAGAATAATTAAAAAATCACATACCTGATAGCTTTTCCTTGAATTTCACTGGTCGATTCTCACTCTCCGAAATGGTCCACTCGTACACTACGAGCCCTTATCGAAAGGGCAACTTCGCGATCGTCGACGATACCGAATAATCGTGAATTGTTGCGATATCTTTGAAACTCGGGAGTTTCGAAGACTAACCAATTTTTTAGTTTGCAGTTGCTTGTGCGAGAGCGTCGACCGTCCACGCGGTCAGAGCCGTTCTCGCGTATCTCTCGCAACGAGAGTTCGTGGCGCACGGGATGGAAAAACTCACCCCCGACGCGAGGGTGAAATACACACAGGACGGCGTGACTCGTCGAGTTGCGACCATCAGGTACCGCCTCCCTATTATGATCACCCCCGTAACAACCAACCCCGACGACGAGCCAGAGTCGAAATAGGCGGAGCCAGCAACTTCCGTCACGGGGGTGGCTCACCTCAGGGGTAAGTACAAACACGTACTTAACGTACATTATTATCATACTACGTCCCCCTCTACTACGCGGCCAGTTTAGTCGTATGTACGTATGGTATGGCACGATACGTATGTTACGAATACCTGCAATATATATACTGTATATATAACTATAAATACTCATGCAGACCCAATTTTATCAGCTCGAAAGCCAACGTTTAATAGAACACGGAAATATAAATTCAGCGATAAAACATAGCTATCCCCCGATGATTCAAAATGTTAAATACGTCAATTGTCTACGAGAAAAACTAAATATAGCGTGGAAAAATGATCCAAGTATTGAAAACTGGTTTTAAATAAAAACAAAATTTATTATTGAAAATAAATTTTTACAAAAATGTGAAAGTATATAAATACTCATGCAGATACAATTTTATCAGCTCGAAAGCCAACGTTTAATAGAACACGGAAATATAAATTCAGCGATAAAACATAGCTACCCCCCGATGATTCAAAATGTTAAATACGTCAATTGTCTACGAGAAAAACTAAATATAGCGTGGAAAAATGATCCAAGTATTGAAAAATGGTTTTAAATAAAAGCGAAATTTATTATTGAAAATAAATTTTTGCAAAAATGTGACAGTATATAAATACTCATGCAGACCCAATTTTATCAGCTCGAAAGCCAACGTTTAATAGAACACGGAAATATAAACTCAGCGATAAAATTGTAGCTACCCCTCGTTGATTCAAAATTGTTAATACGTCAATTGTCTAGGAGCAAAATTAAATATAGCGTGGATGATCCAAGTATTGAAAAATGGATTTAAATAAAAACAAAATTTATTATTGAAAATAAATTTTTACAAAAATGTGAAAGTATATAAATACTCATGCAGATACAATTTTATCAGCTCGAAAGCCAACGTTTAATAGAACACGGAAATATAAATTCAGAGATAAAACATAGCTACCCCCCGATGATTCAAAATTTTTAATACGTCAATTGTCTAGGAGCAAAATTAAATATAGCGTGGATGATCCAAGTATTGAAAAATGGATTTAAATAAAAACAAAATTTATTATTGAAAATAAATTTTCACAGAAATGTGAAACTTTGTTTATGAGTCTTTTAGTATTCTGCTATTTATTTAAAAATCTAATATTTAAATATCGTCGATATGTGCTTTCATCCCTGTCGTTAAAAAATTATCCACCTTTCCGAAATTCATAAAACGCAACGTTTAACGAACCGGCAAAAGAGCCTCGGATTTTACTAATGTGGAATTTCCGATAGCCCACAGTTGTGACCAGTACGATTTTATTCGACACCCTCCCTACAAAACGAACGCGCAAGGCACATGGACGTGTAATAAATATCTTTCGGGGACACCCCTCTGGCCAATTATTCGACTTGATCGTCACAGGAGTCGAAAAGAGCGAGACCGAGTGTCGTATCGAGTCAAACATGGGGAGAGAAAGAGATACGACTAGTCGTCCTCGCAATGTGCGAACATACGGTGCGAAGAGAATCCTTGGCTCGATCTCTCCCGCCCCTCGATCTTGTCGTACCAGTCTGGGGCGTTGAGTGCGATACCATAATATGTACGCTATTCTCTACTCTATAATAGATATACATATATACATAAATATCATCCCCTCTGAGCTATTTTGCCATACAACGCGTATGCATGGAACAGAAAAATCTGTGACGACATTATCGAGTTAATACCCACGATTGTGTACTGTAAATCATTCGTCGGCCTCAAAAAGTGACCGCGTAGATAGAAGATAGCTATATTTGAAATATACGAAGAAACGTAAATAACAAATGTGAAATATATTTAGTTGGAAACATTAAATAATCCAAACACGCGTAGTGTAACTATTTTCCAATTATTTTGTTTTTATTGGCAGGTGGTATTTATTTTGCAAATCGTTTGCAATTTCTGATCGCATCTCTGTTTTTCGACAACTTATCGAGCATACTCGAAAGGATCGATGATGCTTCTTTTGATTATTGTTCGTCAATTTTCTCTCTCTCCATTCATTATTAAAAATTAAGAATAGAATTTCATTACAGGTTTTTTAGGACACGTATAAACATATATGTCATATCCATTAATAAATTAAATTCGCGATATGGCCTAAATATACGTTCGAAGTGTGACAGAGCAGGCAGACTGAAAAAACGATACGAGCCGGAGGATCGTATTTTCACATTTGACCTCGTCGTTATCGCGTTTTTCTAACGCAAAACTTCGATAACGAGTGCCAAAAAGTGAAAAAGTAGATTTTTGCGTATAACGGGAATCTATTGAACTCATTTGGGAGAACGGATTTTAATACATCGTTGATACTTTAGCCGACAGGGTTTTAAGGATTATTGCAATTTTCAGTTTTTATGTGAAAAACAATTTTTTTTTTAAATTTTTGTACAGATATAACGGATCGTTAGTGCGTGGGAAGTTAGTAATAACAGAACGAGACGAGATGGACTGCAATGAAATTAAACGATGGTGCGGAGGAGTTAAAACTCGACAACGACGATCGGAGATGGAAGAAACGTACGCTCTCTCGTTTATGGGGAAAATATCATTTTCCTCCGTGGTTTTATGTCTCTATTCATTAGTCGTGGGTTATGCCACTGTGACACTTCTAAGCTCCCTTTAACGTTGCCAATTATGGTACCTACTCGTGAATGGCGATGATAAAATTCGATGGATTTTATTTTACCGATCGTTTCTGTGGCTGCCGAAGGGGGCAAAAGCTGGCGCACGTAACGAGAGATGCACGCGATGATAGTACACACCTTTCTGTGTATACGGCTTATGATATATTGACCGCGTGGCGATCGGTAAAATCCCGAACTCGTTGTATAATTGAAAAGCGAACGAGAGGGAGAATGAGAGAGAAAGACAGAAATTGGGAGTCGAGTGGTTAAATGTGAAAAGGGGATGTTTTTTTCACCAGGCAAAAACATTTTTTTTTCTTATCTCTCCGAAGCGATGAAGCCGCGTGCGGGGTATTAAGACTCCGTCTTTACAACGCTCGACGCCGCTCGCGGCTGAGAGTCTTCAGAATTTTCATCCCCCTTTTGCGGTATTAGTCGAAGGATTTTATCGGTAAATTAGCGTTCAAGCGAGCCAGTGCCGAATAACGTTTGCCCGTGAAAAGGTATTTCAATCCGAATTTTCATCTAACGCGAAGAATCCACCCCCTTAAGGGAGTTAGCTAAATTAGAACTCTGCTCGTTACATAATGAAGATAAAACATTAAATGTATTATTTAAATTAACTTAGCAAATACGAGCGAATGAACGAGTGACCAAAATTTTTCAAAATTACTTTGCGGCCAAGGATAATTATGTAGAGAGAGAGAGAGGCGTTGATGCGTAAAAAATTCGTTAAGAGGGTTGTAATCGATGCAGCGACGACGCAAAGAAGGGAGGATAGAACTCGAGCGTATACGAGGGCGAAGTAACTGTGTACGAGTATCGTGTAACCGGCAGGGGGTTGAAGTACGTCGGCGATGCACAAAGTACGCTATACGCGTTATTTCTGGCTGTGTGTGTGTGTGTGTTTGTCTGTACGTGTATTTTTTTTCATAGTCTCGCACGATCGCTGTGGGTACTGACATACTGCGCAGTCAATTAGTTTAATATGCCGACAGTTGTCTGCCGGACGAGGCGACCGCTATACAGGGTGCTCTCTCGCCCTCCGTCCACCCCCACGCTCCTTCTCTTTCTCACTCGCTTTTTTCCACCGGCGAAAGGATACGCGATGGAATCGACGTCACGCCTCCCCAAGGGTGGCGAGCGTCGATCGTGTCTGTACTTTTATTTTTTACACCCGACCAACGATATAACCAGACCTATTGACACGAACGGTAAATCCGGACGAACTGGTAATTCGTTAGGGTCGTTCGTACTTTCTATCGAGTTATAAATATGAAAATTCATTTTCTCACAATCTTTAAAATCTTCGCCGCCGCATTTACAAATTTATAACGGATAATGTTTACACGTTTGGCTCAATTTTAATCCATCGTCACGCACGATTTGTGTAATTTTTCTGACTGCTAGTACGTTGGATAAAAAATCGCTACACGTGGGTTCAATAGAATACGCGACAAATTTACAAAAATCGGGTTCGTAGACTTTAAAAATCGCAGTCAGTGGAACCAAGTTGCATTTGGAACTTCGAATGTTTAACCTTCGAGTCAAAATAGTAGCGAAGGTAGAAGTTTAGCGACAATTAACGTTATACAGCGTTTATAATTATTTAAATAAAACTACAAATATTGGGGTTATAAGTCAAGAGGATACAATTTCCTTTCTTCATTCAGATAAATTCTATAAATAATTATTCGAAAGATATAAGGTTATTAAAAAGAGGAAAGAACGACCCTCGTTTCCATCGTTTCGTAGCACGAAGTGTTCCACTCATACGTACTTTCTATCGCATTATAAATATGAAAGAGTATTTTCCCAAAATCTTTAAAATCTTCGCCGCCGCATTTCCAAATTTATGACAGGATAATGTATACCCGTTTGGTTCGGGAATAGAATTTTTAGCACTTACGGGAATAGAATTTTTAGCACATACGATTAGTACAGGATAGTAGACTTAAAAATGACAAAACGGATGGGCAAGCCAAATTTTTTGGAACAAGTAGCGGGTCATTAGAGATGCCAGAATCCAACAAAATTTCCTTGTGCTTCCTTCGCCATCTTGAAAAAAATGAGAAACAGATAATCGTCGATATCTCGCATCCTACTAAGTAGTTGAATTTTGTTTATTTTTGTTCAGTTTTGTAGCGAAAAATATATTCTATGACTTTTATTCGAAGATTTTTTGGATATCTGTGTAAGAAAAAAAGTTACGATAAAAGAAGTGCGAGTAATCAATGTTTACAATTGTTTATTTTCAATTATAGCGCGCTCTTTCGATTTTTTCAAAATTAAAAAAAAATGAAACTTATAGGGAACTCAAGTTTCCACAAATTTCTTTATAACTGATTTTCTGATAACTCGGATATTACCCGAGATAGACAGCACCAAGGTCGTTTTTGTGTAATTGCAATGAATCTTAACGCAATTGACATTCAACAATGCAAGAAAACCTAAAGATATTGTGATTTTATTATTATTGTTATTATTATTTAAAAAATTATATTAACACATCAAATGATGTGTTATGTGTATGATGCTTTAATACAAAGATGAATTAACGTATGATGCTTTATTATAATTTGTTAATAATAATAATAATAAATTCATAATTAATTATCGTTATTAATTGTTTATTAACTATTTAATGATAATATACATTATACTAATAATAATAAAATTATAATATTTTTAGGTTATCCTCCATTGTTGGACGCCAATTGCGTTTCAATTCCTTACAATTAAAATGAACAAAGATAAATTTGCCGCTTTTTATCTCGGGTTATATCCAAGTTATCGTAAAATCAGTTATACAAAGATTGTTAAAAATTGAGTCCTCTACAACTTTCATTTAAAAAAAACTTTGATAAAATCAAAAAGGCGCGCTATAATTTACAATAAACAATTTTAAACATTAATTCGCCGCACTTCTTTCATCGTAACTTTTTTTCTTACACAGATATCGAAAAATTGTTTAAACAAAAGTCATAGGAAATATTTTTCCCTATAAAACTAAAAAAAAACAAACAAAAATCCAATCATTAGAATCCAAGATATCAGCGATTATCTGTTTTCCAATATTTTCAATATGGCGGAGAAAGCACAAGGAAATTTTACTTGTCCTAAACAATGTGGCTTGCCCATCCGTATTGGAGATATTTTTCACTTTATGATCTAACTATCCTGTACTAACTGTAAATTTGCTGCTATATGAGTATATATGTCCATATTATATATATATATGTACAGTATAAGCGTAACGCAAATGTTATTTCGACGTATCCTCGTGTAATCACTGTAATCCATGGACCCTCGATCTACCCGATACTAATAGTCGTCGGATAATACAGATTACAAGCTCCCCTTTCCATTTTGGCTCCCTATGTTGCTCGACATAACGCACACACGTGTATGTTTTATACATATAGCGTACGACCCCGTTTCGTTGGTATCCAACAGGGTAACCTGGTATATAGCTCGTACACATTCGGAGATGGACGAGTGTATTCGGATCTTGTATTAGTGACGAGTACGAAGCATAGCTATCGTCAGTACCGAGAGCGTTTCGCTACACTCGAATCGGCAATCTAAAACAATCCCTTTTCGTCGGTTAAATCCCGCGACTCGACGATATACGGTTTCCGTGCATCGCGTGGTCAGCAACTATGTTTAGCCTCGTGTACCGTTGCGAGAAATCGATTTTCGATTACTCGCTCGCTTGCTCTTCTCATAATTCGATAATAGAAATGAATTTGTACGTAAAATCAGAAAGTCGCAAACGAACAAAAAACCGAAACTGGACGGTTCAGCTTCCTTTTTTTCTTCGTTGTCGAATCGTTGAATGGAATTTATTTGATTTTCGATAATTACTTACTACGGATCAAAGATCGCGTTTGCTGGTTTTCAAGGGGTTGGGGAATTCTCGAGATGCCGGGAGCAACCAGGGGTTGCAGGGGCGCAAGAGAGAGGGTTGAAGAGAGCGATATATATCTGTATGTGTGTGTGTGTGTGTGTATGTGTGTGTGTGTTTTTCTATATAGAGAGGGTTGTCCCGGTTTGAAAGAACGTGTCGCCCCCCGGGCCACTATCGCTAACAATGCTCTCGTCAGAGTTATGGATCGGGGTTTGTTGTTACAGTTAACACTTGACCGGCATTCGGCAGGCATCGACGACGTCGTACATCGTTGATCATCGGGTACTCCCTTGCGAACCCCTTTCTTCCCAGGAGACTCTCGACCTTTAATGGGGCGTAAGTTAGCCGAGAAAATAACTCGTCTCCCTTTTAATGAAAATATTGACACTCGCGTTATTCGGGGAACGATTAATAGCATTTAGAGAGAATTAATGATAATTATCCGCGTGGTTTGAGCACGTAGTATTCGAGAGGTATCGTCTTCGAGACGAAACTTTATCCCTGACCACATATGTGCGGTCGGGGTATTTACCATTTCGAGCGAATTCCGAGGGAGAGCAACTACGACGAAAATGCGGAGGCGCCTTTGCTCGTAAAGCCCTTAATAGGGTAGTGGCCAGCACGTTCACAATGGAATATAACCATCAATGCTCGTAAATTATGTCAGGCACGTGTGTCCGACCCGACATAACAATAAAGAGATGTCTCCTCTCACCGCCGAGCTGAGCTCTCCATTGTCCAAGCTCACGTGATTTTCGACCATGAGAGTAATGGGTATAACCGTAACCGAGTCTTACGCGTGCTCTTGGTAGGCGTGTAATCTCTCCATGGTAGAAATATCGTCCTTACCTACCCTAATCGCTTTATTATTCGATTCGACATTCTCAATGCTCGCTTACAACGGAAATTGAATTAACTCCGTAAATTCAATGCGTTATTCGCTATATTGATTACGAAAACGACCTTATAAACTTTTAGAAATAAAATCGCCGTAATAATATTTTGAATTTTTCGTTGAAAAATCATTCGATAGAACTCGATCGTTCTATTCCGAGTTTTTCGCTCGAATAGAAGAATTCGATTAGAATATGTATAAGTGGTAAAGTATAGTAAATTGAAACGATCTGTGTCGGTAAATATTATTGGGAGATGCCAAGTTATTTTTCTTTATTATCGACGGTAGATAAATTATCGAGAAATCCTTGTAATAATGATCGACGGTCGGGTTCAAGTTTGCGGGTTATCATTAGTCGGTACATGAACCGACGGTCGGTAAGTTTTCGGCAGCTAGAATCTACCTTATTCGCGGAGGGTAAATGTAAATAATTCAATCGTATAGAGACCTCGTTGTTTAGTAGTCGGTACAAAAGAGTAGCTCAATACAGAATTCTGTATAGTATTTTCCATGAGTATCCAACAGACTCGGTAAGAATATGTCCATCTCGAATGATTCGAACCTGCTTATGTAGATCAACGAACACTATTGGGCCGAGGAATGGTTCGCTATGGAATTTTTTCAAGCCTAACTGTAAATTCGTCACGACCTTCCAACCTCTCTCATGACCCGATGCTTGAATATATCGCAGATAGGACCGTAGCTTAAAAATATTCCGCAGTAAAGGATCTGGAAAAAAGATGATTTTTCTCTTTTCATTATTCCTCGTGAAATACCTCGTTCAAAGAAAAACCACAGAGACAACCTCCATTGAATATTCGCAATTTAGGAAAAAGGGTTGTGTAGTGGACATCGGTTAAGCCCTCGTGGCAGCCGTTAATCCTCGAGCTTATGAGAAAGGGGCTTTCATCGAGTGTAAATATTGATTCCAATCTGTTGAATGGCACAATGGATAATCGACGTTGCGCTCTAGTGCCAGGAATGAGCGCGAGCCGCTGTCAAAACAGTCATTACCGGCACCTTACGCCAAAGAGATCAGACTCCCGAGAAGATTCTTCTTCCTCTCGCTGCCTGTCCTTTCTGTTTCTAACAATTCCATTCCCTCTGTGGGTCAAATCGTCTCTATTGAGAAGGAGCGATTGTCATCAGCGGTTTGACGGCGGTAAACATCATCGCGGAAGAAAAAAAATGGACGTGTCTCGTTGACCAAATGTAAAAGGGCTTATGAAATCGCAAATTTTCCACGTAAAAACGAGTATGAAGGATTCATTTTTGGGTTTTGAAAATTTATCCATCAAATGGGCACAAAATTGAAAATTATTGTTTTCGTATTTTAAGCCCGGCATTTCGTAAACAATCCTGAATGTCGTGGTGCGATCAATTTCCTATGGCGAAGGAATTTGAAATTTTTTCACAGTCGAGGCGGAGATCAGATAAAGGCCAGATATAATATGTATATATTTCTTCTATCTCTCTATAATATTCACATAGAATATCATATTAATAATAATTAATATAAAAAAGTTAAATAAATTATTAATATTTATAAATTATATATAATTATAAATTATTAATATTTATAATTATTAATATAAATATTAATATAAATAAATATGAATAATTTATTTAACTTTTTTATATTAATTATTATTAATATGATATTCTATGTGAATATTATAGAGAGATAGAAGAAATATGTAAAAAAGAAAGTAGAGAGGAGGCAGAATTAGACGTAAGGTTTTGTAAAAAACTTATGTAAAGTTGTGCAAATAAAACTACCTAATAATAATAATATGATATTTCTAATAAATTAATAAAGAGTTAATATAATATTAATTAATAAGTATTATTAATTCTTTTATCTTTAAGATTCATAATATCTTATTATTTATACATTGATGTTATTAATAGAGATTATGGAGCCAACTGCACTTTTCTAGCTGTGACGTTGTCTAAAAAATCACTACATATGGGACCAACACAATGTACGAAAAATTTACAAAAATTAGTCCATACACTTTAAAAATCTACCCGTCGAACCAAACTGCATTTCAAACCTCGAACGATTAACCTTCGACGCAAAATAATAGCGAAGGTAGAAGTTTAGCGAAAATTAAAGTTATACATCGTTTATTTAAATAAAACTTCAAATTTTGTGGTAATAGATCAAGGAGAATACAATTTTCTTCCTTCATCCAGAGAAATTCTATAAATAATTCTTCGAGAGATATTCGGTTATTAAAGAGAGGAAAGAACGACCCTCGTTTCTATCGTTTCGTAACACGACGTGTTCCACTCATACCCTTTGAGGTCTGACTCGATCTTCGATTCGGAACCGCACGATGGAACACATATCGGAAGGCCGAAGCGTCTCTAAGTGAATAATAAACATGGGAAGGGTGGGTCGAGCTTGTGAAAAGGGAGAATTCTGGCAGGATATCGCGCGTATGTAGTTACGGGGCGTCTCTATCGCTCTTCGCTCCTCTCTTCAACGGCAAGGTTTATAAGGTGCCCATATTGGAGCACTGCCTACGGCTAGTCGGCGAAGGTCTTAGTCCTCTTACCAACCCCCTTTGGCTCCCCATAAAATTATTATTCGACCATTATACGATGATTACCCGACAGTATGTGGATGTAACACGAGAAACAACTGTGTATGCGCAGTCTTCTTCTGCCCCCCCCCCCTCTCTACACACACACACACACACACACATACACATTCACCACTGTTTCGCTGTTTTCGCTGTCAACGAAACGGCGCACGTCGAAACGGTATCCAATGACAAAACGCCGTTCATACATATGTACGAAAATCGAACCATCAGCGGAGAGTTACAGAACCGCGTATTTAACGCATCCGACACTCTCACTCCCGCGACAAACACATGTTACGTGCCATCTGTCAAAATCGTACTCCTATAACTCGTAATACCTCAAATTCTTCCTCACTATTCTTTAATAAAACTTTCCTAAAATTTCTAAACAACCAACTTTACCATTTTCCCTTGAAAATAAAGAGAAATTATTGATAAAGGAATTGAAATTATCATTTTATTTCTGCGGTCGCGTTTCGCCCCCTCTGCCCCCTTCTCCTCCGTGCCTATTCGCAGTACGTGAAAGATCGTAATCCGATCCGAAGTGTGCGACAGGGACCAAGAGCGACTTGAATCCATCAACCCCTATCAACCCTTCGCTCGTTCGAACATCGTACATGTAAATATTAGGCTCTCCGCTCATCGCGTTTCGAGGATAAACTTTATTATTCAAAGTTGTACGAGAAACACCCACGCGGCATGTTCGTTTATAGTTATATTGGATGTTATCCAAGGATAGAAGGATCGATGAAAGGACCAATCGCATTTATACGAACATAGTAACGAAAGCTCGAGGGAGTTGAAAAACACCCCTTTCATGCTCTATTACCAGCGAGATCTGTAAGGAACCATACACGAACCTTTCGTGTTATATACGTGGACATAAACGACCGGATAGTACCAGTTCCTACGTCGCCTTTGTCGTTCGCTGTGGTCCGGGCTCTCCTGGACCAACCATCGCTATTGTTACTGATCGCCGAGCCACGCGACAGCTGTTCTCGATGGTATCGATGACGTTGATTCTCGTATTGAATCTACGTACTCCCCGATATCGTCTCTCTTATATCTCCATTCACAGATCGTCCATAATTATACCGCAGTGGCAAAATACTTCATAGTCAGACCCGGAAATAAAAAAAATAATAACAAAATATAAAAAATATTCGAGCGGGGTTAAATTCGTCGTCGAACGAAAGTACGGAAAAGCGTTAAGCGATTCGAACGTTATAAGTATCTACGTATAGGTGTGCGGGATTATTATTTTTCGAAAGGTTTCCGTACCAATGACAATGGTACTCGAGACTATTTGAAACATAGACGTAGGATTTAGTGGTATATACATATCTATATATATATATATATATATAGACCAGAGGTAGGACGATGCCGGCTGTGGTAACACATCTCGAGTGTTTTCGTAGGCAGAGAATTCCGACCGCGCATCGTACACGGGACTGACAATATACTCTTATAATATACTCGGCGAACAGTTTCTCGTGGCTGAGATAGACGTACGAACAGAAACATATTATCCTCCGACAGCGCAACGAGAAATGCATACGGTTACTTCAGCGTTGTATACTTGCCATAAAATACGAGACCCCCGGTTAAGCCTCGCGATTAACAACAATATTATGATTTCACGTTATTACGGGTTCGGACTCTTGCCGTCATGATCGAAGCTGCCTCGTATATAGCCTACGTCTATATCGTTCGGTTGGTAAAAGCTCGATTAATGCTGCGTAAACACAGGCCTGAAAACTTCAGGATGTGTGATAACGCTCGTATGATCCCTCCGAGCCCACAGTACCAAAGTCATTTACAGTACCAACGACGTAACGATATCGAATCGTTACGTGACAGGCGTACAATGGGACTCGCGTGACCGAGTCGAAGAGAACGGTCCGAAAACATTTCGTTCAACGTTTTGATAACAAATCGAACTTCCGACCTGTGCTAGAGCGTATATCATCGACAGGCATATGTGCGTAATTACTAAGTACGTTTTTTTTGTTTTAATTATTATTTATTATTTCTCTCGTATCTCTATTATGCGCTTATTGGCATAAAATTATTAATCGCGAGAAATAATCCTGCTCGATTCTCGTTTGACGACAAAAAGATAAATAAATTCGTGTCGTTGATAGACTCGTGGACTGTGTATTCCTACCGATGTATTGCTGGATTAACTCAGAGCGTAAGCACCACTAAGCGCATAAACTGCAAAAGGGTTTCATCCCCGTTGTTCGGTTCGTCGATTTCGCCTCGGTCGTATATCGCGAATCACGCGGGAGTATCTACTAATAGATTACCGGGACAAATCCCCTTTGCCACGAGAGCGTATGACATATTCGCGATGTGAAACGACGGGGATGGAACCCGCGAAACCTGAAATATTCACTAGAAGCGCCCTTTGTCGTCTCGTTATTGTTTTTCAATTACGTTCTATATAGATTCCGTTTCGCTTTGTCCCGATTCCGAGGCTATAATTCATATTATTACGGTTAAATTAATTTTATTCTTCATGAAATATTGAAATATAATGCCAAGTAATTTCCTGGATAAAAGGGATAGAAAGGAACGAAACAGCCCTTTAGTTAAATAGGTCACTTGTATTCTTCGCGTTTTCTTGAGCGTCTTGGATGTTGAAGTGCTACAACAACGATGAATCTACGTTGTGCTAAGCAAAAGCAAGAGAAAGAGAAAGGGAGAGAGAATCCGAGATGAAGAGGTCTCGTGCAGGGTTGCGAGTGCCGAGGGGTGCAAAAGCGCCACGCCCATCGTTCCACTCAACAATGCATCCACTGTCTCGGCACAAAGCTAAACACCCAAAATATTGGCAAATCCGGGCATTGAAGCGAATACAGCAGTAGCGTCACAGGAGAGAGAGAAGGAGCGATGCATAGACGCCGCCGTTGATGTCGCCACCGGCGACGGAGGCATTAAAATATCTCGAATCTAATCTCCTCTATAATCCTGTTACTCGGCCAAACGGTCACGTTTTGCGGCCTGTCGTGTCTATTAGAGCGAGAGAAGCACCGCATTCTCTGCGGCGTGAACCGGAATCGAGAAGGCGCGTTCGAGGATCGCGCGTGTGTGTGTGTGAGAGAGAGAAAAAGAGGGAGACAACATATAGAATGATCGATAAAGAATGAGAGGGAAGCAGGACTTCCGGTCAACGCCATCGAAGTTGGTCGACAGACGTCGAGGCAGGAAGAAGCGAACGAGAATATCCTCCTTCCTCTTTCGATGCGACGTCCACTCGACACACAGCTCTCTTCGTGTCTCTCGGACGTTTTATATATATGTAGACAGTTATACCTTTCGAGCTTCACAATGGAATACGAAATCTCGTGCCGAGTCGATTCACAAAAGCGAGAGCACAGAGGACTCTCTTCGTCCGTTCTCCACTCGATAATTGAACGCTTCGCTAAATCGCTGGGGTGTCGACACGTTTTGGCACCTCTGGCCCACACGAACGTACCCACCGCCTATTTTTATTTATTTCGAGGGTGTCTACGCTCAAGCAAGGGACGGAGAGAGAGAGAGAGAGAGAGAGAGATGAAGTTTTTTCAGGGGAACCAGAGTTCAGCACGCTTCGTTAAACGGAGCAAAAGCATTCCTACTATATATACTATGTATATATACGTAGATACGTGTGCGTGTGTACGTGCAAACAGAAAATTTCGTCCCGCTGGGTGCGTTTGCACGAGCCCACACGGTCACCATAGAAATATGTCCTTTGAGCTTATTATATTTTCGTTATAGAGATCGCTCTTGAGTAGAGGGTAGCTCAATTTTGGTCAGTTGAAAATTATACATTGTACGAGTGTGACTTTTTCACATTTTTTTCCAATTCGTTCGAGTGGAACGTTTTTCCTCGTTTTCTGCGAAAATTGAAAAAAAAAAAATAGTAAGAAAAAGCGATAAAAGATTGTTGGTGTCGAATCGGAGCTTACAAAAAATAATCTTATCCTCTTTCCTCTTTCGGTTTATACGAAGTTTAGGATTTTATTTAACATACTCGAATATATACCACGCGTGCAGGAACGTCTCGTAGTTCCGAGAGAGGGTCTCAACTGTTTCCCAGAAGTGGGTTTACAAATGATGAATATTTAAAGGACCGGCAAGCTTTACCAAGCTTGTATAGACTGTGTTATGTATACGTTAAATTTATACATATTTGACGTGTATCTCCGATACATAATGTACAACGGCAAGTAAATTTGAACCTTTCGGCATCGCGAAGAAGACCGATAACGCCTCGCGAGATGCTGCTCTCTGGCTTTCGCTCGGGGAACCGAGCCGGAGTAAGACAAAGTGGAAGGGCGAGGGGCGGGGTTGCCACCAGTCTATATGTATATATTTGCGATTCTGACGCTGGGAAGGAGAGAAAGGGATGCTTAGGAAACACTCGGTACAGGATGCTGAAACGAGTAGAGTCCCTTTGAGACGAGCGTCAAAGCTAATGGACTCTCTTTAGCACGGGGAGAACATCAGCTTTTCTACGATCTATATATGTATCAACGTAGATGTATATACAACGCATGATCGAAACCCCGTTCAACCCTCCGCCACGAGGATCCTTCTCTCTCCCCCACTCCTCCCGTTTCACCATCATCCCCTCTCAAACTTGCGCACCGCGACGCTCGCCCCGTTCAATTCGCGGTTTACTCGCTCTTCGTTATCGTCGAGCTGTTCGATATCGCTGTCAAGCTACACCGAGTCGATTAAACAAGCTTCTGTGTGTAACGCAGAATCGAGATGAGAGAGTTTAACTTTGCTCTTATAACTTTGCGGTTCTTGGCCATATAGACTTTTGCCATGCTCAAGATGAGAATATTAATCGAGATACTCCGACAACCAAGAAAGACCCAATTTTATTTCGACCGACTTTATATTCGTGTCGGTACAAATTTGTTTCTTTCAAGGATGACAATGCTTGTTTAATTCGATCAAACCATTTTAAACACTAATTTAGGACACTTCTCATCCTCCGATTCATTTTCTTCTGGATCATTCGTACAATTTCTTTTTAACAAATATTCGAAAAAAGGGATCGAGGATCGAACGAGATTCTTATTCTTCCTCTTTATCTATGTTTTTTGTTTCTTTTCTTATGCGATCTCTCGTCTACGCGGCTCTCAGTTTACGAGACGATTCGTCCGATCGCCGTCGGCGTTATGGTAGACATCGGGCAGGAAATCGGAGAAGCTGTCAACTCACCGCCATGCATCTGCCACTTACCCCGCGCTGTACGAAGAAGAGACTCCGAGAGAACAACCCCTCGATCGTTACAGTTATTATATATACCACTCTAACACTTCAAGCGCATATATAGATATGTCTAGAAACGTTCTTTGGCTCTTTTTTTCGCATCACAATGACACACTCCATTTTGTTACAATTATCTCCATTATGCTCGTTGAGAATCGCACCAGGGTTGGAAAAGGAAACGTTTTAGCCCCCGCGTTTACCATCTCGCTCTATCTCGCACGTTCTCATCGTCACACACTCCTGTCTTCATTCCCCTCGAAGATCTCGCCTCATCTTCGTGGTTGTATCTTGACCCGGCCACCAACCTCCCGTGTATTCATCTATTCTCACTTTCTCCCGCCTTTAAACTTTTACCATTTTCGTATTACCAAATTTTTATTATGTTTTGACGCGCTCTGATTTCCCGCAAGATCCTCGCCGATAAATTCCGCGGATGTTTCAGGTGCGAATGGTGTATTTCGAATATTTTTTCTCCTTTCTGTCAGAGAAGATCTAGAGATCGGGTAGGAAAAAAAGGATACAGATGCGATGCGGGAGATAAGACGACTTTGTCCGGGATGCGAAAATTGGAAAAATTTGGAGTTTTTCCACGGTATTACGGATTCTCACACTCGGTTCGGGCGTTGTGTTGTGGTCTCTCGTCTCGTATCTGATCGGACCAAATATAGAGTTACGAGCCCGGGGGTGTTGGTGGTATCCGGTTCGACTTCGTGTAGCCTCTTTCCCTCCCTCTCACCTGTCTTCCTAAGCGAACAGCCCTTATTTTTTTGCTGTTCACCAAAACGAAGCAGTCTGGTGAAGTTGATCGTCACAGGATTGCCAAACGTCGACCAAGGACTTTTTACGAGTGCAACGTTATTTCGAGCCTCTCCTATCTCGACAATTCTATTCGGTACTTTGTGACCCGTTCAATATAAGAAAAATATTCACGTAGCCCTGTCGCGATTTTAGCTAGAACAACAAAATTCAAAATATCAATGAAATTTTATTCCCGTTTTTTCTCACATTCCAAGTGGACCGAGCGTTTGTCATTTAAGTTTATTAAGAAAAGTTGGGTAAAGTTTATTTGTTATATAATAAATAAAATCATGAATTTTGTTTCCATAAGATTTGTTATAAAAACTAATTGAAGCTTCTTTGATGTCATATAAAAATGTGTGCGAAATTTCAACAAGCTTCATCGACCAAATAATCGAGATACTCGTTGTATAAATGTTGCCATATTTAACACGCGTTCGTATGGGACATTGCAAAAAATTCAAGAATTTTCAAGAATAAGTATCGTAATTTTTGAGTCGAGAAAGCCCCCTAAAATTTTACACGCGTGTACACATGACATCAAAGAACATTTCTGCAAATTTTCACTTAAATCTAACGAAAACACTGTAACGATAGGACTAACTTAATAAAAACAATCGCTCGATTCGAACTGAAATATCCGACCGGGAGAAAAAAATGGTCGTCATAGAAATTCCCGTAGTAAAATATTGTCGAGAATTCACGTACGTACCTATAGTTGGAGAGATAACTCGTACATGTACAGTGCGTACGCTATCAGTAGATAGTCCAACGACCCAAGTGCGTCCATGACTCGAGCCTTTTTTCACCCCCGATGCAACCAATCACCAGCTGGTCGCTGAGTGCGATACTACCAACGTACCAAAACAGAGAAAACATCATCGTGCCGCACGTATCCCGCGAACACGTACGTACATATAGCTTCTCTCCTGCATTGTATTTCCGTTCGGTCGGGCATACAGCCGGACGCGCGCGGAAACGCGCTCTGTTCGCGTTTCTCGGACTCTGTATATTTCGTGTATTCATTCCTGTATCGAACAAATATATATATATATATATATGTATGTATGTCTATGTACACCGACGTCATTGTAAATAAATGTATATATACACATCGCGCTTTCGATCCGGAGAGTGCGGGCCCGCATGCCCGTTGTTATTCGCAATGGGAGAGTCGACAATCGCAAGTCGAGCCGGCTTGTATAAGCTACATAAAACGATATACGGTACATGGACAATTGTATGCTATCTACAGCAATATATATATATATATATATATATATATAATTCATGTGGCATGTACCCTCCGTTTCCTGGTCTAGCAATATAACTGTATTTCTTCACTATTGCTTCGGTTTACATATACAATACACGCCTCTATATAGAAATATGTACGTATGTATATATAGGAGTAGTAGAAAACACGTTAATCATAAACGCGCCATATTGCTCTCTCCTCGATGACGCTAAACTATTACACATCGTGCAGACGTATGGGTACATGGTTTGTGCAAAAGCCGAGTAACACGAGTCGGGGATGCGGATATTAAACCAGCATGGCGGATGCTTACAAATAGTTGCGGGGCGGTGATGTACATCCCCAACCTCCCTTCATCCCCTAGGTACATGTGTGTGTGTGTGTGTGTGTGGCATGGCGTTTCCTACGGTAAATGCATCCAAGCTTTTAACACTCCATCTCCGTCATTCTGTATAGATGGCGCTAGTTTTGCCTCCGTTCTCATGTGTAAAGATAGGTGGAGGAGAGCATACGTCCTTTGTCCCTCTATCGGCGAGGATGGAAACGTCAGCGGGAGTGAAAGAGTGAGAGGGAGGGATAGGGAAAGGGTGAAGGGACTTCGAGGTGGAGCGTAAACTGGAGCGTGTGTCGCGCAGACTGTCTATGCGGAGAGATACAACGGGTAGGAACAACGTTCTTGATGGAATTTGTCAGCCCTCCCTCCTTCTGCGTGTTTCATATTTCAACCCCTTCCGTCCCTTTCCCTACACTGTCCTACCCGCCTGCTTCGTGTGTATTAAACATTTTCATAATATTTTGGGCGTGTTTGAAAATGACGAACGATGACTCGCGTGATTTTATACGAATCTTGCGTGCGAGTTTTTGTACGCTGTTATCGTTCCAAACGGCAAAGGGTTGTATTGCGTCCAGGCGATGGGTCGGCAAAAGTTTTATCGATGCTCGAGGATTTTAGCGACGGTGGACTCTCGGTCTCTGTCGCTTTCTCCAGTGGGCCTGACACGAGGAGCGAGAGAAAAAAAACAGCGAGATGAGAGTCGCGAGTGCCGTTTGACGTTTTGCGAGAGAGGGATGGGAATGAGGGAGGGAGGCTGCGGGGGAAGTGGCGGCAGGGGGAGGGCGGAGGAGGGATGAGATAGAAGGGTTTTCCGCGGTGCGCGGCGGCTTAGATCAATATCTCAACGTTGAGATAGCGTGTTGCGTGGGCGTCAGGGTAAAACATTCGAGGCATACGGGCCCCGCCCACTTTGCTGGCACGGCGACCAATCGCCGCGTGCATGCCAGGTTACTCCTAGCCAGGAGAGAAACCGGATGACGTAGGGTCCTGGAAAAGAGGGCGGAGCTCGAAATTTCAGGTGGTTTGGTGGGGGGGCATGAGAGAAAGAGAGACAAGGATGATGGAGAAAAGAGTAGGGGGTCGAAAGAGTGAGAAAGGGAGGGGTAGAAAGACAGAGAGCGAGAGAGAGAGAGAGCGAGAGAGGAGTCGACGAACGTCAACCCCGATTCTCCGATCGTAAATCATGACCAGTCGTTCGTTCGGAGCGTATCGGTCCATACGCGTATCGAACAGGTGTCAGAGATACATCTTCGTCAGACGAGAAAGAGTTTCGCCATTGAATCTAGCCCCCAAAATAAGTGATATCGCCAAGAAAAATTGAAACGCGAGTTATTGGTGATCGGTGGATGGTAAGCACGGTGCATTGAGCGAATTGAAAACAGATCGCAAAACAAAGAAACAAAATTATCGCTGAATGTAGAAACAATATAAATAATCGTTACGGTAACGTCGAGAAGTTAGTGCGGTAACCAAGAGAACTGAGTGAACCGAAAAAGTTGTTGTGGAATGACGATCGTTTAGAGCTTTCTCGATTTCATCGATCGGTCAAGCTTTCCCCGAGACTGGAAAGAAAAAGAGAGAGAGAGAGAGGAATCGTGATTAATCAAGTTAAAAACGCGACGAAAACTGTGGAGGAAAATAGTGTAAAGATCGAAAATCCGGTGATGTGCAGCAACGAGTCACCACCTCCAGCGAAGGAGCCATTGGCCGTCGGTCTGGGGGTTGGAAATCCGATGGCAGGCTTTTTACCGGGTCTCGAGCACTATCGTCTTCAGCTATATCATTACGCAATGGCGGAACGTTTGCGTCTCGCCCAACAATTACATCCGCAGCATCCAGGTGGTGTCGGTGGACATCCGACTTCCGGTGGACCGGGTTCGCATCTCGGTCTGTCATCGGGTTTTCCAGCGCCATTGCCGCTGTATCCAGCAGCCGCGGCTGCCGCGGCTGCCGCCGGTTATCCGAGCAGATTGGCACTGTCTATGGCTCTGCTGCATCCTCATCATCAGCGAATTCCGGAGGAGCCGAAACCCCAGCACAGTTACATAGGATTGATCGCTATGGCGATACTTTCGTCCCCCGAGAAGAAACTCGTGCTGTCCGACATTTATCAGCACATACTCGAGCACTATCCTTACTTCAGAACTCGCGGTCCCGGCTGGCGTAATTCCATAAGGCACAATCTATCGTTGAACGATTGTTTCGTGAAATCGGGACGTAGCGCGAACGGTAAGGGCCATTACTGGGCGATACACCCGGCAAATTTGGAGGATTTTCGAAGGGGTGATTTTCGGAGACGCAAAGCTCAACGAAAGGTCAGGAGACACATGGGACTAGCGGTCGACGAGGAACCGGACAGTCCGAGTCCACCTCCCCTACCAGCGACACCACCCCCATCGGCCGCCCTTGTCGGACCTACGGTAGGCTCGCAACCGATAACCGGCATATGGAGTCCTCATCATCATCATCACCATCATCATCATCATCATCCTACGACGACGCAACAATTGGCCCAACAACATCAGCAGCATCCGCACAATCACGGACAGCACCATCAGATACAGAGCCAATCGTTGCGACGTACGTCGTTTCAACCCTCGAGAAAACGACAATTCGACGTTGCCTCGCTCCTCGCGCCCGACGACAATCATCACAATCATCATCATCATCATCATCAGAGCATCGAGACCAACGACGCGATTATCATCGGTAGAACGGTCAAATCGCGAAGATTTAGTTGCAGCGAGGACGAACCCGATATGCCAGAGCCGGAGGTCGATCAGGACGACGAGGAGGTCGACGTCGACGTCGACGTTGACGTGGTCGCTGAAAACAACGCGATGCAATCGCCCGATGTAACGCCGTCGGCCAGTCCCGAGGCGAAAATCACAACCCCGGCCAATCACTGCGAATGGAACGGTTCTCTGCCTGGACTACGCGTTGGCGCATCGGCGCAACCCTTATCCGCTATCTATCTTCAAAACCACCTTCACGTGAGAAATTATTACGTTCAGGCGAACGCTGGCTCTGGCTCGAGCGTCTAAATATCAAATCCTTCCAAATTATGGAGAATCCAGGAGCTTTTATTAACGGAGATCGATGCATCAGCGATGGACCAAAAAACCAATACGTAAACAGTCACGAAAAGTAGAAACAAAAAAACAAACAAACGAACGAACAGAAGAAATATCGAAACAAACATTAATCGAAGAAATGAAACAAATCGTTGACAATTCGTAAGAGAAAAATAATATCCGTAATCTTGTAAATACGAGGAGGGAAGTGTAGGCGCGGAGGGGAATAATAAATCGAGACGTCTTTGTGATTTTTGCTGGGATGAGAATGGTCGAAGCGCGGATTCCGACGCGGTCAAAATTTTGCTTTCCGTCGCCCTCGGATATGTTCAAAGTGTAATATATTAGTCGTATAATGGACGAGACGAAACACGTCGCGTTTTAGAGAACCAATGTTTAAATTGAATATATATATATATATATATAATTAATTGTATTTAATTATATATGCCGTATATCGCGTGATTGGAAAAAAATTCTGCGACCTTAGCTGAGGCGTTCCAGCGTGTACCTATTCCCGCGAGAGTATGTCCTGTAAACGTATGTATGTATCTGATGTACATGTACCTACGTAACAAACCCCAACCCCCAACTGACCCCCGATTCTTTAATTAGTTAGGAAATATTTTATCGATCAATTTCGATTGCCGAGTCATCTGTTATCCATTATTCCAAACGATCGATAGCGATATCGATGGATTTAATAATAAAACAAAACAAAAAAAGAAAGAAAAACAAAAACTCGGCTCCCACAAAAAGTGAAACATGTGTCTTGTGAAATTTCTTTGCCTCCTTTAATCCATAATTATAATTTTTATAATTCTTAGACCCGTGTGCGAATTTCGTGTCCACGAGTCTGCTGGACAAAACGTTACGAAAGATTTTCGAGGTAACGAAACTTTCGCAAAGGTCGAAATTAGATTGATTTTTGCAATCGAATGTATCATCGATCGATCGTTAATAAATCGATGCTTGATTGGTCGTATTGTCGTACGTCGAAGAATGAAAAAGAGGATAAATTACATCCGAGATTCGTATCACGTTTATCAATGCCGCTTTGCAAAAAAAAAAGGCTACGGAGAAACGAATGTAACAAAGTGCATGCATGCATAGATAGGCGGATAATTGACGGCGAGGCCCGAGGCGTATGTCCGTTCGAAACGTCTCCTATGCATATATCCTCGCTTGTTGTCGAAGCATCTAGGTGCTTGGGAAATCCATTTGTCCGTGGTTGATAATAGAAGTACGAGGCGCCATTAGTGGATGCAAATACGCGATGGCCGCGATGCGACGCGTCCAAGAATTTTGTTTGAACGTTTTTATCCTTCTACCTGAGAGAATGCGGAATATACAATCGTTTTTCCTCGCGCATTTTGGGGTCGTGACAATTCACCGCGCGCGCAATACCATGAGAAATATTTTCAACGACTGTGTCAATAATAATGAGGGGAGTAAAGGAAAAGAAAAAAAAAGAAAAAAAAATATATGTCGCCTTACGGTATTGTCGTAATCGCCCGAGTGTCGGGAATAACGATTGACAGCTCTTGGCTGTCAGGTATTATGAAATTGCGTGCCTCGAACGCAAATTTTTCAACGATAAGCAACGTTTCTTACTGATAAGAGATTCGTTCTTTTTCTATCTTCTTTTATTTTTAACGAATAGAAACGATATTTGCAAAATGATTTTGTACGAGTTTTGCAAGAGAATGCGAGAGCGTGGCGATTTTGCCGAAGGGTGAGCCCGTCGTTGCGATTCACCGGTGAAATCGTGCCTGCCTCACTTATCCGGGACTTTGCGGACTCTGACGTCGAATCCGAGAAGTCCTCTTTTCTAGGCCATTGCGAGGTGAGAGAGACAGAGAAAGAGAGAGAGAGAAAGTAGATCGGATGAAGGTAGTACCCGAGTTTTCGCACCTGGTCCGCTTCGTCCTTCGCTCAGTAATAATAAGTAATGGCTAATGCAGCAAGCTTGATCTGTTTATCGCTAATAATTCCTACCGGAAAATCCGTCCTAATGGAGGGAAACAACGCTACGAAAATCGTTCCTACCAACTTTGTACTCACACCGCATCGATTGTGTGACAATTTTCCAACTACGATGCGCCTTCCCGCACGCTTATCCTTCGCAAAACTTCGAAAATCTTCAATGTGGATAATCCTCAATTTTCCTTGGAAAATATACAAAATCACAGTAACTCATCGACAAAAGGCAAAAATCACGTGTGATAATTTATACCAGAAACATACATTTCTTTAATTAATTTTGATTTTACCATTGAACAAAAAAATTAATAAATTTTTAGTTATTTATTAATATCGCGAGTGCGAAAAGTTTGTTTCGCTCGCATCCAGTTGGAATTTTGTTTTTAAATATTATCACGAGGATATTATGCAACAGAATTATCGATGTCTCCTTTGAGAAAGCAGCTTTTCGTAGTTTCCCAGATCAACCAGCGAAGACCCATGAATGTTGCGGCACTCTCCGATCGAGAATCGAAATGGAGGCAATGTAACGCAGAATGTATATGCTCTTCTTGTCGCGATACATAGCAAGTCCTCGAAGCTTTCGCCTCAACGAAAACGCTGGGCTCGAAGCCCGACGAGCGAATGAAAGCAATTTGTTAAATATCACCAACGTCGTTTGTACGGGGCGTTATTATCGTCGTTCTATGTCGTGTATATTCTCCCTCGTATAAAAGCAAACGTAACAAATACTCTCGACGCTGACGTATAAGTGCTACGACACGATTTAAAAGATTATACCTACCTGTTTTCCCGGTAGAAAATTGTCAAAGAGAGCAAGCGAGAGAAACGATCGCGTGGGAATACCCAAATGCACTTTTAGCCAACGATCATCGTCATCCTTGTAGAGACACGATTACGCGCCCTAAATACTTTTAAGACGCCGTTCCGCTTTAAAGTTACCTTCTCTTCGTAATCTCGAGGATTTAATGAAATCTTCTTTTTATTTTCAACTCGTGGGAAATCGTGAATGGAAAATAAACGAAGCGTGCAGTTTTCAAAAATATATGATTATCCGAAATTAAAGATTTCTTTTAAAAATGACGTGAGAAAATATTTTCAATAAATAAAATATAATAAAAATTGAAGTAACTTTTTCGATTTGTTTTTTGGTTACGTCTGGGCAACGAGGCGAGCGAGATTTTCTCACCACCCGTCGTGACGTCCGAGAAGGGCGAGAAGAAAAATTCGAACGGGTATGAAAGGTGAACAAAAAAAAAACGATATAGGAAAATCCGTGCGTGTTTTTCGGGGAGAGGGAGGCTTTCTACGCAACCTCCGACTCTACGTATACAACGCTCTACGCTCCCTACGCTTTTCTAAGGTGTTAGAAAAACAGAAGCGGCCCGATGGGTTTGCCGGTATACGCGAGAACGATGTGGTCAAACTATGCAAAGCGATTCGGAGGTTTGTTGTTCTTTCGAACCTTGGGCTACTGAGAAAACTCTATACACGTATATTCCTGTATATCCATATATACACGAACGATACAAGGATAGTCTCACGGAGTTTTCGGATATTTAACAAATATAATGAGACAGCGCAATCTTACCTGTTCGTGCCTTTACGTAAACGTCTCACCACCTGTCTCGCCACGATTTTCGTGTTTTTCTCAGGCTTCCGCCATCCTAAAATCGAAAGAATCTTCGCGCCGTCAAAGTCGTCCAGACTTTTCATAAATATTTCTTCGTTTCAATGATATATGTAAAGATTAGGGCAAGTCCTGTGTATTATGCCCCAAAGCTTTTTTGGTAATAAAACTCAAAGTACAAGAGATCCAGCAGTTTCTTTTGATCATGTCGCTCGTTGAAATTATTCGTCATCAATTATTAAGAGGCAGTGTAACTGGCGACGAGCTACTTACACTTCGAAAACGGGATCCGTAAATTGTCCGGTACTGAGCAACCGATCGCCTTAAAATTTGGAGGGTACATAGAGAATTATGGCATAAAGTGCATGACAGTCTTATTTGTCCAAAATTTTGGAAAAAATTTTGCAGATTCAGTTACCACCGGAAAAATGTTTCCAAAATTTTGGAAAAATAAGACTGTCATGCACTTTATGCCATAATTCTCTATGTATCCTCCAAATTTTAAGGCGATCGGTTGCTCAGTGCCGGAACATTTACGGATCCCGTTTTCGAAGTGCAAGTAGCTCATCGCCAATTACACTGACTCTTAAAAGCTTAATGCGATATAACTTGAGATAATATTTAAAAATAAAAGTTTTCGTGAAAAAGTGAAGAATCCCTGAATTTTGAACATGGTAAGCTCACGTGGCCTAGGGAGATATTGGCTGTGTCGTAAGTTCTTGCACTTAGTAGGAATAAATAGTTTAAAGGTTAAAACAATATAATTTCAGAGAATAACTGAAAATAGAAGTTTTTGTAAAATTGAACAAACGTTGAAATTTAAACGTGATTGGATTTTATGGACTAGGAATATATTTAAACGTTATTTTGCATTTCTGAGCATTCTTCGTGAGCCCATCGCTTACAACATAGGCACTGAACGTGGCCCTCTACCTGGAGGGCCATATTGGCTGTAGGAACGTTTTTGACAAATAAGATCTAAATTAAAAAGCTGTGAACAATTTGTACACAAAATTGCTACCATACTATTGACTAAAGGTTTGCCTACAAAACTGTGAAGAAAAAATATAAACAAATTTACAATTCGAATAACTGTAATGGTTCAAACTTTCCAAAAAATAACATCGAAAGACGCAATTTTCGATCGCTGCCTGCAAAATACACGCGCCATCTCGCCTGCATAAATTCACTGAGGATTTGTAGGGTTGCACAAATGTCTCAGTTATGTTTAACGTTAATGTTGTTTAGTTTCTGAAAAATAACAGCGGGTCATATTGGCCACCTAGGTCATGACGTTTATTTGAATTTGATCGGAGAAAAGGAAACGAAGATATTGTAAGCGATCAAACAAAATCGATACCCATGAATTTATCAATTGATGATTTGATAAATTTTCATCGATATTATCGTTCCAATCTTCTCCGGAGATCCAGAAATTCAAATAGGACCACCGAATACGCAGATTTTTTTTCCATTGCGAGACCAACGAAACGTATATTCATTCATCGTGGGGTTTTCGATATTTGCTTTGGCCAAGGACCCTACTCACAGGTAGCCAATATTAAATATATTCAATGTACTGTCATACGTCTACCGAACGTGGTGAATTTCCGATGTGGGGATACGGGTCGTTGCGTAAATAACGATCGATTATAAGGTATAGCCACTTCCTCTTTTTTCCCCCGGTGCACAATACCTCTTGGCCACAAGTTTATCGTCGTGGCCCTTCTGCGGATGGGCCCATCCAAATACTCGATACGAAGACGAGATATATTATTTCCACTCGAGTGTGGAACCGACGGTAAAATGAATCTCTTCGTGTCACACTGTCAAAGTGCATTCATCGGCTCCCTAGGGCACCCTTCGTGCAAAAAGAAGTCTAAGGACAGAATAGCTATTTGCTCCTTCACCTCCGAACATTGCTGATGCTCCAAAGAAGCACGATCTTTCTAATGCCTAATAATCTATTTACGACGAGTGAACACGTATTGTCGAGACTCTAAAAGTAGCCACGATATTTTCATAGGACGTGCTTTACGAAACTTTATCTTTATTTCGTTTTCTTTTTTGCACATAATTGACAGTTTTGTAAATCTTTGTACTTTTTTCTCACCTAAGAAACATTCACAATATATTTCCTTAAATAGTTATTCTAATTTTTAATTAATAGGCATTAACTGGTACCAGTTAATTTTACCGGTACAAAGTTGCACCTGACAATTATCATAACTATTTAGCGAATTATATTTTGAATGTTTCTTAGGTAAGAAAAAAGTACGCAGATTTACAAATCCGTCAATTGTGTGCAAAAAAGAGAACGAAATCTTTATTTCGTTTTTTATTTTTATTTTTTTATTATCTTTATAGAGTTTTTTTTATTTATCTTTATAAAGTTTTGTAAAGCTTGTTCTATATATTATTATAATAATAAAATGATGACAGTGATATAAACTTTGTACAATTTCAAACAATATCTCATCGTTATAACTTCAGCTTTGTTTAATTAAAGACGTTTTTTTGATTGTTTTTTTTTGTCGATGTATCGATATGACAGTGATATATAAACTTTGTGAAATTTTAAACGCTATTTCATCGTTATAACTTCAGTCTTATTTAATTAAAGACTTTTTTTGGTCGTTGTTTTTATCGATATGGCAGAAAATCGTTAAGAAATGAGAATGTATTCGCACGTCTCGTTCTCGCGGTGATTGTCGCGACTGTGAGACTTCTCGCTAACTCCCGAGATTATCTTTCTCTCTCCGTCTAGCTGGAACCTGGCTCAATTATTTTTCCTCGAGACTGACTCCGCTCGACTCGCTGCTCGAATACCTCCGGACAATCGGCTCGTTCGCACGAATCGCTCGCGCATACGCCCGCCTCACCCTCTATGTAACATTACTATATATACATATATATATATATATATAATACGATGCAAAATGTCGCGATTCCCGCGGCGATTGCAGCTGCCAGTGACTGTTTCGCGCAGTTTTGTTACCCGTGACTGTTGGCTCTCGTCTCAGATACAATATTATTGTATAGCCGTCGCGTGAAAACTCAGGGGGTAAATACGTATATATATATAAATCTAACGCGCCTGCAATTGCCAGCAACAGCGTCAACAGAGTAATTTATTACAACGGAATCGGTCAGGTACGTAGACTCAAACTTGCTACAACGAGAGAGAAGGAAAACAAAAGAAAGGAAGGCGCGAGTTGCTTATTTCGGAAAGTGAATTGTCGCAAACCACTCGATCAAGCGAGTGCGATGGAGTGAAATTATTTTCAAATTCAAAGATCGCACGCGTGATCGATAAAAGCGACAGGCACGATCTCCTATCGTTCTCTATATTATATATTTCGTTGCTGTTTCAAAATTCACAAATTTTACCAGTTTCGGAGGGAGAGAATGCTGCATTAACGCCAAGAGCCGATAATGGTGCGCACAGGAGCAAAACTCTCGCGCAGTAAACGCAAAAAAGCGAAAGGGAGTTTATATATATAATCAATCAATATATATATATATATATATACACACATATATTGACGAACGGATTTATAAAACGTATGTCGAGGGAGAGGAGAGGTACAAATTTATGCAACTATTTTCCACCGCGGCGTCGATCCCAGACCATGTCGACTACCATTATATCAATTTACCCAATGTATATATACATGTATATATATAACTCGGTCCCAATATATATGTATATATATATATATTGTGTATATACACGAGATTCGTTTTCCGAAACGTTTTCCATCCCGGCCGGTTTGGCGGTTCGAATTTTCATCGGGCGAAAGACAGAGAGGGGGGAGGGGGAGGGGGAGAGAGAGAGAGATTGAAGCTTGGAGGAGTGGAGAGAGAAAGACAAGGGCTGACGACATAAACCAACGAACCGGTTGTTGTAATCCTCTCCGTTGCCGCGCACACACGCGAACCGTTTGTACGAACATCCAGTTTCTCTTCCCCGATTCGGCACAATATAATGCGTATACGTTTCGATGCAAAATATTTGGTCAACAGTAGTTACATATAGGTACGTGCGCCTCGATGGCGAGTCAACTCATCGAAATTCTCGTGTTTCTCTCGATGTATCACGATGGAAAATATGTTTATCCGGCTTATCCGCACCGTAAACGTCGAAGAATTCGATATGGAATTGCATTCACTTTGCATTATTTTTTTACGAATGTGAAAATCGTTTTTTTTTCTTTTAATCTTATCGAGAAAAGTGTAGATTTATGAAATATTTGAGAATGATTTTGAAATATTCTTTATCACCTTTTGATGAATTTCTATTTTGAATGCGATGGAACTTTAGTTCCGCCGTGAAAAATAATATTGTGTTAATATTGATAGAAAATTAGACGAGGGTGTCTTTTCAAGGATCTCTTCCGGTCCCGGCTAATGAAACGTTCTCCGTCATCGACGTGGTGCTTTGTCGAAATTCTGGACACTTGAATTTTCCGGGCCTCGCGAGAACGTCGATCACGAGAATCTAAGAACGTACTTCAGTCATAACGTCATGGTGGGACGAGAGGTCGAGCGAGACCGCGCGAAACCACTCGAGAATGTAACCGAGCACGTGATCCAATATGCCCGCTCGTGCGCCTTTGGTGAACTAAAGGGCATTCACACACATACATATATATATATACGTAAATGGACCAACAACCCTCGAGGCTTGTGGCGATTGTTCGAGGGTCCTTCGTGGTCCAAAATAAATCGCTAACAAATTCGTCTCTCTTAGCCCCCTGCCGAATCACTAGAGTCACTCGTACGACCTCTCTTATCGCCGTTCAACTATACTCACCCTTATATAGATATAGGAAGATATTGAAATTCTCGAAGAAATCGGTGGTGGTCGCAATTGGAATCACGCGGTACTCTCCCTGCATCGGGATACGCAATGATACACTCGCTCGTGCGTTAACAATGGTCCAGCAGGTACGAGGAGAATGTACACCGAGAGGCAGATAGGTAGATAGATAGAAGAGAGAACTCCCTCACGAAGGACGTCTGTAACACGCCGATATACCACCGGCAGTTACTCCCGGAGGAACTTACAGGGAGTACGGAGAGAGCTTGTCCCGCCTGCTGTTTCAGTGACGAGACGTCCCAAGGTTCCACTCTCATCTCTCCCTCACCCTTTGGGCTCACGCGTATGCAGGCTGAATTCAAATGGATCCTCGACGCGCTTCCCCCGAGATAAACATCCCTCGTGGGGTTAAGACCGGGAATAACGAGAGAGACGAAGATTACGAGTGAATGAGGGACATAAGGAGTGCAGCGACATCTTGAACCGCTTATCATTCGTTACGCATACCCAAGTTGACATTTTTTCAGAGATCGAGTATAGGCGGCATCCAGCGGAGTGGTGAGGATCGAGGCGAGGGTTCAACTTATACTAGACGGTATAAACGCCGCCCTCGTAGAACCTCCAAAATGGCAGAAACTTCACATTCGGATTGAACGGAAGGTGCTACAGGGTGCATTTTTCCAGCTTGGTATTGAGAGCGAAGTCCCAGAGGGTCCACGATGCCCTCAGATTCAAGCTGAAGGGCACATTGGCATTGAGCGGAGGCTGGCGGCTTGTGCACTACAAAGGAAATAGGCTCTAGGAGATTGAGACGAGCAGTACAAATTTCGACTCGGATAAGAAGCGAAGATTAAAGGGGATGAAAGGTTGGACGAGTATTGGACATATCTGTAATACTCTCTAAATCTGAATTAGTGAAAAATTGACTAATTCAATTAGTAAATGGACGTTCTACTGGTGAAATAGTGATAAACGCACCGTTTCACTGATAGAATAGTAAACAAATAGTAAATTAGGGTTACTAAAGCAAATTAGTAATACGATTGGCTATTATTTAGTCAATACAGTTTACTAATTAATTAGTGATATTGCACGTTCACTAATCAATTAGTACAGGGCTCAGCGATCGACCAATCACAGGCGCCTGCAACCGACGCGATACTTCCTTTGTTCTGCCATTTTGATGTCGGAGGCGTCATTTTCTCGTGTCAGTAGGTTCATGTGCAGTGCGAAACGTCAAATCTTATTTTATAAAAGTTTTAAGGGGAAAAGTAAAAAGTGTATGAACGTTTCGTTTTCTTGTTCGTACGTATGAGATTATTACATATTACTCACGCGAAGAATTACAATCGGCTGGTGCATGAACATATCAGCTGTGCTGATTATTAATTGTGTAGTCAAATGTTACTAATTTTTATAGTAATCATTTTTTACTAATCGAATTAGTGTTTTTTCACTAATTATTGACCCACTTTTCGCTAAATGAATTAGTAAAATATGACTAAAATTTAGTGAAATTTCACTAATTCAGATTTAGAGAGATAACAGATCGAATCGAGGATAGATCAACGAATTCGACAAGATTTTTCGATTTATAAATTTACTTCGCCCATTTATCATCTTGAGCGACCTTCTTTTTTCATTTTTTTCCCACTCGATGTAATAATAATTGTTAACTACGTAACGAATTATTACTTCTTTACTATAGCTTGTCCCTTGAAACTTTTCGCACGAGGACTCTCTGACAGATTCCTGACAAACGCGCGCGAGAATTCTTCCTGTGTCTCGAATATTCCAAGTGTATATCGAAGCCTTTCCCTCGCGTCCACGTATCGCCGCGTATGTGTGCGCATCACCCCGAGTTATTGTTTGAGAAAAATGCCGAAACGGTCCAGCTATTTTTAAAGTCTGGATCGTCGTTCGTCGTCGCAAAATGCGCCGTAGCTACCGCGTTTTACAACATCGAAGCTTTCGCGCATACTTTCACACACGTACGACACGCACACGATATATCTCGTCTCTCTGCTCTCTCCCTCTCTCTCTCTTTCTCTGTTTACTATGCGGCTATCCGGTAGCCGTTTAATATATCGAGGTGTCTTCTACGGCGTTTCTTTACACACGTGCTGTATTTTTCATCTTGCTCTTTCTTACCGCTTTCGTCAAGACTAAAGGAGGATATCGGGTAAAATAAGAAGGAAACTACCCGCTTGAAACCGCGAGCGTGCTCGATGGTAGCACAAGCTCCGATGTATTGCTTGTGTACCTTCGTATTGATATTATACTCAGGAATATGCATATGTATATTCATATACATAGATACATATATATGTCTTATGCACGCGCTTATATGCGCTATACCGTTGCACCGACTAATGGAACGCCACTCGAGACCACTTTGGTCGCGGCAAACAGGCACGACGACGTTTCTGAAAACCCATCGGTCGAGACCTGTCGCACACTCGTGAGCTCCAAAAGCCACATTACTCGGTGATGATATACTCTTTCCTCAGATACGTACCTACCTGTGTGTACCAAAAGCACTCGATGCCCGAGTGGCCGGTATCGTCCTTCGATATTTTTGGAACTCGCGCATTCGACGTAAATTTTATCGTCGCGTTATCATTACCGACGAAAATAAATTGTTTATTAATACGACGATAAATCAGATAAATAATTGTTCTACGATCGTTATACTCTTGAGATTTTTCTAACCGTGAGAGAATTTTTCTCGTGTCAATGGTAACTGAAGGTTGATGGGAACAAGTGTGTATGGATTTAATGGACCGCGACATGAGCGCGATTATGACGTTTTGCCAGAGGCGTTCGAATCATCCCCCTTGTGAGCGTCGCTAAAAGATACGGCTAACCAACGTATATGTGTATATATAGTTATAATAGAACATGGAGTGTCCTTCATTGGCTCGCGGGGTTTTTACGAGGTTAGTAACGGGAAACCAACGAGTTTTCGTCTCTGCCATTCGACTTGTGGACGTGAGTATCGAGAGGGTGTGTGGGGCTTGTTCGAGGAAAAAAAAACCGAGAGAAACTCGATCGTCCTCGAATCCACTATCTCGCTCTATCGTGGCGAGGAGCCGTCGTCCCAGGGGATAAAATGGCCCCCGTGGGACTACTAGCAGGACGACGAGTCGACGTTTAGTCCTGCTAATATAGATATATACTTATATAAATTTGTACGTGAATTATCCGCAACATGTTCATACGACGATCGTTCGCGAAGTTTTGGATACGTGAGACCAACGTTTCTTGTTCTATCCTTAATTGATCGATTCATCGTCTCGTAATTAATTCCTGTCGTATACTTTAATATCGAAACCCGATGAATTTTCATAAGTTGCGAATCGTCGCACGTTTGTTTCACAGCGATGGGACATAAGTTTCGCTACGACACACACCTGCGTCCCGCTTCGTCGCACGACCGATGTCTAGAATATGAAATTTATGGGAATTGTCGTATGTGCTTAATTTTAATTAACGTATCGATGCGCTCTGTTCGAATGAGAATTAAAATAAGCCGCGTAATGCGCTTGGGGAAGGAACGAATGGAAAGAGAAGAAGAAATGATGATCAGTTTGACGTATATACGTATGTGTTTTATACATACTGTAGGTATATATCTATATATTGCCTACTGGTATACAGAAAGAACGAGAGAAATCTAATGACTTTATTCAACGTTACCGGGCCTGTAATTACCCGCAGGCGACTCTGCCACGTTCGTCCCGCTAGTGTACTACTGTCGCACTCGCCGTCAAGGGATATGCAACCCCTGCGACGCTCACCCTCTCGCCCTCTCTCTCTCACTCTCTCTCTCTCTCTCTCTCTCTCTCTCTCTCTCTCTCTGCCCGCGTGTGTGTGTGCGTGTATAACCATTAGGCATTTGCTCGCTGGCTCTCTCTCGATTTTGCTCGCATTCCCCCGACGCTTCGTTGTCGCCGCACACGCGGTGATTACCAAGTTAGCCTAAATAGGGTATAGTGTTTAGGGAGACGACGCTCCAACTGTACGTGGGCTCGAGATGCCAATCACCGCCGTCCTTTGGAGAGTTCAGGCAACGTTTATCACGAGATATCCATGCCAATCTATATGTGTGAAAATAAAAAGAAAACATTGTATTCTTCAAGCGAAATTGTAGGTTTTAGGAATTGGGAAATATCAGGTATGTTAATTAGGATTATTGGTAATTATATGAATTGTTGATGATTAATATAACGTCGTAAAGAATATTGATTGTTAAACTAGCGAAAGTTTTATCGGTTTTATAGGCCGAAATAAGATATAGTTTTTAGGGAGGCGACGCTCCAACTGTACATCTGCTCGAGATGGCAATTACCACCATCGTTTGAAGAGTTCAGACGACGTTTATCACGAGATATCCATGCCAATCTATATGTGTGAAAATAAAAAGAAAACACTGTATTCTTCAAGGAAAATGTAGGTTTTAGGAATTGGGAAAAGGTAGGTTTCAGGAATTGGGAAAAATCAGGTATGTTAATTAGGGTAATTGGTAATTATATGAATCATATATACAATATCGTAAAGAAAATTAATCGATAAATTAGCGAAAGTTTTTTAAAAATATTTTTATAATATTTATAATATTAGTACTTAATACTATTAATAATAGATTATTTCCGTTCTCTAGGTAAATGAAGTACTACACAGAAAGAATTTTGAAGTAGTTTTTACTGTGAAAACACAGTAACCGTAAATTATACATTTTAATGGAAATGAGTAATAATTTACTGTTGCGTGACAGAAATTAAAAATATTTTCAAAAATTTTGACTGAAATTACCAGTAAAGTTTCGTGAAACGTAAACGTTACTACAATAAGTTGGAAAAAGATCTGATACAAATGAAAGTGTACGGTGCACATTGAGAAATTTGCGTGTTTGTCTTGAAAATTAAAAAAAGAAAGCCGAAATTTTCCACGCGATCACCAGAATTTTTACGTTCTTCACAGTAAAATCAATTACAATTAAGTCGCCTCACCGTAATCCGTGAGCTCCGTGCAGCGCGCGTAAAAATTATGCTACATGTTAAAATTTTGACAAGCCCGAAAATAAAATATTTGAAACTAGTGTAAATTTTTAACTGTTTGCACATTTATTACCTAGTTCAAGTTTTTAATGTAATTTTTACCAAGATTCCACTTTAAAAATTAATAAGAAATTCTCTCCGTGTATGCAAAACGTCACAGCACACACACCCCCGGAAAGTTAGGTCAAAGGAACAAAGTGCGAATAGGAAAGAGCTGTATATTTTAAAATCCCGAAAGATTATACGTAAGAAACGATAAATAAATGAAAAAAAAACTTATTAACAATATCAAAAAATCGTCGGCTTTATCAATGGACGAGCGAAACTAATTTACTCGATCAATGCCTAAAATAAAAAATCAAACAATCCTACCTCGTATACGATTATAACTATAGAAATCACGATAATGAGCAATACCGTGTTCGAAAGAAAACAAAATCCTCGATATGAAAAAGAAACCAGAGTGCAAACATCCCGGAATCAAGAAACATCATCGCGGCTGTTTTATCAATGTTATCCACAGACGAGTGAACAGCAAGCTTTTGTCCGAATAAATCTATATACCATCGCACCATGGGGTTGAAAGAAACGCTCTCGATCTCTCGCGTATAGAAACGCGAAACGTCGCATTCTCGTATCGGCATTTCGTTCAGAAATTCGGTCCACGTGCAAGATGGCGGCCTGGTAGTTTGCTAACGGTGTGTACCCCGCCCTCTAGCGAGCGTTTTCTCTCTGTCCTTCTGCGTTCGCCCCTCGCGAGAATGTCCCGTTCTCCGCCCTCCTCTGCCTATACGCACACACACACACACATACACATACATGCACAGCCATATATACGCGCACATACCAACCGACCTACCCTCCATCTCGGTTCCATCGTGCGAGGCTTGCTTGCTCCCTTTTCATTCCCTCATCGGCGCCCCGATTCGCTCATCCTCACCCCGCACCATATAGATATACGTTGAAGATATACAAGAGATGCTGGAATAGAAGCAACGGAGACCAGAGAGTGAATAGAAGGTGGGGGTAACGGAGAGGGAACTGGTAAGCCTCGGTGAGCACGCTTGTGTGTTGGTTAGGCGTCCCAACAGTTTGACGACATTCCCATTGTATCGCTCTTCTCCCTGATGTTAGAGGCACCCTCCCCCCTATCTATATACAGGGTGTTCCATTTTAATTGAAACAACGAAACGACTCGAATTTACGTTGGTCCAATCAAGAAAATTATCTTAAGAGTCAGTGTTACATGCGACGAGCTTTGAAATTTCCATCAGTAATCCAGCAAGCACTGAACAACCGATCGGGTTAAAAACTGGCAGATACACAGAGAATTGTAGCAAAAAGGGTCTCTTATAGAATTTTTCTCCACAATTTTGGAAATAGTGTTGCAGGCGACGAGCGATTCAAAAACTCCATCCATAATTTTTTCAGCATTGAGCGTTAAAGTTTTGAGGGTATCTAGAGAATTATGGCAAGCATTTTAGAAACGAAAACCTACCAATTTTTAATCTGACCAGTTGTTTAATGCCCGTATGTTTACTCATCAAAATTTTCAGTAACACTGACGCTTAAACGCTTATCATCGGAAAATCGTCTTCACGACGGTTGTTTTGTTAGAAGATTTTATCAATCGGTTACGTTGACCTTGAAGAGATCACCTTTATCGTGTAAGTCGCTATTCTCGTAAGAACAAGAACTTAAAGACATTGGCATGAAAAGTTCAAGCTGTGCATTCGGCTGTCAATATGAAGGAGTTACGGTATGTCGAAGTACGAAGCTGTCACAAGAGCCAGGACATATTGACACCGTGTATATCGAATCTATGTACGTTACATACGAGCTCTGTATACCTGAAACTAGGTGTATATTCGTATTGCATATACATCGAGAGGAGTAAATAGTAGACGATGATGTCTCGATGTACGCGAGTCTCCACTCTACCGTGCCAATACCAACGAACGTACAGACGCAATACCGATTCCAGAAAGCTTATGCAAAGCAGGAAGTAGAATGGGGCTTGACGAGAATCGAGTAGAGAGGGGTGGAAGATGCTGAAGATATCCAAGTTGGAAGCTCTTGCGTCCTTCTGTGCTGCGACAGCTTTTCGTGACTTCGTGTATTTAAGAAGGGAAGAAAAGGGTTATACACACCCACGAGTCGATGAGGTCGTGGGGTAAATTACAGCCGAATAAATTCGTGCAGAATTATTAATTTTGTTATCTTTAGAAAACGATTTGACATGGTAAAAGAAAATAGTGATAAGATAACGTGGCTGATGAAAATGAAGACATCCACACGTCGTCCAGAAATATTAATTTTGTTATCTTTAGAAAGCGATCTGGCTTGGTAAAAGAAAATAGTGATAGGATAACGTAGCTGATGAAAATGAAGAGGTCCACACGTTATAAGAGTAAATGTCCTCGAACGATCATCTCGTCCCCGACGTCTTTGTCCTCCTTTTTCTCTCGGTATCCGAAGTTTTTTGTAAACGATACCCGACTGCGATTCTCTCGTGTGCGTTTCGAGGATACGTTCTCGAATGTCTCGGAACTCTCTTGGCTCTCCGCCTTAGGGGTTTCTTCTTTATTTTCCTTGCTCCTCTTTGTCTTGTCTCTATCTATAGATATTTTTTCAGTCGACGGCGCTACTGGACCGCGTAATGGAAGCTGCGCTGTATACTTATATATCCTTGCGACGTTTCTCGAGAAAGTGGTGACCAGGTTTGAACACTAAAAAAAAAAAGAAATATTGAAAAATGAAGTTTGCAAACTCGTCGGAAAAATTTGTGCTCAGCTGAATTAATCGATATCCGATAATCGCGATAAATGTAAGGATTTGATTAATTCATCTAATCGTTTATATAATTCGAAGGGACGTACTTGAAATTCTCAATATTTTTCTTAACTTTAGGGAAACGTCTCGATCCTTTTTTCTCGACCCACAAAATTCTTCGCACAAAGTACAGATTCGCTTCTATTCTTCATACGTTTCTCTCGTCCATTCTTAAAATGAAAGCAGAGCGGAAACTTTCACGCGCACTCCGATTTCTTTCTCTCGTAGTTTCCGTTCGAGGTAAATGAGAATACGCTCAGGTTCGAATCTTATTCGTCAGTGGGATAAGCGTTTTGACGGAACTAACCAGCCGTGAAAGGGCTTTTCGAGAAGGGATCTCGTGCTTAAAACTATAATCCTTTGGCTCTTCCGGAAATGTTCGGGTCAGCACGCCGACCGCGAGAGGCATTATGAGAAAAATCGCGACGGCCCGAATGCCAAAAGATCTTCCGGCAAAGTATAGAAAATATCTCCGTCTCTTACAATCGTTGTACCTGTTATAACGTCACTTTGTTCTTACATCGATTTAAAACCAACGACACCCAATTTTCGAATATTTACGAAATCTTGAACGCCCCGGCTAACCGACATTTAATTTCGCAACTCTCGCTCGGTATGCCAAAAAAAAAATCAACCCAATTCGTGACCATTGAACAATGGAAATCCCATCGATTATTCGTTCATTCTTTGTTCTTCGGACTCCGGTACACAGAAAAATGGCGTATTACAACGTCGCTCTTTGTAAAGAGACTGGCAGCGATGCGAATGACATTTTCACGAAGCGCGTATACATGTGGCGATTAAAAAAAAATGTATAATTGAATGAAAAAAATGTTGAAAGGCGGTATAGAGGCAGATGAGGGGGGAGGGGGGGGGGGGGGCTGGGAGAAAGAAGATGAAAAATCGAGGAGTGAAAAATAATTGAAATCTGCACACACGCACGTAGCTTATACATACATATGTGAATAATAAATGGTATAAGCCAAGAGCGTAGAGTGCGTTCGTTTTTCCACGCGTATAGATAGTACACACACATACACACACACATATATATATATATATATATATATATATATATTTATATATATGTAGATATATAGGAACGAGGAGTAACGAAAGCGGAGCAGCCGTATATCGGCACAATTCTAATCAACGCTCTGTGGCAAATCCCCTCGCCAGGAGCCGAGTGTCCGGGTGACTAGCTCGTCTCCGTCCCGAACACACATACATATCTATTTTTTTATTCATTCCAACCTACCACCTCCCCCTACCACCCTCGCCTTTTTTCGACCGAGGCTTTTTTTTCAAATTTCATTAGCGAACAGCAGCCGGATTATTCGACGAAAAAGCGCGTCCCCGTACCCACACACAGGAACAGACAGCCTGTCTCCCTTTCCAAAGGATTACCCGAAGCCCGGAAAAACTACGAGGAAATGTGAAAAATTCGCCGAGTCTGATACGCTCTCACGACTGTTCGGAGGGAGAGAACCGCGCGTTACGCCAGAAACAGAAATATTGCAAGAGTATTATTCTCTCTCGTTGAAAAAGAGAGTGTATACATAGTTCGTTTCATACTCTCGTATAAAACATATATATACATATATCTTCGATAATCATTTTTCGGGAGGACAAAAAACCGAGGCAGATAATCGTGGATAAAGTTCTCGTGGCGGGAAGCCATAGTCCGAGTCTCGTATACACGGTGAACGGACACGAGGAAAATAGGGGATGAGAAAAGGAGTGAGGGTGACGAAGAGAGGAGGACAAGGGGGTTCGAGAGGGAAAGAGAGAGAGAGAGAGAGCGAGAGAGAGGTCACTAGAAGAACCGCAAGAAAAAAAGAAGTGAAAAGCTATGGCGCGATGCCGCGAGTCGTATATATACGTACAGACGTGGAAACAAAAAATTCGAGTTACATGCACAACGCGGCAGAAAAAAAGTCTCCGAATTACGAAACGGGCTGTGTGCATCTCTGCGTTGGATGTTTTTTTCGTCCTGCGGTACAAGCTCTTTCTCTCTTCTCTCTATTTAGATATATATATATATATATATAGATACGGGAGATGTAAATATGGCGCGCGGCAAAGTTTCATCCCTGGTGTCTGTCGGTAGGTACCGCACCATTCTCGCAGGGAGGTTGCGAACGAGCGGAGCGAGAAAGATAGAGCTCCGCCCACGCGCGTCCCGGTGGCAAAACCGAAACACACACACCGGAACTGCGTCAGGGAGAGCCGAGATAGTACACGCATACAAGCACACATATACAAATGTATAGAGAGACGTTTTTCAACCTCGCGCAGAGAGGATGGATGTGGGAGGGATGAGGGTTGAAATACCGAGGTGAGGGTGGACTAGGGAGAGAACCACCAAAAATAAAGAAACTCGAACGCGGTCGCGGCGAACATCGTGGCTATACACACACACACACACACACACACACACGCACACACGCACACACACACACGTATATATAATCACTCACAATCGCCGAAACATTTTTCACACGTATCTATATAGCTATATAAGATATACGTGGAAAGATCGGTAGCGAGAAAAAAAAGCTGCTGGGGAGGGGGTTGAAGAAAAGAGGGATGAACGAGATGTGCGAGAGGTTAAAGATAGAGTAGGAAGGAAGAAAACTGGAGGGTAGATATATAGTTGTGTTTGTGTACGTGTGTGTGTGCCGTAAGCGAGAATCGCAGAGAGTTGAAAGAGTGCGATTCGAGTTTGTGGGTGCATGTGCATGTGTGTGTGTGTGTGTGTGTGTGTGTGTGTGTGTATATGGAAGAGGGTAGGATAGAGGAATTCGAACGAACGCAATTTGCATGATTTTGCATGTTTAGCACGCGGGCATCCTCGCGTCGAGCATCACACAGAGACGGGCCATCTCGTCGCGCACATGATTCCTTGTATGTGTACGCGTATGTGTGAAAACGGTGTGCATCAACGGTTTCAGCTGTCGTCTACCTTCTCTATATATACGTTATATATTTCTGCTTTTGCTTTTCTGACTACACGGGGGTTGAAGCGTCGCCGCAGTCACGAGCCTATTGTTCGCCAGGGGCTAGAAGAGTACCCGTAACGCCGAACGAAGGAACAACACAAAATTATTTTCCTTCAGTTTTTCATGACCAAGACGCCCTTGGTGGAGAGCGAAGGTAGCTTCGCGAAATATCGATGGGTGTTACTTCCATGATAAATTCTTCGAGATTAATAGTACGAGAGCCCGCGACCTAAATTTTCACATCAAAGCCATTACGGCCAAAACCATATAAAGTTAGCTAGCTTTTGGTTCGGGCTAATCCTAGCGATAGCTAGGATTAGCCCGAAAAATAATAATATCAGAAATTTTCTGCGTAGCGTCTGACCTGACTGCATTTTCGAAAATGTCAACAAATTTTACCGACCTGCATCATAGTAATGCGTCTGATTTTCGACATATAGTTGAATTATAGATCTAAAACACCGAAAAAACGTTTTTCAGACGCCTGTAGTGTAGCGCCTAGCAAGGAGACCATTTTCAAAAATTAAAGATGAGACAAAAACAAACTTATAGCAGCCTGTCTGAAAATCTTTTTTACAAGTTAATTTGGATTAGTTGATGCGAAAAAATCAGTTTCCAGAAGAAAATGTGAGCACCTTATGTTTTGAGACCGTTGTGAAAATGTTAAAAAATTTTACCGATCGGTAACATAGCAATCTGTCTGGAAATTATTCGACATGATGAAATGAGTTATCTAGATGAGTTAGCCAGATGCTACGCGAAAAACGTCTGGAAACAATTTTTTTTGTAGTCAAATGACAAAATTTATGTACATTTTCAATATCACAGACGCATTGTGATAATACCGACTGCATTTTTTTTTTGACATAGCAGAAACGGGCTCCCATCTAGATGCTACACTTTTGACCGTTAATACCCGACTAGTTGGATGCAGAATCATCTAATCTAACGATTTTATACGGTTTTGGCCGTAAAACGATCATGCATGGTTTTGGTCGTGGACTCTCTCTTACTATAAACCTGCTATCGTAAACCCGACGTTGTATATTTCTGCTTTTATTTTTCTGACTATAAGGGGGTTGAAGCATCGTCGCAGTCGCCAGCCGATTGTTCGCCCGATGCTAGAAGAATACTCGTAACGCCTAACGAAGGAACAACAAAAATGTATTTTCCTTCAGTTTTTCACGACCAAGACGCCGTTGGTGAAGAGCGAGGTGGCTTTGCGAAACATCGATAGGTGTTACTTCCACACGAAAAGAATTTTGAAGTAATTTTTACTGTGAAATTACAGTAACTGAGTAACAAATGTGCAATTCTTCAGGTTTTTAGGAAATAAATTGTACATTTTAATGGAAATGAGTAAAAATTTACTGTTGCGTTACAGAAATTAAAAATATTTTCAAGAATTTTTGCTGAACATGACAGTAAATTTTCGTGAAACGTAAACATTTCTACAGTAAGTTGAAAAAAAGGCTGATACAAATGAAAGTGTACGGTGCACATTGAGAAATTTGCGTGTTTGTCTTGAAAATGTAAAAAATGAAGCCGAAATTTTCCGTGCGTTCACCAGAATTTTTACGTTCTTCACAGTAAAATCAGTTAGGGCTAGTTCACATGGCCGTAATCCGTGAGCTCTATATATCGCGCGTAAAAATTATGCTACGTGCTACAATTTTGACATGCCTAAAAGTAAAATATTTAAAACAAGTGTCAATTTTTAACTGTTTGCACATTTATCACCGGGTTCACGTTTTTAACATAATTTTTACCGAGATTTCGCCGTAAAAATTAATGTACAAAATTCATGTTTGTAAAAAACTTGTGTAAAAAGTTATGCAAATAAAACTGGCTAATAATATAATAATAAGAAATTCTCTCCGTGCATGGTAAAATCGTCGAGATTAAACCTTGTATCGTAAAACGAACGTTTCACTCGCTCGATATAGCCGATCGATGTAAAAATAAAACGAAACATATCGAAGCTTTTTTAAAATTACAGAAACTTTGATTTTCCTACCGATTTAAAATTCTTTTTATCATTATACAGACTCGAGATATCGGTATTCAAATTCGAGGACGATAATACGATGGGGACCCAACCGCGAATATTTCTAGCCGTGTAATTTCCATCGAACGCCCTCTACAATACGAAATATATATACGAATCGTGAATGTGCGAATGGAAAACCGCCAAGTGGTCGTAGAATTTGCGTTCGGGACTGTGCGACAATAAAGAATCGGTCGAGGTTCGATTAACGAGCGAGTACCTACGAGTAACGGAGACAGACGGGGTGGGTCGGGAGTTAATACGTATTTCAGAGACACAGACAGAGAGAGAGAGAGAGAGAGAAATTGGGGTGAGCCGGAACGACCAGCCGGTAGTATCGTTTCTCACATAGGCGTAAGGACCGGGTGAGAGCTCACTCGGTTTCCTGTATGTGGACGTGTGTGCGTTATTCTCGATCGTTCGTACACCATCTCCCTCTCCTCTTCCCTGTCTCTCTGATCCCAAAACGTTGACACAATGGGCCAATATGCCGAGAGCCGATAATGAGCGGCCATTGTCGAGGGATCCATGTACATCCACACAGAAGCACATACGAGGGCGCCCGCGCGCGCAAGAATCGTCGACCCGACCGCAGTCATGTAGCTTAACAGTGTAAGCACCAGCCGTGGGACGCGCTGCTGCACTGCGAAATCGTCATTATCGGGTAATCACGGAAATCGGCAGTGTGAGAGGTTTCACTCTCTCTCTCTCTCTCTCTCTCTCTCTCTCCCTCTCTCTTTCCCTGTTAACTATATATATATACGTATGTGGTGAGATCGAGAAAATCACGAGCGTGATCCCTCGTGCTCCGAAACGCAAACGAAACGGATCACCCCTGTAGACGACAGTGGGTTGCATTACACCCTCGCCTACTCGATCTCGTTACAATACTACGTGTACGTAGACGCGTATTTGTATAGGTAAATTCTGTAACGAAGGATCGAGTGAGATATTCAATATTTTAGACAATTTTAACACTAGCGTGATTTAAATCGAAACATTATCGGGACGACGCTTAAGCAAATATTTCCTCTGCTTACAATTTTTTTTCTATATGGATTTATGTTCGTCATTTTATATATTTTTCAAACGTTATTTAAAGACAATGTGATAAAATAGGATCGATAGAAAAATGTGCTGTTTCATCTTAAATTATGAGGCTAAGTTTTCGAACGAGAGTATGAAAAGATCGAGTGATCGGAAAAATTTGTAAAAATCCGCTCGTTCTTCTCGCGATGACGAACGATAGAGGTTTTTCCGTTGAAAAATGTGTTTATTTAGCAGGTCGACAACGAAGATTTCAGGAGCGATTGGATATTGGCAGCGAGGAGAGATAGAGAGAGAGAGAGATAGGGAAAAAGAGAAAGGGGAGGATGGCCTTGTAGCCGATTACTTTCTCGTGATCGGCTTAACATCTCAGGCGCAAAGGTAGAACGTCCATCGTCGTACGACAGGTATGACGTGCGAGCGAGATAGAGAAGTACTTAAACACTTTGCGCGCGGTGCGTTTGGTGATTTTCTGGCAATACGGCGATTAACAATAGCGAAGCAGGAAAAACGCATTGTCGATCGTCCTGTCAAAGCCGACAGGTACCGTCGCGTGACCTTTCGATGTTTAGAAGCATTACAAGTATCTCGATCAACTTCTTCCCCTCCTCAAACTACCAACGAATATTTCATCCCTGATCCGCTCTCGAAATGAATAATAAGTTTAAAACAGCGCGTGAAAATCTTACGAAAAGACAGGTGTTGTGGAAAATTGTGAAAGAAGAACCAAAAATAATCGCTCGAGACCCAGATTTACGTCGTCGTTGCTACGAAACGATTATTTAAAAATAAAGGAAAGAAACCGTCGTCCTTCGGAGAGAAATAAATTCAAATTGTTCGAAAAAAAAATGCATGAATTAATGCGTGACGAATGAAACGATAAATACAATTTATCAGCCAGAATTTATATATCCCTCGATCTCTAACAATCGGTAAATACCGTTTCACCATCGACGTTTCATACTTTATCCGAGTCATCGTGATCCTCGTCATCACCGAACTCGCAAGTTTTTAAATCTACAATGTATATATGTATCTCTCTCTCATGATCTTATATATATATGGTATATATATATATATCTCATGATCTTTTATATATATATATATATATATATATATTGGCAGCGAGGAGAGATATTATATATATAGGAGAGATATTATATATATATATATATATATATATATATATAATATCTCTTATAATATTCTCTCTATAATATCTCTCTATATATATATATATATATAAGATCATGAGAGAGAGATATATATATACATTGTAGATTTAAAAACTTGCGAGTTCGGTGATGACGAGGATCTTATATATATATATATATATATATATATATATATATAAGATCATGAGAGTTGGCAGATACGGCCATTTTCGAACATGGCAGATACCAATAAACCCACTTGGCGAGGTGCAAAAAGGGTCGATCGGCATAGACAGTCCCCCGCCCTACCCACATCTATATATACATAGATATATATATATATATAAACTCATACTCGCATATAGATGTACATATACATATATATTTACGTATACAGGAGAGTCCGACACACAAAACCCGTCGGAGGGAAGAGAACTCGCTCGTTTTCACTCTGCGGCATTTGTGGCGCTCTCTCGGGCGGCAACGAATGACTTGCCAAACGAAAGAAGCTCTTCCCTGTCTGCGTAGTAAATATACATACGTACATATAGATGTATATAACCGCGGTGAAATAGAGGTGTCCGAGATGAGAGGGCGGCTCCACCGCGCGTTTATTTATCCTACCCGCGTTCTCTTCCCTCATCTCACCAAAGAGTGAATGCCGCGCTCTCGACTCGATCTCTTCCCTACCTTCGATCGAGAATCGAATACGTTCCCTCTCTCTCTCTGTCGTTCCATCTTTCTTTTTTTCTTCCACCTCTCCTTTTACTCGTTCTTCTCAGTTATTTTTCCTTCCTCTCGTTTCAATCGTTTTTCCCTGACTTTTTGCCAGCCTCTCTCTACCCCTGAGGAACAACGCGTTTTCGTTTCTTTCCCTACTTATATCCATCTCCTGGTATACATCGATGTATGTATATATGTATACGAACCAGAGCCTAGAAGTCTCGCGAGGGGTGAGACTCTTTCCCTCGAGATGTTACGCCCTCTTCTCGCGCTTTTTGATCGCTATCGAAGTGTTTGCGTGAGCGTGTTTGTGCCTCGCGTTCTCCACTCTCCTTCCCTCTCTCTCTCTCTCTTCCTCTCTTTCTTTACCTATACGTATATATACCTCTGTTTTCTTTTTCTTCTATTAATTGCATACATATAGGTACGTATACAAATATATGCATATTATATATAGATATAACGTTTACGAGGTTCTTTATTGTACCGGCGCTGAGTGAATTTATGTATACATACGTAGGTATAAAGCGAGAGAACCGACACGGCTTTATCCAGGGCTTTCTCTCTGACGTGTGTTATATGTGTTCTTCGTGACGGCGTTGCCGATCGAGCCCTCGAGTCCTGTAATCACGAGACCGCCGCGCGTCGAGCAAAAGCCGCCCGTTAAGCGCGCGAGTGAAACGAAAAGACCAAGACGGAGGGGTTAATACGATGGAAGAAGTGAAGAGTTACGCCCCCACCAGTGTGTTCAAAACGAAAGAAAAAAAAAGCTCTCGGCGCACCGCGATTGGCTGACTCGAGGATTTTACGATTAGTTCTTCGACGTTTCAACAACATTTACCGTATTATTGTTAATATTATTATTATTGTTATTATTGAAATAAAAGAAAAATTATAGCTCATTTTAATGCGCAAATGGGACGAGGCTCATACGTTTTTGTTCTTTTCGTATTGAATAATACTTGTTCGATAATTAATGGCTTGCGACAAAATCGTCGATATAAAAATTCCCTCTTTAACATAGTTACAACTAATTTGATTAATTCTATATTCGATACGTCGCTAATTAATATTCCGACGTCTCATAAATATTTCTTTTTTCATCTTTTTTTTTTTGCTTTTTTTTTTTATCATCCGACAAAGGATTTGGGCTTTTTCCCAGGTTACGCGTACATCGTGGTTATATTTCTCGGAGAATGTAACGGGATGGAGGTAAAAGAGAGAGAGAGAGAGAGAGGGGATGGGAGCGGGATGAAAAAAAAAGAATTCAGTGCGAGTGCGTTCTGGAATATACGGCGTGGCTGCTTTTAATTAAAACAATCCCTTAATGCCGGGAATATAGAGCTACAGCAGTTGCTACCTCCCGATTCACCCAATGGGCTATGTACCCTCGTACGAAACGTGTAACGAAGAACGAGAGCGCGCGAGAGAGAGAGAGAGAGAGAGAGAGAGAGAGAGAATGAGAGAGGGGGAGGGGAGACCGCTGGGGTTTCAGGAGAGCGGATTGCCGACCAATTATCTGCTCTCGATATGATCTTCCTCCCTCTCTCTTTCTCTCCCTACCTCCCTCTCTCTCGTTCTCTTTTATTACGAACATTTCGATCTCTACGTTCGAATTGCACACGAAAAACTGCGCGTGTTCACTTCAGCTTGGGCCAAAAGCAACTGAGAGACAGAGACAGAGAGAGAGAAGGAGAGTCCAGAGCTATAAGCTCGAAAGACCCCGGGGAAATATAACCGTTGAGGACGGCGAGAGCTGCGAGGAACTACGAAAGAGGCGCGACGACGACGTCGGTCGAAGGGTTTCTTTTCGTTATTGTACACAGAGATCGCGATATGACGACGGGGAGAAAGATGCGGTTGGAAAAGCTGAAGCCAAAAAGTAACTCGAACTATCTCTCTCTTTTTCTCCCTTCTTCTGTCTGTCTCTTTCTCCCTCACACGCCACCTCTCTCTCTCTCTCTCTCTCTCTCTCTCTTTCTCTCTCTCTCTCTCTCTCTCTCTCTCTCTCTCTCTCTCTCTCTCTCTCTCTCTGTCTCTCTCTCTGCCGGTCTTCATTCCTGTTGCCTATCTTCTCGAGCCAAGATTTCATGTATTATAACATGATTTCCAAAGTTGCCAATACGCTTTTACACATTCAACCCTGTATGGAAAGGAAAAAAGGAAAGAAATAGAAATACAAAAAGGGAAGTTCTAGGAGGTCTTCGCGTCAAAGGAACGCGACTCAATCTCGTAGCGAGGGCGAGAAAATATTAAAAATATCTCGCGAAGTGACTCGCGAGCCAACAAAACATTCTGTGTGAGTGTGTGTGTGTGTGTCTAAACTCGAGAGTTATGATGATGAAACAAAACAATGTATCATTCAACGCATATATATGTATTCTATAAGGTGGCGGCGAATTGAGATCCCATTCTTCTCGATCTTGCTTGAATCATCCTCTCTCCTCTCTCCTCTCTCTCTCTCTCTCTCTCTATCCTTCTACGATATTGTAGCTACAACACTCTAACGACGAAAGAGTGCACGTATTTTGATTGACGTCGAGTATTCTTCACGACCCGACATTTTTTTTTATTTTTCCTTCGTTTTTTTTCTTCGTATATCTCTCTCGACGCGTGTAAAGCCGATTCTTTCGACCGTTGGAGCACGATCTTTCGAACGATCATTCTTTTTTCTACCTCGTAATCCTTCACTCGTCGGTTATTCAATTATTTATTGTTATTTATATTTATTTAAAAATTTAATCGACAGTTTTTTCCTCCAATCAAGCTTCGACGAGATGTCGAACGTGGCTCACGAATGACCCTCGAAGTCGATGCCTCGAACAACACACGGTGAAAAAAGGTATGTTCAAAAAATGAAGAATAATAAAAAAACAAAAAACTAAAAATTGAACCAAGAGAAAAGAAAAAATATCGCAGTGACGTTACAATTGAGCAAAAAACGGGAGAATCACAACACGAGAGCATATACGCAAAGTCGGAGAGAGAGAGAGAGCGAGAGAGAGAGAGAGAAAGGGCCATGGCAGGCGGGAATCGTCGGGTAGGGCGCGCGAGAGAAGCGTAAAGACTTTCGTGAAAGCTTCCGGAGAGACAAATTGGCGTGAAAACGCATTTTGGTCCCTGGCACGTTGTTCTCTCTCTCTCTCGCTTTATCTCTGTGATGCTTGCGAACGGGAGAGCTCTGTCACCCGTGTAACTCTGTATATATCGTCCTTGTATATATATATATATATATATATATATATATATATATATATATATATATATAGTTACAATACGCCGGAGCAGAGGCGTTAGGTAATATCAAACATTTAGGTTGGTCGACGAGAGCAGGACGCGAGAGAGCCTTGCGGGATATGGAACTAAATACACTTACTAGCGGGTAAAACGACCGTCGAGAAGAAGACAGAGAGTGAGAGTGAAAGAGACAGAGAGGGGGGAGGGGGGGAGTCATATCATTCCACGCTATTGCTCGAGAAGAATGGTGCGATAATGAGAGATCCATTATATAGACCCCGATCTATACATTATCGTCGAACCTATAGAAATATATAAATTATTTCATCGATCAGTGCCTCCTCTCCGCTGTACCGTTGCCACGAGTGGCTCCTGGCCCACAGTAGCGCATCACGGTTCCTCGACATAACCGAAGCTGATTTGTATGTTCCTCGGAGTATCGAGAAAAGGTCATTGTTGCTAAGTATTCTAATAATTTTTTTTTCATTTGGATATCGAGTGTCTCGCATTGACTCAAATTTTCAACTAATCATTTTATATCGTGGAAACATTTATCAAGATTTTCTTGATAATCGTATTTTTCGAGAAATTAATCGTATTTATAATAAAAAATACAGGTATATCAAAAGATAATAACGCATTATGAAATTACGGGTAATTCGTCGTCGTACGGAAAAAATTTGAAGGGAAAAAGGGTCTGTCGTGGCGATCGTAGGTACTCAAGGGTGATTTTTAAACGCTCCGAGTGTGCAAAGTTAACGTAATAATCGGCACCTTTTTGTGCCAACGGGTGGAAGGGGGAGGTTTGAAAAGTGGCACACGTATGTACGCGTGAAGATCGAAAGGATAAAGGGGTAATATGCGAGAGATCGAGGCAAAAGCAACATTGGCCTCGCACACATGCACCCTGCATGGAACGAGGATGGGAAACGCGGTGTGCGAAGCGTTTTGGCTCGCGGGTGAAGCAAGAGGGGTGAAACAGCAAGAGAGAAAGAGAGAGGGACAAAGAGAGAAGCACAGTGGAGAACGCAAGGGTGTCTCGTCGGTGTCTACCGAGAGCCCAGAGCTTCTCTGTGTCTCTCGCTCCTGATGGTGCGCGAGAACATCGCTCGCGAGGCAGCCATTAGTCGCACCCCGGCAAATTGAGTGGCGCCTACTAGGTACGCGCCTGATTCTATTAAAGACATCAAACGGGCAAAAATTACATCAGCACCCAGAGCCACCCTCTGCAGGATATACCACGTATATCTACGTATACTCGCATCCCCTTGACGTATATTCTCGTGTGATAACGCACGTATACGATCTCCCTGTTCGCGCATGTCACCTGCGCAATTCCAGCATTGCCTCTAAACTCTGAGGGAACTAGAGAAGGGAGGGGGGGTGTAGCAGAGGAGGATGCACACAAGTCTCTAGGAATTTCCGTTCAAAACGCTTCTGTGCGTCAGTAACATCGCAAGCTCTCGTGGCTTGTACCCTGACAAATTGACGATACGAGGTTGCAAAAAATGTGCAATCTCTCTTGAGAGTAATTAAGGGGAGGTTCCTACGCGATAAGTGCTTCTGCGCAAAAATTTGCATCAAAGACAAAAAAAAAACACGTCTCGGCATATTTATCATATTTAATGGAAGATTCGTTATTATTATTATTAATATTATTATGTAAAATATAATTTCCGACACGAATATCGCACGTCAGGAAGCCCGTCGATTTGTAAAGTGACGTAAACAAACAATATTATTTCAATGCGTTAAATGATTAATATTGATGGATAATAATTTAAACGTCTATTTCAAAATTGTTCTTATCAAATATTATCTTTATTTATATGTATATTTTTCCGTTTGATATTATCCGTACGTCGATGTATGCACAAACGGCTGGGAAAGAGAAACCGGTATGTGGAGGGAGAAGGGACGAGAACGTTTTGACACGATTTCACGCCTCGATATAGATATATGTATATAATAATAAAAGCAAGAGAGAGCGAGAGAAGAATACAAGGCCCAACACAAGAGCATATCGACGGCGACGTCTCTATATGCTTGCTCTGTACCAGGGATGCTGCTACAACGCCGTTTGGCTTCGGTCGCCGTTGCTAGTGAAAGAGCCTCCGCGCCAAATCTAATTCCCGGTCTCGCTTTATTTGATCATATTTTACATCGGCTTTGACGCTGCCCTCGAAAGGCAACGCTTTTAAAATACATTACACGTATTGCGCGCGCGGAGAGAGGCGAGTACGTGCGAGGGCGAGAACCGTGCGAGAACGACAGTCAACCTATAGTAATATCTATGTATATACATACATATATATATATATACATATAAATATATATATGTATATATAAAGATACATAGAGAGCGGTGTGGACCAGCAGAGTACGAAAGTCGAGGTGCGAGCGATGATTTTCCTACGGCTTCGTCCTTCTCCTCTCCCACACCAAAAATATCACGACAAAGACTTTAAAAACGTTCTATTATTAATTAACAAAATCTCGAAAAAAAAATATAAACCAATTTAATTTACAATGCAACGATCTAAAGAATTTATTAAATGTATAAAAAGTTTCAATCTTCAAGAGAGCGGATGCTGCGGAAAAGATTGGATGGAAATGCGAATCTCGAGGCAGTTTCTTCCGGATGGAAAGGAGAGCGAGAGAGAAACATACGAGACGAGAAATCGTCTAACGAGGGTTGAAGCAAAGAGCACACGCTCCGGGGGAGGCTGCGCTCTTCTGTAGCCCAGGGTAGCCGAAGTCTCTCGGTCATGATCGGAGAACCGGATACAATTAAATGCTCTTGCTCGAATGGTCTCATTGTTCGCGCACCCGTAAAATTCATCCCCTCTCCACAACCACCATGCTAAGTCGATGGGCCGCGTGCACACGCTTCGACGTTTTCATTTATATATAGATATATATATATATATTATTGTATACTCTATTATATCGTGTGTTTGATTGAGATACAGTTGACTCGCGCCCTTCTCGTGCCAACTACGTGAGTAGGTACCCGAACATTTATTGGGCCAACACACAATAAATCGAACACCCTATCGTCGAGCATTATAGATACATTTAAACCGTTGTCCTCGTGACATTTATTTCTTAAATAATTAACGTTTTATTATTACGCTCATTGTTCTATATAAACATCAGCGAATTGAATCTTTATTTCAATTTCATATCGATAAATCGTTACTCGTCGACGATTTGGAACTTTTAGGGGGAATGAGAAAGCGTGCGAACAAACGTATAGGTACACGCGCGAGACAAATTGATACAGGACGGGAATAATCGCAAGGTAAATGAAAGGAGAGATCTATGTTAATATTACGAGTGCTCCGTCACGGCGAATCCGTGATAATCGAGGACCGGCGATGAGAACTGTATCAAGATTTTCGTATTGTTTCGAGAGAGAGAGAGTGAGATACGCGAACAAGAGGGTTACAAAAAACGAGACGATGGACACGTGGCGATGGAGCGTGCCGCGGTACAATCTTGTGTAAGTACGTTATCTCGAAAAATTATGTAACCATGACTCAATTTTACAGGATGATATGGTTCACGATCCGTTTCTCACGTTTTGTCAATGAGAACGCCTACGTAAACCTCGAAGATACACCGAAATCGATTCGACCAAAAGAACGCGAGTGTTGATTCAATTTTCAGAATTGAATTTCTATCTCCAATTTATTCGTACGATAAACTCGCAATTATAAAAATGATTATCGTGTTTTCATTGTCTTCTCGATAAAGAAATTGTTTGTCAAAAATCATTTTCATCGATCGTTGAGTATACGTAGTAGAAACAATAGCGTCAAATTGCATCAACGACGATTCCAAGCTTGAAGGTTCTCGGGGCTCGATTGGGGATAAAAGATTCTGGACCACGGTAGACGTAAGAGCGGTATAGGGCTACATCGATCGTGGAATATAAACGTCGAGGTAATACCGGAACTTCGCCTTCCTCTGTCTCTTTCTAAATCTATCCGTGGTATCTGCAGACGGAGTATGGTAGCAAACCTCGAGTGTATCGAGACAAGGCGGCGAGAGGGAGACAAAAACCGAGAGAGAGAGAGAGAGAGAGAGAGAGAGAGAGAGAGAGAGAGAGAGAGAGAGAGAGAGAGAGAGAGAGAGAGAGAGAGAGAGAGAGAGAGAGAGAGCTATATGCACAGGTATAAGGCATGATATCTATATACGCGGCTAAGCGTCTCAGCAACGTACTGATTTGATTCCCATCGTCGTACAAGCTCTCGCTTCTTGCACACGCTGTCCACGAGGCGTATATAAGCCCGCGCCGGTAGAAGCTGAAGGAAGTAAGGAAGTGAAAGAAGAAGAAGAAGAAGAAGAAAAAGAAGCAAGTAGGAGAGAGCGAAAAGGCGCGAGTAGGGGGAATAGTTGCGGGGAGGGGCGAGAAGGGGAGAAAAAAGCTCATGCGCGCGCTTTCTCTTGTAAACGAGCGAGCCTCGACCGGATTCCCCCGGGATCTCCAGCTGGAGGGCTTCTTCCTTTCCCGGCAACAGAGCATCACAGCCAGAGCACACACAGAGTGTAATCGAGTCTCACCACCACCAGCGCCCCCCCCCCCTTCCCCTGGCCGGCCACCCTTTTCTTCCTACCTATCTCTGTCTCAATTCCTCGCTCTATCTTTTTCTGTACTATAGATAGATATATACTTGTAGGTGTGTCATGTATATATATATATACGTGTTTGACACTCCTCCCAACGCAAGCTTCGAAAACGCAAGCGCAATCGTTCCTAGCTATATGTAAGCGAAAATTTCGCGCGCATCTCGTCCCTCTCCGCGATTCCATCGCGAATCCCATACACGAACTGAGCCGCTCGCGTACAATCCCTAATCCCTTCTTACTTATTTCCCCCGCTGATGCTATAACGCGCTAGTAAACTGGATGGCAGAACCCCACCCCTCATTCCATCCCCGCCCCTCGTCCTTTCCTCTTTACATTCTATTACCTCTATGATACGACCAACAACAGGAAGACACGGATTTTAGGAATTATAGGAAGAAAAGCTGGACGAAGTTCTCTATTTTATTTCAATGCGACTGAAGATTATTTCGTTATTTTTGAACATTTGGTGAAATAAAAATTGACAATATGACAATTTTTAAGGTTTTTCGATCAAGTTTGAAAAATAAAAGCTTGCATTGCTTTATAAATGCAACGCTAGCAGTTTGTATCAAAGTTACGAGTGAGTGTTTTTTGTTCACTTTTTTTAAAACGTTTTTTAACTTTTGTACTTTGAGAATATTTCAAAGGTGATTAATTGATCGCGATTATAATAAATGATAACGGGTATTTCGATTTTTTCGATCTAACGTTAATATCAATAATGTGCCTTAACCATACTGTCTGGAGCGTGAAAAGGAAGACACCGCGATACCGAGCGAGAAATATTTCGATAGGTATACAGTGTCCATCGTCGACATCAGAGAGCGAAGAGACGCTCTAGTTTGAGTCGAACCTAGTTTGAGCTCGAGTGAGGGCTCGGAGAGCAGCTAGACGCTATATAATAATCTATACATCGTTGAATGGGAAGGATTAAGGTCCTTGGAGAGTACCTATCTTGCGAGCGTTATGGCGGTTTCACCGATGCCACCACTGTCGCGTATACATACCCTTCGCAAAGCCGATGTAGAGATAAATCTCTTTCATCGTAATATATATATGTATATACATCGTGCCTACAAGATTGCCAATTTCATCTTCGAGAATTCTTCAAGTTTGATTAATCTATTAAAAACGAAAAAAAAGCCAAAGCCATTAGCGGCGAGATATTATATTGTTTTTCAAAATTTACAAATTTTCTCCAAATATATATTTTAGATTACCACATTATTAATATTATATTGATATCTATCTGGGAAAGGTGGTTCAAAATGATCCGCCTAAGGGAAAACAGCCGTGAAGCGAGTGTATGTAGCTTTTTCTTAAACTTAAAATATTTAAGGGGTAGCTATTCGATCGAACTACAAATTTAGTAAGCGTTGAAGCGTTGAGCGAGTTTGATTAATCTATGAAAAACGAAAAAAGGCCAAAGCCATTAGCGGCGAGATATTATATTGTTTTTCAAAATTTACAAATTTTCTCCAAATATATATTTTAGATTACCACATTATTAATATTATATTGATATATATTTGGGAAAGATGGTTCAAAATGATCCCCCTAAGGGAAAACAGCTGTAAAACGAGTGTATGCAGCTTTTTCTTAAACTTAAAATATTTAAGGGGTAGCTATTCGATCGAACTACAAATTTAGTAAGCGTTGAATCGCATAAGCCATTAGAAATAGTGCTTATTAATGTTTTCGTGAAAATCTACTAAAAAAATCACTTTGTACAACCCCGTGTCTAAAATGGTCCCCCGGGTGCGGGTAAAATGATCTGGGGATCATTTTCAAATTTCACTATTCAAGATTTAAGCAAGAAATAAGAAATTCAAAGATATTTTTTGGTAATTTTATTGTAGATTCAGTCTAGGCAACAAATTTAAACAATTCTGTTTTAATAATCGTACGGTAAATTCTTAATTCTGGTAAATCTCTATAACATTAATAGTAGTTTTATAGTATTATTGATGTTTCTTAACAGAATCTTAACAACAACCCTCTCTTTGTAACTAGTATCATTGATTTAACTTCATACTTCGTATTAATACTTTATATTAAGAAAACTAAAAAATATTTATTAAAAGTCAAATGAACACGATTGGAAGCAGCTAAGCAAGGGGTTAAAATAATCCTGGGATCGTTTTGCCCACTCTATGAAGGGGTCGTTTTGCCCCAAAAGCCTTATTAACGAAAAACATTAAAATGTAACCTGTGTTTTTCGAATACTATAACGAAGGATGGTTAATTCCATTATTAATTGGTATCAGAAACTGACACAAACAGACCTATCACATAATATCTGCACAGATTAAAGCAACATAATGTCAACTAATGGCTTACCTTAGATTTAGATCGAGCACAGTAATTTTTAATATTTCACGATAAAAACTTTCCCCGTGAAAATAACGGGGAAAGCCACGATACTGACAGAGATTGTATAGCTCAGACGTAACAACCCGAAATTCACTTAAAATATTCTAGATGGCGATATTAAGTTGGTGTAACAGCGGGGGATCGTTTTACACCGAGGGATCATTGTGTAACACCTTCCCCTATATTATATTATTATTATTATTATTATATCATTATATTTATATTATATTTATTAAATTATTGATCGAGATATTAATCCATTTTCTCAATTTCTTTGATTTTCATATATTTCTCGAAAGTGATATCGTCTCGAGATACTCTGTCCTAAAACCAACAAAAAATACCTTCGTTCACCGAATTTCAATCGATATCGATTCGAGCTTGAAAACAAAAGAACGCCGCAGCGAAACGGTGATACGATACGTCGACGAGGGGGAGGTGGCAAAACTGTACGCGGGGATGAGATATCTTCGTATAACGAGCACGGTGACTTGCATCTTCGAGCCAGAACGCATTAGCCGTATTTGCATTTAATTGCCGGTTGTTTGTTTGACGTCCGCGCGCGCGATCTCTTTCTCTCTCTTTCTGTCTCTCTGTCTCCCTCTTGCCCTCTCTCCATCGCGCGAGATGTCGAGGCATCGCCGAGCGTTTCCGCTTTGCCTTTTGTTTTTCAAGGCATTCGCGAGCACATTTCTTTTTAACTTTTTTCCTCCTTTTATCGCCGCCAGATGCCGCGATGACTTTGGCAAAACGACAAATGGAAAAAAGAGGAACGAAAGAAAACGCATATTCATGGAATATTATAGTACGTGTAATATACATATGCATATTCTGTTAAAAAAAGAGAAAGAGATCATGCGTTATAATTTATGAATCGTGGCATCGAATGCAAGCTTCACATTTGACCACGAGACATTAGCGCACGCCATGCTCTTTTTCCGCAAAATAAAACTTATTGTTAATGGCAAAGTCTCTAAAATCCCAACCGGATTCATGCTTGCTGACGAAAATTATGAAAAATCGTGAGAACATTAGGTTTGAATCATTTGTACAAAATTTCGGTGAAAATTTGCAGAAACGTTCTTTGATGTCATATGTATATGCGTGTAAAATTTCAGGGGCCTTTATCGACTCAAAAATCACGATATTTATTCTTGAAAATCGTCACTTTTCGTAATCTCCCATAAGAGCCCGTGTTAAATATCGCAACATTATACAACGAGTATCTCGATCATTTGGTCGATGAAGCCTATTGAAATTTTGCACACATTTTTATATGACATCGAAGAAGCTTCGATTAGTTTTTATAACAAATCTTATGGGAAAAAATCATGATTTTGTTTATTATATAACAAATAAACTTTCCGTAGAATCAATTTGAATTTTGAGTATGTTGTTCTTTACTCGATTTGCAACAACTTTTCTTAATGAACTTTAACGCTTGGTCCACTTCCAATGTGAGAAAAAACGGGAATAAAATTTTAATTCCCCACCCAACGATAGGACTACCTTAAGGAGGTTTATCTCGAGAGTAATCAAACAGATATTAATGAAAAAATCAGAATATAGTTATCAGTATCTCCAAAGTCATCCCTTAAAATTTCAAGACTCGAGGATACCTTGTTCGTGAGAAATAAATAAAAACATAAATCCTAAATTAACACGTGCCTTCATGGATTTCAGTGATCGTTCCATCTATAAACATCAAATTCATGACCATTGACAAACAGTTTTTGGCGAAAATAGCAGAATTAATAAAATAATATCTAACGAACATTTTTAGATCTTCATAAAATCGATTGAGTACTCATGAGATTCATAATAAATTAATTTGTCTCGAATAGTCCTAATTTCTGCGAGGTGAATTGATTACGCCAGTCACATAAATTTTTCTTTTGACTTACTCGGTACCAGATAAACCTCCTTAAAACGGTGTTACAATGAATTATCATCGAATTCTGTACAGTTCTTTAAATTCCGCGAGAGCTTTGATAGTCTTCTTTTAGACAATTTTGGAGAACTGTTTCATTCCTTAAATCCGTGCGTCCGTTAAGTAAACAATATAAGTGCGATAGTAAACAATATATACTGTCGTGATTTACAATTTATATGGCTATGAACGAAATCGAAGTCAGGAATGTTTCCTCGCAAAACTCGGAATGAATATAGATATATGTATACATATATAAGCAGCTCAACTCGACCGGACTACCTAGATATAGTATATCTATATATGTACCATGACAAACTGGGAGATACTTGGTTCGCACGGCCCAAGCGCACTCACGTAGAATTGATACAGTAGTGCCGTCTAGCCGTGACCAGTACACACTACAATATATTTCCGAGGCAAAGCAAACTTCGATGAAATTATTTAATTATTTCGAAGCGTAGTTTTCATTCTGTTTATATAACTTTTTAGTGTATGTGTACAAGTTAACGCAGTGATCTATCAAAAGGCGACAAAACACTAAGTAATTTGCGCGGGGCTTGGGACCTAATTTACTAAAAAACCGTCGCTCTAATACAGTGGTTCCCAACCCGTAGATGTCTACGGACCACTCAGCGTGATGATGAATTACCACGGACCACCCACCACCGATTACATTATTAATACATCTTATGAGTTGTAACCAAATTGAAAGTTGATTAAATTCAACAACCTAGCCATGAAGTGTTCCCCTGTTATATTGTTGAAAACTCGCTTTCTACATGATACAAAAATGATTATGATTGTGTAAGTTATGGTATGCTCTAATAATTTTATTATGTTAAAGATAATTCAATAAATATCTAATATTCATCAGAACGAATGTATTTACTTAATCTTGTTCAACAAGAATCGTAATTTTGATTTAATCACGGGGAAATATTACTTTTTTATAAGTAGTCACCGGACTCTCCCGCGGACCACCCCCGAGGTTCTCATGGACCACCTTTGGTCCGCGGACCACCGGTTGGGAAACACTGCTCTAATAGCTAGACGAATTTTAGTAAATGAGCTCGTTCAAAGCTGTTATTCGCTTTAACCGAAGTCGTACTAAACGCACATAGTTTCACAGTCATTTTTACAAAAACAAAACTTGATTTTGCATTTACGTCGCTAAAAGAGGTTGGCTATTATAAACGAAGTCGTACTAAACGGATTCTACTGTATATTCATTTCAAATTTATCCATAAAAATGTGCGATCTCTTTGGCTTTCCCCACGGAATATGTCTACATCGTATGTTTCCCTGATCCTCGATGTATCCCAGAGGCAGAGTTCTCGTTTTCGATTGTCGTGGTAAACTTATGGCCGCGAGTCCCATGGGTCGTTTCCTCAATCGTTGTGTTTCGAGCCTCCATCACGTCGGGAAAAGAGCTCTACCGTAAAGGTGATACAAGCTCACTTGATACAAGCGAGAGAGAGATACGCTTGATGCAAGAGTCTGGTACGAAAACGGCCGGAATCCTAACTGAATCTCTTCTTCACTCTCGAACATCCCCGCGTGCGATAGTTTCGTTTACCATGCTATCTATCCTTTCTTTCTTTCTCTCCGCCTCTCGCCTCATCTTCTTCATTTTATCTCCTTTCGACTTGTCGTGTGAGATAAACGTTCGTTCTCGCTCTTTCCCTTTATCTCAAACTTTAGCGAACCCCCGCTGTCGTCTTCGTGTATGCTTCGTATATACGTACATAGAGACATATATATCGCGTTCTCTGGTGGAAAAGACGGAAGCCACGAGCAGCTACCCCTTCAGGCTACCAATCCCGAGTAAAGTTTGTTACACAACTCGGTGGGGAGAACGGAGAACTTTCACGTAAATGGTACGCCTTCTCGTCGACTAAGCTGTTCACTTCTATCTATACTCTCGAGCGTCCTCTCTCTCTCTCTCTCCCTCACTTTTCACTCTTCTCTTTCCTCTCGTCCTTTTAGCAAGCTCCTTGGTATGGCAACGTTATCGTTCCCTTGTTAGCGGAGACTTTATTCTCTCTCGTACGTACCCCACCCCGGAAACTTTCCAAGAAACCACGGTCGACATTCTCCGCGGGCTACGAGACAGTGAGAGAGGAAGAAAGAGAGAGAGAGAGAAAGGGAAAATAAACTTTGTCAGCTCGCGAGATCACTGCTATACTCTCGATGCTGTGCAACGAGCTAAGACGATTTTCAGTCTGGGAAAGTACGATCGTGTCTTCGTGTTTGATTCTTGAACCCTTTTGTTGATCGTACTTTCGCCAAGACTGCTAAATGAATGTCTTACAACCGACAAGCTTCTCCTCGATCGTATTCGTTAATCGAACGTTTACTAGTTGTCCAATTTGATGCAGATTCGAGGACACGAACAGTCGTTTCCATGCCAAACGGAATGGGTGGTGCCATCTAGCGATTCGAAGACTTTCCTACCTGTCCACATAAAGAAGGAAACAAGTAAACATCGTAAAAACGTTTTTCGAGGATCAACACTCACTTTTTCAGCAGCCACTATCACATCTGCCATATTCCTAGTCGCTGGTCCATGCGCCCCATTCTACGTGCGATTGTATTCATAATATTGTAACATAATATCAGCGATTATTACAAACAGATTTTTACATATAATTTCTAACGGTGCTTTATGTACGATACCACTCATCCGTTTCATGTAGATAGGTAATGATGGTAGCTGATCTCTCGTACAGATGCCACGGTTGTCAGGTAACGATAGCCAAGAGCGCTCGACACTTGTCGCAGATAACTTCGGGAAGAAGAATTGCACTGCACAGCGACAACGGCAACCGGCGGAAACAAACTATTATCGATCGAGCAGTGGGTAAGTCCAGTCATGCACGCAACCTGCAGTGCATCAGATGGTAATGTATCGACGAATTCGAACTTCCATAAATCACCACCAGGAACGCACCGTGTCCGTTTTTCCTTGATATTTAATTTTTATTTATTCCAAACAGCGGGGTGACCCACTTTGATGCAAGGAAGCGAGATTCTTCGTCTTCAATAGTTTATATAGCAAGAACATTGCTCGTTACCATTTTCTATACCAAAATAAGTCTTTGTACACTTACCTCAAGTCGCGATAAGTGTTATGAGTATGTTGGGTAATTGAACTTACTATAGTTTTATTTATAGACGCCATTATTGGCAATTTTAGTTTACACATGTTCAAAAATTCAATTTAGACAAACATTCGTTTCGGATAACCGAACGTACGCCACGTTTGGCGGTAATTACGTACTGCCACATTCTGCTGTTAATTGAAAGAAAAGAGAGATTTATGGATTGTTATCTTTTTATTAATGAAAATTCCTCTCCCACCCGTTATCTAGTTAATGTTCTCTACTATATGCAAATAGACCATCGACCTATCGAAAAACGATTTTGTCATTTGTTTTTGTTGCATCATGTTTGATTTAAATAGCAAATGACGACATTATCTTCATCAAATGCTTTAATTTGAATGAAAGAAATATGAAGTAACAAAGTTAAACAATGATTTATGGGGTCGCATGAGTTTCTGGTGAGAAGAAGCCAAGAAAGTATAAGAGGTATCGTCGAGTTGAAAACTCCAAGTCCCTTGACATCGAGCGATTCCTCAGGTAGATTCGCATAGACATTTCTATTATCTAATTTTACTTCATAATCGATTCTACGTATTGGAGCATTAATTTGAATGAAATCTACGCTTCATGCTCACAGATAGCAGTAGTCTGTTGTCTGGCATCAACGAATTGATTCAACGTGAATCGTTGCACAAATTGTATGAAACAAACATACAAAGATCAACTAGCGCAAAAGTCAAGGAAGAATATTCTGATTTTATTGACTCCGGGAAGAATCCAACTGCTGAGGATACGTCAAGTTCCATCGAAACGTCACTGACAAGTTCTGCATCATCGTTGAAACGCCGTCTGCGTGATTTACCTTCAGCTAGGGAAGCTATAAAATATTCCAATCGTCTGACAGCATTGGATCATCGAATACGTCAACAAAGAGACGTCTACTTGCAACTCCACGGCTCGTACGATCCCATCGACGAACAGGACGAGGGCGATACAGATTCCTGTGACGAAATTCTATCCCCCGTGAATCTGTTTGATATAAATCAATCCAATTTTCGGCCGAACGACGCACGGGCACGAAGACGGGCCAAGATGAGTTCCTCGGCACCGGAGACAATGCGAACAAAAAACGAAAATTGTGACAGATTACTGAGCTTAGCAGAAAATCTCTCAAAACCAAGATTGACAAGGTTCGACGAATGTCGAGCACCGAAATATTTACAACCTATCGATGCACCCAGCAGAGAAATTCTTCGCAATAACGCACCACCTTTGTGTCTCACCAACAAGAAAATCGCAGATTCACTTCGTAGAGGATCGGCCTCGGCGAGGGAAGAATATTCCAAGAAGATTAGTTCGAAGGACACTTCCAAATTCGCTGCTTATGGAAAACCAATGGGAATGATTGTAAAAAATTTATGCAGCAGCGAAGATAACAGCCCAGCCTACGCAGAGAGTCGGTTAATTCGGGGCACTTCGAGTTCAAGAATCAAGAAAACTGACCAAGAGTTGCCACCGACTGAAGTGAATGGGGCGAGAATAGGAATGGCGCCTCCTAGGGAAATCAATCATGTTGACGAGCCTGTATCGCCGCGACGGAGTGAAATACCGATGGAGAATTCTCTAAGAAACAGTATGGCGCAGCTCAAAAACGTTCTCAGAGACTTGGAAGTGGGGAATTCACACGATTCTGGGAAGCTGAATGTACCAAAACTTGATATAAAATCGCAGGAATATTCTCAATCCACTTCGATAGGCAGTAAAGTGGACACTACTAAGAGATCGTTGGATGTTAATGAACTTATACGAATATTGTCCGATCTTTCTACTACCAAGCAGCAAGAGATCACCGATCGCCGAATTTTGTCAACGAAATGTGACGGTACAATTTCCGAATCTACAGGACCGCAATCCACGGCACGTGATTCAATAAGAAATGGGAGCAGACAATCAGCTACATCTCTGGAAAAAACAGAACGACTCAAAACGAGAAACGAAGTTTCTATGGCCATACATAATTCCGAAGCCTCAAAGAATTTGGAAGTGAAACGAAACGACAAGCACGTGTCTGATCGGCCAGAAAATTCCGTCGTATCGAATAGAGAAACGTATTATAAACCTTCGAAGCATCGAGATATTCGAAAGGTTTCTCGGCGTAAAATCACCAAAGAGAACTCCGAGATCCTTGTACGAGATTGCTTTGGCTCGAGCTTGGGAAGGAGTCCTAGCGCTAAATCAATGAATTCCATCAATTCGCAACAAATTGAAGTACAACCTTATAGTACGATATTAAAAAATAACGCAAACGTTGAGAAAAGGCCTTTTAGGGTTAAGAATAATGTTCAATCGTTCAATTCACTATACAAAACTCATGAAACCCGAGAGGGAATAATGAGAGACACTCGCAATGGCAAATTTTCGGAGCCAGGAACGTTCAGGAACCGGTGGATGAACCTTACGGATTCCTCGTCCTCGGGTGAGAGCACCGATATTCGGGATGTCATCATGAGGGATGTCAGAGATGACACAGAAACATTGGATGATAGATTCAAGTATCTTCAACGTGGCTGTAAAATTCCTCATGTTGGAAAAAGTGGAAGTTCTTCGAGCGAGCAAGGAAACATTGAGGCAAGAACAAAAGCTTCAAGATTGTCGATGAATGGGTTCCACGGAGGTAAGAGACGGAGCCACGATTCCTTTCACAAGCAGCAAGAAAATCCTTTGAAGCAAATAACCATGACCAATGGTAAACAAAACGAACGTTCGGCTAGTGTAGCAAAATTCGTTGTATATGAAGAAACGTTCGAGGACACCACGAAACAAGAACTCCCATTGAAACCTAATCAAAATTTAGATAACGATATAGATTCTTGCAGACTTTTTGAACAATGCCATATTTTTCAGAAAGATTGTTCACCAGAAGCTAACGAAAACCAAGATGACGAAAAACGAGATAATGAAATTCCAAATTTACTCTGGGCCGATAATTTGTCAGAATCGAACCGTGGAATGACTAGCCAGTTCGACTCTCAAAACGAAGCTTCTGATCTATCTAGATCTCGTTCCTGTCTCATCTCACCCAGAAAATCTCCGAGTGGCAAAAAATATCGGAGTTTCCATACGAAAAATTTATCAAAAGAATCGTCAAGATTATCATCGAGCATTACCGGGTCGAGTGATACACCGAGACACAACAATAATGCTCGTAGAGTTTGCAAAAATCTTGTCGTAGGGATGTTTGATAATGTCATGATTAATACGAAAGAAAAATTAGCGATTGAGAATATTTGTTCCTCGAATTCGATCGTCAAAAAACTTTCCTACACGGAATTGCAAGAGCCAGAAGAGAATGAAGAATGTACGGACCAGAAATTGTTCACAATCAGTAGACAATTCCCAGTTGAATCAACAGTGTCTTCACCAAACGATGTTGTGAATGACAAAGTATGGAATTCATCCCAAACAAATATAATGAAGACAGAAAAATCCGAAAGCGCTGTTGACCCACTGAGCAAAGTATTGAACGTCCCGGCCAGTCGAGGAAAGATTTCATCCTCACTTTCGATCCTCGAACATTCACCAGAGGAACCAAGAACGGAATCGCCCAATTGTGAAGAAAGAACGAACAATCAGGATCGATTTCTATGTACAATGACAGAGAGCAAGCGTGATAAATCGTCGTCAACGATCAAACTCGAAAGAAAAAATCGAGGGACTTCGGGTTACGGATATTCCGAAACGAATGAAACTACTAGTCTCCGGATTCATCCAAGCCTACTTCGCCTCGCCAGTCAAGGAGTCGAGTACACACCGGCCGAGATAATCGACAGTATTTCTCACAATTCTGCCATCGTTAACTCTCAGAAACGACGATTCGTTCCTAAAATTCGGAGATTCGTTGGAAAGTTGTCAAGATGGAGAAAATCGAAGAAGCGAGTAGACAAAACAAAAAGTACAACGATTAGGATCCTCTATGAGAACAAGCTCTGTCGAGGGGCATCTGCCGGGCAAAGTTCTGGAAGCATGAACGCTTCGGTTGAAAAACATGAGACTCGTTATAATCGCGATGGATCCTGGGTCGCTGGACTTGGTGATAAAAGTAGGATGGCTAACGATCAATTTTTCATCACCAAGAACACAGCAGATGCTGAAAATGAAAAATATTCGTCGGATCGCCATTCAACGTTTCTTACAAACACTGAAATTCAAAACCCATCTGAATTCAGACCGAAGACTCGGATGAATTCTCTTCTCTTTCAAGACGAAGATGCAGATATTAATCTCGAACAGGGATGTTTATGCCTCAAATTTTGCAGATTCTTGATCAGCGGAAGCGTTCATAAAACTCATCGACATTCTTTCCTTCCCTAAGATCCAATCTAGTACTTCCCCTGCAAAATCAATGTTTCTCATCCGCCCTTAACAACCCTCGTTTCTTCAGTCACTTTAAACGATATTGTTCAGCCCAAGGATTATTCCTTATGCGGATCAGCTCGGGAAGGATTTTTATTACCTCAAGTATTAATTTTCAAACATCAAAGATTACCATTCGTTTTATGTTCTGTTTATTTGTTCACCGGTTCATCATACAACTTGGTACTGCTTATGGTTTTTTTTTGTTTACTTTTTTTTTATTCTCCTTCTGTTTGTTCTTTTTTATCATTGCCAATAACATTAATCGTTATCTGGATCAAAATGCGCGATCTCCTCACCTCTCATAATCATCTTGTTTGTCCGCGTCGAGTTCGCCTATGATAATTACAAGAGTCAGTTTGCGTTTCCACACTGTATTGTTTTGTTTGCCTCTTTACTATATCTTTATTTCTGTTCGTGGATTGGCTTTAGTGTATGTGTGTCTATGTATTACTTCATTCTTGCTTCCATAAAACGTGTTCGGTTCGATTATTCGTTTTATTAATTCGCCTACGCGTGTTTTTTCTTTTCTTGCTCGTTTAACTTATAATTACATTTATTATCGTTTATTATCGTTTATAGAAAAAATAAGTCTTTAAATAATCACATAAGAGTCGTAGAGCGTTTTATCGGGAGAAGGTCGAGTGGGCCGTCGAGGAGAGTTCAGGATTATATGACGTTTTCTTTCTTTCGTGTCGTTTAATATTATCTTTTTTGTTGTTTCACGTCGTGTTGGAGTGCGAGGGCGGTGAATTGAGCGAGAGAGTCAACGACGTTAATGATTAGAAAATTAAACCTACGTCAAATTTACGCTCGCGAATCTCCTTCCGGCTCCATTATTTTCTTCTTTAATTCCTCGTCGAACTCAAAGAATGGCGGATGTTCTCCGCTCGAACTTGTACGCCCCGTTTTGCGCAATAAAAAGAAAATATACAGAAACAAAAGTCACGTAAAACTAATCGGTAGCTTAGAACGTTTGGCTGCTAACCATCGTCACGAGCTCGGCCGGTTTGCGTTTCATGATTTTACTTTACGCGCTTCTTTCTTCTTTCACATTTTCATTTTCGTTCCGAGCGAAGACGAGAGTCCAGATTACGAGGGCGAGAGTTTGGCAATCGCGAGACACGAGCGACCCGGGTGAGAACGATCGACTCTGCGAAACAAAGTAAGATCTTGTCGTATCTCGTTCGAAACTCACCAACGAGGGTACTCACCCGGTGAAAGCTCTTCCGGTTCTTGCACGAGTCACGCACGTGCGTGGTGCATCGTTTCGTTATATTTTGTAAACGTTCGGGACAAGGGAAAGAAAAGTAACATCAGCAATTGTTAAAAAGAGATCGAACGAAGAAGAAGTAAGAACGAAACGAAGAAAGCAAAAAAAGAGCTTTTTGAACCCGAAGAGCCTTGAAATTCGCGACGTGCACTCGCCTCCGCGTGCTTTGCATCATAAATACACATTCATATTTTCTATACACATTACATAATATACCTATGACAACGATTCCGTCTTCACATCGCGTGCATTTATTTTTTCTTTCTTTTCTCTCTCTTTCTCTCTCTCTCTCTCCCTCTCTTTCTCTCTATACATTTATGACCGCACGTAGCACACCTTAATGCCTTCGTTTCTCTATATCACAATGAATTACCGTCATTATTTGAACGATTGGCAACTCTTTCTTTTTCCGTCATTTTTTGTTATGTTTTTTTTTCGATTACTTCTTCATTATATCGCCGGCAGCTAGAAAAATATAGAATTTGCTCGCCTATCTACGAGATAACGAAAAACAAAAAAATCCGGAGTTGAAGGGCAAAGAGCGGGTGAGCTTTGAATCTCAGGATTTGTGAATGACGATACTTAAAAACGAAAATGAAAACAAAAGTACAAAACAGACAAAACGAATGAACAAGTAGGAGAGACGACGAGAGGAAAGAAAGAAAACGTGGCACAAGCGTGCGCAAGGTGGTCGTGTTTTTTTCATTCCCGCGGAGACGAAAGTGGAAGTGGAAGAAGAGACAAATAGAGATCGGATTAGAAAAGCAAATGTGAGAGAAGATAAGACAAATGACGAAGGGAGGGAAAAGAAGATTAAAAAAAAAGATTGATAATATGTCTCGCGCGTCTTCTTTCACGTTCACCGTTTCGACTCGCCGCGAACAACAAGGACGGACAAGGGGCGAGAGGGACCCGCGAATCGCGCGGGATTCCAAAGGCTAAACGTACGCATCATTATCTTTGCGTGACGAGAGATTCTTGTTTTCTCTTTTATCAATATTTTCGCCAAGTTCGCGTGATTGAATTATTTTTGTGTTTCGTCGGTCGTTTGCTCTTTTCCTCGTGAACGCCGTCTTACAGATTTCCACGTCGTTCGTTCTCGCTCTTGGAACCCTTCGTATCGCACTTTCGCAAATTTGTGTCCGTCGCGATCTCGTCAATGACTTTGGACTCGTTCTTGGAGCCATTCGTCAATCCATTTTTCTTTCTCGTCGTGACTCCCGGTTCGCGATCCTCTTTGTCCTCGTTCAGTCCATCGTCATCCGACTCTTCGCAATCCCCGTGATTGGGAAGCTGAGTCGGTGCCCGACGTCACAAAGGCGGGGGAATGGAAAACTCCTTTCTCACGTAAAAGAGAATGTATGGCTTGCACTTTGCGACAGAATCGGCGCTTGCCGGTCGCACCGAGCTATCATTGAAGTGAAACCATTGGCCGTCGTGCACGGCGAAGGCAGTGTAGTGTCCGGTACCAGCGCTGAAATATTTAAAAACCAATTCTAGTTTATACAACAGATTTACATGCCTACTGATCAATAATAAAAACGAAAGAAAGAGTGCCAGATACCCAGATCCGTGATGAACTATAACAGCGGCAAGATCATACAGATGACTGTTTTGGGCGCCGAGTTTAGCGCCGGCCGAGCCCCGAACTGTGAATGGCGACATGTCGAGGGACTCCATTGGAAAATCTACCTGTGTGTCCACCTTGGATCGATAAGAATTGCACCACCTAAATCTTTTAATGTGAAGGCACAACACCTGCAAGAGAAATAAATAAACGATATTTCATGAACGACAGGAGCGAAGATTTAGTTGCTCGATTTATCACTTGCTCTCATTCAGCGTTATCTTATTCCGTTTCTTTAAATGTTTTCAATGCTCCCAATCGACTAACGTTAGGCAGCCTGTGTATCCAGAACCTCTTTGTGGAACGCTGCTTTCCCATGCAATTGTCGCAAAAGTACAGTTCGCTGTCGGCCAATTCCTCGACTTTGAAGAATCTCGATAGGCTATAAGTCAGACTACAAACTTCCTCCTGTTCCTTCGCTCGCCTCTGCAGTCTATCCGGAATGTCCAGTGAGAGATCTTGAAATGGTTCGTGTGTCTTTGAGTCCGTCCGGCAATTCATACAGTGGACCTGAGAATTCGATAAACAGATAAGTCAAAACATAAAAATACAGAACTAAAACAAAATTGCTAACAGCTTTGTTCAAATTGTCTCGAGCTCCTGTTGCAGATTGAGCTACGATCTGTTTGTCTTTGGTCTCTCCCGATCATAGAAATAAGACCAAAAATCGCTTACCACGCTAAGTAGCGTACCACCGAACACAGCTGTTACTATGCTCTGCTTTCCTCGAAGACCGAGTGGTTCGTGACCGAGCCTTGGTAATAATTGAAGCAACTCGGTGTGCAGCCTGTCGAGCATGTACGTGAGAAACTCGTGAGCATCTTGCTGCTGGTAGCCCCTAAAACGTGGCACCACCTTCCATATCACGAGAAACAGGCACTCGGGCGATATAGCCTGACCGTTTGATCCACCGAGGCTCAATCCCAAGAGAACCTTCGAATGGAAGAAAAAACATTAATCACCAACGAATATATCGATCTTCCATAATTAATTACATTTTACAATCTAGCAATCAAAATTATTCGACGTTAATCTCGATGATCCCATTCGCAGAGCTTGTAGCGTTAAAAACAATTTTTATAATCTCGCTCTTCTCCTAGTAACGACGATTATGAACTAACGATTCGTTTTCAGCCTCTTTACCTTTCGAAGTTCTTCGGCGAGCAGTGCATCGCTGAGTTCCTTGGCTCGACCTGGAGCAACGATCCGACCTCTATGCGTCGGTGGCTCGTCGAACGCGATGCCCTCGAGGCTCGGCATTTGTGTCAGATATTCGCAAAAATGGCTAATATTGTTGAACGACTGTAGTACGACGTTCATGAAGCACGTGTTACCGAGATTTCTCAGACCCACGACTTTCTTCTCTTTGGTTAATTTGGAACTACGTCTCTTCGCGACCGGACGATTATCGCCGCTCGTACCGTCCAAAGAGTGAAGCCTCTTGCGCGTTCTCGGACGCAAATTACGAACGACCACCTCGGCTTTCCACAATGCATCAGGATCGTCATCCCCGTTTACATTCTCAAGCCCCGGTGAACTCGACGAGCCCCAACTATCCTCGTTCTCCTTCTGTTCACCCTTGCGAAAAGCGCTCTGACGAATTTTCTCAATTTGTCCGCTCGACGTGTCGTTCACCACGTACTCGTCGCAGCTGTAACTGCAAAAAGAAGAAAATAAATGCATGACAAACATCTTCATTGCACAACTATGAACTACGAGCTACAAATACTTGTTTACATCTTTAATATATTCTTTTCATTGAACAAAAAAAAAGTTATCTTTTTTAGCCAAAGCTGATGGTAGCGGTATTCGTTATATAGCGTTAAAACCAAAACCCACCAGTAAACAGCGAGATTTTCACAGTCGATGCACACGCAGTGCTGAGTATTCTTCTCGTGATGCTGAAGTGCATGACCGGCTACGTAACGCCCGCAATGCACGGCCCCACAGTGCAGGCACAGCCACGTACTCTTCTCCGTGCCGCATACTGTTGGAATGCCAATTAATTCTCAGTCCAAATATTACGTGTACATATATACATATATAATGTATGTAAACGATCTATCGATATCAATGAATTCATGCATCTCGTATACATATCAATGTAATTGATATTCATTGATAATCGTAAGTACTATACATATACAAACAAAAAATTATTATAACATCCGGGCTAGGAATTTCATTTTTTTTCCGGTTGGTTTTTAGAGTGTTATGTTTGTTTGGTGATATGTCTAGTTAGTAAATCTCATCGCCAGGCATCGCTGATAACAGCACAAAAGAATTTGAGATTAAAAGGCTGGAAATAAACGTGCAAAACTGGATCAGGAAATTTGAGGAAAGAGACGAATCGTACAGCTGGCTTGTCGATCGTTGGGAAACTCGAATAATTAATCGTTTGGGCATTTCCGTCGGAAATCGATCACAGAGGTTTGTAGTTATTGTTGAAAATTCGTAAATCGAGAATGGTCTTGTTGGTTTCGTTTCTCGATCGTGTTCATACACTCGTTGTGGGAAACCAGCCTATCGTACAGCTGACTAATCAGACACACACTAAAAAGTTAATGTACGTAACAATGATGAGTGTCGCAACGACGTACGAGTTCTTATCGCTTTCCCATTTCGATAATATAGGTACGTCTCGCTTTTTTTCAAGTTCTTTTATATTCATACCGATATTGAAAATTCTCGTGAAGCAATTGTGAAAAATGTACTCGTTATGATTAGAGATTAGGGTTTGGTTTTCACGACCGCCTTGTGGGGACGGAGAAATTTGTGGATAAAAAAAAGCAAGATATAACGAATACGAATGATACGTGAGCATCGGTTATGCGATGAGTCAGAATATAGACGGACGTGTGTTTCACCATTGATAAAAGCTCGTCCAATCGGTTTTCGCTGTGCTGGAATATAGCTGCTTGAGCGCAGTTGGAAATATATGTGGCTGGTTGGCTATATATGCATTTGCATAATCTTAAAACGACTGGCGAGAATAAATATGTAATAGGTAGTAACGTTATAACAAGAGTCTCTTTTTTTATAATTATCCTCAGAATTTATTTTTATTAATTTGGCAACGAGTTGCAAGAATGTGTTTCTTAGAAAAATATTTGGATTTGATGAAAGATTTTTTGCATACTGTGCCACGATTTGGAAATGAGTTGCAAGAAGTTTGTTCCTTAGAAAAATATTTGGATTTTGTAAAAGATTTTTTGCATCCTGTGCCATAATTTATTTTCATGAATTAGGAAACGTGTTGCAAAAAATGTATTTCTTAGAAAAACATTTGGATTTTGTGAAAGATTTTTTGCATACTGTGCCACAATTTATTTTCATGAATTTGGAAACGTGTTGCAAGAAGTTTGTTCCTTAGAAAAATATGTGGATTTTGTAAAAGATTTTTTGCATCCTGTGCCACAATTTATTTTCATGAATTTGGAAACGAGTTGCAAGAAGTTTGTTCCTTAGAAAAATATTTGGATTTTGTAAAAGATTTTTTGCATCCTGTGCCACAATGTATTTTCATGAATTTGGAAACGTGTTGCAAGAAGTTTGTTCCTTAGAAAAATATTTGGATTTCTTAAAAGATTTTTTGTATCCTGTACCACAATTTATTTTCATGAATTTGGAAATGAGTTGCAAGAAGTTTGTTCCTTAGAAAACAATTTGGATTTTGTAAAAGATTTTTTGCATCCTGTGCCACAATGTATTTTCATGAATTTGGAAACGTGTTGCAAGAAGTGTGTTTCTTAGAAAAATATTTGGATTTTTGTAAAAGATTTTTTGCATCTTGTGCCACAATTTATTTTAATGAATTTAGAAACGTGTTGCAAGAACTGTGTTCCTTAGAAAAATATTTGGATTTTTGTAAAAGATTTTTTGCATCCTGTGCCACAATGTATTTTCATGAATTTGGACACGTGTTGCAAGAAGTTTGTTCCTTAGAAAACAATTTAAGTAGATTTGGTAAAAGATTTTTTGCATCCTGTCTAGTACTAGATATATTTCCACTAACAGTGAAAAAATACACCGTTTTCCAAACGATTACATAAAGAAAAATCTAAAATAATTCGGAGGTTATTTATTTTCTATCATTAATTACAATCTGGCACGGTGTCAAAAATTTCTGTGAGCAATACGTAAAAAAAAAGTGGCTGTATCACTAGGGAGCGTTTCACATACGTGTATAGGAAAATGTCGTGAAAAAATGTGGAGTGAGTGCAATGCTTTCGCTCCGATAGCTCGAACGTCTCTTGGGAGAAGAAGGACGAAGGGCGGAGGGTTTGCCATCCGATTAGCACTGAAGTGTCTATATACGCGATGCTACGCTCTGTGCGTTATCGATTTTTCCAGAAAGATACACCGAGGCACATTGCCAACGAGCTTTTTTAAAAAAATAATAATTAGTTTCATTACTTTTTTTATTAATATAAAAAAGAAAGTATACACCGTACCATGTTTATAACATTTAATAAAAATGTAATCATTACCAACTGCAACATTTTTTTCAATTACAATGCTACACTACAAGACAATTAAATAATAATAATAATACTCTTAAAATAATCCTCGAAAAATTGCATTTAGGAAAAAAATCAAAATAGCATTTTTAAATTTTTCGCGCATTTAGTGAACCAAAATGGGCCCAGGGACATCCGGTGGGATTTATGGGACCGGAAATGACGCCGAGTGTCGGAAAACGAGAATAGTAAGGGAAGTATTCGCGCAACAACGAAGACGAGGTAAAAATCCTAAATAACAACAACAACAACAATGAGAAAAAAGTGGACGGACAACGACTATGACGCTAGCGAGGAACAGCAAACTCGCGCACACTCCCCGGGGTAGTCAGGTATATAAATAATTCGCGGCAGTATTTCTCGTGTGGCCTTTTAAATCGATGCAAGCGTCTCGTCGCGGCCCCGTCGTATTCACGACGAGCCGCCGGTGCTCTTAGTTGACGAGAGCGCCGCGCGAGGAAAGCTGGCAGCACAATCGCAGGAGAGTAAAATAACGTAGCGCGTGTACATTTTCGTTTCGTCTCTCTTGCCGGGGATCCTCGTCCTGATCGCAGCGAATCGATAAGAGCTCGTTGTTGCGCATGTATTTTATATACAAGACACACACATACGTATGACAGGACAAGTTCACACGAATAGCCCAGACGGACAGAGAATGAATAGAACGAAAACGTCCAGGCGTACGAAAAAAGGGGTGCGAAAGTTTAGCGAATCGATGGTTAACGAGTTTTCTCGATGCCACGCCTGCGACACAACCGATCTTCGCAATGCTTCTATGTCTGAATTTATCAATCGTCTATTGTATAAAGCTTGGAAGAACATGGACGTTTTGAAACTTCAATTTTAAGTTATTTTGTACAATTTGTAATAATCATAATTACAAGAGACTTCCTGTAATACTTGTATTATTATATTATTAATTTCTAACACGTGTCAAATATTGCTATATTAACCGTCTATTATATAAAGTCTGCAAGAACATGAACGTTTTCAAAACTTCAATTTTAAGCTCTTTTGTACAATTTGTAATAATCATAATTACAAGAGACTGCGTGTAATACTTGTATTATTACATTATGAATTTCTAACACGTGTAAAATATTGCTCTATCAATCGTCCATTGTATAAAGTCTGGAAGAACATGGACGTTTTCAAAACTTCAATTTTAAGCTCTTTTGTACAATTTGTAATAATCATAATTACAAGAGACTGCGTGTAATACTTGTATTTTTATATTATTACTTTCTAACACGTGTCAAATATTGCTATATCAATCGTCTATTGTATAAAGTCTGCAAGAACATGGACGCTTTAAAAATTTCAATTTTAAGCTCTTTTGTACAATTTGTAATAATCATAATTACAAGAGACTTCCTGTAATACTTGTATTATTACATTATGAATTTCTAACACGTGTAAAATATTGCTCTATCAATCGTCCATTGTATAAAGTCTGGAAGAACATGGACGTTTTCAAAACTTCAATTTTAAGCTCTTTTGTACAATTTGTAATAATCATAATTACAAGATACTTCCTGTAATACTTGTATTATTATATTATTAATTTCTAACACGTGTCAAACATCAATCGTCTATTGTATAAAGTCTGCAAGAACATGGACGTTTTAAAAACTTCAATTTTAAGCTCTTTTGTACAATTTGTAGTAATCATAATTACAAGAGACTTCCTGTAATACTTGTATTATTACATTATGAATTTCTAACACGTGTCAAATATTGCTATATTAATTTTCTCTGTACTTTAGGTTCTGTTGTTGCAAGGGAACGTAAGATCGCAGGAACAAACGGTCGATCGATGCTTTCTCCCGTATATGCATCGGCGACAAGACTCGTCTCTCATACTTCGTCCGTAGAGAAATAAGAGCCTCGATAAAAACGTGGAGGGCAAGTGCGCGCGTACCCGGTTCTCTGGACCTTGTATAGGTGTACTCGCCAGTACGATGGTCCCTCTCTGTCTGTCTCACCGTGCTGGCCGAGTGAGTATAGTCTCGAGGTCATAATATAAAAACAATAAAAACAAACGTCGAAGAACCCAAGAAACGTCAGCAATATTTTCCTTTCTTCAATACGTATACAAATTCGTGAAACCAAGAATAGAAAAATTGTAGGAAGCCAAGGATACAAATTTAGATATAAAGAATATTCAAAGATTCGTGAAATTGTCATTCAAACGGATAAGCTGTCTGTTATCGACTAAGAGAAACCCGGTGTTCTAATGAGGGAGCTGTCGCGGTCCCAGCTGATTAGTAACGTCTGGTATTGATTTTCCAATGACGACCGCGCGATGGCGCGCACAAAAACACTTACACGCACATGCATGTGCCCAAGGCACACGAGTACAATGAGAGTGCTCAGAGGGTGAAAGAACGAGCGAGAGCTGCGAAGAACCCGAGAATGGCAACAGAGAATCTCTCACACACACACACATACACACAAGAGACATTGCACGAACATAAATTCGAGACACGACGAATTCATGACTGTATAAGCGTGGCCAACCGCCCACGTTACCGCATACACAACGCTCTCAAACTCGTGTACGATGCCACTTCCTTTTCTTCCATGCTTCCAACGTTTTTAAGAATAAAATTCTTTTATTTACTTTTTCAGTATTGACACGGATCGCACAATGCTCGCCAAGCCTGTGCAACTCTTATTCTCCAAAAGAACGTCAAACCCTGGAAGTTCTCAAAAAACGACTTGGTAGCTTGAGAGAAAAGAAAAGGGCTATATTATCGCCCAAGCGATCGACACTTATATACGTGTTAGCTTTTGCGCATACATTTATAGACACATGCATATAGAGCGATTGGATCACCATGACATCAGGAGTAAGGGGGGGGAACAAGGTGTGCTCAGGGTGGGAGAAAATGTTTTGTAAGAGATAGAGGACGATAGGCCGGTTTCCGGGAAAGAGGGAGAGGGAGACATGATTTGCGATCCGTAACGTTTATGCCCGTGACGCGTGGTGAACAGTAGTAGTAATTCCCTTCGCTGTGTTTGAGGGAGAGAAAGAGAGTCGGGCTAGGGAGGGGGGGGGGGGACATTGTTGGATATACATGTAGCAGTCGACTTCAAGGCCGTAAGAGGAACGGCCTGGGTTAGCCTCAACCATTTATTTTTCTCGCTCACTCTTGCCCTCGCTTCTTCCGATCCCTCGAATCTCACCGGGAACCTTAGGACGAACGGTCGTAAATGGAGAAACGCGAACACGTTAAAGTAAGAATTGAAATTGGAGAAAAAAGAAAATGAATAAACGTATATATACGTGTACGTACTTATTACGACGACGATCGAGATATTCGCGTGTTTTCCTACGAGGCAAAAGAAAAGTACGATCGAGGGCAGCTCTGGGAACGAGGTGAACTGGAAATGTGTGACGGGTAAAAAATAAAAGAAAACAAAAGAAGTAGGAAGCCACCGTGTCTCTCTCTCTCTCTCTCTCTCTGCTCGTCCTGGAGAGCGAAGGGAACGAATCCCTCGTGAACTCGACTTGAGATAGAAAGAGAGAGGCTCGACCGGATAGATGGAATTGAAATATCGACGATGGGGGTAGCTGCGAGAGAACCAACCAATGAAAATAAACAAGACAATTTGATTTTGTATCTTTCAGAATAAACGGATCGAGATAAGGATAATTTGGAAATGTTTATTGTTTCAATCGTTTCAACATCGAGGATTTTGTTGATTACGTAGGTTATCCATACCTGCGCAGACGAAAGGCAGATCCTTTGTATAAGTTGACTCGAGGTCGTCGTTGCCGATACGTACGCTCTGCGCTAGGTGAGGACACTCCATTTCACCGAATTCACGAGTTATAGAGGCGTAAAGTGTCTTACTACCTCGGGCCCACTTGGGGCCCCTTGATTTTATTGCAAATTTTTCCGTCGTCGTCTTGCCTCGTTCGGTTTTTTCTTTCTTTTTCTCCTCTCGCTCTCAGCAATTCGTAGTTAATGAACACACACACAGACGCACACACACAGGGCATACACACAGAAGCGCGAGTGTGGCGAATCTCAACTAACTCTTTTAATCTTTCTATCGCTGTATATATTTATATGGATGTACACAAGATGTGTGGGTACACTTGGTTTTATATATCTATATATATATATACAGATCTATATTGTTGTGTACGAGAGAAGAGAGACAGAATTTGTGTGGGATTTGTGTTCTGTCCTCTTCCCTGACGCCGTGCCCTTCTCTCCCTCTCGCTCTCACACACACACACTCTTTTCTCGTTTTTCTCTCTTTATGTACTCTCTCCCGGGGGTACACTGGGTGCCCCGTAACGTGCCGCTCTCACATAGCGAAAAAAAACCCACGTCGTCTTCGACGGGACGGATTAACAACAACGAGGACGAGCTGCTGTGTGCTCAGTGCGCAGCAGCAGCGACGGACCGACTGAAAGGCTAGCAAGCAGCAACTTCGAACGATCGGAAAGCCAGCAGCGACGGCACACAGGCCTCTGGGGTTCTCCTCTTCTATACACGAATACTATCGTAGTTACTGATACAACCACGGAACGGAGCGTTTATTATCCGTCGTATATTTTCACGTCGATGTTGTGTTGTCGTAGGCAGTAGTAGTGTTGCAGGTTCTTTTCTCTCTCTCTTTCTCTCTTCACCTTGTTCGCTGCCTCTTTTTTCTCTCGGTTTTAGGCTCTTGAAATCATCGAGGATCGAGTCATCACCGCACGATGTCAATTGAACCCGGACACACGAAACTCTTTCGTACAATTGTGCAACGACGGAAAATAGTTCGTCTTTATTTTCCGTGTTTTCTATTCTGCAACGTACGACGATGAAACCCGCGAAAAGAAAAGAAAAGGGAAGAGAAATGAACACACAGGCAGAACGACCTTTACTTTCGGAGTTAGTCACGAGTTTAAGCTTTTTTGTATTACGGGGATTATTGTTTCTGTCAAACGAGCGACGAACTCGGATAACGTTGAATAAAAAACGTTTTTTTTTTTCCTTTTTTTTTGCGGAATTATTTCACGAATGCGCCAGAGGTCTTTGAGCAGAACGGCGTGTTCTCCTCGCGTTGACTTCACGCTCGGCACACCGTAAAGCCCGTTAGGTTGGGTCGGGTTGTTCCACCCGCCCGCTCGCTCGACGACGAACAAACGCGACCTAGGGAAGCTGCTGCTGCTCTCTGTCTTCCTCTGGGGCAGTCTCTAGAGGTAGATTGCGCATGCGCCACGGGGATTTCTCGTATGTTTCACAAAAAGGCCGTTATTTGTCACTGTGGCGCCACTGGTTGCTGTGATCTCGAGTTGCTATGAAAAGTAGTGTTTCCGCGATGGATTTTTCAATCAACAAGAATATACAATTGAAAACGAGACTTTGGTACTTATTGGTAGAAAAAAACGTAAATAAGCGCGTTATTAGGGTCGCCAACAAACGAATGACGGACAATTTCTTGCGACTCGTTTTAAGTTCGGACGACGACTATTCGCGACCGCCTATGACTAACCTCGCCGAAAGGAGGGATGACCGATGCCCCGCTATCCCTTCCTCTTTCCTTGTGAATTTCGATGGTAAAATTCTTTACCGCGTGTATGATATACCTATATACCTATCCACGCATACATACACATTCGTATCTTGAATAATTTAGCAATCAGATATGCAAGATTAAAAACAGCCCGAATGAATGATGGAATGATTCGTGAAATATTCTATGTAGTAGCATTGTAAATGCAAGTGTTTATTTGATTAATTGTCAGGTATTGGTCACTGTTGTTTGTAATGAGCAAGCTCGTTCAAATATAATGTGTATCAGAAAATGTCTGTTTTCAATAAGAAAATGTAAATTGTATGAATGTGAAAACATAAATGGAAAAAGTTGTGGGTATAGAGGAAATAATCGAGTATCGATGCCAGTTTTCGTCTTTATTAAAAAAGCTTACGACTGACAGATTTTTTATAGATCAAGGGAGGTAACGCATTTAGTTTCTTCTGTATTGATGAGTAGACGGCTGTACAAGTTGGAGAACAGAGATGTTGCTGAACTCCAACATCTTGAGCATCTCCTTAGTTTCGGGGTCTACCTCGATGACATCGTGCTCAAGAGCGGAAACCTCTGGAACATAGTTGTCACGGCGTTCTCTCTCTTCTTCCTGAAGTTTGATAGAGATACCACGCACTTGACTGTGACGCAGTCTTTTCATTAGATGCGTAACAAATCTAGAAATGAAGAAAAAAAATGCCCCGTAAGAAACTGTATGGTATGAAGAAAATCATTTTTGTGTACAGTGGTCTAAAATATTGTGGACGAATTCCATAAGAAATTCCGTTAACGGGATAATCAATGGCACAGATCACTCGTTTTTTGCTTGCTGTGGTTAGGAGTATGTGAATTACACGATAACTTACCCAGCGATTTTATTCTTCAGAGGTTTACTCGGAATTATAGCGATTTCCTCGCATATCCTCTTGTTAGTGTGGAAATCAAGGGTCAATCGAGTGTAATATTTCTCGATGATGACCCTGGCGGCCTTCTTGACAGTCTTAGTCCTAACACGACCCTGAAAAGAAATGAACAAGAATTAATATCTCACTGATTCGTTTTGCAAGATAATTATCACCCCGCGTCGACCGTAAAAACATCACGATTCACGTAGCGTCCCAATCATGGGTATAACCAACAAAACAACCGTCAACAAGATCTCGCGAACACCAAACTTTCAGCCTCCAAAGGGAATAAAAAAACACATTTTCTCGTGCAATATTTATATAATCCTGATAAACGAATATTTAAAAACGGTTGTACATGTCTTTAGGTATTTTTAATTCAGGGATTGGCGATATACGGATGGATTTATATCATAAAATGTCAAAATAATGTACGCACCATGTTTGCAAGTGCACCGGAAAAGGCACGTACCGAACTGAAAGAGGAACACCAACGCTTTCGTCTCCCTCACGGCGTATTCGCAAACTACGTGGTTCGCATCGCGAGCGCCATCTTCAGCTCGCACGATAATTCGTAACCTATTTATCGGTAATGCTGCATGCGTTTGTACCATTCCTGTTTTACCAGCGTTTCCCCGACACAGAATGTCTCTCTTATCATCTGAAAATGGCGCGATATATTATCTACGCAAGATGGCGTAGCCGGTATCGCTCCAAGGGTAGACAGCAAAATTAGAGCTTTCATTCTCAGTTGCCGTTTCACCCTCGGAACTGTCGTATTCACCGAAGAATTGTAGGAGCATGCGTACTATGCCTATAAAGTCATGTATACACCGATCCGCGAGCGCATGCGGCATGGGTGGATGTGAAAATCAGCTGTGCGTATCGCGACATGGTGCAACGGTGAATACACGCGTAATGTTGTTCGAATACCTTTCTGCACGAGACTTTGACATTTACAAACGGTTTGTGACATCGTCGAAGAGCAAAACTGCGTATAAACCCCGTACGAATTCGATTCAAGAATCTTACGTTGTTTCGAACAAAATTCGGTCGTATTCACCGATTACATATGTCGTCACTGCGATTTAACGAGCGAGTGCAACGGTTGTGCATTGCCGCTGTTCGAGTTCATACATTTCGGTGTTAGGCACGTGAGTAGTGGAGGGGGGAGAGGAGGGGGGGGGGAATATGAGGAGGGAAACGAGTGTCAACGGCGCAGGCCAAACTAGTCTAGTGGGGAGAAAGTTTAGTAGCAGCGAGCAAGGGTGAGATCGCGAGTACAGAGGGATATTCAGCGCTTGCTGTGTACATGGAGCCATCGAACGCCTCGCAGTGTTCGAGCAGATGCGGTGCGATAAAGAAGGACGAAAACCACGAAGGAGAACGAGAGAGGGAGAGAGCGAGAAAGTGCGAACGCGTTGGCTATAGTGGGTATCGTAACGTAGTGGGGCAAGCGTCGAGTAGTGGGGGTATAGGGCTAGCGTGGGACAGCGCGCGCCGCGTTTGTTTATCGCCTTGGTGAACGGTGGAGCGCGAGTCAGTTGGTCAGTGCGGTGCTAACACTTGGTCCATGGTGGTCGGTGTGATCGGTGGTATAGCTCGCTCAACGCTTCGAATTAAGTTTTCCTTTTCTCTCTCTCTCTCTCCCTCTCTCTTTTCGTCTCTGTTTCTCTCTCTCTCTTTCCCTCTCTCCTCTTGACAGTTCAATTCTACTAATCACTTTATTTGTTTCGCAATACTCGTCGCGCGTTGTTTTCGAAAAACGTTCGGTCGGACACGCTGTGCGGTTAGCGTGGTCGGTGTGATAAAAAAAAAAAACAGTTACAATCGAGAGCAAACAAGAAAAGAAAAAACAAGCGAAAAAACATCGGACACATGTCGAGCTACGTCGTCGGTTGTGAAACGCGCGTGTTGTCCAACTTTTCGTCCGTTTCTTCTCGGTCAGTCTAACTCGGGTGTTCTTCGTCATAAAAATAAATAAATAAATAACACATACGTTACCATATTCGTGGAGAAGTAATTTGTCGTGAGAGCTTACCAAACAAGCTTAAAGTGTGATGGAAAATCTGATCGGACGATACGAGAAATGTTGCGATTAAACAGGATTCTCTCGTCCTCGTAAATACAAAAGCGATTCGTGTGTTTCGGGATATCCATTCGCAATAATCTTCCGAGTGGCCACGTATCTACGTAGATGAACGAGAAAGTCAACGAGTCCGCGGACATTCCATGACAAAGCGAACGAACAACGGAGACCAAGCAGACACACGGTAAGCGGCTCATAATAATCAACGTTCATCATTCCGCTATATATAGTCACAGTCAGATGCACACGCACCGTCTTGGCACGAACTCGGACACACACAGACATGCGCACGCGCACGAACGGGAATGACTCTCAACACTTTATCCCACGCGTCGTAACCTCGCTTTATCCTCCATCGTATATATATATAGATAGATATATTAATTATATATATATATATTAATTATATATATAGATATATTAATATATATATTAATATATTAATTATATATATATAGATATATTAATATATATATATATATATATATATATATATATATATATATATATATATATATATATATATATATATATATATATATATATATATATATATATATATGAGATATAGTAATATATATATAGATATATAAATATATACGTATATATATATCCTCCATAATATATCTATATATATATATATGATGGAGGATATATATACGTATATATTTACGTTCAGATTGTTATAACGATTAAATTGTTAAACAATTAATAGCCTCAATTTTATTTCCCCGTATTTTACGATTTGTTCCTGGTAAAATTCATTTTAAAAACAAACATTCGAGTTGACCGTGACGTTCGCAGGGGGACAAAGCCTGGCGTGTTGTTCTTGTACATACGCGTTCGTGCGTGGGTTTGCTCCATATTCGCACACATACGTCGTCGCTCGGCTCGGTATTTTTTTTTTTTTTTTTTTTTATCGAATCTTCTCGCCGTTGCATATTCTATTTTCTCGTATGATTTTTGACATTTTTACCGCGTTCGTGGATGTCAACGTAATTTCAATTGTTTCGATTAATTGTACGATGGGATGAATTGAAATGGGTGCGAATGAAAGATTTATTGCTCCGTAATGGTTATTCGAAGGGATTTGTTTTGTTGTTAACACTCGTTCGAGTTTTGGTAATGATAAATATAAAAATTTTAAGTTTTCTTTTTTCAAGTTTATTGATAAATTATTATCTATTATTGAATATAATAATGAGTAATTGTGTAGGTGATGGGGACAAGTCATGGTTTAGAGCAAGCATGCATTGGTGCTTAATATCTTTGGAGAAATATGAAACAAAACAAACATTTTTAACTACTTCTCAGGCGACTTCTCAGGATTTTTTCAGCTGCGAGTTTTCTTTTTTATTGCTGCCTGGTTGAATTCGTAACCGTTGCAATTTCAAAGCTACTGTAATGTACCAAAGAGTATTGGGTAAAGGATGATAACAGATTCGACACTACGTAGGATTTTTTTTGTTACATCGCATAGTTCAAATGTTATTAAGAATTTTCGTGTAATTTTTTTGCGTTTTGTCGAAATTTTTGTTCAACAACGCGCCACTTTTGCAAAAATCAATTTAAAAATAAAATCCTATATAATATCGAAGTTGTTATCATACTATATGAAATTCTTTTTGGTTCGTTATTATAGCTTTGAAATTGTAACAGTCCTTGATGTTAACGCTCGTTCGAGTTTTGGCAATAAATATAAAAATTTTAAGTTTTTTTTTTCAATTTTATTGATAAATTATTATTTATTATGAACATAATAATTAATATAATAATAATAATGAGTAATTGTGTAGGTGATCGGGACAAGTCATGGTTATAGAGCAAGCATGCATTGGTGCTTAGTATCTCTGGAGAAATATGAAACAAAACAAACATTTTTAAACTTTGAGGTTTTAGAAACTTAACAAATTTTGTCCGACGGTAAGAAACCAGGCAATTCAGAATCCCTCGTTTACCCAAGGCGCGCACGCTTCGCAAGTCAGTCTGGTTAATTACTTCGGGTGAAGCGTGCGTTGCGCTTCCACACACACACGCGCACACAGTCGAAGCGCCCGATACAATACACACGCGCGCTTAAGGTAGGCTTATCGTTGGGTGGGGGATTAAAATTTTATTCCCGTTTTTTCTCACATTGGAAGTGGACCAAGCGTTAAAGTTCATTAAGAAAAGTTGTTGCAAATCGACTAAAGATCAACATACCAAAAATTCAAATTGATCCTACGGAAAGTTTATTTGTTATATAATAAACAAAATCATGAATTTTTTTTCCATAAGATTTGTTATAAAAACTAATCGAAGCTTCTTTGATGTCATATAAAAATGTGTGCAAAATTTCAACAGGCTTCATCGAGAAAATAATTGAGATACGAATTGTATAATGTTGCGATATTTAACACGGGCTCTTATGGGAGATTGCGAAAAGTGACGATTTTCAAGAATAAATATCGTAATTTTTGAGTCGATAAAGGCCTCTGAAATTTTACACACATATACATATGACATCAAAGAATGTTTCTGCAAATTTTCAGTGAAATCTAACGGAAACGCTGTAACGATAGGACTACCTTAAGGTAGTTCTATCGTTTTATCGTTTTCTTAAGATTTTGTTGAAAATTTGGATATATCTTCGTTGATGTCACATGTACGTGTGTAATAATTTTTGGAAGTTTTTACCACGCGGAAGTTGAGATATTTATTGGTGAAACTCAAAATTTTCGGTAGTCTCTCATAAGAGCGCGTGTTAATAGTTGCATTTTCATTCATAAATATCTCGGGTTCTACTCGGTGAAGTCTTCTAAAAATTTGCATACATATTTATGCAACATCAAAGAAGCTTTATGTAGTTTTTCAAAAAAATCTAAAAAAAAAGAATTTTCGCAATTTTTGTAATTATACAGCAAGTACATATCACCTTGAATGACCTTGAATTTGGAGTATGTTGTTTTTTATTCAATTCGCAAAAATCATTCTTTATTAACTTGAGCCCACAAACCATTTTATATGTGAGATAAACTAAAAAATAATTGTTTTATTTTAATGTCACGATAGAACTACCTTAAGGAGGTTCGACATATTCGGAAGTCCCGTTCTGTTCTTCTTCGCTTCAAATTGAGATTTCTTCAAAACTATTCAATATTTTTCGATGATTTTTTTTAACTTTGTTCAGAAAGACTTTATTGATAATTCTGTGTAGGGTTTTTGAGGATAATTGAAATAGAACAATTTTGGGATCGGTTGAAAGTCGAAAAACATTGGTTCGAAAAATCGCCTGTTTTAAATGTACCTTTTCTCAGGAACCGTACGTTTGATTTTGACAATTTTTGTTATGCGTGTATATTAAAGTGTTATAAACAATGTGTCGACCCATTGTTTCGATATTTTGTTTCAGGATGTTTTCACATCGCTTTGAAATTTTTTTAAAATTTTTCCCCACGTTTTTTACCTTCAAATATATTTTTCTCGGGTTTGAATCGTTTTTTTTAAATGGCTCGACACTTCCTTTTGATGTACTGGTTACGTCAAAAAAAAATATGCCGATACGATGAGTAGATTTCGAGAAAAGCTACATTTCAGGTGAAACAACATAACTTTTTCAGGAAACACGATTTTCTGAGAAAGTTTGAATTTCTAATGAATTAAAACGCTAAGTTGAACAAATTATTTAACATACTTCCACTGCTCAGCATGTCACGTATCGGGGGGGGGGGGGATTAAAATTTTATCCCTGTTTTTTCTCACATTCCAAATGGACCGAGCGTTTAAGTTCATTAAGAAAAGTTGTTGCAAATCGACTAAAGAACAACATACTCAAAATTAAAATTGATCATACGGAAAGTTTATTTGTTATGTAATAAACAAAATCATGAATTTTGTTTCCATAAGATTTGTTATAAAAACTAATTGAAGCTTCTTTGATGTCGTATACAAATGTGTGCAAAATGTAACGGAATTCATCGACAAATAATCGAAATACTCATTGTATAATGTTGCCATATTTAACACGGACTCTTATGGGAGATTGCGAAAAATGACGATTTTCAAGAATAAATATCGTGATTTTTGAGTCGATAAAGGCCTCTGAAATTTTACCCGCATGTACATATGACATCAAAGAACGTTTCTGCAAAATTTCAATGAAATCTAACGGACACGCTATAACGATAGGATTACTTTAACCGTTTGAGTGCCGGAGGCCGATATATCGGCTCTCGCTACACTGGCGAGAAGTGCCAGAGCCGAAATATCGGCCCAGGCCTTGTAGCGCTTTGCTATTCGCATTGCGCAATGTTCAATGAATTTCGAAAATCTAGTGTCATTATTTTGTTCTCCATTTCGTCTTTAATATATTACTTTTTAAATCACATAAACATTGTTTCTTGTATTGTTTTTATAAGCATTTCCCCAAAACCTAGTAAAATCGGCTGGTTATTCTCGCATAGACACTTCTTTTTCGTCTCATACTAAAATGATTAAGACAAAAAGACAGAGAGAGAGAGAGAGCGAGAAGGACGAAGATGCGGGGGGGGGGGGGGGGGCAAGCGTTTCAGCCCAAACCATTAGAAACTTTGTTCGAAGCTCCTTTTGCCACGAAGGAAATTGCACACGCGCGCGTACCTGCGAATATTAGTATCAACGTTTTCGAGTTTATCATCGAACAACCGAACGAAAATTATAATCATAAACTTTTGAAACTCTCAATGGCGTTGTCCCACGCTATTTTTCAACACTATCATGAATTATAATTCGCTGGAACACGAGACCCTCCAGCCGAGTTGATCCAATATTTTATTTATCGAACGCCGTGAGAACTTTTGGTGTCCCAATTTTAAACTATCAATTGACAATTGTTTAAATTCTTGATTCAAAAAATGACGCAATTATTCCAATTAAATTAATTATTTAAATTATTAAAATCAAACAGGGAAAACATATTCGATACGACCAAAAATTGTATCTTTATCGCGCGATAAAAATATTAAATATTCCAATTTAATTGTCGTCGCATAAAAAACCAATTTATAAATCCATTCATCGCGTTTACAAAAATTATTCGTTGAAACAAATAAATATTTCCACCCGGACAAATTCACGTTCTTAAATCATTCGTTTCACGCTTATTATCATTCTCCCGTATAAACGTCCGTTATCATTATCATGATAATATCTTCGAGCTTTGCTCGTGACCGGTGAATGTTGGTCGTCGTTTTCGCGGTCGACCTCGGTTGGCCTCGTATTTTTCAAATTTATTTTTTTTATTTTCATTCGCTCACTCGTTCGGCTCTCTTTTTTTTGCCACGGCGTGTTGGTCGGTGGCCGGACGCCCTCGCTCCTCCGTCTCTTCCTTCACCGCCAGACGTTAGCTGACGTCCTCGCCAAGCTCGTATCGTAGCATTCCCCGCGTACATCCATAATATAAGATACAACTTTCTCCTCGGTTCGCATATCGAGAGAGACTTGCGAGAGTGTAGCCAGGCCGGCGAACCTCCCTAGGGGGAAAACGAAACGCCCGTTCCCCTGACCGAAATCCCTGCTCGATCTACTTGTTATACGGTTATTCCCCACTACACTATCGTCTCTCTCTCTCTCTCTCTCTCCCTCCCTCTATCTCTATCTCGCGCCAACCGTAGAATCACTTTTATTTCTCTGCCACCACTCCTCTCTTCCTCTCGTTAACAACGTGGTCGACGTTAAACGCTCGGCTCGTACGAACGTCGACGTTGAAAAATTCGTCGACACGTGTGTTTATACATCCTCGTACAACGAGAGGCGCATAATGTACGTACGTGTTCGTATTATGCGCAACGCGCTTCCTGCTCGCGCCTGTGTGAGATAAAATATAAAATCCGTCGAGTCATTCGCGCTTCGCAGTCCGTCGGGGAAGATTCGATTATGCAAAATTATTTTTTTCTTTTTCCTCTTTAGTTGCAACAGCTTTGGATATATTTTTCAAATCAACATTAGAGACATAATAATAATACGACGGATTTAAGAGAGACGATGATTTTCTTCCTCCAGTCGAGTTTCCTTCGATGAATAATTCTCTTTTACAAATTCGTAATTTCAAGTCGTATAAAAAAAAATGAAATTTAACGTTTCTTACGAAGAAACGAGCAACTCCGAGTCCAGAAGAATTCTTGATATCGAAGCGAAAGTTTGTGAGGAGAGCTCCGGCTCGTGCGAGCACAACGTACAACACGGAACGAATAAATTCAAACCTGTGTTTAGGTATAGTGTGTCGTATTGAAAACTTTACCAACAGTGGGGGAATTAATTGTAAGTCGAGAGATGCGGCGCGAGAGGTTCGATCGAATCGACGCGAGGAGAGGGACAAAGACTGCTTTACGTTTACTTGTAGGAATAGATCGAAGGAAAGAATCATCTTTAGCTCGCTCTTGGTACCGCACTCGAGCGTTAAGCGAAAGTTATGTTTATCGCCTCGAGCTACGATTTATTTACGCGTCTATATACATATAAATACATAGATCCGTTGGTACATATACATATATATATATGTTCAATTAAAGGTAATACGTAAGCGTCGGCACGCGAGTATAAAGCCTCGCTCCGTTGATTCGCGTTGCTACGCGAATCAACGATGGCAAGAGTGCCACGATCAGCGGATCGTAGCACTCTTCGCTGCCTTCTATCAAGTGCCAAGGTCGAATTAATTTATTCGCTATATTACACGGACATATAGCCGATTAGGTATTCTCCCTGTTCTTATTCTTCGTTCACGATTCCTGATAATAAAAAATTGGACGTTATCGGGGTAAACCACTCTAGAGGACGAACGATGTAACGAACTTTGAAATTTTTATTTTTTTTCGAAGAGAGTAAACAACATATTGGAATTTGGTAAAAATGTCCTTATCGTACAAGTATTGAAGATTGTTTAGAAATTTTATCAGAGGTGTATTAAACAAAATGGCGACTTTTCGGGATTTTTCCAGCTGCGACTTTTCTTTTTCATTGCTGCCTGGTTGAACTCATAACCGCTGCCATTTCAAAGCTACAATAATGTACCAAAGAGAATTCGGTAAATGATGATAACAGCTTCGACACTACGTAGGATTTTTTTTGTTACATCGCATAGTTCAAATGTTATTAACAATTTTCGAGTAATTTTTTTGCGATTTGTCGAGATTTTTGTTCAACAACGCGCCACTTTTGCAAAAATCAATTTAAAAATAAAATCCTATGTAATATCGAAGTTGTTATCATACTATGTGGAATTCTTTTTGGTTCGTTATTGTAGCTTTGAAATTGTAACAGTTATGGGTTCGACCAGGCAGGAATGAAAGACAAAAGACGCAGCTGGGAAAATGCGGCCATTTTGTTTAGTACACATCTGATAAAATTTATAAACAGTGCTCGATACTTGTATAATAACGACCTTTTTACCAAATTTCGATATGTTGTTTAATTTCTTTGACAAAAAATTCCAAAGTTTGCTATATTTTTCTGCCTCTAGAGTAATTCGCCCCCTTAAACGTAAAACCAAATAGACAAAAAAAGAAAATTAATGTTTAACACGTCTGATAACGATTAATCGAGAGTTTCCTTATTAGTAGATACATAGTTGTTATCGAATATCGGTTTGGAACGATTAATAATTACACGAAAATATAGTCGATTAACTATTTTCCCCGTTATCATTCTTCTTTCGTGATTCCTGATAATAAAAACTTAGGCGTTAAACGTAAGACCGAATAGACAAAAAAAGAAAGATAATGTTTAACACGCTTGATAAGAATTAATCGAGAATTTCGTTATTAGTAGGTACATTGTTGTTATCGAATATTGGTTTGGAACGATTAATAATTATAACGACGTTACTCGCGCCTCGACGAGGTCTGCCTTCTCGTATGGTTGACGATAATTCAAGTATAATGGGACGATGCTTCGGTGCATAGTAAATTGTGCTCATGTATGTGTGTCCGCACATGCGTGTCTGTGTAAACGTGGGTGTGTGTGTATATATATATATATATATATATATATATATATATATATATATATATATATATATATATATATATATATATATATATAGAGAGAGAGAGAGAGAGAGAGAGAGAGAGAGAGAGAGAGAGAGAATTTTGGCGTTTCAATGTATCAACGCTTCCGGTCGAGGTCGATGATAAAATGATAAAATCGTGTTTTCCGGATGAGCGAACTAGCACGGGAACATTGCCTACGAACAAAGGGAGCGTTCCACTCTGATTGCACCGGCGCGCAACAAACCCACACCAAGGAGCACGGGTGACACGTTTCGTGCTCTACGATTTTACGACCTACCAAGCTCGTCCGCGCTATATCTCTTCGACCGTTAATTCCATTTTTCTTTTTTTTTATCCTTTTTTTTTCCTTTTTCATCTCTTTTCATTTTAATTATTCCACGCTCGTCTCGTCAATTCTTCATTCAATTATCCATCGCTCAAACACGACACGAAAATGCGATCAACGCGAATCCACAAATATTCGGGCGAATCCAGCGGCTCGGAAAACTTTCGTTATTACTTTTTTGGTTTTTGTTGAGCGAACCGATTCTTTCAATTGTTCGCTCTCACGAGCGATGGTTCGAATTGATGAAAAATTTTATTAGTCTAATCGATCGTCTTTTATACGAGGCGTTACGCGATGCTAAAATCGTTTTGTTGATTTTGATGTTGTGGTTATTGAAAAATTGTGAAAAATCTTTTTTTGTCTTTTTCAATTAGACGCGAGGCTACGTTACGCGGGCGTCACCAAGGGAAGGGGGCAGATTAGCCCCCTTCCCTTGGTGACGCCCGCGTAATTTGACAATGTGTCAAAACATTTTTTTCTATATTACGTTTCAGAATTTTGTGAAATCGTTTTGAAATTTTGTTAAAATTTTTTACCTTCAAATATATTTTTCTTGGGTCTGAATCCTTTTTTCCAAAAAATGGCTCGATACATTCTTCGGTTGCATATATGTGTTCCGTCAAAAAAAAAAAATGCCGATACGATGACTAGATTTCAAGAAAAGGTACATTGTAGGTGAAAGAACATAACTTTTCAGGAGACACGATTTTCTGAAAAAGTTTGAATTTCTAATGAATTCAAACACGAACTTAAACAAATTATTTAACATATTTCCACTGCTCAGAATTTCACGTAATTTGAACCACGTATCAAGAAAGACACGCACTTTCAGAAAAAAATATGTTTCTCGATTCTGAAATATGTCGAACCTCCTTAAATGCCAGATCAGTTATTGTCCGATTTATAATTCCCTTGCGACGCGACCTGGCACGCACACCTTTGCGTGTCGAATGAGAACATGATTCGATGTATTCCGCGCTGTTAAAACTCTCTGCGTGTGCGGCCAGAAGCTCGCACTTCGAACCGAAAAACCCGAGAAAATTATATTTTATATAAGATATTTTTGTTCGTAAAACTATTTAAACTATAACAAAATTATTTAAATCAAATTCAACTATTAAATCTTTCTAAATCGTATTTATTTTACTCACAAATCATATTCTCTATCCATCAATCATCTTCTCGCCCCTTAGCCCATTAGCTGGCGATGCCCTTGCCACATTGCCAATACATTCGCGCGAGTTTCCTTTTCGTTTCGCGTCTCGCGAGTTGCTAGAAAAAAAAAGTCGTTGTCCTCGATCGACTTTGGTCTAAGCGTAACGTATTCCACATTCTTCTTTTATGGAACAAAATTCTCGAGCGTACGGTCTTTACCCTCTCGATCTCGGCCATTATGGTGGCCCTTTTACCCATCTTCGGAATATTGGAAAAGCCTGCCAAAAGATTCGAAAATCTCACTCGACGTTCAACGGCTCTCATTGCGAAACCGATTACGCCACCGTTTCTGCACGGCGCTGTATATTTATTCTCGAAGCCACTTGGCATACAAAACGATTCCTTTTGTTCTCTCTATCTATATTCCTCTCCTTGTCTCACTTCCAACCAGGAAAGGTTAACTCTCGCGAAGTCATCCGGTAATTTCACCGATCGGTTGGCACGTCGAGTATAATAATCGCGAAAGCTTTCAATTTTATTTTTATACTAATTCGAAAGATCTGATAATGTCCCTTTCCCCATTTCTCTCTCGGTCGATTCATTAACGATACGCGGTCAGCATTTACGTTCAAATACGGCGAATACATTATTAATATCATATTTTATTCGCCGAATCTATCGAAATTTCAACGACAAACTACTCTTTTAATTTAATTTTGATATATCCCTAAAATTGTCATGGCTTTATTACAAAAATCGGGGTTACGAGTGAAATGATCATTTTTCGTTATCAGACTCGTAATAAATTTATATGAGAACGATTTTACGTTTTATTTCTGCTATAATCGCAGCTCGGTACTTTTGATTTAATTGCCGCATGGTGGAATATATCGCGAGGCATACGAGGTTCACCGATGATATTGCCTCGTAATTTATTTATTCAAAAGTATTAAACGAAACGGAATTACGTATAAATATTTGATTGAACGGTTAAAAATTGTTCTCCGATCATCCGATGTATTATTATTTATTATTGAAACACTGCACCGATTATATTACTTATTCTTTGCAAGTGAGTACTGGGACAAATCTCCAACGTTCTCGTTTATAACTGTGGAGGATACTGCCATATTTTTTTTACTAATTTTCATTATTTACAGAGACGAACGAGAGATAATACATTCCCATTATGATAATTGAATTATCACCGTTGATTTATCGCAACAGTAGAGGGTAGAGAGTGAATCAATTTGCAGGTAAATTATCGCAGTATTTACCTCGACCGGTGAACCGGAAGTTAAATGTGTGTGGTTTTGAATTATAAAGCCCCTCCGAATAGTCAAAGCTCGCAATTTTATCGTAGGAATTTTGTTTCTCTCTTATATTTCTCTACATCCTCGTCCAAACGAGAATGAAGTTGTGCCAGCCAGTACAGTTTGCATCGAAGCACTCGATGATATCCTCGTATATATAACCGGTACATAACAGTCTGCCAAAAGATTCGAGAGGATGTGCAGTATAGACGAGAGAAGTTAAAGTTCGCTCGTATCAGAGAGCATGTAAGTGAGACAGGGGATAGAGTTAGAGGGGACATACCCGATTACGGCACCCGGCGTGGCCGGCACTTTGGCATAACGTCCCTCGCGACGAACGGGCAAGTTCTAGGGTTGTCCTCCTCCCTTCCTATTTTTCGTTCTTCCTGTTAAAATATTTCGATCTCCAATCGCGTCTTATAGTCAATATAATCACGGTATCGACGTTCCTCGGGAATTGGGCGTATGAGACCAAAAACCGTTAGAACTGCGAACCAATCACATGTGTGAACGAACGCGTGATTTCGGAGACAGAAGGTTCTGGAACAATACGCGAGATAATAAAAGGGACTGCGCGAGCGAATACGCGGCAGTCGGTATCCGAGGAGCAATTGACGCGAGTGTCACGAGTGAGGATGAGATCAATTAGCTACCCTTGTTATCATGTATTCTTATTTTGTAATAACCAGTTTAAATAAATAATTACACGGCTTACTCTTATACCAACAATAAAACATTTAACAAAGCAGCGGTGGAATTCAAACACACCTCCTTTCGGATTGGTGAAAAAGAGAAAATTACCGATTCGTGAGAATTCCAGAGAAAGAGAGAAAAAAGAGAAAATTACCGATTCGTGAGAATTCCAGAGAGAGAGAGAGAGACATAAGCACTATCATTTGAAGACGTAGTGCGAAATACATAGCAAGATGGCCGACGGTGAGCACACGCCGGAAAAGACGGTTCGAGCGTTCGAACGTGATGGACCGATCGCAGAATGGAGAGAGTACGGAGAGGCGAGATCGAGGGGACGGGGGCGACGGTTGACAATGGGTACTAGTCGATCACCGGGACGAAACCAAGATGGCAACCGCGAGCTGCCACGAGGCGATGTAACAGAGAGAGCAACGGCGTTATCGGAGCCACCCTTACGAGAGAGAGAGAGCGAACGAAACGGTACGAATTTGGTAAGCCTATCGCAATTGCACGACTCTACTCAATTAAGTGCGGGGTCGAGCGAACAGCAAGTGCCATCAATACAACCGACAGCACAGTCCACTATGCACGGAGGGGGAGCGTTGGATCCTCACCTCGTCGCAACGATACGAGGAGTGTTAGCGAATGAGAATCGGGACGAAGCGATCGCACAACTAGTAGCGAGATTGATAACGCAACCATCACTGCCGATACCACACACCGCCAACACGGGATCGACCTTTCACGTAATTCCAGATTTGTCGAAAAACATCGAAGAATTCGCCGGAGACGGAGGAGATAGTATTCGTGCCCAAGAATGGATCGAAAACTTAGAAGCGATGCAAAGTTTGCATAAGTGGCCGGAAGAATACCTATTCGAATCAGCGAAGATTCATTTACGAGGCGGAGCGCGTGATTGGATGAGAAGTCGAGTGCGGGAAATTAAAACGTGGAGCCAGTTTCGCATAGCATTTAAGGAGACGTTTATCATAGCCGACGATACGGCAACACGATGGACAAGAATGAAACGAAGAACGCAAGGTAAGACCGAAATGATATCGCCGTATTTCCACGCAAAGATTAAAATGTGCCAAGGGTTACACTTGTCATTTCGGGAAACTAAAGCCGAAGTACTCATCGGATTATGGTCAAGAGAATTGAGTAATGCTATCATGGCTACGACTCAACACACAAACAATGAATTACTTCATGATCTCATCTATTATGAACGATTACTGGAGTCACGAAGTGAGCGCGTACGAACCGCGAAAGATACTGTGTCGACGAGCAACAGAGACAAGAATAATCACAAATCAAATCAAGACAGTGCTGAAAATAAAAGTCAGTCGAGTTCGAGTGACAGAGACAGTAACAAAACACGGGGTCACGGCAGCAAAACAACGCGGGCGAACAACAAAGTTGCTGAGTGTTATAATTGTGCTAGGGCCGGTCATATATCACGCGATTGTCCCGAACCGAAGAGAGAATTTAAATGTTTTAAATGCGGAAGAAACGGACACATTAGTCGAAATTGCACGGATGAGGCTAAGAAAGACGTTCAAATAATCGGAGTATCGAACGATAATACAGCAGCGAAATACATTAAATCGGTGAAAATAAACGGACGAGAAATCACAGCGTTTATCGATGCAGGGAGTTCCGAATGTACGTTAAAAGCAACACGAGTAATCTCAGAACAATTTAAAGTGACGCCAATATCCGTCACATTAAAAGGATTTGGACCACCAGAATGTACCGTTACCAGTCCAGGGATTGTCCAAGCGAGTGTTGAGATTGACGGAGCAATAGTACCGGACGTGATTTTTCGTGTAGTTCCGGATAATTCGCAGGCAACAGACGCGTTGATTGGTCGATCGTATACCGATCATCCGAGCATTGATTACCACAGAGTTGGAAATAAACTAATATTTCGACGACACGATGAACTAACAACGAACATTACACCGATCGCGAGACAACCAACGGCAGAACACGACATCCTATTACCACCGAAATCGATAAGCTTCATCAGCGTAGTTGATGATTGTAATCGATATGAATTTCCAATCATGAACACTGGTGAACGAGAACATCGAGTCATGAAAGGAGAAGCAACTGTACGGGGAGAAGTTTCAAAGATCTTCGCAATCGAGAAGGGACCGACGACACAGGAAATCGCCAAAGAAGAAGTTCTCATCGGAGAAGAGCAGGATGACGACACCAGGGAAGAGGTGCTGAGGCTCCTGAATGAGCATCGAGACTGCATAGCGACGGGATTGCATGATTTGGGATGTGCGAACAACATCACCATGGACATTAATGTAAATGTAACGGCGCCTGTAAGTAGTAAACCCTATCGAGCGACTGAAAAAGAACGCAAAGAAATTAAACAAATACTAAGTGAATGGAGAAAAGCAGGTATTGTAACTGATACTCAATCCGCTTACGCAAGTCCTGTATTATTAGTCAAAAAGAAATCAGGAGAGAATCGACTTTGTGTAGACTTTAGAAAATTAAATCATGTTACGGAACGCGTACATTTTCCCCTACCAAATATGGATGACCACCTAGCGCAGATTCGGGACAGCTCTCTATTTATCGTGCTAGACCTAGCTCACGGCTATTTACAAATACCACTAACGAAAGAGGCACGGGAGAAAACGGCTATCATAACGTCTGAGGAGACCGCAGAATTTACCCGAATGATATTCGGATTAATGAATGGACCTGCCTACTTTTCAAAAGCAATGCATAAGGCACTTGGTCCATTGAGAGATAATGTAGTCTTGTTTTATTTAGACGACATCTTAATTCCGGGCAAGAGTTGGAGTGACTTAAAACCGAAATTAAAATTAGTCCTTGAAGCACTACGTAATGCAGGTTTAACTATTAAATTGAGTAAAAGCCAATTTTTATTCACGAGAGTTGCGTATCTCGGGCATACGATTTCAGCGAAGGGCATAGAGCCAGGAAAAAGTAAAGTCGAAGCTATTAGAGTATTTCCAACGCCAATAAACGTACACGAGTTAAGACGATTTTTGGGTTTATTGAGCTATTTTAGAAAATTCGTGCCTTACTTCGCGCAAATCGCTGAGCCATTGTATCGACTATTGAAAGCAGGGATAATTTTTGAATGGACAGAAAAGGAACAAAAAGCATTCGAGATGCTTCGAGATAGGCTGACATCACAACCGGTATTGCAGACCTTTAACCCAAATACTGAAACGGAGCTGCACACCGACGCGAGTTCTGTAGGGTTAGGCGCAATGCTGATGCAAAAAGATCCAACAGGGCAATTTAAACTAGTTTACGCAATCAGTAGACGGACCAGTGAAGTTGAAAGTAGATACCATAGCAGCAAGCTGGAATTAAAAGCGATTGTCTGGGCTGTAACGCGCTTGCGACCAATGCTCGCAAATATTCACTTTACCGTTGTGTCAGACTGTCAAGCCTTAAGCTACTTGAGTACACAACGCACCTTAAATCCCCAAATAATTCGGTGGAATGATCTGCTTAGTGAATACGATTATAAGATAATACACCGAGCTGGTGAAAAATTAGCTCACGTTGATGCTTTGAGCAGAGCCCCTGTGGAACACTTCGATAGTTTTGAGAACGGTGCGGTAATGACGATAACAAACACGGACGATGCCGTTCGTTTGTATCAATATGTGGATCCCGAGATCACAGAGAAGAAGCGAATATTAGAAAAATCAGAGAAAGAGCGTACCAAATATGAGAATAGTCGAGTCGAGAATCTGGAACTAATGAATGGTATAATCTATCGAAAATTCGGAGAAAGGCTATTGTACGTGACACCGAGCGTCATGAGAAAAAGCATCGCAATCAAATTTCATGACCTCAAAAGTCATCCGGGAGTAGACCGTACGATTACGGGTATTCAGAATTTTTATTACTTTCCGAAAATGCGAAAGTATATTGAGAGACATATTCGTGCATGCTTACCGTGCATCGCGAGTAAAACGAGGCCGGGAAGGCAAGCCGGGGAACTCCACCCAATCCCTCCAGGTCATCGACCATTCGCAGTGATCCATGTCGATCATCTAGGACCGTTTGTGTCAAGTTCAAAAGGAAACAAATATGTTTTCGCGATTGTTGACAATTTTACTAAATTCACGGTAATTCGAGCTGTAAGGGATACAAAATCGACGAATGTAATACGAATTCTAGAAGAATTCATCCGAGATTTCGGAGCCCCCGCGAGAATAGTATCAGATAGAGGAACGTGCTACACCGCTAACGTATTCGAAAAATTTTGCGAGAAACACGGTGTCAAACATACACTCACGTCCCCAAGACACCCTCAAGCCAATGGGCAAATCGAACGTATTAACGCCGTACTAATTGCCGCGATTCAGACAAACTTGAAGGATAGCGAAGGACGAACTTGGGACGCCTCCATCCGTAAAATTCAAACCGATTTGAACGACATGCAGCATGCGAGTACCGGGAAGAGTCCGTTTGAGCTTTTATATGGATATATTCCTATGCGAGGTGAAGGCATAATGCGAGAAATCGTACAAGAGAACGAGGAAGGTTACCGAAAACTACGAGAGTTACAAGCGTTAGCGAGAAACCGTATTGTAATTGAACAAAATAAAATGAAGGAACGATATGATGTAAATAGAGTACGAAATGTAGATTACGACGTAGGAAGTGTAGTTTATATGAGAACAGTACCGAATGCAACTGGCGAATCCACTAAATTACACGAGAAATATCGAGGTCCACTCGTCGTTACGCGAAAATTATCCGGAGATACCTATCATGTGACTGATCTTAACGATGATGCGAAGGGAAGACGTTATGCATCCACAGCACATGTGAGTCAATTGAAACTATGGGTACCAGAACCGTTAGATCAGGACGAAGCACAATTCGACGACGAGAGTGACTCAGATATTTCCCGAAATCCCGAAGATTCCGTTATAGATCATAAGGCGAATATAAGCGAACCAACAGTACCACATACTACGACCAATGTAAGTGCATCGAACAAAAATGTGAAGTGTTCAAGTGATGACAATGCACCGATGCAAAGAGATAATGATAATAAAAGTGCTATAACAACACGTGTTATTAATACTTCCGAGACTGTGAATGAGGACCCTCCTAATATCGTAAGGCAGGCGAAGCGAGGACGACCTCGAAAAATAATTGTATCGAGCGCCATATCCAACGGTACGAATGAGACTGATTGTGAGAATGTGCAGAGTGGTGAGTCGTCTGCGAACGACGGAAACTCAACAAATATGATACGAAGATCCGCACGTGTGGTGCGAAAACCAGAACGATTTGGTAATATCGAAACTTCAAAATAACGAAAGCTCGAGGACGAGCTTCAATGAGCGTGGCCGAGTGTTAAAATATTTCGATCTCCAATCGCGTCTTATAGTCAATATAATCACGGTATCGACGTTCCTCGGGAATTGGGCGTATGAGACCAAAAACCGTTAGAACTGCGAACCAATCACATGTGTGAACGAACGCGTGATTTCGGAGACAGAAGGTTCTGGAACAATACGCGAGATAATAAAAGGGACTGCGCGAGCGAATACGCGGCAGTCGGTATCCGAGGAGCAATTGACGCGAGTGTCACGAGTGAGGATGAGATCAATTAGCTACCCTTGTTATCATGTATTCTTATTTTGTAATAACCAGTTTAAATAAATAATTACACGGCTTACTCTTATACCAACAATAAAACATTTAACATTCCTTTTTCGCATCTTCCTCACTATACAACGTTGACTCTCGACTCGGCTTTGAATCTCTCTCCTTCTCGAGGAAAGAGAGCGAGACACGAGTCGTCCTCGTTTCGATGCCCGATTTTCTACTACATACCTACATTTTATACGCATCTGTGTATATACGTATACTTACATACGCGTTTGCTTATATGCCTATAAAGTAGATACATACGCGCTATGTATACTGTACTCGTTTTTCGAGTTTCGTTCTACACGAGATCAACCTTTCGTCTCTCTCTCTCTCTTTTACCCAGACAGCACTGTCGAGGATTCCAATCAAACTTTGCAATGCTTCTCGCACCTATCGAAGAGCTCTTCCCACTTCCGCACGACACTTCTTTCAAAAATTCTTAGATATTATTTGAGTCATCGTATTTTATATTTTGAAATTGCTCGGTCATTGTTACGTAACGTTTGCTATAAAAAAAAATTGCTCAATAAAAAAATAACTTTTTTGCTCTATCACGAAGGAAAACATATTTGTCGTGGGTTTTTAAAGGATCGTAAAAGTTACGATGTATAAGATACTTTCAGGGTTTTCAATAATACGATGATTAATTTTCAATGGGCAATTGTAAAAGATCACTGGTGTATATACTAATTTGTTCGACCTCGACTATAAATTCAACCGAGACCCGAGAACGACGGTAATTATAGCTAGGAAATTACACTCGTTCAACTTTTACCACGGTGACGTTAAAATTGATAGCTGGCGTAGTTAAAAATGATACTATTCATTACAAATGATATATACGACGGGGATAGAGGAGTTAAATATCGAGATTATAAAATACGGATCTTCGTAATCGAAAATTTATATTAGTCCTATCGTTACAGCGTTTCCGTTACATTTCACTGCAAATTTGGAGAAACGTTCTTTGATGTCGTATGTACATGTGTGTAGAACTTTGGAAACTTTTATCGACTCAAAAATCACGATATTTATTCTTGAAAATCGTCATTTTTCCCAATCTTCCATAAGAGTCAATGTTATAGACGTTACCGATTGAAAAACGCGATCCATAATTTCTTCGGCACTGTGCAACCGATCGCGTTGAAATTTCGAAAACATCTAGAGAATTATGGCAAAAAGTGTCTAAGAGTTTTATTTTTTCAAAATTCTTATCAGAGTTCTTTAGATAATCTGAAAACTTTAACGCTAACTATGTAAGGCGTTTTTGAATCGCGGGTCGCCTGCAACGCTATTTTTAAAATTTTTGAAAAAAAAAAAGAACGGTAGTCAGGTACATTGTGCCATAATTCTCTATGTACTCGTCAAATTTCAAGGCGATCGGTTGCTCAGTATCGAAGAAATTACGGATCGCGTTTTCCAATCGGTCATCGCATATAACACTGACTCATAAAACGCAGTGTAACTGGCAATGAGCTATTTGCGCTTCGAAAACGGGATCCGTAAATTGTCCGGCACTGAGCAACCGATCGCTTTAAAATTTGGAGGGTACATGGAGAATTATGGCATAAAGTGCATGACAGTCTCATTTTTCCAAAATTTTGGAAAAAATTTTCCGGTGGTAACTGAATCTGCAAAAAATTTTCCAAAACTTTGGAAAAATAAGACTGTCATGCACTTTATGCCATAATTCTCTATGTACCCTCCAAATTTTAAGGCGATCGGTTGCTCAGTGCCGGACAAGGTACGGATCCCGTTTTCGAAGCGCAAGTAGTTAGTCGCCAGTTACACTGCCTCATAAGAGCCCGTGTTAAATATGGCAACATTATACAACGAGTATCTCGATTATTTGGTCGATGAAGCTTGTTGAAATTTTGCACAAATTTTTATACGACATCAAAGAAGCTTCAATTAGTTTTTGTAACAAATCGTATGGAAAAGAAAATTCATGATTTTGTTTATTATACAGGGTGGGGCATTAGCTATTGGAGGCGCTGACGCACAGTGAAGGTCACCTCCACTTTTTTAAATGGGCCCGTACATTTTTCTCCCTACCATCTTGTAGAGCATCGCAAACTGCATAAAAACATTAAGGGGTCAAAGTCGTTCAAGGTCATTTTAAGATGAAAAAGTGACATGAACTTTATTTTTATGTGAAATGAACTTTATTTACAGTAGATCTTTAAAATAATTGCCATTAGAATCGATGCAGTATTGCAATCTCCTTATCGCAGATTATGTAGAATTTTTTATCATCTTCGCAGGAATATTCCTTGAATATCATTTACATTCGCTAGATTGATTAATACTAGTCTTACTGTTCTTACTATCGTTGTCTTGGATTTAATGTAATGTGAATGTGTGTAAATGGGTGTAATTTGTGTGAATGTTCTGTGTACTTGTAGCTTTGGTGCCGTTCTTTACATGTAAACACGGCAATTACAAGACAATGAATAATGAGAATGGTAAGACTACGGCCAAACTACGATTAAATTTTGCACGATAGACGAGATAAAATCAAACTAATATTAGTTTGAGCCTATGATTCGATAAGTCCCGAAGTGATAATAATTTCTGCAAGATCTGTGATAAGGAAATTGCTATACTGCATAAATTCCAAAGGCAATCATTTTGAACATCCACTGTAAATAAAGTCATTTTTTCAAATGACCTTGAACTACTTTGACCCCTTAATGTTTTTTATGCAGTTTGCGATGCTTTACAAGATGGTAAGAAAAAAATGTACCGTCCCATTTAAAAAAGTGGAGGTGACCTTCACTGTGCGTCAGCGCCTCCACTGAAATGAAAAAAAATGGTCGCATTTGATGGCCCCTTTCGTACGGTACAACTTTTGTTTGCAATATTTTGTTGTGACGTCGATAATTACAGAAATATTTACGGTGGCAATAGTTAATGCCCCACCCTGTATAACAAATAAACTTTACGTAGGATCAATGTGCATTTTCAGTATGTTGTTCTTTAGTCGATTTGCAAGAACTTTTCTTAATCAACTTAAACGCTCGGTCCACTTGGAATGTGAGAAAAAAACGGGAATCAAATTTTAATCCTCCCCTACCTTAAAAAACTGAAGGAAAACAAATTATTTAGCGAAGGTTTTGTGTAATCGATAAATGTAATAATGAAATATTGAATTGTTCTGTTGCAGATAAGGCTTATGCGTGATCGAGGTCAAAATTTACGAGTGCGTGAACGGAGCTAAATTCAACTTTCTTCGAGGAATATCGGACGTGCGAGCGCTTGGAAAATTTGTGAAAAATTAAAATTTTTCTCAACCGAAGGATTTTTTGAGGAACGACGAAAAACAACGAGACGCGGTGCCCTCGCTCTGAAACACAAGACGGGAGAGTTTACTACTCTAGTCAACATCGCTTTCTCGCTCTTGTTCTCGTCTTCGAAGATTTTCTTTCGGTGGGCGACCCTCGAGGATTTTTGGATACTTTCCAGACTCCCTCGATTCGCTAGGGCAAACTCACACAAGGGCACCAATTCACGTTCGCGTGCGAACACGAAGAACGAAACTTTGTATGGAAAAAAAATAATAAAAAAATAAAAAGAAATAAAAAGAAGAAAAAAGAAAAATTATCAAGAGATCGCACGGGCGAGTTTCGCGAGATTCGAGTCGAGTCACGCGCTTCGCTCTTTCGTACGCTTCGATTCTCGACACGACAAATCGACCTCGTTCAAGATACCCGTGAGCGAAGATCCTTACGCGAACGAATGATCTCCTTTTCCACGTTTCCCAAGAAATAATTCGCGTCTCTTTCGAATTCTTTTTTTTTTCATATTTTTCACGTTTCGTTTCCTTTCGTTCGCTTTTCGGCTCGCCTTCGTTATCGCGTATGCCGCTTTACGTCGCGTTCTACTCGTTCAACAATTTCGTCGCGCCGCGTTTCTTCGTACATCGTGGAACACGCAAAATTTTAGATTTCGCGACGCATAAATTAAACGTGATAGTTTGAAATTTATAAATTTTAAGAAAAAAAAAATAGTGGAGATGCGGCTAGCAGTGTTGTTCGTGTCCTTCGGGATTCTCGGATTCGCCGAGGGATCCAATGTAACTGCAGGAATGCCATCGTCACGCTCCAGACGAGCTCCGATTTATATGAACCAGTTCGCCGTTCATGTGCCAGATGGACCAGAAGCAGCTGCCTCTATTGCCGATAGACACGGCTTTGACAACATTGGACAGGTGAGAAGGAGAACGACAATTATCTCCATCTTTCTTTTGTCCAAAGTAAAGACGTTCGTGTATTTTTTCCTTTATTCCCTACGTTGATTGTCCTATTTCCTTTTAATTATACGTTGAAACGGAAAAAACAATTTTATTCACCATTTTGGTAAACAAAAAAAAACATTTTTGCTTCCACAAAATACTTATAGATAGGGTAGAGCGGGGATAGTTGAGCAAGCGGGTAAGTTGGGCAATCGTAATATCTCGAAAACTAAGCATCACACGCTGGTGGATCAAATGGACGAAAGAGAGGTATGGGGGAGGGGAATACAACAAATCATTGCCGGTAGCCACGCGGCGCACGAGACGATGACACGGGACGTTTTATTATTATAGCGCACAAAAGTAAAAAATACGTGATTAAGTATTTTTCTTCTAGCATTGTGTGAAAAACCAGGGCATCAACTAGACGAGTACTAGTATGTAGTACATTTAAGTGGCTATCAATCTGCAATAATTATTTTAACGCACGTGGTACGGATTTCATTATAAACTAACATTTGTTAACAAATCTGAGAAGGGGCTAGTTGAGCAGTTTTCGATGGGGCTAGTTGAACGATGCTCAACTGTCGTCATCGGCTGGCATGCATCACATGGCGGAGGTGAATACATCACGCTATCGCCGGTAGCCGCGCGACTCCTTGTTTGTTTAAGAAAAAAACATTTCACAGTTTGTTGCAGTTAATGTTCATGATTCAAAATATAGCTAATTAATCCGTAGCTATTGGTTTATTACTGCATTGTATCAAATGGTCTTGCATGCGTCTGATTTGTTGATGGAATTCTTACCTTGTTCAACTTACATCATACCCTTGTTCAACTTACCCCACATACGGGGCAGGTTGAGCAGCTCTACACTCTCTCACATTTATGATAATATCTCCTAAACCAGATCTGAATTAGATAATGTTTCTGAGGGCGTTTCGAGCTGGCGAATTTGCGGATCTAACGGTGCAAGAATCAAGGAAATCGGATGCATTTTTTAAGAGTTATGATCGATTAAGCCAGAAACTGCTCAACTATCCCCGTTCTACCCTAGGAGGTAGAAGTTTGTAAAGTTTTTGCTAAAATGAAACTAGATACCAAACGTTTTTCAACGTAGTCTTCTTTTAGATTTATATAATACGTTCAACGTTCTTGTAATTTGTCAATTCGTTTCAAATAATAAGTTTGGCTCAACTTCAAAAAACAGGATATTTTTTGATAGGTCAATCGTGGACGTTCTTCTTGCAGCTTAGATTTGCAATAGTTGAATAAGTCAATAAGAATAGTTGAATAGTTCAATAAGAATGCATACAAACAAAAATTAGCTCTTACGAATCTCAAAAAACAGTTGAGACAGGCTTTTTTATTTTAATAACATATATGCAGTATTGTGCTGAAGCCTTCACCCGGCGCGGCTTGGGTCAGAGCTGCCGGGGCTCAAGAATCGATAAAATTGAGAGGTTACAAAATAATAAACTAACGCTATTCACAAAGCATTTGGGCGCCAGTTGTTTTTTCGAGAAACAACAACGGTAAAGCCATTCTCAGGGAGTGAGATTATATTGGAAGACCCAAAGAATAGAGAGAGAAAAAGGGAAGACGTCAAAGACAGGACAAAATAATTTTTACTTACAGTTTCGATTTATTATTGGCAAATGTGCTACCAGGGCTTCTCGGGGATCGACTCTTTGTTGTTCGACAATGATCGATTAACAGAGGTTTATATAAACACGAAATATATTAAAACAGACTACAACCGTTAATTACGATCGAACCTCGCTCTTCGAGGGCACAGCGCAGAGTGTTCGAGCGAGTCGTGCCGGTTACCGCGTGGCTCGCTGTGTCGCCTTTTCGAAACCCCTAATTGGTCTAGGAGTTTCCCCTATCAGGGTTTGAGCGCCTAGATTTAAAATCGATTCTTATTTCCTAAGATTCCCGAGGAGCCCCCGGGAAATGTTCTCCGACGGTAAGGACAATGATCGACGTCTCCTGTCACATCCCCCCCCTTGACCTTAACGTCGGTGGACAATTACCTATATTTCATCCCATCCCTTGCATGACCTTGTAAGTTATTTCCTTTTACTGAAAATGATAAATGACAAAAAAAACAAGAATTGGTATGCAAGTTAGATATCCTCGCTTTTACTCTCTCATAGGATGTGGACGGGTTGGGTTTACGCAACGCAATATTTTAAATTTAATTCATTTCGACTTTTACCTTTTATTTTGATTAATTGAACATGGTTATTTTAAAGTCGATTTGAACATAGTAAACTGAAAATCTTAAAAAAATAACACACAAAAGCAAACAAAAAAAAAATAAATCGAATGATGATCGATACATAACGGAAGTAATGTCTCCAAAAAGTAAAGTAACAAACAAAAAAAGTCGCTTAATCGATTACATGTTGGGTTTCTTATATTTAGATGGGACGAGGACCGTGTACTCTACGTTGTCGTCAAGTTCTGGACGATCCTTCATTACGTCGTCGAGGTGTCGATAGGTCGGTCGCCGGCAGAGCGCTTCCACGGCCAGTTGGCGCTTTTCCTCCGAAAGTTGTCGAGGGGTCGGTATTCGTGAGCTTGCGATTACCGGCGCTGTTCTCAAAGCGTTCTCGCGTACGAGGAAGGCCCGTATTTTGTTTGGCGGATCGTTGGGGTCGGAGAATTTCATTTTGATCCTCTTTTTCAAAGTCGAATCGCCCTCTCCGAGTAGTGCTCGATGATCTTCCGGGACCATCCAAGTAGGCCACGTGACATAATTAAGCCTCAGCCAGTCGACTATGGGTTGGTAACGAATGTTACAATCGGGACACTCCGGGCAGAAAAGTGACAAGTCTCTGGAGCATCCCGCGCATCTCTCCAGCATTCTCTCGTGTTCAATTCCATGGGGATATATGCAATCTTGAGCGTCGAATCCCTCGGCTCCGCATATATGACAAAATCCCGGTCTGTATGGAAGCTGACACTTCCAGAAGTGGTGAGTCTCCGATCGACAATTGATGCAACCGATGACGTGTTGCTTTCCCACCTGCGTGATGTAAGTTTGTGTTCCACGGTCGACTTTTCGAGAGATCAATTTTTCACTGAGGATTTGTCCTCTTTTTATGACTAATCTGCCCAACTGTTTTTGAGTGAGGATTCGACAGTCGGTGTAGAACAATCGATCTTCTCTCCCTTTTTCTTCAGATCGAATGATGTTTAATTCCTCCAAAACTTCGTCAAACGACGGCAGTGTCCGCACGGGGGGTGGTTGAACCATTACCGACGGTGCCAGCAGTGCTCTTGGGTTGTCGGTCGAGAGTCTGTCCCTTGACAAAGCCGCCGATTTCTCCTTCGGGTGGCTAACGCTTTCGTTACGTCGACGCAGCCGATTTTCCTTCTCGATGTCCTCTGGAGTATGGATGGTGTAGATTGACGGGAGTTTTGGTGGCGGGAGGTTTTTGATCTGCTCAAGGATCTTTTGCACCTCCGTAGCGGTGTCCGAAGTCTCCTTAGCTTTAGGGATTTCTCCGGTCGATATAATAGCTCCTTGTTGAAGGGGAGTGAGCTTCAAATCTTCTCCCTCCGCTAGGGCGCACAGTTTCGAGAAAGAAGATCCTGCCGAAGGAGGTTCGGTGATGCGCTCATGGTGTGGCGTTGTTAATGTTGTCGATTGTAAAGCATCGTGTAACTCATTCGACGCCTCTCCTTCCTCTTCTTTCGTGTCGAATGTAAGGTCATTCACTGACGAGTTCTTCGTCGTATTTCCACTCTCGAGACCTTCGATTTTGCGGCTAACTTCCTCCAGTTGAGTTTGAATCGCTAGCTTCTGTTGTAAGAGCTCGTCCAGCTCCTCGCTCGATCTCGGCGTGATTTCGGAGTTCTCCGCTGATGATGACATTGTTGTTTTGATCTGTAAAGTAATTTTCAAATTTTCCTCAAGCTTCGTCGCGGTATTTTCAAGTCGGATACGTAATATTTTCCGAGCTTTTGATTTTTATTATCGACCAGTTCGACAGTCATTGGACCAAGAATTCTTTCTACCCTGGCTGGGCCTAGATATCGGTGCGCCAGCTTGGCATTGTAACCCTCTGCCTTGTTACTTAATTTTTTGTTCGGGTAAAATACTTCTGTTCCTTCTTTTATATTGACCTGAAGAATTTTATCTTTATTTCGCTTGGCAAGTCTGCTGTCGACATGTTTTTTAAGATATATTTCTATTTTATGTCGAAACTCGTCGATTTTACTCATACGTTCAGTCCATTGGTTTTCCCCGACCTCGTTGTTCGGAGAATTTTCGTTACTATCGGTAAATTTTCGCCTGACAATGGCTTCGCGGCCGTGATTTAGAAAGAACGGGGAGATTCGGGTGCCGGCATGGGGCACAGTGTTATATGCTAGCTGAAATTTTGATATGTACTGATCCCACTCGTTTTGTTTATTATTTTTTATGAAAGCCGCGACCATGGGTTTTATAGTCCGATTTACGCGCTCGACGGGGTTCGATTGAGGGTGAGCCAGGGGAGTCGTTAATTGTTTTACGCCTCTGGCCTGTAAGAAACTCGATACGTCTTTGTTACAGTATTCTTTACCGTTATCTGAAATTAAAGTGTGAGGTGTACCCCACCGATCGAATACGATGTCGAGTAGTTTTACGATGGTTTTTCCTGTTTTATCCCGCGTCGGAAACAATTCGATATATTTAGTATTTAAATCTTGAACTACTACGATGTACGAGTTCCCTTTTCTCGAACGAGTCATGTCAGCTGTATCAATCGCAATTTGAGACCACGGGGTTTGGAGCGGTCTTGTTGTTAAAGGACCGTGCTTGGGTTTTTGATCGTGTTTCACCCTGACGCATATGTCGCATTCGTCTACAAATGATTTAACATCCTCCGTCATCCCGGGCCAATACCAATTTTGCCTGATTCGATCTAGGGTTTTATCTCGGCCTAAGTGTCCCGCTTGAGGCGACTCGTGATTATCGCGGAGTATTTCTTTAATATTATCCGGTTTTATTACTGTTTTCCAGGGGTGTTCGTCGTCGATCAGAGCTTTGGCGTAATCTGGTCGATAATATTTGAGCTCATTGTTTTCGATTTTCCACTCCGGGAACCTATCAGGGTGTTTCGTGACGAGATCTTTTTTAGTTTCGTACCATTCGTTGTTACAAATTGAATTAAATTTGATACGGTTTTTAATCGTTTCCTCAACTACGTCTTCCCAGCCTAAGGGGTCTACATCGATATCGAACATACGCGATAAGGCGTCCGGCGCCTCGTTTAATGTTCCCCGTTTGTGTTCGATAGTTATATGGTGTTGTAGCAGATAAATTGCCCAACGGGCTAATCGACCGACTGGGTTTTTCAGATTATAAAGCCATTTTAGCGCCTGATGATCGGTTACGACTTTGAATTTCATACCTTCTAAATAACACCTTAATTTTTCCACAGCCCACACGACAGCTAAACATTCTTTTTCCGTCGTGGTGTAATGAAATTCGGCGCCCCTGAGAGGTCGGCTCAATGCTTCGATTAATATTTCTTTATCTGAGTTCGGGTCTTTTTGAACGAGTATCGCGCCTAACCCGAAGTCGCTGGAGTCCGTGTATAGAATAAACGGCTCACTCGGTATCGGCGTGTACAACCTGGGGACGTCGATCAACGCTTTCTTAATCTCATCGAATGAGTTTTGTTCGATTTTGGTCCATTTCCACGGTGTTTTTGGACTTGTGAGTTTATTCAATGGACCCTGAATTTTTGCTATGTTCTTTAAGTGTCGATGATACCAATTTACGAGTCCGTTGAATTGACGCAATTGAGTACGATCTTGCGGTACGGGGTAATCGATTATCGGCTGAATCTTTTCCGGATTCGGTCTCATTCCGAACTCATCGATAATGTATCCGAGATATTTTACTTCGCGGCATGCGAAACTACTCTTTTCTCTATTTATTTTCAATTTCGCCTCGCGCAAGACCTCGAATAAAATGGACAACAGCGTGAGATGTTCTTCTAAATTTTCGCTAACGATTATCCAGTCATCTAAATAAACAAATATTTTATCGATCCAGTGATTTGGAAGTTTTTGCTCAATAATTATTTCCTTGATACGTCGTTTGAGTTTATCCATCAATCGTTGAAAGGTCGATGGTGCGCCCGTTAATCCGTATGGCATCCGGAGCCATTCAAGTAAACCTTTACCCTCGACAACAAACGCGGTAATCTTTTTACTAGCCTCGGACATAGGTATCTGGTGGAAAGCTTCACTCATGTCCAGTGTCGATATTAATCTTGCGTTACGAAGTTGTGACAATATTGACCCCATTTGTGGTAAAGGGTACGCGGGCTTTTTCGTTTTTAGATTTACGGCTCTATAGTCGATACAAAATCTGAGGCCTCCGTTAGCCTTGGGTGCTACTACTGGTGAACTAGCCCAATCACTATTGCTCCAAGCGACATATCTCTTCTCGAGTAATCGGTCAACTTCCTCATCGATGAATTTACGTATTACTTCGCTTCTACGGTACGGTTTTTGCCTGTGTGGGATAGGGTCGTCCAATTCTATCTCGTGTTCTATTAGATTTGTGACGCCTACCGATTCCCTGTCGAATTTTGCGAATTCCGTATCAAGAAATTTCTTTAGGGTTTCTGTTTCGTTCGTGGTTAATGCTGTTAATTCTGTCGGGAGGATGCATCGACGTGATAAGGGAAAAGAAAACTCGCTTCCCGTTAACGTCCACGTATTATTTTCTGGGTCTATCTTTACTTTGAAACTCAGGTAAAAATCCATGCCAAGAATTATGTCGTTCGATGCACCTCGCAAAATACTAAACCACTGAGGGCCGTATACGTCGCCTATATCGATCATAAAAAATGTTCCTCCCTCACCTTTTATTATCGAACTGTCGCCTAAGCATATGCCCGAAATTGACGTGGAATCTGGTCTTACTTTTTGCATTTTATATTTTTCAACGCGGTCGAAAGCCCTAGAGCTTATGTAACTCCGTTCGCTACCACAATCGATAATTCCACTTAATTTTTGGCCACAGATTTCGATAGTTACAGGAACTTTAGTGACGTATACCGGTTCCTTTGTTCCTTTTTCGTTTCTTAATATTCGTCTTGGCGTTAATCGATGCGACGGTTGACTTGGAAAATTTTCTGGCTTCCATTCTTTTAGAGTTTCTACGTTATTGTTTTCTATTGAAGGTTTATTTGAAACCATGCTTAGATGAATTAAATTTTCGTTCTGATCTTCATCTAACGTTATTTCGTTTTCATTTTCTGATAATTCGCATTCTTCGCCCGAATCATTATCGATATCTACGGTTACGTAATTTTCATCCGTGTGGGATGGCCCAATGGAATTTAATGGATTTAATTCGAGTTTTTCCGGTGGGTGTTTCAACGTTTTACTTTCATTTATCTTTAATTCATTCGCGGTCTCTGGGTTGTTTTTCCTCGTGCGTTGACAAACTTCTTTTCTTTCCCCCTTACCCTTGGATTCAATAACTGGAGGCGGCGTTACTGTGGGTCTTGCTCGTTTCCCGGAAGTATAGGGCAATTTTGATTTTCATGTCCCCTCTTCTGACAACGGCAACATATCTCCTGTCGAGCGGCCTTACAAAAGCGCGAGATATGTCCTATTTCTCCACAGTTGTAACAGAAAGCCTTAGAAAAATCTCTTAAGTTGTCGAAACGTTTCTTATTCGTGTCATGTGTCGGTGCGGGGCGATTGTCCACGGGTGTATGTTTGCTTTCAAATCGCGATAAATTTTGTTCTAGGCGTTGACGGACTAGAGGTTTGGTATTATTTACAGTCGATGGTCTCGCGTTACGGGTTTTAGAATTTATCGCATTTAAATCCGTTTGCATATTCGCGTCAAGTTCGTCGGGTGTTTCGTGCTCGTATTCGTCTCTGTCTTCGTCTTCAATTTCATTCTCGATATAATTCAAATCGACTCGGTTTTTCACGAATTTGCCTCGTTTCCACTCGTTAAACTGTTTGTAAACATCGCCTCTGACGTTGGCGAAGTGAAGAAATTCTTCATAGTTGTTTATCCTCAACCCGAGAATTTCGAGCATAATGCGCGGATTAAACTTCTTGACGATTTGATCGATTTGTTTTTGGAATGGTGGCGGATTCACCATTCGTTCGAAAAGAAAACGAGCCCGGTAGGTAAATTCCGCGAGAGTTTCGTTCTTTTCAACTTTTAATTCTCCTACCTCGGTATAGAGATCCATATCGTCCTTTTTGACAGCCCAATTTTGTCTGAATGCGCACGCGAAATCTCTCCACGATTGCCATCGCGATTTGTTTATTAAATACCACGTCCTATGTGGTCCCTCGAAAATCGCGGATAAACATGGTACGAATATGTCTTTGTTTATTCCCGTTGTGTCGAGTCTTTCCTGTAATATTAGCAAAAACTGATCGGGATCTTTTTCAGTTTTTGGGAAATTTAATTTCCAGTCGCTGACTAGTTTCGTCACACGAATGCCGGTGTTCAAATCCCACGGTTGATTTAATGGTTGATTAAATTCCCTGTCCCTTCTACCGTACGCGTAAGGGGTTTGTCCTATCGAATTCGATTCATACTCTTGCCATGAAAGACTACCCTGTCTTGTCACTGGCTCCGGCTGTGCTTCGAAAAAAGGCAAAGATGTTGTTTGTGGTCGCGGTTCGTTTATTGTTGCCGTGTCTTGTCGGCTTAATCGTGGCAGCTGTTGTGAATTAGTTGGCATAAATACTCGATTCTGATTCTGAGTATTCGAATTCAAAACTTCAGTTCGGAAATTAATATTGTCGTTAACTCGACTCGAACTTTGATTATTCCCTATTAATCTTAGATACTCTTCGTTAGACACGAATTTCTCACTAACTCTCTTTTGACCGTTTGGTGCCCTATACACAATCTCGATTTCGTGTAAACCTTGCAAATTATCTTCCGGATTGTTTACAAGATTGGTAAGAATGTTCGACCGCAATCCGTTGTCGATTAACGTGTCGCGAAAACTCGTCGGTTCATCGGCTCGGAGTCCAGACGTTCCTCCCCGATTTCCCCTCACCGGAGCAAATGCACTTGCGTGTGGCCATTGTCCTACTCTCCACGGTGTCTCAACCCCCTCAGCTAGGTAGTTTTGACTTGTCGCTGCCCTTTGCGAGCTAAACTCGGGAAATGAAGCTCCGCCCGTTCCCGTTAGAATATTATTTTCACGATTTTCCCCATTCCCCGGGGTTTCCGACGGATTTGCCCTATCCGTGTTTCTTAATGGTTGGTTATTCCCCTCCAACACATTTCCATTTTGACTCTGGCTGATTTGTGTTTGCAAAATAGTTTCCATTCTTTGCTGCATCTCATCAAATCTTGCTTTAAAATTTGCAATTTCCGTTTCGAATGATTCAGGTCTTATTTCGACGTTATTTTCGTTATTCGCGGCAACTTCTGCGCATATTGCGTTACTTAAATTACTCCCTGGGCGACTTAAGGGCAACCCGGGGGTTGTTGAGGAACCTCGTCCTCTGCCCCTTCCCGCTGGTGTTGGCGGTCGCGATTCGATTTCTATGTTCCCCACTACATTGGCGCCCGCACCTCCTGGTATCGCCATATCTCCCGAATTTTGTATTGTTTGTCGCGAATTACTTCTCAGTTTACGACGAGGCGGAGAGAAAAACATTGGGGTATTCATCCACTTAGTCGACTTGCCAAACGATTTTATATGTTCACGCAATTTTATACCACAAATAAATAAATAATTTACGCGGACCGACAACAGACGGACAACCCTACGTTAAATCAATAAGTAAGTTATTTGCGAAAATTGACTATAGACAAACTGTTTTATAGACTTTCAATAAATTATTCACGTAGATTGACAACAGGCGGACAATCATACGATCACTTTTATTCGATGCAGCAAAGTTATTATCAATTTAGTAAATCACGATATATGAGTCGACAACAGACGAACGATTTCATACACGTAAAATATCGCACAACATTATTTCAATAATACCAACATTTCCCCGAGAATATTTTCGTCCCTTCAATCTGTCGAAGTGGTCGATAATTTACATTTATTCGAAGAAATCTCCGTTACACATTTATACTTTCTTAGTATATATAGATGAGAAACATAGTCAGAAAGAAAGAAAGCGAGAGAACAGAAGAAGCAGTATAGGCAGAGTACCTAAGATTGGTCTTTGTAGTGAAGTGTAAACAACTCGACCTTCTCACCATATGTAAACACTCGACTGTTCACTGGCGTATAATCTTTGGCTACGCACGACATTCTCGATCTTTCTGACGTACAGAAAATTTTTCAATATATTCAATCGATTTATAATTTACTTCTTTCTCATTTTACATATTTAATTTTAACGAGAAATTTTTTCACAAAAATATCCAACTCGTGCCCCACGTTGGGCGCCAATTGAGACAGGCTTTTTTATTTTAATAACATATATGCAGTATTGTGCTGAAGCCTTCACCCGGCGCGGCTTGGGTCAGAGCTGCCGGGGCTCAAGAATCGATAAAATTGAGAGGTTACAAAATAATAAACTAACGCTATTCACAAAGCATTTGGGCGCCAGTTGTTTTTTCGAGAAACAACAACGGTAAAGCCATTCTCAGGGAGTGAGATTATATTGGAAGACCCAAAGAATAGAGAGAGAAAAAGGGAAGACGTCAAAGACAGGACAAAATAATTTTTACTTACAGTTTCGATTTATTATTGGCAAATGTGCTACCAGGGCTTCTCGGGGATCGACTCTTTGTTGTTCGACAATGATCGATTAACAGAGGTTTATATAAACACGAAATATATTAAAACAGACTACAACCGTTAATTACGATCGAACCTCGCTCTTCGAGGGCACAGCGCAGAGTGTTCGAGCGAGTCGTGCCGGTTACCGCGTGGCTCGCTGTGTCGCCTTTTCGAAACCCCTAATTGGTCTAGGAGTTTCCCCTATCAGGGTTTGAGCGCCTAGATTTAAAATCGATTCTTATTTCCTAAGATTCCCGAGGAGCCCCCGGGAAATGTTCTCCGACGGTAAGGACAATGATCGACGTCTCCTGTCACACAGTCGAGATAACTTTCCTGGCTGAAGGAACGATATTCGCTTTTTTTGGTGCAAACTTCCACCTGGCAATCTATTGTTTAGTGACGAAACGATGCCAAAAGTTCCGAAAATTCTGGTGCAATAGCTCCGAGTTTTTGGGAATTCGTCACGTCGTTGTTTTTGGGAAACTATGAGCGATCGCGGTTCTCATATGGCGGATAATTTTCTCATATTCAAATGCTGATGTGAAAAGTTGTACGTTCGTTCACGCGAGGTGACCACAGCATTAGCGATCTCGTGCCCTTTTATTACAGTCCATTACCATATCATGGATTTTATTAGCAATTTGCTGGGTAGTGACCTCAAAAGGGCGTCCCGAGCGTTTAGCATCACTTTTACGCATACGACCACTTAGAAAATTTGTAAATCATTTATGAACTGCTCGGTTCGAATGTGCAATTTCGGCGTAATGATTACCAAGTTTCCCTTAAGTCTGTCGAGACAAATTATTTTTATAACACGATTTTTTATCGATTCACGAAAATCTCTTTTAATCATCTTTTTAAAATAATTCGACTTTCTAGATTCGAAAGAACATCAAACGTGGTGATAGGTCGATCTGGCCGAAAGTGTTAAATGTATTTCTCGAAGAGATGTTACTAACTGATAATAATCCCGATACGTGTTACGTTTTTGTTTTGCCTGTTGGTTGCCACGTTTTTAAAAGATATTCGAAATAGACAAATTTTGGGATCAATTGAAAGTCGAAAAACATTTGTTCGAAAAATGCCTATTTTCAATGTACCTTGTCTCAGGAATCGTACGTTCGATGTTGAACATTTTTGTTGTGCGTGTATATTAAAGTGTTATAAACAATGTGTCGAGACATTGTTTCGATATTTTGTTTCAGAATTTTTTGACATCGTTTTGAAATTTTGTAAAAATTTTTGACCACGTTTTTTTACCTTCAAATATATTTTTCTTGGGTCTGAATCGTTTTTTCAAAACAATGGCTCGACATATCCTTCGTTTGGATGCACTTATTACGTCAAAAAAAATATGCTGATACGATGAGTAAATTTCGAGGAAAAGTACATTGCAGATGAAAAAACGTAATTTTTCAGGAGACACGATTTTCTGAAAACGTTTGAATTTCTAATGAATTGAAATGCTAACGTAAACAAATTATTTAACATACTTTTATTGCTCAGAATTTCACGAAATTTGAACCACGTATCAATAAAGACACGTATTTTCAGAAAATAAAATATTTTTCGACTCTGAAATATGTCGAACCTCCTTAAGATTTTATAAAATCGCATTTTTTTCGTGCATTACGAATATCATAGTAATTTTTTTCCTAAGTACATGCCAATTTATAGATCAAAGAATGAGAAAATTTGAGCTTTCACTGTTTTTATCGGATTGCCGTCCATAAATTTACAAATATCAGTGAACAGGCTGATTTTCGCACCATACGGAAAACTTAAGAAAATATTCCTTTTTAAGGTCATTTTTAGTAATACAATTTTCACTTTCATCAATATCGAAGCGACAAATTATTCATAAATAAAAAAAAACCCACTACATTTCCGTTTTGCTATAAATTAACTTTTATTCCATCATCATTTTATATTCATAATAATGTTACGTTTTGTTCAATCCGCTATCTTTATACCAGGAAAATCGTACTTCCAGTATCTAAAACTATTTGTCATACTTATATTTCGCAAAAGCATACGTCCGAAATTCATGCCAAAAGAAGAGTAGCCCGAAAGTGATGTAAGCTGGATGAAGCGGGTTATTTGACTCAAATGCTCGATCCAATACAGCATATGAATATCCGAGCGTATTTCGGGGGTACGAGGCATAAAAAATATATATTTCATTCCTACAACATTTTGGCCCCACTTTTATAGCGGAATGTACATCGCATATGTACCTATATTTTATTTCGTTGCGCGTATAGGGCGCAGTTGGCTCTTATTTCTTTTTTTGTTTGTTTTTCCACAATTATTCTACATATTCTATGCCGCCACATAGTGCATATTTCAATGCTCGAGAGTGTGCGCAATGTGGGTGGATAAATAGAAATATATTTCTACGTGTCTCACTGCCTGGACTGCGTGACCACGCGCCGAGATTTTTTATTTTTTCGTTTTTTTGTTTGTCTTTTGTGGGAGAGACGCCGCACACGGCCCAGAGTTCAGCACACCCGGCGCAAAAGCCAAATCCCATTTTTCATTGGCTCTTCCTCTTTTTCGCCTCTCTTTCTCTCTCTTTTCAACGCTTGCTCCTCTCCAACGTTGCGTACGCCGACACGCTTACGTTCCGGCTCGTTTCTCTCGGATAAAGAAAACAAAACTTAAAAAAAAACAGCCCAAACAAACAAAATCCAGACCCTATTGTCCACCTACCTTGTACAGGAGACGAATGAAAAAATCTCATAAAATCTGAGTTAAGGGTTTCAAGTAATTTAGAAGAATATCTGTGACTTTACGGAGATTGTGAGAAAGCTGAGAAAAGAAGAGATTTACCGTGTTGCTCCGGCGCGTTCCTTCTTTGGTCCGGACATTGGAAAATAAAACACAAAAAAAACGTTCACTCCTTCGGCAGACTCGCTGTGTTCCTCGTAAGTCTCGATCGTGGTTTGGGAGAGCGAGGGATAATTGTAGCCACGTAAGGAAAAGTTGAAAAAAAGTAATTTATTGTAGTAATTGTTTATTTTTTTGACCATTAATTAATTTTTTGGTCAAAAACCTTTTATTTCAATAAAACAGAAAATTGATAACAATCTTTTAAGCTAGTGAAAAATTAATTTTTTTAAATGTATCTTTGGCTCTTATTACCCCACATGGCGGGTAAAGCAAGCTAAAAATTGGCCGTATGTAAGTATGAGAGCCATTAATTTAAACTTAACAAAACTAAGTAATAACTTTTTCAGTTAATCTTAGTAATAGTAAACATGAACTGTTACACGTTTGACATGTGATAAACTAACGAACATATAATCGATCCAAATATTTATTTTTGACTCGTAAATATTCTTTGTTTTTTTTACTGTCTCGTCTCTTCTTGCTTCTCCAAAAACATTATTCGTGGGAGTACCGGGTCAGGATTTCTCAACGTTGTTTAGTTTTCATGGTCTTTGTGGGATGTTTGATTACTGGTCGTGGATTCCATACAATGGGAGCTTCTCTGGTTCACATTACTCCGAAGGGATGCATTTTGAATTAATCATAATAACATAAACAACTTACATTGTTACCTTTTCCCTATACTTCCAAACCAAAATACACGAACTAATTGTAAGTCACCGAATGAACTCGAAAAACAGTGAAATAAGAAAATTGTGGATATGTTTGACACGTGATAAACTAACGAACACATAATCGATCCAAATATTTATTTTTGACTCGTAAATGTTCTTTGTTTTCTTTACTGTCTGGTCTCTTCTTGCTTCTCCAAAAACATTATTCATGGGAGTACCGGGTGAGGATTTCTGAGCGTTGTTTAGTTTTCGTGGTCTTTGTGAGCTTCTTGATTACTGGTCGTGGATTCCATACAATGGGAGCTTCTCTGGTTCACATTACTCCGAAGGGATGCGTTTTGAATTAATCATAATAACAAAAACAACTTACATTGTTACCTATTCCCTATACTTTCAAACTAAAATACACGAACTAAGCGACCGCATGAACTCGAAATACAACGAAATAATAAAATTGTAGATACGTACTTCGATTACGAGAAACCTATTTTTTTTTATAACGGGAGAATGCAAAGTACGTTTGTGTTCGTCGTCGCTATACTCGCGACGTTGAAGAGCCCATTGGCAGTCGCATGACGCGAACGAAGTTTACGAAAGGCATTCGGGTTATTTCGGAACACGAAGAGCGTTTCTAAGTAATTTTATTGCAGTAGTTTCCATTACTACAACACGCTCCCCTACGTCGTAACGATTGCATTGTAGGAGAACGCAAGTCGGTTTTCCCTTTCCTCGACCGTTTTCCTGCTTTCAAGCGACGATATCGCGTCTTCCATCTCGATTAAGCCACATTTTGCGGCGATACTTATTCCCCCCCATCCTTCATATGCGTCTCAACGCTAATTCCCAAACATACGTCAATCGCATGGAAATCCCAGAAGATAATGAAATATTCGACGTACGGATTTAAGCAATTCTCCATCAATTACAGTCAGCTCTTGTCGACGTATCTTGGAATAATTCGAAACACGGTTTGACACAAAACCGCTCGTCGTTATTAATTCCTCCATCCGGATTTTCATTTATTCCGATTTATTTTGAATTTTCGTTGATAAAACGTGGGTACCCCGTCGATGTTCGTTACTTTCGCTTCGTCGACGAACTAATTAATGGAAATTCATTCGATCAACGTTGTAGCATCGACCCAACTATACCTTGGACGAGCGTGTGTAGCGTATCAACGATTCCGCATATTTAAAAATCTCGAGGTACCAGTCGAGATTCGCGAATGCGATAAATCTAAGTTTGGACAACAGATTTGACCGTTTGTTTTTTCAATTTCGATGTCTCGAATTCGTCGGGTGTAGATATACATTCGTCGAACTTTCCATCCGTGGTTTTTTCCCCGATCGTTCCTGGATTTCCGATAAGTCTTCCGATGTGTATTTCGAAATACGTGGCATTCTCTTTTCCCCGTTCGGTTTTTTCCTTTTTCGTTCCTCCTTCTCTTTTTGTCTCGCGATACCCGGGCATCCAAGGGAGTCGTAAAAGATGCATAAAAAAAAAGTAAACGGAAAGAGAACGTTTTTATTTGTCGCGTCGCAGCGTCAGCACAGAGCTGGGGGAAATCCCTCGGTTGACTTTCGATAAAAAAGAAAGATCGTAGCAATAGTCGTCGTAAAACGTTATATCAACGAGGAACAATCAGCGCTAAATTTCAAATCGAATTGGCATTGATTATAATACAAAAAGTCGATGAAAACTCGTAATTAAAGTTTCGGATATTCGTTAAATGTTTATTCGAAAATAGGAAATTAGACAATTTTCAAAAATTCAGCGTTTGCATGTAAACGCTCTCGTTGTTCTGTTCGGGAATATTCGCGATATTTACATAATTCTCTTACGGGTCCATCAGTGAATTTCGATTTTATCCAATTTATTCGACGACTCCGTCTAACGCATGACGTTACACCGTCTGGATTAACGAGATTATATGATCGAGAGTATAGAACGCACCGGTTGCATTGGAAATATTTATTTATCCGCGTTTCAGTAAATATTATTGCACGGCTGAATAATATCGAGTGCAATGCTTGCGTGCGTGTATTATCGCATGTAGACAATTTATACGTCGGGGCTTACTGCGTAAGAGCTGTAAATCGTCGAGACAGGTTAAAACATTGATGAAGGTGGCAACGATGGAGCCGAGGGTTTACGATTTTTTTGGCACATAGCAGCAGATTGTGTGCGTGTGTGTGTGTGTGTGTGTTTGTAATGAAGATCGGGTCTCTCGAATATACACAAGGGGGTGGTAGTGTTAAGTTAAGGAGATTCAACATATTGTAGAATGCATTTTCAAAAATTTCTTTTCTGAAAGTACATGTCATTCTTGATATTTGGCTCAAATTTCATGAAATTCGGAGCAGTGGAAATATTTTAAATAATTTGTTTAAGTTAGCGTTTCAGTTCATTAGAAATTCAAACTTATTTAGAAAATCGTGTCTCTTGAAAAATTATGTTTTTTCATTTGCAATATACCTTTTCTCGAAATCTGCTCATCGTATCGGCATATTTTTTTTTGACGTAACTAGTAGGTACATCCAAACGAAGGATGTGTCGAGCCATTTTTTGAAAAAACGATTCAGACCCGAGAAAAATATATTTGAAGGTTAAACGTGGTCAAACGTGGTTAAACGTGGTCAAAAATTTTAACAAAATTTCAAAACGATGTCAAAAATTTTGATCGAAAAAATGGCTCGATACATTGTTTATAACACTTTAATATACACCCACAACAAAAATGGTCAAAATCGAACATACGGTTCCTGAGAAAACGTACATTGAAAAAAGGCATTTTTCCGAACCAATGTTTATCGACTTTCAATTGGTCCCAAAATGTTTCCATCTCAAATATCCTCAAAAATCCTACACAAAAATATCAATAAAGTCTTTCTCAACAAAACTAAACAAAATCATGGAAAAATGTTAAATAGTTTTGAAGAAATCTCAATTTGAAGCAAAGAAGATCAGATTGAAACTTGCGAATATGTCGGACCTCCTTAATGTTGCCTATGAAAGATCTTCGCGGTCGTTCGTACGTCAGCGACGTCTGAAGCTTTTGTTTCCAATAAAAGTAACTCGTCCATCGTTTATCTCCCTACGCATGAAAAATAGGCCCGTGGAGTGCGAAAGGTAGAGAATATCGTTTTATGATTCAACGTCACGTGGTAAACTCCAGAAATACGACAACACGACGCTCGTATATCGTAGATTATCCGAAAGTTTATCAAAACGATTTTTACGTCGCACTATCGTGGTTTATTTTCTCATTGACCGACGGGAAAATCTTCCATCACAAGAGTTTTATCGTCGTAATAAAATGAAGGGTTGAACAAACTTATAACCCCTCGAAGCTTAATTATCCGACGATATTTGAGATTCGGGATATTATTAATCAACGTCAAAATTTGATGGACGCTTGTCTATACGGGTTCGGGTCTGGTTAGAAACATTCTCGAGTCTCTCCTCTCTCTCTGGATTAGCTCACACCTGTACGCAGTTAGGGGCAGCTCGTTCTCTCTCGCGCTCTCTCTCCATCACCCTCGACCCTTTTGCTGGCTTGCAACTGTACGTTGGCTTCGTCGGTACAGCTTTGCGGCTGACGAGTTCATGCCCACCCTTCGAGAGACAAAACAAGCCAACCCCATCCTCTACTATAGAACCTTTCCACTCGTTTTCATCCCTTCGCATTTACACGCACACGTGTCTCCCTGCTATATACACCCATATATATGTGTATATATATATATATATAAGGTATGTACTTTTCGGTGCGATCGACCACTGCCACGACCGCGATCGTGTAATCTCCCAACGAACAAGCTCGTCGATGCCACAATAAATACCCGGCGAGTTTGAATCGACCAGAATCCACGGACAGGTCGATTGCTCTCTCTTCCCTCACTATACACACACGGTACACACGTATACACCAATCGCGCGTCCCAGTTCTCGCAATTTGCAATAAAGTGAATTTCGTCGCGAAATCATCGACTATGGTACGCGCACCCTGTAAACACATTTCATACGCGTCGAAATTTTCCAATCTAATAAGTTGGAAATATTTTCTCGATGCTCCTTTTTTTTTGTACACCCTTCGAGACATCCTTGATTGAGAAACTTCTTATTCTCTCATTCTCCCTGCCAATCGAGTTTTCTTTTCGTTCACCTCATTGCTTATTCTCAGAGTTTCCGTTCATAGATATAATATAAACGAATATGTGTTTGTATATTACCTGTTTCACATCATTTCGATCACTTTTGAAGCCGACCTTTTTTATTTTGATGTATATTTTATATGTTACGATGCTACTTCACTGAATCCATTTTTGGGAAGTTTTTCAAATTTTTGTATTCAATCGAAAAAAAGTTATGAGTTTTTAAAAAAACGTGTTTTTTTTTCAACCATTTTCAAACGAACATAAATTTTTTTAAAATTCGCTAATCGAGACGATTTTTTGTTCAAATTTTTCGTTTTTGAACATGGTTTTTAGAAAAAGATAGAAAAAAATATTGAAATCGGATTTTATGAAATTTTTCATCTTTTTAGAAAAAAAATCTCAATTTCTCGAAAACGCCATGTTTGATTTTTGATTTTTAATTTTTGTTTATAATTTTGATTTATTCTGAGTTCAATACGGCAAGATTCATAGTGGGCAGATTTTTTCCTATTTGTTTTTTTGATTAAAAAAAAATTGCTTCAGTTTTTCTGAGAAAAATTTCAATTTTCTGAAAAACCCTAATTTTGATTTTTGATTTTTAATTATTTTTTTAACTTTGATTTATTCTGAGCTCAATGCCGCAAAATTTATGGTGGGCAGATATCTTTTTTTAATTTTTTCCGATTGAAAACAAATTGCTTCAGTTTTTATGAGAATAATATAAATTTTCCGAAAAACCTTATTTTTTATTTCTGATTTTCAATTTATTTTTTTACTTTTAATTTACTCTCAGTTTATTGCCGCAAGCTTCATGATGGGGAGACATCTTTTTCTATGTTTTGTTCGATTCAAAAAACAAAAATTGGTTCAGTTTTTCTGAAAAAAATCTCAATTTTCTGAAAACCCTTATTTTTGATTTTTGATTTTTAATTCTTTTTTTAACTTTGATTTATTCTGAGTTTAATGCCGCAAGGTTCATGGTGGACAGATATCTTTCTCTAGTTTTTATATAGCTATATACACACACACACACACACACACACACACACACACACACACACACACACACACACACACACACATATATATATATATATATATATGCACACAGGTAGATAGAGATATATACACATATATATATATCGAGATTGAAATGGGGAATGATATCACGCTGGTACCAAACCCCAGATTTCCAAAAACTTCGTCTCGCGCGCTCGCTAAAATTCACACAGCAACAAAAGCTGGGTATGCAATTTATATGTATAGATATATAAATGAAGATAGGTTGTTTAAACTCGTCAGGTTTCGCGGGGATTCGCTCCTCGCGGCAGTTCAGTCGTGAATATTTTAATTCGCGGGCCATGAATTTACGGACGACTCGACGATGGGGTTGAAAATCATCTCATTACGTGTATACGCGTTATACGTATTTACGCGCGCATGATTATTATCAGTCTCCGTGCGTTTATTCACCAAATGAGATTTTCACCGTGTCGTACGAATTGTAATACGCGATATTATCGCGATTATTTAACGAGATATATACTTAATGCGTTTCGCCGACGGGATTTATCAACCACGGGAAATATTTCTCTCGCGTGCTTCGAACATTCTCGTTCGTTGCTATTATCGAATTTTCTTGACGATAATATTCTTTTCTTTTGTTTATTATGCAATCCCTAAGAAATAGGTAATATTTATAGCTATTTATCGTTTTGACAAATTTTAATCGTTGCTCGTAATTAGCACAATCATCACGCTCGACGTTGTTAATTATTATATACTTTTGTCACGAATTCTTGGAGATTATTGTTCCTTTCGCGTATTCGTGTCTCTCTTTTCCTGTTTGGAATTCCTGACCTCGCGATTATCTCGCCACAACCCGCTGATGTTGACGCTCGTTTACGCAAGGCTGTGTGTGTGTGTGACTTTGTGTGTGTGTGTCTATATGCGTGTGCGAGTATCCGTATATGCCTGTGAGTGTGTAAGTACGCAACGTTTTTTTCCGAACAGCGAAAGAGTTTAAACGTTCTGGGTTATCGTCCGTGGCACTCGTGGGCCCGAGAGCTCTGAACGCTTGTGCAATTTTGTTGTGCGTTGGCTCTTTTCCTTCTCTTCTTGTCCCTCCTCGCTCTCCTCGCATCCGCTCGATTTCACATAAGATGACGTCTTTTAACCTGAAACCACGGATTTGTCCAAACAACCTCGATATTTTCTCAAAATTTCGTCTGTTTGCGTTGCTAATTAATAATACAAGTTTTTCGAAAATTATTTACAATTTTTATAAACCAATCAATTCGATTTAAAAATTCCATTTTTTTTCAATTAGGAATCGATGTATTAGGAAAAAGATTGTATTAAGAGGTAACGACACTTGTGATTTCTCATTTCTTGTTTGGTACAAATTTCGTCATTACTTTTTGTATTTTGTTGTTTTTGAGTTAATTCCATTTACAAGGTGGAGTAAAAAAACAATGACGACAATTTCGCGGTAAATATTATGTAAAATAACAATTTTTACCAAACCTTGTTTAATGTTGTTATCTGTGGCCTACATTTTTCGAGTTACTTTTAATTCGAAAACGTAATCTTAGTTAGCGAATTGGATTAAAAGATCTACATTAATAAACAGAAATTAGTCGAGCATAAAGCGAAAATAGAGAGGAAGTAGAACGACTTTCGTAATTATGTTTAGTCTGCCAACAATTTTTCGAGCCAAAAAAAGCTTCGGACAAATTGGTAGCGAAGTTTTTTTCAAAATGTTTCCCTTAGCGTTATTTTCCTTCTTTCATCGTTGAATTTTGGCTCGTCCTGCATACCGATCGTCCTGTAATATCGGTATATACGCGACAGTTAAGGTACGTGCCTTTTTGGATAGACACGAAGTTGAGATAGCGTCTTATTGGGGTGCATAGGTGGAAAACTGGCGTCTTACCAAAGTGGCTGCTGCTGTTGCTGTACGATACATGCTTGTACTCTAGGGTGTCATACATCTATATATACGTACATACTTATCAAGGGGTGTTCCTCTTTTCCTCTCTCTCTCTCTCTCTCTCTCTCTCTCTTCTATCTCTTCTAGTTTCTCGGTGCTTCACGAGAGATCCCGTATAGGGGATGCACTCGTAATCTTTTGGATAAACGATAACGCAACGCCATGATCGTGCTCGTCCTCTCCCATCTCGTTATCCTAGCTCCTGGCCTCGCATACGCCTTATCGATCTGCACAAGAGGAAAATAACACTTGATATAATAATTCTCTACTTTAAAAAAGAAATTATACATAACTTTCTCCAATATTATTCAGTAATGTAAAAACAAATGAAAAAAAAAGATATAAAATTTGAGAAAATATTACAATACATAAACAGTTCTTTAAACGCTACTAGAGTTCTTCGTTTCATTCCTATACCGAGTATTATCGAAGAGGAAGCGGAGTACGAGCATCGTATCGTTTTTGCTATCGGGGATTCCATCACAAAGAAAAAAAGAGCGAATCATGGTAGAACATGTATGTATGGAGCGACGATTTGTCAAATTGCAAAGTCTTCCTGCACTAATCCACAACCACACACACAGGCATACATAACCACACACGCATACACACAGATATATATATATTTTCATCGTCGCTGATGCGCGCGATATTTCTCGTGATATTCTCCATGTCTGTGCGGTCGTAAAGCTTCCGTCTAACCGCAGCGACGAGAAAAGAGGGACGAAATATTTTCGCATATGTAAGATATTCTCTTGAGGAGGGAGGTATAAAAATGAATTCACTACTTTCTGCTTCATCTCCAATGCCATGGGACATTATTATTATTATCACGTTCTTAACGACGTCAATATCACGCGACGGTGAGTTTCGATTAGCACAAAAAAAATTGAAAATTATAAAAATACTTTGATTACGATCCGATATTTCTATTAAAAGAGAAACGATGTCACAGGCGTAGCTGACATAAAGCGTACACTCCGCAAATCCGGTAATAGTTTATTTTTGCTGATATATATAATATATAAAGAGAAAGAGGAGAGGGTCAATGTTCGGAACGAGCGACAAGTTTTATTTTCCTTCGTATCACAGATTGTGATATCGTAAAACTCTGGGCAAGATCGGGGTTTTTCGTAGCGTCAAAGTTGCGTCACAGGGTTGGGGACGAACGGTTGTAGAAACGTTTCGCGAAAGAGGGAAAGAGAGAGAGAGAGAGAGAGAGAGAGAGAGAGAGAGAGAGAGAGAGAGAGAGAGAGAGAGAGAAACACACACACGCGCGCACACACAGACAGACAGACAGACAGACAGAGAGTGGGAACGGGGAAGTAGCTAAAGGTATTGCGCGGGTCCTGACGATTTCCCGCACCTCGTAAATCGCCACTGTGTGTGACGACAATTTCCCAAAACGTATTGCACGTCGTGGGAAAGCCATTCTGGGTGTTCTCTCTTTCCCTCTCCCTTGGTCGAGTCTCCTCGAGAGGGAGAGAGAGAGAAGAGAGGGCAAGGGGGAGAGAGAGTGTGAAAGAGAGAGAACGTAGAGAGAGAGAGAGAGAGAATTTATAGTCCATACGGTGCTGCCCCCTGGCGATAGTCCACGGTGACAAGATTACTGGCCCTCTCTAACTGCAGTTCGTGAGATCGGCACACTTCAAACTTCAAGGAGGAACAACCACGCTTGTAAACCACATCACAAAAGCAATGTACATCCATATATATATATACCTATCAATATATATATATACATATGTAGACAAAGTGTTGAGGATAACGTAGCAAACTCCGGATGACTGCACCAGAGAGCCGCCTTAGACCTTAGATCGATAGCGCAATCTCTGCCTAGACACGTTGTGCATCGATGTAAATTATGTGTATATATGCGCGTGTATGTGTAAACGAGAAATCGGTGCCAAGGCCCGCATAAATTTGAGAGATGCAGAGGGTCGAGCAAAGAGCTTGTTGTGTCCGTGTGCGTGCGTGTGTATGTGTGTGTACGGGCTCGCGCTTAGCTCTGACGATTCAATACGTATGCATGAGACTGCGTCTCCTGCCCTTTTTCTGTCTTTTACTTCTCCATTTGTTCCTTCTCAAAGTGAACATAACACACGTTTTCTCGTTATCCCCCAAAGCCTTTTTTTTCGAGACGACGGACGATATGGTCGACTCTCTTTTCCTTTATCGCCTTTCGCGCGTCTCTTCTCATGGACTTTTCTTTTCGCCGCCCCCCCCCCCCCCCCCCACCATTTTTCCATCGTTTGATGCAAATCGTTCATGTTTCTCGCCTCGACGTCTCCAATTTCATTTCCTTTGGTCGATGCTACGATTTTCATATTGTTCTTCTATTCTGGGCTTGCTTGCGCTTCTCTTTGTCTTTCTCTCTCTCTCTCTCTCTCTCTCTCTCTCTCTCTCTCTCTCTCTCTCTCTCTCTGTCTCTCTTCACCAAACGAAATACTTGGCATATTTTTTTATAATCCTTCAGTGGCACAAACTTTTGTCATCTTCCAGTTCGACCTCTTCTTTACTCTTTTATCTGCGTACAACGCGATCTTTTTTTATCTACGCACAAAGAAGCAATATTCGAATGACGCTGATGGTATAACGCGAATCATTTTTTGTTTGTTCTTATTGCTCGTCACATTTTGCATTCGCTCGTACACAGGCACGTTCGTCCTGGAAATATCAACCTTGGCGCGTCGATTCCATAACTTTCGAATTAGAGACCATTCCCTCTTCTCCTATTTTCGATGTGTGCATTTTCTACACTCGCGATTATGTATAGATCGATCGATAGTCGGTCCCGTTCACCATGAGTCGATACGTCCATGCTCGATACGTTTTTTCTTTTTTTCTTTTTTTTATTACTCAACAATTTATCGATCACCGATCGATCGATAAATCGTTTGCTTTTCATTCGAGTTTACGCAAACCGTCGAAATGCACGAAGTATCAATTCCTGGATAACGGAATATTTTTTAAATTATTATTTCTGATATTTTTATTTATGAAATAAATTTCGCTGGAATTTTGATGGAGGCGATGGGGACCGACACGTAGAGATCGTAGTTTCGAGCCCTCTGTACCAAATATGATATATTATACGTCGCTATAAATTATTTCTCCGGTTTCAACTAACGCTTTTCTTTATTATTATTGTCATAGTGCGAAACGTAATACTTCCGTATCATAATTCATTATTTCTCCCTTGCTTCCCCACCCTCAACGGTGGTACCTATACTCTTGGCAACAATGACGATCTCGAATTACGAGAAAAAAAATAATATATATTATCCGGTGTGGATATAGAAAAAAATAAAACTTTTCTCATTACTGCAAAGTTAATAATTTATAAGAATTTTCCTCGGTTATACAGCGGTAATTCACGTTTAAATTAATTTAATCAAAATTTTCTTCATTCATATATTTAAATATTTTATCCCAATTTTGCGTTCAACGACATACGCGAAACATACTTTTCGCTCATTGAACATTTTCTCCAATCTAGCGGTCTGTGAGAAGTGTTTCACACAGACATCATTACGAGTCTCTCCTCTTTATTTTCCAACCCCATTCTCCATATGTTATACACACACATACACGCACACTGATATATCTGCGTATATGTGCATAGAAATATATATATACATAAAATCGATGTTCGCAGGAGCGAGATCGACGCGAAGTTAAATTGGACCATTTAGCCCATAGACCGGGTTATATATGGGTGGAGGAGTAAACCATACTGAGGCACGTCGTCCCTTTCCTCTGCTCCACCTTCTCCCCTCCTACCGACAACTGTGTCTATCTCCCTCTCTCTCTCTATAACACGATAGAACTTTGCCCCTCGATGTGCCGGACGAGCTTACCGTAAGTTCATGGAATTCTCCTTCACACGCTTGTACTTGCTAGTACTCCAATCTCTCCCTCTCCCTCCCTCCCTCTCGCTCTCTATCTCTCTCACTCCCTTCACTCCTTCCCCTTGCTCACGATTCCTTGCGATCTTGTGTTCGCTTGGCAAGACAACTCTCGTCGTTGAGACTTTGGTTAACTGGTGTGACTGCGTTGCAAACGTTCCGGTAATCAAGGGAGCTTCGGAAATCGATTCTACTCTTCCCATCTCTCTTGACTCTCCGCCCATCCCCTTCACTCTCATCCAACCCTCATTTTCGTCGCAGATCTCTCATGCGTATACTCAACGTGTTCGCAACTTTCTTGTACAGAATTGTGATAACAAGTTCTCCTAATTTTTTCACCGATGAGTTTGTAACTCTCGGATTAACCAAAATGCTCTTCGTATCGCTACGAATTTCTCCGAAACGTGTCGAAGCACCGCAACGCTTCGTTTCGAAATATATATTCGCGCTTGTTTCGCCGATGGAAGATGCAATGCTGTTGATAAGGAGATTCGTATATATTCTTCGTTATCTCATTCGAATAAATTGATATGAAATGAAACGTTGAAGCTAATACGAATTAATGAACAAAACAAACGTCCTTGTGGTTCGAACAAAGGATGGGGATTCACTGGTGTATTGAATTCATTTTACGTGGAAACTATTCTCATAAGTAAGAATTTACAAGGGAGCGATCCACGTGTGTTTTGTTCGAACCAAACGAAATGTATATTTATGTATCGCGTTGTTCGTTTTGCAAACTAGATTACAGTTTATTATCGTACGATGTGCATTCCTTTACAAATGCACTCAGAGTTACGAGTATTTGATGAATGTCTTCCATTATCGTATGGATAATTTAATTAGAACTTCGCGTGCAAGGTTCGCCCGTATGCGTCAAGGACTTTTTCTCTATATCTCTCCTTGACGATATAGATACAGCGATGACGCTATTAAGGTAGTCCTATCGTTGGGTGGGGGATTATAATTTTATTACCGTTTTTTCTCACATTGGAAGTGGATCAAGCGTTAAAGTTCATTAAGAAAAGTTGTTGCTAATCGAGTAAAGAACAACATACTCAAAATTCAAATTGATCCTACGGAAAGTTTATTTGTTATATAATAAACAAAATCATGAATTTTTTTTCCATTAGATTTGTTATAAAAACTAATCGAAGCTTCTTTGATGTCATATAAAAATGTGCGCAAAATTTCAACAGGCTTCATCGACCAAATGATCGAGATACTCGTTGTATAATGTTGCGATATTTAACACGGGCTCTTATGGGAGATTGCGAAAAGTGACGATTTTCAAGAATAAATATCGTAATTTTTGAGTCGATAAAGGGCCCTGAAATTTTACACACATATACATATGACATCGAAGAACGTTTCTGCAAATTTTCAGTGAAATCTAACGGAAACGCTGTAACGATAGAACTACCTTAATCGACGCAGCGTGGTTTATTTTATCGCCAATTTTTGTCGATTATTGTAACACGACACCAATCGACAGAACGACTATAAAAGTTCTATCTCAAAAAAAAAAAACCGTGTTATTTATTTTCATCGCGGTGATCTATCGTTATAAAAAATTCAAATATCTCGTAATATTTCCATCCGTCGCTTCGCATTTTCATTGAATTGATCCGTTCCAACGATTGTACTGCATGGAAGGATGAAATAGTTGAATGAAAATAAATTCAAATGATAATCTCGTTTTTCAGTCATAAGCGATAATGCGTTCTCAAATTAATGGAATATATTATTCATCGTTTCCGTTGGGAGGAGATTAATATAAAAGGTTTTCAGCACAAATGGTTTTATTCTGCGTTGAAAAAAAAAAAAAAATATGAAAAAAAATGAAAAAAAATTGAAAAGTTAACCGAGATGGATGTAAGAATTTTCCCGGAATTACAGTACTTTTATTCATCACGACGAGACCTCGTTTTTCTTCTCTTTTTTCCTTTTGCATTTTTACCTAATCCCAACGGCGTGCAATCCGACGAGAAAAGGTTCATACCCTTTGGATTACGCGTGTACTTAAGTACACCCAGCGCCACCCTCGGCATTAATGCGAAGGGTAGCGTGGGTTGGCTGATTTCCGGTATAACGAATTCGCTTTTCCGGTACGTTTTTCTTCGTCACGAATAACCCGCGGATTTGGCTTCCTCTAACCGAAACGTAACGACACGAGAGATAACGGGATTGCGGAGGGTGGGAAAACGACAGCGACGAAAATAAATAGAAAAATCAAGACATTTTTGAAGAGACAGGATTAACGTATATTTATATATCTCGACGAAGTCACGACAGCGTCGAGGATTTCTTTTTATCTCTTCTTGTTCATCCCGTATATAACATATATATATATAGATGAATATATATATATATATATATATATATATATATATATATATATTCATCTTCATGTTCATATATGTATATATATCCACATTTATATATAATATGTGCGAGTATATTCCGACGTATATTGTTCGTTACTTGCGAGTACAATTTTGTTCGGTTGACATGTCAGCCTCCCTCAACCCTCGTCCCTTTTTCTCTCTCCCTGTCTCGATCTCATTCTTCCGTTCTCTCTCTCATACGAGCCATTAATATGCGCATGCGGAATATCTAGGAAATATTCTTCTCGAGGACCGAGACCCTCGATCGATTATTCATAAAACGCCTGGTGGACGAGAAATCTTATCGGGTTCGGGCCAGCGCACACCGTGTCCGTTTCTTCTTCCGCACGCTCTCTCCTCGCACCGTCTCACATTTTTTTCATTCGTAAGCTAGAGCATTGGGAAAGTGAGAAACGCAAAGAGACCGAAGAAAAACAAGCCAGCAAGAAAATAATATGAAAAAGCTACGAGGAAAAATGAAGTTTACGCCAATCGAAGGAGGAATAAGTGATCGATGTTTGACATACGCTTTGGCACTTAGTTCGATTGGCTCCAGCGTGAATATAGCCCGGGGCATAGTCATATCGATTTGCTATCGATATCGAGTGCGAGATTGATTTCCTCAAATTCTTTTTCATACCAGCGAGTATTTTATATATATATATATATATATATATATACACACGAGGTGTTTCTCGAATTAAATCAAATCCGTGCTGCCTAGACTTCCTTTTCAAAGATTTTTTATTTCGCTTCTTCTTTTCCAACGTTTTTTCTTCTTCTCTCGCAACGTTCGTGCCAGAGCATCTGGCAGGAGTAGTGCAAAGTGCCATCATCCTTCTCGGACGAATTATTCCGAGTGGCTGAACGATATAGTACATATGGTACATTATATACTCGTTCGTTTTTCTTTCTTTTTTTTTTTCGTTTTTCTTTTTTCTTTTCGTTCGTCGCTCCTTTTTCGGTTGCTAGACGTATAATATTAAGGCCATACTTTTTTATGCCGTTACCTTGGAAACCAACGTCCTGGACAGACAGCTCTTGCCCTCCATCCCTCTCTCGTTCTCACGTTCTGTCTCTCTTTTGCCGTCTTCGCCAGTGTAGGATTTACGGCGAACGAATGGAGATGGAATTTCTCGCTGTTTCTTCAACAACTACCGCATGTCAGCACGGTTGAAAAGTTCTTGCGAAATTTCGATTTTTCGTTCATTTTCGTATAGGAAACATTGTTTACCGACAAAGTATTTTTGTAAGCGGTGAATTAAAAAACAAATAAAATTGGGGATATCATTGACGTAAGAAAATGATAAATTGTCTCGATGTCGAGGCGGAGCAACGAATGTTGTAAAAACACTTGTGAAACTTTCCTCGGAAAATTCACTAATACGAACAATACGAAATACAGAACACTTCGAAAGTATTCTGAATTAATAAGTCTTATATCAAACACGATGTCAAGTCTGCTCGATTCTCGATACGTCGTTAATAATTATTCAATCGCGTCGCTCCGGCAATATCGTCTCTGTTTTTCATTGCATCGAGTTGATATAAAGTGCAAACAATCTCGAGTTCGAGCTACTTTTCGAGCTTGATAATACCGGAAGGAGGGAGTAGAGAAATGTTGAACGAAGAAATCGCCAGAAGGAAGGAAAGAGAAAGAGAGATACAGAGAGTGAGAGGAGAAATAAAAGGGGGGAGGATGGTGCTGCGATGTAGAATGGAAGGAACGCGAACTGGGCTAAGAGTCGTTCGTAAAGTAGTAAATGATCCCCCTCCCTCCCTCCCTATCTTCTCTCATATACATATATACGCGTATATACAACTCGAAACATTCCAGGGCTATGTAGTTAGTACATAGTAACAGTTGTAGAGGTAATACGGCATATATACCTTCTTTATTCGGTTACCACGGAGACCGCGACTCTCTTCACCGACTGGCGGCTTGGGCACCGGTATATATAGATGCCGCTTCTCTTCAGGATTTACGACGCTGAAATGGAGATGGAGTTTCCTCCGCGAGCGAGCGAACGCGGAAAAGAGTGCCGTGAACGTGGCAGTAAGAGAGAGAGAGAGAGCGAGAGAGAGAGTTGGGAGGAGGTAAGGGGAGAAAGAGAAAGAGAGGTAGAGATGTAGAGAATGAGCAAGAGCAAGGGGATGTCGGTGAGAACGAGTGGGTGGGCGGGGGGGAGAGGGGGTTGAGGGAGACGGGACTCGCAACTTTCGCGAATGTGCTATAGCCGTTGGAAAACCGCGAGTTCTCGTACAGCAAACGCGCGCGTGTGCGCTCACTAGGGGAAAAGCTAGTTTCGCTAAAAGTTTTCGAACCCCTGGCGTTTCTCTACAGCTGCTTAAAACTCGTATAGATTCACGAAATACACACAGACGTATACATACATACACGTATATGTATGATTGTCGTGTGTGTAACGGTGTCGATCCCACCCAGCGATGTAGTTTCAAAGCTCAGCAAAGTGAACACGCCCAAACAATGAAAAGGTCGAGGCGAAAGATAAGCTCGACTTTTTGTAACGTCACAGTTACGTCCTTGCGCAGTGCACCTTCTCTCCCCTCCCCATACCGTTCCCTCGCCCGAGGAGAAGAAAAATAAGGACGAAGCATTTTTATAGCGTTATATTGTCTGTGCGTCGTTGCTCGTTTCCGTGCAAATCTCGAAACTTTGAAACTGCCGAAGAAATATACCGTCACCTAGATATTTTTTTTTTCAATACTTTGTTTATCGATCGTTTTTCATATATATATTTTTTTATTTTCTTCACAGAACTGTTCTCCTTGTCTGGAAGATTTTCCGTAGCTTTGGATGGTTTAGAAGGAACAATAGGGTGCGTACATTTTGGGGCAACAATTGAGGGGTAGCTCTTTAACAATGCCGGGGCGGTAATGAAAAGCTTCGAGGTGCGAGGGGGCGTGGAAAAGGATGAGATATATATGTATGTAGAGAGGGAGAGAGGAATGATACGGTCATGAGAAAAGTTCTTGCTACTGAATCGAGAGATTACCCCCCTCCTTCCTCACGATTTCGCCACCCCTTTATCCAACCCCCGAACTCTTTTTCCACTTATTTTCTCGCTCTCCTCACCTCCCACGGTTCACCCCACAGCCGTTACACGGGGTGGTGGCATCAACTACGAATTCATCGGTGCAAGAGGCGAAAAAGTTACTTCTCGTGGGATTAGAATTCACTGTGCTCCAGAACCCTTTACCGAGCCGGTGAAGCACATCAGCAGCTTTGGCAAAACTATCTCGCTCGATTCTTTGTACGAAGCACGCGGGCGCGTCCTCTTCTTCTAGTTCATCGTACATACCAAGGGGTAGAGAAGGATGCGAGACGAGCGAAGAAAAGAAGAGAAAAAAAAGAAAGGACATAGATATACGTCGTATCTTTCCTACAGTAAAGACGCGGAATTCGAAGGAAAATTCGTCTTGCCGCTTTCTGGACTTTGGACTTCCTGTAGCCGGTATCCTTTCACCGTCTTTTCAAACCCTTCTTCGCACGTAATAGAAAAGAATTCGCAGTTTCCATTCCCCCTTTCGGGACCTCCCGAGTCTTTGATACCTGGGACCACGAAATTCTCAATGGAATATCTAGAAATTCTTCGAAATCTCAGTCTTTCCGTATCTTGATTTAAACGCTTTATGTATTCCTCGTTCGTTTCAAATTTTCTGCAATTCCTCAAATTTATGAAACGTTTTTGACGTATTGTATTTTTATTTTGATTTTGTTTTCTTTTTTAGACAAAAACTAATACGATTGTTTCTTTTATTATGTTACAGGTAAGATGGCAAATGATTTTTCTTATGGTACTTTACGGATGAATCTTCGAGAATAACGGAATCGTGAGTGAAAATACATTTCGCAATGGGATTTTTCTTCGTACTGTGTTATTGTTATGCCCGCAAGAACATGAGCGAAAATCCTTTGCGGGGACGAAGATTTTGTGAAATTGGCGGTATGATGATTTTTCTCGTTGCTTTCTCCCACTTTGGTTCGGTGTACGTGCCTGTATCCTGGTCTTCGTGGCTTTTAATTTCAACATCGCAGCAAACCGCATTTACCGCGTTTTCTTCTCTTTTCTTCCTCATTTTGCTTTATACTTATATCCGTAGCCTCGACTCGCATTATCCGGGAATAGTCGTTAGTGCCTCTGCTCTTTGCGACTGTGACGAAGATCGTCTCTCGACCTCGCAGTCTCGCGATTCCCTGGCATTTTCTCGCGCGCATCTCCCTTCGACCCCTTCGACCTACCTCTCGTTTTTTTTTCTCTTTCTCATCCACAGCTCTGGCATCCCTCTGCTTTCATCCGTGATTACATTGGACTTGGAAAAAAGTTCTAATACAATCATCCAATTACCGCGGATCCGCTCCGTTTTTTATGTACATAAGGGCGGAAATTGGGGCAAAATGAAACACCTCTTTGCTTCAATGTATCGATAAAGTTTGAATTTTTTTCGGATTCGACCTGTTGATTCGATCGGATAACAATCGTATTTCATTAATCGTATCGTCTCACTTGAACTAGTCATAATTTTTCGTATATATTGTACAAATATCGAAGGTAAATGGTTGATCAGCGACGAATATGAAAAGTTGAAACGAGACGATGGTCCATTTTACCCCAACTTCCCTTTGCACACGCGAACGCGCACCCATACTCGTATAAAATGGTCGGATATTATTTGCTCCAGAGGTTTTCTTCCTCCTTCATCCTCCCTCTCTACCAAATGTTAAAAATTTCGAGCGTTTTCGCTCTCTCTCCCTCTCTCTCTCCCTTTTTTCCATTCGACGTTCCTTTGCCACCGTGCGGAGTATTCATAAGGGTAACGAGTCTCTCGCTCGCACTCTCATCTTTTTAAACCAGTCCCTCCTCACCCTTTTCGCTTTGCAAACGAGGACGAACGTAGAAGTGGAGAGTCTGGAGCAAGTCGATCCGTACGATTTTCCCTAACGAGCGTTACCACCGGATAATTATCTCCCTCATTTCAGCATTACCGAATTACTCGCTTTACCCTCTCGTTCTCCCTCGTCTCTTGTCGATCTTTGCTTCTCTCTTGCTCTCTCTCTCTCTCTCTCTTGCTCTCTCTCTCCCTCTCTCTCTCTCTCTTTCTCTCCCTCTCTCTCTCTCTCTCTCTCTCTCTTTTGCTCTCTTACAAACATACGTACATAGACAATGAAACACACTAGCAATTCTCTCGGGGCAAGTTACTCCATCTATTCGGGCGTTCCCAATTAGAACAATTATTCAGCCACTGCACGCGGAACAAGTCGGTATTCAGTTTTCTTGCTATTATGTTTACAAAAACTATTTCTGTTCGTGATTTCAACGTAGCCATTCGGAGAAAACAAAAAAACGGTAACAGGTAGTTTCGAGTATGTGTTGCACAGGTGGATTGACGCGAATAAACGATAGGAGAGAGGAACATTGATGGAGTGAAACGCTTCTGAAAGTAATACGGGAGGCTTTTCTTCTATATTCATGCACGATCCAACTAACCCCTTCCATATCACCGATTCCTTTTGTGCAAAGAGTCTTTTCACGGTTTTTTTTTCCTTTTATTTTTTCAACGTACACGATGTTCGAATGCGCTAGGAGATTTAATCCATTTTCTCTTCCTCCGGCAAATTCTCTTTCGCTCTTTCAATTCGTTCGCAGGATTTAACAACTCGGAGGTACGAAATATTTTTCGGTTTTTGTTATCCTTTATGCGTAAAATGAAGTTTTTTATTCGTATATCCGATATTTTGTCGGGTAGACGGACATTTTTGACTCGATATTTGCGAAAGTTGAGGCAATTTTGGATCATATTGGATTCATAGAATAATTTCCGACTTCTGAAGGGTCGGAGATGGCCAATATCCTTTTGTTCGACCTTTCGTCGATGAGAGTTCATTCGCCACGCACAGTTGGGGTTGGCGATGGCAAAAAATATCGATCTTTTTTGTTCGATATATCGATATTTTCATGCGATATGTCGATATTTTCATGCGATATGTTTTATTTCGATATATCGATGTATCCGTATAAAATTTCAAATACCGAAAAGGTAACAAAAAACTATATTTTTTCCAATTGCAACATCGATTTTATTTGACTTTAGTTTGTGTTAAGAAATTAGGTACTCTGTCACGGTGAAAAAATGAAAAGTAACCTCAAACTTGTACATCATCCATCCTCTACGTGCCTTAAAAAAAAAAAATATTTTTTTTCCTATCTTATTTAACCCGGCGAGAATGTGGCAGAGTATGTCATACCCACCATGCCACACATACTCCTTGTTACATTTTTTAACCACACTCTCACCGGGTTAAATACCACTAGAGCTGTGGTCGCAACTTCGTTCGCGGAGAAAGATAACCTTAAATTTGTTGACGTTTTCACAAAAGTCAATTAGTTAACTTAAAAACTTGGTTAGGAGGAACAAATTATAATTAAAAAAAAGAAAAACAAATAATTATTGTATTCATAGTAGCATTAAAAGCAACTATAGTTTCTATTTTAAATAGCGATATATGTATGTTTCATGGGCTCTATTGCAATATATTTATATGTATCACTTTATAAATCATTTGTCCCTTATTATCCAAAATATACATATATGCCACAATATCCAAGAACTTATCAGCAATAATTATATAAGTTTAAGCTAATCCTTTTTAAGACCGCATATTTCTGGCGCGGTCCACAGAAAACTCAATTATTTTCTGTTGAGGTTACGTATTTATAATGCCAGTAAACGTATGATTCGCTTGCGAGAAGTGTTTCACACAAACCCCTATTTCACGTCCTTCAAGTTTTATTTTCGCGCCGAAAAATAGCTGTATCTATTTCGGTCCCCATGCCTGCACCAAAATTCATCAAAATTGGTTCAGCGGTTTCGGCATGAAAGCGTAATAGACAGACAGATTATTTTCACATTTATATTATTATAATAATATAGTAACATAATAAATATAATAATATGATAATGATAATATAATAATAATTATAATAATATATTAATAATATATTATAGTATATTATAGTATGGACTAGTATGGGTAGTATGGATAGATTTTCGACTAATTACAAAATGTCACCGATATGTCAATATCCATATTGATATTTCTTACAAATATCAATGCCATATACACTACCGGCGGAAAGTTTCCGGAAAAGTTGAAAATAGTGTCGGGACGGTTTTTTACGCTATTTCGCCGGTAGTTGGCCGAGGCCAATTTAACCAACGCCATTTTAAAGAACAGGGATTTCCCTTCATTTCAGCTTTTTGAAAAAAAATTTAAGACTTTTTTTTACAATTGGCATCCAGTTTTGAAAACGACAATTTTTTGTCGTTTTTTTTGTTCTTTTGCAAATGGACCCCCTTTGCAGTAAAAATTGGTTTAACGAATTTCTTTCACCGTACTCATAAAGGGGGAAGTCTAAGTTTCAAGTTCATTTTTTAGAAAATTGTCTATGATTTTTTTTTGAACAAAAAAACAATGAGGTTTACAATAAAATCTCAAGATGGCAAAAAGTTGTATTATTTCTTGCTGAGTTCAGGAGAATTTTTTCAGATTTTTTTTTCGAAATTTTTTTTCCACCTATTTCCGGTCAGCTCGATTGATCCGAATACCATGACAATAATAGAGTTAAATTTTTTACTTACATAGTAAACCTTGGTCTCTTCGGAGGTTTCTTTGACGACGGAGTTTCTTCGATGTAAGGTCCACTTGAAAAAGAACAAATAAACGACCAAAAATTGTCGTTTTCAAAACTGAGTGCCAATTGTAAAAAAAATCGTAAATTTATTAAAAAAAAAAGCCAAAATGAAGGGAAGTCCCTGCTCTCTAAAAAGGCGTTGGTTAAATTGGCCTAGGCCAACTACCGGCGAAATGCTCAGTGGATAGAGCTTCGGGTTCGCACGCAGCGGACCCGGGTTCGATTCCCGCAGCCGACACCAACGGAAAAAATTTTTTCTACGTGTTTTTTCTGCAATCCTGGCTGTTCGGATTCCACCGAAACAAATTCCCAACAAAACCTCACTGTGATGAGTGGGGGATCGGTGCTCGGCTATGGTGCTCCCGCAAGGCGGTCCTCATCGCGCGGATGGTGACGCCTTGGTCGGGCACGGGCAACCCATAGCATCACAGGTGAGGAGGTGCCGGCCCTAGGCGATTCTGGTGGACGTGCTTGAGTTTACTCGCATTGACGCTGGGGGAGACTAGGTACGTACCGACCTGCATCGACGGAGGTTTTCTGCAGTTTCCCTCCGTCCATGGCGAATGCGATACAGGGAGAGTAAAGAGAATGCGAAGCGGCTGCAGCCGTCAGAGCAAGGGGAGGACAAAAAGACTAGACGTCAGAAATATACAGAGAGAGAGAAAAGAGAGAAAGAGAGAACGGATAGGACAGATTGTAAAAACCTGAGAGGGTGTGCAATAAAAACTCCCACAATAAAAAAAATACAAATAATAAACTACCGGCGAAATGGCATAAAAAACGTTCCGGCAGTTTTCAACTTTTGTCCGGCAACTTTCCGCCGGAAGTGTATATCGATAGGTTTCGATCTTTCCGACATCCCTAGTTGGGATTGAGAGCAGGGACCGGAGGTTCCGATTTTTCGAACTTGGGCTTAGATGTAGGTTGTCGAGGGTCCACGATGACACCAGGTTAGAATTCGAGGGCACATTGGCATTGATAGCAGAGTGGCGGTTCAAACGCTACAAAGGAAATGAAGTCTAGAAGATTGAAAAGACCAATAAAAATTGCGGGAAGTTCTGTCATTTTTTGCCTTCGATCCACATTGTCGAATCAAAATTTTGTTTCTACCCCACTTTTCAAAATATTTGATAATTACATATTTCTCATCAGCTCGTGCGTAACTTTTTTTCATTAAATTATATACAAAATATAATTCGCCGTGGGCTCTTTTTACTGGAATTATCATTCGAAGTAAATAACCAACGATTCCAATGATACATTCGATACTGCGTTCAATCAATGTTCCGACAGATCACCGTCCGTTTTAATTACGTATGTTTCTCATCGTTAATTAAATCGTATTTCGAAATTAGCCATACACTATCAATATTGCGAACATGCGAAATATTTGCAGTGCGCTAATGTTTCTCGGCTTTGAAACGAAGTACGATTACTGGAAATAACGACTGTAATCTCACTGAATTACTCCCAACTTCGCCATATCTGGCACGGGATTTGCAGGAAGAGAGGACGATGAGGAGGTGGGGCGATGGGAGGGGGGGGGGGGCTGAAAGGGAAGAAAAAAAATTGCGCTACGATGTTTCGCCTCGATCACCCAGTGACGACTCTGTTGCTTCTGCGTTTTATAGGCCATTTTCGGGCAACTTGCTGTGCGATTAATGTTTCGCATAACCCATGGTATGACGGCAGTTAAAGTCGGGGCAATTGTCGGGCTGTATATGTTTTACGGTCAAAACGGCGTACGTACCGAGTGGAACGTGACTTCGAGAATAAAGCCATACGTTATCGCGGTTTAAACGCGATACAAAGGATTATTGGTGATTGGGAGCGATATGAGAACGAAAAGATTGCAATTTTATTCCGAACCAACGAAAAATTGGCCGTTACCGTTGTAAAAGTAAAATTCCTTAAATCACGTTATTTATCGTATCTGTCAGAAAGTACCTAATTCCACTATTTGTTTTTTGTGTCGAAACACGATTACCATTTTGTCAATATATCGAAAGCAAAAGCAATTGGGTCTTGCCACCGATCTAATAGAACTATAAAAAATTGGATAAAATTGTATCGTCGAACGACAACGATTTAATAAATTGGCCATTTCTATCGTTGCCCAAAGCGCCGATTTGTTTCTTTTTTTTCGTTACTACCCATCAATCGTTAAATTCCCAGGTCACATGGAGAATTTAGTGTTTCCAGTAAGCAGAAACGAGAGAGTGGGATTCGTGTATTACGACGAGGAACGGGAGAGTCGACAAGAGCGACCGCGACGAACCTCGTATGTACGACGACGCCCCAACCAGTCCCAGTTACACAAGCGGGTGCGCGAGAACGCTTTCACTTGGCAGCAAAAGCGAACACACGCGTCTCTTCCACCTCCTATAAATCTACGCGGACGATCGTATTCGCTATCTAAACGTACGAGGAAACTACAGCAGGCATGTGTGTACGCGCGACATTCGTACGGTAGAAACAGGCTCGTTCACCGCTACTCGTTCGTACACTCTCCTCAACCTGGTTTCCTATATAAACGCTATCACGCACACGCGCGACATTACTCGTGTCTCGTCGTTAAGCGCCTCTTAAGACTAATAATACCGATACGATTTTTCTATTTCGGATTTGACACTCACGTGGCCAATCGGGTCACCTCGTTTTCCAATAAAAACAAACGAAAAGGAAAACCATAGATACAACCCTGACATTTTCCAAATTCATCCCTTTCGTTTCATCGAAAATTCAGAAGCCATCTAGTTAGTCGTTACCAAGTAGGATTACGTAAGTCGTTGAGCGAATAATCCGATCGTTCCCGTTGATGTATGGACCGTGAGTAAACGAGCAAGGTCTTCGCTGTTGCGGATGACGCTCAGCACGAGGATGGGTTGTGTGGGGTTAGGACACTTGGCGAGTTTCTCCGCATGAATATTTATGCGCATACGCTCGTGCTCGACCGATACAGAAGGACAAAATGCATACGTTTGGGGGTGTATTAACGCCAAACCGGTGTGTTCCCGAAGAACGGGACAACGTTAGAACGAGTCCCAGGGACGAACGGGTAGGACGCAACACTCTCGTTTTATTCGCGTAACTTCCTACTTTCAATCTCTTTCTCTCTCTCACACACACACTTATACACATTTTACACCGTACGACCGGAGTATATATGTATATAAATAATATTACACGCGACAGATGCGAAAGAGTCGCGAATCCGGTTGTTTATTGTCCCGATTCCGTGAGACTTTTGCCCGACGAGATTTTTTTCAGCCACTTTCCGGAAACTTATTCAATCACCGGGATACTCGATCGATTCTCTTTCATAGAACGTTTCGAAGGAAAAAAAACTCCGCCCTCCTTTCATATACCTCTCTATCTCGAGCTAGAGAGAGAGCGTGAGAGGAAGAGGGAGAGAATATCCGGAACACTCCATCAGACTCGATCTCGGTGATCCCACGAAACCAGTTGAAAATCTCGTTTGTTTCTTCGGCCAGGCGCGTAGAAACTGAACGAGACACTGACACACACCCGTATACATATATATCTATATGATACTTTGGAGCTGTCGATGTTAACCGATTCATGAAACGTTCTCCCGTTTCCTCTCGAGCGTTTGGAACGTACATGAAAGTGAGAATCCGAAACGACACATTTCTGCCTAGTCTATGTTCTTGAAACTCCGTTCGAGAAACCATCTCGTGGCGAATATTCTCTGGTTCGAGGAAGCTACATCATGGAAAATTGTTCTATAATGTTTTAAGGGAAGCGAGGCGAAGGTTTTTGGTACTTTGGATGCGTTGTTTATTTTTAAATTGGAAGGAGCTGCCTAGGAAACTGGGCGAGTAAAGTCGGCGATGAGGACATTAAGCTTCTTTGCACCAACTATCGAGTCTCTTAGCTCTAAGGAGTCGCGCAACAAAAAAAAAGTAATGAAAGACCGAAAAAAAGAGGAAAAAATCTACGAAACCGTTTTACGGCAGGGCATTCGCTCACTGAGGAAAGGTAAGCGAACCCTCGACTGCGGGCCACCTTCAGTCTCGCTCGTTGAAACTCTTTCGTGCCGTAATTTCTTTTGACAATGGTGCTCTCGCTAAAAAGACGAAATGGGTGATTATATACCGAGGCTTGTAAACGTTTGTTGATTCAAGGAGTTCACCAAGTTCCAGGCGAGTGCGCTTCGAGGCCCAAGAGAGTAACTGAGAGCGTCTAAGAGAGAGAGAGAGAGAGAGAGAGAGAGAGATAGTCAGACGGCATTTAGAGTTAGACGAAAGTGAGACAATCTTGTTTTCCCCCCTGGCGTGAAAGGAAGAACGAGGTAACGGGAAGGTGGAACGATACTATCTTGTGCTCGGGCAGATTCCGTTTGTTTGTGGCTACTATAATATCGGTTTAGTTTCCTTCTTCGTTGTTACGCGGCGACCGGTGGCCGCACATCTCTTGCGTCTTGCCGCTTACGGTATTTCCGGACCGGCACCAAAGACAGAGAGATAGAGAGGGAGGCGTACCATCGAGTGTATCGCCTCCGCATCCCTGTCGTTGTCTCGAGCAAACCTCCGACAGAAAGTTTACACACTCACCAAATTCACGGGATATTCAAAGAGGAAGTACCGAACGGCAAAGGAACCCGTAAGGTACACGTAGGTAGCGGCGAGGTTCTCGGTATTACGAGGATGTGTACGTGCTCTATGTAGTCACGGACCCAAAGTAGAACTGGCACCAGGTAGTAGGATACATCGTTCCGCCCGTTCAAACAGTTGCGAACTCAACCTCAAACAGTCACTCCCTCTGGCCGGTTCGTCTCGTTTGTCCAGGACTTTTAGGATGTTCCTTCGTAACCGATGGTTTAGTCTTTGCTCTATTCGGCTATTTCTCTGGGCGTACATAAATAAATATTTAGGTAGGTAAATATTCATCAGAATCCAAAACGAATATGTACGGGGATCCTTGATCAAAAAACAAAAGAAAAGAAACAGCGCAGTGACTTTTTGGCTAACTATAAATATTGGTTCTGGATCGATATAATTATTCGAACGGTGTATATACATATGTATAAGGAAGTTTACGTATAAATGGTTGAAAGGACGCGAAGCTACTGACGTGCAAAGATAGGAGATCTTGCGCAACATCTTGAACCCCCTTTCGTATTCTTGCTATCGTGTCGTTTTTTTCTTCTTTTCTTTCTCTTTTATCCTTCCCCTTTTATAGGTAGTTTCTCTCATGGCAGGAAGTATCGATAGAGATTTGCATCGACATGAGAAACCGATCGGATTTTTCTCGCGAGTTCCAAGATTTCAATGCGCGAATAAGAAAAAAATTCCTCGTCTCTCTCGGTCTCTCCATTGCTGCTTGTAGATTCGATTCTCGTTTATAGCTAGCGGAACGACTTTTCGCGTCTTGAACTTTACGCCGTGCCTTTTTTTTCTTCCTCATCCTCTCTTGCCCATGCTCTTCGTGGATGGATAATTTATCGCCATCTGTTCGCGACATTGGCTCGCTCGCTGACAATGAAAGACGAGCATGATTCGAATAATTATCGCAATAGCCGTTCGACGAGAGATCTATCGTTAACGAGATTGAAAATTCTCGGACAATTAGAATGGATGCACGATAACTCTGTCCCGTAATGGAATAACTCCACCTCCCCCGCGTTTACTTGATTTTTTCACATAATTTTAAATAGGAAGAAACGTTAATTGCAAGAGCTTGTAGTGCCCTAACTCCCCCAATTTGCACGAGAAATTCTGTTACATTTATGGACAATGTTGATTTTTACGCGTTTACTTGATTTTTTCGCATAATTTTAAATAGGAAGAAACGTTAATTGCAAGAGCTTGTATTGCCCTAACTCCCCCAATTTGCACGAGAAATTCTATTACATTTATGGACAATGTTGATTTTTGCGCGTTTACTTGATTTTTTCGCATAATTTTAAATAAGAAGAAACGTTAATTGCCAGAGCTTATAACACGCAAACTCCCTCAATTTTCGCGAGAAATTCTGTTACATTTAAAGACAATGTTGATTTTTGAAAACGAACAAAAGATTATAATTGGATCAGTGTTTACAGACTCATCTCGTGATTATTAATATATCTGTATTTACGATAGAAAATACACGTGTGGGAGAATATAACGATGGATAAAACGAAAGTAATTCAACGAGACACAATTCTTCTCAATTACTAAAGCTGTCGATGGCTGCCGAGTGCCGTCGAGGTTAATCAAACGATATCAGATAATGCATCGGCTCGATGATATGATCGGTAGTTATTGAGTTTTCATGGGGATGAATCGTGGAGGATAGAGGATGAAGAGCGGGGAACCGATCGGACGAAGGTTCGATTATACATACACTTGGCCTGAACACACACACACACACACACTAAAATAAATATATATATATATATATATATATTTCGATATGTGGTGTATCTGTAATATGTATATCCTCGTTCGTCGAACGAACGTACGAGAGAGAAAGAGAGAGAGGGGGGGGGGGGGGAGCCCGGGTGACTACGATGGAAGCGGAGAGAGTTAATCCAATCGTAGCGTTAGTCGAACCGGCGTGTGGATTTGCCCTAGGAGCCACACCGGAATATCCTCGCTAGATTATTCGACCATCGAATTTCACCCATCATCCCCTTCGAATCCTCCCTCTAAATACCCCCCTCGTCTGCCTTTCCCTGGGTTGATAACTTACGTTTCGATCCCACAGGCGCCCGCGAACGATCCGTTATTGGCTATTAGTCGAGCTCTCCTGGTGCCCGAATTTTGCGCCTTCGAAACTTCATTTCCAGCTTTTTCGCCACTTTTTCTTCTTCTTTTCCATTCCCATTTATTTATCTTCATTCCGCCCGTCTCCGCTTTTCAGTTGAAATATCGCGTAATGAAACATCCGCGGAGATAACGATGGATAATGTTTATTTTTTATTTTTTATTTCTCCTTTCGCTCTATCTCGCTTTTTTTTCTCAATATTTCGCGTTCGTACCACTCGCGCGATTACAGGAGAGCCATTAAAAAATGATGTAAACACAGTTCCTATAACTTCTGGATGAGGTTTTTCTTTCGCATCGTTTACTTTTCGCCCGTCGGCTGTTTTATTTTGCGTTCGATGAAACGTTGTCGGACGGAGAAAAGAGCGACGTGTGGGAGAAGGGGATGTAGCTGGTGGTGGTGAAAGCCGGAATATAGTCGGATGAAAAAGCGATAAGGGTGAAATTTTCCCGAGGAAAAGTGCTTGTAAACACGTTAAAGTGGAGCGTCCCCCGAAGCGTTCAGACTGTGTACCGTCACGCAGTTTTTTCACTGTTACCGTTCTCAATTCTTTTCGTCTATTATGCACTCACTCATTCACACACACATATACATATACGAGTGCGCGCGCACACACACACATTCTCTCAGTTACACACACATGCAAAAAAAAGAGTGGGAGTGGGGGTTTAACACAAAAGTGCTTTTAATGTTTTAACGAGCCGTTGCCGAACATTCTTCTCTCTGCAGTTGTCCATTCGCAGCTTGCCGAAATTTGTTCGTACGTATGCGTTTCATAAAAATGTGCGAGGGGGGTGGGTTATCTAAAGGTTGGGGAGGATTGGGACATCGAACCACTAAGATCGTTGCGCTTTTTGCTCCTTTTATGCCAAAAACGCCGTTGCGCAGCCCGTTTCTTCGTCATAGTTGAGAAACTTGCTCTTCGGCCACTCGATATCATTGTTCAAAGTTTTTCATTTCCAACGCGATAGAGAAATTGTAAGAATTCGATATAGGTATAGGTACATACGTCTCGCGCAAACTAAAATTGTTCTCTCGTCTTCGTGCTCTGGATTCGTTCTCCAGCGAGCAATTTTATACCGTTACGTACATAAAGTATTCGCTCTTTATATACAGGGTGAATTTTATAAGGTGTAACAAGGCTTTATTATAAGGTAGATGGGATCATTACAAACAAAAGTTGTAAATATACATTAAGGATATTTTTAATAGTTTACGAGATATAAATCTTTTAAGTTTGTCCAGTCAGAGCGCGCCGAGAAACTTTGGAGACGCCCACCCCTCGCCCTAGCAGCCAATGCCCGAGAAATACAAATGACTGTGTAATAATATAATAAATAAAATTGACAGTTTTGAATTGTGCAACCTCACATGTAACGCCCTACACTGTACTATCTCTACAGCTAGGACTGGAGTGGGCGGCTCCAACGCTTCTCGACGCGCTCTGATTGGACCAGTTTGAAAACTTCAAATCTCATAAACTATTAAAAATATCCCTAATGTATATTTGCAACTTTTGTTTGTAATGATCCCATTTACCTTAGAACAAAGCCTTGTTACACCTTATGAAATTCACCCTGTATATAACACAAAACGTCAATAATATTCAGGGAATTCGTTCGCACTCTTATTTTATTAACCTCTTTTCATTTATCGTCGATAAAGCGTCATATTGTGCTATGTAAATGTAAACAGCTACGATGTATTGCGAAATAAGTGTATATTTACGCAGAGGTAAGCTAATAAAATAACAAAACTATCGTATCGTCGAGGATAACATCGAAATCCATGTATATGTCGTGTTATGTTTTGGACGAGAGGAAGATTGACAACGAGACCAAAGTACGCGTCGATCTTGATCCTGCAATGAAGTCCACGATCACATAGCGGATTTTTACTGCCAGTTGATTTGTTTTACGTTGGCGAGGCAACGGCAAAGCGTTGAAGAAAAAAGGAAAATGTCGCCGAGAAATCCGAGAACGAATGAGAGAGAAAAAATTGGAATCGTATATAGATATATAGTTATAGAGGTAGATTTATACGACTAGGATCTGGTTCGCAGCTGTAACGATCTGCTCGTTCGACCAGGAATATGGCTATCTCGTAGCTGGCTCAACCGAGAGATGTCCCGGCCTTGCGTTCACTTTGCTTCCACTTTTCTTTCTTCTTTTATTAATATACACACACACACACATCTCTCTCTCTCAGTCGTAAAACTATATAGATACGTGTATAGAAGTCGACCCGTGCTCTCCCTTTCCGACCCGTCTCGTTCTCCCGTTACTTCCCCACCTCCCTCTCTCTTTCATTCACGGCTGCAGTCTCGTTCCTCCTTCCTCCTCCGTTCTCTCTTCGGCAATTTCTTCCAGTAGCGGTATCTTCGTGCTCGCGGTCGTAGCCTCTCCCGCGTTGTCTGTTCCTCCCAACGTCGTGCTCTTGTTTTTTTCCCCGCACCAATTTACCTCGTCCTAGCTATCTTTTCTTTTCCCATTTCCAAGGAAAACTCCATCGCAAGAGAGAAACATCGAGACGCGGAGCCTGAGATCTCCATCTACTTCCGCTTTTTTTTCAACCCTGCGTACTTATATTCGTGGCATATCGATAGGTGTAGTACTTAGTACAAAGCCTTCCTCTCCCTTTTTACCTCTTTTATCTCTTTTCTTTTGTCATAGATAAAACAGTCCGAGACAGTTACGAATAAGATATCGCCGAGGAAGCGGATCGTTAAATCAGGGAAAATTTATTGTTCGTTTCGTTGGTATCGTTTCGTACTGGTAGTTGATTTAGTTCTTGAAATACGTCTATATACATTCCTATATATACAGGCAATGTTATCAATAGGTAGTTTAGTCCGGTAGTTACTTACGGCGGTAGGTTATATGTACTTTGGACAAACATCTGGTACAGATGTCGTCGATATTTACACCGCGACCAGAGTCGATACGTTGTTTTCTCTCTCCTCTCTTTGTTTTTTCGCGTCGCACAACCACCGAGCCCGAAATTCGATTTGTAAATCATAAATTACCCAGACTCGAGTAACTACGGATTCGAGAATTATCGAATAAATAAAGTAAAACACTTGGAAGAATGAAAGACTCGCCTGACTTAATTTGGTCACATTTGTGAGATTGTATTTATTTGTTTCCCATTTTCACAGTACAATTCTCCAGATACAGTGTCGTTTTTTTTTCATGCTTCGATATTAAATTTGAGACGATGGGAAAACCAGATTGATTCTACCGGGGTGACGCGTCATAGGCTTTGGATACCGGAAATTAATATAACCCGGGATTTATATTTTTCCCAATTAGCAGTTGGCTTGCATCGAAAAAAAAAGAAAATAGAAATGAACTACACTACGTATTCCGGTGCAGTACGGTTGTTATGCTCTACAGGGTATGGAACAAAAAAATGCTCAAAGTTTATCGGTTCCATATTGTCGAATTCGATGGTGGATACGTGTATTCGAAGCGGACAGAGCCAGACGGCCCTTCAGCGATGTGAAAGTGCAGGTTTTCAAAAATTGTTGAACATGAAAAATAAAAATAAAAAAAAAAACCTGGAATCAAAAATAGTCGAAAGAGCGACGAAAGCGAGAGATGGCAGACCCGTGAAAGAGTCGTGGCGATAACGCCGTTGCTGGACCAATAAAGCCCATTGAAAGCTGCTGTGTACATAGTTGGGCTCTGTGCGTGTTTTCAATTTTTCTTTTCTCTTTTTTCTCGCTTCGTTTGGTTTTCGTTCCGCGCGCATAGTCGTTACGAGGATATAATATTCTCTATCACTTTGTATATCTACGCTCGATATATCAACAATCAGTTTTTGACGCTTCAGGGAAAACGGGAATAGGGTAATAAATTACGAATAAAAATCTGTATAACGCGTAGGCCCCGGTGTAAAATTGAATATGAAAAGTAAAAGATAAACAAATATATAAGACCATTTGATGCAATGCGGTAATAAACCAATAGCTACGGATTAATTAGCTATATTTTGAATCACGAACATTGACTGCAACAAACTGTGAAATGTTTTTTTTTAAATAAACAAGGAGTCGCGCGGCTACCCGCGATAGCATGATGTATTCACCTCCGCCATGTGATCATAGACATATAAGATAGACTGAGCGTTCTCATGGGCCGTTTGCAGTCAACATATAAAGAATGTTAGAGTTGATAATATATCGGGAGTACTCTTCTCTCTGTCTCAGGATACTTGTGGTGGGGATGAGGCAGCAGAGGAGAGTGAGGAGAAATCACGCGTTTGCGTTATGAATGTGTTCCACTTCCGCTGTTCCGTTCACTCCCACCACTACACCGATTGAAATGAGAGAAGAATACTCCCGATACATCTCTGTCCTTTATATACTGATTCAGTGCACCTCATGGGATCGGAGCGCTCAGTCTATCTTATAAGTCTATGCATGTGATACGTGCCAGCCGATGAGGACAATTGAGCATCGTTCAACTAGCTCCATTGAAAACTGCTCAACTAGCCCCTTCTCAAATTTTTTAACAAATGTTAGTTTATAATGAAATCCGTACCACGTGTGTTAACATAATTATTGCAGATTGATAGCCACTTAAATGTACTACATACTAGTACTCGTCTAGTTGCTGCCCTGGTTTTTCACACAATGCTAGAAGAAAAATACTTAATCACGTATTTTTTTACTTTTGTGTGTAATAATAATAAAACGTCCCGTGTCATCGTCTCGTGCGCCGCGTGGCTACCGGCAATGGTTTGTTGTATTCCCCTCCCCCATACCTCTCTTTCGTCCATTTGATGCACAATCGTGTGATGCTTAGTTTTCGAGATATTACGATTGCCCAACTTACCCGCTTGCTCAACTATCGCCGCTCTACCCTACATATCTACACGAGTCAAAATTTTCGGGCGCTTCGAGAATAAGCCGAATCGAGCGGAGTGGAGTGGGTCCAGGCCGGTTTCTAATCTATACAAGACGGTATATGCAAACCTACCGCTGACGCTCCAAAATGGCAGAAAGTTTACATTTGAAGTCAGCGAAGGGTGGGAAGGGTCTCGTGGAACCTTCACAATCATCCGGACACTCTCCTCCACGCGGTCTCCCAAAAGCTCCTGGACCGCTCCTTTGTAGGCTACTGTGGGACACAGTCCATGCGCCATCCAGTAACTATTTACAGATTACACCATTGTTTTTTCTGCTATAACCCTGTTTAGTGTATCACAATTTATAAGCTGTAAAATTCATGTTTGTATGTGTGTTAGGGATATGATATCACAAACTTCTGATACAACTAGAGATCCTTAAGGACATTACAAAAGCGTCATCCGCATTTTTGCCAACGTCCTACTCTTAATTTTTCGAATTTAAAATTGTTTTATTCAGCTTTATATATGTATATTTATTTACATTTTTGGAACATATGCTCTGTTGAGCTAAGGACGATTCCTGGGTTTAAACCCTTCCTAGCCTATTTGTAGTTAACAATATTTATGTTTAACAGATTATATTTCTCTTTTAATAGGTAAAAATTAATCTAAAAAAGCCGAATTCTATGTTTATATTAATGTGGTGTAATTTGATATTTCTAATTTTTCATAATTGCTTATTTTATAAGGATGGAGTACATTAATATCTTGTAACGTTTTTATTCTAATATCACATGTTTCATTTTGCGGTATCTTATTTTAATAGGAGTTGTTGAGGTAATCTATACCTTAATTTAAATGGGAGTTCATTCATGTATCTTTTTATACTTTATCTTTCCTAGTATTTGTAATTCGTCTACGTTTGTTTGTAGAATTTATATGTAATTTCTCATATTATTGTTGTAAGGTTTTTCATTTGCGATTTGTTCCCTATTCACCTTTAGGGAGTATGGTGTGATCATTTTTAATGTTTTATTCTACTCTTTTATTATTATTTGAAGATTTTTTTATTTATTCCTTTTTCAATGTACATTTGGGTTACATGTTATTTGTGCGTTACATTTGTCAATAATGCCTGTACTATCTTATCTGCACTTACTGATTGGTTTTTCCTTTTGTTGTGTGTTTTATTTAACTTGTTTTTATAACTATTTTTGCTTATTATTAGGTCAAATTTTACAAAAATCCTGTGAATTCTGTATCCTACTCTTTTACATGAATTCCCTCGCTTATATATAAATATGTCGCGCCACCGTTCGCGAGAATCGTAGCCATCTGTCGGACTCTGGGGTTACTGTCAAAGCGGGACAGTTACACCAGGCAAAACTTGGATCGAGGGCGAGTTGTGGAGGGTCCGCGTCTCGCCACGCACAGTTGGAATCGACAGCAGAGTCTGGCGGTTCCTATTTTTCGAACTTGAGATTGAAGGCGGGTTGTGGAGGGTCCACGTGTCGCTACGCATAGTTGGAATCAATAGTAGATTCTCGAGGGTCCTATTTTTCGAACTTGGGATTGACGACGGGTTGGGGGAAGGTCCAGGCCAGGTTCGAGCTGGAGGGCGAATTAGTATTGAGCTCAGGATGACGCCTTAACCGTTGCAAAGGAAATGGAGTCTAGGAGATTAAGAGGGGTAGTAAAAATTTGGATTCGGATATATACACCTAAGTACGCACCATTAAAATATACACGAAAAATAAACGTCACATTCGCACCTTCGCGAATATTTTGGATAGTGGAATAGGTCGTCTCCCTTTCTAAAAGTCGTCATTCATGTACACCTAAGTACCTACGTGCCATTAAAATATACACGAAAAATAAAAGTCACATTCACACCTTCGTGAATATTTTGGATAGTGGAACAGGTCGCCTCCCTTTCTAAAAGTTCGCCATTCCATGATCCCCGACAAATGGTCGTGAACATGATCGCGTTTAAGTTACGAAAGTGGCGCTGAGCAAATTGTATCAATATCGGATCAAATTTTACGACACCAGTATCGCATGGATCTTCCACTTTCATTTTCTTAATAAACGTCGCTCGAACGTCATAGTCTCGTTCGCAATCGTGAAGTGATAAAGAGAATAAAGAAAAGCGAGAAGCGAAGAGACATTCGTAAAGTGGTCGAGAGCCATAAAATGCTCGAGCGCACGAGTAACTCGGTTAATAAACCGTAAGGCGTTCATCAACGCTGTACCGGAAAAACGAAATATGACCCACCGCGGTTTTTGCCTTCTGTCTCGTCATTTTTTCTCCTTTCTTCAGTGTTTGCAATTGAAGTTTATACGCGACGACACATTCAATATGTATCATCTTGGCAAATTCTGGCTTGTTCGCTGCCTTTCTTGCCTCAATTTCCTTCACGTTCGCGATGAAAAGAAGAGAATTTCGTGACACAAATTCCGGTAAGTTACGTATATAAACGATACAGCGTTCCGCATTAGGCAAAAAGTCCTCCTTTAGCCGTTCACTTCATACTCAAGCGGGACCTCTTAACCAGCCAATTAGTTCATTCGCTTTCGCACATGGAAGTACTTCCTCACTCCTGTTCTTGACTGCCGCTCTTTCGTACCCTCCCGCTCCACTGTCGAGCGTAACTCGAGTCGACCAAACGAGACGTATACGTATAATCCATCCCAGAACTTCGTAATCCTCGAGTCTATTTCGAATTGCCAGGACGAAGGCACAATGATGGATTCACGGAAAGGTTCTTCTTGAAGTTGAAGTGCTGCGTTTCTTAGTTCAAATTGCCATATAGATAACACCCTGGCTTTTATATCTTCGTGTTTTCTCTCTCTGTCTTTCTCACCAAGTCTCGTTTACTCAATGAAAATCCTTTCGAGCTGTTTTCACCACTCGCTCCGACGAACGGCCGTCGTTAAACCACTTTTAAGAACTAGAACGCGGCATGGCAGGGCCTCTCGTTATACACATATGTCTATAGATGTCTTTGACTGGTTAATCGTCAAGTTGCAGTACGTTGCGTGTCACTTGCACAACTACTGACTAATAAGAAAAGGAAGAAAAATGAGAGAGAAAAAAAAAGAAGAAGAAGACGAAGAAGAAGAGGAAGAAGAAGAAGAAGAAGGAAAAGAAGAAGAAGAAGACGAAGAAGAAGAAGAAGAGGAAGAAGAAGAGGAAGAAGAGGAAGAAGACGAAGAAGAGGAAGAAGGCGAAGAAGAAGAAGAAGAAAAAGGTGGCAGCTCACGAAACCTTCGCTTTTTACTGCCACGACGTTGCCGGAGGCGGGGACTCGATTAAACTTATGAAAAAGTTTATGATCCGATTTTACTTCGAACTGCCCTACTCGAAAGACCAGAAGCTGAGTAGCGCGAACATTACCCGCGTATACCTCTTCACACCCCCTCGTTATATTCCACGCCTCTTCGTATCTTATTCTTCTTTCCACCCTTCTTCTTCTTGTTCAATTCACACTCTTGCATCTGTAAAATACGTAAAGTTTGAAAGTGTGCACCCTCCCATGGAGACGAAGCTCCCCTTTATCGAAGAAAAAAAATGCCTTCTCCGTACTTTTCCATTTGCCTTGTATATCGATATCGCCATTTGTGCTATAACTGCGTACCGAATATAAAAACCGCGTTAATGCGTAACTGTACTCGACACTGTAATTCCCACGATCTTATTAAAAAGAAAACTTTTACTTGAGCTGAAAAACGCCTTTTAATGAAATTTAATTGATGGAAATGAGAAGAAAATATCGTTAGTGGGTGTGAAGGGTTTTGTCGTTATTACAAGGACAAAATAAAACGGATTATCGGTGAAAATGACGCGCGTACCACGAGTCTTTGTACCCCGTTGTAAACATTACAGCATGGTTGAGGTCGTGACCTCCGGGTGATGCCTTTTTATACCCGTTCAAACTTTTCCCCATAGAACCTTGTAATTTTTTGGTCAAATTACGACTACGCGTATTTTTCCCCTCTAGATAATTTGAATCCGGTCACATTTTCTCTAGTAATCAGTGAAATTTTAATTTTCGTTCCGGTGCGATTGTTCCATAACTTTTTAAATTAACAACCCTCGCAGCCCCGACTGTTTACACGAACTACGAAAATCCATATTACCCTTCGCATCTATAGGAGTTTCTCCCGTATCGTTGCTCGTAGTTTCGGTAATCACGTTTACAATTCGAGAGTTTGCATTTCCTCGGTTAATTCAAGCCCATCCATATCTGCCGGAGTCAATATTTCCATTTGTCGGCTTCTCCGCCATCTCTTCCCGCTGTGTCTCTCATTCCACTTGGTTAAGAAGAGACAACGGAATTAGCTCCATGAATCTTTGACACCGACGTCGATTAGTCCCTCGCGCTTTCCGTTCTACGAGCAATATGACGAATTCCACAATCTCGAAAACGACTCCTCGTTGCGCGTTACCACCCCGGGTACACGTTGCAACTGACTGAAATTCTCGTCGCCAAGCGGTTACGTTCCTGCAAAATCTGTGTAAAATTTCTTGGCTTGCCTGACGTCACACAGGAAGCGCGGCTTGGCACCCGTAGTAATTAACATATATACATACATATAGATGCGTATATGCGTGAGTACGGGCTTCCAGAGAGAGAGAGAGAGAGAGAGAGGTATAAATGTATCCGAGTAGAGCCAGAGATATCACCGAGTGGATGAAATTCCGGCTATATGTTCCATACACTAGGATTTATTACATTGCTCCAGAGTGCTTGGGAAGTACATACGTGTATTAGATATATACGTATATACACCCTTTGGTTAGCACATATGCATTTATATGCATCTGTATTAGATATATATGAGCCAAGTTCAGGCGCAGGGAATGGTTTAAGTACCAGGCAGTGACGCACACCACTTCACCAGACGGAGAGAAAAGCGTATCAAGAGGCTAGAGGGTAACAAGTCAACCCCTCCTCGCTCACCCTCTCTCTTACCCTCTCGCTCTCTTCGTCGCTATTACATGGGCAGTCATACTAATTCCGCGCATGCACTGCAACGATTTACTCTAATTAGACGTCTGACTGACGCGCATAGTATAGGAGATGTCACTCGCTTTCTATTAATCTCACGAGCGTTATAACAACACGCCGACGCAAACGTCGCCAAAATCCCTTGGACTTTTCCATTTCGTCGAATTAGAGAAATCGTGCGCGAAGATTATTTCGAGGATTTATTTAAATTACGGATTTATATTGCGTCTAATTAGTGGAATTAATTGGATTAATGAAAGGCAGACACGAAATAGGTAGACACGAAATGGTCTGCCGATGCGTATGCATAGAGAGATTTTCACAGGGTAGTTTAGAAACAGCAACGAATATGCGGATATGTGGTTTTATTATTTTTTTAAATATCTTGTTGTGAATGTAACAAAGTTAATCAAATAACAACGGATATTTCAATGATTTCACGGGCTGAAAACCGCAACGGGAGATGAAAATGGCGCGGATACAAAAGCTCTGATAATGTGTATTTTAATTAACATCGCACGCAAGGGGGTTAAAGCCAGGTAGAGGGATTTATCATTCGTGGCCTGCGGGTCTCCATGGGACATAAAATTCCCTCTGGCCTCTTTTATATCTCATTTTTTCGCGTCACTTATCGTGCTGAAGCGAGAGATAGTGGGCCAAAGAGTGAGGAGGGGAGAGAGAGAAAGAGAGAGAGAGGGAGAGTGAGAGAATTTTACTCGGCTAATCTACACTCGAATTACATAAACTACTCGTAGCAGTAGTTGCTGGCAGGAGATTTGGTCGTTTGGGCGTTATCCAGCTCGGACCTCTCTTCGCCTTGGTAACCACCCTTCCCGCCCTAATGTCTCGCTGTAGTTCCACGGGTTCTCTCATCCGCGTAGTCGAGAATTTTCGACATAGCCCACGTATATATGTATATATATATATGCAACGATGGAAGAGAATCGTTGGGATCCTCTTTCTCTGTCTTCCGTTTAAGAACTTACCAGTCGGCAAACACGTCTGTGTATAGTCTGAGTTTGAAATAGCGGCGAAACAGCCCCCTCCCCTCCCCTCCCCACTTTTCCTTCGCTCGCGTCGCTACGCCGTTTTAATTACATAACAAATTAGAAACCCCGTAGACGAGTTGCAGTGTGTTGCAGCCGAGGTACTTGACGCCTTCCGTGCTGTGGCAAAAGTTAACGTGCCAGAAAGTCAAGTGCGCACATGCAAACAGAAATCGATTTGCAAAGAATCGAGCCAATTTTACACGCGATTATCGATGGTAGGCTACTCGATTTCGGATTAGTTGAATTAAATTGAAATTTAGAACATCGACCTTTGACATTTTTTGAAATTATGTTGTTTATTCTCCTTTGTTATTATTATTATTATTATTATTATTATTATTATTATTATCTAAATAAATATTGTGTTTATTTCATTTTCTGCCTGTCACAATCAGTCAAATAGTTATATAGTTATCTATTGTCACTACTTGCAGAATTTTCATTTTTCCGTTGTTGAATCACGAACTTTTTATTCGGGTTTTGTAACTTTTATTTTTATATAGCTTTTTTGATTTTTTGTTCATTCGTTTCATCGTGTTTCATACTATACGTGTTTCAAGGTATAACCAAAAAATAAATAAAGAATCAATCAATCAATCTCTGGCTCCAGCCAAAATTTACACTCGGATTTGGACGACCTCGGAGTGAGAGAGAAGGGAATAAGCGCTTTACACATACGCTGGCCTGGAACAATAAAACGTTGCAAGACCTCAGCACTCAGTACAGAAAACCACGATCGGTACGGCTTGCGGTTTGCGCCTGGAACAACGCGAGAGCGAGATAGATCGAGTGAGTGAGTAACGGAGCGAGTGAGAGAGACGGAGAGAGAAAACGAGAACAAAAGAGATATTGTCGAGTTCGTATATGTCCCTGCGTTTGTTTCACCGTCACGGTATTTTGCTCACGGTATTTTGCTTGCGCTCTGACGAATTCGGAGTCGAATTTGTTTCCAACCCCCGTGCATTTCGAAGCATCCACCTAACGGACAGGTTGAAGAACGGCATATGCGATAAATAGTACGAGGGCCGAGAAGAGAGAGAAACTAAAAAAATATTAAGATAACAACAGATAACGTAAAAAACAAATTTTATATCGTTATACAAAAATGCATTTCTGAATTCACTCCCCAGTTTATACCAGCAACAATTATTCCGCTTGATAATCACAGCGGACTCCAAAAGCTCAAATTTCTTTTTACAAATATAAGAAGTAGGTCATGGAATAAGCAACACTTACGAGGGGACGGTCCGAGAGGTTCATCGAGAGTCACGAGCTCCCACTTCGCGTGCTTATAGTGGGGTAGGTATTAACCCTTTGAGACCTGAGTACTTCCAAGCTTATGTGGTCCGCAGACGCATCGGCTAACGCATATATGCGTCCTTAGAACTCAAAGGGTTAACCAAACCACAAAATTGTAGGTACCAATTCGGTTTCGTTTTTGACAATTATCATAATACGATAATTCAAAAATTTCTTTCTTGTTGGTTTCTTTGGACGAAGTTTTATTCGGACGTCGACATGCGTGTAGACACTCGAGAATCATTTGTTCGATTTTGGGGTCTCGTAGCTCGTTTGTCAAATGCTTTGGGATTGGCGGGGTAGATTAACTGTCCGAAAAGGAGGGCCGATCGGTCCGATCGTATGGACCGCCTCTCCCTCTGTCTCTGTCTGCGAGGTGATCACATCGCTGTAACAAGGCCATTATCGGTTGGGTCGTTCGAACGCGTAATATTGGTACATCAACGCAGCGAGACGGTCTAGGCTCATCCATAACCTCACCCTGAGACTGACGTTTGACTATATCTATATTGTTCAACGTCATACACACCCACCCACCCACACTTGCACACACATATATATATATATATATATATATATATATATATATATATATATATATATATATATTTACGAGAATATATATACTTGTATGTTTATGTACGTTGTAGAAGCTAATACGGCATCATACACATCCCTTTGTAACATATATTCTAGGCTCTCGTTGCTATTCCAGTAAGGCATACGGGCGAGTGCCGTATATCGTTACGGCCTCCATTCTGTTTATATGTTGATCCAATCTATTAGATATTTACAATACAGGTATAGGTTGAACGGGAGCAGATAGTTTGCGGCTTAACTGGCTCGTTTAATATACGCATATATATTGTATATATCACTAACAGCGATCATCGTCAAAACATTCAACGATGACGTTGCTATATAGATGTATATAGAGGGTGAGTTTCATAAGGTGGCTTAAACTTTATTATAAGATAGATGAGATCATTACAAACAAAAGTTATCAATATACATTAGGGATATTTTTAATAGTTTACGAGATATCAATTTTTAAAGTTGTGTCCAATCAGAGCACGCCGAGAATCGTTGGCGCCGCCCACTACCCGCCTTAGCCGTATGGATGGCACAGTGTAGGGCGTTACATTTGGGGTTGCAAAATTCAGAGCAGTCTATTTTATTTATTGTATTATTACGCAGTTGTTTTTATTTCTCGGGCATTGACTGCTCTGAATCTTGCCGAGCGCGCCGGGAAGCGTTGCAGTGAGAAATGAGTGCGTAATAATATAATAAATAAAATTGGGTGTTCTGAATTTTGCAAGCTCAAATGTAGCGCTCTACACTGTGAAAGCTCTACAGCTAGAGCGGGGAGTGGGCGGCTCCAACGCTTCTCGGCGCGCTCTGATAGAACCAACTTTAAAAATTTATATCTCGTAAACTATTAAAAATATCTCAAATGTATATTTACAATTTTTCTTTGTAATGATCCCATCTACCTTGAAATACAGTTTGAGACAACTTATGAAACTTACCCTGTATATATCGTTGACCGGTCAGCGATCGATTTTTCCATCCCCTTTGTTGCCCCGAATCAATTTCGCTGCTTCCCTCCCTTTCTCTCTTTTGTTTATCGCCGGGAATAATACAAAAATTATGATTAATTGTTCCCAAAGTTGAAACAATTGATACTGTGATGAGTGGTAACGTTATCGGAAAATATATCTATTTTTTTCTTCGATGTGCGCTTGTTCGTCGCGAGTCTGCGCTAGTGTGTGTCACATCAGGGATCTTTGGCACGTTCGTGAGAATAACGATATTATGCCTATATATTGCATTAGTGTGAGAGACGCGCACGCCTCGCGGGGGTTGTTCGACGAAAAGCGCTTGTCCATTTCTCCCTCCACCGAAGTTGGTAAAGCGACGTATATAGCAACGCAACGTTCACGTTTAGCCGTGTGCCCTATGGCGCTGATATATTACGTTCGCAACTGCTAGCAAACTAGCCACGGGTAAACTGAGGGAACCGAGAAACGATGAGAAGGAGGGAGGGAGGGAGAAAGAGAGAGAGAGAGAGAACTAATTCATGGAGAGTTAGAGGGAGACAGAGGGTGAACGTACTACGCAAAGGGACGATGCGTTATAATCGTGACTGGAAATTTACCGGGAACTTTCGTTCGTTATAATTGTGCAACGAATAGTTCTTGGTAATCATTATCATTATTATTATTATTATTGCTTCACAATATTATCAAATAATAATATTATGTTAGTACCGGAGGGCCATTGTAGTTTTAGCGGTACAGACGTTCTCTTCCGTATGCACTAATTTGCTAACCGCAGCTGTGCTTCAACTTTGGTGCCTTGCGGTAGCTACGATGAGTTCGCTGGTGGTTTCTTTACAGAACGATACATTTCATTTTGTATTTTATTATTTATTGAAAAATATTTACGAACTTAATACTCTTCAGAATTTCAGATATTTTATAATAAATATACCTAAAGTTAATAAACAAATAATTGAAAAACAAAAATATCTAACAAAAAATAATAATGATATAATGATAAGTAATAATAATAAAACGATAAAATCTTTGACGAATTTTATATATTTAAAAATAAATATATTTAAAGAGAATAAACAAATAACTGAGAAACAAAAATAATAATAAAATGATTAATAATAATAATAACGAAACGATAATATCTTTCACGATTATAATTATTTACTTGTTGTTGTTGTTTTTGTGGATTGAACCGAGCGCGCTCAGTCTCTCGACCATTGAATTACTTACTTCACTGTATCAAAAAGCTGAGAAATATGGACGAATACCCGGACGAAGTGTTTTTGTTTTAAGGCTCATTTGTCGTTGTATCAAACGTTAAAAAATATATAACAATACATATGTCTACGCGTTTTGCCAGTTTTGTGTGAAAAATGTTGAACCGCGTCACCTAGTTGATGCAAGGAAACTCTGAAGCGTACGAGAGGCAGGTCCGATTCGATCTCGGAGTTACAGGTGACATCGGACTGTAGCGCGGAAACATTGTTAGTGACGCGAAGCTTTTTAAAAATTTAGACAGCCGAGACTGTCATGTTCACCAGCGAAAAAAGAATTTGTTTTACGGCACGTGTGTGCGACACGAGACGCGGCCACTATACGAGCTTGACTACCGTGGAACAGTTTTGTTTTTGTTCCCGGTCGCTAGTCGCTCGGAAAATTTTACGCGCGCTGATTTCGACAAATTTTGTTTTATTTCTCGTTTCGTTTCCTCGACACGCTCGCGTTATAGCGAATGTAATTCGTTACTGTCGCTTCAAATTTATTCACGCAAAAGAAAAAGCTAAAAAAAGCTATAACGAAATTCATTTACACTTTGTTTTATCGATGATAAAACTGCATCGATTGAGGTTTCGCTAGAATTAAAAAGATAAAAAAAAGCGACTCTCCTCCCTCTCTCTTTACATGACAGAGCAAATAATACTTTATTCAAGCTCCCACTTGATTCACTTACATTCTCAACACTGAAGCATTTTTCATTAAACGATCGAACTCGTTCGAGTACAATGTTATCGACCGGTCGACGCGGAAACTCGTTAAACGAAACTACATTTGTTCGTACAAAACCGATAGCGTTAAATTATCGTTGAAACATCATCGATAAATTAGCACTTTCGAGTTCGTCAACGAATTTCGATTTGAATTTCGATGATTTTCTCTTGCATGACCGGATGGATTCGTGCATTTCGAGGACTCCCGATACTCGGCAATTCGACTTGAAACATATATTATGTTGCGCGATACGTACCACATACCTGTGCATATATATACATATATATTGACGATAGAACGTGTATACACGTGTGGCATCGGAGAGGTCTTTCTGGTAAGCGGCAACGACGGCTTTTAAATGCATCCATACGTGACGAGAGTCCAAACGAGGTGCTCTTATATATTCTCTCTCGCGAGCGAATGGGCCCTCTCTGCGAGTGTTGTATCGGTCTTTATGTGTGTAATAGTAGCGAGCCCGAGAGCGAGAGAGGGAGAGGGTGAAGGTATGAGAGGGTGAAGGTGGGTCATGTCGCACGTGCACGCACTCCAAAATGAATCGGCCTACAGGACGCGTGGATAATAAGCCGTGTAGAGCCGTTGTACACATTCCCATATTGCAGTAGGTACCCGACGCGGCGAATTGCACCCTCACACATGCGCGTGTATACCTACATAGGTGAATAATAAATTTCATCGATCGAACGGCTATGGCGTATCCTAATTCTCGTGCCGTTTCGAAGATCGCTTATAATTTAGAGGTCTTTGGTCGTCCTCGCTCACTTTCTCTCTCTCTCTCTCTCTCTCTCTTGCGCCCTTTCTCATTCCCTCACTGGATCGGCTTGCACGCGAGCCCGACAGCGTTTACGATCGGATTCCCCACACCCTCGTCCGATCGAATTCATGAGCCGAAATATCGGTAGGCAAGATCCTTTTTCACACTGCCACGACTCTTGGCGTACACGCTACATTATACGCTATTCCATAATGCACGGACGTGTACCAAGCGGATAACGATAAGATAGATCTTCTGGGCTTTTTGTACGAAAATTCATTCCCCCTTCTCTATTCCCTCTCGATGAATAGGCGATCGTGGTTACGGCACCAACCGATCCATGTACGTGTCCTATATATTTTCCTGGCAAAGTGCTTAACGCAACTATGCGTCACTCGTGCATTTCTCTCTATTGTAAAATATCTATCTATCTATATACTCTGCTCTTTTCATAGAAACGAGTCGAGTATCGCGTATGAACGAACGAGAATACTCCTATATAGATATGTAACTGCGAATATTTCGAACCTGCAACTTTCTGTATTGTCGAGCCGCGACAACGAAACGCGATTTCTCGCTATCGGTCGCGAATTCTATCGGGATAGAGAAGTCGGAAATTTTCTCGTATGTGTAATAGACGAACGTACATAACCAGACGTCGAGGTTGCTCTAGGTGAGGAAACGAACCAATGGTCGGGAGTGTGCAATTTTCCCTTGCTTTGCCTTTCCCCTTGGCTGCTCGATTGGAGAATGTACACCTAAATAGGCGAGAGAGAGAGAGAGAGAGAAGGTTATCGTGTATCGTATGTGTGCATACCAGGACCTCGATCACGAGGAACTATTATTCCCGTGGTGCATTGCCGCGCTCTACCGTGTAGTATGATCATGGATTATATCCGAATACGGACGTGTACATAATGGTAAATGGAAGCTTTCGTATCGCTGTTGGCTCTCGAAGACTCTCCGCGCGATATAATAATATGGCGCGAAAGGCCAATATGCCTGGAAACTTATGTCTGCAGTTGCACGAGAAACAAATAAAATTATCTTCCACGAACTTTCACGAATTTTTGTTTTTTTTTTTCCTATATATGTATTAACTTTTTCATGCTACGAATTACAACGTCGAGAGTCGTGATTCGTAATGTTCATAAAATTAATGAGAAATTTGGAATTTAAACATTTTTATAATCGAGTAATGAGGAAAATAATATTTAACGAAAAAAAAAAGGAAACAAATTCTTTTTTTCCCTCATACGTTAATTATGGATTTAGCATCGCTACAATTGCTTTTATCGTGTGGGTAAGAGAGTTAATTTTCTATTCGAGCGGTTGGCAAATAAAAATATAATAGAAAGGAATATATTCGTTTACCAACGGGCTGTCTAAAAGAGTGGGGAGAAGGAAGAGTTGGACTGCATATATTGGATTTCAGACAAAAAATTCGGGGAAGCAAGAAAGAACTCGGCGTGGACCACCGCAAAGATTCTTCTCTTTTCTTTTTTTTTCTTTTTTTGTTGTCGTTTTAGTATTCTCCATCTTTTATTGCTTTTATTTTCGTTTCTCTCGTACGTTATTTGCGAACACTCGCGGGTTTCAACCTCGGCCCGATACCGGTTTTCGAGCAACCAGGACCGAGAAAAAAAATTCGTCGTACGCGCGATTGCGAGAGAGAGAGAGAGAGAGAGAGAAAGAGAGAGACGTAGGAGGAAAAGAGACCAGCACAGTTTTTTCCATCGTTCGATGTTCTCATCTTGGTTCATTCGCTCCCGGATATGAAACATACATAACAATATTTACGAACATTCGTACACGAGTTTCCATGCATCGTTAATAGCAAAAGTAAAAAAAAAAGGAAAACACATATTATTCTCGACATAATTACGGCGTAATTGTATCATTTCAAACGTCTTGCTAATTGGTTTTTTGTTTTCTTCTTATTTTTTTGCAAACTGGAAATAACGATCTCCGTCGCACATTCGACCCGGGCATAGTTCTCGTATTATCCGCAATGTGTATTATACCGTGTTTGGGGCAATTACCCAGTGTGTTTTATGCGAAAAGTCACGGAATCTTATAATAATAACCGGAGACACGATATATACACCAACTGCAGCAACATTAGTGAATCGAGCAAAATTGCGTTATGCGCTATGTATTCACATGTATATACATATATATATTTGTGTATAAACACATGTACATATATATATATATATATATTCGCGAGGTTCGTGCACCGTCTCGCTCAAGCCGGTTCTATAAATCTCCCAAGTCCGGCCGGGCGGTTGAACGCTTCGGTTGGCCCGCAAATGCCCTCGGTTCCATCTGTTCTACATGTGTGTCGAACGAGACCGCGGTATATAAATATATGAACTAATACTCTCGTATTTATATAATGTATACACGTAAATATAAATACACGTAGATTTGTCCCTGGAAGGAAGAAATAAAAACAAAATAACATCACAAAAAGGCCTAAAATATTCAAAGTTTGGATAAAGTGGAATCGTTACGAGTGTATTTCCAACGCGTCGAGACAACGCCATGGAGACTTTGGGTTGCGAGCAACGAGTAAGGTAAAAAAGGAAATGAAAGAAATCAAATCACGTAAGCAACGAAAACCAGGCCACGGTAGAATTTACTCTTCGTCCTTGTATTAGTCTCTCTCCTTCCTCTCGACGCCGTGGTATTATACATTATTACATCCACGGTGAGTGCACTATGGCGATATACGATTCGTACCGTTATGCACGTTGCTCTGCTTTGTACTCTCACGGGCTAGACCGGTTCCCGCCGTTTCTCCCTTCCACAAGGATGAATAATATACGAGAGAACGGCTGAGAGTCAGCGCGGAGTAGAAAAATGCTAAATTGAAACAGGCACAGGGTAGACAGTGTTGGAGCGAGGATGCTGTTTGTTTTCTTGGGTGTATGAACGATTCCGTACAAATGGAAGGGCGTAAGAGATTCGCGAAACAAAATTTCGATTAGCGCTGCAAGTAACGTAACAATTTATCAATAGCAACAACGTGAGAAAATAATTCGGTCGCATATTTATATTTTATTTTTCATTCGGTTCCGATATTCATTTAATTTCTAATGAGCTGATTTATTTATCGACTTGCTTAATTAACTTTTGTTTTATTGTCAGTAATCCGATTTTGCAGGAGTTATTATTAGCCAACATTATATATTGGCCAGGTGCAAAATGAAGTGAGTAGAAAAATACTAAATCGAAATAGGCATAACAGGTAGACAATGTTGGAGCGAAGATGCTGTTTGTTTTCTTGGGTGTACGAACGATTCAATATAAATGGAAGCGCGTAAGAGATTCGCAAAATAAAATCTCGATTATTGCAGTAGGTGACGTAACAATTTATCAGTGACAACAATATGAGAAAATAATTCGATCGCATATTTATATTTTATTTTTCATTTCGTTCCGATATTCATTTGATTTCTAATGAGCTGATTTATTTATCGACTTGCTTAATTAACTTTTGTTTTATTGTCAGTAATCCGATTTTGCAGGAGTTATTATTAGCCAATATTATATATTATAGATATTCGCCACGCACAAAATGAAAGGACGACAGTATTTCGATTCCGACCGGATATGTTGATTAAAATGATTAATTTCTCAATCACAGTTGTTAATAAAGAGAACCATCGATCAGTCAAACGTTCGTTGATTTTACTGTTGGTCAGGATTGTCCGCCAACGTTCCAACAATAATCACAGTATATGCGGACGCGTTTATATCCCTATATGTCAATGTGTGCGAATATACGGTTCGGCACAGATTTAATAACGAATGCGTAGCGTGCTTGCGGAGGTAGCGGGCGAATATTTACATTCGTTGATACGAAGGGACTTGTTTACTCGTACGACCAAAAAAAAAACCCGGAGAATATATCGATTTATATAAACAAAAAAAATCGATTATTATTTATCACTGCAGAACAGCGTGTATCTCTATTGCCATTTCTGGAATCGCTGTGAACACACGTGCGTGCGTGCGCGTAATTTCTGTTTGTAATTCTTTTATTTTTCATTTCGTTAGAACTTATCGTTCGCAGCTAAACGGCTCTTTGAAACCACAAATGGAAATGACTGCATGGCGTATTTTTGCGTCTATCTACGAAGACAATGCTCCTTTTTTCCACCTTACTTACTAGTTCTTACCGATCGGAATTGAGCAAAAAGACTCGCTGCAAAGTTGCGAGCCAACTATAATTACTTTCAATGATCTATATAGATAATAGTTCCATAGAGTTAAGTACACACACCCACACACCCACACACACACACACACACACACACACACACACACACACACACACACACACACACACACACACACACACACACACACACACACACACACACACACACACACACACACACACACACACACACACACGCACGCACACACACACATATATATATATATCGTCTATATTGTAAAATGTACGTTCCCGTTATTACGTACGCTGGGATATAGCTGAAAATCGAGGTTGGCGAGCGTAGATATGACCACTTATATCCGGATTCGATGTACGTATGTGTGTGTATTATAGATAGAAGAGTCGGCTGTATAGAATTCCCATACAGTACGTATATACCTACCTCCTCTTACCTACATACGGATTACGGTGGATAAAATTGGGGAGGAGTGGGAGGAGGTTGGACGGGGATATAATTGGAGCTATTCGTCGTCGCCGGTCCCGAGGTCGAGGCGAGTCTTGCCGGCAGAAAGGGGGTTGACCGGAAACAGTACATATACATGCTATATTATATATATATATATATATATACACTTATATACGAGAGAATTACCCGGTTCGGCGACCGAGAGTCGACAGTAGTGCCTCTTTGGTGCAGAGAGCTCTCGATTTTCTCGCCTCTCTCTATACCCTCGTCTTCTCACTTTTTTTCTGCTACCTATGGCGCGCTCTACATGTATGAGAGGAGCAGGAGGAGGGTACTGCGCTTTCATTTCTTCCCGGGCGATCGAGTGTGAGAATTCGCGGGGGATGTGTGAATGGCGAGGTCGAGTCGTTCAATTCTAGCCTTTTACCTCTCCACTTGTATACACGTGTCTATATATATATATAAATATATGAGTGTGTATATTGTATATAATAATATAGCTGTGTCTATACGTTGAGATAACTGCAGTTGGATACTCTACGGAACGATAGGGAAGTACAGAATGCACTACAGGCTCATTAATTAATTGTAAGATATAGCTCGAAAGTCGTCGCAGAGGAATATTTCTTTCACGCACGACATTATGAACTTTCTCTCTCGGATGTTACGCACTCCTTGAATAATAATACTTCGAGTGCATTAACACGCTAATCGCCGTCGATCACTGATCGCCGACGCTATAATTTCGAAGTAGATATACGTTTCGTTCATTGATTATTCGCGATTTCGTGATTGAAAGGAAAACAACGAATTTATATATAATAACATTTCGTAATATTTTTTAATCCGACGATTTTTCATATGTGTCAAATAAACGTGTCAAATACACGAATGTATGCAAAAATTTGTATATTTATACATATTTATAGGATACGCGTTGTGCCAGCTAGATAGGAAATTGAATTTATACGAGGAGGAAGGGGTGTTGCACCACGTGCGGGATTAATTGTTAGCCGGAGCTATTAGTACCGGTGTCCGATATCATCCGGGTCCTCGGACACGTTCGATCGTATCGATAGCAAAGGTACGCTGGCGTGAGAGACACGCCGCGAGCTTGCCTTCTCTCTCGAACGACAGTGGTATATTGCTGCATCGTGGTCCAGGAGAGACAGAGAGAGAGAGAGAGAGAGAGAGAGAGAGAGAGAGAGCGAGAGAGAGAAGGTAGAGGAAGAGAGTACACATCGGTATGTATACGTGAGCGTAATCGGGTAATTCGATCGGTCAGTGAGACAGAGAGAGAGAGAGAGAGAGAATGTCTCGTAACGTTCGCGACGGTATCGGTATTTGTACATTGGCCATGGTGCAGCGTGTATAACGCGCACTCCAACGTTCGTACGTACAAATCCGACGATATGTACGTACCACGGTGAAGCGTGTAGTTAACCGATAGTGCCGGGCTACGTAACTACATACGTACGAACCATTTACGCATATATGCGCTCATATATATATGTGTATATATATATATATATATATATATATTTACATTTGTATCTTCGAACACGTGTCATGGAGTACGTAGCAATACGCGTACATGAAATAGAACGTTTCAGGCGCGGAAGGGAAATGGAAGATATTGCCCTATATGTATATAATATATATATATAGGGTGAATTTCATAAGACGTCGCAGGCTTTATTCTAAGGTAGATGGGGTCATTACAAACAAAAGTTGCAAATATACATTGGGGATATTTTTAATAGTTTACGAGATATCAATTTTTGAAGTTGGTCCAATCAGAGCGCGTCGAGAAGCGTTGGAACCGCCCATTCCCCGCACCAGCCGTAGAGATAGCACAGTGTACGGCGTTACATTTGGGATTGCAAAATTCAAAACAGTCAATTTTATGTATTATATTATTACGCAGTCATTTTTATTCCTCGGGCATTGACTGCTAGAGCGAGTCGTGGGCGGATCCAATGACTTCTCGGCGCGCTCGGCAAAATTCAGAGCAGTCAATGCCCGAGAAATAAACATGACTGCATAATAATATAATAAATAAAATTGAAGGCTCTGACTGTTGCAACCCCAACTCTACACTGTACTTTCTCTATGGCTAGGGCGGGAGTGGGCGGCTCCAACGCTTTTTGCCGCGCTCCGATTGGACCAACCTAACAAATTTATATCTCGTAAACTATTAAAAATATCCCCAAAGTACATTTGTAACTTTTATTTGTAATGATCCCATCTACCTTAAAATAAAGTTTGAGACATCTTATGAAAATCACCCTATATATAGGATAGAATATATATATATATATATATATATAAGTGTATTTATATGACTATGCGTTCTTATGGATAGGCTCGCTCCGACCAAAATAGCGTGGTCCAGGATTATTCCGTATAACGCGTATCAATTCAACAGCGGATGAAAATCGTTACCGCATTCATGCACCATTCCCTAGTTATTACAATAATTGTCGCGCATACACGAAACACATTCTCCTATATCGACAGGAGCCACGTTTCGACTCTGCACTGTACCAAAAATTATTACGAATCGATCGAGATTTCGAAATTATCTCAGGTCATCCTGAAAAAAAAAGAAAAACAAAGAAAAATTGACGTACCGATCGATGAATAAGGTTTCCTGTACAATTACGACGATTAATTATTCGCGATATAATATCCATTAATATCTGAATAAGCTCATCGATCGACGAAACAGCGTATGGATAATCGCGCACGCGTATATTATATATATTTATGATGGCATGGGTTATCGGTCTATCTAGTTGCTGTATAATCTATAGGTGTGTGTATATATATATATAAATTAAGCGGGCTGGCGTATCGGCATATAACATCGAGGTTTCGCATCGATTGCGCGTCACTAAGTTTGTCGCATTATAAACACATATTTCTATACACAGTGTCTCTCGATATTGGATTATAAGTAATAAAATATACGAGATAAATTAATTGACGCGAGTCTATTAAAAAACAAAATGAATCTCGATATTTTCATAATATCTTTCAAGGTAGATAGTACGAATGGTTACTTATCCAAAGTTATCGTAATAGGTTTTTGCTTAATATCGTTATAATTGTCAAAAACAATATTTTATCATCTTTCAAGTCGGTGTCTCGGAGATTTTTTTTCCATTCTCTCATTCCATTTTCTTCCTCGTTCTTCCTTTACCCACTTCTCGAGCCAAAGAGGAAATCAGTGTCGCGGTGTCCCGTTGCTGGATCGCATTTTATCTTACGGTTATTACCAATCGTGAATCGCGCGGGAGCCACGCCTCTGGAACGAGCGTTCATTACTTTCAAGTCCGTGAATCGAGTAGATATATATATATATATCGTGTGGCGAGAGAAACCTTTATCTAGCGAGAGTGAACGAGCCGAGCTTGCACGCCTCTTGCACCAGGAATACCGCGTACACACTGTACACCTATATATTCTATCCTCTCTCTCTCTCTCTCTCTCTCTCTCTCTCTCTCTCTCTTTGTTAGATATATATATAGGATACGATAGGATATATAGTGTATCTCTAACTGCTGGTCTCCAACGATCGGCGCGATGGCAATTCGCGATGAGCTATCGCGCCGAATAACTCTCTTCCTCATGCCCGCTTCCACTCTCTTTCTCGCTCCCCCTCCCCTCTCATGCCCCTCCACTACGCCTCCCTCTCTGTATGGCTCGCTCGCTCGCTCTGCCATTCTTTACCGAGCGGGTAATCGCGTTATCGGAAATCGTTGGATCAATCTGGATCGTTTCCACTCTCTTCTTGCCGTTCACTCGCTCGCGTGCCCTCCCATAACACGCCTTCCCTCGTTTTCAAACCCCTCTCGCTTTCTCTCTCGGTACGTACCCATACTCTTTTCGTATACAGAGCATGTTCTCGCCAACCTAGAGTGCCCGGTTTCATTACCAGTCGACCCAACGACCTTTTGCGCGACGGGGGTACTTTTACGAAATTCGATTCGCGTTTCGCGACTGGCAGCTCTTTCTCTCTCCCTCTCACACTCTCTGGCGGTCTCTCTCACTCTCCCTCTCGGCTGTAACCACCAACACTCTCTGTCCCACAGTCACCCTCTCACCCTCCCTTTTTTCCCATAATTCTCCGGAGTTTCGACCGAGAAAAAAAGAATCTCATCGTGATATATAGCGACAAAAAGCTCTCGGATACATCGACCCACGCACTCTCCGGGTGCATACGCGAGGTTTGATGGATACAATTTGAAAATTTTTACAAAAAACGAAAAGTGTCAAAAATAAAAATTCCAACACACTTCGTCATCGTTTGTCTTTTAGACTCTTTTTTACGTCTCGGATAATGTCTGATCGGTGTTCCCCAAGCTTCGGTTCGCGGTTCGAGTACACACACACACACCCAAGCACACACATCCATCTACACGTGTGTGTCGATAAAGCGGAAGTTCCCGGATACGTGTTGTGTATTGGACGCGAGATGGACGGATGTGTTTCCGTGATTTATCGCGTTTACCTCCGGTACATCAAATCGCGAATCCTCTACTGAAACGTAACAGACATCGAATATCTATATATATACATACATGTACACACAAGTGATATACAAGCGTATAACTATACCCGTTCGCTCGCCTCGATAGTTCGCCCGTTCCCATCTAGGATGCACGTCGAACTGATTACTTATAGATCGAAGTGAGAGATGCAAGGGATGAAGGATTTCTATCTATCTATCTAATACATTCAGCTTTCGACCGGGGAAAACTTTTCCGTCAGTCATTTTATCTAACTCTGGCGTATCCTCGTTATTCTCACTTTGTACAGGCGCACACATATATATATACATATATCTATGTATATATATAAGTCCGTGATAGATCACTTTTGTAATATCATCTGTCATCATGATTTTATAACAAGCCGTATGTCATCCTCGCTCCTACGAACCATTAGCTAATAGGTTCAAACGAGAGGCATGCCTCGATTCTTCTCATATTCTCTTCCATTTCATTCTGACGAGATAACACCCAACGTATGTATTATGAATATACGTTTATTTTTTCTTTTTGAATTCACACTATGTATAGGAGATACATAGCTATATGTTCGTGTGTATGTACTTTGCCATAACAAGTCTCGAAACGAATAGTATAACATCTCGAGAGACCTTGGTAAATCCAATTTCTCAAATGTCACGAATGAGATATCTTCTCCATTTTTTTCTCATTCTTGTAGTCATCGTTGTTCATTTTTTATCTCGCGATAGGAACAGTCTCGTAAAAGATCTGTTCGTCGTGGGTGTGATAGTTCGTTGGAGGAATTTGATCGATCGATGCGATATCGATAATTAATAATCGTGGATAATCCGTGAGACGTTAATTATTGTAAATTGTTTATATTGGAAAGAGGAAATTTGAAGTGGTTTGTGCACGTATGCGTGCGCAGCTTATGGATTGATACAAGGTAAGGCCTCAATTAGATTGAACCACTTATCGTCTATAATTTGCTCGTCGTCATTCGCTCACGTCGTGTAAACTCGAATGGTACGGGAATGTGTAAACTCAGACAGTACAAACAGTGGACAAGTCTCGGATTGGGAGTGAGGATTTGCCGATGCGTATTGGCTGTGCGATGCACATGCGATAGTACACAATCTCCGATTCTCTCCCGCCCTATGTCATCTTGGACGTTTGCACGGCGCAAGGGCTGTGCGTGTGGGCGGGGAGGTGTGGTCGGTTCCGATTGCGAAACACGTAGATTTTACGTTGTGTGCACAAGGGGTTGCCGCAACCGGTAGAGACAGAGAATATCAAGTGTCTGAGGAGAGCTAATGCGACGGAGAGGAAGAGAGAGAGAGAGAGAGAGGAGGCCGGCTGAGTCAATAATTACCCTCGACGATTTTGCCCACCACGAAACACGCGTCCAGATGTTACTAAAACCTCCTTCACGGGTTCATCGTCAACGATGCGCAATACAAATTTCCCGCTTGAAACAGCATAGAATATAGAGCTCAGTTGTGTTTACCGTACAGAGAGATATAGAGAGAGAAAGAGAGAGAGAGAGAGAGAGAGAGAGAGAGAGAGAGAGAGAGAGAGAGAGAGAGAGAGAGAGAGAGAGCGAGAGAAAGTCTCGTTCCTCTGTTGTTGTAACGGAGTTAAGGCGAGGATACTCTCGACCAACATTGCGGATACGTGCTCACAATTGGACAACCTTGCTTGTACGAATTACCATTGATATGCTAAATAACAGAACCTGCATTTTCAGATTAATGAGAGATTAACGAACCGAATGCGCCGTTGGAATAATTCATTTTCATGGAAATAAAAAGTTAACGAATCGATCATTCAATTTTGATCCGCCCATTTGATTAATTGTCCATTTATCGAAACTTATTTGTGTCTTTTAACTACCACAAATTTAACGTTCCGCCATTTTTTTCCGGTTAGTCTCATAGTCAACTAGCTTATTCCCGATGTACCTATCGATCGTTTTGTGCCTGTGTTTCGTGGAAAACTCCATGAAAACCGTGAGGCAAGTCCAGCAACGCCGGTCGCTTATATCCGAGCGACGGAATCCTTTCTCTCCTATTTGTTCCATGAACACTAGATCTTGCTCGCGACGGTTAACTGTTAACGCAGATTCCCAGAGGAACGGCGTATCAGGAAAGTGTGCAATGTCTTTCCGCGTCAGTGAGTTTAAGCGTCAAGTCTGTAAAGTAGAATATTCTATAGGTAATCATCAACTTTAGCGACTCCACTCTTCGGCAGCTGTGAAGCATACAATGCTCGGATTGAAAGCCCTCGGGGTCGGAGTTCGCGCGATAGTTCAAGTGCCGATGGTACCTAGTTGGCTTATAATCGACGAGTCAAGGAGTGCGAGAGAGGGAGATGCTGTTCGGACGATAACAAGATACGAAAGAGTAATTCGTTTCGTTTCCTATAAACAAAATAGCTTTTGATAAAAAAAAATATTCGACGTTCGTCATATTCTCGATCAACTTCCGGAGCCTGAGGAGTGGTTTTTCTTTTCTTTCATTAATACTCGTTACAAGAAACATTGGCAATTGATCTAAATTTCGTTTTAAACCAATGAAATTTAATGGGGTAGCGAAAGAAAAAGGTAACTCGATGATTCACGGGCGTTTAGCTCGTGGGCGATTATGATGGAAAAAAAAGAAAATGTTCGTACGCAACACATAGCCTGGAGAATTGCCACGGTACGTAATCGATAGAAGCGGGTCGGCCACCAGCTACTCGGGTGTCACACTCTTGAGAGAAGGAGCAAGAGGCAGCAGATAGAGGTTCGATATTACGAGCATAAATTCTGCTTATCCCGTTAGCGAGGTGAGCTTTTCTATGGCATACGACGACTTCCACCTTGGCTTGGTAAGAAAGTGCAAGAAGCACGGCGTTCGAGACTCCGCGCAGCCTCCATTAGCCGCTATACGTTCGCGTCCGTGATCCAGGGGGCGCCTCATCTCTCGAGTTTTCTCTCTCTCTCTCTCTTTCTCTTTTGGTTGCGAAGGAAACGCGAGAGGAGAATATAGATATACGAGTATGTAAAAGTCCGTTTTCTCGGAGAGAGGGCGCTCTCTCTCTCTCCGTCTTCCTCTCCCAGGGGTGTGTCACGCTGTGGGGAGTTTCGCAAAAATTAATGGCCCACCTACCTGATCTTAACTCGCGTAATTATATCTCTCGCATCATTTAATTACTGTGCCGCTGCTCTCGCCGCTGGTTGCTTGACGCCAGCTGAGTAACGGACTGCGCTATCTATAAGCGAGGAAGTAAGCGTGAGTGGGAGAGTAAAGGGAGATGGAAAAGCCCCGCGGGAGCTCGAAACTGTTCAACACTCGCGTTCGTGTGGTAGAAAAGCTTATTTCTCTTCTGCCACCGTCCTGATCGTTCTCCCTCTTTCTCTTTACCGGCCGAAACGACTCTTACCCACCTCCTCCCACCTTTCACCACGATATTTCTACTCTCCGTTCTCGTTAATCGAGCGATTTCGCTCAGCTCGCAGCTAGTATAAAATGGTCGTTCTGTCATCCTCCGGCGTTATAGGCAAATCCAATCCACCGCATAGCCGGAAGATCTTTTTTTTTCAGGACAGTGCTTGCCCAACGAAATGGGCGAATTATCGGACACATTATCATTTCAACTTATTTTTTATTTCCTCTCTCCCTTCTACCGTAATTTTTTCATCATATCCATAGAGTTTACTGCGCGCGAAACGCTGATATCAGCATTATTTAATACTCTTCTCTATTCCACACTCCTCCCCTCTTCTCTCTCTCTTCCTCTCTCTTTCCCTACCTATATATATATATATATATATATGTGTATAATTTTTATCCAATATTCCTCGCGTAAACCTGCGTTTGATAGATCAATTTATTATCATCGTGCCTTCCTCTATATTGGGAAAGGCCATCGGTCGGTAGAGAGATGATAGCGAAGTAAAGAGTGAGAGAGCTAGAGAGGGGGGGGGGGAGAGAAAGAGACAGAGTGAGCGAGAGAAAGAGAGAGAGGGGTTTAGAATTATAGAGGGGATGCTTTACGGAAACTGGGGTAGTATATACGAGATGCGGTCGGGGTATTGATAGTAGTCTAGGGAATGTATAGTCTCCCTCGTCCGATATGGGGGTCCTTCCCTTTATCCCTTCTCTTTGCTATTAAATCCTATCGTTCACCCTTATCCAGTCCCGGGCGTTCTGCGGTTAACGGATCCTCTTCGTCTTTTCCAAATTGATTTACCCAGAGATCCTCTCTCTCTCTCTCTCTCTCTCTCTCTCTCTCTCTCTCTCTCTCTCTCTCTCTCTCTTTAACACAGACATACACACATACATATATGGCCCTCTTGCTCCCTTCAGCGTTGCCGTGGATTTTCTTAGACTCCAACCAGGAACGATCTATCTATCTTCCTTTTTCTCTTCTTCATCGAGATCGCTCTTCTCGACGAGTTGACTCTTTCTCGTAAGCCAGATAGGGTGTAGAAGTCTCGTGTTATTTATACAATTATAACGGATGAGAGAGAATGGTCCAGACACACTCGACGTGCCGGCGAAAGATGGCTTAACAGGAAGAAAGCATGCGAGCCTATTAAACCAGTGTCAGACCTTAATCTTTTGTTCGATCAGTAGGGAGGAGTTGTTCGTCGAGGGTCGTTTTATCGTCGATTGCCTTTTATTCTCTCGCCCTGTCCACCGATGATTTAACCGCTATTCGATCACCCTCGAGTATCCTGCCTGTCTCGACTTATTGCGAAATTTTATCCTCAAACTCACCCTCTGAAATTTGACAACCGTACAAAACCACAATCTCAGAAGCAATCGAAATATTTCGGTTGGTAAGGAATTTACCGTATGAATTTCCGTAGTCAAGGAATCCCGTTCGAGTCAACCGACGTTATTTGCAAAAAGTATGCCAGTACCCGGCTTTTTTTATGTTTCACAACTCCATCGACTGTTTTTTTTTTTTGCTTTGTTTCATTTTCCGCTCCCGGTCCGCGGTATTGCGGTTACCAGTTAAACCTACGTAACAGTTCTATATATCAGTATAGAATCGGGGTCGTCTCGCGAAAGCTCCTATAACGGAGAATACTTCTCTGTTATACCTACTTCTCCTCCTTCTCGTATAACAGGGAATACCTCCCTGTTATACGAGCGAAGTTGATATTTCGTTGAGCAGGGTCGTGTCGCAACCGGACGAAAGTACCCCGCGACAGAAGTGCAGCGCATGAAATTCGCTCGTGCACTCTCGCACTAGCCTCTTCTTACACTTTCCCTCCTCTCGACTTTCTATGTCTTTACCTCCATCCGGTATTCCCATGGTCCCCTAGCTCACTTTCTGATCAGTAAGTGTAAAAAAAAATCTTGTTCCGGGCTCCTATAAATAACACAATATATAACTTATTAGATCTTTCGTCTTTTTTTCCCTCGCGACTGTTACGGTCCGAGGGACTCGTACCGAAGAAATAATATACAAAAACGGTTTTGTAGTAACAAAACTGTTTAATTGGTTTATTCGGTTTAAACGTAGTACAATAGTGCAGTCCGTAGACAACAACTTTGTATACGGAGTGACAAAAGAAGTTAACCGTCAGAAGGTCGGTACTAGAACGACGGGTTGCGGTGTGGATGCACTGCCTTATGTTAAATAATATTACATAGTAATCGATGGTGGGTGAATTCCAGGGGTAGGTCTAGGAGGGCCAGGTGGTGTTGAATTTGGTGGTTGTACTAAGGATCAAAGGTCTAAGTGTGAAATCCAGTGTTATCTTAGATGATAGTGACGAGGACCGAAGGTCTAGGTTCGGGGACGAGGGATCCGTCGGTTTTTTATTGATATTAGTAAGGACCACGAGTCCACTTAGTATTACACGTTTAACTATTTGTCAAATGATAATGATAAAGGTGATTGATTATTCTTATGTGGTTTCAAGTGTTTGCTTTGAGTACCAAGCGAGAGAAGTTACAATAATTTAATCATAACACGACGTTTTTCCTCTTTTTTCCTTTACATTTCACTCATTTTTCGCCTTTTTACATATCACTTCTTCTCATACACATCTCCAGTCTCAATTCCACCATCAACCACTCCAGTGAACCTCCAGTTTTTTCTTAGGTGGGTTTCGATCTACCCACCACACTTTTTTTTCATCCCTTTCTCTCGTCTTCGCGTATCACAACGTTCATACCACTTTCTTCCCTTGTCCCGCATTTCTCAACGATTTCCAACCTCGTTGGTCCTTTTTACGTTTATTTATATGTATATAAGGTAGCTGCCGTATTTAAAATCCGTTTCGTCCTCGCTGTTCCGTCAAAGACCGTTTTTGTTCACCCGGGGGTAATAGAAGAAGAGGAGGTCGGTCGCGGGGGTTGCACACCCTCGAACCAATGCAGGTCATATAACCGTGAGGGCTCGTGTACAATGTCGGGGTGTGTTTTGCGTCTAGAGAACCCTTTCCATTTCATCTCGCGCGCCTGCTGACTCTCGCTCGATATGAAACTCGCGAGACGTAACCGTCGGCATTTCTTTCTTTATTTCTCTTCCTTTCTTTTCATACCGTTACGCCATTTTTTTCCTTTTTATCATTCATCTGGCTTCCATCCGTTTCCACAATTTCTTCTCTTCGTGTACATAGGTATACGTATAAACAGTGCGATGTTGAGCTCGACGATATGGTCACCTCCAGAGAAATATTAGCAAAGCGACGAGAGATGTCCACGACGTTGTTTCTTTCTGTTATGAACGAGAGAAGGAAAAAGAATACCTCGGCTCTGCTCATCCGCTCGTTTTCCTCGTATCGCTGATGACTCGCCTCGCGGATAGTTTTCCTTCTGTTTTCTTCTCACATATTCGAGTTTGTCGCGACCACCAGAGTTCTCGATCTCGCGTGGTTCTTCGTTACTTCTTTTTTCTATATTTCTCCTCTCGTTACTTGACATGTTTTCCTCGCTCGGTTCGTAACTTTTGCCATTAAATAAAATGTTATCTGATGTCTGTGTATAACTGTTACAATGTTTATAATGATAATAATAATAAACAATAATAATAATGATAACAATATGAAGAAAAAAAAGCGACATATACGAGAGGTGACGTAAAAAGTAAACAAAAAAGCAAAGCGTTGGAAAAATGCAATCCTGATGCTTCGGGCTCTTTTCGTCCTTTCACCCACTCTGTCTGTCCCCCTTTTTCTGCCTGTGCCTCCTACCCCCTCTCTTTCTCCGCTCCTCCTCTCGTAATCCTCGACGTCATCCCGGCTTGGGGGCTGCAACGAACCGAAAGCTTTTTCCAACACAGCGTGAACGCGGGGAGCAGACCGTCGCGTTTCTTCAAAACAGATAACAAATATAAAAAGAAGAGAAAGACGGAAGAAAGCACGATTCGTTACGCTCAAACGTGGCTCCCTTTCACCCGGTCGTTCACAGTTTTCTTATTCCGAATTGTTTTTTTCGTCTTGTCTTCTGTCTTACCGAGTCCGTCGTGTTTCTGCTCCGCCAGAAGCGAAATCGTCGCGTTGATGAGAAAAATCGTCGTAAAAAGGATATCTTACAATTTTTGGTGGAATTGTCGGGTTTATTTTCGTTGAAAAAATGTGGATAGAATTTGAAATGCGAGCGAATGAAGGATAGAGGAATGAATTTGGAAAATTCAAAGTGGGTTTCAGTGCGAAAATTCGAATTTTTCTTATAAAGTGAAGTACGTGACGGTCCCCGAAACGTTTCTCGGTGGGTCGCGAGAGTTCCAGCGAATGAATAATGCGAAGAGTGAATGTTGAGAGATATTCGGAGTGGTCTCTCCTCGTGCCGGTGCTCGTCCTTTCTTCCCTCGATAAAATACCCGTATAATCGGTAAATTCTTCCGTTGCGCTCAACTTGTTCCTGGTAGGAATGTCGAATGTCCCCCCCCCCATATATATTGTCAAAAAGTAATTGTGTTTTCCTTTCAAACGAAGAGCCATACGTGGTTATTATTTAAAATCGTAATTACTTTGGCCAACCTAATTTAAACGGGAACACGGAAATATGAGGAAATAATGTCATACGTATAAGTATACAAATTTGCATAGACACACACACGTAGGGGAAGATGGTACAAAATGGCCCCTCGGGGTAAAATGATCCCCCGCTGTTATACCGACTTAATATCGCCATCTAGAATATTTTTAATCAATTTTGTGTTCTTACGACTGAGCTATACAATCTCTGTCAGTATCGTGACGTCATTTCCGAGGGAAAAGTTTTTATCGTGAAATATTAAAAATTACTGTGCTCGATCTGAGGTAAGCCATTATTTGACGTTATGTTGCTTTAGTCTGCGTACATATTATGTGATAGGTCTGTTTGTCTCAGTTTCTGATACCAATTAACAATGGAATTAATCATCCTTCGTTACAATATTCGAAAAACACAAGTTATGTTTTAATGTTTTTCGTTAATAAGGCATTTGGGGCAAAACGATCCCTTCATTAGGGTGGATAAAACGATTGCAGGATCATTTTACCTCCTGCCTACCTACTTCCAATCGTGTTCAGTTAATTTTTAATAAATATTTTTTAGTTTTTTTTTTAATATGAAGTATTAATACGAAGTATGAATTTAAGTCAATGATACTAGTTAAAAAGAGAGTGTTATTGTTAAGATTTTGTTCAGAAACATCAATAACAGTATAAAACTGCTATTAATGTTATAGAGATTTACGAGAATTAAGAATTTACCGTATGATTATTAAAACAGAACCGTTTAAATTTGTTGCCTAGACTGAATCTGCAATGAAATTATCAAAAAATATTATTGAATGTTTTATTTCTTGCTTAAATTTTGAATAGGGATATCCGCACCCGGGGTAAATGTTATTAGACTTTCACGAAAACATTAATCAAACCCAAACCCAATGGCTTGTACGATTCAACGCTTATTAAATTTGTAGTTCGATCGAATAACTACCCCTCAAATATTTTAAGTTTAAGAAAAAGCTGCATACACTCGTTTTACAGATATTTTCCCTTAGGGGAGTCATTTTGGACCACCTTCCCCTACGTACTAGAGACATCCTAATCAGAGACTGGCCACTACTCGGTTCGCCATTTTTTGTCAAATTGTGTGAGATAGAATGAAATATATATTTTCTCACTCTAACTTATAATAAGTGTTACTTAACGTATAGCTTGCCTGCGTGAGCAGCATCACTTATGCGATGAATCACGCGTAGAGAACACACGCGGTAAGCGTAAAACGAAATAATGCAATACACATTTACCAGATTTGTGCAATTTTAGTCTTATAATATGCATTCTCTTTATTATGTTAATGTCAAAACATTAAAAATCTTTTTGAAATTAGAGCAAATATTTCGACATTATTCGAAGTATTTTACTAAAATAAGAAACATTGATTTGAAATCATTTTTATTTAAGAAATTCAAGGAAATAAATGCAGATCATGTATTAAATTGTCATAACTTATCATCCAAAATTATGAAAAGATTTGTTATTTTTAGATTGAGGATTTTTGATTAAAAAGACAAAAACAATAATAATAAAACGTGTAAAATGCACGATAGCAAATTTATGGCGATGCATTTTGCATTTAAATAATTCTTTAATGATAAAATAATGTAAAACAGAAAATTGCAATAATATTAATATAAAATTAAGTTAATGATATTTTGATTTCTAATTATTTTGATTTTTGTTATCTTGAATATTGCATTATTTTCGTTTATTTTTTTCTACTGCGTTTATGTATGCCACGTTGCAGTGAAAAGCTTATTAATAATAAGAAATTAATTTTAAGTAAAGTAATTATTGCAAAAAAATAGTAAAATTGTATTTAGTATATTATCATTATTGTAATAAAATGAATTGTTTTTCTTCCACTTGTTTCATTTTGCGTAAGTTTTGTGTATTTTATTAATTTTAAAACATTTACTTTTTCAAAAATGTGTTACAATTTAAGGTTAATATCATTTATACATTTAAAAAAGAGCGGAAACAGCCGAAAAATAGGGGTTCAATCGAAAGTGGCTTTTTCGTGGCCAGTTGCTGATTAGAGTGTCTCTATTACGTACCGTACGGCAGTGCTATCTGGTCGGCAAGTGCCGCCACAGGCTAACATCTGGTCAGCTATATTACTAACTACGAATATGCAGCGAACAGCGTTTGCACGAAAAGATATTGAAAAATATCATGGAAAAGTCGAGTCTCAACGAATTTCACTAGTTCATTGTATTCAAAAGTGCTTTTCATCGGTAAATATGTACAGAGGATAATCGAGCTTCGTGTCAATAGATATTTTTTTATATAAATTCGTTATAATAGTATTAACTTTTTATGCCAAACAAGCGCTCATAAACGGTTAGGTTATGTTATGCTTCGATGTCGCGATAATTTTGTTAAATTACATTCTTCTTATACAAGCTCAGGACGATAAAGCTGAATAATTTCATTAATTGATCATTCGTGGATTCGTTTTACTCGAATAAAGATGCGACGTGTTTATTTATATTTCGAATTGGTCCAAAAATAATTAGATAATTATTGAATAAATAGAAATACTCGTCCCTATATTAAAAACGCAATTCATTTTTGGCAAATCGATCGAATGTACCTAAGAAGTCATTCGCTTCAACAAGTCGAGCGAATTTTAAATAAATATATTCTACACAGGTATATAAATGTCGTACACGATTGTCACGCCTTGTCCAGGCTTTGGGTTCACGTAGCCAGAAAGTCGATATCCGTCCTGGGAGATTGGGAATTCGTTCGCGACAATGCCGGCGATAACGGCAAGCGAACTCTTGTCTTCGCTATAGCCTGTTGGCTCCGTGGCTATACGTAACGTTTTAAAGCGAGAATGAAATAAGAGGATAGCGAGGGCGTGGAGGAAGAGACGATGTAGCCAGGCGGTGAAATTCTAGAGGCAAAAGGGAAGACATATCGTACGTACAGGGCAAACTGTCGCATTCTGCTATCTTTCCGTCTCGCTTCGTCCCCTCGCTCTCTTTCTCTCCATCCATCCTTCGTCGCAGCGGTACAGCACACAGTTCACCGGTAAAACATCGAAGATAAAATGAGAGAATCGAAGGTGGAGGCGCGAGGTGATCTCTACAGTTACAGAGGGAGATAAAAGGGGTATGAGAACATGGACGAACGACAGAGGGGGGGGGGGGGGGGGGGGTGAGGGAGATGCGAGAGAATGGCACGATATAACGCGGCAAACGAGCCCGAATCACGTACGTTCTAGTTGGATTACGAGGATTCGATAACGTCCCGATTCGCGCACGTTATTCGGGGGATTAATTAAAATTTAATACCTCTGTGAAATTCAATTGAACGAACGTAGACCGTAGTTTCACGCTTTTCGTCGGTTCTACACACACGTACATACATGTGTATATCTATATATGTAGTTAAACGAGGACGATGTTCAATGCCATATCTATGTCACTGTCGTTTCACTTTTTTTTTACTCTCCCTCCCTCCACTTTCATGTTTTTCCTATCTCTCAACCCTCGTTCTCGCCGGATACACGCCGCCAGCAGAATCCTCTGTACGATCGCGAATATTCTATACTACGTACCATTTGCGCGCACGAGCCCCCCGATCGGTCAAGCACCGAGGCTCTCGTCACGCGTTTCGATATCTATCTGCTCATTTTTTTCTATCCTTTTCCCTTGTTTTTTTTCAGTTTTTCTTTCCTTTTGTTTCGTTCATTTTTTGTATTTATTTCTTCCTTTTTTTGTTTTATCACTGAACGGATTTCATCGCGTATCTCTTTTATCAAACCCCCTTCAACCCCGTTCTGTATTGCATTCTGATAGGCCAGACACTTCGCTATCAGATGTCACGCATCGCGTCTATTCGATGGATCGGATTTAACGAGATTTCCAACTTTGTCTCGCTGGCTCGTCGGATTTCTCGTTTTTATTTTCAATCTCCGAACGATGTGCAAATAGATACGCGTTATTCCTGTTACTTTTTGTTTTTGTATTTATCCGGGAGCTACGATGGTCCGAGAAGAATCTCCGATTAAAACATTCGATAAGGGCAGACTTTTTATAGAGAATCGGATAGAAATAGCGAGATATGGAGAGATCGAGCAAAACACAAAAAATAAAGTTTCATAAGTCAACGGATAGGACTATCGTGATATCGAGTTTTAAAAGTCTCGTACCTATTCATGACAAGTCCGTATTCCATTGGTCTGGATAACTAGGGCGACGATGAGAAAAATCCCCGGAATTCGTACGTTTCTATGATTCCACGATTCCTCCATATATCTTTTCTACTTTATGCCCCATTGATAAATATCAGCTATTCACTTTTTTTCTTTGCTTTCGAAAGACGTCGCGCTGCGGACCGTTCGTCCCTCGTAGAAAAGTGAGCTTAGCTCGCGGCCTTGCCCTCTCTCTCTCTACATAGCCGGTATTATGAAAAATGCGATGACTCAGGACGTCTCCGTCGAGATCGTGAACGGCGACGACGACTAAGAACGCTCCGCTCGAATAGAGTCACACACATACAAACACGCGCCCGAATATACATATATATATATATATATGGATGACAGGTCGTTTGTTCGTTTCTTCGGTCCATCGCGTTATTCACACTTTTGTGCCGAGGTAAGCTAAAAATCGTGGCTTTACCGCGTTCGCATTATGTACATTTCCATGCACACACATACACATACACACGTATACAGGCATATATATATCTGCGTAGTTATAGTTTGAACTACGTGAAAGGCAAGTAAGTTCGTTGTCCCGATAGGCACGAGTTAAACCCCCGGGGGAAAATATAATAGCATCGATGGGAATTACCGGTGCAGCAACGAGACGGGAAGAGAGGCATGGACCGTGAGAGAAAGAGAGAGAAAGAAAGGAGATAGAGATAGATAGAGACAGTTCGCATTTACGCGGGACTGGAATCTAAAAGCTCTCGTAACTTTTGATGACCGACACGGGAACTGGACTGTTGGAGTACATAGCGAGAAAGAGAGTTGGAGAGAGAACTACGGGCTATCCCAAACGGACCTTCTCTGTAACATTTTTACGCGTGTGTGTGTGTGTGTGTGTAGTCACCTAGATACGTAGAGGCAAATAAACACCCAACCATAGTCACAGAGGTATCTGTGTATAGGACGACTGTGTAAGGTCGCCTGGTCGCTGGTAACGAGCTTTTGGCCATGTTTTGCAACCGACGAACGGTCATGCCAGATTTGAATTTTCCGGGGTTAATCATGGTTAACGACTCGACGGGCCGAGAGACCGAACCCGCGAGTATTCTCTCGCGTATCTTCGATTTCATCGGACGCTCCCGCTTTTTTTGTTCTATATGTGTGTAAACGCGCTTGCGCGTCTGTGTTTCTCGCACTGTTTTATGCCGCAATATATTCGACCGTATACATATATCTGTAGGAGAGCTCGAATTTTTGGCACAAACTCAATTAACACCAGCCCGTTGAGAAAAAATGACACGCTTTTTTTCTTCTTTGTTTGGATGTATTTTTAGTATCCCGAAGGGAACAAAAATTGAACGCATAACAAATCTAATTTGTTTTGTTTTTGAAATTTCGAATAAAAATAAATTCGCTCATTATGGGGACGCGACGAAATTTATAAAAACTTTGGTGCGCGAGCGGGAAAGAGAATGAATTGTTGAGTTTTTACGCGCTCTTCTATGTTGCGATAACTATAACAGTTAACCATTAGGCGACGAGCCATCGGTCCGAATATTCGACGAGACTTCCGGGAATCATATAATAAAAGCCATCCGCGTATCTACATACCCTCGTCATAAAAGATATCACGAGAATGGATGAAATAATGCAAAAAGAGTGGGAAAAAAAAGAGCGCGTGTTTAATGGAGTAATTAAATCGCCATATCGGCAAATGCGCCTTTTCACTTTCCTATCTCTCGGTCGGTACATTATACACGTACCGTTTACGACCGGACTCTCTCGATACAGATCGAATCTCGCGCGACTGACTTTTACCCGTTGATCTCGATGCGTGCAGAACTGCATAGCACGCATAGCCGCACGCACCGAACGGAGAAAGTCGTCCGTCTCTCTTATCGTTCGTCGCTCGTATAAAAATTCTTTCTACATACGACGTTATGACACTAAATATTAAAGCCACGAAAATCTAGCGTTCTCATTATCGATACGATCACTGAAAATATTAACGAAACGTTAAATTCGATTCAAACTATTATAGGTAATTTTATTTTTGTTTAATAAAATTGATCGATCAATGATTTCCTGGCTGAGAACCAAAATTCTATTTCATACTTTTTCGTCGTGAAAGTTAATAAACATTATCACCTTGGTCGATTAAACAAATTAAAATTTACATCTTCATCATTCTTCCAAGGAGTGTATTTCCTGTTCGTCCTCTCTCGTGTTTTCTCAGATCGCTTGTACCTACTCGCGTCAAGCCAAACGTTCTTTGGATCATACCCATTCTTCTTCTTCCGCTTCATCGTCATCTTTCCCTTCTCTCTTCTCGACTGGTTTGTCGAATATATGGTATATCTATATATCTTTTTATACATATATATACAGACATGCAGCCAAGCTCAGTCATGGATCGTTTACTACAAATTGGAAAGCACCGCGAACATACCATCCCCCTTATTCAGTGGCAGAAGCAACGGAGCTCGTCGTAGCGAGTTTCCGAAGAAACCTCCCGTCCCGTCGCCGAGTCCAGCAGCCCACCCTCTCTCGCCTCTTTTTCTCTTCCCATCGTACCGCTCTCTATTTTTCTCTCTCACCGCCACGACAGCGTGGCTAAATTATGCATAATGGCACGCGAACGCGGGCGAAATTCGAAGCTCCTCGAAAGTTTTCCTAGAGTAGCTGCTGCTGGTTTCTCGAGAAGCGGGACCCAGAGGGAGCGAGAGAAAGAGAGAGGGAGAGGAAGAGGACGAGAGCAAGAGAGACTTGTAAAACTAATCGGGAAAAGATATTCGACGAATCAGCGTGCGGGTGATCTTGCGGGAATGCTTCTCGAGCTTATTATTTCCCTTCCCTTCTGTTTTCCTCGTACACTTCCAACTGGCCCCCTTCTCCTTCTGCTCCTTCTTCTCCTTTTGCCTAACTTCTCTTTCTCCTTCTCCCTAACTTCGCTCCCCGTTCTCTTCGTGCCGCTCAACTACACAAGATATCGAAAACTTTTTTCCGGAACAGGCAGCTCTGTACATTACAGTGCAATTTTACTTCGATCACGTCCCCCTTTCCAACTCTCCCCTCCTACCAAACTGTTCCTGTCGTTTTCCTCTCTCACTAATAACGTTTTCCTATATTCTCGTTCGCCCGAGTTTACAACGAGGGAAAGAAAAAATACGAGGAACAGTAACGCAATAATGTTCAGAATTTGACGAGAGTGTGCGTTGTTCACACTTTTGTGTGAACTAATTAACGCTGGGGAGTCGAGATTGGCCGATCTCGATTCGTCGACTAAAATAAATAACGACAAGCACACGCGACTGGTTATTATTAAAATACGTTCGAGTATTTATTCGAGTAAATTTATTTTCTCAAGGAATGTTTGACAATATAAGAATTACAAATGTCGGACATGCCTCTTCTGCTCGTGTGCTAATTTTTGTTTTCATTGACGCAATGCGAACGGTTACGGCATCGTCCCTTTTCACTTCTGTACAGCCGTCTGTGTAAATATATATACAGGGTGAATTTCATAAGGCGTCACAGGCTTTGTTCTAAGATAGATGGGATCATTACGAACAAAAGTTGTAAATATACATTCGGGATATTTTTAATAGTTTACGAGATATACATTTTTAAAGATGGTCCAATCAGAGCGCGCCGAGAAGCATTGGAGCCGCCCACTCCCGCACTGGCCGTAGAGATAGCACAGTGTAGGACGTTACATTTGGAGTTGCAAAAGTCAGAGCAGTCAATTTTATTTATTATATTATTACGCAGTCATTTTTATTTCTCGGACGTTGGCTGCTCTGAATTTAGGCGGGGAGTGGGTGACTTCAACGCTTGTCGGCACGTTGGGCAAAATTTAGAGCAGCCAATGCCCGAGAAACAAAATGACTACGGAAAAATACGAGCAATCTAATTGACTGCTCTGAATTTTGCAAACTCAAATGTAACGCCCTAATCTATGCTATATCTACGGCTAGGGTGGGGGGTGGAGGTGGGCAGCTTCAATGCTTATTGGCACGCTGGGCAAAATTCAGAGCAACCAATGACCGCGAACAAAAAATGACTGCGTACTAATACAATCGATAAAATTGACTGCTCCGAATTTTGCAAACCCAAATATAACGCCCTAATCTATGCTATATCTACGGCTAGGGTGGGGGGTGGGCGGCTTCAACGCTTCTCGGCGCGCTCTGATTGGACCGATTTAAAAGATTTATATATCGTAAATTATTAACAATATCCCTAATGTTTATTTGCAACATTTGTTTGTAATGAGCCCATCTACCTTGAAATACCGCCTGGCACCCCTTACGCAATTCACCCTGTATATGCATGTCTAATAACTTTTAACCCGTATAATGCGTCATTGTTCCGACGCGCGAAAGATACGATTTCTCCGTGACAAATTCTCATCCTCGTTATTGAGAGGTAGAGGCAAGAACGAGACTCAAGTAAGCGCATGCGCGTGTATGTTTGTGTCAGCGACAGCACTTTCGTTCTCTGAAATGACTAACGACTTCAAAAAACTTTATACGTTTGTGTGGAGAAAAACAGTTGGAGGGAACGAGACGGTAAAAATGCGAGATATGTATATAGCCCGTTCGTTTCGTAGAAATTAAAAGTATGAAATATCGTGGAAGTCAACGAACTGCATATACACGTGCACACGCGTTTACAAACGTTCGTAGCGTGGCGTAACTCGGGGGCTCGTCCGTCTTAGTTTCCATGAAGGGAATAAAAAATAAAACAAGAACGCCGTGTGTAACCAACGAAAAAAAAGTCCGAGCGTGGCTGTCGAGGGGTACAAACTTACACGTTTTTTTTCCCCACGCAATCAGCGCTCGGATGTTCATCTTTCGAAAGCGAGGAAAAACAAAGAAGATAAAATGACAGAGAGCGAGAAAGAAAGAGAGAGACAGAGAGGGGATAACCGGGGAATGCGTTGGAGAAGTGAATTTTCGCGAGTCCTGCAGAGGTTCGGAGAAAGGGACCGCGGGCGAGTGTGGCGTTATATCTGCGCAACGGTCGCGCTCCCCCGGGGTGTTTGCAGCAGGAAATACCGGATGGCACTTTCTGTAATTGGTGCGCATTGCATTTGGTAATGAGGCGAGTTAATGTATTGTTCGCGAACACTGTGCACGCGTGGAAACGAGAGATAGAGACATACAGGGGGTTAAAGTGGAAAGGGCGACGAGAAGAGACAAACCAAGCCATGGATGACCAAAACGGCAGATACGCGTGTGAGCGAGAGGGAGACAGAGCTCTATCGCTCTTCCTAAAGCCGAGGGGGATGTTACGGGCTTATCCCGCACTGCTTCTATCCCCTCTCCCTCTCTTTATCTCTATATTTCTCTGTCTCTCTCTCTCGTCGCTTAACGAGTCCGCCGTTTCTCCCGCTAAACGCGAATGTGCACACGCATCCAACGCCCCTTGTATGCATGGCAATTCACCCTCGGCTCTCGCCATCGAGAATCCCAGAGCCCACGGGAAAGGCATGACGTGGGTGTGGGTGTGTATGTGTGTATATATATACGCATGTACGCGTGCATATAGAAACGGGCGCGGGAAATTGGAAAGCTTGCTGCCTACTTGCTCACGCCTATGGCGAACATACAGTCAAGCTTCTGTCGGATAAAACAGTTCCTCTACCCTTTTAAACGATAAAACGTGCATCGCTCTCGAACGAAATAAGAAAAAAAGTTCGTCGCACATTTTTAAGAAAATAGCTTCACGGTAGAAAGAAGTTATTCTTCATGCGGATAATTTAATTCAGTTGTGCCGCGGAGTATAAAGAAATTGCATCTCTTGGAGCTTATTGTTAGTTTAATTAATATAAATATAACATAAAAGGAAAGAGAAAATCATCGCGTAAAACAAATAAAATTCTTCGTTTGCCTCCACGTTTTCCCTCGTCTCTCGCATTCCCGCTCGTTTCGCGACGGTCGCGAGACGAGAGGAGATGGTCAAATCATTTCAACGATCGAATCATCTGGGTTCGTTTGTGTGAAATACGCGAATGCACTTTACACGATATTCGTACACGTGCGAGAGTGTGTATTTGTGCCTGGGTTCAATTCTCGCGTCTCGTTGAATCTCCCTATGAATCTGTTACGTTCACTCCGCGGGACGTTATGACAGCCTCTCCCGCGCGCTCGTCGATATTTGATTAATAAAAAATGGCCTAACCGCGTTAACGTCGACGGAGAATTCGCATCGATAAATCTCCCCCGCTTCCTCCTCGGCACTCGCCGTTATTCCTTTGACATTCGACAGGAAAAATCCCACTATTTACATAAATATATACAGGCGCGAAACAACCAACTGATATATATATATACTTTCCTCGATAACAAAAAGGAACAATTTCATCGAGAGGTGCCAATATTTTTTCAATCGCATATTCGTTCGTTGATCGTAGCGTGGAATAAAAATCTCTCGTATCGTGCATTAACGTCATCCGAAATCTGTGCGCAAGGTGGGGAATCGACAATGTACGAATCTAGGGTGCCATACCCAGAGTTTCCCTGTTCTCGTGTGACATATATGACTAACCCATCTCTCGACACGTTTCCTCCTCTCTATTTCTCCCTCGCTCTCTCGGTGAAATGTACTCGCGAGCGACGGTAGAGAAAGATGAAAGTAGAAAAAACAAACCAGAATAAAAAAGATGAAAAAAAATGCAGCAGCAACCCATGAGAGAGGGTTGCGGGAGAGACTTGTATATTGCGGAAACCGCAACTCGGCCGACCACGCCGGACGTTCGCGTGTTTCTCGCTCTGCACGGTGGTAGTCACGCGGTCGATCGATTCGCCAAGCTCGTAAATCATCGAATCGCCGAGTAGTTCTCCTGTTACATGTATATATATATACGTTATTGTATACACACAGAGAGACGATAGAGACACGCACGCGCATACAACGTTTGCGAGATTTGCTGAGAATGGTTGTTGGAAAAACTCTGGGCGTGCAGCACACAGTAACGAGGGTGGATACTTCTGTGTGCAACGACTCTGGTAATATACCGAGGTGCGCGTCATCGAGGTTCACTGACACTTTCGAAAATACGCGGTACGTTCGTTGGTCGGCCGAATATGGAGTTCGACGGGCGATATTACTTCTCCGTGATCGATGTAATGTACCTGGAAAAGTGGAGTTGGGTATGAACGGGACAGCTTGATTTATATATTTATTTAAACTTCTCCATCTATCGTCATTTGTTGTTGCTCGGGATAGAAAGATTTCTTTCCGCGAAGTTAAGTAACGTAATCCGAACAGAGAGAGAGAAGGGGAGAGGGAGAGAGAGAGAGAGAGAGAGAGAGAGAGAGAGAGAGAGAGCGATGTAGGGGTGAAAAGGGGGAAGGGACAGTCATTTCTTTCCACGATCTTCTCCCTCAGGGGATTGTGTCTCGAAGCTCTGGCACTCTATGGGAAACGAGTAAAGCCTTCTGCTTTTTGTGTCCTTCCGTCCTTCGCAGATATTCCTACGCTTCGTCTTCCCTCCATCTTTCTCGCTCTCTCTCTCTCTTTCTCTCTCATATCCCTTTGCGCTCGACTTACCTTCTTTCTACAATTTGAGTCCTCTCCGCTAGTTGAGACTCACGAACGGAAAATGATGGGAAAAGTGGAACCGTGACAGGGAGATATTGGAAAAAGGATATGTACATATCCTCTGTATATATACATATACACACAGATATATATATATATATGGGGGGGGGGGGGGGGTGTGTTCTTTTACAGAATGTCACAATTTCGATTTCTTTTTCGATACATTTCCATATATTAGGTACCTGAGACGTTTTTTCTTATCGCAGAGCGAAAATGAGACATCGTTGAGATGATACTCGGCGATGCGTTAGGAAAATCTTTTCTCGAAGCCTGCAGGTAATTGTAACCGCGTAATACGCGTGCGCGTCGCGATTCAACGAGAAAAATAGTTTTGCTGCGGTAAAATTGTTTCATTATCAGAACTGTTGTGTCGTCTCTCTTTTCATTTCTCCCTCTCGTTTCCCTCGTTCTCTCTATTTCCGCATCTTGCTCACCCTCTTTTCTCTCGACCGTCTTGATTTCTTTGTGCGCAAGATCTTTCTCCGTCCACCTCCGCCTTCTGGCCTTCCCACTCCTCCGAAGTATACACAGTTTTCAGACCCCCGTTATTCTTTCCCTGTTGCCCTGTTGCCCCTTTAGCCCCTTGGTGAAGGGGCGACTCGAGGTCTTGAGAGTCAGAGAGCGATATAATGTATCTTGCACGTATATATACGTATAAGCACGTTTGTATTTGCGACAATGAGAATGCGAGTTCGCCACGACCATGCTTCTCAATCCCCCTCTCCCTCT